>JARWLC010000003.1:81903607-83145607 GCA_033318265.1 Phyllotis vaccarum
GATAAAAATCCTAACTCAGACAGAAGTAAGCTTTCTTCCTACACTTCTCTCAATTCTACCAAAGAAAGTCCAGACTAGAACTTACTCAGTTTTTATCCTTGTTGCTACTATGACAAATCAGTGGGGACACCATAACTTAACAGGCAATTTATACCTTCAAGTTGTGCTCAAGTCCAGCAAGGCAGGTCATTCAGGCTGCATCCCTTCTGGGATTTTAGTGGGGGCGGTCTCTTTTCTTGATTTCCCAGCTGTTGAGATGGGCTCCACTTTTTGGTGCCTGGTATCTGTAAGGGAAGCTTTGCATCCTTTGCTGCAGGAGCATTGAGATTTTCTCACCGATTACTACTTTACTCTGGTGATTCTCCCACTTTGGCCAGCAGCAAACACCTGGGGTGTTATTTGAGACAGACTGATGGACCCACACAAGAGTTTTCTGCTTCTCTGTGCCTAAAGTGGGGACTAAGCAATTACATTTCTTGGACAGATATATTTTCAATATCTATCTCCCAATTCTCTAGTACTCCACCTGTATCATTTACTTTTCTGAGGCTATGATAAAACGCCATGGCTAAAGCAGCTTATGGAAGGAGTCTCTTTTGGCTTACTGTTCCAGAGGGGTGAGAGTCCTTGATGGTGAGGAAGTGTGACAGGAAGTGGCAGGTAAGCTGACTGCTCATGTTCTCAACTGTGGGCACAAAACAGAGAGGAAGTATTAGACATGGGGGTGGGAACTTAAAGTCTGTCTCCAGTGACAAACATCTCCCTGCAGGGCATAACCTCCTAAACTATGCTAAACATTGCCACTAACTAGGGACAAGTGTTCCAGTATCTGAGCCCATGAGAGGCATTCTTATTTGGGTCACTACACTACCCTTCACACTTCCCCCTTGAATGCAGGTCAGACTTAGTGATTCATTCCTATCCAGTGGGAATGACAGCATGTGACTTGGTACTGAAAGGCATCAACGGTTCTGTGTTCTGTCCCTCCGTTCATGCCTTTGGGGGAGGCCAGCTGCAATATAGAGATAAAATAGGCTCTTCTGGAAACACTCAGATCAAAATTTCTGAACTGGAGAGACAGCTACCTTGAACCTGATCCTGCAGACCCAGGATCTGGGGACACGGTAGCTTAGCACGCAATTCATACCTTAAAGTTCTACAGAAGTCCAGCAAAGTAGGTCAATCAGGATATATCCCTTCTGAGGTTTGGGGGGATCTCTTTTCTTGATTTCCCAGCTGTTGAGATGGGTTCCACTCTTCCGTTCCTTGTCTCTGAATAACAGCAGCAGACATGATGATGGCTGCCCCAGAAGCACACCTTTACCATCACCCAGCTAAGTGTTCTCACATTCCTCACCCAGAGGTACTTTGAGAAATGGTGGTTATTGGAATTTTCCATGGCTTGGCTGTGAAATGCCTCCCATAGGCTCCCATGGTCCATGGATGATGCTGTTGTTTGGGGGAGATTGCTAAATGTGTGAGACAGGAGGTATGGCTGGCAGGGGTAGGCCATTGGAGGCAAACTTATAAAGGTTGTATGTAGCCCAGTTCACTTCCAAGTAAACTTCCCTGCTTCCTGTCTGATGCTGCACTGGGACCAGCTATCAGTAGCTCCTGCCACCACAGGCCAAAGGGCAATAGCCTCATGTTTTCCCCACCATGACCAATTGTACACTCTAAACTTATGTCAAAATAAGTCTCTCCTCTCTCAAGTCGCTTACATCAAGTATTTTTGTCACAGACACAAGAAAGAGAGCGCTTACCATCTGCACTAATGTCAGTACTTCTTGTGAATCCTTAGGTCCCGCAGCTAAAAACAGTCTTGTCTGAGTGTAGCTTGCTATGTAGCAATAGGTAACAAACAGACCCAGTGACACTAAGGCTACCTATCTGAGAACCACATTTTGAAAAACCTCAATTATTCTATGTCCCCAGGAGGAGCCATGGTGGTGTTTTGTCTGCCCGAGCCCCATCAGGAAGCCAGAGAAAGGTAAATGTTCGCAGGCTTCCATAATCACCATTTCATGTTCCCTCCATTGCAGACTTATTCAATTACCACCGGTTACTCCTTTGTGGAAGTGTTTTTCCGGGGAGGATAACAGCAATGTGTCAGATGATATCTGGAATCCAGAAGCCTGTAATAAAAAATGTTCTGCACACGGACAAAGAACCAGACAGGCTTGGAGAGAAGAGGAAATGATTAAAAGATGAGCCCATTACCCTCTCGCATGCTCTTAAATCTGGAGGTGAACAAGATGGGGAGAGAAAAGCTAGTAAGAAAGGGAAAGAGCACACGGGGCATCCCGCCGGGAAATAATGAAAAGCCGATGTTGCCCTGGTCCTGTCAAGGCAATCCTGAGCCAGCTGTGGAGGAGACTGGCGTTTACATTCTCTGGGATGTCAGAATGAACCAAGTGGACACACTTCCTGTCGAGTTTTCCCTGGTTAGCAGACTCTTTGATGAAGATGTTTTTCCAAGGGTTTCAGTTTTGTTTGCTTTCCCAACTCTCAGACGGATGCCAAGAAAACACTCTGGACTCCCATGATGGGAAATGGGATGAAGATAGAAACCCCCCCCCCCCCAGGCTCAATGAGGTTGTGAGGATGAAGAAGTTGGTGCAGGATCTGTAGGATGGGTTGCCTCCAACCTGGACAGTACAAGTAAAGTTGGCCTAGCAGCCCAGTTCCAAATGCCTGTCCTGGCTGTTGGGATGCTCTGGTTTTATGTTACAGAAGTGACAAGCACGGCCTGAGGTCATTTATATGAAGGCAAATTAGTGAGAGAGAACAGAAAAACAGTAGTGTTGGGATAGTACTCCTTAGGGGAGGCACCAACAAAGGAACATACAGAAGTATGGGAGCAATAGAAACGTTCCTCATATTGACTGTGCTTATGTTTACTCACATGCACACACACACACACACACACACACACAATACATATACTTTACATTTTGTTTGCTTTTATTGGGATGCATACATGTGTGCCAACATGTATGTGTAAAGAACAGGATAACTTGCAAGGGTCAGTTCTCACCCTTCTACCAAGTAAGTCTGAAGAATTGAACTCATGTCACCCATCTTAGGAACAAGTGCTTTTACGTGAGAGCCCTATAGCTGGCCCTGAACTGCATATGTTGCATCTTATAATTGTATGTACATTATACCTCACAATTCCTGTTGTCTGAAGCACACATCCTATGTAAGCCCTGTGATGGGGTTGTTGAGTTTCTGAAAAAGCAGTCATCTGACAGAAGGACTACACTCTTGGACTCATTTCCTGCAGCCCAAAGGATGAACAAGAGTAAACCTCTGGACATGATAGGAAGCAGATCCCCTCACCATGCCCATCGGCCAGTGGCTTGTCCAGCTCTGCCTGGAATCTGGGTGAACTTGTAACCAGTGTTGCCATGCAAAGGTGTAGCCCTCAGCAGGCTGGGAGAAGAACACCTGCTTCCAGCTAAACCTCCCAGTGAGCAATAGGATCCCAAGCTGTGAAGAGAGAAAAAGGTCTCACTAGGATTCACCAAGCAAGGGCCAAAGGTGGAAAGGTTGATAGCTGTAGCCCTTCTTGACCACAGATGGGCAGATGAGGAGTCAGGGCACTCTAGAAGAGAATTGGTAGAGACTCTAGCTGTGAATGAGATTTCATGTTCTCTAGGAGAAAATAGGTCGGGACTCTAATTCAAAAAGGCTTAGGAAACCAAAAGAATTTTCATCACCTCTTGTAAACCGAAGGGCAAAGGGAAAATGGGCTTCAGTTTGTGGCTGACCAGTGGTGTTTTTCTGTCAGCTTAGAGCCACACCTGAGTCCACTATGGTCTGCACCCTGCAGCCTGCCAGTCGGAACCTACTACTCAGACCTCAGCCTGTTACGATCTCCAGTCGCAGCAGCACATAATGTGGGATGTCTTTCTGTATGCTGTGAATTATCATTAGATAATAAAGGCAAGGCAGTTTAGAAGCAGGTGGGAAACTCCAGCATGGATAATGGAGAAAGAGGGCAGAATCCGAGAGAGACTCCATCCAGGCACCCAAGAATCAACATGAAAAGAAAAACAGGTGAGCCACAGGCCACGTGGCAGGACAGATTAATGGAAATGGGTTGAATTAAATTGCAAGAGCCAGCTAGCAACAAGCCTGACCCATAGATAAGCAGTATGTAATTAATATAAACCTTCGTGTGATTATTTGGGGCCAACTGGCATTTGGGCTGCAAGCTGGTCCGGACCTCAGTGCTAAGCAGCTCTGGGCAGGTCTGGCTGGACTTTGGAGCTAGATGGGCCAGAAACTCTTACTACACACCAGCTTGGCCATGGCTACCAAACATAAGTTTTAACTAAGTCTCTGTCATTCTATTTACCAATAAAGACTTGGGAGTCAGATGTTGGGGTGAAAACCTGCTAGATCAGAGAAGCTGAGAAGTAACCAGCTGACCTTCCTTTTAATGGCTGGACATCCAGCAAAAGACATGTCTTTCCACTCATGCCAAACTGATAAAAAAGACTATAAATCCCTAAGCCTCTCCCTACTTCTTCCGATGCTTCTCTGTCCACATTCCTGGCTTCTCTGACCTCTCTATGGCTAATTCCTGTCAACCAATAGCTTTTTCTGCCCTCAGATCCAATGTTAATTTTATTAACACAGTCTTGAAAAGTTTGCAGTGAGGTCAGATATCTTGCAACAGACCAGGGCTCTAGTTCATCTACAACTCAGAGTGGTTTAATCATCAGGCTTCTGTCCTAGGGCATGACTACACCTATACCAGGGCCACATCAATATTCATAGGGCATCTTATAGGTAGGATTGTTGATCATGCCATGATGATGCCATGCCAACCCTGGATCTGGAATGGGGTAAAGCACAACCCTTCATACAGCTCACTCAGTAAGGGAGAAATGGGTGACTGCAACTCTTCATGCTAAGTACTCAGTGTCCCAGGACAACCAGAGCATTTGCTGCTGCCTGTAGATGAGTGGCCAAAAATATTTTATTTTAAGGATGTTTTGAATGTTTGCATGAAAGTCACAGTCACATAGAAAACCACATAGGTATTTATTGTTTAATAATAATAAATTTCCTGATCCAGTGCCCTGGAATCCTTTCAGAATTCCATTCCACTGATAAGTACCACACAACAGTGAGGCCCAGGCCCCAGGTGTTTGAAGATACTCTTCTGGCATTTTAATTTTGTCCAGAAGAGCCTGATTCCATGGTACCAGAGAGAAAAATAGCCCTAGAAAATAGAACTAGCTTTGTGGGGAAACTGAGGCTCAGAGATATGAACAGATTCACTGATATGTGAGTGGAAACAGTTGGATAAAGACTCAAGCTGGACACTCTGCTGATTGGTGGGCTCCAGCTGGTATGCTAGGGTGGTTGGACTTTTCTTTTGCCATGTAGTCTCAGGGTCATTCCCCCAAGTTCCCTTCCAGTGGTGTCTCCAGATGGTCTCCCAGAGCTTCTTACGGGGGAGGTTAGGATTTAAAACACATCAGCTACAATGCTTTCTTGAAGATCCAAATTGGAAGAATGCAACCTGCAACTTATTGGTTAAAATATATCATGGGATCAATCACCCTAGACAAAAGAGTTTTACCCAAGAGTCTGAATTCTGGAAAGTCTAGCTACTGACAGCCATGGTCTCATTTTAGCAATGCCACTGATGAATGTATCACTGAGCACATGTACTCCTCAGTTCTGTCAGCACAAAAGAGAAACCGAGGTCCACTGACAGGAAAACAAAGGCCTACGGTGGCTGTGGAAACCCAAGGGCCCGGATGGATGTCCTCTGAACCACACCCTGTGGAATTTGCTTCATCTTCTCCTTAGCTCTCATCAGCATCCACCGTCTCTATTCTTATCCTTTTGGTCTCCCTGTCCAGATTAATCTGTGACTCCTAGTGCATGATTGATTATAGTCAGAAACTGACTAAATATAGGGACTGGAGGAGTATGCTAATTACCACCACCTGTTGCCCAGCCATTTCCTCTGTCAGATGTTAATGCTTTCATTCTTTGGCTGCAGTAATCTGGTGACTTTGGCTAGTTTATCCTGAGGCTTCCTAACATCTCATTTGGCTCTCCTGCCCAATGTGGCCAGAGGATCCCCTATAGCTTGCAGTTCCCAGGTGGACAAGGCCTGACTGAGTAACTGTGAAGGTTCCCCAGAGCCTCTATGGACCATGGGTAGGCAAGAAAGCTCGCAACAATCTGATGACTCCGGAGTAAATTCTGGGCTGCATGCTAATGGTCATGTGAGTCACGTACTCTGGGTGGCCTGAGCTGAGCAAGAGAGAGGTGCTCACCCCAGCTTCCCTAGGACTCCAAGCCAAAAGTCACCCTAGACTTTGCTCTTCAACTGGGCCTCTGAGGGATGAGGAATGGAATATGAATCTTAAGGAATATGTGCAGGGGAGTCTCATCCCAGGGGATGCACTCCAAGATTCTCAAACACAAACGTCCCAGGGCTGGCTGGCCGGCCTTGTGTTTCATGTTCTTGATACATTTTTTTTTTTTTTTTAAAGAACTGAATACGCACACAGAGAATATGACGAGGCCAGACATTTTATTCAGAAGTGACAGAACAGGTGAGATCCACTGCAAATGAGCAGTGAGTGGGCTCTAAAGTACTCAGGGGCCCTCATTATTGTTAGGTGCTTCCTTTTATGTCCTCCTTTCCCATGAAGGGGACAGTTGGATGTTAAAGGGTGCAGCATGGCTCTTTCTCTGTTTGATTGACAGGCTTGGGTCATATAAGATTTTTTTTTTTCTGTTATTCATGTCCTTTCCCACAATGCATCTATTTTTGAAAATGTACCCAACCAATTATGTATGAGTGTAAAATGGCAAATAGAGGATTTTCCCTAAAAGTTCATCAAAAGGACATATTCTGCCTTACTGTGCATACATCCTGTCCTAGCTAGCATCAACTAATAACTCGACACAGCCTAGAACCATCTCCAAAAATCCTCAATGGAGTAATGGTTCTTGTCTGATTGGCCTGTGGGCTATACTCGGGGTGTTGTCTTGACTGTTAATTGATGCAGAGTATCATACTGTGGTGGGTGACATTCCCTGGGTAGGTGGTTATGGAAGATACAGGAAAGATAGCTGAGTATGAGCTAGTGAGTGAACCAGCAAGTAGGTTCCCTCCATAGTTTCTGCATCCAGATCCTGGTCATGACTTCCCTCATGATGAACTGTAACCTATAAGATGGAGCAAATCATTTTCCTTCCCAAGCTGTTTTTGGACAACCTTTTATCACAGCAACAGGACTGAATCCAAGATACCCCTGGATCAGCCCTCTACCTTTAGATCCAAGATATGTTCTGGAATAAGCTTGGGTGGAAACTAACCACAATGGGGTTTAATAAGGATGGGTTGTTATGTGTGTCTGTGTGTGTATGTAATTTTATATTTTATGTGTGAGTGCTCTGCATGTACACCTGCCTGCCAGAAGAGGGCACCAAATCCTATTAAAGATGATTATGAGCCACCATGTGGTTGCTGGGAACTAAACACAGGACCTCAGAAGAGCAGCCCATGTTGTTAACCACTGAGCCTCCTCTCTAGCCCCCAGGTTTGTTTGTTTGTTTATATTTTTAAGAGAAGTTTCTTTTATCCTTTGATGTGGAGTGCACATGCATCTCAGTGCAGCTGGGACGTCCATTGCTAGCCTGAGTCAAGTGGAGTCCCAGTTTGCTAAGCGAGCCCTATGTCTGCTAGCCTCACAAACAGATTACGAGGATAGTTGATCTAATGGTCTGGGTGGCTACTGAGTAGCAGGCTGGTGTAACCCATAGCCTAGGTGAGATGGGCCCAGACAGCTCAAGATTTAACAAATGACTGGGGACCACAGGTAATTCAAAACTTATGATGGTTTCTATCTGGAATTTTTGACCTCATATTTGACAATGTGATTGGCTGCGGGTAACTGAAACTTTGGAAAGCAAGATAATAGGGGAAACGGGAGTGCTGTGCATTCCACAACTCACAGCAGATAGGAAGTCTTGGATTTGATCTCTGAGTCACAGCACCAGAAACCATGCCCTACAAGATGGGAGATGGCCAGGCTTTCAGGAAGGAGGCGGCAGCTGCTCAGCAATGGGAATCTAGCACAATGAGCCTTGCTAACACAATAGTGAGGTTTCAGGAAGCCTGAAACTTGGGGTGCCAGGAGGGAAGACATAGCATGAGCCTCCTCATCGAGAACATGTTTCCAGCGAAGTCTGAAAAGAGAAAAGATACCAACTAAGACTGCTTGATGCTGAAGGTGGTTCTTAGCCATCTGGCAAGGTGTAGCCATGGCCATTGCTGTGAACCTGGGGACACCTGGCCATTCCTTCTCTGTTGAGGCACCACACAAAGGAAAGGTACCTGCAGCATCACATCTTACGGAAGCTCCCAGCACAGTACCATGGCAACCAAATGAGGGCCAACAGCAGGAGATATGTGTAGGCTGAGGGCTAACAGGGCCATAGTCCACTGGCTGTGTGCCAGAAGTTACACTGAGCATTGCATTGGCCTTCCTGCCACCGCCTAGCCCAAGGAGGAAGGAACCGTTACTACCCCCTCTAATGATGAGGAAACAGACATGGGAGGTGACCCATGCCACCTAAGAGGAATGAAGTTTGAGCAATTTCTCTGACTCAGGATAGTGTCTCACATCCCAGCCACACCTCCAAGCCTTCATCTCCCCAGACTTCCAAAGAACACATTTCACATGAGATTGACTGTAAAGTACGGCCCATAGAAGAGGGGTTCCTCTGAGAAGCAGACTTTCATTCTTGCTGTTGACTGGTATAACTCAGGCTTCTCTATCAGTGCCAGGCACTTGGTGAATGTGTGATAGATATTTGTTTAATGAAGTCAAGAATCAGAAAGCCACCAGGGAAGTCAGTGCTGGACTGACCAAACAGTTGCTCCATACATGGCCATATAGCTTGACACTCGGCATTTTCTCTAGGAAACAGCTGTTGGCCTCTTTGTGTCATTCAGAATATAATGTGATTGGCCACTGAGATCCATTGTGGCCTCTTGACAGCAAGAGAAAGAAGGTGAAAGTTACTGGTCCTGGAAAACAGTCTTCCTGAGAGAGACCTGGTCCCGCTGGCTGGTCCCTAACCATTTTTAGCCATGTCTCAAGCTTGCCTGCCTCATCCAGTTCATCCTCAGCAGTTCATGCCTCCCCTCACCAGGAGGAATAGAGCCCGTGCTGCGGCACAGTGGGATTTCCATCCTGCTAAGTGCCATAGATCTTAAGTTTCCTTGTAAACATTACAAAATGCAAGTACGTCATCCATTGAGAATGGAGTCCATCAGTGCAGCTGCTTTCCTGGTTATGCCCGGCAGCCCTGGGGTTGGCTGGGACATTACCTGCTTTGATATGTCCCAGAGGCCAGGAGCACAGGCTCAACTAGAGAGGAGAGACAGTCCTGGGCACAAAGAGGACTGTGCTGGCTGCATGGGTCAGACCCACAGGCTCCATGGAACAGCTTGTTTTTGTTCTCTAGACAAATGAGGAGCTGGGGCTGTTTTTTATGCTTGTGAATTCTTGACATTTTTTTCAAGCTCCTAAATAAGCAAAGTTAACACTGCCCATCTTGGCTGGCATTGCTCAGAACTGTTTAATGAATAATGGAATCAGATAGTGCAGGTGAGCTAGGCCCCAGAAATCCCTGACTCATAGCCTTTCCTAGATGCTACACATTATAAGCTTTCTTTCTGATCTGAGTTTACACTGAAGTCCATTGTAGACCTTAGATCATACCTTAGACCATAGTAGAGTGAAATGTAGTATAATGTAGCATAGTGTAGAACAATGTGTGATAGTGTAGCATAGTATAGTGGAGTATGGTGTAGTGCAGTACAATATAGTATAGTATAGTATAGTATAGTATAGTATAGTGTAGTGTAGTGTAGTGTAGTGTAGTGTAGTGTAGTGTAGTGTAGAGTAGAGTAGAGTAGAGAAGAGTAGAGTAGAATATAGTATAGTATAGTATAGTATAGTGCAGTGCAGTGCAGTGCAGTGCAGTGCAGTGTAGTGTAGAGTAGAGTAGAGTAGAGTAGAATATAGTATAGTATAGTATAGTATAGTGCAGTGCAGTGCAGTGCAGTGCAGTGCAGTGCAGTGCAGTGCAGTGTAGAGTAGAGTAGAGTAGAGTAGAGTAGAATATAGTATAGTATAGTATAGTATAGTATAGTATAGTATAGTATAGTGTAGTATAGTGTAGTGTAGTGTAGTGTAGTGTAGTGTAGTGTAGTGTAGTGTAGTAGAGTACAGTACAGTAGAGTATGGTACAGTGTGGTGTGGTGCAGTACAATATAGTATAGTATAGTGTAGTGTAGTGTAGTGTAGTGTAAAGTAGAGTAGAGTAGAGTAGAATATAGTATAGTATAGTATAGTATAGTATAGTATAGTATAGTATAGTATAGTATAGTATAGTATAGTATAGTATAATGTAGTGTAGTGTAGTGTAGTGTAGTGTAGTGTAGTAGAGTACAGTACAGTAGAGTATGGTACAGTGTGGTGTGGTGCAGTACAATATAGTATAGTATAGTGTAGTGTAGTGTAGTGTAGTGTAGTGTAAAGTAGAGTAGAGTAGAGTAGAATATAGTATAGTATAGTATAGTATAGTATAGTATAGTGTAGTGTAGTGTAGTGTAGTGTAGTGTAGTGTAGTGTAGTGTAGTGTAGTGTAGTGTAGTAGAGTACAGTACAGTACAGTAGAGTATGGTACAGTGTGGTGTGGTGCAGTACAATATAGTATAGTATAGTGTAGTGTAGTGTAGTGTAGAGTAGAGTATAGTACAGTAGAGTAGAGTAGAATATATTATAGTATAGTATAGTATAGTGTAGTATAGTGTAGTAGAGTAGAGTATAGTACAGTATAGTACAGTAGAGTATGGTACAGTGTGGTGTGGTGCAGTACAGTTTAGTGTATAATAGTACAGTGTGGTGTAATATGGTTCAGTATAGTAATATAGTATAATACATTATTGTGGCATAGTATGGTGTGATATGGCACAGCATAATGCAATAGACTATGATAGAAAGATGGAGTGTGGTAGCATGTGATGGAGTGAAATTTGGTACAGTGTAATTTGCTGTGCAGCATAATATACAGCACACCACAGTATAACCTAGTAGAGGCTGGTGGGACATAGTAGCATGGGATGGGGAGGTTTTATGGTTTAGTATAGTGTAGTATGGGTGGTATAGTACAGCACAACAGACAGCCCAGGACTCTGTACCTCTTATTTAAGAAAACTACCTACACTGTGAATGAAGTCAGGTAATCACTGGGCCCTTCCCTCTGAGACTTCACTGACCTTCCTGGAACCTGGCCTCTCTCTAATAATCTGGGCTCCACCAGTAGAGATCCAGAAATGCTGTTCAAACCTGACTCATACATTGCACCAATCACAAGTAAAGGCCTTGGAAGAGAAAATACTGTACCCAAGTTCTCAAAGGACCAAGCTAAGCCAGCACCATGTTTCCTGAGTGAGGGCTCCGGACCCCTCTGTGAACCTGCTGTCTAACGCAGCACTGAGGAGCACACTGTACCAGACAGGACCATGGAAATCACGCCACTTGCCTGCTTGAGGACTCAGCCAGCTTCTGGACAAGCGGATGTCTGCTGATGCTCACACCTGTGCTGCTTACTGTGCATGTGACTTATGCTGAAAGAGCTTTCATATGAGCCTGGCTTCCGGCATGGGTGGTCCCTCCCTGTGCCAGTCATAAAGACATGACAGGGAATGAAGCTGTCTTTTCTCTCTCTAAGGGACTTTTAGTTTTCAAACTGTGCCCTTTAGTGGCACCAAACAAGCAAACAAACCTCTTCCCTGCCTCAGTGTGGGGAATGCAGATCAGGGTATTATGACTCAGCACCACAGCCTAGAAGTGAATTTAGTCCCAAAGGCTTGACAAGCCAGAGGCCCCCACCATCTCTGTCAAAGTAGAGAGCTTGTGCTTTCTGTTCTAGAAGCTTCCAGCACCAGCAGACAAGGAGTCTAAAGGAAAAGGAGCAACCCAGTGGTGGCATCCTTTCCCTCGTGAGTCCCTATCTCTGGACAGCCTCACTTTACTTCGGTGGTCTGTTTTCCTCACCTCAAGGACCTTTCTGGAGCTTCAGCAGCTTCATGAATGCTGGCCCAAGTCCTTTCTTCTTGATAACACAATGCCAGGGACAGATGGGACACTCTCTGGCTCCTCCCTGGGCTTTCTTCCCCTTTCCTGCTCGTTGTCTCTTCTCCACTTCCCCCCAAACCTTTTTACACCCTCTCCCTGGGATATCTCACCCCACCTTCAGAGGAAAGTCACATGGAGACTTTGCCTAGACAGAACATTCAGATGTACTCAGAAATCCTAAACACTGGGCTTGGCAGCGCCTGCCAGGGAGAACAGAGAATCTTCTTTTGGGCCAGGCTGTGGGCAGGCAAGATGGAAGAAGCCTTATTAGGTCATCCAGGCTGAGCAAAGCATCAATCTCACTCTGCTGCTTGTAGGCTGGTCTGATCATCTCCATTCCTGTTAGCTCCCAAGACCCTTTGGAGCATTCACTCTCCTCCAGTGACTGCAGGATTCCTTATTCTCTCCCAGACCTGGAGAAGCCCAGGAAATGCCCCACTCCCCAATTAATCTGTGTATCTGCGTCTTCCCAACCTCCTTGCTTCTTGCTTCCCTCTAGCCTCCAGCACTCAGCACATATTTCCACTCTATAGAGCTTTCCTACGTATCACAGCCTTCTTTGTCTGTGTCCTACACTAACATAAAACTCCTTGACAAGGCATCAGTTCTGTCTGGTTCATGTATGAATCTTAAGTGTAATTTCAGAAAATATTTACTGACTGTCTTACGTGCTAAGGTAAACCTCAAGTCCATGCTCTCCCCCATGCTTCTGTTGCTAGCCATGTCTGCATAGAGAGCCAGCCCATCATGCAGAGGGGAGCACATCACCCTTGCCATTCTTCACGTTTCTCTGGCTTTACTCCTTCTGTCTTCTTGGGACAAATAGGCTATTCTGACTAAACCCTTTTCCCGACTTCCTTATGCTATGAGCAGGTAGGATGCAAAATCTGTAAATGATTGTCAAAACCCGTGAGACTGAGCAAACATCAGCAAAGCAGCCCTAAACTGTGCAGCCCAGTAGCTCTGAGAACCCCTGTTCTAGTCAGGACCTGGTACCTGACCTCTAGAGCTGATTCTTCCAGATGCCCTGTTATGGTTTCAATTTAGAATGTTTCTCATAGGCAAGTGTTTTGAATGTTTGTTCCCTGGCTAGTAGGCTGTTTTTCTTTAGCAAGTTTTAAGAGGCTGTATATTCTCTAGGAAGTAGAACTTGACTAGAAGAAGTAAATCACTAAGGGTAGTGCTTTGGGGCTCTACCTTGGCCCCTGGTCCAGGCCTTTAGACTTTCTAATCCACCTCTGTGTGAACAGCCACAGCCATGCACTACCATGCCTTCTCTGCTAGAATGGACTGTGATACCCTGAAACCATAGACAAAGTTCAATCTTTTTTCCTTTAGTTGTTTCTGTTCAAACATTGATGTCAGTTACATGAAAAGAACACACACATGTAGGGGTATTGTGTTGTTTCATGGTAAATAATTGTCCCACCCACTGGTTTAATAAAAAGCACTGATTGGCCAAAGGCAGGCAGGAAGTGTGGGTGGGGCTACCAGACTAAGAAAACTCTTGAGAACAGGAAGCCCAGGGCAGAACACGAGAGAGAAGCCGAAAGAAGCAGAGGACAACCATGCTGCTCTAAGGTACCTAGCCGCATGGCTGAACAGGAAGAATCATGGGTTAGATGAAGGGTAAAGAGCTAGCAAGTGATATGCCTGAGCCTTTGGCCGATTTAGCCTAAAACTTGAAAGCATCTGTGTGTCTCTGTGGGTCTACGGATCTGCGGGTCTGTGGGCCTAAACCTTGAGGATAGGCCTGAAAGTTCGGGCCAGAAACCTCGTACTACAAATTGAGAGAGCTAGCAAGTGATATGCCTGAGCCTTAGGCCGATCAGCCAAAAACTATTGAAAGCATCTGTGTGTCTCTGTGGGACTGTGGGTCTGCAGGTCTGCAGGTCTTTGGGTCCTAAACCTTGAGGTTAGGCCCGAAAGTCCGGGCCAGAAACCTCCTACTACACACACATGTCACCTCCTTCCTACCAGAATTGTTCCCTTGGAGGAATCTTACAGCCTCTGTCAAACTAAGGCACAAAGGCACATTAACATACTTTACCTCCAGGAGCAGGTGTACTTTCTACAAGGAAGTTTGGTGACTATTTTCTGGGAAACTGTTCATCTTGAGGGCACCAGGGGATAGCCAACCAGATAGCCTGGATCTTCTATCTAAAAGCCTAGATGTTTTTGTTTAAAACATTAATTTGTATCTTATTATCATACAATAACACATCCTTACAGAAACTGTTGCTCTCGAATTATACTTTGAAAAAAACCAAAGAGCTAGGGAAATAGTTAAGTGGTTGAACACATGTGTAGCATGCACAAGACCCAAGTTTCAATTCGCACACCACACACACAAACACACAAACATACACACACACACACAAGCACACACCCCAAACCACACACACACATACACACATACATACACACAAGCATATAAAGATTGTTAACTCATATAATCCTGTACTTATTTTATAATATTTTAATTTTTCTCTTTAGCATAATCATTATTACTATTTTTCCTTATTTTCTCTTTTAGGAAAAAAAAAGTTTATTCTTTACATTGCATGAACATGTAAATAAGTTTGTTTGTCCCAACTGCCTGGTACCAAATAAACACATAGAAGCTCATATTAGTTATAAAATGCTTGGCCAATAGCTCAGGCTTTTTACCAACTAGCTCTAACTTTCAAATTAACCCATTTTTATTAATCTATGTATTGCCTCATGGCGTGCAGCTTTACCTCTCCTCTAGCATTTTGCTTCTTAGGTGGCTTGCTGGCATCTTCCCTGACTCCGCCCTTCTTCGTCCCAGTCCTCAGCTTGATTATCCTGCCTTGCTGTTGGTCAAACATCTTTATCCTTAACCAGTGAGAGCAATGCCTATTCACAGCATACAGAAGGATCATCCCACAGCATGAAAGCACTTTTATTGGTGAAAAGGCTTGAGTCCCTGAGGATAGGGCCAGTGTGTGGTTTCCTCAATGTCCCAAAAGAGACACTGAATCAATTCTCTGAGGTCCATCCACATTATATAGCAGCATCATCAGCAGTGGGTCACTTCCAGGACCATAAGAGATTTTTAAAAAAATTATCAGAATGTGCTTTTCTTCCATTTGCCTAAAATCCACATTTCCATTGTGAGAACAGTATCACTGAACTCCCAACTGTGTTACAGGGATTAAAATTGAAATTCCAGGAAGAGAAGTCACTTTGTTAAGAGAAATATAGAGAATCACAAGCACATACACTCACTGTTGTGTGAACAGGGAGGATATTTAGAGGCACAGATTTGGGCAAAAGTGAAAACCCATCTGAAAATGGGGACCCAGTCAAAGGAATAAATATGGAAGAGGAACACACACACAAACTAACTTTATGATTTTCCCTTCCAAGTTATTTCTAAGGGCTGGGTATTTCTGACTTGAAATCACAAATTATCTAAAATCTGAAACTGTTTGCGTGTTGAGATGATGCAATGAAAATATTTGTCACCTGACATCTGTTGAGTGACTATGACAAAAATACATGAGCACTAAAGCCTTGAAGATGGTTCCCTTGAGGCATCGTGTACAGCATGAAACAGAAACGAGCTGATATTTACTCCAGGGTTCTATTCTCTGAGTGCGGCATTATTCTTGGGAGCTTCCAGCATTTTGATTAAGGGACACTTATCTTGTACTTAAAGGGTAGTGTTGAGGACTCTGCCTCCATTTCTGGTCCTGGTTAACTGAGATAACAGGACTGGGCCAGAGCTGAGGACCTTTGATCTTAATGCACATAGGGAGTACCAGTGTAGCTTAGAAAATACAGACATCCTACCTCCAGAAATCCCCATTTAAATGGTCTAGTTTGCATCCCAGGTGGTGGTGGAAGCTGTCATCCCACACAGTGGAATCCAGCAGGCTCTAGGATTTTATTTGAGTCCCTTCTTAGTTCTAAATAATTAGGAATCTGAATAGTTTGGGAACCAAGATACCTTCTATTTTGTTAATTCTTACTGCCAGCGTAGCCACCTACTCTACCCACACACATCTCTGGCTTTCACAGTATAAGCAGATGTGTGCACACACATGTGTACAGCTGGTTTGCACTCACTGAGAGCTGGGCATTTCTGGGACTCTGTCCCAGAGTCCAGTAATAATCCAGTTCAGTCCTGCTCCCAAAGCTACAAGTGTATGTAATAAGTTTCTAGCCTTCCCAGCCTGTGGTCCAGACCGACGATCCTGAGTCCCACAGAAACACGTGACACTTACATTAATTTTATGCTGATTGACCTGTGGCTCAGGTATATAACTTGCTAGCTCCTACATCTTAACCCATTATTCTTATCTTGTTTAACCATGCGGCTTAGTACCTTTTCTCAGAGCAGCATCTGGGTCTCACTTCCTCTGGGTCTGCTGGTGTCTCTTCTGGAGTCTCTGATGACGTCTCTGCTCTGTCCTTCCTGTTCTCAAAGTTTTCTTAGTCTGGTAGCCCCACCCACACTTCCTGTCTGCCTTCTGGCCAGTGGGCCTTTTATTAAATCAGTCGGCAGGACAATTATTTACAATGTAACAGAGCATAATCTCACTACAGGTTTGCGGGCAACAAAGACACAGGATGGAAGCAAAGACCCCCCTTCTGAGTAAATATGTGAGCATGTGCATGGATATATTCATGTCAAGGGTGGAAGTCAGAGGACAGCTCTTAGAAGTCAGTCCTCTCCTGCCATCCCGTGGGACCCAGGGATCACATTCAGATTGTTGGGTGTGCATGCAAATGTCTCTACCTCTATTGGCTGAATCATCCTGATGGCTCAATGAGTCAGTTATTGATTTATCCTGAGAAGATTGGATCTACTTTCTGATCAAGGACTACTTATAACTCATTCATTCCATAAAACACCTCATCTGGCAATTGTGAGGTTGTTTTTTTTCTTTATAAGGAAATCTTATTGAAAAGTCATTTTAAATGGGTGGGGGCAATTGGCCAGGTAGTAAGAGTAATTGCAATCAGAGGGTGGGGAAGTAACTTAGTTGGTAAAATGCTTGATGTGTAAGCTTGAAGACTTGAGTTCAGAGCCCTGGGCTCACTTAAAAAGCCAGGGGTAGTGGCAGACGCCTTTACTTTTGGTACTGGAAAGGCAGAGACAAGGGCATGCTAGTTAACTGGTCTAACCAAATTGATGAAGTCCAGGTTCTGTCTGAAAAATGAGGCATAGAGCCTCTCTCTCTACATGCATGCACATGTGTGCATGTGCACCCCCCTACACCCCACACGGAGTAAATACCATCACAACTTATCATACTCCCACACTCTGTAAACTTCATTTCAGTGTGTTAATATGAGCTAATGAAGGCAGAGTGGAGGCTGGAAAAAGAGCTGTCAGCATAAGTATAATACACTGATGCCTCTGACCGCCTTGGAGGATTCCTTTTAGCATATGCCTACCAGAGCCATAATGATACCTAAACACACACAGAGGGAAAATGAGTCACTTTCTCAGGAAAATCAGTCTTGCAAGCATTTGGCATGTTTTCTTCATCCCTGTGGGCCTCTGAATACTCAAGAGTTTTCTCAAGTTTGTGGAAATGTAGTTATTCTCATATTTCCTCAGCAAGTGTCCATTTCACAATTGTTAGTGTCTTTGCCTAAAGACATGGGCATCAATCTTTATTGGCTCATTCGCTGGCAAGCTACCACTCATGACCTCAAGCTTCATCTGATTCTCATCACACATGTGCTTTGTGTATAAAGGGAACCCAAGGAAAGCTTTTATAAGGTCATCACGGGCACACCTCTGCAGGTGCCACGTTATGTATGTAAAAAGTAATAGAGGGGCCATTTCCAGAAATACAGCTGTTACAGCTGCTATGGGTTTTATGGATGAGTATGTATTAAAAAGTCAGTCCCCTGGGCCATCTCAACATCTCATCAGCTATCAGCAGGAGATGCTGAACAGTGCAGATGTGAGGCATCTGAAATATCCCGATCCAGGAAAAATGAGTAAAATCATGGGCTCTCTGCACACCTGACCATATGGAAAATGAGTTAATTCTATTTCAGCTGCATTGCAAGCATATGACAGCCTGTTGTTGCCAATGTGAAAAGCCAGAACCTCATCCAGGCACAACAAAGCTATTGATTTATTACAAATCTTCCATATGGAAGGGGGAAAGTAATCTAATTCTGGGAGCAGAGCCATCCCTTCGTTACTGGCGGGCAGCAGACAGCTGCCTTCAAGGTCTAATTTCATGAGCTGCAGCCTGTCACGGTGCTTAATATTTCCACCATTAGGAATTCTCCATTGTATCCAGTCGCTCTATCTGCATAGATTCCAAAACCTCCTCTGAAGCCACCCAGCATGGACATTTCCAGGTCTGGGATGCTAACTGCTATACAAGACATTGATTCTAGAAAATTCTGCCCTGTGTTGAATTGAAGATCTTTTTAAAATTTATAATCATGGTGATTCCTAGTCTTCCCTCCAACACAGATTATTGTAGAACAATCTGTTACCTTTCTCCCTGTGATGGCTGTCAAATTTTAGAGGACAATCAGAACATCTCTTTTAAGCCCCGTTTCACATTCAAAACCTGAGCATCTTCCAACAATCTTAAATGACATTGTTCCCACGGATGTCTTAGCTTGAACCATCTCTCCCTGAACTAGGTAGCTGGAACTGGAAGATAAGTGGTAAGCACAGTGCTCCAGAGGTTGTCTGTCCATCAAGGCCAAGGTTGATGTTGCTCAGATACAATTTGTCCCACAGGATTCACATGTGGGAGATTGTGTTGTTACATTGTAAGTATTGTCCCACCCACTGGTTTAATAAAAAGCGCTGATTGGCCAAAGGCAGGCAAGAAGTGTGGGCGGGGCTAACAGACTAAGAAAACTATGAGAACAGGAAGCACAGAGCAGTACGCCAGAGAGAAGCCAGAAGAAGCAGAGGACAACCATGCTGCTCTAAGAAAAGGTACCGAGCAGCATGGCTGAACAAGATAAGAGACATGGGTTAGATGAAGGGTAGAGAGCTAGCAAGTTATATGCCTGGGCCTAGACAAATCAGCCTAAAATTATTGAAAGCATCTGTGTGTCACTGTGGGACTGCGGGACTGCGGGACTGAGGGTCTGTGGGTCCTAAACCTTGAGGTTAGGCCCGAAAGTCAGGGCCAGAAACCTCCTACTACATTCACAGGCTGTTCCCAGTGCAATGGTAGTGAAAACAGGGCTTTCAGAGGCGAATCCAATAGGGGGAGATAAAGTCAGGACTACTCTGGTGAAGTGGATCTTAGGACCCACAAGAACACATTATTATTACAGTAGAGAGCCTGGTCCCTCCCTGCTTTCTCTTGCATCCACTCATGTTGTGATGCAGCCAAAGGACCCTTGACAGATCCTCACTATGTTGCTGACACCACCCTGATGCCAGCACAGCAAGCCAAGTAAACCTCTTTTCTTTTCCCCCTCTCCTACCTCCAGGTTCAGTTACAATAACACAGAAAGTCACATTAAGGCAGAGCTCCAGGACCTTCACAACTTTCTTTGATTTTTTTTTGTTTCAGTGATGTTCTATCACTGTCTAATAGTGATGCTATTTTCAGCTTGGGGTGACTACATTGTGAGGCCTTATAGATTTTAGAGTTGAGTTTTCAGTGTTTAAATTCTTACCAATCCAAGTCTCTGGCAACCTACCCTACTTGTACATGCATTTTGTATCTAATTAGTCTCAATTCTCCATTGTTAGGCTCTGCCACCATCCTTGTAAATGTTGGATCTGCCTTCCAAGATTCATATTATTAATAACTGATAAGCTTCTTCTGATTTCCTGATCCAGGTCAAATGTGAGATAAGGAGTCCAAATAAAGAACCCATCCAGTGAACCTAGAAATCTATAGTCGGATACAAATACAAATCCATTTGCTGACTCACTCCTGGCTGTTTCTTTGTATTATTCTCGAAACATACAGTGGAGAATTTTCTTCCTTCCTTCCTTCCTTCCTTCCTTCCTTCCTTCCTTCCTTCCTTCCTTCCTTCCTTCCTTCCTTCCTTCCTTCCTTCTCTCCCTCCCTTCCTCTTCCTCCACCCCCCTCTCTCCTTCAGAGCCTCAGTGGAACTTGAAGATGCAGCAGCTGAGCCTGCCACCTCCCTGGCTAGTCCTTTTTCATAGTGTTGATGATTTTCTGGTTGGTTAACTAGATTCTCCTACTCCGTGGGACTTTCTATCACCCAGAGCAGCTCGTGTTCTTCCCGCCAATGTTCTTTGGAATGGGACCATCCAAGCCATTTAGGCTGGTGCTTCTCACAAACCTCAGCTTATTCCAGGCCATCCCAGCCAACCCCTGCTGGGTCCCTCTGGTTTCACTCTCTCTCCTTTCTGAGAAGATCCTTCTGCCTCTCTCAGCTCTTCAGATGTGAACTCCATGGGAAAACACCTCATGGCCATGTTGCTTGCTTAAGGAGTTGCTCCCATTGGGATGGCACTGGGGTGGTACTGAACAATCTCACCCCTGATCTAACCAGGAAGGCCAGCTGCAGGTTTGAGGTAGCAAAGACTTAGCTTTGATATGTATGACCTTTGTCATGGGTCCCAGAATGCCCTTCCTTGTAAGAGATTCATTAGCCACAATGCTGTTAACCATGTGATCATGTGGTTGGGCTCTGGGACACACAGTAGTTTCAACCGCTGGAGGCTCTAGCTAATGCCCCTACAAGAGGCCTAAGAACAAAGGTCATCATCACATGGGTCCTGTGTAACAGAGCCCCATGAAAACTGGAGACACCCACAGCTTCTGAGAACCACCCACAGAGTGTCATGACTTTGTGGGTGTTGTCATGGCTGGAAAGAAGAAATTGCAAGGGAAATACTGATTTTATTTTAGAAATTTCACAGGTAAAAAAAAATATATAATTGTACATATAGCACTTTTGTGAGTTTTGTGAGTCATTTTTGAGAATTACTAAAACAGAGGGTGGTGCTGGGGACCCCTGTGATGTGGGAATGTATGCTGTGAATCTCAATCTTTAAATAAAGGAGCTGTTTTGGGCCATGACAGGCACCATAGAAGAAGTAGGAGGAGGAATCAGAATAGGTAGGAAAGAAAGGGCGGAGTCAGAGGCAGACCAAGCTGAAGCCGCCCAAGGAACAACATGTAAGGAGCACAGTTGAGCCACAGGCCACATGGCAGACAGATTAATAGAAATGGGTTGCTTTAAGATGTAAGAGCTAGCTAGCAATGTGCCTGAGGCATAGGCCAAACAGCATAAAGTTAATATAAGCGTCTGAGTCATTTCTGGGAGTCTGAGCGGCAGGCGGCTGGGCAGCTAAGGGGTCTGGCATGGCAGGTCTGTAGGTCTCAGACCTCTGGCCGCCCGGGACCAAAGAAACCGCTCTATAACACCCCTGAGCCATTGTCACATGAACTAAGGATAATTTTGTGTTCTCCAGATTGTGTGGCTTTCCCAACTCTCTTTTAGCCCACTTGGTTTAGGGGAATAAATGACTGTTTTTGTCCAGTTTCAGCTCTCTTTGAAGTTTGTAAGTCCTCAGAGTTAAGGGGGTACACACCTCAGACTCCTGATCACACTCCTGGGGCACAGGTGGGCAGAGCTTGAGTATGTGTGCACACAAACTAAGCATCACCAAGGCCCCTGGCACCAGTCATAGACAATAAGACAAACTCCAAGCAAAGGCCAGATGACAAATGTCTCAAGGATAGACTCCAGTGTGGAAAGCCTGAGAGGTGAGAATTGCACATCTGCCCCTTGGGATCTCTGTTGCGGTGTATTTCTTTCAAAGAACCATGGTAGAACATATTTTATTTAATTTAGCAGGCTGTTTGCTTGACTTATGGCCTGTAAGTATCTAGACACATGATGTGCAGGGTTCTGTTTACACTATTGCCTGGGGCCTAACAATGTCAGGTGTGTGCCTGTCACTAATTGTAAGAATTTTGTTTTTAGAAGCTCCTACTGGATGATTTGAGACAGGCAGCAGAAGCTTAACAAAGCACAGCTTCCACATTTTCTCAGGTTACCTCAAAACAGGCTGTCAAAATGGAATTCTATTTGTGTTAACTTTCTCCTGAGATTTCTAGTGCTAGGAATTCGTAAACACTCCCCATTCTCATATTCCAGAGTGACACGTGAGACCTTTGCTTTAGGTTATATAACGGGACAGGCCCAAAGTTAGCAACGCGGAGAGATGCATTTCCCAAAGTGAAGCTTAGGAAAGTGTACCGTGCACGGAGGGGAGCGGTTTGCCTCCAGCACTGGTATCTCAGGTCTAATGGAATGCCACACAGCCTGAGTCTGGCTGAGGTGACCCGGATTCTACAGCCAGGGCCATCACTCCCCCAGCAGTTTGGTTCTTTCCTATCCTTCAAGTGACCTCTCACAACATGGAGAGGTGAAGAAACCAGGCCACTACAGGGTAAGATCTTGAGCTGAAACAGCATCACTGTGAACAACCCAAAGCCTGAGAGGAGTCAGGTTAGAGATGGCAGGTGACTCTGGGAAGGCATAGACATATGGAGGTCCGTGCCCCCGGGCTTCTCCTTCCAGCCCAGCAGGAGGGTCTTTAAGGAGACATCATGGCCTTATCCACTTTCCTAACTTGGAGTTTGGCACTCCTGTTAAATATAGCTCATGGCACATGCCCACTAGCTGCCTCTGTCACCACTGAGGAGAACCCACCTTTTGACCATCCATGTTCCTAGAAACAGCAATAATTAAGAGATGGAGCCGGATGCGCAGGCACTAAACATGTGGTTCTCTGTGCTGTGGGGTCCTATTCTAGGGCCATGGCATTCTCTCATTTTCTAACTCCACCAATCTTTTTTTTTTTTTTTTTTTTTTTTTGTACCTAGAAGCAAAGCTTTCTACTATATTTTTAAAACTCAGACTTTAAAATCTTCTCCCAATACTTTACCCGTCCCTAGCTTTTCTTTTCAAAGCAGGCCAGCAGCATGCTGTGTAGATGGTGTGCAGGAAAAGTGCTAACATGGTCTCCATGGGCACATGGCGCTCAGTGTGGCACCTGTCTGTACACAGACTCCTGCGGGGGCACCGACATCTATGCATGGACTGCTCTTGCACCTACACAGCTAGCTGTATCTGTACCAAGTTCTCCTGTGTGCAGAGAACTTCCCTTCAACTTCATATGGACAGTTTCCACCTGCACAAAAGCAGGGTCCTCCCTCCTTCTGCATGTGGACAGGCTCCATCAGCATGTGCTTGATTTCTGCCTGCACTCGGGCTCCTACATGTGGATAGGCATGTCAGGCCTAGTCTTGCTTGTTCATTTTGGGGACTGCATAAAATAGGTTCAGACAGTGACAGTTGAGTGACAAGAACAGAAAAGCGTCTAGCTTCTAGACTCAGTAAGCAGAGGCCATGAGCTCCCATGCTCTAGGCTCCCATGAGACTAATGTAGTAGTCAGAGTCAGACAGCAGTGTAGTAGAGAGGTCAGTGACAAGGTGATATAGGCTAGAGTTTCCCCCCTAACATTTGGCCTATGTCCATTCCTGCCAGAATCCTTTTCTACTGAGGTTTCTATGTATACTAGAATGTATAGAATGGCATCCTC
Source organism: Phyllotis vaccarum (assembly GCA_033318265.1). NCBI lineage: Eukaryota > Metazoa > Chordata > Mammalia > Rodentia > Cricetidae > Phyllotis > Phyllotis vaccarum. The sequence continues at coordinate 81,927,372 of JARWLC010000003.1, forward strand.
TCTGGGGCCCGCCTCTCTATCAAGCTGAATACTATATGGCTGGCCAGAGGATGGCTTTCCTTGAGAGAAGATTTTGAGTTTATATTTGAAGCTCAGAGGATCATCCGTGAATGACTGTTTATGGTGCCTGAATCTATAAGTTTCTTCAAGATTCTTCTCTTGCCTCCATCTGGAAATTTTCCAGAAAGTCATTCATTATCCAGTTTTAAGTAGACTCAAACCCAAAGAGCCATCTTGGCCATGGGTAATACACCTATGTCTTGAATTTGAGACTGCCTGTGCTGATGTCCACCAAAGGAAGTTAGGTGAGGAGCACAGTGTTGTAAGCATCACTTGCCAAGCTGGGATCCACAGCTGATGGACCAGATTCAGCCCTTCAGGTGTCAATGATCCTGTATGGCGTGCCATAACCAATTTTATGTGTGGACAAGCCACCCAGGGAGCACCAGCCAATGCCTCAGCCCCTCTGTGAGACACCCTGGCACTGTGGATCAAGGAAAAGTTACCCTTGACATGGCCAGCAGGAATAAACTAACATCATAAGAAGGTGTTGTTTCATGTGACATTAGTATCTGGGACATTGTCTCCGTATCCACTGTTAAATTAGAATTAATTGGGTAAATCAAACAAATGTTAAGAAAGAAAAGTAGGTATAGTGGGGTGCTGTGATGCTTAGTTTTAAATCTCAACATGCCACAACTTAGCATGTTTGTGGGAGATTGCCTTGACTGTTGATTGATGTAAGAGGACCCAGCCCACTGTGGGAAGCACCATTCCCTATGTAGGTTATGTGTGTGTGTGTGTGTGTGTGTGTGTGTGTGTGTGTGTGTGTGTGTGTGTGTGTGTCCATCCACCCTGAACTATATAAAACAGCAGAAAGAAAACCAACTGGCAACATAGATGCATTTCTTTCCCTCTGCTTGGTCATGGTTGTGGATGCGATGTGTCAGGCTGTCTCAAGTCTCTTTCCTCAGTGGCTTCCCTTAGTGACAGACTGTAACCAGCACCTGTAAGCTAAATAAACCCTTTCCTCCATGAAGTTGCATTTGGTCAAAGTGTTTATCATGACAACAAAAAGGAAACTAGAACAGGTGCCCTGTGAGATTCCACAGCTCAGCTTTCTGGATTCCACTGTGTGTTTTATCTTTGCAGAGCCTTCACCTCTAGACCCACACGAAGACAGCAAGCCCTGGAGAATATCCTGTGCAGATTCAAGAGTGGGGAGTGTGGCAGTTGCCCATCTGGTTGTTTCCTGGAGCTGCTAGGAGTTGAAAGAGATGGGGAACTGAAGACTTCCTGCTCCTGCTTAGTAGATCACAGGGCACCATTCTAGGCACTGGCTGTGAAAGGGAAGGAAAGCCACAATGCGAGGAAGTTCGTGAGGAAGTTCGTGGGGCATCTAAAGGTTCACCTTGGAATTCTACAGGAAAGATGGAATGGTGTCACTGCTGATGATAATTTTTTTTTTTCCAGTGGCAGGATATTCCTACAGGAGCTGGTGTGGCAGTCAGCACTCTTTTTATGGTTGAAATTTAGTCTATATATGATACCAGTTCTGTGGAGGCTCCAGAAGGCATGAGAAACTTGCCAATTTCATCTGTGTCTTCCTTCAGAATGAGGATTTCACATGTGCCAGCTCATTGCCCGGCTCCAAAGGACAGGTGTGTCCTGTGTTTAGAGTTGAGGGGTATGAGAAGCTCAAGGCCACACAGTCACAGAGTAGCAGGTTGAAGCCATCATGTTTTGATAGCAACCAACACAAAGCATGAAGTCAGGTCACCATGAAGGGAACCTCATGGGAAGTGCTTGCTGGAACGTGTGGAATTTTAGAAGCAGGCCTTTCTTGAGGCTTGAAAGATTGGAAGAGGCTTATCCACATACCTCACTCAGATGAGTAAACCACCAATGGCCCTCTGTCTTTTCAGTACAGTTTTTCTCAGATAACAGAAGATCCCAGACGTTAGCCTGCATTCTGAAGAGCTCACTGATTAGCTATGTCAGTGATATCCCTTAACTAGAGAGACAGCCTGATGGGGAAGCAATAATCCTGCCTCCTTCCTCCAATTGGGATGCTATTTCTAAAGAAGGTACCATGCATGCTGGGAAACACAAGAACAGTGAGCTTGCTCCATCTAATGCAGACTCTTCCTGATGGGTTTATATATGATGTGTCCCCTAGAGGCTTATAATGTGAGATGTCTTCCTGTATGTTGTGAATATTGTTGGTTAATAAGAAAACTGATTGGGCCTATGGCAACCCAGCTTAAAAGCAGGTAAAATGTCCAAGCATAGATACAGAAAAAGAAGGAAAAAATTAAACACACACACACAACCCAGGTGCCTATAAAACAACATGTACAGGTAAGCCACAGGCCATGTGGCAAAACAAATTAATAAAAATGAGTTAGATGTGAGAGCTAGCAAATAATAAGCTTGAGCCATAGCCCAAACAACATACAATTAATATAAGCCTTTGTATGATTATTTAGAACCAAGTGGGGCTGCAAGTCTGAGCCTCAGGGCTAGGCCAAAACAGACCAGTCAAAAATGTCTTACTAGAGGTTTATGTGTTGGGCACTTGGTCTCCTGTGTGGTGCTGTCAAGAGGCAGTGGGGCCTGAAGGAAGTGGTTAAGGGAGAAACTGCCCCAAGAGGCTTTAATGTCATTCTCATGAGTTCCTGGTTAGCTCTTACAAGACAGTTGCCATGAAAGAGTTGGCCATTTACTTTCTGTCACTTCCTGTCTCACCATGTGATTTCTGACATGTATTCTCGTCATTGCAATATCATCTAACATGACGACTTCACCAGAACCAAGCAGAAACCTGTGGATGTTCTTGGTCCTCTAGGCCTGTGAGATAAATCCCTTCTTCAATAAAGTGCCCAGCCTCTGGTATTTCATTGTAGTAATGGAAAGCAAACTAACCCCAGGGATTCTACTCCCACAAGTTTCTGTGACAGTGGCAGTACTATGCTACTTTGCGGGACAGATGCTTCTGTGGAGAACATCTGAGGGAATAGGGAGAGAAGGCTTCTCTTCTGAGCCAAGGGTGGAACCAGCTGGAAAAAGACCTTCAAGCCCAGAGGAGGCTGGAGTTTTACATTATTTATTACCTCCTGGGATGCTTTTTATTGGACATTTTTGCCTGGGCCATAGGTTTGATAACAAATGCAATAAAGTGGGGCAAATGTGATTTAGTGGAACAATATGGCAAGATGATGTCATCTGTGTAGTAAACAAGGGGAGCATTTGGGTCATAAATAGTGTTTTTATAGCAACTGTGAGTGGGTCCGAGAGCAGATGCATAGTAAATACAATTGCTTTATAGAAATTTTTATAGAAATTCCTTTCCTTTCGAGAGGATGAGAAAACCACATATGACCTGCTCTTGTGGGCTTTATTTTGTGCTTTTGTTAGGTTCATTTAACTATTCTTTGGTCACCTAATAAAGTGGGCCTTGCTAAGCATTGCCTGCTTTTGTGCACCCAAACTATCAGGCATTAGAGATGGCTCTGCATGCATACACATGCGCGCGCATACACACACACACACACACACACACACACAGACTAATAAATGCAATTAAACAATTTTTTAAAGACCATGACCAGGAAATCTAAGTCCTTTCATTTAGATCTAGTTCTAAGGCTGATATGTTTGTGAATCTGAACTTCACAGCCACTAAAAACAGTTTTCTACCCCTGTTCACTTTAGTTTTTGGAGAAAAACCTAGAGCCTTTTTTAGTTGGGTATTTTGGTCCCTCGAGCATTTTGTCACAGTAACAGAAAACGGACTAACGTACATGACTATTATCATTTGACAACTAAAGAAGTTAAGACTCAGAGGGCTTAATCTGAGCACAAGATCTCACAGCTTACAGGCAGCAGAGATGACACGCTGTAGCTGTCCCCATGTCCTAGCCCAATCCCTTGGCCCTCTCAGCCTGCCAGGTGCCTCTGTCTCTTCCCCCAGGAACACATGGGAAACCCTTCTCTTGCCATTTGCCAAGTAAAAGGAAAGTGAATGTTTGTTACTGTTGATGGGAATTGGCTCTTCTATGGTGAGGAGAGCAATGGCCATGGCTTGGCTCTAAGAAAACGATTGAATTGAGGGTTTGCCCATTACCAATGTCTGCCAGCAGATAAATGAGTGAAAGGTCACAGACTGAACCATTAGCAGCTTCAGTCGGCAGTTGCAGGGCCCATGGGCCCGTCTTGATCCATACCTGAACCCTTTGATTAAGAAAGCAGCTAGAGTTTGCATCTGATGTATGAACCATCAACTTTTCCATGGAGTAATAGCATTTTTACCTCTTTATCAAATTTCAGTTTTATCCAGAAACCTTGGATACAATTAACATGGGCTTATACTTATCTCTGTTGTTCCAGACAGACTGGCAGAAATCCACTGGACAAGTTCAAGAGGGTGGGGAGACTGACTCTTTGGAACCTCATCCTGACAGCACTGTCTGTCCCAGTCATTAACTTTAATTTCTGTAGCTAGACAGAACAATCATAGCACAGCTTGGGTCACTTTTCGACTAAGGGGTGAAAGAATGATGGGAGTCTAGGCTAGCACTGGAGGCAATGGGGAGCTGCTCTCTTTTCCGTTCTCCGCAGATAACAGAGCCAAGGTATCTCTGTAGTTCATCACAGAGCAGCCCATCAACCAGAGAGCATCCTCTTCCCTAACACCCCATGCACATACTGCCCTGGACTTGCTCAGAGGGATGAAGGCCAGCCTCAGAATGGTGTCTGAGGACAGCGTGTGTCGGCACTGCTGGAGCCTTCCAACCGTGACTTGGGCTTGGAATTGAGGCCCGTTTTCCATTGCTCCCTGCCAGGGCCCCTCAATCATAATCCCAGACAGCCCTGTGGAGGCAGCCCTGGCCTGCCTGTGAGGAGCTGGCTGGCAGGACCTGATTTCATGGGGCTTTAGAGATGCAGGCCAGCAGAACAGAGGGCCAGACTGCTTTTTTTTTTTTTTTTTCCTGTCCTTGGCAGCCACCCTGAGCTCTGAGCTACTTCCCAGATGGACTCTCTCTCCTCCAGTGGTCGCTCAGGGCCACCCAGTCTTGTTTCAGGTGCACAGTGCAGAGGTTGTAGGGGTACAGAGGTTGCAGGGGTGCAAAGGGTGCAGGGTGCAGAGGATGGGGGGTGCAGAGGGTGTGGGGTGCAGAGGATGCAGGGAGATGTAGAGGGTGCAGGGTGCAGAAGGTATGAGGTGCAGGGTGCAGAGGATGCAGGGGTGCAGAGGCAGCTCTTTGAGTCGCCAGTGGAGGGATCTTCAGGCCCTCCTCCTGACCAATCAGAGTAGCCAAGCCAGGCTAAGCCAGGAGCAGCACCAGCGGACCAGAGGACCAGCCACAATGACAGAAACCAAATACTTTACACTTGGGAAATGGTTCCTGCTTGTACGTGCCTAGCAGATGTCAGAATCTGAGTTCAAATCCCCAGAACCCATATAAGGCTGCTCTGAGTAGCCCATGTCTGTAGTCCCATTGGTCATGTAATGAGATGTGGGTCAGAGACAAGAGAATCCCAGGAAATTCATAGGCCAGCTAGCCTAAAGGACACAGCTACAAACAAGAGGCTGTATCTCAAGAAAGGTGAAAGAGAACTGATACCTGAAGTTGTCTTCTGATGACACACACACATACACACACACACACACACACACATACACACACACACACACACACACACACACACACACACACACACACACACACACACACACACACACACATCCTACTACTTTCTTTAAATCCCCCTGGAAGATCTCTTTTGGCTGGCAAAGTTTACAGGTGAGCAAAACCAATGGTCTGTTCTCATGAAGCATTTTTAAATCCTATAAGTAGCTACCAAAGAAGTAAGCAGGAGATTGAACCCAGAAAAGAAAAGACATAACAAAACCAGCGCTAAGCACTTTCCCTCACAGAAGCCTTTAGTGTGCTGAGGGTTCCTAGCAGGCTCCAGAAATGCAGGTGGTCCTCAACAGGTGAGTGGCACATGGTGTTAAAACTGCTGGTTCCAAACCACACCAAGAGCAATCACTAAGAGTGCTTGGGGTCTCAGACATATTTGTTTCAAATTGAGGCCATTTCAGAGAACAGACATTTTGTATGAAATGTCCATCTTCACTCTCTGTTCACTGAGTTATGTGACCGAGAGTTATTGAGTGTGGATAATGTGACTTCTATACTCAGCACCAGGTGAATGGATGACTCAGTTGAAGACTTCCGGGTGCCCTGGATGCTCCTGTGAGTATATCAACACATTCATCTTGCTCGTTCAGGTAAGACAGGCCAGAGCAAGTGTGCATCATGGGGGTGGGGAATGGGGGGGCTGCAGGTGTGTTAGCAAACGATTCTTCTCTCCTGAGGCTGAGACATGGATCAGACACGTGAAAGGTCCACTGTGAGAACAGGAGTATATAGTTTTGTTTGCTTTGACTCTTTACTCTTTGAGGGCCCACCACCCAGCTCCCAAATAAATACACACATGGAGGCTTCTTCTTCCTTTTGAATGCCCAGCCTTAGCTTGGCTTGTTTCTGGCCAGCTTTTCTTAACGATTTATTATTTTCTTAATTATCCCTTCTACCTTTACATGTAGGCTTTTATCTTTCTCTGGTCTGTTTACCATCCTTTACTTCTTACCCCGTGGCTTGCTGTGTAGATGGATGGTTGGCCCCTGTGTCCTCCACTCCATCTCCTCTGCTTCCTGATCCTTCTCTTCCCATATTTCCCCTCCTATTTATTCTCTCTGCCTTCCATCCCCACCTATCTTTTCTCCTCCCTAGCTATTGGCCATTCAGCTCTTTATTAGACCATCAAGTGTTTTAGAGAGGCAAAGTAGCACAGCTTCACAGAGCTAAACAGATGCATCATAAAAGAATGGAACACATCTTTGCGTCATTAAACAAATGTTCCACAGTGTAAACAAATGTAACACATTTAAAATAATATTCTACAACAGGAGTGATCTGTATAGATTATTTTAGACACTTTCTCTGCACAGACCTGTCTATACCCGGAAGACGAAACAGAATCATAGTCTCTGAATAAACATCCTTTAGTTACCTGATTCTTCTCGCACGTTAATTCTTCACTTTGTTATCAAAATCCTAAGGACTGGGTAATGAATATACAGTAGACTGTATCTCCTACAGTTCTGGAGGCTTGAAACTCAAGGTCAAGATGCTGGAGGGTTAAGTGTCTGCCTCCAAGATTGGCACTTTGAATTGTGTCCTCTTGATGCCAAGAGAGAGCAGCGAAGGGGACCCTGGAACTCCTTCCAGTTCTTTATGAGAAGTGACGTGGGCTGAAGGTTCTGCCTCTTAACATTATTGCATTGGCAATTAAAATTCAGTACAAAGGAAACATTTACGCTACAGCAGCCTCTGTATTTTAATGTTTTAGCATATTTTTTTTATTTCTTACCATAATTTGTGTTACCAGTAGTCAACATCACAACATTTTTTTTTTTTTACTAAAACAAAAACATAGGCCTAAATGAATGTTAGTGGGTTAGTAGTGCATGCTTCTCCTGCAGAGGACCAAGGCTCAGTTCCCTGCATTCATGACAGTCAGCTCCCTGACTGCCTATAGTTCCAGCTCCAAAGAAGCTGGCCTTCTCAGGGCAATACATGCATGCATGTACACACACACACACACACACACACACACACACACACACACACACATACACACACACACATGCACACATACAAACATGCACACATGCACGGGTGCACACACAAAGCATATATCTTTGCATGCTTGTTTTGCATAAAAATTAATTTCAAGAGGAATTACTGGATAGCGGGAGATGACTTTAAAGTACCCAGTAGAAAGTTGTGCCAAATTCAATTCTGACAGTTGTGTGACCCACAGCTATTTCCAATGTATTTCCATCCATTTCCAATCCAATTAAACTTCGTTGTTACAAATCGCTTTTCTAATATCTCAGCAATTGAAGATATTAGATGTGTGATGTCCCTCCTGGGAGCTGTCAGTCTACAGTGGCTCCTCCTTTATCTTCCTCTTACATTATTCTTATTGATTTATAGGTGCTTGTGTGTGTGTGTGTGTGTGTGTGTGTGTGTGTGTGTGTGTGTGTGTGTGTAATAGAGAGAGAACTGCCTCATTATTTTCTCTCCTGTGCATAAGCTGAGACAGGTTTACTTGGTTTTCACAAAGGTGATCCCAATACTGTTTGCTTCTGTGCTCTCCCTTCCTTCTTCCCCTCTCTTCCTTACTTTCTCTCTCTATTAAGCCTGTTTCACCCTTCAGCTATGGTGGCCTGGGACAGGAATCCCCAATCTGCACTTAGCCTGTGTGGGCTCCTATGGTGCCACTACATTTCCTTCCACACCCTAGGATCTCCACTACCCACCTTGTCTTCTCCATTCCTCGCCTCACACCTGAAATTCCCTCCAGTTTGGAGATTGACATTAATCTCCATCTTAACTCTGGGAGGCCATGCCTACTGTGCCCACCCTCTCCCATCTTTACTGGGCTCTCTCTTTACTCTCTCTCACAAGCAGCCTTGCCCTTTCTCTCCTGGCTGTTCCCCCTCTTCCCCATCACTCCTGCCTAGGAACCACCCACCTTTAAAGAGCCTATGCACATCCACCCCCTTCCTCTGCGACTCTTCTTAAAAACAAACAAACAGACAAAAGCAGCAAGTGGTAGTAGTCCTTTCTCTCTCTCTCTCTCTCTCTCTCTCTCTCTCTCTCTCTCTCTCTCTCTCTCTCAGATCAGCCTCCCATCCTGCACCTCCCCACAGCCTCCACCCTTTTTGCCAAGTCCACCACTCTGGCAGGCTGGAAGCATGCTAGCTGCACTCTGTCGTTCATCTCCACTCCATGAAGTAGCTGCTTCCTCCCAAGACTACACTCTCCTCACAAGAGCACCATCCCGTCCTTCCACTACCTCTCTGAGGACCCTCTGATGTTTTCTTTCTCTCCCTGTTGCTAAACCTCTCCCCATCTTTATTCCTGTGCCTTTTGCACTTACACCTGCACATCTTAGGGCGGCTGGCTAATCTCCCAATCTTCAGTACTCTATGTTATCTTGCTTCTGAGTTTCTCTCTAGCCTTGATTTCTGCCTGGAATTCGGAGTCTCATACTCAGATACCTGTGGGTCATCCCACTTGGCTTTCCTAACAAGAATCATTGTGATCCATGGTGAGTTCACTGTGGGCTATCGTCTGACTGCCCAAAAGCAGCCAGCCATGAAGGCCAGAGGGTCTGAAACGTGGCCATTGTTGAGTTGGTGACCGGCTAGAAGTGGGGCTTCATTCACATTCTGCAATGGGACATTTCTCTAAAGGAAGAGTCTGTTTTCATTTCTAGAAATATGTCTTGCATGTTTGCTGTGGCTCTGGCCAAGTACAATTTTTATTTTTGCCTAAATTTACTACCCCCAGTATACGGCACTATGCCACTGGGAGAAAAGGGGCTGGAGTGGGATGGATGGTCAAGGAGAGGAGGAGAAGCATCAAAGGGGAAGGGAGAGGGAGCATGGAGGAAATCTCTCTTCTGGGTGTGTTTGACTTTCCTGCCATGGTTACTAGAAGCTTCTTGTGTCTTCCCTTTGTCTTCTGCCCCATTGATGCTCTAAGGGGCGTTGCCTCTGGTCCCCCGCAAAGCTCCGACTCTCTCCTAATGCCCTCTCCATTGCATACGCAAGGTGTTTCCTGAGACATGCGCACTTCCACCCCCACCCACTCCAGAGCCCTCAGAGTCTCCCTCTGCCAGAATCACTACCGTCCCAGCCTCCAGATCTCAAATATGTCTCCCTACAGTTGCTTTTGTTACTTCGTTTTGTTATTGTTTTTGACACACGTCTGCATAGCACAGGCTGGCCTCTAAATTAAACTGTAGCCGAGGATGACCTTGAACCCCGCCTCCTGCCTCCACTGCCTTAGTTCCGGGATAACAGATGTGCCCCCCTCTCCCCAGCTTTCATACTTAGCCTCCTACCACAGGAACCTCCCATCTGAGTTCCAGCATCCTCCTGCCTCAGAATCACCAGCTCTCTGCTGCCTCAGGATCTTTTTATTTGCCTTCTGTTTCTCCAGTCTTCATACCACCATCCCAATCCCAACACTCTAGTCTAATGCCTATAATATTTCCTCATTATAAAACCCCAATCCTTTTTTGATCAAACTAGCCAAAGCTATCATTTTCTGTCTCATTTCTCCATTTTATCCTCTTTAGCGCACCTGTTACCTCCTGAAATGACCATATCTCCCACATTAGTTACATTTCTATTGTGACCAAGCACCATGACCAAGGCCATGTATTAAAAAAAAAAAAAAAAAAAAAAAAAAAAAAAAAAGATTTCTTGAGTTTTACAGTTTCAGAGGGTTAGTGTCTGTGATGGTGGAGAAAAGGCATGGGGCTGAGTGCTCACATCGTGATTCGCAAGTAGGAGTCAGTGAGTGAACACTGGGAGTGACAGCAGGCTTCTGAAGCCTCAAAGCCTGCTCAGGTGTCACACCTCCTCCAGCAAGGCCACACCTCCTAATCCTTCCCAAACAGTCCCATCAACTAGGGACCAAGTATTCAGATACATGAACAGGTGAGGGCCATTGCCATTCAATCCACCGCTTCTACTTCTTTGCTTCTTTTAGTAGCACCTAACCCATGAGCTTGGGGCTCTGCCACTTCCCAGCTCCAGGATCAGGAACAGGGCTGGGCCACAGCAGGTGCTCTGATCAAGAGGCCCCGAAGCACCATTGAAAAGACCACCAGTGGACCAAGGAAAGCAGAAAGCAGGAGAGAGAGGAACCAAGAAATGGCAATGGCAGCCATGGGCTGGGAGGGAAAGCAGGTAAGGTAGGGGTGGTCTAGGAGACAGCAGACCCCCCCTCCCCACAGGGAAAATGGTTTTTCCTAGCACCAGAGTGAGGCACTCTGACAGCTGGCCTTGCCTTCTGTGTTTATCAGGCTTCCTGCCCATCAGGCACAAATCCCTATTAGGAGCTGCAGGTTGACAGCTCTGAGATCCTGATGGGTTGGTGGCTTCCAGATTTTAAACAAATACCCCCTTAAAAAACAAATAAATATGGTCTCGCTAACCCCCACTAGAACCTACTATGCACACTGGACGGGCCTCCAACTCAAAGGGACCCTCCTGTCTCTGTCTCCATGGTATTGGGATTAAAGCCAAGTGCCACCATACTCAGCTAGACTGCCAGACTTTAATCCCACTTCCACAGAGATAAGGAGCAGAACACAGGCACAGAGAAGTCAGGTGCCAGTTGTTGGGATGTATGAAGGTGCCCTTGGCCTTTGGTACTTTGCGAATTTCCTCAGGCCTTAAAATGGAGCCAGAAGCTTTGAGAATATAGTTCAATGGCCACATGAGAATTTTCAAGGAAGGCTGGGGTTGCTTGGTGCCACAGAACATGACCCTTTGTGAAGACACAGGAAGGCCTATCTATCTAGCACCGGAAGCCATTTCCAGGTGCTTCCCCAGTCCCAGAGAGGAAGCCTTTGTCAGCTACACCATATGCTTTTACAGTACAGGCCCTTTATTTCAGAGCCAGGGGTAGTGGCCCCTACCTGTGGTCCTAGCACTGGAAAAGGTGATGCAGGGGGATGGAAAGTTCAAACAAGAAAGTGATATGCTTCTGACGGGAGAAAGGAAATAAGATCCCCCAAGGTAAGATCTTTGTCCCGCCCCATTTCTGTGGTCACTTTGGTTCTCAGAGTTAGTCAACAGTGAGCTGCTAAGCTGTCCTGTCACTGCAGGGATCAGTCCGTGTGAGGAGGGATTGAAAAGAGGAGAGAGGTGCAGGAGATCAGACCAAAACTGCCTGAATCACCCCCACCCCTGCAATCAAGCTGGGGTGCCTAAAGTCTGAGGAGCCACAGGATTTCAAACACGGTGCTCAAGAGCCAGTGCACCCTGAGCATGCTTATCACCAAAACCATCACTCGCTTGTTTTTGTGCCCCTGGGAAACACTGTCAAGACAGTCATAGACTGACATCAGCAGGTCATCCAGAGGGCCCTGTGCCAGCTCCCTGTCTGTTTGATATATTGGGGCTTTGCCTGAGGACAGGCTTTGGGAACAAAGAATGTCATCAGACGCACCTGAATAAACTGCCTGAGCTAAGCCAGAGTTCCCCCCCCCCAAATCAGTCTCCACTATACATTCAATGTGCATTTTTGTTCCCCCACACTTCTTGCCCCTGGGTGCCTTTGAATTGCCTGTGAAAGACTGCAGGGCCAAGTGCCCTGAACCCTGAAGAGATGGAGAGGCACAAACCCTCCCCTTGTATGGTCCGAAGCAAAGGAAATGACTTGCAGAACGCGGGGCAGTGACTGCCCAGATACAAATAATTCAGATGGCAGGGACTCGGAGTGTGCCGTAGACCACATGGTTCTCCGAGGAGAGCTACTAATTGAGCAGTGTTGCTCAGCAGTTGGACCAGAGCCCAGAGAACAGTTTTGGCCAGCCTCTCTCGGTCCTTAGGCTCCTCAGGGAAGAGCTCTCTCCACCCCAGTACAAAGATAAAGAGCCAAGAATGGTGCTGATTTATCTAAACAGCAATCTGCTGTGCCAACTGGAGACCTCATTGAGGAAATCAAACCTAGGCTTGTTCTGTCCATCATTATAGTTTGTAAATCTAGAAGGGCCGCTGGAAGGACTGACCCATTAATAGATTCAAACTTTGATGACACTATTGGGAGCTTATAGAAGAAAGAAGGTGAGGCCTGCTTAATTGGAGTAGGTCATTGGGATTGTGCCATTGAAGGACATCTTGTCCCCTGACCCCTTTCGGCCACCATAAAGCCCTGCTCTGCCATGCCTCTCAGTCATAATGCTCTGCCTTCACCCTGTCCTGAAGTAACTGGACTAAGCAATCATGGACCATGCTATTTCTTTCATCTTTCAGTTTTTCTACTCTGTCTTATCACAATGACAATTACCCAACACATCCAACCAGAGGAGGGTCAGCATCTCATCTTAGAGGGACTCTCCTTTGCATCAGCACCAAGTGATTCAAGGTCTCAATTGGCTATTGGTTTATTGATACAACTTGTACATATTTCCCTTTGCTCGAGTCAAGGGCACTTCCCTCACTCATCTTTCAGACCTACTCATCATTCATAAACTGTAGTAGGCCTCTAAGGCGCAGGCAAGAGAGGATCTGTCTGTGTATGAACCCTCACCGATGGTTGGGATGTCCTCAGCTGATCTTTGTTAGGGATCCCCTCTCTCTGGTTTTGATTCCGGGGCTTCTTTCAGCAAGCTGTATCCTCCTTCTAAGAAGGTGACATTCTCAGAGTAAGGGAGTGGGTGCCCAGGTTTGCATATGATCAGGGATAAAGTGCCTGCCATCCATATTTTTGTTTTTTCTCCTTCAAGTCTCTCAGCTTCATGGATCTCCAACAACCTGCAGCTTGTGTTCCCAGAGCAGGGAGGCCTGCTCAGCATGTGCATTGGCTTGTGTCTCCCCATGTCTAGCAGGTCTCAGTTCACAGCTGCTTTAGAGGAATCAAGAGTAAAATTATTTACACATTTGCCATGCCCACATCTTTATACAGAGACCACAGAGCATCATCTATTCTGCCCTTTGAAGTCACTGAGTACTGTTTATGGGGCTTTAGGAGTGAAGGACAAAAATAGAGATTATTGATCATGGCCAGCCCAAGGGACATAAAAGAGACATCTATGTCATGCTCTAAAACTTTCATCTGCAGATACCATAAAATGAAGCAGGAATACTTGGGGACATGGCTTAACTTTCAAGTCTGTGGCAGTGAACATCAGGTGGAGCTGGGATTTCTTATTAGGTGCAAGTGCAAAAAAGTCATCTAAGGCTAAAGACCATGTGAGAAAGGCAGTAAAGCCCACACAAAAGGACCTACATGGGTCACAGATGGAATAGACTTGATCAAAATGCAGTTAATTGTTGCATTGAAGCCCACAGCTTCACCGCCATCATAATTTTCATCAACACTATGGTTTGAAAGTCCCATCTCAAGGAAACAACCCGAATCCTCTTTGGACATCACTGCAATTAATATTGCAGGGCACTCAGTCCTTATTTTGAAAGTAAGTGGTTAAGAAAGCATTGGGCAACTTTGTGTGGCCTTCCTGTGCATAGTATTTAACTGATTCAGTGGCCCTCCTTAATGAGGCAACTCACAGAGAAAACCTAGCTCATGAGTAGGAAGGGACACTGTGCTTCCAAGCAGAACTCTATGCAGCCACTAATGAGGGAGCGGATGGAAGCCCAAGAGAAAGCCTGCTGGCTTATGTGGAGGAGGTTTGTGCTCTGGCCACCTCTCCCTGCAGGCAGCCTGACTGGGCCAAATACTGTGTGCTCAATGGGACAGCATTTATTTGCTCATGGGACAGGAGAGAAGGGGCCTCCCACACCTCATAAGTCTTCCTTACCCAGACATCTGACTTCAAATCAAGTCTCATGTGCTCAGCTCCATACACAAGAGCTTGTCATAAGGAAGGAAACAGACCAATTTAAAGCAAGGGCCAATCTCCAGGGCAGAAGAACCAGCTTCTGAAACCATCAATCAGTGACCTACAGGAAAAATGGGCACATCTCTAGTTTAAGAGAATTCAGAGATACAGTGACCCAAAAGGAACTTGACTTGTAGATCTCAACTGACTCCCTCTTAAAACAAACCAAATTCAAAATGGAAAGTTTCACACAGTTAAAGACGACACAAGGTGAAAACAGACCCCATAAATACATGTAAAATGGCACGGTAGTAAGCTGTTGAGCCGGAACTCAACCTCAGACAGTCTGACTTTAAGCTTGAGTTTTGACCTCCACTATGTCCTCTCTCCTGGCTGGAAAAGAGAGCAATAATAGCATCTCTCTACCAGAGCTGTCTCAGGATTAAATCATTCTTATTGGTCCTCTGGAGGAGGCGGGACTTTTTGACCAATGCACGAAAGGAGAGAGACCATTTTGTGAATTAGCTTTCAGAGTGATCCTCAAGTCTAAATAAGCATCTTTGTTGATTCCAACAGACGCAAAGCAAGATTATGCATAAACAAAACCCCACCAGAATACATTTCAGTGGGAGAGGAGCTGTCCTAATGTGCTTGTCTTTGAGAAACGCCACTCTGACTTTGAAATACCATGCCAGATTCACAACAAAGCTTTCTCGGACCTAAGGGCTTTTGGAAGAGGCCTGCACACTTGAATGTGTATGCACCCTACTCCAAATGCCACATTGAGACATCAGCTAGCACAGCCTTGTTGCTTTTTGTCTTTGGCCATCTGGATGATCAATTAGTCTTTATTGCTAACTTGACTAGATTTAGAACCTCCTAGGAGACGCACAGCCGGGAATGGCGAGAGTGTTTCCAGGATGGTCTCACTGACAAGGGAAGACCCACCCTGAGTATAAGCAGCACTGTCCCATGAGCTGAGCTCCTGGGTTGAGTAAAAAGCAAATAAAAGAAAGCCAGCTGAATATCAGTATTCATCACTCTGCTTCCTGACTCTAGACACATACTTCCCTACCATGATTCCTTACCATAATGGGCTTTAGACTTTCAAATCATGAGCCCCAAACAAGCCTTTTCTTACGTTTCTTTTGTTGGGAATATTATCCTAGCAGTAACAAGAGTGATGGTATTACTACAAGGCAACGCTTCTCCTGTAGATACTGCAGAAATATGTTTGGTCCAAGTGTATAATATCTAGGAGAATCTGTACTTTTCAAAAATATAACAGAAACATGTGTGCTTCCAGAAGATTCCAGTGGGCTTCTGTTTGATGGAAAAATTGTTACTAACCAAATAAATGCCATATGTAGAAAAAAATAACAATGACAACAAGATGGGTGAGTTGGCTGTGGCCCGGCGGAAGCATGCAGGGAATGGAATCAGGGTCTGACATATGCTGGCCGAGCACTCTACCACTGAGTTACATCCCGGTCCCTAACAGCACGGATTATTGTGTGATAAAGGTATCATGGTTAAGATTAATTTATCTTTTTTTCTGAGATATATATGAAAGAAGGAGTTTTTCTGTGCCATCATTTCTCTGTGTATGTTTGATATTTTCATCATAGAAGAAAAATACACATTGGAAAAATATGTATGATGGGTTTTTTATAAATAAAAATACAGAGCTGCCTTGGTGGACAAAGAACTTGCCAAGAGAGCTCACAGACCATAGTTTGGTTTCCCAGCATCTACATGATAAAGTCAGGCAGGTATGACAGCTCACAATGATCTTAGGACTCAAGATGTGGAGAGAGGAGTGTCCCTAAGGCAAGCTGGCTATCCAGACTAGCCAAATTTGGGAGCTCTATGATCAAAAGACAAACTTGTTTTAATAAATAAAATTGAGAGACGAAGGAAGACATTCAGCAGCAACCTCTGGCCTCCACATACATACGCACATATGTGCATGCACACTCACACATGTGTGCCTCCATCAGTGTGCAAACATACAAATATACACATAAAATAATACATTGAAATTACTGGTGAGAGCTGATTGTTCAAGAATTAAGCTTTAACTTTGGCTTCAAATGTTAAGTTACACATTTTTGGTCATATTCTCATCATTTCTTTTATGAATTAAAAATATTTCACATTTCTATTTGTCAGTCTTATGGTCTGAGTATGGGGGTGAGGTTTGCGCATGTACCATTGTGTTCACATGGAATCACTTCTCTTCCTATACCATGTGAGTCCAGGGACTGAACTCAGCTCTCTTGCCAGTGAGCTATGCTATAGCCCTCTTCTTTTCTGGATTCCAATAAGAAAGACTACATATCATCAAAATTACAGTAAAGATATAGAGTCCAGGAACATTATCACTTTGAGACTGGGATACAGCTCAGTTAGTAAAGAGTTTGTATGACTGGGTTTCCCAGCAGCAACATAAAACTGGATGTGGCAGTGAACACCTGTAACTACCTTAAGGAGGTGGAGGCAGGAGGTCAGGAAGTCCAAGGTCATTCTTAGTGACAGAGAATGTTCCAGGATAGCTTGAGATATGTGAGACTGTTTTTCAAAAACAGAAAGAAAAAAAAAAAAAGAGTCTCACCACTTTGTAGTCACTGTGATTATTGAAAAATTCTTGCAGGGCCACATAGAGGATGATCAGGACAGGAAGTCTACAAGAAAATCCTCTGTAGAGTGTCTGTCTCCCTTGAGGAGCACATTCCTATCTCCTGCTCCTTAAGTACAGATGTGCCCAGGAGTGACCCAAGGTAAGGGGGAGGTGTCTTCAGCTGTATGCTACTTGGTAATGAACTTGGTTTTTCATTATTTTGTTTGTTTGTTTTTTGCTCCAAAACTCCAGTTTAACCGGGCCATATGACTAGTTCTGGCTGATTAAATGTTCTCATGTGTGTGTGCACCTCCACTTTTTCTGTAGCAGTATCTTGGAAGAGAGCCCTACAGTGCTCTGAATTAAAATGGCCTCCGTAGACTGACTCATAGGGAGTGGCATTATTGGAGGTATGGCCTTGTTAGAGGAAGTGTGTCACTGGGGAATGGGCTTTGAAGTTCAGAAACTCCAGCCAGGCCTAGTAAGTAGCTCCTTGTCACTTCCTGCTGCCTGTGAATCAAGATGTAGAACTCTCAGCTTCTCCAGCACCATGTCAGCACCATGTCTGCCTGTGTGCCACCATGCTTCGTGCCATGATGATAGTGGACTAAAGCTCTGAACTGTAATCCAACCCCAACGTAATGTTTTCATTTGTAAACGTTCCTGTAGTCATAGTGTCTCTTTACAACTTTACCTTTCAACTTTGGAAGAAGAGAAAGCAGTCAACTCTCCCCTTTTCACAAGCCACTGAGACTGACAGGGTTTTGTCACTGCCAGGATGGCCAGCTTGACACTTTCTAATATAGAGTGTAAATGGAGTGAGCAGTATTCTTTTCCTTCCGGTTTCTCACATTTGTTTACTTTGCTGTCTACTATAGTAGTATTACTTAAGAATGAGGGCTAACTGCAATGGGCATTGCCCTAGCCAGTCTCAGCACGAGATATTATTTTTATTATCTCCACATCATATTTGAGACAAACACTGAGGCTCAGAGAGGTTTAGTATCTCATCCAAGATCACCTTGCTGGTGTGAGTACCGCGAGAACCAGAACCATGTGCTCATGCTAGTGAGCAGCTGGAGCTTGTAAGCTGTGCTGGTTTTCATAGTATTCTTCAGGACCTAGCTTCTTACACTTGCAAGATTTCTGTCCCTACTCAAATTGGCTTATTAAATATTTTTAAAATAAGGGTTTCAGAGAGCCATTTTATAACTGTAGGAAACAATAGCTTTGGGACAATCTGCACCTTTCTCAAATTGGAAGCCTGGATACAAAGTCTGTGTCACTATTTGACTTTCTATAGCATCTGGGACAACAGTCTTCAGAAGTTGCTGTGTGGGTGGGAGAAATCCTTGCCTATGTATCACTTCTAACTAAATAAAGGATCGCATATAAAGGTTCTCAAAATTTCTGTTTGAGACGGAGTACCTCACAGTTGTTCAGGAGCAGTGATTCTTTGTGAAGATGACTGGCATCCTTAGCTTCCCAGATCCTTCTGCCCTGTCTCCTCCAAAGAGCTGTATCTCCCCAAGCCAAATCTCCCCCAATCTCTTTAGCATGTGGTCAGTGGACCACTTCTCTAATGAGTCACCTTAGTTGATCCTAATGGGCACATGTGTGAGGCAAATATTACTAGTCCTTGTCCCAGGTGGGTAAACCGAGCCACAAATTATCTACGTAGTGTTACCAGGACTGTAGAGCTCATGTGCAATCGGACTAAAGACCTGGCTTGGTCCTTTTACACATAGCCAGAACCTGGTCTCCTATGTAGTGTTCCTCAGCACTAGATTCCCTGCCAAATCCCAGCTGTGTTTCCAGGAAGGGCCACCTGCAAGCAACAGAACCAGTGTTCTTTCCTGAGGTGGACTCCTCAGAGAACATGTTTATGAGAGACAGTGACGATGCACCTAGCAGACACAGTCCTTGGTAGCACTTTCTGACCATCCCCAAACACATCTCTGCCACTGTGATCACTCAGGAATCTCACTAGAAAAGGGTTGAGGTTAAAGAGAGCTTCCTCAGATGGTCATGGTTAGGCCTTCTCGAACCTTCCAAATCCTAAGAATTTTAAAGAATTTTAAAATTCATTTTGTGTACAAACCACAGATTCCCTACCTCATCCCTTCTCCTGCTCCCCCCAGCCTCCCTACCCTTGAGGGGTGTGGCCTTTAGGGCCTCCCTTACCCTTCTCTGAAAGGGTAAGACTTCCCATAAGGAGTCAGAAATGCCTGATACATTCTGCTGAGGCAGATCTAAGCCTTTCCTGCCCACATCAAGGCTGTGCAAGATGTCCCTCCATAGGTAATAGGCTCCAAAAAAGCCATCTCATGCACCAGCAATAGATCCTGATGGCCCTGCCAGGGGCTCCTTAAATAGATCAAGATACACAACTGTTTCGCATATGCAGAGGGCCTAGTCCAGTCCCACGAAGGCTCGGCAGCTGTTGGTCTAAAGTTCATAAGTTCCCACTAGCTTGGTCCAGCTGTCTCTGTAGATTTCCCCATCATGGTCTTGACACCACCACCACCCCCTCACCCCGCTCATATAATCCCTCTGTCCTCTCTTCCACTGGACTCCTGCAGCTTGGCCTGGTGCTTGTCTATGGATCTCTACTTCTGCTTCCATTAGTTACTGGATGAATTCTCTCTTGGTCCAATGGGAGCTGGCCAAATATTTTTCTTAATTTCAAATATTAGCATACTGTGAAATTCTTTCTTTAAAGTTGTATTTATTTTTATTTTAGTGGTTTTCTTGCATGTATGTATGTATGTGTACTGTGTGTATGCCTGTTGGCCATAGAGGCCAGAAGAGTGCATGGACTCCCTGGAACTGGAGTTATAAATAGCTGTGAGCCACCATGTAGGTACTGAAAACCTGGGTTCTCTGTAAGAGCAACCAGTACTTTTAATTGCTGATTTATCTCTTCTATCATGGAACTCTTAATTAAATTTAATGTCAAAAATAATTGAAGAAAAATATTAATAAAGAGTAGGCTTGTGGTGCCTGTCACAGCCTCTGTCTAGAATCCTCTTTGAAAATAGGCTTGTTTTCTTGCTGTGGGGAATGCTGGTGGCTAAATGCCAGCTCACCAAACCTTGCAGGGGTCACTTGGCTTTCACTTACCTTTCCAGAGTGGCCCACATCCACTAATTGTACAATCCACTGTACACAATGGATGGTCTTGATGTGTATGTGTGTGTGTGTGTGTGTGTGTGTGAGAGAGAGAGAGAGAGAGAGAGAGAGAGAGAGAGAGAGAGAGAGAAAGAGAGAGAGTGTAATGCTGGAAGTAAATTATAAGCCCTTACTCATGCTGAGGACATGTTCTCCCACTGAGCTCTTTACCGACCGGCCTGCCTGTCCTTGATATAACTCTAGAGAACCATCTTCACTCCAGGGTTCCAAGGCTGCTGCTGAAACTCCCTACATTCTGGCCCATTCCAATCTCCTGTGTCTCCCCTTCTCTACTACAGATGTATTTCTCATATACCTTACACATGCAGCCATCAGGTTCCCCACTTACACAGAGACAACAAACACAGGCAGAATCTAAGGCTCGCACTGTATGGCCAGTCTTCACTCCACATGTCCTGGGCTAGCAGGGGCAGAGAGACTTGAGTCTGCATGATGTTCACTATCCAAGTGGGAGCTCTCCATGAGGACCAGACCCTCCTTCTGACTATTGCCCCACAGTGCTGCAGAGTTACACCGTCTTAGTACACAAACTTTTCTGGTGGCGCTGGAAGTTTTGAGGAAATAGGCTGATATCTGAGAATGTTCTGGATCTCAGAGGAGTAGCTGGACCAAGTGGTCAGGTTGTCCAAATCACAGAATCCAAAGAGAATGCCTCAGTCGTAGAAGTGAGGCCACTGGAGACAAACATTGAGTGTCACAGTGTGTCTCACATGAAACATCTCTCTATATGAAGTTATTCTAGGCATCAGACAGATTCTGTGAAACTGCTTAAGATATCGACACCATACCATTGCCTCGGCAGTTCCAGGGTTCTCTATTTAAATATTTACACATGGGGACCTAAATCCCATTTTCATTGGTAAGAAGTTCTTTCGTGGGACATCAGACATCAGTCACGGGATGTGTTTCCTCTGCCAACGGCAGCTGCCTGTGCCTACCTACGCCTACCTACTCATACCCAGATACTTGTTATACCTGGCAGTCTCAGTGAAGATAGGGAAGCATTGGCTGGAAGAAGCTACCAGTCTCATTCTGGGTTTCCATGGGTTCAGATGTGACATGACACAGTACAGCGCATTACATGATGAAGAGTCCATAGCGACCCCACCGAGATCCCTCTTCTGGAATTTTCTTTCTCCATTGTCCCCTTTTCCTCCCTCTCTTTATTTTTTAATTCTTGTTTAGTTGCTCTGCCTGCAACCCCGTATCTAGTCAGAGGTTTGTTTACACAGTCACATGCAGTCTTGCTTTAGAATTGGGCTTTTCAAAAGACCGTAGGGAACAAAACAAGGTTGGATGAGTTCAAAGTGGGTCAGAAGGAAAAGGAAAAATCAGGCCTGTGAAAACATAAAGCCTGAGAATAAACAAGGATGACAGCTGGAAGCCAAGCCCAGCTCTTACGCTCAGCGTCTTGTGTCCCCAAGCACATCATGCTGATGTGCACAGCCATGTGACCGGCCCTTCTTGCTCTGACCATGTTATTACTCATGGTTGCAAGCACCATTTACACACTTGTGACTTACCCTAGCAGGGGCTGTGTCCTTTGTCTAGAAGACAATGGCAAAGGGCACCGAGGGGGTGATGATTTCTGGAAGGCTCACCATTCATCAGCTCCCGGTGCAGCCATGTAATTATGTCAGAGAAATGAGATGAAAGGAAGGCTCTTCAAAGGGAGCTGACTCAACCTGAGGGGCAGCCTCTCCCCAACCCCACACTTCCTACCTCCTAAAGTATGCAAGGAATGGCCAGGGTTCACACAGAACCATGGAGTGGCCTTTTAAAAATCACTTATAATTCAAGCACTTTTCCTTATTCAGCCCATTTGTATGCCTTTGTCCTCCATTTTCCATCAGTGAAGGGTGTATACTCTCATAAAGTTAATTAAAACAAAAAAAGAAATACAAGATATTTTGAGCTGGAAAAAAAAATACTCTAGGGACAATTTTCTTCAGAGCCCTGTTGTTTAACAAACAGAGTTTCCATGCTTTGCTATAGGGTTATGGGTGGACCCTCAGGCAACCCACTGGGCATTCTGCACTGGGACTCCACTGAGGCAACATCTGGGTTCTGTTCAATTCATCCCCTAAGAGGCCCATTTTCCACATCTGAGAAAGTGGGACCATCAACCTCTGACAGGACTAAACTGTGGTCATTTTTATCCTTTTCCAGATGGATTCTATCTGGCAGTAATGTTTGTGACTCTTCTTTCTCAGAAAATGTCCGTCTCTCCAGAAAGACATGCAGAAGCAATTAGGGGAGTATTTACACACAGTGGATTTGCTCATCCATTCCCCTCATGTACCTTCCGAAGGAATGAGAAGTAGAAAGGGGGCCCAGGGGCTCCCACCAAAAGACAACAAGTATCTATGTAAGATCTGAGATGATCTGCAGGGAGTAGCTTGTTTCTAAAAAGGGTGAATCACTCCAGGGCCCGTCTAAGAAAATTCAACTCTATGGATGACATTAAGTGGACAGTAAGGTTAATGGGGGAGATGGCTTGTCAGGCAAAAGCCTAATGATCTATGTTCAATCCCCACAAAAGGTTCTTCAACATCCACGAAATTAGATTAAAAGTAAATCATAAGAAAAGGGGGAAGGGATTTCTTGGGACCCAGCTCAGGGCTTGAGTCCCTGCTTAGCACACATGAGGCCACAGGTTTGATCCCTAGGACTACAGGGGAGAAATAAAAGAATATTAAAATCATATTTTAAAGTCTTTGGCAAGAAGAAGAAAAGACTGATTTATGCTGTGCACACATGTTTCTCGTGGTTAGCCATCTCCATGCCTTGCATTCTGTGGAATTCCAGTGCCGTTCGCTGGTAACTGGACAGAGACACATGAGGAAGGAGGAAATACGTTTGTCTTTAGAAACTGCTGGACTCAGTGTCTTTCTTGGCACATGTTGGGAAAATTAGGTAATGCATGGGTATGTTAAAGCGGTTTCATCTTCAAGCAAATCCCACAGCTTCAAGGGGAGACAGATTAACCACCTAGTAAAATATTAATGCTATATTGACAAATCTCTTCTAATATCTACAAAACTATACTTTTAAAATATCTCTGTGTGTGAGGAAGAGTGTGCAGTCTCATGAACACAGTCACCTGTGTGTTTATACAGGTACATGTACACTGAGTTTCCCCTGGTAGTCACAATAGTGGTAACATCATCGTGTCTTAGTTTTAGTGAGGTCAGTTCCAGATGGTGTCTGAGCAGGTAGGGATGACACTGGAGCTCATGCCACAGAAGACTGCCTTCCCTTCTGTGCCAGGGTCAAGTCCTGACGTAGGGCATCAGTTGGATTTGATGTGTGGGAGACTCCTTCCCTTCCATTACCCAGCAGCCAGAATGGTCCTAGAGCAGCGTGCTCAGAGAAGGAACAGCTTCCTTTTGCTGTGCTGTGCTTTCACCTTGACCAGAGTCACCCCCTCCAGCCCCATTTCACAGGTAGGCAAACTGAGCCACAGAGTCCTTAGGTGACCCCAGTGTAATCTGGATTATCTCAAAATTGCAGCTGAAGCCCATGGTTCTTGGTGTGTAGTTTTCCTCAGTACAGTGCAGATCCCAGAACCATCTTTGACTGGAGTTATGTCTAATCATTTCCTGCTTGGAGAGCCTCCCCACCCCCAGCTAATGAGTGCTCTTGTTGTGTCCTGTAATTAGAAGGGGAAAAAAAAAAAAAGACGTTTTCCCTAGCTCTCCTAAGGTAACTGTGTTTTTTAAAATTTATTTTTATTATTTGTGTGTGTTTGTGCATGTGTGTGTATGTAAATCTACCGCATTTGTGCAAATTCTCAAAGAGTCCAGAAGAGGGTGTGAGATTCCCTGGAACTGGAATCACAAGCTTTTGTGAACAGCCTGATGTGAGGGCTGGGAAGTAGACTCACATCATCTGGAAAAACAGCAAGTGCTCATAACCTGTGAATCATCTCTTCAACTCTATCTGTCTTTTTTAATGAGAAAAAAAAAAAAAAAAAAAAAAAAACAATCAAACTTGTCCTTGACCAACCCAGTCTTGACTGGTAATCTTTCTCAAATAGAAGAGCAACTTTTGAGAAGCAGAGGGAGAGGGATAAGGAGTCCAAGGCTCCCCTTGGACATAGAGTAGACTTCCTTTTAACAAAGAAAATGAATCATGGAGAATGGCTCCAGACAGCCCTGAGGAAGGCTCAAGTGATTCTGAGCAGCCCTATGGAAGGCATTGTTGACTGTCACAGCTTGAATATGAAGGTTCCATACAGGCTCATTTGTATCTTTCCAGATGAGGCAATGTTATGGGAAGTTTTAGAAACTTAAGAAATGAGGTCTAGCACGGATCTCCCTCAGAAGGGGAAATAAAATAGATTTCAAGGGTAGACTGGGGCAGGTATGAATTGGAACAGGAGGGATGGATAGGGGAGAGGGAATGCTATAAGAGACAACTGGAATTGGGGGGGGCATTTCCAGGATGATGTGGAAACCCAATGCAAGGAAAACTCCCAGGAACCCACGAGATTAACCCTAGTGAAGACTCCTATTACTAGGAGGCAAAGACCCACAGAAAGCATTAGGCAAAGTTCAGGGGATCCTGTAGGAGAGAGTGAGGGAGGATTGTAGGAGCCAGATGGGTCAAGACACCACAAAGAAACAGCTCACAGAATCAACTAACCCGGGCCCAGAGGGGCTCACAGAGAATGGACCAACACTCAGGGAGCCTGCGTGGGTCTGGCCTACATCCTCTGAACACATGTCACGGTTGTGCAACTTGAGGCTCCTGTGGCACTACTAACAGTGGGAACCAGGGCTGCCTCTGATTCTTTTGCTTGTTTTGGGGCCCTTCTCCTGAGGGGATATGCCTGGTTTTATTATAACTTGGTATGCCATGTTTAGTTGATATCCTGGGAGACCTGCCATTCTCTGAAGAGAAAGGAAGAAGAGAGGAGAGGATCTGAGGAAAGGGGATGCTGTGGTGAGGAACTGGAGAAAAAGGTGTCTGCAGTCGGGATGTAATACACAAGAGAAAAATTAAAACTAAGGGAGAGAGGGGGAGGGGGAGAAAGAAGGAGGGAGGGAGAGAGAAAGAGAGAGAAGTGGGGGTCTAGCTCGAGGAAATAAGTAATTAGGGGACCAGAGGGAATGTCTTCTCCATTTCCTTCCTCTTCGCTGCCTTCTGTCTGATATGAGGCAAGCGGCTTTCCTTTAGCGCAGACTCTGATCTCCAAGATGCTCTGCTTCCTTCCCTAAGGGTCCAGAGACACAGAGTCAAGTGACCCCGAACCAAGTTCTCAGAAACCGTGAGCCAAAAACAAAACAAAGAACTTTCACAGTAACACAAAAGTGCTGTCCCCTTGCAATCTGTCTTTGTCTTTTGGTCCCCAGCCTTGTCTTATCCCTTGTGATCTGGGCTCTCTCTGAGCATTGTCCTTTGAGACTTTTTTAAGCTCCACTCCCAAAGCTCTTCCTCTACTGGGTACACACAGGCCCTGGCATGCATTCCAGCTCTGTAGACTAAGACCTCATTACACCAGGATGGATTTGTGGGCTGGGCCAACCTCTGGCTTTTGTAAATATTGAGGAAGATTCTTTCTCTTTCTTTCCTTCTTCAGAAAGATCTCTCACTACAGTGTATTAGCAGCATGTCTGACCCCGAGTTTACAGTCAAGCTGGGCTCTGTGTGAGAGTTCATTCCATATTCGGTTTAGTTTGGGACACACCAGTGGGGAGAATGCACCTCGAGAGTGTAATGCCCTCACTCAACCAAAGAGTCTGGGTTCTAGGCCTCTGGCCAAATTTAACTCATTTTCTTGCTACAACCACCTCCAGGTTGTGATTCACAAATTAACTATTAGTATTCATGGTGAGCATGGCAAAAAACAAACAATTTCGGAAGGTAGTCAGACTTCAGAACTGGATGTCCATGTTAGTTGTGAAGGGCGGAGCCTTGTCTGTGCTGTGTGAGAGGAATGATTGACTAGGTAAACATCATTATCACTAAACATAAATAGATGCTTGTCTTGCTGGCGGGCCAGCCATGTGTAGAGAACTCGGATGGCATTATGTGACTAATTCTGTCTGCGACTGTGGACAGCCTTATTAGGGAAAGAGAGTGAAAGGACAGATTTCAAAGGATCACAGCTACTCTCTCCCACCCCCACTCGCCTGCAGATCTCTCCAGAAAAGACATTGTTTGTGAGCTGCCTCTTGTATGCAGTGTGAGAGCCAGAGCTCCACCTACACTTCGATTTCTGACCCTGTCTCTGGTTTGAAATAACAGAACCCACATGAGATTCCTTTTGAATAAGCTGATAATGGCCACAACGATGGGCTGTTTTCAAGTTTACCTTCTCAATTTCCATCCTGACGGAGCTCAGCTTCTGAAAACTGTGTCTGGCTTAGAGCCACACTGGGCCACCTCAACAAAGGTCCATTAGCAAAAGTGCCCAGAGCCATGGAGCCGAAGAAACAAAACAAAGCAAAATCTTTGCCTAGATCCCTAATATGCAAGGCATTTTTAAAAACACACACACTTCTGAAGTAACATCACACTCACAGAAGAGTTATAAGCACAAGTCCTGGACCAGTGAGATGGTTGGTGAGACTGTTCAGTGGATAATAGTGCTTGCCACAGAAGCACTGAATTCCATCCCTGGATCCAACAGAGAAAGGTGAGAACTGGCTCCTGAATCTTGTTCTTTGAATTACACACACACACACACACACACACACACACACACACACAACTAAGATGCTCATCTGATGACCTACCACCCCATGAATAAAAACAAGGAGTGTCTCCTACAAATCAGTCTATAAGCACCGTCCAGAAATGGACCAGAAATGAACTGTAACTCGCTGTCACTGCTAATCTTAAGGGGGTCATTCTTGTGTCATCTATCACCCCACTATCTGCCTGGGTTGTTGTTCTTGTGTGTATGTGACTTGGGTATTCTTGTGGAGCCCAGAGAAAGACATCTGGTGTCCTCACTGTCACTCTCTGCCTTACTCCCTTGAGACAAGGTCTCTCACTGAACCTGGAGTTAGAGTGATTGGCATTAAGTCCCAGCAATTCTCCGGTCTCTTCCACCCATAGTGCTGGAGTAGTAGCAGGCACTTTCTGTGCCTGGCCTTTGACATAGTTCCAGGGACTTAAACCCAGGTCACTCTGACCCACTGAGCCTTCTCCACAGCCCATAGTATTCTTTTTATAGCATCCTGATGCTGCCCCATGGCTTTAGTGTGTCCTGTTCCTTTTTGTTCATTTTCATCATTAGGGGAAAGGCCATGTCCACTAAGCCATTTCTCCCCTTGGTAATCAGTGAGTGTGTGTAACAGAAGTTATTTTGAAATGAAAGACGTTTATATAACAGAAAGTCGGTTTTGAGTCAGCCAGAGCTTTGGTAACACAGTAAAGTGATGGACAGTAGCTCTCCCAAGAGCCCAGTCCTATCAGCAAAACCCCTGGAAGAGGGAAGGAGACAGGTGGGGTTTCACCAGGAAATGCTTAAACCTGGCAGATTGTTACATTACCTAGAGTTGAAACTTGTAAGGTTTAAGTAGGGGTGGGACCGTTGGAAACCTCTTTGTCATCTTTCATCTCCAGTTTCTATTTGAACTTGTGTCAAAATAAGGGATACTTGCTGTGACAGTGTTATGGCTTTTGTTGTTGTTAAAACTCACCTTATCCCAAGCACATAGAAGACTTTCAGAAACCAGGAACCAAATTTGAAAAAGTCAAGGGGATGTCTAAGATTACAGAGTTACAAAACTCCTTCCTGGCTATGCACGACAGAAGTCAGTCCTGCATGGAAACGTATTTCACTAAGAGACCTCTAAATCAGCAGTTTTCAACCTGTGGGTTGTGACCCCTTGGGGGTCACATATCAGATATTTTCATTACAATTCATAACAGTAGAAAAATTACAGTTATAAAGTAACAATGAAGTAATTTTATGGTATGGTCAGAGGTCACCACAACATGAAGAACTGTATTAAAGGGTCACAGAATTGGGAAGGCTAAGGACCACTGCTCTAAATGTTGGACACTCAGGTGGAGAATCTCAACATGGCAGCTAGTGGTGTCCTATCTGAAATCCTAAATGAAGGCAATTGTAACATTATGTACTTCAGAGATAAGGTTAATGGGTGTTGAATAATGATTCCCTTCTGTTCTGTAGCTGAATTCTGAAGGAAGAATTCCTAAACTCCCAGACCTCAGAAAGAACCAGCCACAGCTACTGACTCTGGAGAGCCTCAGTCACAAAAGCCCCATCTCTCCTGGCTTCAGATTCCCTTATTCCCCACAAGCAAACCATAATTCCCTGGGAGTGGAAGTCCCATTTTATTACATAATATACCATATATCTACATCAAAACTCATGCTCATCACCACTGTGAACAAGACCAATCACTATAGAAATGTATCACCTGCAGCCAATCAAATGTGTCCGATGATGAACCATCTTATCCAGAAAAACTCATTTAGAAACAAGAACCTTATTTCCCAGGAATTATCTTTGATGATTTTGTTAGTTAATCTCCGTGTGAAAGCATTTGATATAGTGATAATTTCTAAGATACACAGGGTCCCTTCACCTGCCATCTTATCCTTTGAAAAGTCAGCATTTACATTTCCTTAGGAAGGCTCAATGTCTGCCCTGAGAAGTTTTACATTACTCTTGATCATTTCCTAAATACCTTAAATGAATTACAAAGTTTCTGGCCTGGCCTTTCCAGCCTCACCCTGAGGTTCTGGCCTACTCAGCCCTGCTTTGGCCTAGCCCCAAATAATCACACAAAGGCTTATAATAATTTCACACTGATTGGCCTATGGCTCAGACATATTGCTAAAAGCTCTCTCATCTTAACTCATCCTATTTCCATGAATCTGTTTAGCCATGTGGCTTGGTACCTTTTCTCAGAGCAGCATGGTTGTCTTCTTCCCTCTGCTTCTGCTGGTGTCTCTGCTGATGTCTCTCCTGGTGTCTCTCTTTTGCTCTTCCTGTTCCCAGTGTTTTCTTAGTTTGGTAGCCCTGCCCACACTTCCTGTCTGACTTCTGGCCAATCAACTTTGTATTAAGCCAGTAGAAGGGACAAGGTACCAGAACATAATCCCACTATAAACAACCTTAGAAACACTCTGCCTTTCTCTAGCTCTGGGGCACATTCAGATTCCTAGTGCATTAAAGAGTCCAGTCATACTCACACATATCAACCTGTGTGTCCGAAACATCCTAGGGAGTCTAGGAAAATTCCAGTAACAATTGCCCCAAGATGTAACAACTATTCAGCTATCTCAGGAGTAATTACCATTTTAACAAACAGGATTTCCCACCAAATCAAGTTCCAGTTCCCACCCCAGGGAGTGTAAGGTCTTCATATAATAAGGATGGCAATGTTGACATAGGCAAGTCCCTTTTTTGTGACCAGACCCACAGAACAGAAGGTGAAGAGAGAACCAGAATTTGCCAGCCTGTTCTTAGTTAGGAAGAAGCCAAAACAGATCACTAGGAACCTGTGACAAGAAAGAGGCTCACAAAAACAGAGACTCATTCAAAAATTCATACCAGAAACTTAAACCAAATAAAGCTTAGGACTCAAAGAAGAACAACAGGTCTTCCCAAACCCAGGAGATTCCGGAAGGTCTTCAGAAACAAAATATATTGGACTTAAGGCAAGAAGAGAAAAAACATTTTTATTTTTCTGACTAAGCAAGAAGACCAAACAGACCTCAGTCGCAAGGGAAACAAACCACAGAACTGTTTCAGAGTCATTATCTCTTGGAACTGCCATCCGTCTGAACGAGGTGAATCATGGGAGTGACACAGCTGAAGAGAATGGAAAAAATGGGCAGCACTTAGCAGCTGCCAGCCAGAGGCTGAGTCTCGGGTTTCATAGTGTTGAGTACGGTTATTGCTAAAGGGATCATAGCCCACTGTGAGGAAAGGGTGACAGTTATCATCTGTCAGGCAAGATAATCATCCTCTAAGGGATTTCAAGAAAACTCTTGTTCTGTCTTACACTCCCATAGTAACTAGAGATAATAACATCAAACCTGCCAAGTGCCTCTAGAGCAGAGGTTCTCAACCTGTGGGTGGTGACCCCCTAAGTGAGACCACATGACCTTTTCACAGGGGTTACAAATCAGATACCCTGCATATCAAATATTTACATTCTGAATTATAATAGTAGCATTGCAGTGATGAAGTAGTAATGGAAATAATTTTATGGTCAGTGGTCACCATAAGATACTGTACTAAAAGGTTAGAGCATTAGGAAGGTTGAGAACCACTACTCCATAGGGAAGATGTCTTTATTTAGATCAGGTAACTAACCACTTTCTAAACAGAGTGCCTATAAAGCAAAAAGCATTATCGTGAAATGGTGAGTATAAAACCTAACCATGAATCAGAACAACCTAGAGGGAAGACCCTACTGCACTAGTCCCCAGTTTGGAAAGTCTGGATAGAGAACTCTCCAATGGTTCCTACACGATGCCCAGGCTGCTATTTGGGAAACACATTTTGAGAACTGTTGAGAGACTCCTCATTGGTTGTCCCGTGTGCAACAGAAAAAGAAACTTCTAGAACAATGGCTGCATGCAGTGTATCATGGAAACCAGGGTCCTGTCTTAACATGGCAGCAAAGGTGTCAGGAGGAGTTAGCACTGGGTGAGTGAGAGACGCCTGATCTGATGGTGATGACTCTTCTAGATGCAAGAGTTGAGTCTTATCACCAGCCACTCTAAGAGACAAGAACATGTGCAAAAAATGGGAAGGAATGAAGCATATGTGTCCACAGCCCCCAAGGTGCACATGACTGGTAACCAGGGCTAGTAGGAAGAGAGGGGCTGGGGTCAATATGCTAAGGAGCTGTGGGAGTTGAGAGCTATTAAGCCTTAAGGCCCCAGCAGTACGTTGGTTTAATGTGTCTAAGTACCCAGAACAATTTGTATGGGGAATGGTGCTGAGGATTTGTGTTAGAAAATCATGGTTAATTGGGAGGATCCACACCCATCCCTTTCCTGCTGAAGTCTCAATTTCTGATGTACATTTTTTTTTAATGAGTGAGTTAACTGACTTCTGAATAAGTGAATGAGCCACATCCATCTCTTAACAGCAAAGCTCAGTGGGGAAAATAAAACATTGGCTTGAAAACTAGGAGACCTTATTGGATCCAACCAATAAGGAGCTCTGAGACAGAAGGAAGCCTCTCCACCTCTTCAAACCTGTGTCTTAGGCTTCAATGATGGCTGCATATTAGGATAACTTGAGGAGTTTTGAAAATGTTGCTCCTGAGGAATTCGTCAAACATCCACATGGAAGCAGCTGAGAAATTCAGAGGAAAGAACCCTCAGATAGAAAGAACCTTAGGAAGGTGCTGGCCCAAACATAATGTCTGGATCTCATCAGAATCAGTTAACCAAAACATTTTTAAAAATTGATGTGTTCATTAGCATACATTAACCCCACATAATAACGGGTCTCCTTATGGCATTTTCATACATATATCTAATGTATTTTGATCATGTTCACCTGTTGTCACCATCTCCTGTCTTCACGTTCCCTCTGGTCACCTTCCTTTCCCCAGGTAGCCCCTTCTTCTCTTCTCTCTTTGCATATACGAAGCAATGAGTTTTGTTAGGCTTGCTTAGGGAAACACAAGCCAAGGATTATTTGGGGAAGCATGGCATGTCCCATGGTGGGGGGGGGGGGGGGGGATCTCTCTCCCTATCCTGGCAACCATTAACAGCCTATTCTCAGGGAGAGACAGGCTTCTTCAAAAACAAAAACCAGTCCTCATTCTAGGACAGAATACTGATGAAACCAATCTTGTTGGAGTCTTGTGCCAGGAATCTCAGCTGAGGTGAGTTCTCAACAGTCCATTTTTGTTGTTGTTAATAAGTTCGGTTTTTTGGCAATGTGGTGTATTTGTGTGGTACCAGGGACTGATGTATTGTTATGATAGGCCTGACTATGCTTTTGTTTAGAGGAATATGGACTTTGAATTAGAAAAGCAATTGAATGCCTTACATGGGGCTTCATGGGTCATCCTAGTAGGAACGTGGAGGACAGTGCTGCTGAAGGTGATTTGACCTGTGGGGAACTAGCTTGAGAGGTTTCCAAGGAGAAGAGTTTAGTATGTAACCTAGAAGCTGCTCTTGTGATGTTTGGGTGAAGAATGGGGCTGCTTTTTGCCCTTGTCCAAAAAGTCTGCTTGAGGATAATGTGAAGAGTTTTGGATTAATTGCATTGGCAGAAAAAAAAAATCTCATAACAGCCTAGTATAGACTCTGTCGTGTGGTTATTAGTATTTATTCTTATGAAGATTTATAATAAAAAGGAACAAGCTGAGAAAGGAAAAGTACAAAATGTACAGACAGATTGAGAAGAAAGGGGGCACCAGGAAGTGGAATGGAGTTAAATCCTGTATTCAAGAAGATAAACAGATTAAAGGAAAGCCCAATATTAAATAAAATAAAGGCAGTGATGACCTCAGAGCAAGGTCCCGTTCAGCTAAGTTTCCATTTGGGAGAAGGAATTAAATAATAGTTTAAGTAGAGGTGTGGTGCTGCACGCCATAAATCCCAGTACACAGACAGCAGAAGGTGGTGGATTTCTAAGTTCAAGACAGTTCCAGGACAGCCAAGCTTAGGTAGTGAAGGAAACCATCAAAACCAGAAATCTGATGAAGATGTAATTGAATGAGGGGACCATGTTCAAGACCCAGAAATCAGCAGAATATGGCAGCTTCTGGATCTGGCTTTAGAGTCAAGGATAGAGGAAACGGCTTATGGAATCTTGCTCACAGCTAAAGAAAGCCACTGAGACCAGCTGTGTATCAGGATTGTCCTTGCATGTAGACCTAGAGAGGCTGTTAAATGAAGCTTTAGTGGTGGTGAAGGTGAAGCCTGGATGACCTTGAAGACCCCCAAAATGTTGAAGATGTCAGAGTCATGGGATACCTGCTATTGAGGAGTGAAAAATAGCCCAAGAGAGAGAAGTGTGTGCAGTCAAGAAAGCTGAGAGAAGCTGGAGATCTGAAGAGCATTTTCACATCAGATATGGATGTGCAGAGTTTGGAGTTTGCCCAGCTGGTTTTCAGTCTTTCTTTGGTCTAGTATTTCTCACTATGCTCTTTCCCTACCTTTAGAAACAGTAATGTCTACCCTGTGCCATTATAAATTGAAAGTATGTGATCTGTTTTTTCATTTCGATAAGGGGATTACAGTTAAGAGATTTCATGAATCTCAGAAGAGACTTTGAACTTCGGAGTTTTAAACAGGGTAAGATTGTGATAGACCATGGGGACTTTTGAAGTTGGACTGAATGCATGTCTGCGTTCTGAGCCTCTGTGGGCCAAGGAGTAGAATGTGATGGTTTGAATAGGAATGACCCATAGACTCATGTGTGGCACAATTAGGAGATGTGGACTTGTTGGAGTATGTGTGGCCTTGGTAGAAGAAGTGTGTTGCTGTGGGGGTGGGTTTTAAGGTCTCAGATACTCAAGCTAGACCTAATATCATTTTCACTTCTGCTGCCTGTAGATCCAGGTGTAGCGCTCTCAGATCCTTCTCCAGCACTGGGTCTGCCTGCATGCTGCCATACTTCTTGCCGTAATAATAATGGAGTGAGCCTCTGTAAGCCAGTCTGAGTACTCTTATCTCCCACTCCTCTCTTGTTACCCTCTCCCCTGCCAATCCTCCTTCTTATATACCCCTTCAACCAAAATTGTAAAAACCTTTTTGAGACTGTCCCAGGGCAGGTGCAGCTATTTTATTCAGTGATAGGATTACCTTCTAGCAGTGGGTGTGAGGATGCACAGGTATGTGCAAATACAAACCCCCAAAAAGGAGAGACACAAAAAGGACCATACAACCCTATGATTAGCTGCATGCTTTGGGGGACTCTTTCTGCAACCCACAAGCTTATTTTCATTGTCGGGGTCCTTTGCCTTTCTTAGTAAGCCATCTCTGTTTCTGTTCCTAATTGTGTGTCTGGTGCAGTCTTGGAACACAAAAGCCTGAGTCTGATGCCCTCTGAACTTAGGTCCTCGACCCTGCATTCCTAAGCTGCTTTCTCCAAACTGTGGGCTTCCTTAATGTTTCTCGGACCTCCATACTTTCCTCCCCTTGGCAGTCGCCAGGATTTTCTGCTTGCCTATATTATTGTGTCCCAGTCTCTAAGAAAATTATCCTGAAGCTTCTTTCTGAGTCTGTGTTTAAATTCTTTTTTGGAATGAGACTAAGGACCCCAAAAGGGATGCTCACTCTCCCTGGACACAGACGCGGATGTTTCATGGGTTGTTTCTCTATACATTTGTGTGACTTTGAAGTGCTCGGAAGATGTTGCTGGAGAAACACAGTGATGAACAGTGTTCTGGATGAGGGAGGGACAATGGAGCCCTTGTGTAGATGCTGCTGAGTCTCCAGAGGATTCTAACGGTGCAGCTAGAACTATGATTTGCTGGGTTGTTGGGGATAGCATCATTCTACAGGAATAATTAATCAACGGGGAATATGATACCCATATCCTTTCCCTGAGCTTTATAAGGATTGCTAGAGAGGGAGATAGCTTTTTTTTTAATCCTCAGAATCCCAGTGACTCTTTCTTCTTACACATACATACATTTTAAAATTTGCTATTTTGATGCAATTTTAGATCTGTATATACATTCAGAGACTATTGCAAGCAAAGAGATGGTCTACAATCATCACCTAGTTTTTCCCAGTGCTTAACATCTTGCCAAACTTCAGCACTGTCCACACTGGGATGTTAACAGTGATACAGCCAAAGTGTAGAATGTATGGCCTGGAGAGATGGTTCAGTGGCTGAATGTTTGCTGCTTCCAGAGTACCTGAGTTCAGTTCCCAGCATCCAAATCGGGTACCCCACAATCACCTGTAACTCCAGTTTTATGGATCTGAAGTCCTCTTCCAGCCTCTGCAAGTACTGCCCCTCATACCCATAAACTTAAAAATAATAATAATAAAGTAAATGTGTGTTAGATAAGAGGCAGAACAGTTTCATCATCATGTGAAAACCTCTTGCTGCCCTTTCTAACCACATCAGCTTCCCTTCCCTGCTACCTACTAAGCTCCAGCAAGTGTTAATGTATTTCTTCACCCCTGTAATTTTGTCTTTTATAGCCATGTTTATATAACTGTAATTCTAAAGCATAGAACCTTTGAAATTGGTTTTCTTTAATTCCACAAAGTTCTCTGTAAATCCTTTCAGGTTATTGTAAGTACCAACAACTTGACACTTTTTAATTACCACATAATATTCCACAATATGGTTTCATGGGTTTGTTTAGCCATCTAACTTGGAAGGGCATACGCTTGTGTTGGACATTAGTCTGTCTAGATTCTTAGCATGAGGGCTTAGATGAGTGATCAGACGCATTCCCTCCCTTAAAGGCAAATCTTAGTTTGAAGGTGTTCCCTCTACATGCTGCTTTAATGTGCTATAAATGACAAAAGCTTTTGTTTTGGTCTCTTGGTGCTCTCTTAAACTTTCCTAAACTTCTTCTCAGTGACTACATTATTTAGAACTGGGCTGCTTAGATACCAAGCTCACAGGGTCTGTCTGTCCTATTGTCTTACTGTTAGTAATTCCTGACTTTATCTCCCTGCTAAAGAATGCATTCGGTGTGACTTTAATTCTTTTAAACGTGCTCAAATTTATTTCATGGCTGGATTATGTGGTTTCCCTTTGGGCATGTTCCATAGTCACTTGAAAAGAACTGATAATGTGCTGCTGTTGGCTGAACAGGTCTAGATGCCTACTGTACAATGTCAGTTAAGACATTTGGGCTCTTATCGGCTCTCGTTGGTACTTCCTCTAAGTGGCCTGTCTGTTGTTCAGGAAGACACTGATGTGAGTTTCTGTCTTCTCTTCTGTTTGATAATTCTCACTGAATCTCAAGCTTTGCTGTTTTGAACATGCACATGCCGGATTGCCACAGCTTCTTGGTGGGCCACACCTTCAATTTAATTTGCTTTAATTCAAAGTTGGCTTTGTCTGATATTAGTATAGCTACACCTTCCTCTGTCTCTCTCCTCTCCCCTATCCCCACTCTCTTCCTCCTTTTCCTCACTGTCACCATCATCATCATCACCATTATCTCTCTTCATTTCTCTCTCTCTCTCTCTCTCTCTCTCTCTCTCTCTCTCTCTCTCTCTCTCTCTCTCTCTCTCTCTCTCTCTCCTATCTAACTCAGGCTAGCCTCAAACTCAAGATCTTCTCAATTTAGCCTCTCAAGTGCTGGAGTTACAGGCATAAACCACACCTGGCTTCTTTCATATTCCTTTTAATCTGTCCGTATCTGTGGTGATATATTTTATATTTAATAAAGTCAGTCTGGAATATCAGAGGACAGAGTCATCTCTCCAGCATTTGGTTTGTTGTTTGTTTGTTTTTTGAGACAGAGTTTTCTGTGCAACAGTTCTGGCTGTCCTGGAACTTGCTTTGTAGACCAGACTGGCCTCGAACTCACAGAAATCCTCCTGCCTCCTACTGCTTGGACTAATGATGTGTATCATTATATTTAAGGTTACTTCTTGTTTATTTTTGTGAGTGGTATGTGTGTGTACAAGTATGTGGAGGTCAGACACTGATGCCAAATGTCTTCCTCAATTGACCTCGCTAGATTTTTAGATAGGGTTTCTCATTGAGCCTTGGGTTCCCAGATTCAGCCAGACTGGCTGGCAAATGAGTTCACAGGATGGCTCTGTCCCTGCCTCCCCAGAACTGAGATTATAGACTCACATTGCTACATCCAGCTTTTTCCATAACTGCTGGGGATCCGAACTCAGGTCTTCATGCTTGCATTTTACTGACTGAGCCATCTCCATAGCCCCTAAAGACTTTGTTATAGACAGAATGTAGTTGGATCATGTTGTGTTTAAATCTACCCTGCCAACCTCTGCCTTTAAATTACTGTATGTGGCCCATCAGCATTCAGTATAACACTGGCACATTAAAAATAAGTCAGAAATTTTATTTTAATGATCTTTCTATTTTTCTTATGAGCTCCTTGAATCCCATTTTGGTGTGATTTCTGTTTAATGTTTTGAAGTGTATCTCTTCTATAGACTTTTTTGTCATTGCACTAAATAACATGTTACATATATATTACATTTATGTAAAAGAAGCAGCATATTCTTCTCATGTTGCCAGTTGGAATGATGCATGGAACCCCATCTTCCTTTGAACCTTTAACTCCCCTAATTTAAAACTATTTAAATCATTCCCTTGATGTACATTTATCGTAGCATCAGCAAAAGTAAAATGCATTTTTTTTGCTTCAATCACTGAATGTAATTTTAAAAACTTAAGAGAAGGAAAATGTGCTCTTTACTCCTGTATGTTCCCCTCCTACCCACTCCCCCCACCCATTCTCCCAGCTTCTCCCTGCCCCAAACTCTTTCCTCATACTACCAGCTGTGCCCCTTCCTCATGTCCATGTTTGCTTTGTCCCCTGATCTCATCTCCTTTAGCCATTCTGCCTGGACGCCCCATACAGACAATTTTTCTTAGCTTTTCTTTATCTGAAGATTGATTTTTTTTTCCTTTGTGTTTTATTTATTTATTTACTTACTTACTTACTTACTTACTTACTTACTTACTTACTTACTTATTTATTTATTTATTTATTTATTTATTTGTTTATTTATTTATTTATTTATAGACAGGGTTTCTCTGTGTAGCCCTGACTGTCCTGGAAGTTACTTTGTAGACCAGGCTGGCCTCAAACTCAGAGATTCACCTGCCTGTGCCTCCCAAATTCTAGATTAAAGATGTGTGCTACACTGCCAGGCTAATTCTGGATATTTTTTAAATCCTTACTTTTACTTTATATGTGCAAGTGTAGGGCCACATGTATATCTGTGTAACATGTGAGTAGCTGGTATCTTTGGAGACCAGAAGATGCCCCAGAATTGGAGTTACAGGAGGTTATGTGCCACTTGACATGGGTGCTGAGAACCTGCCATGGGTCCCCTGGAAGATCAGCAAATGCTCTTTAGAGCTGAGCCATCTCTCTAGCCCCTGTTTGGTTTTTAACTTTGGCATTTCAAGAATGAGCCATTTTCTCACGGTCCCAGCAGTCTCTTATAAGGAGCCACAGTTGTTGAAACTGTCTTCCAAATACAAGCTGTTGTTTCTGTTACTGCTGTCAAGAGCTTTCTTTTTTCAGAGGGTTAATTATCACAGGTTTGCTGGGTCTTTCCTAGGGTATCTTCGTTCTGTACTACTGTGGAATTTGGAGCATGTTTTATCCCTCGTGCCTACTAAATCCTCAACCCTCCTTGTGATGTCTTTGCTTTAGCCCCACATCTCTAGGATTCTGGAAATGGTTTTTGGAGGACTTTTTCTTCTGTTGTTCATTTTGCATCGTTTTTACTGTTCTGTCTTCAAGATCACTGGTTATTTCTTCATTTTCTCCCAGTCTACCACTAAACCTACCACTGTTTTAACATTTTTGGTTATTACATGTTTTAATTGTAATTTTTCCAGTTTTTTTTCCTTTATATCATCTATTTCTTTGCTGAAAGTTGATGTTCCCTTGCTGGTTTCCTTGTTTTATTTCGTTTCATGGTTTGCTTGTTTCTAATATGTCTGTAACTACTGCTGGGACATATATTAGTATTTTATGTTCTATCCAGTGCTGGAGACCGAAACTAAGTCCTCAGACTACAAGTAGCTCTGGCACCAAGCTGCACACTTGACTCCCTTACATGACTGCTTTAAAAGCTCTGTTGGGTGATTTCAACGATGCCATTTCAACGATGACACCTATTGTTTCGTTCTGCATTCCGTTTATAACGTTTCTCATGGCGAATATAACAAGTGACTTCGTACTCAATGTGGGTTTAGGGAGTGGTGCCTGTCTGTGTCAGCCTGGGAACTGAGGGACACTGTCTTACTCCTGTCTGGAGCTCCCCACTGGGGTTTCTTTCTCTCTGCTCTTAACTGTGAATGAGATCAGATTATTTGTTCCACTTCCTGTCCCTGTGACTTTCCGCCTATGATGGAGCCTAGAATTGTGTGCAAAAACAACCTTTTCCTCAGCTAAGGTGTTGGAGTATTTCCCTGTAGCAAGAAAAGTGAAGCCAGATACCCACTCAGCCAAAAGTGATGCCCAAAGTAGGGAGAACAGGTTCCTCGTGGTTAGCAAGTACAGACTGGGGTTATAATTCCCCACCAGCCCCCTGCTGAGAGCTGTATCCCTCCTTACTTCTCTCCATGTGACTCCTCATAATACTATAGCCTGGTGGCATTGTCACATCTGGGCAGAAAGGACAGACCACCCTAGAAGGGCAAGCGAGGACCCTTCATTATTGCCAAGCAAAAGCGGGGTGAAAAGCTAGGCTCTCCATCTGGTTGGCATGAATAGAATTGAACCACAGATTTTTCTCAGGTTTTTGGAGGACAAAGCTGTTACTATCTGAAGGTCTTCCATCATGTAAAGTCAGCCCTTCTTGGTTCTCTGGCCAGTGGGCTCTTGCTAGGCTTCCCTTGTTTCTGCTGATCAGCATCTTCAAACTCCAGGTCCTGAAGTTTGGGATACTTGACGGACATCACAGGTGAGCTCATGCAAGTGCTCTTCTGTGTGCCCTGAAGTGTCGAGCCTACCCCTCTCAGGTTCTTCTGTTTGTTTTTATGTAGCATTCTAGGTGTTTGTCTTATGCACTGTTCTGCTGCTGGGAAGAGGTACCATGACCAAAGCATCTGTTATAAAAGACAGCATTTAAATGATGCTTGA
The DNA here is from genome assembly GCA_033318265.1 of Phyllotis vaccarum. Classification (NCBI taxonomy): domain Eukaryota; kingdom Metazoa; phylum Chordata; class Mammalia; order Rodentia; family Cricetidae; genus Phyllotis; species Phyllotis vaccarum. Next base: position 81,967,371 of record JARWLC010000003.1, read on the forward strand.
TTGTTTATAGTTTTAGAGGGTCAATTCCTGATCATCATGATCATCATGGCAAGAAAAAGACAGGCACTGGAGCACTGGAGCAGAAGCTGCAAGCTTTACATCCTGATCAGCAGGCAGAGAGAAAGAGAGAGAAAGAGAGAGAGAGAGAGAGAGAGAGAGAGAGAGAGAGAGAGAGAGAGAGAGAGAGAGAGAGAGAGAGAGAGAGAGAGAAAGAGAGACTAGCCCTGGCATAGGCTTTTGAAACCTCAAAGCCCACTCTCTGAGACACACCTCTTCCAACAAGGCTATAACTCCTAATCCTTCCCAAACAATTCCATCAACTGGGGACCAGACATTTAAATATGAGCCTACAGGGGCCATTCTCATGTAAACCACCAGTGTTCTGATGGACATGTAGGAGAAATGAGGAAAAATAAGTTTTCCAGAAATATGTAACATTTTTAAAGACTGTATTGATTCTTTTGGTGTGTATAAGTTTTTGCCTGTATTATGTCTGTATACCATGCATAAACCTGGTGCCAGCAGAGGCCAGAAGAGAGCATCAGATCTCCTGGAGCTGAAATGACTGACAGTTGTAACTGAACCTGGGTCCTCTGAAAAGCAACAGGTGCTCTTAACCGAGAGCCATCTCCCCAGCCTAAAATACTACTGTATGTAGTATTTTATACAAGTAAAATAATATAGATAAATACATATATGTACGTGTTGATATGATATTAAGAACAGTTCTTGACTGCTTAGTCTTTTATTATTATTATTATTATTATTATTATTATTATTAATGTTGTCCTTGTGCTGAAGACTGAACCCACAGTCTTGTACATGCTAGGCAAGCACTCTACTGCTGAACAACAGCTCAGATCTGGTGAAATGGTCAATATTCAGTAGTGAATTGGAGGCGTTTTCCTATCTGTGGGCACTAAGTTACAGTTGGATGAAAGTTAGTTTCTAATAGATCAAACAGGTCCTAGTATGCTATTATGCAGCTGGGTGACTTTAGATAAACAGTTATTCCCATTTCTTTAAAACATTAGAAAAAAGTGTGAATATTTCCATCATAAAGAAAGGCTAAAGATACTGGGCATGGTGGCAAGGGCCTTTAATCCCACGGAGGCAAAGGCAAGTAGATTTCTGTGAATTCAAGGCTAGCCTGGTCTCCATAGCAAGTTCCAGGCCAGCTAGGGCAACATAATAAGATTCTGTCTCAAAAAACAGATGAAGCAGTTGAGTAGATAGACATTTATACTGTTTCCTATATCAACTGAAAATAATTAAAAATTAGGGCCCGCAGTTTGGCTCAGTGGGTAAAGGCATTTGCTGCCATGCCTGAAGACTTGAGTTCAGTCCTCAGGCTCCACATGATGGAATGAGAGAATCAACTTTTCAAATTGTCCTGTGACCACCACACTCATGCTGTGGTATGTGTGCACCCCCACATAAAATAAGTGTAAAAAAAATTAAACTGATTTAGCTTAAAATAAAAGGCAACCAGGTGTTGGCTTGTCTTCCCTGGCAACAGCTTTTTTAACTGATGATGTGAGTTTGGCCTTCTAGGAGTCTTCAGTATTCTCTGTTCTTCAATCTAGGGGTAACTAAATCTTCAGCCTGTGGTCTACTTAACCCAGGTGGCTATTGTTACTTAAAAACCACCTTCCCTCTGCTGTGATGTTTCCTGCCTAACTGCCACATGTCACCACCAGGAGAAGGCACAGCCTTGTGGCGTCAAGCCTGGGAAGTTGATGACTCAGGAAACTCAAGCTGAGGCTCCCACAGTCACTGTGCTTCGGCCTGGTGGCCCCCCGTCCTGTGCCTGCTTTTTCTTCTTCTCCTCAAAGCTTTCTCTTTGTCTTGTGCAGTGTGATCTAGTAACCTCCTAATTTTCTGCTATTTTAACGAACATCAGCTGTCAGGAGGGAGCCTCCCCACAGCTGTCTTGTTCAAAAAGAATTGCAGCAGGTACACGCAGAGCAGAGCACACACACAGAGCTGGGGACTTGGACGAGGCAACAGGATCTGATAAACCATTAAAGGAGTAACTGGAATGTCACCAGGTCAGCCCTGTGTCTTCATGCTCCCCGGGGGGAACATGTGGAAGCTTGTGAATCTTCCTTCATGTTTTCTCTACATGCCCCTTTCCTCTGGCAGCCTTCCAACAGGCTTCTGGGAAATAAAAGGGTTTGAGGCCCAGACCTCAGACTATTACGGAACAGATGAGAAACTCTGAGATCCAAAGGACACCACACAGAGCCATTCCCTGTCCCATAGGCTTTACAAACCTGATTGATTCCTTGTAAGGGTCCCAAACTGCCCCAGCATGCAATCTGGCTGTCCAGTGATAAGCAGCAGGGAGCGTGGCTTCCATCTACAATACACAACTTGAATTAATTCTGGTCAGAAATGGAGACAAAACCCAGTACAAAGAGCAGCAGCTGCCATAGCCTACCTGCTGAGCAACAACAGCTGGATCTTGACTCAGAGGGCCCGTGACTTTAAACCCCACTCCTTTTGTAGTTTGGGGATGATGAGGAGAAAGAAGCTAGCCTTTGCGCAGAGGGATTCAGTTTTCAGAGCCTTGGGGCCTCTGTTGTCTGATGGGTTTTAAAACTGATGTTCATGATCTTGCTCTGCAACTTGCTGTTTATTCAACGAGATGAAAACTTCCTTCCTATAAGGTTGTCGGATGGGGCAATGAGATCATGGAAATAACACCCTACCTGAGACTTGCTTTAGAGTATCACAGAGGAAGAGATTGCACAGAGGAAGAACGTGGGAGTGAGAAGGGGCAAATAAAGTAGGCTTGGAATGAGTTTCTAGCTGATGAAGGATGAAGGCGGGCAAATACACAGGCCATTTCTTACTCATGTATTTTTGTTTTTACATCTGAAATTTTCTGTGGCAAAAATGAAAAGAAGGGCTGGGAATGTCTTTCAGTGAAGAATCACTTGTCCAACATATACAAGGCCCTGAGTTCCAACCCCAACAACAGAAAGTAGATGAAGGAATTATGTCCATCTTGCATTACAATAGGATCAGCAGGACAACAGATAGATGAACCCTTGGCAAACACCATCTTGCATTTGAAGCGATCTTTGCTAGTTCTGTATGCTGCTGGGGTGCATCTCTAGGCTGATTTTGATTTATAGCAGAGCTATAATGGGTCTGCCAGCAAACTCCTGTGGGTTTCCCCTATCCACACCATCATCTCCAGGTGGTAGGAACCATCAAGAGTCATTTTTGACCCAGAAAGTTGGAGTAGAAAGACATCACTGTGGGGATATAATAAAACATTTTGAGATATCAGAGGGATCTACCCACGGTCAGTCTAAGAGAATCAGACACCATCATCTCCAGGTGGTAGGAACCATCAAGAGCCATTCTTGATGCAGAGAGTTGGAGTAGAAAGACATCCCTGTGGGGATATAATAAAACATTTTGAGATATCAGAGGGATCTACCCACAGTCAGTCTAAGAGAATCAGAGAGTGGTGATGCACACCTTTAATCTCAGCACACGGAATATACTGGGAGTGGTGACCTACGCCCTTAACCCAAACAGAGTTCCAAGGTCATCTTAGTTTACAGAAGGAGTTTCAGGCTCCCAGGCAGGCAGTGGTGGGGCCACACCTTAACTGAGTGAAGAGAGTATTTAAGGCAGGTGTAGAAAGACAGAAGGTCAGAAGAAGCCAGGAGAATCCAGGCTGAGGAAGCTGGAAGACAGCTGGGTGAGATCTGACTGAGGTGTTTACTCTCTCTAATATCTCCAACTTTCCCAGAGATCTGGCCCTGAGTTTCCTTTATTCATGCAACACATCCCCATCTGAGTTTTAAAGACCTGAACCTCTTTTCTAGTGTAGATGGTTCTCTGCCACAAGTCCACAGCACCTCCATTTCCCCTTAGTTTTCCTACCTTTACTCCCTGTAGAAAATGTCCTAATTTTTTCTCCCTCCCCTTGATTCTCTTTGTCATATTCAAGAGAGAGAGAAAGAGAGAGAGAGTGCAGAGTGGATGAGAAAGAACTAGAGGACACTGACAGCTGAGTGAGACCAAGGGCTAAAGTCAAAGTCATCCATCTGCAAGGTGAAGGGTGGGACAGGCAGGTGGCAAGTGGGTAAAGGTCACTGTCCAAGAGTTGTAGGATAGCATAAGCTGATTTCTGTATCTGAAAAGAGACATGAACTGATCGCCCGTCCTAAAGAGTTGGTATCTTACACTAGTCACTTCATGAGTTCCCACTTAGAAGATTCTCTTCAGCTTTAAATCAACTTATATTAGTTGTAAAAATCGGTGGGTTTTTACTATGACAACTCATACCTGCATTTAACTCGCTTTAAGCAGCTTCACCCCTGCCCTGATTCTTATTATGCCCCCCCCCCCCAGCTCCTTTCTCTTTGCAGCTAGTCTCCTTCCAAGGAACATTTAACCAAAGGTCATTAACTCAAGAAAAACCATTCTGCTACTGATAGGAAGTAATCGTTTGCTGTTGAGCATGTGTCCTGGAAAGCCACCTGTACATCACCTTTCACAGACAGATAAGTTGCTGCTTTATTGCCTGGTTTCAGAACCACAAAAGAACCCAGTAATCAGAAAAGAATAGACTGGCCCTCCCACCGTGCCTGTGGGCTTCTTACAGGATGGAGGATATTTTCAAACATTCAGAAGTTCTTTTTTTTTTTTTTTCCTGTTATTTCACTAACAGGAAGTTCTGTTTGTTTCCTAGGTCCAATCTGGGGCCTGTCACCCTGTTTCCTGTGTTTATTAGGGAGCATTGAGTGCTTCTCCTTCCGATGAGTGCTCTGCTCTGCGTCTCAGAGTCTAGTCTGTCCATATTAGTAGTTTTGGTTTATTGTATATGCGCTTTATAAAAGATCAGTAACAAAACTCATTCTAAGTGGTAAGATTTAATATGGAAAGACCACCCTTCCCTTGGGGATCCAAACATTGTGAACTTACTTTTGATGGCATGCTGGGGTCTAGTGTGTTCATAATAACTCTTTCCTTCCTGTTCTCACAAGTGCTGTCTTTGGATTTGTTCATTTCTACCTGTTCTCCACCGTACCTGTTTCCTCTCTTCTGACCTATTTGACCACTGACACCAAACACCTCCACTGAAATAATCCAATTTGCACCTTCCACCTACAACTCATTCCAGCTGTCTTAGTTACTTTCCTGTTTATGTGATGAAACGCCATGACCAAGGCAACTTTATAGAAGAAAGGGTTTGTTTGATTTATGGTTTATTTGGCATTATTATGAAAAATATTAGTTCGTGATATAGACTAGAGGTAGCTGGTGGCAGGCAGCTGGACTAACATGAGAGTTCCCATCTTCCACAAACAGGAAACAGAGAGAATGCATTCAAAACGACAGTAGTTTTTTGGAACATCAAAGTCCACCCCTAGTGACATACTTCCTCCAGCAAGACCGCACCTCCTAATTTCCAAACAGCCACCACTGAGGACCAAGTATGCAAATGCCTCAAACTTTAGGAGATATCTCAAACCACCACACCACCCTTATGTTGTGCGTTATCAGGTACTCATGCATGGACACTGCATGGATACGAAGCTGCTCCTCGGTTCAGTAGCATCCACCAGGCAGTCTTCTGCTACTGTGATGCATATTAATATCTGAGCTAAAATGACTTCAAAGGAGGAAAATCTGGATTTGGGTTGGTGGTTTCAGTCCGTGTTCCCTTGATCCTGCTACTCTGGGCCCGTAGTAGGATGGTACATCTTGACAGATGATGAGGTAGGGTGATGCCTGGGAAATAGGAAGCTTCTAGAAACAAATGAGTGGGATGCCAATACACCCTTAAAAGGCATTCCCCCAGAGACCTCCTGAATGTGCCTTACATACAGTGCCACAAGCTAAGAAGGAAGCTTGTGGACAGGAAAAGGGACAGTTTTCTGTGTTGCCATTTAAAGAGAGAGAGAAAGAAGGAAGGAAGGAAGGAAGGAAGGAAGGAAGGAAGGAAGGAAGGAAGGAAGGAAGGAAGGAAGGAAGGAAAAAATGAATAACTTGAAGAAGCAGAAATCTCTTGTCTAATGGTTCTAGAAATCAGAAACATAAAAATCAAGATGCTAGTGGGATGGTTCTCTCTCTGAAGGCTCCATGGTGAATCTTCTGTGGCTAATTCCATCTTCCAGTAGCCCCCAGGTGACATTTGTTTACTTGTGACCTCAATCTTCAAATCCCTTTCTTTCCTTCATGTTTCATGAAGGAAAAGACCCATCAAGACCCATCTGTAGGGGTCTTGGATTGAGGGATGGCCCCACGTCCTGGGAGGTTTTTACCGTGGGATTCTAAACACTTTCAAATATCTTCTTTCCAAACAAGATCACACACTGACGCTCCAGGTGAACGTAAACTTGAGTAGGAATTCACTATGTCATCCATTGTGCTCGTATGCAACAAACAGACACTGGCAGGTGCTGGATTATAAATTTATATATATATATATATATATATATATATATATATAAAGTGTAAAGATACTTTCAAAGTGAAGGCCTGCCTGTAAGGTCTTTCCCTTTGGCTCCTCTTATGGTTTGGATATGAAGTGTCCCTCAAAATGCTTCATGTGTTAAAGATTTGGTGTCCACCTAGTGATCATAAGAAATTGGATATACCATAACGTGGTTTCAAAATATTATTGGGAAGGGTGAAAAGCAGCAGGAAGAGGAAGACCTTGAGGCCATTCCTCAGAAAAATGTGCCATTGCACTAGTCCCTTCCTGTCAAACTTTTTCTTTGCTTCCATGAGGTAATTACTCTTCCACACACATCCACCTTGATGCTCTGCCTCACAGCATAAAAAGAGCTGAGCCATCTGGCTATGGACAGACACTAAACCGAATAAACTTGTCCTCTTTTTCTCAGGTATTTGTTAGCGCAACCAAAAGTCTCATACATTGCCTGAATATCCCAATCAACCATCTAGGGAAGGAGCAAGGGATACCCCAGAGCAAGACAGCCTGTGCTACCTAGTCAAGGAGATGTTTAATATTTCTTCAACTCTTCATTGGGAGGGGGAAACAGACCTAACTCCACAGGAAAAGGGACAGTTGGGACATCAGTAGCTGGACCCACAAAGGCTCTGGGTTATCATCATAACCAACTCACCTCTGTCACAGCAGCCTCTTCAGAGCCCACGGAGGCACGCAATGTCACGGCCTTGGCTTTGGCCTGTCTGCTTGTACTCTTTGATTCTGATTCTCCCAGCAGAGTAAACACAGCTACGTAATAACCACCAACTGACTAAATAATGGATTAAGTAATAGCCGAATAGTTTATGGCAACTGAGTCCCAAATGCTCTATCTCCAACATCATAAACTAACGTGTGGAAGAGAAGCTAGAAACATCCTCATTTTTTACATGAAAAACACAGCAAGGCCCAGATAGGATTTACTGCTGTTATATCCACCCACCACTAACTCCCTTCAAGGACTACAGTGCCCACTGACTCACAGATCAGAGAATATGGATAGCCACTCTTCAGAGGAATTGTGCATATTTAAAATCATTTGTTTGCTTCATCTCTTTAAAATGGAGTTCGAATTTCTACACCTATTTCCAACCCAAATTCGGCTCATGAAAGTGTTTATAAGAATCCTACTTGCTTCTGAGCACCTAATTCCTTAGTTGGCAACATTTATACAGTTTTTGAGTACTTGTTTGTCTAAAGGTTGAAAACATTTTCTTTAATGTAAACACAATTTAAATGATAGAGTTGGAGGAGTTGTAGGGACAGTTTCATAAAATCTCAGAAGATGAAGTCAAGACCCAAGCTAGCCCAGAACATCATAGACCACACAGGAAAGACCACAACCCATAAGCAGCAGTCAGCCAGGAAGAACCCTTGCCTAAGTGAAGACCAGGGAATTGGTGTGACCACACAGAGTGACTGACTGTTAAGAACAAGACTTGTATTCATGAGAGACACAGGACTTAAGCCTTCGAGATGGAGGATTTTACCTATCCCCTGCTTGACAAAGTTCATGGGAACTCTATGCTTGAACTCATCTGAATCCTGCTGCAGGCCCATGCCCATGTCACCTTCACATCAGCTGTCACAGCAAATGTTGCCTGGGGTTTCTGCATTCTCTCAGCACTGAATTAAAAAAAAAATAATAACTGTTTATGATGTTTAATAATGGTCATGAACAAGGGGCATCAACACTAGTTACATCTATACTAATGCAACATGGTCCAGATTCCCCCATTCTAGACCAAGATGCCCTGTATGTTGGGGTGTTGTCACTGGGACTAAAGCTGAGGTCCCTCTGCTGCATCTATTTCTAATGTGTCTGTTAAGTTTGCTTTCTTTCCCAGTTAATTTAGTCAGCCTGATTGAATAATTGCCCACCTCCACAATTCAATAATTGGCAAGATTTAGTTGACTCCTGAAATTATTGCAGTTTTTTAAAGGAATGTTCTTGTTATAGGATTAAAAAAAAATCACTAATTTTATAACATCAGAGCTTTCTTAGTTTAGTTCATTTATGCTCATCTATGTTTTAAGTTTAGTTTTATAAAGAGGTATTAGAGAGCCATCAAGGGGACTGAAATGATGTTGTACAGACAGGAATTCTCACTATGAGTATCAATTTATAGAAAAAAATCAAGTTACCATAGTTGTGGAGGGAATTTGCTGACTCACATCATCCTGAGAATGGACATGACAGGTGGCCTTCTTGATGAGTACCCTCACCTTCTTCTCCTTCACACTATACAGCTCCACTTCCCATCTCTGCTTCTTTGATGTGGACAACCAGGTTGGATGTTGGAAGGATGCTTAACACCCACTACAGCCAGCTCTCCGATGACCACCAGCACCAGCTGATAGATGATGAATACAGTCCAGTCCATGCTCTTGCCTGCCTGCGGTTACTCAGATCTGTATTCCACACTGGCTCCCAGAATCTTCAGCAGTGCAGTACCCAATCAGCAACTCACTATTGTCAATAGACTTAGCTTGCAGATTAGTCCTTATCTGAGCCTTCTAGATGATACCATTTTGAGAAAGTCCAGATAAACCAGAGTCACCTCCAGACATCTTCAAATTTCAAAGGCTCTTCCAAAGCTTTCCCAGGAACATACTTACTCTCTCCTTTTATTTCTCATTCTCCAACGGTCTCTTCTTCCTTTCTTCAACAAAATATCTTGTGGAATAATACTATTGTACATGGAAAAGATTTTTCACTTGTATTGCTTTAATAAAACACCAATTGGCCAATAGAGGCAAGAAGTAGAGGTGGAGCCACTAGAGTAGGAGAATTCTGGGAAAAATGACTGGGAGAGCAACAAACACCAGCCAGATGCAGAAGAATTTCTCACTACAGCATGCATTTTCAAGTCATTGTCTTCTGCCCAGCTTCCAGAGAACCCAAGCTGAGGCAAGATGAAGGCCACTGGTAAGTCCTTAATCCTGAGTCTTTCAGATCTATTTCAGATGTGGATAAAGCCTGGAGCCTGACTTCTGGAGTAGAGCCAGACAATGTGGCATTTAAGTCCTTTTATAGATATCATTGTGCCCAATGTAAGGACCTGATTCTCACTGCTGCTCCTATGTGGACCACCAGGAGCTATTGTCTGTCTGTAGAGCCCCCTCCCACCTCGCCCACCCCTGACGTCCTGTTGTGGGTGACCATCTTGACCCCAGAAAGCTGCTGGATCTTAGGCTGTGGTGAAGTCAAGCACTGAGATGTGGGTCCCTTTGCTTTAATCTTTCCGGTCTCTTTTGTCCTTTATGGAAATGTGCAGGTGTTTTAATCTTGATCTATTCAACTTTCTAAGAATTCAAAGGTGGGGGTAACCATCCTGTCACTAAACAAGGGCCTTTCACATTGGATTGTGAATGCCCTTCTCTGGAATTAACTCACATCATTCTCACCAGAGGACTTGGATAAGGATTTGCAAGCTGAGTCTATAGACATAATGTTGCTGATTCAACCCCAGTTCATTTGGGAAGCTCAGGTAGGTTCAGGTGTGAAAAGAGAAACTGAGGGACAAGATGTACCATGACAGCCTCCTGCTGTTGTAGTGAGGCTTAGATAGAGCAGAGAACTAAGCAGCAACATAAACAGTAGAAAGCAACTTACCCATTCTGGGTTGTTATGGGTGTCTCAAATATAACTCTTTTCTATTGCAGAGTATATCTTGAAACTACCATGAAGTCCTAGCAAAGATAATGCCAGAGAGGTTAGCATTCAGACTTTGAAAACATGTCATGCTCTCCTTAGATGACCACTAAGATGTCTCTTTTCTGGGCTGTCATTGAGTTATTTCCTATGACCCATCAGACCCCTGCAGCCCAGTTTACCCTCTGTGCATTTGGCACAGTGGTTTCATGCTCATGCTACATGTTTGGAATTAAAGCATGTACTACTTCATGGCCTCTGAGTTCTCACTATGAGCAGGTGGTAGCTTTGATTCTTGCCTTAATGAAAAGGACTACTATTCTCTCTTTCCTCCCTGGAATACTTAATGTTGATTGACAACTTGACAAGATTTAAGATCGCCAAAGATGCAATTCTCTGGGCATATCTAGGATGACATATCTAGATATTTATTGAGGTACAAAAAATGACTCTAGGTATAAATAGCACCATCCCATGGGCTGGGGTCCTGATCTGCATGTAAAGGAGAGAGCAAACTGAGAAATAACACTCATCTCTCTCTCTCTGCTTCTTGACTACGCATGCAAAGTGACCAGCTTCCTCAAGCCCCTGCCACCATGACTTCTCTGTGGTGATGGGCTGTACCCTTGGACTCTGAGTCAGAACAAACCCTTCATTCTCTGGATTGTTTCTGTTGGGTATCTTGTTGCAACAACAGAAAAACAACTAATATCCCACCCTTTCATTTAAGGATTATGCATGGACAAATTCTAGCTGAACACATTTATGGAGTCCAAGCAATGTGCTGTGTCTTAATATGATGTGCCAATACAAGACAACCAACCCATTGCCTAAAGCATTTGACATTATCCATGATTTAAAAAAAATAAAATAAAATAAACTATTCAAGATCCACCCTTGAGAAACAAAGAAACACAAAATAGTCAAGTACCAACTGTACTGACCACACTGAATAGCAGAACCCAATAAAAGTTCACACTTGAGGCCAGCAAGATGGCTGGGAGGGTAGAGATGCTTACTATCCCACACAGTAGGCTGCACCTTCAAACTGTGACCCAGCGCACACCTTTCTTAAGATGCTTTTATCTGGTATTTTTTCTCAGTAGCAAGAAAGGGGACTAACACACTCACTGCCAATCTGCAAGGGCTCCCTTTCTTGGCGTTCCCTCCCCCCAATCAATATTTTATGGGCTATTAAGGACTGAAAGTCATAGCTCTTCTCTCCTTCCACTAGGGCTTCAGTGTTTGCACTGTAGTCCACCACCAAGCTGTCTGCTCTGAGCTGTGCTGGCTTTGCTGTGAGTGAGCAGCATGCAGCTGGGATAAGGGTTTTCTGCAGGAAAGTGAAACAATGTGAATTCCTGCTCAAGGAATACTCTCTTGTCAAGGAATCTGCTGCCCTTGTGCTCAGAATGACTTCATTCATTCTACTTCAAGATTATCTTACTCAAAATGCCCCTCTACAACCTGCCCTGTGCCTAGAGGACCTGCTCCAGAACTCTCTTTGGATTAAATATATTGGTCAGTGGAGTCTAAGAGATCAACAAAACTCTTACATGTCTTCTACCTCTAGTTAGCCATGTCCACTAAGATTTCACAATCTATGACAAACTTCTGTCTCTCTGGAAGTTCTAAACAGGCCACATACAACATTAGCAGGCGTCTTCCTTAGAGACAAAACTTTCTCCCAATGACCACATTGACACAATCATGTCTACAAAGGCCGGTGATGATGATGCCCAGTGTCACTCAGGAACACTTGAGTGAGTCTCTCTAGATACTCCAAGGGTCTGTTGTGTCTTTATCTCTTTGCTCTTTGAACACAGACCTGGTCCACGTTTACACAATGCTTTGAGTCCCATATTCTCCTGTGTGAAGAGTCAGCCTAGCTTTCTTGCAAAACATTCCATATAGAGGAATTGTCTGAGTGTATTTATCTAGGTGTCATTCGACTTCTCCATGTCCTCTGCTTTCTGGAAACTAAATCTGTGGGACACACACTCTACCCTTCAATGGTATTGCACTTCATTCTTTCTTCAGCTGAGAATCCCGTGGTCACACTCTTGGATTCTCTGACTCTTTCGGATTTATGACTTGCTATGTGCTCAGCACACACATTGTTGTTGTCTTTACCTGCCTCTGGAGCAGATTAATGGTCCAGATGGAAGGCCTCTGTTAGATATAAACCATCTCACCCAGAGAAGCACCACAGGAATCACTGGAACGCGGTGTTTATGCTTCCTGTCTCCCTCTTTACACAGACACAAGTGAACACTTAAAGCATTGGCTAAACTGGAATATTAGAACTCAAAGAACAGTCTCCCTGACTCTGTTTCTTTCAGGTCTTCCCCATACTGTGATCTCACAGCTAGTTATCACTGACTCCAGGCTGTTTCGTGAGTGTGGTCATTCTGCCTCCACAGCCACGTCTGGCGACAATGTAAAGAAATGACATCAGTGTGCAGTGTGTGCATCTCTACAGTAGCTCTGGCCTTGAGTACATACTGCACTTAGTGCACTGTACCAGCCTAACCCTCCTGAGTCCCTCTAATGAATGAAGGGTGAGTCTGCTTGGGAGACAGACCTGAGAAGCAGCAAGCTGGGCAAACTGGACCCAATGTGTGACAGTAACTGACGTCAGAAGCTTCAAGAATCCTAGAGCTTCTGGTTCACAGACACTGTGAACTGAAAATGGAACGGGCATTTTTTTGCAGTGGGATAGCTGGAGGCTTATCCATACCTGTAGCAGTCCCAGCAGTGACATTTGAAGCACTGAGGGTTTGTGGGGCATAGTTAATTTTGTGAGCTAAGTGTATCAGATCCATGACCCTGAGCACTGACTACTGAAAGACACAGAGACCATCCATGAAGCTCAGTGGAAGTAGAGAAAGAAAGGGGAGACCATCCAGCTGTTCCTGTTTTCAATATGTTTGGTGGCCTGGCCTGTCATTCTCTGGGATCCCCTGACAGGCTGGCTACCTTTAAAATGCCCAGGGACAGCTTGCTACCATGTGGAAAGCCCTGATTTATCACTAGCACTGCAAAGTAAATAAGTAAGTGCATACTGTAGGGTACAGCTAGAGGCACGAGATGAACAGGTCCACGCTTTCATTCCCTGTCATGCTGGCAGAACTATACAAAGCCACCAACAAGAAGCGAAGGACAAGGAGCCAGGAAAATTGTACCTAGACTGGCAGCCTGGCATCCTATCTCTAGATCTATCTGCTAACTCCACACTGCTGTGACACTCAATAGTTCACTTAAGGGACGGACTGGAGATAAAGAAGAAGAACTGAGGACAAGTCTATGTGTTATCTGTGAGCCTCAGAACAGCGGGCCCTCAGGCCCTCTCCACAGAGAGCGAGCAGAAGGCTGCCCTGTTGGCATTCTGTGTCACCAGAGCCTGCCTTTGCTGGGGGCTGAGCAGACAAGTCAGCGTGGGAACCGCAGGATGCCATCAATAGCATCCTGGATGGGTGAGCCAGAGCAGGAGGCAGAATGAAGCAAGGTGTTGGCACCGAGTGTACAGGAATGTGATCCCCCATGTTACATCACTGGATCTGCTCCAAAGACACTTGGCTCTTGATGGGCCTAAAATTAAGGGATGCTTTGTACAAAATGTGACCAAACCTAAGTGTCTGTTCTCCAGCTGACTTGGATAAATCAGACCAATGTGCTTTGCACTTTTTTTTCTAAGGGTTTGAAACTAGAATCTTTATGGAAGGAAGACAAATTAAAACAAAAAGTCTTTTTGTTTCTTTGCATACCAACTTGAAAACTGAAAAATTTAGCAAAATGTAGATCATATGAGGATGTAGAGAAATAGTCTGTTTCGTGGGTTGGTGGTCAAATATTCTAAATATTTCTATGGAGAACAATTGGTAATGCCTACAAAAAGCCTGGTGCACAGCCTTTGATTTGGCAACCTCATTTCTAGATTTCAGTCCTACAGATATGCTTGTACAAGGGTACAATCATGCACAAAACAGAATTCGTATTACTGCATTGCAACTTTTAAAAAATCAAGATATATCTTGACTGTCCACCGGTAAAGAGATGGAATATAAGCTATTAAAAAGAATAAAGTAAACTTGTGTGTTTAAATAAAATATAATATGAGTTGTTATTAAGTATATACTAAGTATGTATTAGAGCAAGTTTAATGGTCATAGACTAGTGTTTAGAAGGATGCATCAGAAACTACTCATAGTGGTAATATCTTTTGGTTTTGGGGTGCTCTGTTGGTTGGCTATTAGCAGCTTAGCATAAACCTAGACATATCTGGGAAGAAGCATTCTCAACTGAAAAATTGCCTCCATCAAACAGTAGGGCATTTTCTTGACTGATGACTGATGTGAATGGTGCTATGCCTGGGCAGGTGGTCCTGGATTGCATAAGAAAGTAGACCGAGAAAGCCAAGAGGCGCGAGCCAGTAAGCAGTGTTCTATTTTATAATCTCCTGCCTCTGGGTTCCTACCTTGAATTCCTGCCCTGGCTTTCTTCTATAACAGACTGTGATCTGAAATAAACCCTTTCCTTCCTGAGTTGCTTTTGGTCATAGTGTTTTATTACAGCAATAGAGACCTAAGACAGGAGGTGTCCTTCCCTTATTCCTGTTGAAATGACAAACACCTTAACAAAATGCAATTTATGAAAGAAAGCTGTATTGGCTTATAATTTAAGATATAGTTCACATTTGGGGAAACCAAGGCAGAAACTCAAACAGCTGTTCCCATTACATTGACAGTCAAGAGCTGAGAAAACGGAATAATTCTGTTTGCTTGTTTTCCTCTGTTTCACAAGGTTCAGGGCCCTCTGCCTAGGGAATGGTAATGCCCACAATAGGGTGGGGGCTCCTACATCAACTAACAATCAAGATAATCCCCATAAGTACACTCATAGGCCAAGAGGAAATGAAAAGGTGATTCTAGAACATGTCAACTTGGCCATTAAAAAAAGCCATCACAGGAGGCATAAGGCAAATAAAACTTTATTTATTATCTTCTCTTTTATTTAAAGACTTTAAAAACTCATGTATTGCATTAGTAAATTTTTTTTGAGACAGGGTTGCCTTATATAGCCTAGGCTGACCTTACATTCAGGCTCCTCCTGTTTTAGCCTTTTAAGTGCTAGGGGTAAAAGTATGTGTAACAACTTCTAGCTGGTATTTGTAATGTTTTAAAGTTTTATTTTTATTATTTTTCAATTATATGTGTGCGTCTTTGTGTGAATATGTTCATATGAGTGCAGTTGTCCAGCAAGAACAGGAAGACATCAAATTCCCCTGGAGATGGACTTACAGACAGTTGTGAGCCATTCTATCTATATGGGTGCTGTGAACAAACTCAGATCCTCTGCAAGAGCAGCAAGTACTCTTATGCTGAGCCATTTCTTCAGCCCTCACATTCATAATTTTTTAAACAAACTTCCATGTTCTTAGAAATATTAGCACCAAAGGGCTGGGGAGATGTCTCCATGGCTAGAGTGCTTGCTGCATAATATAGGCACAAGAATCTGAGTTTGGTCCCCAGCATGCACATACAGAGTTAGGCATGACCATATGTCTATATAATTCCAGTCCTAGGGAGGCACAGACGAGAGGACCCGTGGAGTGCTCTAGCCAGATAGACTATCCGAGTCAGTGAGTTCCTACTTCAGTGACAGTCCCCGACTCAAATAAGTTAGCAAATAACTAAAGAAGATATCATCTGTCAACCTCTGGCTCTACATGTACCTATGTACCTGAACACATGTAAACATACACACACACACACACACACACACACACACACACACACACACACACACTGAGTGGGGAGAGAGATGCCAACACTGAAAATCTCTCATACTACTCTTCTGTACAGCATACAAACCACCAAGGGCTCCCCCAGGGCTGGAGAAACCTGTTGAGAAGCTGAGAGAGAGGCATTGGCCTCAGTATCCACAAAGACCTGCTTCTGACTGTCCTTAAGGGTCCTGCCAGCCTTTGTATTGCTTGCAGGTAATTTGGCTATGAATTTGTCACCTCCAGGTTTCCACAGAATCCTCAGGTGCTGAGTGCTTCTGACCTGCAGTGTGGCCTGGAGTGACCTTGGCTAAGCTCCAGACCTGTGGTAGAAGGTAAGGCTGAGTCTCCCTTCTGCTGCTTTGCCTTCTGAAGGGCAAAGGGCTCTGGTCTTTGGAGTTCTGAGCCCTGCAGTGGTGCACTGTGCTCCCTGAAGGCCTGTGTGCAGCTGAGCAGAACAAAATCAAGTTCAAAGACAAGTGTATGGAGAACGATAGCAAAGAATGGTGTGGAAGTCTGAGGCAGCTCTCCTGACTGTTGGCCACTGCTTGGTTGGATGGTCTGGATGCCCATGGTTTCACATTACTACGTGACTGGGGGACGGTGACTGGGATAATTTGTTCCTGAGTCGTCTTCAGAGTTAACTCTAGCAGATGAAAATATTGCTATGTAAATTTCTCACTTTTAAAACGTTCTCTAGTTAGCAAATTTTTAAAATTCTATTTCTGTTGTTTACCACTTACCTTTTTGTGACATTGAAGACCCCAAGCTCTGGCTACCAAGTTCTCTGTAGTATTGATGTGGTTAATAAATTGTCTAGGTAACATTCCAATTCAGAGAGAAGCCATTTGGATGCAGGAAGCAAAGGAGGCCAGTGGTCCTCAGCCAGCGAAGCAGGACCCTGTGTTCTTTGATTGATACCAGTTCCAGTAAGGTCCTACCTACTTGCTGCTCACCACCCAGTGTGATGAATTGACAGAAGGGAAGAACTGAGATGGGGTAGTAAGGATAGATTGTTAAAGCTTCTTAGGGCCATGCTCAACTATTCCTGTTCCCTAACCCCCCACAGAGCCTGCCTCCTTCAGAGGAAATGCATTCACATAATAACTCCCTTTGGACCCTGGCGCTTCTTCCTCTTTAAGTACCCTTTCCTGAGACCCAGATGACTCAGTCTATGTGCCCAAGGTTCCCAGAGCGGAAGGAAAAGCCTGGTAACAAGGCTTATGTGTTCAGACCCTAAGTACATAAGACTCGCAAGGTATCCTCATATTAAAAAAAATAATAATAATGCAAGTTCCCAAACACCCTTCTCAGAAAGGCTGCCTTGGTGCATGCTGAGAAGGCCCCAAAAGTCCACAATTTAGACTAAATTCACCAGGTCCCTCTTCATTTTCCAGAGGATTCCAACCACACAACAAATACTGGCCTAGTGTAAAGGAGGTTCTTTCACAATGGCATTGGAGTTGGTGAGTTAGTTAATGCAAGAAAAAGAAACGATCGAAGGAGAAACAGAACATTGATAATTTCTAAACCTCTGGGTCAACAAAGATAAATCTAGAGCCTACTATGCTAAATTTGGAGCCCTATTATGTGAAACAATTCATGACCCACTTCCTGTGGCTGAAAGTGATCATTCCCACCCTCAAGACCCTGTTCTGTGAGTTCTGGGAAACTCCAATCAATAGAGTTTGGCTGAAGGTAAGTCCAAAGCTGTCACCTAGGAGAGGGACACAGAAGAAGGCTGTCTATCAAGTCATCTGCTTAGCAAGGCAAGGCCAGGGAGTGCAGGGTAGGTACCTCATCCTCCAGCTTGCTTTTCCTCTATTCTTTGCTTTATTTACAGCATGCTATAAGCTGCTCAGTACTCTCCGACCCATGTTCCTACTCCATCCTTACCCTGCAAACCCAGGCTCCTATAGGCAGCTCTGCACCCTGTGTGCCATGTGGGAACTCCACATAACACATACCCACCCACATGCCCATATCAGCACAAAAATATTGTCTTGTTTCAAAGGGAAGAAAAATGTTTATTCTGAACCAGGTTTGAGTGACCATGTCCCAAGAATATGGATTCAAGTTTCTGTGAATAAGAAGTCAGTGGTAGCAACAGAGCAGTGGTAGTAATCTAAGTTCCAGACTGCCTCCTGTAATATTCTTAGCCTTAGGGTTAGTGGAAGATAGTAGAATTCTTAATTATTCCAAAAGGTTTATGTAACAGTCACAAAGACGTGAGGTCAGATGCAGATGTTTGTAGTAAATGGCTGTTGAGGACATAAAGATAGACCAGAATAATGTTGGCTCTCGATCTGCAGAACCCCACCTTCCACAATAGTGACGTTCCATTCAGTCTGTGCAAACTTCATCATAACGTGGCTTCCTCAGAGAACTTCAGTTCAGCACCCTAATTCACACCACCATGACCACAAAGTCCACTGTTCATCATGTAGTAAGCAACCTCCCATCCCTGGAGTGTGGTGATTTCCTCCAAGATAAAGCTTTCCATCCTGCAGACAAGTTCATTAAAACTTAGGATGTTGCAAGGGGAGGGTCCTCGAGACTCAGGAAGTAAACCATTCAGGAGATTTCGGAACACCCTAAAACTGACCAGATATACTAGGGTTCTCCCTCCCCAAGATTATATAGACAGTAAGGACTTGTGGGAGACACTCTGAGACCTGTCAAACTGCCTGTGAGTCTCAGTATACTCAGGCTTCCAGCTTCAGAGAGCTGTCACTTTTGCTGGGAGGAGGGGTGTTGATGCTTCTGCTGAGTCACCTCCACCTCCGGTAAGCAACTCCCTCACCTCACGCTATTCATTGGTTCACTGACATGGACTTAGGTTTGTTTCAGGTTCCCTATCTGGGATGAGCAGACATTTAGTCACGTCTCCCTTGAATAGTGTAACATAACAAGCCCAAAACATGGATTTATTTCCAAATAAGAGATAATGGTCTGTGTTTCAGGAAATACATTTTATAGCCTCTCTTGCGGCCAAAGAGGGACTATGTGATGTGGCAGAATCATCACAGAACGGCTCTATTACCCAGCTTCAGAGAACTTGCAGACAGTGTGTACTACCACAAGAAGAGGGAGGAGCCAACTATCTGGGCCCCTGAGTGATTATATGGAGTGGAGCATCCCTCCACCCTCCACCCACCAACCACATGGGGATACGATATGAGGTAGAAATAATCTTACACTAGATGAAGCCACTGAGCCTTGTGGACTCATTTCGACGAGTGAGCTCAGCATCATCATAACAGTTTCATCACCACAAATATCTAATTAACTAGCAATTCCTGTGCCCTAGTTAGCTCTTTCAACTTGACACAGCCTGGACCCACCTGAGAAAGGAGAAGTGCCTAGCTCAGAATGGCCTATGAGCATGTCTGTGCGGGATTATCTTGATTAGTATTGATGCAGGGAGACCAAGACCAATGCAGGTAGTCCCGGGCTCTATAATAAATCTAGGTAAACATGTGCCTGAGTGAGCTGGAAGGGAGAATTCCTCCACGGTCTCCACCTTGAATTCCTGCTCAGTTCCCTCCATGGAGAAGTATGGCCTGGAAGTGTAAGATGAAATAAACCCTTTCTTTCTCTAAGCTGCTTTTGGTCAGGGTGCTTTAGCACAGCAACAGACTGGAAGGCAGGGGTACACACAGCAAATACCTTCTGAATGTTTCTGGCCTTCCCCAGGCCCACCACCATCAACACTCTATTCTGGGGGTTTCTGTGCCCTAACTTCCAGCAATGCCGGTATCCCTGCATAAGTTAGCCCAGTTGGTGGGACATTGTATCTCCAAAATCTCACTTTAAAAGTTTCCTTTCTAAAACATTTCTGGCATTCACTGAATTCCATATTCTCTGAGAAGCAAACTCTGATATAGAAATAAACATCCTTAAAGCTCATGGGTAAGTGACTTGGTCACTTTGTGCTACTGTAGCCAAACACCAAAGTCTGGGTTGTTGATAAGGAATAGAAATTTATGCCTTCTGTAAGCTGAGACGTGTAAGATCAAGGAACCAGCAGATTTAGCGTCAGGTGAGGGTCCAGCATCCCTGCGTCCATCCCTGCCTTGTTACCCTTTCCTCTAGAGAAGACCAGTATTGTCTGTGGATAAGAGAGCTACATAGCCAGTTCTCTGCACTGCGCCATCAAGGAGAAGTAGATTCTTGTGAACGAATCAATCCCTTGCTGTCCTCACCTTCTGCTTCCACTGCAATAAGAAGATGTTTCAACAGTTTTCCCAGCTGTGCAGGAAGAGAAGGAAGCAGGATTACAGGTCTGAGATAGCGATAGGGCTCTGCTTAAGGAAGGCAACAAGCAAAGGTGTTCTGCTGGTTAATAGTTTATACACATATATTTAATTTCCCATACTGTTTGAAATGAGTTAATAGAGCTTGCAATATATATACATATATATATTGCAAGTTTTAAGGGGAGATGGGTAGAGCACAGTGAATTGTCTGTTAAAATATCTGAATTTCTGGCATTTCCCGGTATGTTACCTTGCACATCCACATGAGTCCTCTGTACTTCATTTCTCCATGTATAAAATGGGGATTATTATATTTACACCACTTCCCATAGCAGCAGTGAGAATTAAATTACACCATGCATGTGTGGTAGTTTAGTGTCTCCCTCGAGTTATGTTCACCTAGAACCTCAGGATAGTTACTATTTATTTTATCAATGTATTTCTTTTGTATGTGTATAGGTGTGCTGGACCCACACGTGTAAGGGAGGGTACATGGCTCCATGCATAAGTAAGTGGAGGCCACCATAGGATGCCAGAAGTCCCCTATCACTATCTACCTTATTCCTGTGAGATGGAGTCTCTAAAGCTGGAGTTAGGCTGGAGCCATGAACCTTGGTGACGCTCCTTCCTTCTCATCCTGTGCTGGGTTAGGTGCTGGGATCTGAACTCAGATCCTGTGCTTGTTCAACAAGTGCTCTACCCACTGAGCCACCTCCTCAGAGCCTCCTTATTTGAAGTCTAAGCTTAGCAGATGAAATCAGTCAAAATGTGGTCGTGTTGAATTAGGGTGCAATCGAAATCCCTAGTGTCTCCCTAAGAAGATGATAGAATCCAGGGAGAGGAGAAGAGGAAAGGCATTCTCTTTGGTGATATAGGTGCCCAGGCTCCTAGACATAGCCATTCACCAGCCTCCTGGAAGCAAGTCTAATTAAATTTTCTCTTACAAAGGGAAGGAGACCAGCTGGGAAGAGGAAGGAGACCAGTGAGGGAAACAAAAGAGGGTAATGCCAGGTGGATATGATCAAAATATATTATAGATGTGTATGAAAATGTCCTAATGAAACTCATTATGTATAATTAATATATTAATGCAATTTCTTTAAAAAAGAAATGTAGCAAATGTATCATTAATGTGTGCAAGGATGTACTAATTCCATTCTATTTTATATAAGCCTCAAGTGAAAAATCTAACATGGAGAAAACTGCATCCTAATGATTTATAAAAAATTTTTTAAAGGTTAGTAACAAGCAATTAGTACATGTCTCTGATAGAATTCTAGACTGGTATAAAAATAGCTGTTATGAATCTTACATAGCAATATTTTTAAAAAGACTAGAGGCATCAATCTTTAAAGGAGACACCCCAGTAACCAAAGGAGAGGAGAAAGGGAAAGAAAGGAAGAAAGCAAACAGGAGAAGCTGCACCCACAAAATCTCCCACTTCGATTACCTTAAAAGCCAGCACAGTGAGTGAGAAGAGCAGCTGGCAGACCACTGTGGATGGGAACATCTCACAAAGCTCCACCCAGATTGGAGAGCTTCAGCCGATTAATGGTGATGGAGAGAGAATCAGTCTTCTCCCGGTGCTGAGCCCTCCTGTGTTATTCAGTCTCAGTGGTTAGCTCTAACTCGTGCAGACTTATCAGGTTGCATTTATACACGCGTCTGTATATGTATGTGCTTAGCAATCATAACTAAAGAGGTCATTCATTTGTAAAGGAGTAGACAAGCGGACACAGAAAGGGTTGGAGGATGGACAGGAAGGGGTAGAAACCATGGAAATACAATACTCATATATGAAGTTCTCTGAAAGTTAATTTTAAAAGGGTGAGGAAATATGCAGAGAAAAATAGACACACAAGGTAGAAGGGTGGGTGGTAAGAAAGTTGATTTTGGAGTAATGACCCACAAGCCAAAAGATGCCCATCAAAGCTGGGGTAGTGCCTTGAGAGTGACCTGGGACCTGACAATCCCTTGATTTTGAACTCCTGACCTCTAGACCAATGAGACAACATTTTCTAATGTTTTTGAGCACCCAATTTGTAGAGTTTGTTATAGCAGAACCAGAAAATAAAGCCAGCATATAATCACCCTGCTGGTTCTTACGACAGAGCCCAGAGTACCAAGAATCAATGCCAGTCATTGTTACATACAGTCAAACCTCTGTGTCTGTGCCAATTATTCTAGTGTGAACCTTCTCCCTGGCTGTCCTGCCCCCACTTGAGTCTGGGAGGATCTCCACCCTGTCTTCTACATCACAACTTCTCTCTCACTTATGTCCAGTCTGAATGGCAGGACTCAGCACACATGTCTGTAGCAGCTCTGTGCTGCCACTGCCACATCCAGCTTACAAGAGGCTGAAGCGATGCTAGTCATGAGGGCTATAAAAGTTGATAGTTGTGCCCTCTGTCCTCCATAAACTGAGCATCTGGAGAAGATGGGAGATGGCAAATGAATCACCATTGTGGACCTGATAGGTACAGAGAAGGGCAGGTTCTCTCCTGTGAGAGCTTGGGGCAGACGTGGCCCTGGAAGGCTTGAGACACAACTGAGCCAAGTTCCTGGACTAGTAAATAAAAGCAATTTCCAGGCACAGGCCAAGACCAGATTGTACCTGACACTAGGGAGGGAGGTTGAGGCAGGAGCCTCTTGAATTTGGGGGCCAAAATGATCTACATGGTGAGACAGCCTCTCCCCCACCCACATACTCCAGACAACAGTGAATGGTACTGGCCTATTACTAAAGATTTTGAATGATATCCTGTAGAAATAAAAAGAAACAAAAGTCACTATAAGTTCTATTCAGATGATGATTCAGGAGCATATGGGCCCTTGCTGTTCCTCAAAGGAAGGTTTTACTGAAAAGGCTCATCGCAGAGACCTTGATTCCCTGGTGGCTACAGGATGCCTTTACCCACTCTTTTCTAAGTCTCTAGGTTACTATGAAATCTCTTGAATCTTCTCAGACACAGTCTCATGAAGGTGTTAGGGCACAGAGTCAGGGGACTGGAGCAAAGAACTGGGTAAGCAGAAAGGCTCCAGGAGTTTGTAACAGTCACAAGATGCCATGTAGGGTTCTGGCAGGAAAAAAAAAAACAGTGCAGAAAAGGATGCAAACAAAAGAGGGCCAGTTAAGGTCTCTCATCCTGGGAACTGTGTAAATACCCGGCGTTGAGAAATGTTGACTGAGCAAGCACAGGCTCCCTTAATTGAGCTGCACAGAATTTCCAGCTCCACATCCCGTGACTCAGCAAACCCTGGGGTCTCCAGATGATGGAGAGTCAGCCCCCAGCCAAGGTCCAGACAAATTCAAGTCTACAGGACAACTATCTAAAGACTCAAGGCTGCTGTGATGCTGTCCTAAATACAGAAGTTTCTTTCGCTGAGGTACAATTTTTATGTAATAAATTCTGCTTATT
Source organism: Phyllotis vaccarum (assembly GCA_033318265.1). Taxonomy (NCBI): domain Eukaryota; kingdom Metazoa; phylum Chordata; class Mammalia; order Rodentia; family Cricetidae; genus Phyllotis; species Phyllotis vaccarum. Next base: position 81,990,973 of record JARWLC010000003.1, read on the forward strand.
TCAAATGTACATTCTGATGCGTTCTGACAGGTACACATACCCCATTAAGCCACCACTGTGATTGTCCCTGTAGACTCCCTAGGGCTGCTTCCCACTCAGCCCTCCTCCCCTCCAGCTCCAGGCAGCCTCTTAAACTGCTTTCTGTCACTATAGATTAGCTGTGTCTTTTCTGGAATTTCACATACATGAAGTGACACAGGATGTATTCTTTGATGTGCTCAGCTTCTTTTATTCAGTCCCACGTTGAGTTCTACCTGCCCATTGGGTACATTACTAGTACTTGTTCATCTTATATTCACGGCTGGCTAGCAGTTTGTTGTATGAACATACCTCAGTTTATTTACTCACCCTTTAATAGGATTAGGGTCTATCCCACATGTGGCCTATTGTGAATTAAGTTTCTGTGAACACATGCCCACAAATCTTCTGGGAACATACGGTTCCATTTCTCCTGGGTAAATAATAGGAGGAGAATTCCTGGGCATCCTTTAAAGCATAGCTTCAGGTTTATAAGAAACTGTCAAGCCATTTTCCACAGTGGTTACACAATTTTGATTCCCACCAGCAACCTATAAAACTTCCTTTGTTTTACATCCTTGCCAGAGCTAACATTGGGGGTTATGTCCCAATTTTAAGCATTCTAATGGGTGTGTAGTAGTTTACTTTGCACGTCACGTCTAATTTACAGCTCCTTAATAATAAATAATATGAAGTATTTTTCTGTGTTGATTGGTCATTTACCTGACATTTTATAGAGAGAGTCTGCTCAGGTATTTTGTTCAACTTTTATTGGATTGTTTCTTATTATTAACATCCAAGGTTAGAATAAGTTTCTCAAGTATTCTGACCTAAGCCCATGGAATCTCTCTTGAAAACACATTACAAAATGATCATCATGTCCCTAACTATCCCAGTATCCTTGTCAAATATCAATTATCTATATATGTGTGGTCCCTTTCTGGGCTTTTTGTTTCTTGGATCTGTATATTTATTTGTTAGCACCACCACAGCCCTGATTTATTTAATTTTATAGTCAACTCTGAAATTTGGTTTTAATATAGATCTGCAACTTTTCTAGTTTAAATTTGTTTCTCTACATCCTTTTAGGGTCTTCACTGTTCAGGTTCCATACATAGCTTGCTAAATGTGGCAATAATTTTTGCCTCTTGTATATGGTAGTTTATTTTAATTTCTAGTTTCCATGATTTCTTAATGACTTCGTTTTTTTAAAAAAAAAAAATTCACAATAGCATTGGTCAAAGAACATGTGTTAGTCAAAAGTTGTCAAATGGTTTACTTTAAAGGGAGTCTTCAAACTGAGCTTAGCCAAGACAGAGGTGGTCCTGAAATAAAACTTAGTCAAACTGAGACACCAAAGTGCAGTTAGTCTGTCTCTATGGGAAGAGGAAGAAAAGGGCCTTTGAAATGGGCCCGAGGGATGGCTCAGTGAGTAAAGTATTTGCTGTCCAAGTTTAAGGACCTACTTTAGAGTCCCAGTACCCAAGTCAAAGCAGGCACAGCAGTGTGTGTCTGTAAGCCAAACTCTGGTAGAATGGAGACAGATGGATCCCCAGAACATATCAGCTAGACAGTCTAGATAATCTGTGAGCTCTAGGTTCTGTGAAGAGACCCATCTCAAAACATAAGCTGGAAAGAACTAAAGGAAGACACCCAGTGTTGACTTCTGGCCCCCACATGTGTATGCATACATATGATGTTGTATGACAAAACTTGTCACAGAAGATGCAACACATTTCTCTTCACCCCAGATAGCTGGTCTGGTCCAATGGCCTTCTTTGTAATTGGCTTGTCTGAGATCTTCCTTTCAGCTCCCCTCCCCTCATCTGAGAGGGTCTTTTAGCTTCTATTGCTTACACTGGTAGGGAGGGGCCTAGTGAATCTGGTCAGTTTCAAGGACTTCCTGAAGCTATTTTATGTTGTTTGTCTTTCTATTTAAGGAGTTTCTGGAAGGATAGACTGTTTCAGTCTCCAAGGAAGCTGTTACACAAAACATGTGCCCCCCAACATACACACACACACACACACACACACACACACACACACACACACACACACACATCTTTGGTCAATAATGCATGATATGTAATAGTGGAACATTTCTTGTTCCCCATTCATGCTTAAGTAACAAACATTATTTATGGTTGGGAGAACAGTGCGTCTTCCAGTGTGGAGGGTAGGAAATGTCTCTGAATGCCTTTGTGTCACTTAGAAGATGGGACATTAGTTAGGACCTTAGCATAGAACCCTGAAGAAAAGCCACTGTGAAGCTGGAATTGCTGTCACAAAGAGAATGTTCCATAATTTTAAAATGACTCTAATGGGAATGGGTCAATCGCTCATCAAAATAAAAATGCCCAGAGGTGGTGCTAAGTTACCATGAGATGGGTAGCATGAGCCAACAAGAAACATTCCTATCAACAATCTATAGGCTCTGGTTGTTGTTCGGGGACCTTTTTGTTTGTTTTTCAAGACAAGGTTTCTCTGTGGAACAGTACTGGTCTTCCTAGAACTCTCTTGGCTGGCCTCAAACTCACAGAGATCCACCTGCTTCTGCCTCCGGAGTGCTGAGTGTGGGGATCAAAGGCGTGCCCCACCACTGCCTGGCCTTTGAGGACTATGACGGAAGAGGCTGAGAAGAGGGGGATGGGACAGACTCTGGTCAAGTTCGAAATATGCCTGATAAGGACAAGGACAAGACAGAACCCCTGAAGAAGCGAGGCCTGTTGTCTCCTCTCTGCTCACAAGGTACCTGGCACTGGTCTAGATGACTCAGAGTCCAGAGGGCTGACTACGAGCCACTACCACGTCTCAGCTGGACCTGACGCTGAACCTGTCATCCAGTTGACCACACATGATATTCTATCTACTTTGCTTTTTGCTGCTGTGATAAACAGCATGGCCAACAGTAACTTGGTGAGGAAAAGCTTTATTTCTCCGGTGGGCTTATAGCCTATCCTGAAAAGAAGTCACAGAAGGAGCTCAAGGCTGGAACCTGGGGGCAGGAACTGAAGTAGAGACCATTGGGAAACACTGCCTACTGGCTTGTTCCTCGTGGCTTGCTTTATGATACAACCTAGGATCACTTGCCCAGGGTGGACCCCACCTTCTGTGAGACAGACCTTTCTACATCAATCATTAATCAAGAAAATGCCTCACAGACTTGTCTATAGGCCAATCTGATAGAGGCAATTCCTTGGTTGAGATTTCTCTCCCCAGATGCATCTAGACTTGTATCAAATTGACAAGAACTAAAAAACTAGCCAGCATACACAGTAACCTCCACGCAGGCCCAGGTTAGTCCATCAGACTCTTCCCCAGGCTCCTCTGCTCGTCTCCAGTAGTGTTTCCTCTATGAGACCCACCCCCTGTGCCTGCAGCTCCTCTCCTTTCCTGTTTATGTGGAACTTTATTTATGCTTAATATTTGCATTTCTTATGGCAAACCGTATGTGCCCCGTGCCTTCTTCTCCTGCTATTCTGAGGGTAATTTACTTCACTTATCAATTGCCAATTCCCTGTTGGAGTTTGCCTCTGAGCTTCTAAAATTGACCCATCTTTTCTGACATCACTATTTGGGTCTCATCTGCAAAGTTCCCCAGGATGAGCTCACAACCTCTATGATTTTCAGGGTCTACTTTATCTGGGTGCATCTATTCCCTGAGTTGGAAAAGTCAGAAGTACACAGTCATCCTTACACCCACATCAATGCCATTCTCTACACCCACGTCACTCAACAATTTTACTTCCTCGTTTCCAGAAGTTCCCATTGTTTATCTGTTCTGGCTGTCATTCCCCCAAAGCCAAGCTTACAGCATCTTGCCTGCAGCATGCTTATAGCATCCCTCACTGACCTCCCCCACCTGCATTCTAGATTGTTTCTAACCCATTTCCCTAACCTTTGCAACCAGCAGGGGCCATGGCCTGCCTATACACAGACATAGGGAGAGAGAGAGAGAGAGAGAGAGAGAGAGAGAGAGAGAGAGAGAGAGAGAGAGACTGACTTAAGTGTGTGTGTGCATGCAAGACCAAAGTCTTCCTTTTACTTTTGGAATAAAGATCCCAATCCCTAACATTTCACTTAAGCCTATGGAATCTCAAATGCCTGCCTCACTGGCCTCTTTTAATTTTCTACATTCCAGCCATTCTGGCCTCTTCCCCCCTTTTAAAACAAACAAACAAAAAACAATTTTATTTTGAAATAATTTTAGACAAACAAATAAAGTTGCAAAAAATGGTACAAAGGTTTCCTATAGGCCCTTTGCCCAACTTCCCCAAGTGTGAGCATCTTACACAAGCATGGTGCAACCATCAAAACCAGGAAGTTAGCACTAAGATGCACTACTACTCACTCATCTGCAGACATCCTTGGAGTCAACTTGTTTCCGGACCTCCCCTATCTTCTCTAGCCTAGAGTGTTCCTTGAACTTTTCACTGCAAATGGCCATGGCCGTCTGGATGAATGCACAGAATTATCTGTCAGCACAATTTCCGGCATGATGTTTTCTTACACTGGAATTCAGGTTAAATATTTTGGCAGGGATGTCTCAGAAGGGATGTGCATAAGAACAGGGTATCAGGAGGAGCAGTTACCAACTCTGCCACCACGGGTGATGTGCCCGTGGAGCTCTCGCTTGAGAAGGCCCTGCCAGTCCTTTTCTCTCTTTTGTTGGAAGATATTTTGGGTCTTTATAATCATTCATATCATTCATCTTTTCTTTATACATGGGACTAACTTTAGCAACAATTAATAATCCTCACATGTAATAATCTTCACTTGCCAAATGTTGCTTTTCTATTTCTGCCATTCAGTCCCTGATTATTCATTGTAATTCACTGGTCGCTAATGTTTGGGTTTTTTTTTTTTTTTTCTCACATTTATTCACCCTCTGATAGCACCATGCCCTGGTGCTATTGAAGCCCATACGTTCTCTATTTTTGTCATTACATAGATTGCCTCCGCATTTTGATCTTGCTTCTTCAAATCATTCTGGCTCAAGGCCTTTGAACATGCTGTCCTTTGAAACTGGAAGAGTCTTTTGGTCTCCTCAAAGGTTCTTCTATACTGGTTTCCTTGGGTAGAAAATCCCTTCACAGCACTGAAAAGTTCAACCCCAGTATCAGATCTCAGGGAAGATTCTCAGCCACCCTCCACAAGGTGGTTATGTCCCCAAGGTGACTACTGCTCATGTTTTACCATCATCATCATCACACTCTTTCTGAACATTTCTGAGGGAAGAGGTTCTATCCAGTTCAGACTAGCACATTCATGAACCTTTTAGTAAATTATTTAGAGTGACTGAATGGATGGATTTAACACCCGGCATAGATGAGCTGAGATCTTTGCAGAGTTATGGCAGTGGGTTCATTTTCCCTGTAGGAAAAAGGTTTCCCCAGCATCTCGTAGACTCACACAGGGAGCCGTTTGACAGTTTGACAAGGCTGGAGATTCATTTTAAATCCACTGAGCTCTCACTGAGTGGCCTAGACTGCTCTAACAGTTCTTTCCCAGACAACCTCAATTCTATGCAGAATACTTAACATTTTGTCTTTGTTTCATATATATTTATTCAATATATTTCCATCCACAACTAACGTGTGATCTCTCATAACTCTACAGTGTCTTGTAACAGGTCATTTAAACTTCTAACTGAGAGGGTAAACATATGTCAGGGACTGCAAACTCCATTTTCCCGAGCCCTGAATATCTGCCGTGATCTCACTCAGAATGTGGCAGCTGACTTATTTAGAAGTTAGATGTTAAGGTTTATATTTGAGCCCCAGAATCAATCCACACTCTGTTCAAATGAGATCCTCACTGGGCACATTTTACTTTCTATTTGGAAACTTTGAGCACCACGCTTTTCTTCCACCGAGGGCAGAAAGAAAGTAAAGACTCTTAAGGCAGACAGACTTGTAATGGGGTAGCTGGAAAACCACATCACATGTGGCAAGCTCAGATTGCCTTTCAGGCTGCTTGGTCGACGTCACCATTCCAGAGGACCATTCTCCATGAGGTGAGAAGATTTGAGGCCATGCCCAGCCTGTGAGACTTTAAATCATCTGAGTTGGCCAGAGGTGAGGAAGAAATACAGGAATTAAAAAGATATGTCTCCCAGTAAAAACTCAAGAGATAAGTAAGTTTCCTCTCTACTTTATCTGGAATGTTATCAGCCCAAGAAAAATCAGATTATGAGTCTCTGAGCATTTGCTCTACTTGCCTGCTAGGAAGCTCTCAGGATCGTGAGTGCATGCAGGAGCCTCAGAGTGCTATAGTTAAAGCAGTAGCAGAGCATCTGTGTTTGCACCATTAGGGACTGTTCCCACAGAGATGGCCCATACATACCCTGTGAGGGACACTTGTTTGTGCTTAATGAGGAACTCAAACCTTTTGTAACAGACACAATGCTGCCTGCTGTGTTCTGCAAGAGCCTTTACCTTTGTCATATGGAATAGAAAATACGTCATGCTTTTGTTGTGAGGAGGGTCATCTCCTCTTTCCAAATGGAGGCAAACCTATTTCTTTCTCTAGACTTTATAAAGGAATCACATTCTATCTTCCAAGGCCCTTCACTGTACAAGCATCTTGGAAAAGACAGCTTAGAATAAAAGACAGCTGGCCACAGACTTGCAGAAACAGAAGGGGGGGGCAGGGTTGTTAGCACCATGATGTTTCCCCTCCCTTTTTGCATCAAGGCCCTTCCGTTCTTACCTCACAGCTGCTCTTTTGATGACTCCTATCCAAATGTACAGTTTCTGAAGACTCTTACACTTAGCCTCTACTTCACAATATTGCTCAGCCGGGCCACCTACATAAATAAACACATCCTCGGGCTGCCTATTGGGACACATCTCACAGGATTAGCTTTTGTCTTCTTGACATACACACATTAGAGTCACCCAGAAAGAGAGAACTTCACTGAGGAATTGCCTCCATCAGACTGGCTCTGGGTACAGCTGTGGGACATTATCTTAGTTAATGATTGACGTGGGAGGGTCCTGATTTGCATAAGAAGGTAGCTGAGCAAGCTAAGGAAAATAAGCTGATAAGCAGCAAGGCATTCCTCCTTGGTTCCTGTTTGAGCAGGCTTCCCTGGAGATGGACTGTAAGCTGTAAGGTGTAGTAAACTGGTTGCTTCCCAAGTTGTTTTGGTTAGTGTTTTTATTACAGGAACAGAAAAGCAAACTAGAACACATACCTACATTGAAGTCAACCGGAGACTTGTGGGATGGGAGGAATCTATGACACTTTCCATTTCTCACTCTGTAGTGACTAGTTCTAATGTGTCACCACATGCCTAGAACAAAGCAGACATTCAGTAGATGGGAACTATTGTGCCAGACAAAATAAACAGGTTTTCCTGGCACTAGCAAGTTATCTTTCTATATAAGTGTGATTTTTTTTTTCTCCTTCGCCTCACTGCTTGTCACTGCTGGTGGCCTGGGGGATCCAGGGACTAGGGATGACAGGTGGACATTGTTGAAGAATTGCTGGTCCTCATGGTCAATGTAAAGAAGACTGTAGAAACTAGCCCTGACCAAAAACATTCCAGTGAGCAGTCACAAATGTCTCACCTGCCTCATCATGAGCAGATGCTGTTGCATGCCACCCCTCCACAGGAAGCCAAGAGTACAATGGTCCCATGTGTTCCAAAGACAGAGAGATGGGCATTTGGGGGCCATCATGATGGCCACGGCTTTAATCATAATTGTTAGAACTATAGTAAACATTACCCTGCTTCTTTAGCAATCCTTCCCTTCCTCTTCCTCCTTCCTCCTCCTCCTGGTAACAAAACCTCCATTTTGTTCAGGGTTTACCTCACATATAGTTGCCAACCCCAAGAAAGCACGATCAGCACCTTTGTGTGGTCTTGCCTGGGCCTGAGTGGTCAGGGGCCCTGCCATCTCCCTGCCTGTCTGGCTCAGAGATAAACATATTCCAGGGCTGTGGCATGTGCAGAAGGCTCTTGAAGCTCCTGGGAGCTTAGTGATAATTTATGACTGTCTCCCCAAAGAGCTGGCAGAGATGACATTTCTTTCTTCTTGTGGACACTGCCCAGTGCAGACACAAAGCCTGGAACCAGACACAGCATTCTTGCCACTGGCCTGAGGATGACACTTTAAAAAAAAAGGAGCCCACTGAGAAACAGAGCCACCAGACCAAGGCAACGTTAACCACTACCCCTGTGGTTTGTAATCAATTTGACTACATCTGGAATTAACTAAAACCCAAATAACTGGGCACACCTGTAAAGGATTCTTTTTTCTCTTTATTTCTTTCTCTCTTTATTTCTTCCTTCCTTCCTTCCTTCCTTCCTTCCTTCCTTTCTTTCTTTCTTTCTTTCTCTCCCCCTCCCCCCTTTCCCCTCCCCCCCTCTTTCTCTCTGTAGCCTTGGCTATCTTGGAATTAGCTAGTCTCTAGAGCAGTCTGGCCTTGAATTCACAGAAGATAACTACTTGTTCCCGCCCCCTCACTCTTGAGTGCTGGGGATTAAAGGTGTGTGAAACCTTTGGAGTGGGAAGACCCTCTTCTAATCTTGAAATTTGAGGTAGGAAGATCCCCCTTTAATCTGGCCCACACCTTCTGCCAGCAGCCTGCATAAAGAATGAGAAAGGAAGCTTGCTTTCTCTTTGCCCGCTTGCTCTCCCTTTTGCTAACAAGTCCATTCCTTCACTAGTATTGGAGTCTACTCCTCTGGGATTCCAGCATATATTAAAAACCAGCTAAGACATCCAATCTTGTGCACTGAACACCTACTGATTTCTTGGGCCTTTCATTGGAAGACAACCATAGTTGGACTAGCTGGACCAAAGTCTGTAAGCCATTTGATAAATATATATATATATGCATATATACATACACAAATCTATGGATATGTGTACGTACATATATCATATAAATAACATTATATATATATATGCACACACACACACAGTGTGTGTTTGTGTGTGTGTGTGTGTGTGTGTGGTGTGGTGTAAGTTCTGTTCCTTTAGAGAACCCTGACTAATACAACCCCCTAAACGTCCAATCACTAATCTTCACTCTTAAAGCCAGGATGAGGAAGATTTTGTTACATTAGCTGAAAGTGGCCTTACTAATACTGATCATTTTTCCTGATGGCCTAGGCAAAGACTGGCAGTATAGAGTGAGGGAAAGGCAGAACTGGAAACAATTATCTCATATGTTACAAGAACAATAATCAGGAAGCGTTCATGATACTCTAAGGTACACCAGTAAATTTATTCACCTCACACCCCACACAGAAACCTTGAGCCTTGAGCCCTGGCATATAGACACTTTGTTAGCTGAAGCCATATCTCTCAGGAAAGATCTTTATACTGTCTGGAAGACAGCCCTGTTGCTGGCAATAGTGATCAGCTACAGATCTTGATCTCCAGCACAGATTTCCTGTTGGTTCTTTTTGAGCATGCTGAAGGATGCTCCTATGGGGTTCAACTGTAAGCTTTAAGGACAATGTCTTGCTACATTTCTGCAACTTAACCACAAGCTTCCTGCTGGTTGCACCAGCACAGTTGCAGCCCAAAGACCATGTCCAGGAAGGACTGAGAGCCTTTGCTGCATCATCAGGCTGAATGATCCCCGGGGATGGATTCTTGTACTCTGAATGTGGCACCTAAGCAAGGCCGTTAGCCTGTGCCTCCATCACCTGAGGAGGGTGGGGACAGAAAGGACCCTTTAATCAGCATCCCAGAAAAATAAAGCTTTGCAGATCTATGAGAGTACTGCGCTATTTTCTGGATTTTTCTCTTAATACTGAAGGGGAGAATTTTTTTTTTTTTTTTTTTTTTTTTTTGCACATTGACTAAAATCCTGGCTTATAGTTAGGGGAGTTTTCCAAGGAGGATGAACATGCTGTTTTTGATAAGCAAGGTAGACTGATAAGAAGTCTCTTATCAACAAAAGCTCCAAGATGGACAGAGGCATGAAAGTCCTCAGCCACAAGAAGAATTGTTATCCTGGGTACCAGCTGTCTGCTTTCTTATAGGGAGAGCTCAGAAGAAAACAGCTTCATTGCTGTCATGGCTTTGCCTTAGATATCTAAGGCAAATCTAAGGCAGAAATTCAGAGATGTTCAGGAAGTTAAGTCCACATGGACAATTGTCAATCACAGTGTCTGATCTGTTGCAGGATACCAGTGTAGAGTCACCAAGCCTTAGATTAGCTCTCTTCTCTGTTGGATGAGTGGAAACAGTTTTTTAGACCAGTGCTACAGCGGGGGAGTGGGGGGGGGGTTGGCATTGTCGGGGTCATTCAGTTGCTGCTTTCACTCAGACACTGTGCTGACTTAAAAATGAAATGAATGCAAAAATCTAAAGTGGGGGAGGTGGTTCAGTGCATAAGAGTGTGCTTTAAGAGGATCCCTAGCACCCAAACAGAAGCAAAGCCTGCCCACATGTGCATGGAACCCCAGCATTCAGGAGGGTAGGTGGGGACAGGGGTCTTTAGAGCTTGCTGGTTGCCAGCCTAGCTGGACCAGAAAGCTTAAAAAGTAGGATGTAAAGTAACAGGGGAAGATACTCTATGTCTTCTTCTGACCCACTCACTCCATAGGTATGTATCCCTCCTCACATGCACGTATGCTACACACATGTGCACAGACACCACACACAGGTACATGCACATATGCATACATCTCTCTCTCTCTCTCTCTCTCTCTCTCTCTCTCTCTCTCTCTCACACACACACACACACACACACACACACACACACACACACAAATGGACTTTCATAACTTCAGAATACAGAAGTATCTTTTGTTAGAGCTTTCATTCTACCATACCTTGTCACTGAATCATTTCTGCTCCTTTGCCACAGCTGAGCCCCTTGTTCCGTATACCTGCACATGCTTCAGGGGCATCCTTAAGGAGTTTTACAAATAGCCAGTGGAAGGATAGCAGATAAAGAACTTGGAGATCCTGGGCATTTTTAGGAAGGAAACCCCAGGTACAGAGAATGGCTTTCAGTCAGAGCAACTGCTTGGGCCCCACATGATGTATTGGGAAAAGCTTGGCCAAAACACCAGAGCCGGTACCTGTGGCCTCAGCACTCAGTAGGAAAAAGAAGGAGAAGCCTTGAGTTCAAAGCCATCCTGTCTTGCAAATTGAAACTTTGTTTCAGAAGTTTAAACAAAAACAAGAGTCCCGGAAACTTCACTTGCCATGAAAAGTACCTATGTGCCTTGTTAGCTCAGCTACAGAGCTACTGAGTCAAGTCCTTCCCCTCCAAATTTTGGACAAATCTTAAAGAACTCAGGAAGGATTTGTTATCGCATAGAAGTGAAATGTGTTTGTTAAAACCTGAAGGTACCATCCCCGAAGAGTATAAAGTAACTGGGCATATGCTTTTTACAACCACTCTGAGCAAACAGGGCAGGCTCCTGTGGACAGAGTTCAGAGGGTGAGGGTCTGTTATCAACCTTGAAAACCTTTGATGAAAGCAAGTACAGTGCTGTATGCACCTGTATCCCAGCTACTGAAGAGGCTGGAGTGGCCAGGTCACTGGAGGCCAGGAATTCTAAGACACCATGGGTAGTATAGGGAGACTTTCTCTTCAAGCTAACACACTTCCATTCGGTTGTATATCCTTCTTAGTAGCCAAGATCCTGTTTATTTTCCAAGTATTTTAGTGATACAGTTACAACAGAGAGTGGAAAATTAAATAGTGCTGAGGATTCTTCTTTGAATTTTGGGATGAAAAGGAAATCCAGCTGACACCCACTGTGCTTAGTTTCAGTGGCTGAGACAGGCCCAGTGAGAAGAATAACATGAAAGAATAGTGCAGACTACAGGAAGTTTTCACATTTTATTTTGCTCATCTCTTCTGATCCCGCCCCCAAATCAGAAGAAGAAAAAGAGTCTGGAACCCGTTTTTACGTTTTGTTAAGACTCAGGCTTGTCCCAGCCTGATTTCTTTCAGATTCTGCCTCTCTTACAAAAACAAAACATAATGGCATAATGACACTCATGGCCACCACATTTGTTTCTATTGAGAAGCAGGATTATCAGAGCTGTCTTTCAAAGATCTTTCTTTTATAATTTTGCCTGTTTTCAGCTCACCTTATTTGTCTTCCTTCTAAAACTTTTCATCTATATTCACTCTAGAGTCCAAGTTTCAGTGCTTCTAATCTGTCTGACCAAAATAACCAACGCAATGAAAAACTATTATAGCAAACTATGTAACCTTCATTTACATGGCAACGTTCTTTAAGAGACTCTAAACTTCAGGCTAGAGAGGGAGAACATTGTCTTCTGAACACTTGTGGGCTGGGTCTTGCTTCCCCATTTAAAGGCATCTAAGATGTTGGAGATACTTGGCAGAGCTATCAAGGTTGTAGTTTCCAAGGCCCACTTGTTATGGTCCCTTGTTACATAATCCTATCTGTGTTCCTGGCCCTCCAGTCTAGGCACTGTCAGAGCTCAGACACTGAACACACTCCCCTAAGCACTGCAGATGTCTTTGGGCATTTATACCTGCCCCCAACAGAGCACTAATCTTATTTCTGCAAAGCATAGCTCAGCAACACTCTCACAGCCTCGGGCTGTACCTAATGTCAACTGTGGTAGGAAACCCCAACTCACTGTACTTCTCACCCATTTGGGGAACCTCAGTCAACACTAGCTCTGTCTGGCATTGAACTGGGCCTCTCTTCACTTTGCTGAATCACTGGTCTTATAACTTCTCACTCTTTAACAGGCTTACTCCCATCTGGTCATTTGTATTTGTCTCCAGTCCTCAGAAGCATTACAAGGCAACCTACTGTCTTAGAGGGAACACTGTGTTTCCATATCTATTCTGATCCAGACCATTTCTTCAGAGAATGTTCTCTGCTTAACTGTACCCCTTCTCTGATCTGAGTGGTCTTTGCTGCATAGTCTCTAGCTGCCTAAAGCAGGGATGCTCGGGATTTTAATCATGACCCACAGGAAGAAGTACATTTGATGACATAGGCCAACAAACATTTACATTAACCCTCCCTCCCATGCACACATATACTGTCACTCACACCCCTTGAAAATATAGCAAAGTCAAAATGCTCTATTCAGGATGTACTTTAATATTTTTATTTCTAATTTTGCTTCACGATAAATAAGATAGCCTGAGGTGGAGGTGCATGCCTGCAGTCCCAGCACCCAGGAGGTCAAGTCAGGAGGATCAGGAGTTCAAGGTTATCCTCAGCAATGTAGTGAAGTTTAGGCCAGCCTGAGTTACATGAAACCCTTTCCCAAATAACTAATGATGGGAGGTAGAAGGCAGTTCAGCAGGTAAAGTCACCTACTGCCAAGCCTGACAGCCCAGGTTCCATCTCCAGAACCCATTTGGTGGAGAGAGTCTTCAGGAAGTTGTTCTCTGACCCATGTGTACTGGGGGAACATGCGCCTTTCCATATACAGATCTATAGATAGATACACAAATAAATGTAATAATTAAAAAAAAATTAAAGAAGAAAGGGAGAATAGGTGGTGGGGTTTGTCCATAAAATAGACTTTGGGACAAGAAGATTGAAAACCCCTGTCTCAAGGATCCTGAGGCCACAGAAGCAAAAGTCAGCCTCGAAGTAGGAGGGTGACTTAGGAAAGAATTTTCACCAAATATCATCATTAAAAATGGGAACTGCTCCAAATAGGTAATTTGTAAGTAAACGTTAATTTTTACCAACTATCCTAGATCCCCAAAACTTAATTCATTTCTTAATGTGTGTATATATTATATGCATATATGTATAATATATGCATACATGTATGCACTTTAAATGTTTTTGGAGCATCAAGTCCAGTCTAGTCTTCAGACCCTTCCAAAGTGGATGAGTCCTTGTTCTCTGGGTGTTCACAGTAAAATTAGTGGAAGACAGAATAATGACAGAGTGAACACAGGCCAGTGTTCTAAGCGTTATAACCAGGGCTCATGTACAGAGCTGTGGGAGTCAGTGGGCAGGGTGGGGGCCTCTGGCGCAGGGTTACTCCAGGAGGTGTCAGGAAGGGGAAAGATGCCTTCTTTCACTGTCTAGAAAGGTGTAAGTGTGGCTTGTCTGAAGCTTGGGAACATGGTGCCCTTGGACATGCAAGGGGTCACATGGGAATGGTTTCCACAAAAGGAGGCCAAGGCAGACAGAACAATTGTCAAGTAGGCAAAGGTGCTGACTAGCCTCCTGAGGCCCCAGGGAGAACGCAGGAAGTGGCATAAAGCAGGACAACAGGATCTTTTTGCGACATCATTGGAGGCAGAATGGGGAGACCCTAGCTGGAAAGGCAGGCCAGGGCTTGCTAGGAGAAATAGGCAGCAAGGATAGAGGGAGCACAAAAAGGCCTTCTGAGAGGTGGCCAGGATCGAGCAGCTGATGGCTTCAAGTCAACAAAATGCAAAGTTTATGCCTGGGATTACTCTCATATTCCCAGTAGGAAATGTCAGTAGGTTTGTATTACCCTCGGAGGGGGATGAACTTAATTACTGAGTTTAGAGTGGCAGTGTGATTGGAGAGTCCTCTGACCTTGTCTTAAGAAAGGTTACTACTGTTGTGATGAAACAATCAACAGAAGGCAATTAGGGAGGAAACACTCCCACATCTTAGTCCATCATTGAAGGAAATCAGGACAGGAACTCAAACAGGGCTCCCGAGGGCAGGAGCTGATACAGAGACCATGGAGGAACGCTGCTTACAGACTTGCTCCTCCTGGCCTGTTCAGCTACTTTCTGATAGAACCAGGACCACAAGGCCAGGTGTGGTACCACCCACAATTGACTGGATCCTTCCACATCAATTACTGATAAAGAAAATGCCCTACAGCCTTGCCTGCAGCCTGAACATATGGAGGCATTTTCTCAGCTCAGGACAAGATTTTAGCTTGTGTCAAGTTGACAAAAAAAACTTGGCCTGAAACATGAGGGGCTAGGCTTCGAGAAGAAAGGGTTAGATGGATTCACAAAGAAACCTATGAAGTGGTGCAGTAGAGTATAGGGCTGAAGCCTTGAGAAGATCTCACACTGAAAAGAGTAACTCACTCTGCTGAAGAGCAGATTCTCTTTAGCTGGGCCTGGCACAAACACCCCACCCCAGGTCTGCATTAGCTGCAGAATCACAGACTCAAATCCAAGCAGGAAAGAAGCTTCCCTATGCTTACTCAACACAGCCAGGGCCTGCTGTGGGTGACACAGGTTCCAGACAGCCGAGGGGGGAGGGTGGCTCTAACTCTGGATTCTCTCTCTCTCTCTCTCTCTCTCTCTCTCTCTCTCTCTCTCTCTCTCTCTCTCTCTCTCTCTCCCTCTCTCTTTCTTTCCCCTCCCTCCTTCCCTCCCTCCTCCCTCTGTGTATGCATATATGTATCTATATGTATGTTGAAAGGTTGAACCGTTTATTGGGCAAGATGCCCCCATCCCTGGTAGATTCTCTTGGTCTTCGCAGAGTACTCTGCAAGTGCATGGACCTGAAGAGACTGTTTTCAGTCTGCCCATCACTTTGGTGTGTGTGGGGTGGGGGGGTAGGCACACCGCTCCAAGTCTACAGTTCAGCTTAGGTGAAGGGAAAAGGGATGGAGTGGGGGCTTTGGAAGGAAAACCCTCAGTTTCTTCTCAGTATATTAGCATTGAAGTTCACAGCTGCAGACTATGTCCCATCGGCTGCGTCAGTAATGATCCCAACCCTAAATTCCTCATAGTGTTACCGCATCTGCAACACTGTCTTTAAAGGGGTAATTAAGTTGCAACCAGGTCATATATTCCCATAAGAGATTTGAACACCAACACAATGAGGAAAGTCCACGTGAAGGAACAGGGAAGAGGGACATCTATAAGCCTCAGGAGAAACATCAAGTTTGCCAGCTTGATCTTGGATAACCGAACTCCAGAACTGCAGGGAAATAAACACTCTGTGAAGCCCCTTTCTCCTTAGTGAGCCAGTTCGGTGTAAGCTAGCTAGGAACAAACTCCGGAGGGGGGGGGGGGTACGAACCTAACACCCAGGGACTGGGAGGAAGTGCAATCCTAACACTTTCTGCTCAAACAAATGTAACGTTTTTCCATATATAAATGCATCTTTCGCATCTACCGCTCTGATCTTCACACAGCGTCTTCACAAACTTTAACTCGCATCACCTAGGAACTTGTGAGAAATGCAAATGGGCTCGCCCCACCTAAAGATAGGGCGAACCAGCAACTCCACCAGTGGAGGTTTGAAGGACTAGCGTCGTGTTCAGTAGGTTGGAGAGCTTCACCGATGAGGTAGGTAAGTTCCGCTGGAGTCGGTGGTGGCGGTGGCAGTGGTGTGACTGGACTTTGCACAGATGTGAGTGTGCTAGCAAGGTCAGTCTCCTTGGCAACCAGCCCGGAGCGCTACAGGCTGCAATGATCGCTCGGTTGCCCGGACTTACCCCTAGAACCACTGGAAGGTCCGGCGGGCAGCTCAGTGAGCAGCCTCTCGGGTTCCCGGAAGCTTCGGGTAAATAGAGCCCAGAGCTGATGAGCCCAGGAGCCGCGGGGCGCGTGCGCGGGGCGCGTCCCCGGGCCCGGCTTGGGCGGGAGCGCGCCGAGGGGGTGGGTCTCACCGGCTCCGCTGGCCTGGCGCGCCATCCGAGCCACTCAGAGCGCCAGGCGGCGGACACCCAGGCCCCACAATTAATACCCCGCTCCCGTCTGCCGTGCGGGGATTCGCGCACCGGCTGTCCGGGAAGGAGGCGCTCGGTCAGTTCCGAGCCCGCAGATCGCTCCATTCCAGACTCTGCCCGTGCCCTCCTGGAGAGCGAGCCCCGGCTGAGAACTGTGCCGGGGACCCTGAGGTCCTGAGCTATTGTGCGTCCCCCGGGCCGCCGGGACCTTGTTGCAGGCGCCGGGGCGGCAGGTGGGCGAAGGCAGCTGCGCAGAAGCGCGGAGAAGGTGAGCAGGGTCGGGAAGTGGGGGGTCCCGAAGGACCTTCTCCCGGTCTGGAACCAGGCCCTTGCGCCGAAATGGTCTCTCAACAGGACCCTTAGGTTTCACTGTGGACCTGGGAGAGGCTGAGAGCTAAGCTGCTGAAGTGTGTTTACCTCGCCGAAAGAGCGAGGCAGCTCCTAGCCACTCCCCCAGGTTGGCCTTCAGCCTCGACCCGACCCCACGCCCCCCAGCCCGGAGGCTGCCACTGCACCTGGAGCTTCCCCGGAGCCTCTTCCTATGGGGTGACCCTGGGTGTGACAGATTCCCGCCTTTCCTCTGGTCTCTTCAGTCTAGACTCAGGGCACAAACTTAGTTTGAACACTATAAACGCTGCTCTTCCAGTGTTTTAATGCTGCACGTGCGTACTGTGGGTGTATCGTGATTTTTTGTTTTTTCTTTTCGGAGCGCAGTGGCGGTGGTTGGTAACAGGACTGGGCAGCTTGGCCTGCAAGGGGGGCAGCTCTGACCTTTTGTGACTGTTCTGGGCGCTGGCACAGCTTTTAGGACCTGGCTCAGACCGTCCCTGAGCTCTGGCTCCTGCTCTGGAAGAGGTGTCCCACTCTGAGCCGCGTCCCTCCTCTGCCTGGCCTGCGGGCCTCCTCCTGGTGGCCCGGCAGAGGGCGCCAGTTCCTGATCGCCGCCCGGGCCAGTGGAGGGGAGGAGATTTGCGAGCCTCCAGGTAAAGAGCGTAATGAATCATCCAGCGGGTGGGGTGAGTGAGCGGGACTCAGTTGCCAAGAGGCTGCAAGTAGCCCGGGAGCCTCCGGTCGGGACTGTGAGGCTGCTGTCCGGCGGGAGGCTGTGATCCTGTCTAGGAGCCGCGGGGAGAGCTGGGCAAGGTGAGGAGTGGCCAGGCGCTCAGAGCCAGCACCAGCACCCGGCCAAGGACCACCCGGTCCTCGGGTTGCCGTTGGGCACCTCCCAAGGTTGGGTATGGGGTTGGCTTCACGGTTGCCCACAGTCCTGAGGGTGTGAGCCTGGAACCCGGAAGGCAGTAACTGGGACGGACGGCAGGTCAACAGGCCGCTACCTCCGGGTGCTGTTTCAGCTCGTGGGGTCCCGGGTGGTAACAAAGGCACTATACGGCTGCCTCTTCCACCCACTTCCGTCCCGCGGCTACTGCAGAGAGGTCTGGCAGTGTTTGGATTTCCGAGTTTCGGAGAAGTTAGGTGAGAGGAGGGGTGGAGAAAGGGACTACTGGGTCAGTATACACAGCGAATACAATTCCAATTTCGCGGTCTCCTTACTTTTCCCAGCCATCGGAGAATCCTTGGGCTCCTGCGCTCTGGGCAGTGCCTAGGCAAGACTTGCCAGGGTTTGAACTCGGCGCTGAGAGCGCCCTGCCACCTCCTGCCTATGCTCCTCCGGTGGTGTCTGCGCCTGTGCTGGTTCCACAAGGGCGGGGCTTAGCCCGAGTGACAGCCAGACACCCCCCCCTCCCCACACCTAGAAAGTGGAACCCCAGGAAGTGCTAATTGTATTACTGTGAGCAGCAGGACTCCAGGGCCACAGTCTGGGTCTGTGCAGGGTTAAGGGACCTGCTGGGTAGGACTTGGAGATCTCTTGAAATAGGCTGATTGCAGTTACGGTACTGGGGAAGGGAAGAGGCCACTTGGTTTTAACCACTCCGTTAACATCTTAAGTTGTCTTTCATGCAGTCCCTAACACAGGCATGTCAGGCAGATGGATGTCAGGGGAGGCTTTTTTTGTGTGTCTCCGGACGAGGACTCGAGGGGAGGAAGTGTTGCTTAAAAGAAAGCCAGACAGCCACTCACACTCTGTTGGCAGGTGCCCTCAGCCACAGGGGTCAACCTTTTCCCATCTCTCAGCCCAGCATTAAGACAGCTTGGGGCTGTGAGGGCGGGGCTGGTTGGCTTTGATGACGTGCTTGATACTTAGGAAAATCCCTCAGATTCTACCCTCCATTTCACTGACTCTTTCAGAGGGTGGGTTCTAGAAACTAAAGGTTAAAGAGGCCAGAAGGTCTGAGAGTCAGTCCTGGTCTAGAAGGGGTGCTGAATGCTTGCTGTTGCAGAAAAGGCTGTTTCTGAAGAGGTTCCGCTGGGTTTCAACTGTAGCTCAGGCTGGCAGAACTCATGGCAGAACCTCTCTGTCTCAGCCTCCTGAGTGCTGGGGGTTCAGGCATACCGGTTTTTGTAGATTGTTGAGTCCGTGCTGTAATTCTGGACACATTTGATCTTGTTGGACCTTAGGCTTCTTCCATTAATGCCACCACTTAAGTGACACTTTTTGTAAAATTTGAGATATGTGGAAAATTAAATCCTAAAAACCAAGCAAAACAAAAATGCAACAACCTGTAGAATTATAAGACAGCCCTATAAGAGGACCCATTGCTTCATGTGCTATCTTACCAGGTGGACCTGGAGCCAGGAATACTCCCTAGCACAGGACCATCAGGCCCTCCCCTATGTGACACGGCCACAGGGCTGAAAGTGTGTGTTAAGTGAGAACTGCTTTGGAGGTTGCTTTTCTTGACTAATTTTTAATGACTCCCCTCACACCAGTTTCTTTTATAGACCTAAGGATATACTGTTCACATTGTTCTAACACTAAACTCACGTTTAAGATATGGGACTTTGGTATGAACGCCGCTTAAAATGTGTTGCTTTAAAGAGGGAGGTGGGTGACTCTAGAATGACACTCTGGGGCTCAGAATGTCTTAGTGTTGTGACAGCCATGCGGACACCCAGGGGTTGAGTGAAAGCCAAACCCATGCACAGTGGCTGGCCTCTGGCTGCATCTAGTGCTGATGTGGCCTTAGCCAATTGTTCAGCCTCTCTGAACAATTATTTTCTTCCTTTAAGATTGGGATAAGGATAGCCTAGCCTGCTTTCAAGCTGCAAAGATAAAATTAGATAAGCATATAAGATACTTGGCACGGTGCCCAGCACATAGTAGCTGCTCAACCAACCAATGGGGTTTGAGAATGGCATTCTTCTGTCTTCCTTTCCATGTGAAATCTAGACAGGTAAAGAAGGCGATGATAGCCAGCAGCTTGCTCAACCTCACCCCACGCCCCTTTTGTCAATTCTTCAGTACTGTGCACTGAGGGATTTCTCTTTGTCAGCAAGCTGCGGGGGGGGGGAGGGGGGGGAGTGTTGTTGGTGATGGAAACTTTGTCCACTTGCAGGAGGAATTTGCCAGGGCCTCCGGAACTATGAGGCTTTCCTCCTGGCTGCACTACTGTGTAATTTTGTGGCTAGCTTTCCAGTCATTTCCCTTTCCTTTAGATTTAAAGCCAGTCCAAATTACCACCAAGACAAGACTTAGAAAAAAAAAAAATCAAACAGCTTAAAACTGAACTGAGAAAGGGAAGTAAGTATTTTTATTTTTCTGTCCAATTAATGAGCCATCTATAATGCTGAAGAGCAAAGAATCTGCTTCCATGAAATTGTACCATCCCAATCTTAGAAAGAGAAGCCACTTTATTTGGAAATGGAACTATTTTCTGAGTCTTTAAGAGAGTTGATAGGGAGGAAAGGGAGCCTGAGCTCACTTCTCAGCCATATTTTCTCAAGTGTGGTAGACTGGATGTCCTGAAAATTGCTGTGCTTTTAGAAGCCGCTGGAAGAAAGCATGTAAGGGTAAGGCTGAACAAACATGGAGCATTTCATGGTGTCCATTTCGCATGAGAAAACACTGGGAAAGTTCTCAACTCCATAACCCTAATTGGAGAAATATTCTGTCCAGCTCTCCCCCCCCCCCCACTCTGTCTAAACTTTGCACCTTTATCTTTCAAACACTTACAGGTTAAGACCTTGGGGATTCTGTCAAGCCATTCACAGTCCTGATGAGGTTATGATAAGTGCTATCTTCTGTCTGTGGTATAGATGGGAGACAGAGAGGGTCTGTCATTGTGCAGCGTCCACATTTGGACACAATGTAGCTCTCTCCCACACTGGAAAAGGAGCTAACCTTGTAACTGGTTGACAGATGTATAGGTTAGGAATAGGGACCTCCCTCCCTCTAGGTTTGTGCCTCAGCGTCATTTGTAGCTACTTGCCCCCAGTGTGAAGCCTGAAGCAGCTGCAGGGCATGCACCAGGCCCACACTGGGCTGTTGCTTCCTTTGTGGGGATGATGATCAGGCTGGGTTATTTTGGATCACATAGCAGCCTGTTCAAAAGAGTCTTGCATTCCCCAGCTGTTCCACAATGTCTTTGCATAAGAGAGAGAACTTGCTAGTTGCTGGCCCACTGAAGTTCCCCATTTACTGCTTTTGCCCAGTAATGGGGAGGTTAAAATCTAGAACCATTGTTAACAGCAGCCTTTTAAATAGTCTCAGTTGCTTCTATAATGTCAGTGGTATTCCAGATAGAGTTATAGTTTGTCAGGACAAGCCTTAAAAGCAAATGTTACAACTTTTTTCTTTAAGGTACTTGTTTTAAAATTTTTATTTTTTAAGTTTTGTGTGTGTGTGTGTGTGTGTGTGTGTGTGTGAATGTGTTGTATTGGCATGTACACTTGAGTGCAGGAACCAAAGGAAGCCATAAGAGGATGTTAAAAGCAAATGTCATAACTTTTTTTTGTCTAAGTAACTTTTTAAAAGATTTTTTTTCAATTATGCATATGTGCGTGTGTATCTGTATATAGGCATGTAGGTGCTCCCAGAGGTCATAAGAGGTCATCAGATCTTCCAGAGCTGGAGTTACAGGTGATTGTGAGCTCCTGACATGGATGCTGGGAACCAAACTGGTGTCCTCCAAGAACAGTGTACTCTCTAATCCGCTGAACCATCTCTCTAGCCCTTCAAATTAATTTAATGAATAACCAGTAGGTATAGTTCTTTCATGCTCAAAACATACCCTGCCATATATCATTGACTAATAAAGCATTAGACCTAGCATTAGAATTACATATCTTAAAAAATCTTACCATATGAATCTGGCTTAGCAATTTACATTGTTCTAGAGCAGAGGCTCTCAGCTTTCCTAATGCTGCGACCTTTTAATACAGTTCTCACATTGCAGTGACCCCAACCATAAAATTACTTCATTGCTACTTCACAACTGTAATTTTGCTGCTGTTCTGAATCGTAATGTAAATACCTGATATACAGGATATCTGATATGTGACCCCTGTGAAAGCCTCATTTGACCCTCAAAGGGGTCATGACCCATGGGTTGAGAGTCATTGCTTTAGAGGGAGAAGTACAACAGGGGAATATGATTAACATACATTGTATGCAGTTCTTAAAGAGTTAATATAACTATTATATTTTGAAAAAGAAAACTTGTTCTAAGAAGAGAATGCCTGTTGTTGGTGGGGAGACACTTGTCACCACCTGAGCCTCCCTGCCTGCCAGCTCTTGCCCAAGGCTCTGAAACATCCATCTTCATTAATGTGAACTGAGTTAATGGCCCTTCAAGAGCCACAGTGTAAATAACAGCCTCTACTGGACTTCAGTTGGCCTCTATCTCCTTTGCTCTGTGAGAAGTTATAAAACAGATGGACCACAAGACCTCCGACACCGAGTCTCACTCCTAGGAGCTTTTGTCTGTTGTGTGTGAGTTAGACTCTGCAGTTCTCAGCTCTTCTGTCCAGCCCCCCCTTTGTGGACTTCTTATTCACACACTTTGCATCCGCTAGAAGAGAGTTCATGGGTTTTCACACTACTTCCATTTTTGGTTGATAGATATAGGTGTGAGGCCACATTGACCTGGCCTGTGCCGGAGAGGTAGCTCAGTGGTTAAGAGTACTTGCTGCTCTTCCAGAGTACCCGAGTTTGGTTCCAGCACCCACATCAGCCAGCTCACAACTGTCTTTAACTCCAGCTCTGGAGAATTCAGTGCTCCAGTTTCTGAGGGAACTTATATTCACATGCATACTCCTACATGCATGCGCACACACACCTACATGTAATTAAAAATAATAAAAATAAATCTTAAAGCCAAATCATCATTATCAACAACAGCAGTAACCTGGCCGATTCTTCTCATAGAAGGATCCTCGGGAGATAAGCCTATTTCTACCGGGAGTGACGTGTTCTCCCTTCTACCTCATACTGCTCAGGACTGGAAACAATACCTGTTTCTTTCCCTGTAGGTAGAAGGTGACAAGCTTTGAGGTACAGCCACAGAGGGCCCCTCTGGCTGGGTCTTGCTCTTTCCACACATCCTAATTCTCTCTCTTCTCATCCTCCCTCATCCCTGGATGGACCTTTCTTTTCTCACTGACATTCTGCTCATCCTGTTCTGGTCTGCTGCTGTCGCCTAACAGGCCACCTTCTGGCAGCTCAGGGTTTCAAGTGTCTTAGGGAAACTTTGCCTTGGATGCCCTTCTGCCACCTGTCATTGGTGTTTAATTGCGTCCCCCACTATCTAGCCTTTTCTGACTTGGGATAAGTCCCCATCACCAGCAGCATCCCCTGGGATTCTCCAGCTTCCCTGGTTTCCAGGAACAGGGCGTCATGTCTTCCAGGCTGCCTTGCTCTGGCCTTCTTTCTTCCTCCCCTTTGGACAGTGATCTTAAGTCTTTGTCTTTTCAACAATTTGCAAACTGTCTCCCTTTGTTCTAAGTTAGTTATGTTTGTCTGTCCCTTTACTCTAGCCTACTAGTTACTTTGAGTACACCAAGTTTTTGTTTCCAGGCAACTTTTGCCTTTAGAAAAGGTTCTTTGGAATTGAAGTATAGAGATACCAGTTATGAAACTGGTCAGGTCAGGCCGTCAAAAGGCTTGAACTTTGGGGAAGGTTGTTTGAAATTTATTTTGGCTTTCCTTCCACATGACAGCACCTGAGAGCAGTTGAGATGTATGCTTGTTTTGGATAACCCTTCCATTTTGCAAATGGAAATTGTACGTGCAGAGCAGAATTAATTATATTGCTGGAGAATCTTCGGAGGCAGTTTGTGCTTCGCTGCCTGTCTAGGTTCTTCGTAAGTCACGGAAGATTGGTCTTACATGGCTGTCCTTCTTCTTGTTCAGTAGTCTTCTTGGGTATTTCTGAGCTCTGATGATGAGAGACCAGGATCCTATGTTGCAGGGTGAATCTTGGGATTCTTATCAGACTGATCTGATGAAAGGATCTTGGGAACGGAAGCCCTGGCTGTTGGATGTCCTTGCTGTGGTCTGTGGTTACTTGCTGCTGAGGCTCCTACCTGATGCTTTCTCACTGCCTGGAAACTACTTTTTCTGTATGTGTATGTGTGTTTGTGTGTGCACGCACGTGCGTGTGCATGTGTGTGTTGTATATATACATTACTTAATTGAAATCCCTCCTTGCTTTACTTTATTCAAGTCCAAATTTGGTTTGATTTCTTAATATTTTAATTAAGACAGAGTAGAGTTTTCTTACAGGTGGATACAGGATTCTGTTGATAATGCTGGAACAAGAAACCATGTTCTGGTGTAGAATGAACCACACCCAGACTGGATTAGGAATGTTCCTTTGTGAATGTGTGTGCATTGAAGTTCTGTGCATGCATGTGTGTGTGTGTGTGTGTGTGTGTGTGTGTGTGTGTGTGTATGTGTGTGTGTGTCATAGCACAACTTTGTCTTTGGTTCAAGAACCGTCTACCTTGTTTTTATGAGATAGGGTGTCTCATTCGCCTGTGACTGTCTGAGGAGGATCTGCTGGTTGGCCAATGAGTCCCAGTTTTGTTTTTCCCCCCAATCTTTGCTTCTCTGGCACTGGGATTATACACACACACCACACTGCCCTTCACTTTTATGTGGGTTCTGGGGATGAAGCTTGGGTCTTTAAGCTCACAAAGTAAGCACTGACTGCCCTTGGCAGTGCTCTTTGATGGGTTTTAGTAGGTGTTACTAGACATGAATTCTTGGTGTATTCCCTCAGCTTCACCCAATCAGGTCTAGTTACCATCCATCCCGATATCTGGAGAGAGGCACTTGAAATCAGAAAAATAGAGAAAGACTGTGAAGAGTCAAGGAAACTGATCATTTAGTTTTGTTTGGCTCACATTTGTCAACGCATGGTAAAATACATATGTGCATGTCTGTTTGTGTGTGTGTGTATACTTCTTGGTATTGAGAATGCAGCTCCATGTGACTCCAGTCCTCACTGAGCTTTCAGTCAGGGCTCCTGTACAGAGGCAGCATGAGTGCTGGGAGGAAGGTCCATTCCAGAGGATAATAGGGGGCGCTGTAGCCACCTGAGTCCTGACAAAGGGTTTGCATGCTCTATCTCTGATCACAAGCCTCCATGGCCCAGTGCCTCTGAAGAGATGGAATAAGAAAACAGTCTTGGTTTGAACCCAGATCCAAGGTTATGAACCTTTTGCAACCACTTATGGCTGTTTCAGCATTCCTTGTGTGAACTTGTCCCATTTGGACCTCCTTCCCCACAGCTGTTTGTAGTGAAGGATTTGCATAAAGGATATTCAGTGGTGATTTAAGGAGCCCCTCCATACTGTGTAAGGGATGCACCATGGGGATTTATCTGAGTGTAATTACACATGTCCTCAGAGTGTTCTCTGTGTTCAGTTTCTGCCAACTGTGTTTGTAAAGAGACTTGCTTTTCCCTTTGCTGAGTATGGCAGTAGCACACTGCCAGCTTTCCTGTCTTCCAGGGCAGAGGGCGGTTTACACCTCTCTGTATCTTTTCTGAATGTTGTACATTACAACCAGTTGTCTCTAGTTTCTGCCTAGGTGGCTTCTACACTTAAGGTCTCTGCTGTCCATAAGGGCCCTTTGCGAAACAGAACATAATTATTAAGATAGACATATGCAAATCATTACAGGACACATGTGTGCATACCAGTATAGGATGCCCAAGTGCACACCAGTACAGGACACATGTGCTTAACAGTGCAGGCACATGCAGTACAATACATGTATGCATGCACACACACCAGTGCAGAATACTTGTTCACACAAGTGTAGGACACACACTGGTGAAGTTGTGTGGATATCTGGTCCTTGCTGCCAAAACGGTATAAACTGTCCTGTCCTGTGTTATCAGCTCTTGTCAGGGTATATGTAGGGGTGGGTTCTAATGCAAAAACACCACAGTTGAAAATTTGGGGTTAATGTGCCTTCCCCCCGCCCCAAAGACGATGGTTCTTGTTCATTGGTTTCAAGTCTGAAATTTCTGCATATAGAATTACAGACTTCCATTCCTGGAAAATAAAGTGAGGAATCTGAACACGAGAGCAAAGAGAAGGCTTAGAGGGACCATCCTTCAAGCAGTGGTAGAGCATTTTCATTCTGTTCCTGAAAACAAGTTTGGTGGGAGACTTTTGAACTGCACTCACCCTCCACCTCTCACCCACATGCTTCATACTGGACCCAGAATTATTTAATTATCTTTTGAAAACCAGTCATCACCATATACTTGTGACACTGAGTTTCCAGGAAAAAGAAAAACATATGCTTGACAAGAAAATTGCATGGTTCTAAAATGTTTCAGTTGATTATTTATGTAACCTAACATCTCTGGGTTAAAAAACTAGCAAAACTTCCTCATCATTTTTTTTTTTAACTAAAAGCTTTCATCACATGGTACTTTTCCTGTTCTTGGTTCCTAGAGTGCTGGAGGAAGCCTTTATTTTCTTATATGTAAAAATTAGTTTGGTCTTAAGTGGGCCTCTAAACAAAACCTTCCATCTAGTGGTGGATTAAATGAGACGTTCCCCACAGGCTCATGAACACTTGGTCCCCAGTTAGTGGCGCTGCTTGGAGAGGTTTAGGAGATGTGGCCTGCGGGAGGAAATAAGTGGACCTTAAGAATTCATTGCCTTGCCCCATTTCTAGTCAGCTTTTTGCTTTTGTTTAGAGTTGCAGATGTAAGATCTCAGTTTCCTACCAACACACTTGTAGCTTACTGCTATGAATCCCGGCCACTGTTGACTCTAGAACCATAAGCCAAAACAAAATTTTCTTCTATAAGTCTCTTTTGGTCATGATATTTTATTATAGCAACAGAAAAGTAATCCCCCACAAACTAGGGAGCACATAGGAGCACGCACACACACTTTTAAAAAATTCTGTAAACCTACTGTGAAAAACTCACTTTGATGTTGAGCATAGGCAATAGCTTCAGGCCAGACAGTTGCACTCCCAGATTTTGCTTGCTCCAGACCCAAGGGCTCCAATGCAATTTCCTTTCCACTTTCCAGTTCAGCTAGAATAGTGATTCTTTACCTGTGGTCGCATATCAGGTATCTTGCACATCAGATATTTATATTATAATTCATAACAGTGGGTATATTAGAGTTATGAAATAGTAAGGAAATAATTTTTTGGTTAGGGGTAACCAGAATATGAGAAATTGTGTTAAAAGCTCACAGTAATTAGGAAGGTTGAGGACTACTAAGCTAGACAAGACTTGAGCAAGCTAAGGCAATGTTTACATAATCTCTACTCAGTCTCTCTTCCGTTTTAATCATGGCTTTTCTTGTTTGCTTGCTCTTCTACAGTTTACTCCTTGGGTGAGAAGGGCAGCGGTGGGTTACATAGGTACCGCGGAGCCTGTGTAGAAGTCAGAGAACCGTTTGTAGGAACTGGCTCTCATGTACCCTGGAGACTAAACTGGGGTTGTCAGGGCCAGAGGCAAGTGTCGTTACCTGCAGAGTCATCTCACTGGTTCTCCTCCCTCCCAAGTTACCCCCCCCCCTTGGGTACCGAATTCTCATGGATTACTTATAGTTTCCTCAACAGTGGCTGCTGTTTCGCCTTTTCAGAATGGTCTTCCCATTGTTTGGGATTCTGAGGACAAATGAACACATTAATGAGAGGCGGCAGCAAACACAGTCACCCACTGCACTTAGGTTTGGTGATCAGTTATCATCACCAAGTAAGTACATGTGAGAATGAGCATGTCAGTAGACTGGGTGTTTTGTAAAATTTTGACCTAGATAGAAGGGCTAAGACAACAGAAACGATGTGACCAGAGTCGGTTTCCTACGTAGAGACTTTATCCCTCCTCCTCTTTTGAAATGATCAAGTTTAAATCTGAGATGCTTTTGGAAATTTGGTTTTTTTTTTGTGACTGGATACTTTTATGTATTTTATGTATGTAAAATGCTTTTATGTATTTTATGTACAAGGAACTCCGCTTGACATTTTTTCATAATCCTCTTGTGATATATTTAGTGGTAGTGTGGTGGTTTGAATAACTGTCCCCCATGCTCTCTGGTTGGTGTTTGGTGAGGTTCATGAGGTGTGGCCAATGAGGTACTTCACTGGAGGCTGGCATTGAGAGTTTAAAGACGTGTGTCATTTCTAGTGTGCGCTCTTTGCTTCCTGTTTGTGATATGAGATGTGAGCTCTCGGCTCTGAGCTTCCACCTGCTGCAACCATAAGCACCAAGTATCCTCCTCCTCCTTCTAGAAGCTGCCTTGGCTGTGGTATTTTATCGCAGCAAGAGAACAGTATCCAGACATTCCCCTTTCACAGGTGAACAGTATCAAGACTCAGAGGTAAGGTGTCTGGTCAGAATGGCCCATGGGTAGCAGGAAGAGCAGTAGGGAATTACTTCTTCACTGCGTGTTCTCTCCCCCCCTCCCACCTTTAAGCTTCCATACTGCATTGTGTTGACCTTCTAGGTACTGGCCATTTTTTTGTGTAAAAGTTTGGGTCAAGTGTTCAATTTTTTTTTTTTTTTTAACTTTCAAGACTCTATGTGATGGTATTGTCTAGATTATTTCAACTTTTTCTTGCTACTACACTTATTATTATTATATTGACAGAAAATCTTTAGGAATAATTTGGGGAATATCATTTTAGAAATCTTTTATACTTTTTGACACCATATGAAGAATGCAAATCTACAAAGTGCTCAGTCGGTAGTTTAATATCCCACTGCCTCCTCATAGTCTATTGTAACCCCAACACCTCTTGACAGTCTAGTACGCTCCCAATCTCTCCTGACAGTGTTAACAGAAACATTGGCCTTAGTCATTTCAGAAGAATGCCCGTTGCTTTGGTGTGCTTTGTGGCTTCCCATTTAGCTCATTTGTTTTTCCCCTTAAAATATAAGGAAAGTTTGACCCAAGAAGAAAAGTGCTACATGTAAAATCAGGAGAGTGTCAGGGCCCAGCCTGGGTCAGGCTCTCTGATTTTGGGCCCTGTTTTGTTCTCTCCTCCTGTTTTGACTGCAGCTGTAGCAAGTCGTAGGTTTTTCCTAGTGAACTTAAAAAAAAGGAAAGAAAAATAAATAAAGGAGTTATGGTTATTTTTGATCTTCCGGTTATTTCCGCTCAGGAGGCCTTGGAGACCCAAGGAAAGAATAGGGCTTTGCTGCTGCTGAATTGGCAGAGATTTTTCACGCAGATGTGATGGGGAGCTGACCCCGGCTCTAGACGTGCTCATGATGGTAATGAGTTCATGTGGACCCAGACCAGTGTCTACCAGGCATCACCTGGACCTTAGCTCAAGCTAGCCCTCAGTGCAGTCCCATGGAGGAGTCCTGTGATAAGTCGAGAGGAGTTGGTCATCTTTTAGTTTTCCTGTTCTCCCTCTACATAGCTCAGGCTGCACTGGAACTCATTATGTAGACCAGGCTGGCCCCAAACTCACAGACGTCTGCCTGCCTCTACCTCCCGAGTGCTGGGATTAAAGGAGTGCACCACCACACCCTGAAAGTAGTGAGGAATTTTAATCTAGGTAGAGGGTTGGTGTTATTTCCCTGCAGTAAGTGAATGAATCTGGTCTTTAAATCAACTCTGCCATCTTTATTTTCTGAGCTTGGCTTTTTTACTTGGAATGAGAAAAATATTTTTTTTTTGAAAAAAATATTTCTTTTCATTTGTATGTGACCCATATGTTCCTAGAGGCCAAGATAGGGTGTCAGGTGCCCTGGGGCTAGAGTTAGGCATGGTAGTGAGTTGTCTGACATAGATACTGGGAACTGAACACTGGTTTTTTGCAAGAGCAGTACACAAGAGCAGTATATGCTCTGTATCACTGAGCAATGTCTTCAGTCCCATAGATGATAATGACCATGGTGGGGTGTGTGTGTGTGTGTGTGTGTGTGTGTGTGTGTGTGTGTGTGTGGTATGTGTATGTGGTGTGTGTGTACGTGTGTGTATGTGTGTATATGTGTGTGTGTACGTGTGTATGTATGTGTGGTGTGTGTATGTAGTGTATGTGTAGTGTGTGTATGGTGTGTGTGTATGTAGTGTGTGTGTGGTGTATATGTATGTGATTGTGTATGTGAGTGTGTGTATATGTGGTATGTGTGTGTGTATGTGGTGTGTGTGTGTTGTATGCAGTGTATGCATGTGTCATGTTGTACGTGTAGTGGTCAGAGTGCAGCTTAAGGAGTCAGTTGCCCCTTTCCATCATGTGGGTCCCAAGAGAGGAACCTCAAGTCATTAGACTTATCAGTAAGCACTTTTATTCACCGAGCCATTTAACCAATCTTTGGATTTATAATGTAGTACACAGC
The DNA here is from genome assembly GCA_033318265.1 of Phyllotis vaccarum. Lineage (NCBI taxonomy): Eukaryota > Metazoa > Chordata > Mammalia > Rodentia > Cricetidae > Phyllotis > Phyllotis vaccarum. Next base: position 82,021,280 of record JARWLC010000003.1, read on the forward strand.
TTGTCCACTTTGCTTTGCCACAGTAATCACTATTACCATTGGCTGTCATGGGTTTTTTGTTTTTGGGGTTTTTTTTTTTATTTTATTCTCTTTTTACCTTTGTTGTTCTGATCACAGTATTAACGTCCATGTCTTCACTCAGTTTTCATCAATACTGTTCAGTGTAAAAATGTAGCCATTTTATTTTCTTATCAACTTTAGAAATAATGTAGTGTTACAATGAGGTTTCTTGTCCTGAGTGCCAGAGATCCAGATCCTCAGACCTGCAGCCCCAGACCCTTTAGCCACCCGCTGCTGCTTGGTCCCCCCAAAATGATTCAGACGCTTATATTAACTTCATGCTGTTTGGCCTATGGCTCAGGCACATTGCTAGCTAACTCTTTCATCTTAATTCAACCCATTCTCATTAATCTGTCTGCCACATGGCCCTTGGCTCATCTGTGTTCCTTACATGTTTCTTCTTTGGCTGCTGCTTAATCCGTTCCTGACTCCACCCTTCTTTTCCTACCTATTCTGATTCCCCACCTACTTCTATGGTGCTCACCAGGGGCCAAAACAGCTCCTTTATTTAAACATTGATATTCACAGCATACAGAAAGACATTCCCACATCAATGTAGTTACTTTTTTTTTTTTTTGGTATAGCATGTTTTTCCATGTAATTACCAAGCATAGTTTACATAATTATCACTGTAACTATACAAAATGTTCGGGTGGATACATAGAGTTCTGCACAGCATGGAGAACAAAATTGCCTCCATCCGACCCACCTTTTGCCAGCATGGTGCAGATTAGAGGTATGCCCTGGACCAGCTGACACACCACACTCACTGGTCACCCTCTTTATGAAGGTATATTTGAACTCCTCCCAGAACATCAAGTTCATGCTTAAAGGAAAAATATCCCATGGTGCTTCAATTTTTAAATAGAGTAAATTCATATTGACTAAAGGGTAACATTCAGTCCTTCCCTGTCTTGCTCCACATTTCTAGCAGCCAAGTGTGGATACTGTGTATCCTAGGGACAGATGAAGCCCAGAGCCTTTGCATCTCAACCTCTGGGACCCCTGCCAGTACCTAGACAGTCTCTTACTTCTCTGGTCCTGCAGCTGCTTCTTTCCTGTCTATTCAGAAAGTAATAGCATTTGGGAATTTTGAAAGGATAGTAGAGGAAGTATGTGTGTCTCACATATCTCCTGACTGTTGCTCTGAGGCTGGGTAGCTGCCCACTGCCAAGACCGTTAGGCCAAGTTGGACCTTGGGCGAGTCTGCTGATCTAAATAGGCTGAACCCTCTAAATAGGTCACTAAGGGTGTGTCAGCCCACCACAGTTGCTCTTGTGATGACTTTGGCATCCCTTCATGGGTGAGAGTCCTGTCAGCCAAGAGGCTGTTTCTTTACCCATCACCCCCCCCGCCCCAGGCATAAGGGTAGTTGAGGAAAGCTGCCTCTGGCTAAGCTTGCTATGAGAGTTTTCAGATCTTCTATTAATAATTATAGGCCATGAAAGTACACCTGTAAGTGAGGGAAATGGATGATCTATTAAGTGTGTTGAGAAGAAAATGATGTAGTAAGCTATTCTAAAATTCACAAGCTACCTTATGAGCCAGAATGTTGATTCAGCATGAATAAATGGATTCTGTTTTGTTTCATCTTGTCTGGGCCCCCCCCCCACACTCATCCTCCCCACTTTCTCAGATCAAAGAATCAGTTTATATTAGAAAATTCCTTTATTTGGAAATACATTACTTTGCTTCATATTCTAAAGTATGAATTTAGAATATGGTAGGAGATGTTTCCTTAGCTCTTAGGATTCTCATGCCTTTTATTTTGTGCATTATCCTCTTCAGTGTGTTTGAGTGTATGATAGTATGTGGTGATATATTTTATATTTAATAAAATCAGCCTGGAATATCAGAGAACAGAATCACCCACAGTCAAGCCATGGTGTCAGAGAGTGGTGACCTTTATCCCAGCACAGGGATGACAAAATGGTAACTCAGGCCTTTAATCTCATCACTCAGGAGACAGAGATCTTTCTGCATTTTTGTGAGTTCAAAGCCTAAAAACAAAGCAGTAGTAGCTCACACCTATAGTAATTAGTTTCTGGCCTGGACTAGCCCCAAGATCTGGACCAGCTGTCCCAAATAGACCGCCCACAGCTGCTTGCTCCCAAATAATCACACAAAGGCTTATATTAATTACATGCTATTTGGCCTATGGCTCGGGAATATTGGTAGCTAACTCTTGCAACTTAACTCTTTATTCTTATCTTATTTAGCCACCTGGCTTGGTACCTTTTCTCCAAGCAGCATTCTGGTCTTCCTTCCTCTGTGTCTGCTGGCGTCTCAGCTCTCTTCTACCTCCTCCCAGAGTTTTCTTAGTCTGGTAGCCCCTTCCCATACTTCCTTCTGGCCAGTCAGCATTTTAGTCAACCAGTAAAAGAGACAAATACCTACAATGCATAAGAGTATAATCCCACAGGACACACCTTTAATCCTAACTCTAGGATTATGGTGCAGAGTTGAACCAGGAAGCAAAATAACTGTGTGGAGAAAATATTTAAGGCAGGAGGAGGCAGACATTGAGGTATTCGGTAGGAGCAACCAGAAGACGGGAATCTTGAAGAGAGCTTTTACCCTCTTCAGCCTGAGAAGGTGGCTGGGTGACAATTGACTGTTGTCTATTTCCTCTCTCCGATAGTCCAGCTTTTTCTCAATTATTTTTAAACCTACAAAATGTACTAGAGGCCTCAGAGTTTCATTAAAAAAATCACACCAATGGCAAAGGTTTAAAAAAAAGATGTCTCCATCACTTGGCAACAAACCAAAGAAATTGTAAAAAGATGTCCCACCTGTTCCTTCTATAACCAAACTCCAGTACCAGCAGGAACTAATCCTAAAGGTATACATAGATGTGAAATTTGAAGGATAGATGTGTTTCATTTTACAGAATTTGGAAAATTATGGGCAACTACTTTGAGTTTAGAAAGGCTGATTATGTAATCACACATTTGCTAGAAATTATGGCCATCCTGGGAATACCTGTACAAATTAAGACAATGCTCCGGCATATGTCTGTAGTAAAATGTGTGTGCACATGCATGTGTTTGTGTGTGTGCATATGTGGAGGGGCAGAGGTCAAGGACAAGTGCCTTCCTTAGTTACTCTTCACTTCTTTTTGCTCACCAGGAGCTCACTCATTTAGCTAGGCTCTGGCCAGTGAACCCTGGGACTCTTCTGTTTCTGTATCACTCTATCCCAAGTGCTTGGGGTAAGGGCCGAGGTCACTGTATCCAGCTTATATGTGAGTGGTGGGGATCTGAACAGAGCATCTCATGTTTGTGCAGAAAGCACTTAACCTGCGGAGTCCTCCCCAGCTCCAGTAGTTCTCCTTTTCCCAGCTGCTGAGTCCTCCCCAGCTCCAGTAGTGCTCCTTTTCCCAGCTGCTGAGTCCTCCCCAGCTCCAGTAGTGCTCCTTTTCCCAGCTGCTGAGTCCTCCCCAGCTCCAGTAGTGCTCCTTTTCCCAGCTGCAGAGTCCTCCCCAGCTCCATCAGTGCTCCTTTCCCCAGCTGCAGAGTCCTCCCCAGCTCCATCAGTGCTCCTTTCCCCAGCTGCAGAGTCCTCCCCAGCTCCATCAGTGCTCCTTTCCCCAGCTGCAGAGTCCTCCCCAGCTCCATCAGTGCTCCTTTCCCCAGCTGCCTGCTCATACTCTGTCTGCTGCTGTCTGCTCAGTTAGAACTGGACTTACATGGAATAAAAGTCGGCCTAGTCACCTCAGTAGAAGATCATTTTTTCCAGCCCCCCCATTCCTACTTTAAGAATTTGGACTAGACATACAGGGATGGTATGTAGCCTATTGAATATCACCTATTTTCTGAAGAAAAGAACAAATTACTGTCCCCCTAGTCTGTTTATCATTTCACATCATGTCAAAGTGTGTCCCTGAAAGCCCTCAGGAAGGGATGGCCCAGGACAGCTGTGTGGGGAGGGAGCACAATGCTGTAATGCTGGGAGGTCTTGGTTATCTGGCTTCTACTTTACTGGTCCTTCTGACATTGTCTCCTGACAGTGAGTAACTTTGCTGTCTTTGGCCCTTTCTTATTCTTCGGTGTAGGAATTCCCTTGTAACACTGTTGCCCAATTGAACTACCCAAATTGAAATATTACTAGTTGAGTTGCCCCCACCCCGATGCATTCAGGCTATCTAGTGCATCATACTAATTAGTCATTTTGACTATAGAAGCTCATAAGCACAGTAAGTGCTTTAAGAGGCCATGAAGTAAAGAATTCTACTTGGCATTGTTAAGGCTAGCTTTTTCTAAACTATTTGAAGATGAAGACGTCTAAATTCTGAGGAAAACTCTTAAATGTGTTGGAATATTCTGTCCTTTGCAGTTGGGGGTGTGCTGAACTAGCTTGCCTGCGAAATCTGGTATGATATATGCTTGTGTAAATAAAGTTTTATTGGCACACAGCCTTGCCCACTCATTATCTGTTCAAGCGCCAGTGGTGGAGTTTGAAAACTGACTGCAGCAGCTCCAGATGGCCCACAATATTTAAAATCCTCACTATTGGGGTAACTGTAAAAGTGTACTGACCTCTGATTATCATCTTCAGTGGGATTCATGACAGTCAACAAAAGATTCGCCCATCAGAAAGCAGTGGTTGCATTCCAGAGGCAGACCATCTGGGTTCTGAGGTCACTGTTTTGTGTGTGTGTGTGTGTGTGTGTGTGTGTGTGTGTGTGTGTGTTTGTGTGTGTGTGTGTGTGTGTGTGTGTTTAACTCTGTTTTATTATGTGGAGTGTAGATACATGCACGCATGTGCACACAAATATACACATACACTAAATCTTAAAAACTGATGATAATGCTTTTAGTTATTTGTATCTTTTTAAATTAGGATCAATGTAGCCCAGCCTGGGCTGAAACTCATTCTCCCGCCTTGGCCTCAGCTTCTTGAGGGCAAAAGTTTCAGGCAATAGCCACACCTGCCCAGTTGGTTATTACTTTGACAACCCTTCTGACCTGTCAAGTAGTGTGTTTGGGGCTTTTATTTTTGCTGCTGCTGACGTTACCTTAGGGAGCTTCAAACAAGCAGATATAGGAACTAGGGGGTCAGTTTAAGGTAAAATTCAAGGCATATAATTTGGAAACATTTCTTATTTATTCCTTTGTAATTTTTCTAACAGTTTTTGAGAGTTTGAAAATGTCTAAACTTATAGGAAAGTGGGTAAAACAGTGTATAGCCATATCCCTGGGGAGGACGCTGGGGGTTATGTGGAGTCCATTGTCATAATCCAGGATTATCTTCCAGCTCATACCCATTAATACCTGCAGCCTGCAGTGTCCTTGCCTTAAAGCTACCAGTCAAGGTTTGCACTCCATTACTCAGTCAGCACAAAGATTCTTTCAGACTATGAATATCTATGTAACTTACCTTAATTTTGGCTGTATGAAAAGATTCCTAGAGGGGCTAAAGATTTAACTCAGTGGTATTGCCTTTGCCAAGCATGTGCATGCCTTGCTTCAATCCCTAGCAACACACACACAGACACAGACACACACAGGCACAGACAGGCACACACACAGACACACAGACACACACACACACCATTAGGAAAGGTGCAGATAAAGAGATACTCAAAGTTTTTATTTATTTACCAGTATTCACAACTGGAGAGCTTCTACCTTATTATTTACAATGTACATGTCCATCAATAAGTCATTACAAAGCTCCCATTCCTATTATATTACAAAATATCCCACACATTCCTACCTAGTCTGTCATATTGCAAACAACACCCTTATGGCTGGCACACACTACATAGTTTAAGCAGTTCTGTTAGAAGCATTTTGATCTAGTGCTTAAGCAAAGGTGATCTTGTGTAATAGTTTAACTGTATTAAAGCCAAAGTTCCTCTCGAGCCCAGGACTTCTGAGAAGTGTCTGCCCACATCTTTCGGTGTGGGAGGCTCAGTCCTGAGGAGTTTGGGGTTATCCTTGTTGGTGAAGGAGTGATATAGGGAACAGTGAAATGAAATAGGTGTGTAAACCAGCACAGGATTTAACATAGAACACAGTGTGATGCTCTCAGTCAGCCCCTCCTGGACTCCTAGCTTCAGCTCATATGGTCTCCTCCATCTCCATCTCCACCTTTCTATCTCTGCCTTTCTGCCCCCATTCAGGTGCAGTCCCTATTGGGGGCATGGCTCCATTAAATTCTATTCCAGAGGATTTTATATTCTCATTCTCTCTCTCTCCCCCTCCTTCTCTCTCCTCCCCCTCCTCTGTCTCTCTGTGTGTATGTACACATATGTGCACACATGCATGCCTATGTGTATTCACAAATCCTGGGAGAATGAATAGAATTGCTCTAGCACACTCCATGTTGGGTGCTGTGAGAGGTGCTTCATGCAATGCTGTGGGGGAGCAGTGACTCTCTCTTTGACTAAATGAGAGAAGAGAAAGGTGAACCCCTCAAACCCACTTCTTTGACCCTGTGGGTGATCAGTTGTCTAATGACGTTCCGATGCCCTAGTTCCTCCAAGGACAGCTCCTTGGATGTCCTCCTCCTTTTGTTATGTTGGTGGGATGGACATGCCAAGCATTTGTATACTCAGGTGTTTATTTGCTCACACGTAAAGCCTACCATATGTGAGGAACAAGCGATGAAGACAGCCAGCCTGGTCCTGTCTTCAGAGAGCTTTGGTCTAGAAAGGGAGAAGGAATGGATGATACATTCATGTGGCATGCTGGGAGCAATAATGAGATTAGGGTGGTGAGAGCCTCTAGCCTGGTGCTTGGGGTGGGCTTCTTAGAAGAAGTGCCCTGTCACTGGGACGTGAGAGAGCACCCCTGGTGGCTGGCACGAACCGCTTACATAAGAGCCCATTCTTGCCTCCACTTCCCTGGAGCTGACTTGAGTATACTATGCCTGTTGCTGGAGACTCTTCAGGGCAGAGATATGTTTTGTAATGAAGCATTAAATCCCCAGGGAAATATTAGTAAGTGATTTCATACTTTAGGAGTTTGTGTTCCATAATAAACCTTTTCCATCTTCTCTCAGATAAAAGGGAGGAGCAGTAGATAATTTACTTGAGACAAGACTTTAAGTCTGTGTTTAGTTGTTCTTCTCAGGAAAGGGGCCGGGAGAGGAGAGAGTCCTGGCCAGTGAGAGATAGAATCAATGTTCAGAATTGCTGTAAACAGTGCATAAACAATTATACATTTTTAATTGACTCATGCAATCACACATCTTTGTGGAGGTACAGTGTGATATTTACATACACATCTGCAACACATAATGATCAAATTGTGCTAATTGACACCCATCACCTTGTGCATTTATTGTTTCTTTGTGAAAATAGCACTGTATGTTTGATTTCTTGTGAACTTACTAGGAGAACTACCTCCTCTTGTAAACCGCTATGGTCCTAGGGAGAGGCCATGCTCTGTTCTGACTTAGTAGTCACAGATCTGGCTGTTATTGGAGCCACTGTGAGCTTGGTAGGCTGGGAGCCTCTTCTGAAGGTACAGGGATTATCAGTACACTTAAGCAGTGTGCATGGGCAGTTCAGAACCTACCAGAAGGCTGCCTCACAGGGAAGTCTTTGCTGTTACCATGACTTTAACTTGGGCTGTTTCTTAGCCACCTAAAAATGTGGGGGCGCCATTTGTAGTATGAGGTTTCTGTCCCAGACTTTCAGACCTAGTCTCAAGGTTTAGACCTGCAGACCCACAGACCCGCAGAGATACACAGATGCTTACATTAATTTTAGGCTGATCGGCCTAAGGCTCAGGCATATAACTTGCTCTTAAACTAATCTATGATTCTTATCCTGTTCAGCCATGGGGCTCAGTACCTTTTTTCAGAGCAGCATAGTTGTCCTTTGCATCTTCTGGCTTGTCTGGCAACTCTGGAGTCTCTCTGGCATTTCTACTCTGTTCTTCCTGTTCCCAGAGTTTTCTTAGTCTAGTAGCCCCTCCCACACTTCCTGTCTGCCTTTGGCCAATCATCGCTTTTTATTAAACTCTTGGACATGACAATTATTTACAATGTAATATCATAAATCCACTACATAGAAATCCTACATAGGCTGAGAAACGCCTCAAGCATAGGGATCCTGCTCCTACAGGCAAAGCCAGGACAACCCCCCCCCCCCCCCAAACACACAACTTCTGACAGCTTCCCTTGTCTACGCCTCTTTGAGGCTGCTGGTAACTAGACCCTTAGCACAGGTCACTGACTAATTTCATGTATCTATGCTCCACTGGCTCCATGTTGAGCCTTTGTTCAGGGCAGGGAGCCCCTGCGGCTGTCCAAGTGCATTACTGGCCTACAGAGGGGTCTGTGTTCTTACCTGTCTTCCCTGCTTCAGTTGTGAATGAACAGAGCACTGGCTGGAGGATGAGTACTTGGGGATGAAAAATAGTCTTTAGGGAAGAACCTTCCAGCAATAGGTAGATGCAATGGTGGCCTGGTGTCAGCTTCCCAGGAGAGCAGGATTTCACAATCTTTAATAAAGTGTTGTTTGTGATAGGACAGCGGTTTACTGGATATATCTTGGAACTTGCTTTGCAGCCCTTGCTTGGCCTCTAAATCGAAATCCTACATTTGTCCCTACACCTGCAGTGCTGGGATTACAGGTGTGTGCCACTGTGCACGGCCATACCCGTGGGATTACAGGTATGTGCCACTGTGCACAGCCACACCTGCTGGGACTACATGTATGTGCCAATGTGCACAGTCCACCTGGGGGATTACAGGTGTGTGCCACTGTGCATGGCCACACCTCAAGAAACGACCTTGACCCTATTTCAAACTTTGGGCTTTTTTTTTTTTTTTGTATTTGCTTTTACAAAAACTAATATTTCTGGTTTTTTTTTTTGTTATTATAAGTAAGTACCTGGGTTATTTTATAGGTCAGCTAACCTACTTTAGGAGTGTCATCATAAGTGCTGATAGAGGTTTACTGAGACCTGAGTGGGCCTTTATTTGTTTTTACAGCAAAGTGAAAGAAGCATAGTTCATTTGTTTAACGAACACGTATTTGCTAAATAATCTGCCCATTATATTATTTGAACTTAGGCCAGGTAGGGGGATCCAGAAAATTACACTCCCTTCTGAAATTTAGTCTATCACAGAAAGCAAAGATGTGGACACAAGTTTGAGTGCCACTTAACCATGGGCTGGTGTTGCCGTCTGGAGCTCAGAGAACAGCTGTGAGGGGCCACCTACCTGGGAGCAGGTAGTCCAAAGCCACCCAAGGGCGAAGGCTGTGGGCTCATTGCTTAGTATCTATTTCAGTGTCACCCAATAAGCTTTTCTTTCTCTGTGTGGTCTGTGCGTACATGTCCAGCCTGGCATTGACATCAGATGTCCTCATTGTCATTTCCCACCTTAGTTCTTAAGACAGGGTCTCTCACTGGAGGTCACTAATGGCTGGGCTGTCTTCTTACTGACCATGTGGGATCACACCTAGGTGTTTAATGTGGGTGTTGGTCCTTGTGCTTACAAAGCAAGCTCATGACTGACCAATGGAAAGTTTGAATGTGACAGATGCAAAGGCAGCCCAGGCACAGAACCTTGCCTGAGTTCTGATGTGGGATGATTTTACAGAGAACTTCTGCCCCATCTGAAAAGCACCATCGACCATGCCGTGAGCTGATGTTCCAATCACAGGGCTGTCTTGTTAGTACCCAGGACTGAGTCCAGGAGATGGACTGGCGCTGGGTGGTGAACCTGCTGGTTTCTTCAGCAGTTAGGCCAGCTTCAGGGTTCCCTTGGATTCCATGGGCAGGATAATTTATATAGAAAGACTTCTGGTTGTACTCCGGGGTACGGAGCCCCCCCCCCTTACTTCATTTTTTGTCATTGTTTATTTTATTTGCAGTATTGGATTGTTAACATTGGTTTCACATGTTAGGCAAGCACTGTCTCTGAGTGATGCCTCCAGCCATTTTTTTTTATTTTGATGGAACATTTATTCAAAAACATGTTATGCTCTACAGAAATCATTATGAGATATTAGCATGAGGCTGTGCATTGGCACCACCTTTGCCCTCTGGCTTTTTCAACAGGCTACTCTATCTTGCCTGATATCAGACCAGAAATTTAAAAAACAAAAAAACTTCATTTTCTAGATGTGAGGGCACATGCCAATCCTGTCATTCAGGGGGCCAAAGCAGGAGGATTATAGCCAGTCTAAGCCATATAGCAAGGCTCTGTCTCAAGCAAAGAAGCACTTTTATTTCATCCTTTATCTTTTTTTTTTTTTTGAATGTCAATCATAGCCGGTAACATGGAGACTTGTAATTAAGATATTTGCTAAGAACTTTTGATAATAATATCAATAACAATATTTATAATAGTCAATATTAAGTTAGAACGATTTCCTGAAAATGTAGCTTTTTTTTTTTTTTTTTTTTTTTTTATAAATGTACCTATGCTGAATTATTTCCTGTACAAATGAGGGTTTTTTTGTTTTGTTTTGATAGGGAACATATTATTAGATACTTTTGTTTGGTGTATCAGTAGATTGTGTGTGTGTGTGTGTGTGTGTGATCTTTAAAAGCACCTGCTTCACATTATTGAGGAAGCTTGACCTCTGCACATCTCTCACCTCCCAGAGCCACACTACTTTAAGGAAAGCATGGAGTGGATTGACAGATCTGACTGGAAAACCCAAGTATGAAACCAGGTCTAGATGCCCTCTGGGTTTGGACTCGCCCTTTTATGTGTTAGATGACTGGAAGGATGGCCTCCAGCAGCTCTTGTACCTCCTCCCCTCTTCCTCTTCATTGTCCTCTCCCCTCCCCCTCCTCCTCTATGTCCTTCTTGTGTCTGTATTGTGTCTCGTGTGTGTGTGTGTGTGTGTGTGTGTGTGTGTGTGTGTGTGTGTGTGTGTGTGTGTGTGTGTGTGTGTGTGTCCCCGTCACCACAGATTGAACCCAGGACCTCATACACTAGGCAAACACTCTACTACCAAGCTATATCATTCTCATCCTGCTTTTACTTAGTGCAAAGGTCTCACTAAGTTATCAAGGGTGACCTTGAAACTCACTCTTTAGTCCAGGTTGGCTTTAAATGGTCCACAATCTTTCTGTGGTGCCCTGAGTTGGAATTGCTAGGATTGCAGACCTGTACCAGCTTTTGCTGGGAGTCAGCAGGTTTGCCTCCTTCCGGTATGCAGCCACAGGAAATGCTGATGTTCCTGAAAGGCAAGAGCTCTTCCCCTGGGTAGCTGTATACTAGGCAGGTAACAGGTTCAGACTGTGTCCCTGAGGTTTGGGGCTGCACATGTTTGATGGTTTAAAGCCTGGAATAGGTAATTGGAGCTGCAGTGGTCAAGGGTCTGGGTAATCCTGATTTCTCTACTTCAGGCTCTTGATAGAAATGTAGATATGTGCACATGAAAGGAGGGTAGTTTGGGCTGTCTGTATCAGGAGGTCACTCGTTTAGGCACCTGCAGAGGACTAAATGAAGAATCAGCAGCTTCAACAAAAGAGGTCTTCAAGTGTCTGAACAGTAACCTAGGCAACCATTATCACGGGGACCCACATGTCAGGAGTGTAAGCCTGAGCACTGCTGGTGGGTGACTGATAATTAAGTACTCAGCTTCCTGGCCTCCCAAATTAGAGACTTACAGGCAGCTAAAAGCAAATAACTAAAAATGGTTGAATCTAGGGGGATTATTTATGCTTCTCTTGGCAGAAAGAAAGAAAGAGGGAAGGAAGGAAGGAAGGAAGGAAGGAAGGAAGGAAGGAAGGGAGGGAGGGAGGGAGGGAGGGAGGGAGGGAGGGAGGGAGGGAGGGAGGGTTCTTTTGTTTCTGCTCTGAAGTTAAGTCTTGAGGAAGGAATTTCTTCAGTCTGGCTCACATGCTCATTGTTATGGATAGAGGAGAGTGTTGGGTAGGGCAGGCTGATGGAGAGAGGGAGAATCCCAAATGAAAAGTGGCACGAGTCCCTCGGAGGTAGAGGTGATCCGTGAATGCCGCAGCCCTGCCTCAGTGGAAATGGCTGCAGGACTAGAGGCAAAGAGGAGGAAGGGCCAGAGCCAGCAGTGTCTGCAACTTGTGTCTTCCCTCCTTCCAGTCAGTCTGTAGAGCCTTGAACCTCCAGGCTCAAATACTGTGCTTCTCAAATACAACCAAGTTAAGTACTCAGATAACCTGGCAGAATGAACTTGTGATTTGTAGATGGGTACAGGTAGCCCAATGTTGTCTCTCGTGAAGAGTAGGACCTAAAAACATTTCTTTAGAGTTTTGTAAGCCGTGAGAAGAGATTCAGTGAGGCCATTCAGACTCTTCCTGTGGCAGTGTCTGGCTCCTGGAAGGACATTGGATGGAAGGGTTTGGTAATTGTATCTTCTTGGTGAGAGGGTACTGTGCTCCTGGGTCACTTAGTAGTTCAGACACGTGTGTGGAAATGCATTTCATGCTATACAGCAACACACAAGAACATACCATGTGTGTGGTAGTGGTCCATAATAGGATGTTGCCTAGTGACATTGTGGCCAGCTTATTTTGCATAAGTGTTCTCTGTGCTGTTCCTAAAATGACAACTATGGGCTGAGATTGGATTTGAAAGGAGGTATTCCATAACCAAGTAACTAACACATGACTCTCTCAGTGAAGAGTGTGGCTGGTGACATTCTTTATGAATTCACAGCATATTTAATTGTGACCAGAGTCTCTCTCTTCCCATAAGCACCTTCACCTAACTGAGGTTCTTCACTACACTGTAGGTGAGGTTTGACTGTGGATCCACCAAGCATGCCCAGTCATGCTCTAGGAGGTGGCTGCATCCCATAATACCCTGCTATGGATGCTACCACCATGGCTTCACTGCTGCATAATCTTCCCTCTTCCTAAAGACAAAAAATGTGACCCAAGAGTCTCAAAGATCAGACCCATCAGAGCTTTTAAAATCATCTTTGATCCTCATGATATCATCAGATGGGAAAGTAGAGAATGCAAGCCTTTCTCTGTTGTGTTGGATTTCATCGTAGCTAACCATTTTGACGACTCTAGGAAGCTGAACAAGGACTACCCAGGGCTGTGCAGGGAGGCTGAGACCCGGATGGACTCAGCCCAGTTTGTGTTCCTTTGCTTGGAGTTTCAACCTTATCGGGTCCTTGGCCAACATCCCATCATCAGATGATTAGCACATTACTCAAATCAGTTAGCTGGCTTCAGTGTCTTGGGCTAGCCATAAAATCAAAATGACCTAACAGCAATTGTTCAAATATTAAAATTATTCTCTTATTCAGCTTTTAGAGAAAGAGGAGGTTTGGCCAGATGCAGCCCATCCAGCATTTGTTCAGAGTGTCTGCATAGAATCCACCAGGGTCTCGTTTCCTTGTTTTATGTCATCTGCTGAGTGATTTGCCTGCAGCTGGGCTGTCTCAACTTTGAGTCTCCTAAGAGTCACTGCCTCATTGCCTGGTGTGGAGTGAGTGCTTTCCAGAACAGAACTGACAAAGTTCAGCAGAACCCATTGGCGTGCCTGTCCTTTCCCATCCTGCTGGTGTGGCTAATCACCTATACTTCGCAAATGCTAAATGACTGACCTGTTTTCCTTCACACTTCAGTATTTCTCCCCCAGTGAGATCATTAAGCAGCAGTTAGGTGATACGGAGGTCATTTCTTCAGCTTCCAGAACGTCCAGTCATACTTAGTAAGTGGACGCTTGCCTTTGTTGCCTTTGAGACATGAGCTGGCTTTGCAGAACTCCTTCTTCAGCCTCCAAGTACTAGGGTTGCAGGGATGTCTCTCCATGCCCAGCTCCATTGTGTGTCCACACTGCTGTGGCTTTAGGCTGCTGGAGCCCCACATTCCAATGCTGTTTTCAGTTCGAGTCTGTCTTCATGGCTGTGGCTCCCCACGACTCTCTCAACCTCCAGAAAGATTGCTCCCCCTGTTTCTGAAGAACTGCTCTATCAGGAAATCTCAGCTTCTGCACTGAGAAGTGCCAGGAGTCGTGTGGTGTATGCAGAAGGGAAGTGTGTGGTGTGTGTGTGTGTATATATATGTGCGTATGTGTGTGTGTATGGGTGTGTGGTGTGTGTGTGGTGTGTGTGTGGTGTGTGTGTATGTGTGTATATGTGTGTGTGTATGTGTTGTATGGTGTGTGTGCGGTGTGTGTGTATGTGTGTATTTGTGCGTGTGTATTTGTGCGTGTGTATGCGTGTGTGGTGTGGTGTGTGTGTGTATGTGTGTATTTGTGTGTGTGGTGGTATGTGTGTGTGTGGTATGGTGTGTGTGTGTATATGTGTGTGTATGTATGTGTTGTATGGTGTGCGTGTGCGGTGTGTGTGTATGTGTGTATTTGTGTGTGGTGTGGTGTGGTGTGTGTGTGTGTGTGTGTGTGTGTGTGTGTGTGTATGTGTGTTTACGGGATCTGCAACATGCACAGCAGTTTCCTTGTCACTCTGCCCATCAGGCTCTGTGGCTCATGGCAGTTGTCCCCAGATCTTCAAGTTCCAAATTCTTTCTCTTTTCCTTTATGCTTTGGTTGTTAATTGTTAATTGAGCATCGAGCTCTTGGGCTGCCCATGGCGGAGCAGGCTCACTCTGCCTCTGTCTGTTTGGGGTCCTCATCTTTGTTTATGTTATTTTACAGGGTGTAGTGGTCACACAGCCCAGTTCTGAGAGGGCTTGCTGTGGGGTGGGGCTGGGATGCTGCTGACATTTTTTTAAGAAACCTCAGGGACACCTTAGCTTCATAGTGTCTAGACAGTGGAATTTCAATTTTGTGTGATATGTCTATTCTTCCCTCCCTCCCTCCCTCCCTCCCTCCCTCCCTCCCTCCCTCCCTCCCTTCCTCCATCCCTTTATCTCAGTTACCCTTTGGCTTGGCACAAAACACTCAATCTCTTAGTTTCACCTCTAAAATAAAGATGCCTATTAAATGGTGAATGAAAGTTTGGTTAATGTCGGTAATAGCTTTTCTAGATCATGTGCATGTATTCTGTGTGCAGATAGCTTCAGTATTTTGCCTTTTTATATACCACAAGGCATTGATATTTAAGACAAATATTTTGGCAAGGGTTGGCCATTGCTAGGGACAGAGGAGCTCTCAGTTACCTTGTGTTTGTGAGGCTGTGATCTACATAGCAGCATGTTCTGGGTTGCTTCTGTTACACCGTGCTGCTCCCCAGTGGCAGCCTTCTCTGCCTGTCTTATCTTGTGTTCAGCTGTCTCTGCTTCCCCCTCTCTCTGTGAATCTTTAGGTGTATGAGTCACTGATAATATATTTGGTGATTAAGTTAACTGTGGCAAAATGTGTGAGATAAACTACTTCCAAAGAGGAAAGGTTACTTTTGGCTCATGCTTTTGGAGGTTTTGGTAAATGGTGATTTAGCCCCATTGCTTTGGGGCTGTGGCAGTACAGGATAGCACAGAGGGAGAATGTGGTAGAGGAGGCTGCTGGGAAACAATGCAAGATGGGTGTTTGCTGTCCTGGTATAGCTTTCAGGCGCAAACCCTCAGTGACCTGACTTTCTGTTGAGCTTTATGTTTTGCTCATTTCCAGTAGGGCCACAAGTTTGGAAACCAAGATTTCAGTACATGGGTTTTGGTGATGCTCTCCCTTGCTGCTGCTTCTGGTTTGTGTGTATGTCTGTGTATAAGTGTACAGGAACGCACAACACCTGCATGACTTGTTATAAGACCTTCACAGCATGGACCGAGAGGACTGACTCCCAAGACTCTTCTGTCTCATTGGAGTTATAGATAATTCATGGTAGTAGATGGGCAGGGTGGAGGGGTGGTAGCCTCTTGGAGCCATACCGCTCCTTGAGAATTTATAAACAGTTCTTGGTTCTTGAGAGTTGAGGGATGGATGCGGCCATTGGTAAGGTTGCAAGGCTCCTTTGAGTAACCCCTACTCTGTGCTCCCATAAGAAACCCTACTGAAACTCGCTGGGTCACAGCCACACAAAAGGCTGTGGAAATAGTGGAAATAGAAGGAGAACTAATCAGAAGGAGGAAGGGCATAAGAGAGGGCAATAGAGGTGAATTTAATTGAAATGTGTCATATACATGCATGGAAATGTCACATTCAAACTAATTATGTATAATTAATATAACTGAAAGAAACTCAGAAAATCTACGAATTTGCTTCTGCGCCTTTTTATTGAAGAGAAAAGGGATTTGGAGAGGGTTTTAAATGTGTCCCAGGTAGGGAGTGACAGCGCAGTCTGTGGTGTACCCTACCTCCTCTGTGGCATATGGCCACTGCCCAGCATAGCCAGAGGAATTTGCCCACTGTGCCACATGATTTGTTGTGGTGATGGAACTTGAGGAATGCATCACCATTTAGATGTGGTTTAACTGTGACTGACTGTAATACATTTTGCCCAAATGAGGAATGTTTCCTATGGTGTCAGAAGTTACCTGGCTTGGGAATGCCCAAGCTGCCTTCAACTTGCCATTCTCCTCTTTCTGCCACTCAGGAACTGATTGCAGGCAGGTGCTGACATTCCTGCTCAGCTTCCTTCCTGAGGTTGGTGGATGATGCACAAAGTGAGCTGAGCAGAGGCCCCTGGTTCCTGAGTTGCTCGTTGACATCCTGTCTGTGGCTGGCATCCTTGGGAGGGAAGCTGAGCTTATCTGTAAAGTTTCCAGTCTTTGCAAAGGGGGTCTAGAGCTAACTTTTCTTTCTGATCCTGGACATGGTGTGAGGAGAGTGCACGTGCATGCCTATAGTAAAACATGGCGGAAATCTCAGAATTACTGTTCATGCCCTGGGGGTCTGGGGAGCTTGACTGTCCTAGGAAACCTGAAAGGAGGTGTTAGCCATGTCCTGGTCCCCAGCCTTGAATCTGTACTCATTGAGAAAGGAGTAAATGCAATAAGAAGACTGAATTACTTTGGCAGGAGTTTTAACAGTTAAGTCAAAACTTGTTTATTATTTTGGTCACAGAAGCTCTAGAGAATCCATGCCAGATGAGTCTTTAGAAACAAGTGGTTGTTCTCTTTAAGGTAAATTGTTCATTGTTAGTTACTTAGACTCCTTCTTCTGGTGCAGATCGAAATGTACAAGAAGTTACCTCTTTGCCATGGAATCCTGCAGATTTATTTAATGGGAAAACTATTCTCTTACTCCTTCCTTTCTGGAAGAAAATGTCCCCTGAGTAACTGATGCTTCTAAAATGAAGCCTTGGTATTTATGATTTTGGAATAACTTTCGCTGTCCAAATGACTTCTAAATAGCCCTGAATATTAACTACTTCTATATAATAAATATCTTACACATAGGAAACTCAGTGAATTTGGTTATTCCCAGGTGAAGTTCAGAATAGAAATCACAGGCTCAGGTGATGAAGCTAAGGGTGGTATGCAAACCTGAGACTATTTAAGAACATGAAGGTCCTAACCTTAAACCAGGGACTATTCCTACCAAGGAAGGTCTTGGAGCTTGAACCAGAGGCTAATAACACACAAGAGAGGACTCAGTGCTTAAATCAGCAACTAACAAAAGGAGGTCCCAGAGCTTAAAGCAGAGACTATTATTATTAATTATTACGAACACACAGGGAAGGCCTTAGAGCTTAAGTCAGGGACTCTTAGCACACAAGGAATATCCCAGAGTTTAGATGAGAAACTGTTAACACACAGGGAAGGTCCCAGAACCTAAACCATGAACTATTAACTAACAAGGATGGTCTTTGAACTTGATTCAAATACAATTGGGTGTCGTGAGCTGAGGACTCAAGACTGTGTAAAGACTTGATACTTTGACACTTTGTAGAAGAATTGTGACAAATGGCCATTTGTGTTGTTATTTTTATTTTGTGTCAGCTAAAACACATCATTTCTGCTGTCAGGGACAGAGTAAAACATGGTGTTCCTTGTACTTACGCCATGCTCTGGATCCTGGCGCTCCTGTTTCTAAAATGTGGACTTGGCTCAAAGTGATATAAATACAGTCCAAAGTACTGATTTATACTTTAAGAATTCTTCCTAGGGCTTCTACAGCATGTCCTTGTTATCTGAGGATAATTAAAAGCAGAAAGGGGTCACTAGTGACCCACTTAAAAGAGGACCAAGATTTCACAATACGTTGGAGGGGGAAGACACTTTAGGTGTTGTCTTGAAAAACTAAAGTGAAAGATTTGAAAATAATTACCCTTTAGTTTACATTTAACAAAATTTAGGCAATCATTATTACATTTGTAGATCTGAGTCTGGAGAGTGGGCACTGGGAAGAAACCACAGAACACTCTGAGTGATCAGTGCAGCCATCACGGACTGATTCTTTTTTCATGGGAGTAAATTTTTGGATAGTTTAAAAACTTCCTACTTGGTGGCAATGGTGGCATAGGCCTCTAATCCTAGCACTGGAGAGGCAGAGGCAGGTGAATCTGTGAATTTGAGGCCAGCCTCGTCTACAGGGCAAGTTCCAGGACAGCCACGGCTACACAATGAAACCCTGTCTTGAAATCAAAACAAAAACAAACAGCGTAAGTCTCCCCCACCCCCAAACCCTCAAACTTCCCTATGATTAGAAGGAAAAAAATAAATAAAAAAGAGAGGACTCCTAGGTATGGTGAAGGAGAAAGTTTACTGTGGATAAAAGAGAGAGCATAGCCAGAGACAGGCATCTGGGTGAGTCCAGAGTGGGCATGACCCTGAACCGTGTGAGGAGGGGTGGCGAAGGTGAGCCAAGAGGCCAAGGAAGGTAAAGAGAAGATGATAAAAGATCAGGTAACTAAAATGGCTGTGTTATTTAAGGAAGGGTAGTTGGAAGATGGGCGCTCAGCCCAGTACCTGTGCTGGAGAAGTTTAGGGTAGGGGGCAGAATATGCCAGCTATACCCAGTAACAGGTAGGGACCAAGGAGTGCACCTCAGCCATTCAAGATCTAACATGCTAACTTCAAATGTGCTTTTCTTCTGTGTTATGTATGTGTGTGCATGTATTTGTGTGTGTGTAT
This sequence comes from Phyllotis vaccarum, assembly GCA_033318265.1. Classification (NCBI taxonomy): domain Eukaryota; kingdom Metazoa; phylum Chordata; class Mammalia; order Rodentia; family Cricetidae; genus Phyllotis; species Phyllotis vaccarum. Next base: position 82,040,221 of record JARWLC010000003.1, read on the forward strand.
GTGTATTCACATGTGGAGATGTTTATGGAGGATGGAAGCTGACATTGGGTGTCTCCCTTGTACCTTATGTGTTGAGACAGGTATCTCACTTGAGCCTAGATGTGGCTCATTTGGGTAATCTCACAAGCCAGTTTGTTCCAGACCTCTCCTTCCTCTGCCAGAATCACAGCCATGCCTGTGGGCATTTATTTATTTATATGGATTCTAGGGAACTGAATCCTGGTCCTCAAACTTGCACAATAAATACTTATCTGTCCAGTCTCATAAAAAAAAAAAACCAAAACAAAAACCCTCTATCTATTGGCTTAAGGATCAATTTTGTTAAAATTTTAGATCAATAAGAATTTAAGTGTAGTTTTCTTTAGTACTTGATTTAGCCATTACATTGTAGTGCTTTTTGTGTATTTGTCCATTTGTTTCCATTTTTGTGTGGTTGTTATTGTATATGTGTGTGTGTGTGTGTTTGTTGAGATAGTCTTGCTATTTAATGCAGGCTGATTTTCTAGCCAGGGGCTATTTTCTTGCATTGGGTACCCAAGGTTTGAGATGACAGGTGTGCACCATCACATCTGGCTTTCCACTCCCTTTCCCATCTCATCTGACATGACCATCATGTCCTAAAGATGGCTGGTGAAGGTTTTAGTCACTTTTCTTTGAAATCTCTTAGACCCTTTAGTATTAAATGTATTCTGGAATACCTCATTTTGTCCTCGGCTTTATGCTATTGTTTTCCATGACTACTTCCCTACCACACTGTTCAGTCTTCATGTGCTGGGAGATTTACTAATGCCATCTAGCAAATTTGCATTGGCAGCAAGGGTGCAGTATTGTTTGCAATAGAGGCACAGGCCTCTTAACTATCAGGCAGGAGCAGGTGCAGATGAACAGATTTCTGAATAGAGCATTAGTCATGAGGTGATTGGTCATTAGGAGACAGCTGAATGTTTGGAAGGTATGTATCTCCTAGCAGCTCCTACTGTGAGATCATGGATACCTAAGAAGGAGCCCTGAATTTTGTGTGAGTCAGTTCACAGTGTTAGGAGACCAGAGGCCCATGAGTGGACAGAGCTGGCTCTACTCTATACTGCCAGGAGGAAGCATGTTTTGCTAAGAGCATCTGAGACTTGTATCATAGCTCCATGCCCACATCAGTACATCAGTGCCATTCATTGCTGTAAATGGGAAACCGAGCTAAAGCAAGCTGCCAGTGACAAGAAGCAGAAGGAAGAACAAAAGGCAATGGCAGGAAGGTTGTCAGGGCCATGGAGATGAAGACTGTGGCTGTCCAGGAAGCCAGGGAACTCTCGATGGCATCCTGGGTGCTTGGTTGCCCTGCATGCTAAACCTTGAGTTTGATGACCTTTGGTTGCGACTTTTGACTTATGCAGCTGCATGTCAGAGCCACAGCCCTGTCTCAAGAACAACATATGGATTATTCCTAGAGCAAGCTCACAGAGGAGCAATAGCCACACCTGAGTCAGCCAGTGTTTATTTTTTTTAAATGCAGCACTTTTATTTCTATACTTACATTTAAAATTTATAGTGTGTCTGTGTGTGCATGTGAGTGTGTCTATGTGTATGTCTATGTGTGTGTGTGTGTGTGTAAGTCCCTAGACAGCTGATGCTGTGAGCTCACCATGGCTGATTCCCCCTGTCTCAGTGCCACTTCCCTCTCCTACCATCTTCCCCGGAAGCTGGTTGTACTTTTCAAGCTAGAATCCTTCCCTGAACCCCACAGGTCCCATGTTTACCAGAGTTTGCAACTGAAACTCAAGTTCTCAACTTGATCACTTACCACACCAAAAACTGTCTTTCTAATATGTGCATACTATTTTATTATTTGGGACAATCCCAGTTCCTGCCCCACATTTCTATGCCCCACTTCTAATTGCTCTGCCTAATGGCTGATATGTTCTTAAGGGAACTCTTTTAAATTCATATTCACCTATTTATTTAGCACATTGGTCTGAGGGTCCATGGATAGAGTACATAAAAAGCAAATGAAAATAGAGATGGATAGATGGTTCAGTGGTTAAAAGCATGTATTGCCTTTTGAGACTTGAGTTCAATTCTCAGTACCCAAGTCGGATGGCTGAGCTGCCTGTCTATAGCTCCAGAAAACCTGATGTCTCTGAACTCCATGGGCACCCATAAGAACTCACACTCCCATAGACACACAGACACACATAATAATAATAATAATAATAATAATAATAATAATAATAATAATAATAGAAGACAGATTTGAATTTCTCCCAAGGAGTTTTGTTTTGTTTTGAGATGCTATTAAAGCCCTGGTGGACTTCGGGCTATGATCCTCTGCCTCAGCCTCCTGGGTGATGGGATTTTTGCAATGCCAGGCAGTTTGCTGGCAAGGCTGCTTGGCCTGATGGAGACTATGCACTGATGGAAATACCTCTGTGGCTCTGATGGGGATGCTGCAGCAGATGGATGTGGCTGAATGAGGAGATAGTCAAACAAAAGGATTCTTCTGTCCATCCCAACCAGAATGGAAGTCTACCAAATCTTTGTCAGTGGCTCAAAAAAAAAAAAAAAAAGCAAATGTTTTGGGGTTTTGTTTTTACACACTTTAAAAATCACTGGCCCAATGCTGTGCTTGTGATGTGTAGGGCCTGGGTGGTGCTTTGAGATGACTTTCTCTAAACTTTCCTTCTTGTCAGCTATCAGGGAGGTAGATGATGGCATTTTGTTCCTGCAGTCCATCCCTGGTGGAGAGCTGGTCAGAACCCTCCTAGGGATAGTCTCAGTTCTGCTCTGCTTCTCCTCAAGGCAGTGTGGCAGAGTGCCTGAGTACAGGGAGAGGGCATGCTGGGAATAGATGACTTCTCTTTACAGCTGTGTTCTGTGACACCGTTATATGTGGGAAGGTGTTGTGTTATTCCTTTTGGTGGCTATAAAGCATGGGCTATTCACGGATCAGGATGGAAGAGAAGCAGAAGTTAGTGCCTGTGCCCCCTCTAGGCCCCATTAGTTAGAGTCTCTGCTTGCCAGTCCCTCCCAGGAAAAGGTCTGGTGGGCTATAGGCTGGGAGAGAGGAACAGGAAGGGTGTTGGCTAGTTGTCCCCACTGAGCTTCCTCTTGGGCTGGGTCTGATGAGATGCCTGCAGTGAGTCACAGGGAGGTGAAATGTTCGTCTCTGGTGATGGGTTGAGGTAGACCTTCCGTTTCTCTTCCCTGTGTGTCTAAGCAGAAGTCCCTGGCTGCATTGCAGGGATGACACAGGCTCCTGGTGGTCAGCTGTTAGGAAATGCAGCTGATGGAGGAGGCCAGGGTACGTCTGATAATCTAGCATAGTAGCCCCTTTGGTTTTGCCTCTAGCTTCCTTTTTCTCCCCGGGTGATTGGGAGGAGGGAGAGGAGGAGGCAAGCTTTCCCATGGCTTCCATGCTCATAGCATCTGCTAAGAAGGGAACTGTGGGTAAGAGGACTTTAGGGCTGCTAGTTGCCTTTCTGTTGGTAAATAATCAGGAGGATGTTACTTTAACATAGCTGTTCTGGTCTTCCTTCCTTCCCTCTGCTTCCTCTCCACCCCCACCACTCCAACATTAGAAGCCCTCATCCTAATAGGTCCCTTCACCAGACTTTCACTAGCTCTTCTTGGGCTGCCCAGTGGCCACGCACCTGTCCCCTCTCACCTACTTTGATCAGTGTCCCATTGTCCCTTGCTCTCTTTTGATCAGATCCCAGTCTCACCTTGGGAGAGGCCAGTTGCAGAAGAAGCCCCCGTGGGTTGGTTCTCTAGTCGGTCTTAGGAGGCTCACCTCATTCTGGCTTATGCTTGGTGCACAAGGTTGACTTACCTTCTGTCCCCAAGGCCAACACCACAGGTAGCACCACATATTCTGGTTCCTCTTATGCCACTCATCCTGCCCCCTTTCTTGGGTTGTCATCAAACTCCACATTTCTTTACATGTTCCATTTTTTTTTTTTTCAGTGTAATCTTTGTCTGTATTCCTAGAGCTTAAGTCCAGGACTCCAGTATGATCAGGGCCTTTCTGATGCAGGTTTCCAGACTCTATCCTTGCTTGGGTATCTCATAGTGAGCACATGTGTGGGAACTAGCTCTCTTAGTACAAGGCCCAGTCTCACACGTACCTCTCCTGGCTGGAATGTCTCCTCTTTCCTTGATGATTGCTAAAGATGCCCTTTCTTTGCCTCTTCCAGGAAGCCAGCTGTGTCAAGTGCTCCCGTGGCAGGGATGGGGAGACTGGAAAGGTCTTAGAGAGTATATCCTGTGATGAATGCCTTAGAGACTCTTCAGCCAAGGACTTCTCTAAAGACAGAAGTGGAGCTCTCCCTCCAGCCTCTGTGTAAATGTAGAGGCATTTAGCGAATGGCTGGTGCTCTCAACTTTCATCTTTAGATTTTTAAATCCACACCCAGTGCTTTCTGTTTGAGGAAGGTGCTTGCTGTACAAAATATTTAACGAAGAAGTCTTAGGGCTAGGAAGTGGTGCAGTCAGTAAAGGACCCGCCGCATAAGGACAGGGAAATAACTGAATTTACATCTCCAGTGCTCACATAAAAAAGCCAAGCACAGTAGCACTCATCCCTAACACCAGCCCTGGGTGCTCAGAGATAGGAGATCCCTGGAGCTCATTGGCCAGGCAGGCTAGCTGAAGGATGAGCCCCCAGTTCAGAGAGAGGAACAGCTTTGTTTGTTTGTTTGTTTGTTTGTTTGATTTTTAAATAAGGTGGAGAGTTATTGAGAAGACTCCTGACAACTTGTGACCTCCACACACAGAGGCACGCATGTGCCTGTGTACCACACATGCATACATGCAGACATGTACACACCCACAGGAATATGTATATACACCGTTACATACGCACAAGGTCTTTTTTGTTGTGGAGGGGAATAGAAGCCCATGGCTTCAGTGGCTTCACTGTCACTTCTAGAACCCCGAGAACATTGCAGGTGTGTTTCCTACCTCATCTGGGAACTTCTGAAGTCACTGGAGGGACTCATTCCTCCACTGCATATACATAACCATGTTCTCAATCCTTAACATTTTATATTTGAGCTTCCATAAGAAAGCTAATGACAGAGTATGATAAGTATGATAGCCAGCTACAGTGCATGAGGGAGTCTGCCGAGCAAACCGGGGCCTCCAGCCTGCCCTGACCTCTGCTGTGGTCCAAAACTGTGTGTCCTGAATACTCATGATTTATTTGTCTGTGATGACCTTAACTCCTCCAGGTGATGATTTCTAGACTGCCTTCTAGAGCCATGCTTCATGAAAGCAGGATTCTAGTGAGATTCGAGGCCCAATCATTCTCCAGACCAGATAGGTCCCAGCCCTTGCTTGCTGTCTGTTAGTTAGGGTATCTTTGCTGTGATGAAACACTATGACCAAAGTTGTGGAGGAAAGGAGTTTATTTGGCTTACATTTCCATGTCTTAGTCCATCTTTGGATGAAGTCAGGACAGGAACTCAAACAGGGCTCCTGAGGGCAGGAGCTGATACAGAGACCATGGAGGAACGCTGCTTACAGACTTGCTCCTCCTGGTTCACTCAGCCCGCTTTCTTATAGGATACAGGACCACCAGGCCAGAGATGGCAGCCACCCACAATGGGCTGGGCCCTCTCCATCAATCACTAATTAAGAACATGCCTTACAGCTGCATCTTATGGAGACATTTTCTCAATTGAGGATCCTCCTCTCTGATGGCTCTAGTGGTGTCAAGTTGACATAAACTGGACAGTGTCTATTTTAAAAGGAAGGGAAATGACCCACAGTGCTCAGGATCTTTCCTCTAAATGAGGGTATCTAGTAGGCATCACAGCCTTCAGAGAGTCTTCTTGCTTGAGCACTTGGGCTCTCTGAAGATGTGACCTCAAGCTATGTTGACAGATGGGACAGTGTCAAACATTAAGCCTTCTGTGGTTTGCCTGACAGGGTGAATAACAGTATTCTGGGGAAATAACTGCCCGGCCCCTTTTCTGGCAGGTAGGAGAGGCTAAGGGACCTGGCAAACACTGAGGGCTTGGCCAGACCTGATGCTCCTGCTAACATTTTTCTTTGACTTGGGGATCTTCCCAAAGCCCAACTCCTTGAATGAGCAGGATGAGTGGAAAGCTTCCCAAGTGCTTTCCTGAAGGCACTGAGGTGGGAAGCAAATGACTCATCTTGGTAACACTTGATTTGAGTTCCTAAGTTCAGGGAGGAGGCAAGGCTGGGAGCCTGTCTACAGGTGAATGTATAGAAAAGGTATCAGGCACCTGGGACTCTCTCTCTCTCTCTCTCTCTCTCTCTCTCTCTCTCTCTCTCTCTCTCTCTCTCTCTCTCTCTCTGTGTGTGTGTGTATATGCCCATGTGTGGCCTGTGTGCACATGAGTGTGTGAGTGGTCACACCTACACAAGCCCACGTAGAGGTTTGCACAGAGAGGGACCCCAGGGGTCCTACTTTTCAGTCTTTGTATTCTCTCATCCTGGGGTCTCCACCACTTACAGCACTACAGTACTGCAGTTACATGTATGTGCACAGGACCACGCCAGCTATATTTATGGGTGCTGGGATCCAAACTTGGGTCCTCCTGCTTGTTCAGCAGGCACTCTTACTCACTGAACCATCTCTTCAACTAGTAAATGGTTCACCACAGAGCTTCATTCACCTTGATACTGAGGTGTCCCTAAGGTGAGAGACTTCTGGCCTGGATGGGTTCTGGTGACCTGAGAAGAACTCTTGTTACTAGGGTTAGTTGTCAATAGATGCTTCCAAGCCTGAGGGTCATGAAAACATTCCAGCAGGAACAGAGAGCTGGAAAATCCTTTCCATATGGCCAAAATGGGAGGGAGTTGCATCCCAGGCCAGTGCCAGCTGAAATGCTGCCCTAGTGTGGCCACAGGCTGTTGTCAAAAACAGGAGACCTGGCTCCAATTTCCCTGAACCAAAATCCAGCCCAGTGCTTCAAGAGCCAGCTGTTTGGGGGCCCCTTGAGGTGATATCTGAGGGCCAAAATGACCTCCGCTGCCCTGCCTTCTGGGCCAGCAAGAGCCTTGCAGATCTCTCCACTTACCTTTGGACAGAGAAATTCTCTTAGAATCTCTGTGCAGTCCCAGAATATGCCTTGCTTTGTCTTCATAGTCAAAGATCACTGAATGTGCTCTCTGCATTACCCCATTTCAGCCCCAATTTCTGGAAATCTGACATAAGTATGCATTGTTTTAAACTATGTACTAGTTTGTTACATGGAGTAACAAATGTGACAAGACAGCCTGTCTCTATTTTGGAAACATAAAACTCATATATACATACACACATATACAAATTCATGGAATATAAAAATTAATTCTGGGATTTTTCTAAGCCAATTTTTCTGGAGGAAGGGCAGGGGTGAGTCTCCCCTTGCCTCCCTCCCTCTCTCATCAGGGAAGTGGTCTCCTTTCTCTTCCCATTCTTTCTGTCCCTCTCTTTTCTCCTCCCACACCCTCCTTCTCTCCCTCTTCCCTCCCTCCCTAGTAGCCTAGGTTGACCTGGCTCTTCTGGCCTAAGCCTCCTGAGTGCTGGATTACAGTGTGAGCCACCACAGCTCAGTGGACGGTCTTTCTTAACTACCATGTCCTCACTGTGCAGATCAATACCTACATCTCTTAATAAATAAGGAGAGAAGAAGTAACTGCTTTTCCAGGAAGACATCACAACGTGAAGCATGTCACCATTACTGGATGGCACAGAATGCCAATATGTTGCATTCTCATTTGGAAATGTGAGTCTTGGTTAGAATTTAGGTTGAGATGAAACAAATATCGTGATTTAAACTCTAATCTGAAAACTTAAGACCACAGATTCTCCAAAATATGGCACGTTTAAAGTACTAGCCATCAGTGCCACGGGTCTCTCCTCAGATGATGGTGTGGAGGTAAAAGCACAGGCAGCATGCCAAGGGTACGAAGCTTCCCTCAGACCTGGGTTGGCTTGCGATCTGTGCTTAGCTTTGGGTCCCCAAAGGCACCTCAATGTGAACACACAGGGATTCCTGCCTCTGGAACATGTCTAGAATTTAGAATCATCCCCAGAGTTTTTGGTAAAGGATCATCCACTCCTGTGCTTCATGCCATTGGAATGTCTCAGTAGCTTCACGTAGTTGACATGTTAACCTGCCCTTCGCCATCCTGCTAAATCTGAGCTAACCTAACTTGGCTGTAGGTTTTCTATTTCATCTTCCTCTACTGCTTCTGAGACAGGGTTTCACTATATAGTCCCTACTGGCCTGAAACTCCTTATGTAAACCAGGCTGGCCTTGAACTCACAGAGATCTGCCTCTGTCTGTCTTCCAATCAAGCATTAACAGGATGGGCCACTGTGCCTGCTTCATTAAAACTTATTAATATCCCAGATACACAGAGAAAGCCTCTTTTTTTGGGGGGGGGAACTCGGTTTGGGAAAATTCCGGTGTTATTTATTCATAAATTTTTAAAGTGGTTGTTTACAGCATCTTCTAGAACCAAGGCTGCTTCTAGGGTTGATCTATTTCTCCACTCATCGCCTGACCCCATCTTTGCTGAAATACCTATCTGCCGCTGGTCCCGGGAGATGAAAGGAAAGGAGCTGACCTTCCTTAGAGGAGCCCACATTCTAGACGGGAAGGCAGGCAAGGGAGCAGGCGAGGTGAACACGAAGAAGCTGGTGTTGATGATTCAGTTCTGAGAGGAGTCCAGTGAGCTTCCCAAGGAGCATGCTGCATAGGAAAGGGGCCCTTGAGACAAGTGCTCAGACACCAAGGGATGTTGGCAAATAGATACCATGAGCTGGGCTTGGGATCCTGTTTCTGTGGGCCACTTCTTGGTGATATTTTCCATGAATTTTTTTCTGCCAAGGAAACAGATACTCTAGTTATGGACTTGTACATGCAATGGCTTAATCATCACTGGTTTTAAAGCTTCAGTGCATACTTTTTCATGAAGGACCAGAGAGTGAATATTTCATGTTGTAAGGGCTCTCTATCTGTCATTATCCAGCTCTGCTATTGTAGCATGGATGAAAAAACAAAGCATAGGTAATATGGAAATAAATAAACATGGTTATGTTTCAATATAACTTTATTGACAAAACAGAACAGCCAGCTGGATCTGGCCCTGGAAGCTGCAGCTTGCTGAACCCCATTCTAGAACACCTAGTGTGAGTATCAGTATTTTGAGTATCCCCTAGAGTGAACCTGGAGGTCTCAGTAGCTTCTCAGGTGAGCCAATAATACCTGGGAGTGTGTGAATTCCTGATAGTCATATAGAACCCCACAAAGAAACAATAGTAGTCTGGCCTCATAATGGAGACTCAGATTGACTCAATTTTCCAGTATTTCACATCCTGGTTAATATTTAACAGACTTCTGAGATTCCAGATCTAATCCATCTTTAGGTCATTATATCAGAGGAATCCAACAAGAAAACCACACTAATCCAGGCTCGGCAGAGGGCTTGACACTGAGTGAGTATGTGTACTTTAAGATTTTTGGAAACTAAGAATGGAGATGACTGGTTTGGAGCTGTTGGGAAGAAGTGTGGTGAATATCTGAAGGGGTGACTTGTGGAAAGCTCAGCATCAGACGAAGCCAGGAACAGCTGGTTAGTATAAAATGAAGGCTGTGTGAAAGGAAGTCCCAAGTGCAGATTAGGGGAAAGAATGTATCTTGACATCTTAAAGCAGTAAGCCAGGAAAATCTGTCTTTAATAGCAGATTCTGTGGGAAAAGTCACTACATTCAAAGATTTGAGTAATCATTCAGAACAGCACAGTACAGCTTTTTAAAAGATGGGTCTTTCGAAGAGCACATCCTAAAATCTACAATGTGGTAGGGCATTAAAGAACTTCAAAAATGCTATCCCAGGAAAACACGGGAACCCATCTGAGTCACCTCTGCTGGCCTCATGTGACCACAAGGTGTCTGTTTCTTGGCTAATAATGGAGAAGTAAATGACTTTGGAAAACTTTTTTTTTTTTTTGAGTAAAACTTTAAAAATGAGAAGCAGATGAAGTGTCAGATGGCACTGAGTGGCTTGAACCATATTCTCGAGGAACAGATGAAAAGTGAAGCCTGTGGTCTCTGGAGAGCCTGGGCCTGGCACTGTGTGGTTTATTTGATCTAGCTTCCCAGCAGGCTCTGAGCTGTTGCCTTTAGTAGTGGAATGGATGAAGAAATGGAAGTGTGAGAATCGATAGCTTCCTGGAAGAAGCAGTAGTAAGAGCTGCAGTTATTCTAAGCAAAAATAACTTAAACCTTGTCTCGGGTTTTGTCTTAGACATAACATGTGATTTGGGGACATGCACCACGTCCTGTCATGTGAAGCCTGAGCCTCGCTGGTCCACCAGTCATTGAAACTCACTCTTGAAGGGATTAAACTGATCTGTTTCCCACATGTGTGGATTTTTTTCCTTCCTGACTAGGGTTAGCTACAGCTGTACAAAACCAAAACTTGTTCTTGTAAGAATCTTGAGCTGCTGAAGGAATCATCCATAGTATGGGTTTACCCAAAAGTCTTTTCCACCATTGAACTTGGCTGTGGGTTGAGTTCTCTTTCCTATTGGACAAAGCTTTTTAATAAAGAGAATATGGTAAAGGGACAGTCTATCATCTTGTTCATGCTTTTCTGCTTCCCCGATAATTAAATATGAGGCCTTAGAAAACACCGCAGTGTGGCTATGTTTCATTAATCTTTGAAGCTTTCCTAGCTTTTCTGGAAATCTTTGTTTTCTGGAAAGTTCTCTACTGGGGTGTTACTTTCCTGACATAACTTCTTTAGCTCATGGTTTCAGGAGAATCGGTGGCCACGTTGCTTTAGGTCTGTGGAGCGGTAGTGCTGGAGCTTGTGGTGGGACACAGCCACTTCAAGGAAAGCAAAAGAAGAAGATATCTGGGTTCCCACCCCGCTTTGAGCATTCACTGCCAGTGACCTGAACAGCACTCACTAGGCCCCGCCTCTTAATACGTTCAGCCACCTCCTAGCATCACTACAGGCAGGGAACAGGCCTTTAATGTATGTACCTTGGGGAATCACCCAAACCATGGCAGGAAGTACACAGTTTCTTAGAGAAGCCCCCCCCCTTCTCTCTCCCCAGCTCTTCTTCCATGTATGTATGTGTGGGCGTATAAAGGCCAGAAGATCAGTGTGAAGTGTCTTCTTCAATCTCTATCTTAGATAGAAGTTAAACTGCCAGCTGTCTCTGCCTCCCCAGTGCTGGGACTTTCAGGTGAATGCTGACATGCTCAGTTCTTTTTGAGGTTGCTTGGGATCTGAACTCAAGTCCTCAGGCTTGTGAGGCAAGCACTTTACCCACTGAGCCATCTCTGTAGCACCTAAAATTCTCCTTCTTACCTTATGTAGTAAATAGCCTAGTCAGTAGAGAAAATGTAGGAAGAGCGAATTAAAATCTCAATGGTCCTAGAGTCTTTACTGCTATTTGAGTATAATCAGTCCTTTATCTTAAATCGGACCATTAACTCCTGATGCCAGTATACTCAGATAGTTGCTGTTGACTGTGTAACAAGCCCACCCCATCCAGCCGCTTTCATTCACCAGGCTCCTAGTCTGCCCACTGCATCACCACATCATCACATCCAGTCAAAGGACCACGCTTAGGACCTCCTCCTGACTGTTTGGTCCTATGGTCAAACTCCCACTTCTGCTTGCCAACCTCTCCACCTGTTCTCCAAGGTCTTTTTCTTTGGAGTAATTAGAAGTAAATAGTTCTATTACAAATCTCTGAGGGGTATCTGCACTCAGCTGTTGCTAGCCACGCTGTCCTCCTGGCTCCCTGAGTTTTCTTCCTTTTCCACCCTCTAGTCCAGTCAGACTGGCTACACTGCTTGTCCCCTTAACATCTGCCTCCCACTCTCATCTCAAGAGTTGAATCAGGCCTAGTTTCTCCCTCACCTGAACCTGCTCACTATTGACAAGTGCAGGCCGTTCTCAGAATTCCCCAAGGCTCCACTCCAGCGTTACCTCCTTAGAGATACCTGAGTGTGATGTAATCTAAATCAGAAGCCTTTACACCTGCTGTGATTCTCCATTGTGCTTTACTTACACATTCAGTGTGTAGGGATCAGTTCATTTATCCATTCATATATTTAATTATTCATTCATATATTTCATTTGTCCATTCATATGTTTCCTACTTAGTCCAGTTACTTTCAGAATATGTGTTCTTGGTGACAAGGGCTTTGGATCACTTGGTCTGTGTTACTGGGCACACATGGACCACCAGGACTGTTGACTATTAAGTCAAGGGAAGAGCCAGATTTGTGACATTTTTTTGAACCTAAGTCTCCAAATCAAATCATATTACAGTTAAGTTTTTCAACAGTGCCATGAGTTTTCCTTAAATAACTATTTTCTGTATCACCCAAGGCTTGCCATTCCATGCCTAAGATTTATCGTGTTTTATGTCTTGTGGAAAGACTTCAGTGGTAACTTTTCATTGATTCACATCATAGCTCGACATTTAGATGACTAGATGGGAAGGCAGCAGTAAATCAGCAGGTCCACAGTGATGGCCTGTGCTGACAGACAGTTCTGTTGTACACTAGTTTCTCTTCCTTCCCCTGTGGTTGCCAGGAACATATTTAGCATAAGGAGAAAGACATTCTCATCCATTTGTAATGCGGAGGTTCCCAGTGGGGTTTGGGTATAGCTTCCAAGATGCTCTGCAGAGAGTCTGAAACCATGGCTCATATTAAAGCATGGTAGGCAAACTCTATACAAACAATAGGTTTTATTTTTCCTACGCTTAATTTGTTATTAGTTTAGCTTATAAATCTGTACAGTAAGTAACTAATAATAAAATAGACCAGTCTGACAAAATTCTGACTTGTTTGGATGTGGTTCTCTCTCATATTATCTGATTGTTGAGTACCCATTTTTTTTTTCACTTCTTAGCATATTACCAACACTAATGCTACTGTAGTTAGTGTTACCTGTGTGGCTGATGGATGACAATGGATGGGTGGGACCATGATTAAGTAAAATAAGGGTCGCTTAAACATGAGCATACCTTGACAATTTATCTGCCAAGGGGGCTTCAAGTTAACCAGCAGGTGGGTGTTTTATAGAATGTGGAAACTCTGGATAAGGGAGTGAGCCAGATTGGATGAAATTTCCTCACGCTGCTCATTCTGTATAACATAAGACTATATAACCTATAAATGCCATTCTGTATAACCTAAGGCTTTATAAGCTAAGACAATGTTTCTGGAGTTATCTAGTTAATCTTTGTAGAAGGCAGAAGTGAGAATAGGACGGACCAGAAAACAGGATCTAAACTCTCCAGGAGAACTTTAGGAAATGTTGTATGATGAAAGACATCCCCTAAAATGTATTCGTCCCCACCAGTAATCTTCCTGTAAATACAGTGTGAAGAAAATGGGGCTTGACTCTACAAAACAAGTGAGGCTTATGGTGTGTAGGATCTTGTAGATGACAGTTTGGTTGGTGTGATTGCTGAGTTGCTTTGAAATGTCAGCGTCATTGCTGCGTAACTCAGATGCAGAAAAGCTCTCCCTTTCTTAGTGTCTGCTGTGTTGTGAGTGTAATTAGTTGTGTGTCCCCTTAACACACATTCGTCATTCACACACGAGTATCTGTCAGCCTAACATCCCCTCTACTTTCTGTCTCAGCCTCTACCTCTGATTCCTGTAGAAAGGGGGTTTGATCATCGACATTAGAGATCATCGACGTATATAGTGTATTGAAGCAGCTGCTGTGATCATTGCTAGCAGTGCACCTGAAAACCTGTTCTTCATGTTTTCATACACTCCAGTATGGGTGCTCAACACCTGTGTCCTTCTCTGCCCTTTAAGATCAAGGGTAGAGACCTGTGCAAAACAGGAGACAGGAAGCAGGTACCTGATAATTCCTGGGCTAACCTCTAGTGGCCAGCACCCTCAGAGGCGTGTGTTTCCATTTCCATCCATTGACTCGGGTCACATGGCTTTAAACACATCATATGGGGTGTAGCCTACTTATTTCTTAGACTGACGGAGGTGCAGGAGGAAGCTGTGTCCTCTCCTCTCTTGGCTGCTTTCCTCTGTTAGAAAGGTTGAGTTTACAAGTTTGACAAACAGGCTAGAGCTAGAAGTTTGGGGAGGTTTTATCCCCTTCTGTCTTACGTTGTTCTTTTGACCAGTTCTCACACTGACTAGCCCAGGTTGGCCTTGAACTCAGGAACTTCTTGCTTCTTCCACTGAAAGCTGGGCCCCTCTATACTTTGCTTGGAAATTTTAACAAAGATGTTTTTTAAATGTTTTCTTTTTATTGCTTTTTCCATTCCAGACTTGTTTCTTTTAGCACTGCTTTGCAGCTTTATTCTTGACATTTCCTCATAAAGCTATTCACTCTCACCCAGTTTCACTTTTCATGGTTGAAGGAACCTGTGGCCAGTGTGATTCAGAAACATGAAATAGTAATTTCCAGAAGTAAGTGATATTTTAAATTGCATCCCTATTAATGTGAATCATCCCTTTGCTCAGCATATCCAGGCCATATATGTTACCCTCCCATTAGCCACTATCTGTAGGTTGGAAACCCACCCCTCTTTGTTAAGAAGAAACTAGTGTAAATAACCATTTGTCAACAAACAGACGTGGCCTTGTTTGCCTTTGAGACTCCTTGTTATGGGGCTTGATCTTAACTTTGATCTTAGGGAACAGTGAGCATACACATAAACAATAAGCAGGATCCATCCATGCCCGTCCTCCCACGAAGAACTGGGCTGTTACCGGTTCTGCTCATGTGTCTACATGATCACTGATGCAGTCTGGTTTCACTCTTGATTTCAGAATTACCTCAAGGGGAAGAAGGAATTTGTCCTGCACATTGTCCATAGGTTGTATGTAATGTCCACAAATGCACATTCACTTCAGATTGTGACTTAGAAAATGTAAGAGAATTAGAGATTTCATTGTAGGCTCTTGGCATTATATGTATCATATTAAAAGTGCAGCTGCTACATGTGTGGTTCTTCATACTTGAAGCTCTTGATAATTACCTTGGTAAGATGAAACCAAGGAATATTACAAATGATGGGAAAAAACAGGTATATATATCTAGTCTCCGCCTGCATTCTTCACTGCCCCAACATACTCTTTGAAGGTTTGTGGGTAGGGTCTGTGCAGTGAACCCAAACCTTGTCATAATTTGCCTTTCTAAAGCTGCCATGAAACATGAGCCAAAAACAACTTTGGGAGGAAAGGTTTATTTCACCTGGCAGATTACCATCTCTCATGAGGGGAAGTCAGGTAGGAACCTGGAGGCAGGAACTGAAGCAGAGGCCATGGAGGGTGCTGCTTCCTGCTTTATTTCTATTGACTTTCTCAGCTTATTTTCATATGCAACCCAGTCATTAATCAAAAAATGCCTTTGCAGATCAGTGTAAGGCCATCTGATAAAGGCAATCCCTCCGTGAAGGTTTCTTCTTCGTAGATGACTCTAGCTGTCTAATTAATCATCACAAGCCCTTAGTGTATGTGTATATATACCTCATTGAGAGCTTTGTGGCACTTACTTCAGCTCCCTCTGCTGCCTGTGCCCTTCATGGCAGTTGCTATTCTGACTGTGAGCACCTGTGGCCAGTGGCTGTCCCATTTCTCTGTCAGTGTCCATTGAGACTAGGCTCACACCTATGAAGCATACAATATCAGAGAAGAATCTGGTTTATTAGAACCTACAGGCTGATTTTAGAGGAAGAGATACATGTGAATAGGGATACTGTTGACAAAGACTCAACTTTAATTTGTACTTAGCGAAAAACCACCAACATTTACTTAACCAATTATCCAAGTATTAGGAAAACATCCACTATGCTATAGATATTATTCTACTGTGTAATAACATAAACCTAGGTAATATCATAAACCTGTGTAATATCACAAACAGTCTTCCTGACAGATAACCTGGGCAAATGCTTGTGCTGTCAGGGTAGCCTGTGATTTATTCTCTGTCTTGGGGCTGTACGCACACATAAACACACACATGCACACATCAAGTTGAAGCACAGAAACCTCGGTGCTGTGAGAACCGACCTTTCAGTTTTCTGAGGGCATCATGTTGGGCCCAGAGAGTTTCGAAGGGACTTTCCCCCTACCTGGTCTCTGCTGGCCGTCTCTGGATAGCGTCTACCCATTTTGTCATTGTCCTTTGATTTAAACTTGACTACGTCACTGATGTTTGGTTTCCTACTAATGGTTTTCTTTCAACTGGCCTAGGCCTGGATTTGATGCTAAGAGATTGAGAACTTGAAAGCGCCAGTCAACTGAGTCGTGGTGAAAGGAACCGAATGATTCCCAGGCTATTAGCAGGCACATGGTGCTACCTATAGGTCATAGCATAGCTCCTACTGATGAAGGCCATTTAGTAGAAAGGGGCTTTTATTTTTATTTTTTTTCAACTTAGAATTGCTCATTATTGAAATTGTTTTGGCAATTTCATGTAAGAGGCATTTGATTTTTAGAAGTCAAATAATAGTAATTATTTTATGTTGGCAATGGCTGAGGCAACCTTGAAGGTTAGATTAAAGGTCAGCTCTCCGAGGATTCCTCAATCTCTGCAGTCCAGGTGTGTTCAGAGCAAGAAAACCCCTGCACTGAACATGTGCAGACTCTCTCAGTGTTATTCTGCAAACAGCGCAGTATTAGGATGATTTCCATGGTACTTGCTTGGTATTACATGCCATCTGGAGATGGTGGACAGCTCTTGGGAGGCTGTGACTAGATTATTCAAATACTTCATTGTACTGCTTAAGGAACTCGAGCGACTTTGCCTTTGAGTATAACAGAGAACCTAGAACCAATCTCTTAAGGATGACCCCACTGCCACTGTCCGGTTCATTGACAATTCAGTGTATGAATTCAGGAGAGATGTCCCTGAGCAAGAAGCAAGGCCATCTGGGAAAGTCTTCCTGGAAAGAACCTTGAAAGGCATCTTGAAAATTGTCTGAGAGTCTGCAGGAAGTGCCCGAGGCTCTGTGAATCTAAGTATCTGCTTTCCTTTCTTCTGGGCATTCTAGAAGGAGATCAGGAAATAACCCAGAGTTTAGAAACTAGGTCCCATGACAGGAACAGTCCTCATTTCTAGAATAGGGACCTTCAGATGCCTGACTAAAGGGGCCCAGATTTAACTTATGAGAGGTAGCAGCCACTAGGGTAATTCAGTAATATGTGAATAAACACACTGGAAACATCCATAAGCCATGAGCAGCTACCTCTGTCAGCTCAGCAAGCCTTTAAAAGCCCTGCCCCAGTGCTAGGCCTCCTGCTTCTGTCCCCACAGGTACAATTAATATGGAATAGGCCTCCAAGTCAAGCCTAGGCCATTTCAGGGGAGACTGAGACCAAGTGAAAGTAGGGGGTACCCTGAGAACAAAGGAAGAGCCTCAGAGTCAGACTAGAGTTTCAACCTGCCCCTGACTTTCAACCCAGTCTCTCCTCATTTGCATTTTATTCCATGAGTACCTGAAGGCATGTGTGTGTACCTCATTGTGTGGCTGGTCCCTTTAGAGCCCAGGCTGCCCGGTCCCCTGAAACTGGAGTTATGGGCACTGGTGAGACACCTGATGAGGTGCTGGATAAGGAACTGAGTCTTTAAGCACACCAAGTGCCCTTAACCTCTGAGTTAACCTTAACCTCCAGCCCCTCCCTTTCTTTTTGTATTAACCACACTGGTCATTCTCTCTTCAGTGCTACATTTTTGTTTTGTTTCCTTTGTCTAGACCTCCTCCCCACAACCCCCCCCCCACAGACACAGACACACACACACACAGACACACACACACACACACACACACACGCACTCACGCACGCACACACACAGACACACAGACACACACACACACACACACACACACACACACACGCACGCACGCACGCACGCACGCACGCACGCACGCACGCACGCACGCACGCACACACGCATGCACACATACACACTTTTGTATCAAATGTCTCTAAACTTGAATTTGCTTTTTTCTTTCTCTCACGTTATCCTGACTGCAGGGAGCTGGCCTCCCCCTCCCACTGCCCCGCCCTCATAAAGGCACTAGGGCACTGAGGAAGTTTCTTTGTCCAGTGACCAGATCTGTCTTTTGTCTTTGTGCAAACTGAATTTCCTTCAACAAAAGAGTGACCTGTCAGCTTTCAGAATCCCTCCTGGTACTTGGGCCTCCCTACCTCATCCTGCACTTACACAGCCCAAAGTGCCTTGTGCACACCAAAGTTTAGAGGGCTTTGCTTTCACTGCTCTGGAAGGAGGTGGCCAGACACAGATGCGCCATCTGGACAGAGATAGCAGTCCCTATCTCCTGCCTCTGGCTTCTTCCTTTTCTCTTCATTTTTATGGCTCTTGGTCTTTTCCCATCTTAGACACTCTTCTTCTGGAGCAGCCACATTTTCCCAGAGTTTAGGATAGTGGGGAGGAGCCCAAGGGGAAAAGCAATCTCTAATTGGTCTAGCCCACTTTATAAGGCCTCCAAATCATTTTAGTAATAAGCAGATTTGAGAGGGAAAACAGGAACATGCTTTAAATACACACACAGGCACACACACAGTCATGTATATAACCCTGGAGTTCATATGCATCACTGCCATCTTTGTGGCTTCAGGTAATGAATTAATGACTAAATTTCACCATGTGGTACTGATAATTATTTTGCCTTGTAGAAACTTCACATGAACTGACTGTCACTCCTTCACCCAGCACAGGGTGGCTCCTTCGTATGTTGTGTCTGCCTCTGGTTTTAGAAGTAAGCGTCATTCTCTGGACACCAGCTAGAGCACACTTCTACCGGGGCATCTCCAGCCTTCCACTCACTGCAGGACACTCAAGCGAACTCATCCCTAACAATTTCAAAAGATGATACAAGGAAGAAGCGGTGAAGAGACTTGTCATGAAATAGGTAGAAATAGCTCAGGAGCCTACAACAAGGTTGCCCACAAGCACTATGGGCCTGTCACTCTGAAGCCTTGCTGTGGTGGCACCTCTCACAGCTGAGCCATCAGAATGCCACACAGTCACTCTACTTTTTCAAATATGAGCAATGATTCTCCCAGTCCAGCCACCTCTCACTACACATGGCACCTTGTTACACAAGATAAATGCAGGCATATATGTTGACAGTCATCCTACTCCAGTACCTTCTGGTGAGATCCACTATTCCCATGGTCCCTACTCTTTGAGGAAAAAACATGTTCAAGATTGTTCTACCCTGGACTCAATGCTCAGAGATAATTCACTAAGTAAGTCACCCATGCTGGATGCTTTAGGTGACCTGCTCTAGCCTCTGTGTACCCGGAACCTCTCTTTTTCTAAGGAATTCAGCATTGTGGTGCCTCTTGGTTGTGACTTCTCACTCCCAAGGAGGTTGTCTGCCCATTCACTTTCAGGTCTTTGGTGTGTTGGAAAGAAAGTCTGTGAACTGAAGTGGGCTGCTTTTACTCCTGGGCTGAGCCTTGGAACTTGAGCCAGGGGTTGGACAGTGTTTTCTAACCTCTGCTCTTGCCTTTCTTAGACCTCAAAGTAAAGACTCTTTATTTCTCTCTCTTCTTCCTAGAGAGTTCTGGCAGATAACTTGGAAGATCAGAAAGCTGAATAGCCGATGAGGAGAGTGTCTGCATCTGAAGCCATGATTTAACTGCTAAGGTGAGTGTCTCTGGGGAGGGCAAGCACACTTTGGAGATGGCACAGTAGAGAGATGAAGGCATATGGTGAACAGTAGCCCTATCTCACTAATCCAACCTAACAGAGCTGTGAGAAGTGTAAAGCACTCCTGGGGTGAACATGGAGTTCTCAGCTGTCCTGTATCCTGCTCCTTCAGTGGGGACTACCAGGAAAAGGGGGTCAAAGGCAGTGTGAACATTTCTTTCTGAGCTGAACTGTGACCATGAAAGAGCTCTGGCTGGCTCTAAATTAAACTTTCTAGATTTTTAGATAATTCTCAGTATGTAGTCCAGGCTGGCCCCAAACTCATGCAAGATCCTCCTGCCTCAGGCTCTTTCTTTCTTCTCTCCCCTCCCTCCCTCTCTCCCTCTCTCCCTCCCTCCCTCCCTCCCTCCCTCCCTCCCTCCCTCCCTCCCTCCCTCCCTCCCTTCCTTTCTGTGTGTGTGTGTTTCCCATTCATTTATACATTCTCAGAGTGTGTTAATGAAAAGTGGTCATTTTCTTTGTGTATAAACTAAATTCATAATGTAATGATGTGCCCAGCTTAGATCTCCTTGAAGTTCACAGGGACTTTAAGGATTCTTGTGAAAAGATGGATACAAAAATTCTCATTTTTAAGGGTTTTTTTAATACTAAGCCTTTGCTGCCAATTCTACACTTCTAATTTGTTACTCTTTTTAGTGATCACCTTCATGGACCTTTACAAATTATTCAATCTTATCCTTCCATATAAGCTAATTTTGCAGTAAAACTACATATACATTAGAGATCACTGTCCACTTCAGTCTGCCTCAGCCTCATGAGTGCTGGGACTACAGACAAATCTCATTATGCTCAGCTTACTTTATAGATTTTTTTTAAAATAAAGGAAGAGAGCCAGTGCAGAAAGGGAGGCAGAAGCATACTTCTGGAGACTGTTATTGGCTTACCTCAGGATGATATTTCTCAGAGTGTTTCCTGCAGCACAGCATTCAGTCTATTCATGCAGTGTACACTGGTAGTATAGTCAAGTGACTAGGGAACATTGCATTGAGTAAATGGTCTATCTCAGAACTAATGGACCTTGCAAGTCTCCATGGCTGTGTGTGGTCAGCAGTGCTTGCCATGGTCCTGTGCAAACTGTGGCTTGTGATTAACATTCCATTTGTGAATTTGATATTTTCTGAATATCAGTCACAAGTGATGCCAGGTACTAAGCATATAGTTATAAACGGGATTGCTGATGCTTATATGCAGAATGTAAGTATACTACACGTGAACAAAAGGAATTACTAAGACACAGGGGCTTAAGAGAATGACCTCTAGGTGGCCTGGCTTTGATACTGGGTGGGTCTGACTTTTGTATCTGCCTCACAGGAACAGTTGTTACAAGAACAGGAATTATGAATGCCTGCAGGACTAGACTATATATAAATGCCATAGAATTTGTTTGTACAATGAATTTAGTCAAATTCTTTGACTCGGGTTGAAGGTTCATATGTATGCTGACTAACTGGGGAGAGTTGGAATGCCTTGCAGTAGAGACTTCCTGTGTGTGGGAAATACCAAGCTAGGCAGAAGGTATAAGGAAAAGTAATCAAAGGCCTGGTGAACAGCACATTGACTGAGTTCTGTGCTTCATTGCATTTAACAACACTCAGCAAACCAGGGCTGGCACGAGCTCAGCCTGTGAAGAGCTCATGGCTGTCTGTCTGGATAGACTGAAAGCTTCCCCCTAAGGTCAGAGATAGAAGGGGGATGTCATCCCCATCATAGCTTTTTAATATTTGTGCTGGTTTATTTAAATATATAGGCTTGGCTAGATGAAAGGTTCCTAAATTTCTGGTAAAGCAGTGAGCCTGCACAGTGTTTTGGGCGGAGATTGGCAAGTGAGTCAGTGGAATATGCATACAGAAGATCTATCCTCCATGTGGGCAGCACCATCCAGTCAGCTGAAGGCCAAGGCATGTAAAAAAAGCCAAGATGTTAAGTTCTTCTTTCTTCTGGAGCTGGGATGCCCTTACTTTCAATCACTGGACATTAGCACGCATTCTAAGGACTTTGGATATTAGTCTTACACCACAGCTCTGGAAGCTCTCAGGCTTTCTGCTCAACTTGACTGACAGGTTTAACACTACATTCTCAGTTCTGCAGGATTTGGACTTGGCCTGAGCCATGCATCAAGGCATCCAGAACTGCTAATAACTCACCGCTTGTCCATCTATCTGTCTATTCATCCACTCACCCATTTATCCACCTATCCATCCATCCACCCACCCACCCATCGATCGTTCTATACATCGTTCTGTCCATCTTCTCTGTTCTATCTCTCTGGTAAACCTGGAATCCTCTCAAAACTAATGAGATTAGAAAACTAATGTAGTATTTGCTAGAGGTTGTAGCCTGGTCAGTTATACAAGGGGATGAAATGTGAGACTTCAGATTAGAAAGAGAAAAAAAAGAGCCATTTCTGTGTGCAAATTGCATTATTTTATATAAATAAAACCCTTAAGAATCCATTAGAGTATTAGAGATAATGAACAAGTTCGCAAGGTTATAGGATATAAAACCTAAATAAAAAAATTCAGTTGTATATTTTAAACTTTAAATGAATAGTATAAAGTGAAGTTTTTTCCTGTATACTGGAACAACAAGAATAGGAATAATTTTAGCAGATGTCAGAGGGAGTACTCCACTATAGAACATCATTGAAATAAATTTAAAAAAATAATTGTGAAAATATCCCATGTTGTTGAATCAATATAGCTAGCATTATCAAAAACTCAGTGCTTGCAGTAATGGCAGGTGTCTGTAAACCCAGCATGTAGAACATGAAGATAGAAAGAGTGAGTTTGAGGCCAGGTTGGGCTACATATTGAAAGCCTGTTTCATAATTTAAAAAAAAATTCAATACTTGCCCACTTTTTCCACACATTTGAATCAGTCCTCATAAAGCTTCAGTTGGATTCTTTGCAGCTAGTCCTATGACTGATGTGGAAAATCAATGATGCCAGGACAGCCACAGAGGCTGAAAGGGAACAAAACAGAAGGGGCAAGGGGCAGCATCCTCGTTTAAAACGACTACATAGTCAGGACCAGGGATCAAGTTGGAAACAAAGATGTGTAGGATATAGCTGAGGATCTAGAGATAAATCCATACATTTGTGGTCAATTGATTTTTGGCAGTTTTGATTCCAAGGGAAAAGAGCACAAAGCCCTGTGACATATGCAGAAGCTGTCCGAAACAGAGGGATCAGACGGAGTCCCTACCTCACTGAGCATCAAGAATTAACTCAAGATGGATCAAAGCTTAGTTTAAGAACTACAAGTTTAAAAGTATTAGAAAAAAAAACTAGAAGAAACATACATTTAATGATTTTTTTTTTGATGGGGTGTGGTTTTTAAGATACAACATCAAAAAAATAACAAGAGAGAACTGGATGAAGTGACTTTCACCAGGATGAAAAGCCTCCATTTATCCAGGTTCAGGAGCAAGAAAGTGAAAGGGTTGGAGAAGCTGACTACTCAGAGGTCAAGAACTCCTGCTGTGCAATCATGAGGTCCAGAGCTCAGATCCCAGCACCGTCATAGAACAAAAAAGCTAGTGCTTGTAATTTCAGCCCTGAGAGGACAGATACAGAAAGAACACCAGGGCATGCTGGCTGCCAGCCTAGCTGAGAAATGCAAGGTCCAAGTTCAGCAAAAGACCCTGCCTCCAGAAAGAAACAAGGCAGAGAATAGTAGAGAAAGACAGTAGACGCTCTCTGAAGCATGCACTCGCACATACCTGTGCATATAACAACCACACACACACACACACACACACACACACACACACACACACACACACACACACACACACACACATGGGGGTAGGGCTGACAAATGGTTTCAAGCCTTATGTATGATAAGGGGATATAACTTGAGCATGTAGGGTTTATGTGACTTAAAAACAAGAGCAAAAACTGGGTAAAAGGCACAGAACACAGAGAGAGAGAGCGATAGTGAGAGAGAGAGAGAGAGAGAGAGAGAGAGAGAGAGAGAGAGAGAGAGAGAGAGAGAGAGAGAGAGAGAGAGAGAATGCTTTTGGAAGCCTCAAAATATGCTGACTGTGGCTCTTAACACCTCCATTAGCACACACCCTCACTTCCAGCCTTCTTTAATAATTTAGATGATTGAAAATTGCTTTTTGAAACACATGTTCCTTCAAGTGACCACTCAGTCCTCCCTCCTGTTGGGAAATGGTTCCTTGGGGACAGGCTGCTCCTCAGACTGGAAAGCCCTATTGATATGTTTTCAGCAAATATCATGGCTTGAGTATGAGCACAGACACTCATTTGATAAGTAGCATTTACTTTTTCTCCTACAAGAGGTGTATGTGTGTGTGTGTGCATGCATGTACATGCACGCATGTGAGTGCAGATGTACACACATTTTTTTGTTGAGTTAGGGTTTTCTGGTTTTTTCTCATTTTGTATCCCTGGCTGACCTGGAATTCATTTTGTAGACCCGGTTGGCCTCCAATGGTGAATCAGATTCTTAAAGTTATAGTGGGTGTCACTAGCTAAAAGTTCAACCTCTTCTTGTCTGGAGTATAGATAATCTATCATCAACAGTGAAAACTTCACATTCCTGTTTTCTCTTACTAAGGTGGCCTGGAGCAAGAGAATGCGCGCTTTTCATGAAGCCTCAGTCAATTCCTGCTGTAAGGGCTTATGTGTGTGTACATGCGCGTGCATGCGTGCGTGCGTGTGTGCGTGCGCGCGCGTGCGTGTGTGTGTGTGTGTGTGTGTGTGTGTGTGTGTGTGTGTGTGTGTGCTGTTGTTTATTTTTGACCAATGAGATGGGAGTTTCTTGGTTAGATTTTATTATATACACAGGAGGCATATTTGAGGGGGTTAAAAAAGTTTCCATTTCTAGTATTAAATGTAGCTACTCCTGAATAGGTATCTTAACTGTGTAGAACACAGGTTCACAGGGTTTTAAAATTTATTATTTTGAGAACAATGAGAATTGATAAGATGGCTCAGCAGGTAAAGGAGCCTACTGCCAAGCCTGGCTGATTTCCTGAGGACTTTAATCCCCAGGACCCACCTGGTAGAAGGAGAGAACTGATTTCCACGAGCTGCCTCCTGACCTCCACATGCACACCATAACACACCAGTACCCACACATATATGCCATACAAATACGTTTTTAAAATGTAATAAAAACTTTAAAAAATATTATTGAGTTTGTGAACCTCTTGATGCAATATTATATGCTGACTTTAAATCTTGGGTGTGGTTTTTTGTTTTTTTTTTTAAATTATGTTTTCAGTTGGTTTAGGACTTTAATATCTATCCACTTCACGGGATACTATCTATCAAGTCAAGGGAGCATTGAGTGATTATCTAGGAAGAATTGTTTGACCTTCGACCCAACCTGTTCACTTTACTTCAGGGCTGTGCTAAAGGATACTTTTGATTGCTTGATTTTTAAAGAGCAAGAGAAAGTCTGTTACAGAGACAGCAGTTTGGAAGGCTCTGCTTGGGACAAAACCCTGGAGCCAGGCTATAGGGGCTTCATCATGGCCAGGGCCAGGCCAGGTCAGTATGCTTGTTCTCTGGTTCTTCTTAGAGCTGCGGTGGGTAGCAGGTGTTGCTAACCTGCAGCTTCCTTGATAGAGGAGCTCTGCTTCCATCTGCTTCGGGTGGATCTGTGCAAATCGCTTTGTTTCTCAAAAACATCTTATTTGACTTGGGCAGTAGCCAGGCCTCTAATGTGGGTGGTGTGTGCTGTGTCGTAAACCTCAGGCCTCAGAGCCTTGCCTTGCTGTTAGCTCAGACCTTTGTGTGAAGCCGGCCTGAAGCCTGTGGGAGACTCAGGGTAAGAGTGAAGGAATGTACTCATGCCTGTGTGGACAGATGGCTGAGGTGGGGTCAGCTAATGACAGGAAAAGACAGCAGAAGAGGCCAGGTAAGGGACACTGAGCCTTCCTAAGCTGTGCCGCACCTTTGGACAGCTGCTTGGTTCTTCATGGGCTGGGGGAGGCCTTCAGTTGTCATCCATCCTATCCTGTCAAGGATGCTGAAATTGCCTTCTGGACAGTCAGTTAAACATGCCACTAAAATTCTAAGTAAGAGTGTATGCGCATCTTCCTCTCCCTCCCCTCCTTCCTTCTTTCTGCTGTCAGCTACCAAATATTAAGGCTACCAACTCTCTAACAGGCAGAATAAACCAGAATACAGTCCATATAAAGGGGCCACTCTCTTTTACGATCCTGTATTAAATCTAAACTCTAGGGTTAATTTCTAATAAAATTTATTGTAGAACAGAAGGAGGAACCGTGAATGGCTGTAATACACCATTGTTCTTCTGAATGCCTCTCTGCACATCCACTTCTTTTCTTCTCTCAGTCTCCTATACACACGCTCATTGGACCTTGCACCCTCACCTATAATTACAAGAGAAAATAGGTCACACAACCTTTGCAGGGCAAACAGATCATGCACTGCCGTAAAATAAGAGGTTGACTCTAACTAAATTGGAATGGGTCTTAGTGTTTTTCATTTCAATTTCTTTGGACTGTTTCACTAATTCTCTTCGCTGGGCTTAAGACTTTTCAAACATTCTTTGGCCCTGGGAGGGAGTTGTATAACCATAAAACTTGAGAATCCTGGCCCTGGAATAAATGTTCTTTTAAAACCCCAAGGACAGAAAATTGAATACAGCTGTGCAGAAGAAAAAAAAAAGCAGAATGCTGGTTCCAGACTGCAGGCATCCTGACCAACTTTCCCAGGGCACTTGAGCTGTGGCTTCTTAGAGATGGGAGAGATGGGAGAGATGGGAGACTTCGGGGAGGAGTGAAACTTCCTCAGAGCTGTGCTGCCGCTGGGTGGGGTACAGACAGCTCTCTTCTTGACTCTGTTCTGACCAGGCTGGGGTTCTCCCTGCAGAGGATTGGGGTTTCTGGGTCATTTTGTGAGATGTCATAACTCCACAGGACTTACATACAGTTCCTAGTAAAGTAATCTCAGAGCCTAAAGGCAGTGCCCAGGGCCCAAAGATCCCAAACATTTCTCCTCTGCTCCTCTGGCCGTGGAGCTTCTTTACCCAGTATGAAAAGTCTTCTGAATGTGGTCCCAAGAACAAGGCATCCCCTTCCACACTCCAGCCCAAGTATGAAAGCCTGGATGTCATTTCTGATGTTTGCCTGTTGGGTCCCTCTATTTGGGCTATTTCTCAGGGAGCAGTCACCATGGGCTCTAACCTTCAGGTGGCCTGGCATTAATCACTTTTCTCTTTGTCAGGCCATGTATCTGTGATTTGTATTTCTTCCTTTATAAGATTAGATTACTGTAATTTTCATATCCTGGATGGCCCACTAGGGATTTCAATTAATACTCGTTGGTACAGGAAGCAGTCTCATGTTTCTGGGGAGAAAGGATTAAACTTGCCTGCTTGGCCATCATCTGAACACATTAGGCAGGGCCTCTCTGAAAAGCGATCCTGTCTTTAGGACTTACCATATCAGATAGCTGTCCAGGAAGGTTGTGCCTCTGCATGAGTATGGTTCCTGTGAGGTGGATTTGCTTAAGTGATGCCTGTAGAATAAGAATGCACAGAGAAAGCCAGGGGGCTCCATGCTAGCATCAGACTGTTTAATGAGAGACTTCCCCAAAAAGGTGCTTTGGAAGGAGGCAAACTAATTCAGCCCTGTGGGATCATCTGCCCAGAACCAGCCTGGGGTACGATCCCAAGGTGGGAGGCAAGGGTACCACAAGAGGAACGTCTACCTTTAAAAATACTCCAGATTTGGTGGTTTTTTCCAGGAATCAATATTTCTCTCTTTCTCTCTCTCTCTCTCTCTCTCTCTCTCTCTCTCTCTCTCTCTCTCTCTGTGTGTGTGTGTGTGTGTGTGTGTGTATAGGCCACAAGTATAAGGTGTCTCCCTCAATCACTTTCCATTTTAGTTTATGAAATAATCTCTCTTGCTGAACCTGTGTGTAGCTCACCAGTTAGGCTAGACTGACAGCCAGTGAGGCCTAGTGATTTCCTGTCTCTGTCTCTCTAGAGTTGGCTTTACAGCTGTACCCAGTTTTGATGTGGGTGCTGGGAATCAAACTCCAGTCCTCATGCTTGCATAACAAGCACTTTATTGACTGTACCATCCCCTACCCCCCACCCTAGAGCTTATACCGTTGTGGTCTTTCAGCAAGTATTTATTGAGCCTATGTCGCAGGTACTGCTCTAGGCTCCAAAGACAAACAACCGATCCCAAAGCGGGCAGAAATGTCTGTCCTCACGTAGGTCATGTTTCACGAGCCTATGCCTCAGTAGACCATGAGCAGAAGTGTGAGTGGAAAGGCAGTCTACAGGGAGGCACTCTGTAGTAACCATGGCCGTGCAAATATACTGACTTCCTCCCTTCTTCCCACACAGTGGGCCTTGCTCTCCATCCTTCTGCAACATGGACCTCGTGTGCTTTTCAGCCAAACCTCTGCCCTTTGTGCGTAGGTGTGAATAATTCACTTGGTGTTGAGACTCACTGGTAACTCCAGATCTTTGAAGGACTGGTCTGCTGTACCATGTCCTAGGAGACAGAAGCTGGAGTACTATGCGCAGTCCAATGCTGCAGGATGACTGTACTCTATGCAGTAGAATGATTGTATTATTAAGGACCCACTGCTATAAGATTGCTGTATGAATAATTGTACTATGAAGGGTCCAGTGCTCTAGCCTAAATGTAATGTGCAATGTCCAGTGCCATAGAATACTGTGCCTTGGAGCATCTACCTCTGTAAAATGACTATACTGTGCATGGTTCAATGCTACAGAATGACTTTATTTACTGTTCAGGATCTAGCATTATAGAATGATTGAACTACATATGTAACATCTAGCACTGTAGAAGTGGTGTACTGTATACGTCTTTAGGATGTTTGGACTGTGGAGTGTCCAGTGCTGTAGAATAACTGCGCTGTGGAGGATTCAGAGTTTTAGGTTTACCTTACTGTGGATGATATTATGATGCAGAATTACTGTACCATTACAAGATCAGTGGTATCTAGTGACTTTCCCGTGCAGGTTCCTTGATGTAAAATTATTATACGTAGAGTATCCAGTGTTGCTGAGTAACTCTGGCGTGCATGATCCTGTGCTATGAGTGTTCAGTGTTGTTGGGTGACTTTTCCATGCAGGATTTACTATTATAGAATAAATCTTCTGTGCAAAGTCTAGTGCTATAGATAGAGTAAGAGTATTGTAGAATGTCCACTGCTAAAGAATGGTTGTACTATGAAATTCCAGCAATGTGGAATGGCTGTGTCATGCATGTTCCAATGCTGTAAAAGACTATTGTGGTGGGAACAGTGCTGTAGAATTACTGAACCATAGAATGTTAAGTGAAGTGGAAATATTATACCATTGAGGGTCCATATTGTTGGTTCCCCTCATTATAGGTTTATTGGGCTCTTGAATTGCTATGATACAGCCATCACTTGTTTCTGGACAAGGTAAGGCTGGAATACTCCCACTTTTCAGAATGTACCCTGTGCCACCAACTGGGTGGTATACATCTCTGAGAGCATATTTTTCAAATGTCACTTTACTCCCCCTGTATCCAGTGTGTATAATGTTCCTGGTATCCTTGGCCACAAGTGTTTCCCTTTTTCTGGCAGTCCTTGGGAAGAACATAGGTCCATTATGCTCTGCACTCACGTTGGTGTCTAGGCCCAGCAAAGGAAATCACCATGGTGCTGTGCCTGGTGATGTCAGTAGCTATGTGGAAGGAAGACTTGACAGATCTTAGCTAGATCTTTGTCCGTCTGCTCTGCCTCGCTTGAGAAGAGCCTCTGGGTTCTGCCATGCCATGTCTACTGCTTCAGAGAGACAGAAAGTTCCAATTTTTAGGCATCTAGCAGCCTAACTGGAGTATGTCACACTTTGGACATCTCTGGTTACTTGTCAGACTCTTTACCATGGTGTTCAGGAATGCAATGTTGGTCCAGCTGAAAGTGAGGCTGTGTCCCTGGAGCCTGGGCCAGGCTCACCCTTGGCAAACTCATATTTCATTTTGATCATGAGGCCAGCACTGTCTGGGCTGAGCCTTGTAGCACAGCCATTGCTCTGGAGTTGCCACTTGGGAGAACCAGCTGCGTCATTTGTTCAACCCACTGACTTACAAATGACCCTGGAGCTCAAAAGATCTTCATCTGAGACCAGTTAAGTATACCAGAAGCTTTCAGAAAGAGCGCAGACAGACAGACTCCACAGACTGGCTGAATGATCGGGAGAGCAGAGATTGACTGGATACCATTGCTACTGAAGACATTTGTCTTTTAAATAAAGCTACTCACAAGCAAAATGACCACTGTATAGGTGGTCCCAGTGTTAGGAGACCATGTATATTCCTGTCAGAACCTTGAGCTCTCTGTAAAAAAAATGAATAAATCCAAGTCATGTCCTGCCACAACAAGAATCAGGATAGCATGCAGGTCCTGGCTGTGTAGCCTTTCATGGAAATGAGCAACTTTAAAAGACTTCCATTAATTGCTCAAGTTCATTGCCATTAGAAAGCATGACTCTACAGAAGGCAGATGGCTTAGAGTATTATGGCCTTGTTTTTCCTGTCCTGGTCAGGCCCTGATGCCACCACTATTTTAGAACAAGAAGGGACATAATGAGACCAAGGCTGCTACCCGGAAGCACTTGAGCAGCTCTACCTAATTGATTCTCTGCATTATGCATTGATTGATGATTCTGAGAAAGAGCAGAGTATCTCATGGCTGCATGGATAGTGGCTTGGAAATGTGCTATCCCCCGAATCCAGATAAAGAAGCTGAGTGAGGCATCTAAAATCCCAGTGTTGGGAAGAGGGCACCAAGAGCATCACTAGGAGCATCCCTAGGCCAGTCAGCTGTGCCTAATCAGCAGTCCTGAGTCTCAAGGAGAGACTATCTTTTAAAAAAAAAAGGGGGGGGAGGGAGGAAAAGAGGGAGAGAGAGTGCTAGATGACACTTCATGAGGGATGAAACCCAAGGTTTACTTCTGGCTGCTACACGCATGTGCACACACACTGTATGCACACCCATACATATATAAAACAAGAGAAAGCAAAGAAAACGATCCGGAAGCAAGAGAAGGGGGAGGGAAGTAGTAAATGAGGTAGAAGAGGAAGAATGGATGAGTGAATAAATGAACAAGTGAATGAATGAATCTTCCCACAAGTGCTTTTAATGCTGGTATTAGGGTTTCATGTCATAAACATTCATGGTGTGGATGGAGTGGTTGACTCCCATTCTGCAGATACTAAGAGATCAAGGGTTCCCTGCCCTTTCAGAACGAGGGAAGAGTTTAGGATGGTGAGGGCTTTCCTAAACAAGGACAAGGGCAAGGCCTTTACAGGAGACAGGAGCACCTTACTCCAGCAGTATGGCCTGTGTGGCTTCTCATGATTGTGTGTAGATTACTTGATGGGGGTGGTAGTTATGTGGCATGCCACTAAGAGGTAGGGGGTTCCTGCAATGTACCCAGTAGACACCCATTCTCAGACACCCATTCTCTTCTGCCAGTACTGTGCTGATGATCCCTGGAGAAATTCCTCAGAGTGCTCTAAAGGCAAATTAGTTCTTGGTCTGTAACCAGATTGCCTCTAGGTTCAATGCAGTTTCTCAAGTATTTATAAATCTTTTCTTTAGACAATTTAGTGTTAAACTTTGCCTAGCCCTGTGAAGAGTGACTGTTACTGACTTGTCCACACCACACACACCCCACCAACGAGCACTTAAACAAGATAACACAAGCCTAGAGATGAGGGAAACACTAGCTTTGTAAGAGAGACCAAAGATGAGGGCAGAATTCAAACTAGATGCCAAAGTTGCACTAAAAAATTTAGTCTGATTGTCATCTGGAAGTCGATTAAAAATTGGCTTGCCAAACCAGCCTCACCCTTGAAGAAAAAAATAGTCTGAAACTAGTGTCCAATTGTCACACTTCTCCATGGTATCTGCCATCTATTTTTTAAACCAGCATATAAAAACCACATGTATTTATTTATGTAATGCTGTGTGATGTTTCAATTCATGGATGGAGTTACAAAATGTAGCTTTTCTATCACCACAGACATTGTCTTTTTACAAGGTGGCAGCAATTCTTTCTTTTGAACCACCCATCTCTCCACCTGGCCATGCATTATTTTTTTAGAAGTAGATAATATTGTCCTGCAGGGTTAATTAGTGACCGGAATTCTGACCCTTGTTGTCAGCCCTTCCTACTCCTGGATGATGCAGCTGGTGGTCTGGGAACGTGACACTCTGAGGCATACCAGCCAGAGGCCCCACAGAGCACACAGCTTTGCTCTTAGCCCGGGACTTAATGAGCTTTACGATTTACATGGAAGCTATGGCAGACAATTAGGACTGGCCCTTTCCCTTGTAACAACAGGGATGCTCCCTTCGTAAGTACTTCTGTAAATGGAGTTGTAATATTTAGCTTTAGTATTTAAAATGTGCACGTGGCCACTTGAGAAGTGGTTTCTTTTGCTTTTCCTTTGTTATTAGTGGATAGAATCTGTCTGGTTTTGAAGGGAAACCAGTTGCTATAGCCTGGTCTGGATGACTGGGAGGATAAGCGTGGGTGGTAAGAAAAATATTCACGTTGCTTTACAGAAAGTACTTCTAACAATGCAATCCTCCACCAGCAGGCTGTATGAAAGTGTAGAGAGAGATACACAGTCACCCATTTGTAAAGACCTGTGCTATTTATGTGTGCTATGTCTCTTGTGGGCCGGTCCATATGTCTGTTTCTTTGTGTGTTGTTTAGGATTCGAGTTTTATCTCTTAGTCTGAATCCTAGCATCGGAGGTCTGTTTGCTTGTCTAATTCTGCATTATCACCTGTTCAGCAGCCTGCTGTTACCTTTTTAATTTCTCTGCAAAACAAGCTGGAGAGAATGCAGCCAATTGAGCTGCATTCGAAGCGGCTGCTGGCAGGGCCTGTTGCAACAGCTGATGGGCTCTCTTAGTGTCAAGAGCTATTTCTAGTCCATTAGCTGCTATCAGCCTTCTCTAGTTCAGGCCATAAAAGGCTGGTCCCATGAGGAGTTGCCACATTGCCTCCGACTGTGTCCTCCACTAAAGCGTCCTCAGGTTTCATGCGGATTTACCCAGTAATGGATGACTCCACCAAGACCAGACTGGGCAAGTGCAGCCTCGAAGACACCGGGGGCTTGGGGACTTCAAAGAGAAGACTCTTTTTATTAATATTTTGGTGTTCTTTCTTCAGAGAGACTCTTGGGATATAGCCCTCACCTATTTCCCGAATCTGGCATCTCAATGCCCTCTGGAAAGCACCGTTCTAAATATACCCTCTGTGAATCATCCCACTGACAGAGGCAATTGCCTTGCTTGTTGACCGCTGATCTTATGTGGTACCACTGGTCTGATTTGGAAGACTTTGCTTTTTGTTTAGACTTTAGAGATAGTTTCATTGAAGCGACTGTACTCAAGGATACCCAAAGCTGAATTAAGGGATTATCACTCTTTTATTTTTATTGCTGTTCTTTTTTTCTTATTGAAACAACCAATAAGGAATCTTAGTGTGATCCCGGTCCCCTAGAGGAACAAGGACTACACAGACATTTGACGTAAGTGAAAAAAATCTTTCTGTGCGTCTAAACGCAGCTGTGGTTCTGGAAGACCTCTCTGTAAGCTTCCAGGGGAGCCTTGATTTGAAACCTTTTCAGTTTCCTGCCAGCACATGCTAGTTACTGCAATTACCTCTGTGGCTACCCTGGGGTGCAGCTTAGGCGTTTGGAAAGATTGGATTTTCTTAAAAACAAAAGGACCTACCTACATTATTACACAGAGAGTTTTATAGCCAACAATTTGCTTAATGTATCAATAAATGCATCCTGTCTACAATTTAGCATTTAAATTTGGAATTATAGAAGTTTTTCAATACAGAGCATTGCTTTATTTCACATCTGTCTATCAAACGATCGATATCTATCCATCTGTCTGTATCTACCTATCTACCTTACCTACCTATCATCTAAGCTATCTATTCTGTCATTCATTGTGGTTCCGAGTATCAAACCTCAGAGCCTCAGGCATGCTCAGCACCTGTTCTGCACTGGGCCATACTCCCAGTCCTCACCCATGTTATTAATTCATGTAAAACTGCAAGTTACCTATGAGCTTTAGGCCTGCTCTTTGCTTTCAGGCAAAGGATTAGAACTTATGTTCTAACCAAAGATGCTCAGATTCTTTAAGTCTGACATATAGAACAGCTTTGGTCCCGAATTTTAGAAACTCTCATCTGAGTGTCTAAATTTTGAACTGTAGTTCATTTTTAAATTCTCCAGTGTTATCCTGCTTTTTCAATCTTTGAGGAGAGAGCTCTGCACTGTGTGTTTTAAATTGGTGATTTAGGGCTAGAAAGTAGTGGCAAGGTGTAGAAACAGCAGGTGGGTTTGGCCTGTGCCACTGAAAGAAAAATATTGCTTTTTAATAATATATCACATGAACAATGCATGCTAATTATTTTTTATCAGGTAGTGAATAGAATATTTATAGTGAGAAGCATGACTGGAAGCTGTTTGAAAGGGTCCGCGCTCAATTTCCATGCTATATGTAGATGCATAGAGTGTTACTGGGACCAAGAGTTCCTGGCTGAACACTGTGGTATGAGTTGTATACACACACACACACACACACACACACACACACACACACACACACACACACACAGACACCCCCTGGGGGATGGTAGGGGTGGCGTGGGGGTGGGGCTGCCTCTTCTCACTAAGCCAGGAGAGCTGTCAGACAAGCCTAGCAGTTGAATGTTGTGCTAGAAATAGGCCCCATGTCACCTTCTGAAGGTGAGTAGTTGTGACACAGGTGCTGAAGAGAGATGGCTTGTTACCAACATGCTTTTTTCTACTGGGACAAGATGATGCTTGTTAGTTAACCCATGGAGAGAGACTTTTTAGAAAACAGTTAGCTGATGCCCAGAACATAATCTTAACAGTTTGGTAAAGTTCTAACCCTCTGTGAACATACCCCTGTCATCCGACAGATGCTTGTTTATCTTTGCCTGTACTTCTGAGATCTGGAAGACTTTGGGTTCTGGTCCCTAATGGACACCTTTGAGCACACCTGGGAACATTGAATGTCCTACTACATAAGAATTACAAACACAGGCAAGAGCCTTCGGATTTTGCAAGGATGTCCCAGGAGTTGCAGCAGGCAGTCACAAGCCATAGGCAGTTAGCCAGTGGAAACCACCTTGATTGTTAGAACCTGGCTTTTTGAGCAGGAAGTTGTATCCCCAGGGTCTAGCTGTCAGGACCCTTTTAGGATGAGCCTTGTAATTGTGTTTAAAGCACAAGATTGAAGAGTGTCTTACCAGGATGAGGAATATCTCCCAATCTAGAATTGCCTACAATTTCTGGGCATCTTTGCTTGTCTCTGAACAGGAACCATGCTGTCCTTGACTGAGTACTCTTAACTACTCTTGATACCGGTTTCCTGGGCCTCTGTGTCTGTCTCTGATGTGACCTGTCACCTCCTTGCCAGCCTTGTCTCCAGCTTTGCCCTTAGAGGGTTCCTTTGCTCTCGGCTCCTCCAGTGTCCAGTCTAATGTCAGGATGGTCTTTGTAAACCATCTCTGACCCTGTCACTGTTCACAAAGGAACTCTTCATGTTTCTTCATGCCCTGTGCTACTTACTACCCATACCCCTGAGCCTCACTCTCAAGATCCTTCCTACCACCACACCTTTGCTGGCATCCTCTTCAAATGCTCTGTGTCCCCACATGCCTGCCTGGGAGATGATATCACATGACATGGGCCAGAGTGTCCTCTTACTGTCTGTCTCTGGCTCCAGGGCTTTGACTCCAGCCTGCACTGTATGGTTATTGGTGATCTACACATTTTGGTGTCCTTCCTCTACAAGGCAGGTGGGGTGTCTAACAGGCACTGGATACCTTTGATCTCATATTACCCAGGGTGATTCCACAAATGTGATTTGTTTGGATCGGATTGAGTTGTAGCAGTGAGTGGCTTTGTCAAATCCTAACTTAGCTGTGTTCCCTTAGAAGCTCAGGTCTTCCTTCTGGAGTATCTACTGTTGAGGCTGGTACTCTCTGTTACATGGATGCCCTTTTTTCTCAAATCAAAATATGCATGAAAAAAGATGCCTTCCTGTTTCAAGTCTGATGGAGTATCTGGGTGCATATTTTTGCCAACACAGGAATTTGAGGTACATTTGGCAAAGATGGCCTCTTCAGTATGGGAGCCATGCCTGGGATGAAAAAAAAAATCACCTGGGTATTAGCTTTGGGTACTTTTCCCAAGGGGTATGCATCATCTCAAGTAGCACATATTAGGAGGGACTTAAACTGCTGACCTCAGACACAGCAGCACCTTGATGTGGTTCAGAAAGGACTGTGCCCTTTAGAGACACTCCCCTTAGTGGATGATTTTAAAGAAAGCATATATTTTGCTCATAGTGGACTTACCCTCTTCTAAAAGTTGATCCACTAATCCCAAACAGGTTTATAACCCAGACCTAGCTGGTTCTTGTGTAAATACAGTCAAGGTCACAGTTCTACTCTTTGCCTCGTGATCAGTGGCTTTCCCATCACTGGCCTAGGTCTGTTCATATCTCCAGTTGGGTATTTCTCTCATGCAGAGCTCTGGGTTCAGTGCTGTGAGATGCAGGCTATAATGTGTGCCTACCCTTGGTGACTCTACTCCTGACAAAAGCTCAAAGAGGAAGGAATGACGTCCCTGTCCCTGTGCCTGCCATGCTAGAAGCCACATACAGTCAACACAAATGCACCCAAGAATAGCTGTGTGAGTACTGAGCACTGCCTGGGGCTGCTTTCCCTCTGTGTCATAGCATGTCATAGCATGGAGGAAAGCATGGACCATGTTACTCTTGGTGTGCCCATTATACCAAGGAAAGACCTGAGGCTCAGCCAGCCTTGCCAAGGGGCCTAAGACATGGAAGTGGGGAGGGGCAGCTGGATTTGAATCCAGACCTATGTGATATCACCTTGAATCTCCTAACTCCTAAATGACAATGTAGCTCAAATTGTAATAGTAATTGCCAGCTGTCTTATCCCGCATTCTGGGACTGGGTAATTTATAAAGAAGATGAGTATTTCTTACAGTCCAAGTCAAAGGCTATATCAGGTTTAAAAAAAAAAAAAATGTGTCACTGTTGGAAGCTCTGGAGAGTCCCAAGGCATCATGGAGCCTCATGTGGTGAGAGCTGGTGTGCCACAGAGCATGCCCCCTAAGATAGAGGTTTTCTCCTTAACACCTCCACACACGGGGGCCTCCTGTGTGGCCCAATTGCTTCCCAGTGGAACCACATCAATTACCATTAAAATGTGTTTGGGGGATCCTGTTTCCAGCATATGAAATGTGAAGAATAGGTTTAATGTATGCAAGGCTCTGGAATCAAGCAGTACTGCCACAAAGGAAGAAAGAGGGAGGGAGAGAGAGAGTGGAGGGAAGGAGGAAAGAAGGGAGAGAGAGAGAGATATGGAGAGATGGAGAGATGGAGAACCGGCCTTAAGGGGTTGCTTTGCCCTCCAGTCTTCGGTCCAGAGGACTGTCCTGTGGACACTGAAATGGAAACTTCCTGGTGGGCTGACTGGGAGAAGGCCTCCCAGAGGTTCACTTCCTACCTCAAACTCTCCATGGTCAACACAGTCCCTCCCCCTCTCTACCTTCTTATCCCACTCTGACTTTGAACTCTGTCTTCTTCCTGGCTCTGTCTCTTTGTGTGGAAAACATACTCAGGTTTCTTCCAGACTAAATAAAGCTGCCTTGAGCTCCGGCCCACAGTCCCTTCTTTCCCTGCCAGTGACTCTCAGCGCCCACTCCAGCCCTTCTGCCTCTTCTTGTCCAACCTTGTGAGGTTTCAGGTGTCTCAGCCTCTCCAGGTGACACCATAGGCAGCCCATCTTTGGCCTGGGCCAGTGGAGAAAATGCTTTCCTGGATTCTGTATCCTGAGCTCTGCCATGGGCCTTATCATTCTTTTTGTCACGTTTCCGTTTTTTAAATTTTAAACTCATCCCCTGTTAAGGGCATCTGTGTGCTCTTTCCATACAGAGTGTTCACACCCAGCACCCCTCCCCCCACTCTTTTCTGCTGCTTTTCCCTCTCTAGTTTTTCATAATTTCATTTTTTCCCGTTTCTCCACTTGTCTGGCTGTCTTTTCCTAAGGTCCACTTAAGACACAATGTACACATTGCTTGTCACATGACCCACTCCAGGACCTGTCTATGTTAGGTGAGATGTGTTCATTTGTGATTTTTTAGCTTTTCGCTTTGTAATTAAATATCCTAATTAACCATGTAAACATATGTAGTCGATATGCCCATTGTTGGTAGAATTATGCATAAAACATGAAGAGTCAGATTCTGAATCTTCACCAGACAGTCTCTCTCTGTCTCTCTCTCTGTGTGTGTTTGTGTGTGTGTAGCTCTATCACACATCAACTTGGAGTGCCTTTTCAGTTGCTCTACACGTTAAGTTTTGAAGCACAGTCGCTCATGAACCTGGAGCTCTTCCCTCAGATTCACTGGCCAGTGAGCTCCAGGGATCCGTCTGGGCCCACCTCTCCAGTGCTGGGTTATTGGCGTCCACATCTGACTCAGATCTTCATGATGTACAGCACGTGCGTTACTGACTGAGCCCACTCCTCCAGCCCCACACTGTGTTCAGAGGCTTCTTGTTTCTTGATGAAATTTTACTTTTGCTCTGATCATACAGTATTGAATAGTCACTTGGGCTCAGCCACATAATCACCAGACAGAAGGTCTATCTATATATGTCCTCAGAGACAGGTTTCAGTGGTGAATGTGACATTCTGAAATGTTGTACAGAAGTTTATTCCATCTCACTAGAAACACAAAATGCTGGGTTGTTTCATTTGTATGTGTGTTACACACTCCACAAAAGCAAAACTCTCCAACTCAAAGCAAGGAACGTAAGCTGAGGCCTTTCAGCTTCAAATATGCCTCATCACCCTTGAGGAGTTTTAGTCCTTTCCTGTAGACACATCTTAGATTTTGATGTTGTTGACCGTGAGCTGATAATTGTTTTGTCAGGGACAGGTGGTCCTGAAGTTCAGCTGTGCTCATCCATGTGTGTCTGGCTTATACCATTCCTGGTTGCTGCTACCAGGCACAAAAATGGAACTTTGACTGTTTGATATTTTCAATCAGTTACTTGCATGGATTTGAGTCATGGCAATCAGAAAAAAAGGGGGGAGGGCTTGGTGGAAGAGAGGATAGTTCAGGGGTAGAAGCGTGGCTGCATGAGCGAGGCTTGGATTTTATCCCAGAGTTGAAAACAAACAAACAAGAACAAAGGAAATAAAAATAAGAAACAAAGTTGAAAATTCAGAGGTCTTAGTTTTTCTGCTGAGTGGGGTGTTCGCCTAGTTATGCCTGTAGTCTTCATTTCTACCACATATTCATTCTAGCCAAAGAAACACGGCCATTTGGTTTCCTGATTTTTATACATGTTTTATTAAAAGTGATGAATATTTAAAAATTCTTAGGTTAGAAATATGGTTTGGAGATGAGGATCACTCCTATGCTCGGAGATGTGTTTTATCTGCAGAGAAGACTCTCACTGGAGGTGAGCATTAGTGTGTTCATTTTGGAACTTTGTTTTCTTTGGATTATTTCTAAGCAGCTCTCAATGGCAACGCTGATGTATTTGGATTCCATACCACTTCTTCCCCAGAGGCTTCCTAGAGCTTTCTGGTAGCTCACTAGTCTTAAATCTCCAAAAGGACCTTGCTGGGGAGAAGGTGGGGTGGGGAGAAGTGTTATGGAGGCCAAGGACAGCTCACTTGGGGCTTCTTCACCACTCCCAAGAAGTGAGTTTGCTTCCTGCTCCCAGCAGAGAAAGTCAATTCTGTCTGAAAGTGAAGATGCCTGACCTCCAGGACTGCTTAGAGCCATGGCTGGAGTAGAAGGAGCCATGTGATCTTAGTACATTCTTTGTCCTTTGGGCCTTAGTGGTGTCTTTATGGTGAATGAGGGCCACTCGAAAAGACTTCTAAGTATGTCCAGAACACACATTTGTATTCTGTAATAGAGAACTTTCAGAGACAGGAAATATCTGGTCTCTCCTGGGAAGAAGAGCCAGTGTAGCGGTTCCAGAAAAGGTGTGGGAAGAAATGAGATGGCTGAAGAGAAGCTTTTGTTAGGCCTTCCTGTCCTGAGCTGTGTCTGCTCCGTACCCTATCCTAGCCTTCCTTGGTTACCCCTTCCTCTCCAGGCCTTTATGTTGGGAACTCTCTTCCCTCTTTCCAGGCTAAGCTCTCACTGCTTCTTCTCATTGAAATACTCAATTTTTTCTCTCCTCTAATATACTTACTCTCTTCTGCCCTTAGGACTTGTGTTACTCATTTTTTTTCTTGGTGACATACTGCTGTGGCCATAGCTAACCCACAGGGACAGCAGGAGTAGGCTATCTTCAGCATGGGCGGCAGCTCTGCTGCTTCTGCCCTTTAGCTGAGTGGCTCAGAGCCTGGGGCCACACCCCATCAACCTCTACTCTCCCAGTACTTAGAGTGTGAGGACAGGTCCATGTGCTGTCAAAGAATAGCAGGAAGCAGCTGGCTGTTTCAGGGTGTGTTCGCACACCTGCTGGCCTTCTTCACCTTAGACCTTGCTGGCGTTAGGTCGGCTTCAGCTTGGAGCTGACTCAGCTCGGAGCTGTTTGCACTTCCGACTTGCATCTTCCATGTCCCCGATCTGCCAACCAGCCCCCCTCCTCTGCTCTATTTCTGTGACTTCTATACCAAAGCTTTACCTCACACACTTTCACTGCACATACCTGAGCCTGCTTTTTCAGCTTCCTTATAACTTACACCGACTGTGCTCACTGGCTTTTGTAAAATTTGCTTTGTATAGGCAAGGGCAAGTCAGACGCCTTAATCTGGGTTCTCTCTGCTGTCATGACATTCTGCCCATAAATTCTGATTCACTCCTGAGCAAAGGTTGATGGCAGTCTCATCCAGCCAGGGTGTGACAGAAATAAGTCATTGGATCTACATCTCTCTGACTTTGTCCCAAAGCTTTATTAAATGTCCCCGAAATTAAAAGTGAAAATAGCTCTGCCTGGAGATTTTATTATTATTTACTTGTTGGAATCCTGGGGGTTGCACTTAACTCCTTGCACATGTGAGACTAATGTTCTACCACAAAGCTACATCCCCAGCCACCTCCTTTCCTTTTTTTTATTTTAAATTGCCCAGTCATGGGCTGGAGAAATGGCCCAGAGGGTAAGGTACTTGTCACCAAGCCTGATGGCTGGGGTTCAGGCCCTCAGACCTATATGATAGAAGTGAAAAATGACCTTCCAAAGCTGTCCTCTGACCTCATGTGTGCTCTGCGTTCCACTCCACCCCCATCCACGGAATAAATAAATGTAATGATGTTTTCAGTTGCCAACTCTGCTCTCCAACTTATCTTTGACTTCTGTCAAGCCTTGAACTTGTGATCTTCCTGCCCCAGATTTCTCAAGAAACTGGGGTTACAAGTATGCTTGAAGGCCATGCCTGCCTGAGGATTTGAAGTGATTTAAGAATGAGTTCAGTCACATGGTATACATGACTGTGTTGTCAGTGGTACAGTCATGAAATCTAGTTTACAGCTGAAACTTCGGGTCCGTGGGTTTTCTTCATGTTTGTATTTTTAAGATAATTCTTCTGGTAACCCTATCATGGAATTTACAGACGGGTACATCCCTCCCTGCCTGCCTATGTACTCCTTTTCATTTTGTGAACGTTGAAAGGGCCTGCT
Source organism: Phyllotis vaccarum (assembly GCA_033318265.1). Lineage (NCBI taxonomy): Eukaryota > Metazoa > Chordata > Mammalia > Rodentia > Cricetidae > Phyllotis > Phyllotis vaccarum. The sequence goes on from JARWLC010000003.1 coordinate 82,081,683, forward strand.
TGGCTCGTGGCTCATGGGGTTATAAACATTTCATCATTTGTCCTTCACCAGTTAATAATTTCATTAAAAGTAAATTACAGTTTATCTAGGCACTCAGATGAAAGTGCTAATGGGCTAATGAACGGATGTTCCAAGATCTGAGAACAAATTTCCTTGGTGTTTTAATGAGTGTTTCCTGAGCCCATTTCCATGCATGCAGCCAGTCTCAGGAGAGCTCCTCACAGGTGATGCCTATGATACACACGAGATCAACTTTTTAAACAAGGAAGAGACTGGTAACTGCCTCATATATAAGTGATGGTTTTCTTCGGGAGATGTTTTAAGGTGAGGCCCATGAACAGACCATGGAAACTTGAAATGCCCTGTAGACTGTAGTAGTGGGGGTTCTTGGTCCCGGGCAGCTAGAGGTCCGAGACCCACAGACCTGTTGTGCCAGACTGCTTAGCCACCCGCCGCCGCCACTGCTGCTAAGGCCCCCAGAAATTACTCAGACGCTTATATTAACTTCATGCTGTTTGGTCTATGGCTCAGGCACATTGCTAGCTTGCTCTTACATCTTAAATCAACCCATTTCTATTAATCTGTCTGCCACATGGCCCGTGGCTCACCTGTGTTCCTACATGTTTCTTCTTGGGTGGCTTGCTTGATCTGCTTCTGACCCCGCCCTTCCTTTCCTACCTATTCTGATTCCTCCTCCTACTTCTTCTATGGTGCCTGTCATGGCCCAAAACAGCTTCTTTATTTAAAGATTGAGATTCACAGCATACAGAAAGGCATTCCCACGTCAGTAGACTGTCCAAAGTCTTGCTTTTTCCAAAAGTTCATGTGCCAAGTATGGGGGTTCCACATTATTTCTATCAATTTTTTTGAAGAGACTGTGACTCACAGCAGCTGAAGTCAATCTTCTGATTATCTACACACATAAGTGAGATCCCTCCACCTGCACCTCACAGCTCTTTCCAGGACACACCCTACAACCTCACCAAGATGAGGACCCCATGGTTCAGCCATGTTCAGTAGAACCAATTTGTGTTGATTGTAATGGCTAATTAATGTTGTTCTGTCCTGTGGCTCCTGGCCACAGGTGTCTGTCTGGTACTTGTACATGTGGCAATTGCAGCCAGGTGAAATCCCAGTCATTGGAATGGGTTAGACAAGAAAATTATGTATTCAAGGCCAGCCGTGGCTACAAGTTACAGTGTGCACTAACTCTTTACCTATATAAACGAAGGAGCCTCAAAGCACCATTTGTGGACCTGTGTAATTAATGATGCTGGGTTTATATAGGAAATATCTAAAATAGTGTGTTTTCAAAAGAAATTGAAGCTTAGTACATCAGAGGAACATTTGGGGGAACTTCCCATCCTTCCCAGTAGTCCAGACATGCACATTCTCAAACATGGCAACTGAATACAGTTTGGTAGGTCCTTTGAGGCCCTGATCGCATTAAATGTTCATTTCTACATTCTGAATTATGCATGCAAAGGTCTGCTCTTTAGTCTCATCACCACTGATGACATTTGAGTTGAAGCCTTCAAGCCAGCCTCCACAGGGCAGTTCTTCTTACTGAGTGCTTTGGCTTCAAGGACACGGGGATGAAAGAAACTGCAGTCTCTAAGTTGTCCCCAGCATGTGCTTTGTCTAATTTCTTGTTTTGGCTGAAGAATCAGGAAAACTGGTTGTAGTGGTCTTCAGTATGTCTGTGCCTCTAACTTTCTAAAGCCTATGGTGGCTTTAAGCTGAGGGTGTCCAGGGAAAGCCCGGATGAGATAGGAATATTTGAGGTGCTCCTCTGTGTTGGTGGCAGCCTGAGGCCACTCTGCCAAGTATTCGTCTCTTAGTTACTCAGTTCAGCTGTTTGGGAGTACTGCCTCGAAAAGGCTCAGATTCAAGTTCAAGGGGCTTAGAGATGGGTTCATGGGGGAAAGACGATCATTAAAAGAGTTAATAATGCCGCACACAGATAGATCAACAACAGTCTGATGGATGCTCTGAAGAGAGTTCAGGCCCCAGCACCAGAGACAAACATCATGCTGGGATTCTGAAGAGAAAAATCAAGCCCATATAGCAGAAGTGGGGTCTCTTCTTATGCCTTCATGGTCTCACGCATAACCTTGAGGCCCATGTTCTCAGATTCTCTCACAGGAGGCCGAGAAAGTGGTGGAAAGGATGTGTGGCCACCAGTATTCCCTTTGACGTAAACTCTCTTTTCTAGGTAAGAACTCTGGCACCTGGAAGTCTGTTAGCTAGTAGGTTGCCCATTGGTATCTGTGTGAAGGGAAGGCTGCTGGTACTGTGGCTGGAGCAGCTGCTGGGTTCTGACATTATATTCTTACACTGCTGTGGTCCCTAGAGGTGTCATGTAATAGGCTCCCACAATGCAATGGTGGGAGCAATTTCCTGGCTTACTGGAGGTGGCTAGGTTTTACCCCTTAAGGGAAGGTGGTAGTGGTGCTGTTGTTACTGGTGCTGGTGTTGCTGGTGCCTGTGGTGGTGCTGGTGGTGATAGTGCATATTTTCCTGCAAATGTATACAGCTCACAAACCTGGCTGATGTATGCAGAGTCAAAACTCCTGGTGGGAAACAGAACTGACTCTGCACCACAGACCTGTCCAGATGCTGTGTGGCTCAGACTTTGCACATCTGGAAATGAGGTGTTGGCCAGCATCAGCTGCTAGCTGCATTGCAGCCTTCCAGGAGAGGGGAGGTGAAGGGGTGGGAGAGGGAGTTTAACTTTTACTTATGACCTTAATTATTAAAGTGAACCCAGGAGGAGGGCGAAACTACTCCTGGGCAGTATAGGAATATCAGGCTGTGGGCTGAATAGGATCCCAGACTACAGGGATGTGACCCTCAAACCAGTGAGAGGACATAGCTGTCATGATGTCCTTTGGAAGCCTAATGGACATCCAGTTTCTAGACCTTGTATTTTTTGTGGGAAGCAGCTGTTTTTTCTTAGTGAACTAAAGCAATGAATTGCTGTTTTTCTCTGCTGTCTTTTTTGTGCTCTTTCCTTCACTGAGTGTGGACCTTGGTAGCCGCTCCCAGTCAGAGTACTATCTCTGGCCCCCTGGCCCCTGGCCCCTGCCCCCTGCCACTCCTTTGTTTTGCCCTGCAGTTCTGGGGGTCTAACAAAGGCCTCATACATGCTAGACCAGGTCCCTGCCACTGAACTATGCTATAGTTCTCTGTCCAGAATGCCTTTTTCCCTTAACCCACTCAGCTTTGGGTCAACTTGTTGCCTTTCATAGGCAGTTCCCCTTGGGCTGAAGCTTCTCCTGATCGACTAGTCAGTTCAGCCCCCACCAGTGTTTTCTGGGCAGGCTCATGCTTTTGTGTGTAGGGCTGAAGATAAGCTTCGGATGCCATTCTCTTTAACTAAAACCAAACTAGATCAGAGTGTATTTCCCCCAAATATAGGATTTCCTGTTTCTTAAAAAGAAAGAATGCCATGATCTGTTGTTAAGTGTGCGGATAGAAAAGAAAAGAAAAAGAGAAATTCCTGCTTCCTCAAGTTTAACCCTTGCGTCCAGAGTCGAATACAGGGATTTAAATGGATTAGTGACTGCATATCACAAACGCTCCAGCCCAGCTGTTGAGCTGATGGACTTTTTAAAATAACCAACACAGTTGACTATCCAGTTGCCACTTGGCCTTATTTGGTTTGTCAAAGGGAGGTGAGTATTTAGGGGCAATGTAAGGAGAGCTTTCTTCTTTGTGTCCTTCCTCTTCTGTTCACTCCCCTCCTTCTCTCCTCCTCTTCCTTCTCTTCTCTTCTCTCTCCATTTCTTCCCATTTTCTTGTTTTTCTCATATTCTCTTTTCTTCTGCAGCTAGAAGGTCAAGACATAACCACAAGGCCATGGATATCTGTAAGTCCTCCTGGTTTCCATGGATAGCAAGATAAGTTTTAAGACACAGGTGTCAAAGTCTGCCTGTCGGGCGTGTCTTCCCCGTGGCACGTGGTTGGCCACAGGGTATCTATGAACGTGGTCCAACACCAAACCATAAACTTGTAGGGAATATTAGGAGTCTTTCTTTTGTTGTTGTTGTTAAACCTGATTTCATGGTTCCCAGGTGTGAACTTTGTAGAGGACAATATTGTATTCATTGTGGTGTCGAAAGGTTGGTCTGGTAGCTTTCATAACAATGCTAGTTCTAAAAATGATCACTTAGAAAGTCTTAGGTGCTGAAACATGGAATCTGATTTCTAGACATCACCCTGTTTTGTGAAGAGAGGTTACTTTTTGTTAAGATAATTAGATAATATTTGTTCTCTCTGTGTGTCTGTGTATACGTTTCATATATGTGTGTATGCTGATGGATACTAACAAGAAATGTATATACTGACATTTTTGAAATAATGTAATTTGCTCTTGATACTAAAAGAAAAAGAGTATGTGACATTCTAGTTTAATTTTAGTAGAGCAAAATTTAAAATCAAAGCTCAGGTTCTTTGGTATCTGTTAGCTCAAACTTAAAATTAGAAAATGTGGTAACAATTTGGCAGTTCGGACTTTCTGAGGGAAACCATATCATATTGTATGTGTGTGTACGCTGGCGCTTTAAAAATAGATCTCATCACAGAAAACTCAGCTTCATCATCTGTATTCCTGGCTGATTGCTACGAGGTGAAGTGGTAGCCTATCAGACAAGGGCCTTGAGTTCACGACTCTCCCAAGAGTGCTGGATACCAGCTGTGGCGGCCTTCAGTTCATCTTTGGTCAAAGCTCTTTTGTTTTAAAAAGCTAACTGCCAGAGAGTAAACACTCTTGACCCAGACTGTAAATATTTGCCATACATCTGGTTAGTTTAGCTTTTAACTGAACAAAATCATTTTGGCAGAAGAGTCGTTAAAGTGTGACAACCCAACAAATTACACAGAATCCTGAACTTTACATCCCTCGTTTTTCTCACATAGGCGTCGACTGCGACTTATGAGTCATTGGAAACATTTTTTCTGTGGTGTTAGAAATGCCCTAAAACATGTATCCTTAAACAAATGAAGTATATAAACATGGCTAAAAAAAAAAAAAATCATGAGCCATGTGTAAATATGTATAATCTCGTCTATCAGTCCTCTGAGGATCATTAATTAGATGAGTTTCCAGATTAAGGGACTCTGGGAGATGGCTCTGTGGGTGACAGTGCTTGCTGTTTGAACATAATGACCTATTCTGGGCTGTGTAGGTGAAAGCAAAGCCACCAGGGTACTGAGTTATTACCACTTTTAATATAAAGACCCCTCCTCTGTTCTGCTCCGGAGCCTCGAAGCATGTATGAACACCCTTGTTCTTGGCATACACGCATTTATAGTACGTCAGAGCTCACTGGGGTTAGCGGCATAGCTCTGTGATGAGTAGAGAGAGCTCTTGTTTATCATTCACAAAGCCCTACGTTCTGCCCCCAATACCATGAAGGAAGATGGGGTTTCATTTGTATACCAGAAGGGTAGGCAGGGTAGCGTCTGGGCAAAGCCTACTGTTTGTGACAAGGCCCAACAGTTATGTCTCTCCAGATGAATGACATATGGGTAGAGAGAAGGCATTTGGGATCTGCTGGAGAGGGCCTAGGTGCCTAGGTGAGGCATTGTGATTCTGTGAGAAGCTGAGCTGAGGAAAGTTCCGGTCTCTAATCCAGAAACAAAAATCCTGCCTGAGGCCATGAGGCCTTCCCTGTCTCTTCAGTAGGGTCACCAGCTGTCAAGGAGCTGCAAACAGCCTGATGTAGTCATGGAAGAGTGTTTTCCTTTCCAAAGCTTTATGACATTAAGTCAAACCTGAGTGAGACAAACTGTCATAAATCCCTTCCCCAGGAATTACGAGTCGAGGTCTTGATTTCCCATCTGAGCTGTGTGCAGCTGCCGGGCTTGTTGGCTCCTTATAAAGCACTGAGAGTCAAATGCGTTAAGCATGCTTCCATCCTGAAGCAGTCTGGATTAGCCAGCAGGAGGAGAACATTCCTCTCCGCTTTGTGTCAAAGTAAGCCCTAAGAAGCAGTCTTGTGCATCTGTGACCATTTATTTCACTGATCTGAGTTTCGCAGGACATTTTTGTGTGGCCTGATAGCAACAGCTCGAATTTTAGCCATATTTTAAACTATCCATATAGGCATCAGTTTCTAAATAAAATTTGCTAGCAAATTGGGCTCCGGTTGTGTAGCCTTTCCTGCCAGTTCTGTAGGGAGCCACACAGAAATGAATGTTAGGAAAATATAATCTGTTGCAGTGGGGTTTCTTGGTCTCGGGCGGCCAGAGGCCCAGATCCTGCCACGCCAGACCTCTTAGCCGCCACTGCTGCTCAGACCCCCAGAAATGACTCAGACTCTTATATTAACTTCATGCTGTTTGGCCTATGGCTCAGGCACATTGCTAGTTTGCTCTTACATCTTAACTCAATCCATTCTCATTAATCAGTCTGCCTCGTGGCCCGTGGCTTACCTGTGTTCCTTACATGTTGCTCCTTAGGCGACTTGCTTGATCTGCCTGACCCCACCCTGCTCCTCCTACTTCTTCTAAGGTGCCTGTCATGGTCCAAAACAGCTCCTTTATTTAAAGATTGATATTCACAGCATACAGAAAGGCATTCCCACATCAATAATCCCTCAGAAAAATACAGAGCCTACAGGATCTCACTCTGTAGCTCTGTCTGGCTGTCCTGGAACTCAGGATATAGATCAGGTTAGCTTTGAACTCACCGAGAGAGGCCAGCCTCTGCCTCACATGTACTGGGATTAAAGGTGTGTGCCACCATACCTGGCCAGAATTTCTTAATATGAATTGCCCATGTCCCTGGTTGACGGCAGTCTAAACAGCTAGGCAGCATCATGGGGGAACATTGTACATGTTCCACTTGCACCCTTGACATGTGAAAATATTCCAGAGCCAGCCAGTGACTTGGCTTCTGTGGATGCTGGTAAACAGCAGCAGTATGGCTTGGGTATGCTCTGTATTCTAGCATTTTAGGATTGACCCTAAGTAACATATTATTTAAAATTTAAAATGAAACCTGTTGCTTTTAAGAATGTTGCATGACCCACCATGTATTCTTGCTGGGGAGGCAGAATTCTTTACCCCCATGGTTATGTGAAGGAGGACATGCAAATATAATTGACAGAAGTCAGATTAACAAGAGAAAGGCTTATAAATTTTATTAATATTTTATGTGCACAGGATTCATAGAAAGGCAGCAAAGCTCAAAGAAGAGTTTGAGCTTCATGAGATGATAGATTGTAAAGACATGCATGGAGAAAGCTAATGAAAGGGGGTTCTGCCACTCAAGTCCAGCCCTGTCACACTTGGGCCAATTCTCTATCTCGGGGTATGAGTTGGCTGCCTGTTCTTCCTTCCTTCCTTCCTTCCTTCCTTCCTTCCTTCCTTCCTTCCTTCCTTCCTTCCTTCCTTCCTTCCTTCCTTTCTTCCTTCCTTCCCTTTCCCTCCTTCCTTCCCTCTTTTTTTCCTTCCTTCCTTCTTTTCTTTCTTATTTATTTTTGAGACAAAGACTCACTATGTAGCCCTGGCTGTCCTGGAATTCACTCTATGGGTCAGGCTTGTCTCAAAACTTACAAATCCACCTGCCTCAGCTTCTTGAGTGCTGGGATTAAAGACATATGCCACTATGTCCATTAGTTTCTTCTTTCAGAGTCTGTGTGTGTGTGTGTGTGTGTGTGTGTGTGTGTGTGTGTGTCCAACAATGTATTGCTCTTCAATAAAAATGAAAAGTAGAAGACAGAATTTCTCTCACATTGATTCTTGGTTGCTTTTAGCTCAAAATAGTCTGTATGCCTAAGTATTATATTATGGGCTTCTATACAAAAGAAATACCTGGGATTCCCTACTGACAGATACCCAAGGTTTGTCATGGCTCACAGTTGCAGGGGTTCCAGCCATAGTCTTTGGCCCAGTTGCTTGTGGGTGGACCTGACCTGCTCACTTGGCCTTAGGGAGGTAAAAGATAGGGGGAGAAATTGTGGTAACACAGTTTGCTTTGAGGTTATACTCCTAATAGCCAGTTACCAACCACTAGATTCCAGCTTTTCTTTAATTTTATTTTATGCGTATGAGTATTTTGCTTGCTTGTATATGTTTGTGCACCAGATGTATGCTTGGTGCCTTTGGAGACCAGAAAAGGGCATCAGATCCCCTGAGACTGTAGTTACAATGAGCTAACATGTGAATGCTGGAAGAGAAGCCATTGTGCTCTTAACCACTGATCCATCTCTCCAGCCCTTAAAGGTTCCACCACCCTAATTCTAGCATTGGGGGAGATCACTGAAGCTCACTGGCAAATCATTCTAGCTAAATCAATGAGCTTCAAGGTTCAGTGAAAGACACTGTGTCAAAAAGGAAAGGTGAAGGACTGAAGAAAGACACTTGGTGTCAACCTTTGGACTTCACATACACCAGCACACAAATATGTGCATTTGCACACGCTTCCCACACACTAGCAAGTACATATATGACACAGGGAACATGCACACATATACAATACTTCTTCAAATTTAAAAAAAATTAATGTGGTATAGTAAATCATAATTTGATAGTATAAAATTTTTAATGCGAGTTTTCATTTCTCTGGAATGTGTCTTGTATATCAGTTTTTTATGCTTTAGCTGATTTTGGAGCAATTTGAACATTTAATTTACTAACCCCAATGTTATGGATTAGTTTTATCTCAAAGTTGTAAATACAGTTTTCTCAAATTGGTAGAGGTTTATTGAATAAGCCACCTGCTGAAACAATCACATTGATAAATATTTACTTGAAACCAAATTTCCTCTTATTTAGAAGCACAGTGTTGAGATACAGGGTATCACATGATCTTACAAGTTACACAGAAAAAGCAGCAATTTCTGTTTCAACTGCCTGGGTTGTGAAGATTGTGAGGAAGTCAGGGTGGACATTCTTTGATGTCTGGTGATCTCACAGATAATCTACAAGTAGGATGTTTAAATAGACAGACACCTTCAAGCAGATGTACACAGAGTTTAATGTTCTTGGGGCTGGGCACATTTCTCAGTGGTAGAGCGCTTGGCCCTCATGTGAAGTCCTGAGTTCAGTTCCCAGCAAAATGTTTTACTATTGTATGTGTGTGATATGTCTACTGTAGAGGGTGTCTGTCGCTGCCTAGTTCTTGGTCCATAGCAAGTACTTAATATTTGTGAAGTGAGGAAATTTATGAAGGGGTATAAGTGTGTGAACTGAAAGTATAAATGCTGAATGGCTGCTTGATTTTTCTTTTTGCATCAATTAAAACTAAATAAATGAGCATTACTGGAGTGCTTTGCGACACTCCTGATTCCCTCGCAGCTCTCCAGAAAGAGAGGAATGAAATGTTGTAGTTTTGACAGTTCCTGTTGCACACCGAAGATGACAAGCATATCATGGCCCATCGGCTGTTAGTTAAACACAGAAGGTGTTGCTAATAAAGCTGAAATGAATCTGTTCCTGAATCCAGAGCTGTGCTTGTGAATGGGTGGGAAATGGACTGACTATTGAATCTGAAGAACTAGATGGGGAAGGTCCAGGTGGCAAATATTCAGGTTCACAACGGTGGTGCCTAGAAAATTGTTTGCTTGATTGTTGGTAAAAACAGATCAGGTGTGCTCAGTCCCTACATAGGGATCATAGCTTTCCCAAATGGAGACTATTGAATCTGGTTCCTGACCAGGATTGTCATTTACCTCACAAGGCTCACTACTTTTCTGTTTGGCTTCAGGCTTCCTTGGAATCTGAAATGTATTGTTCAAACGACACCAGCTTGCTTGAGCATGAACTAGTAACTTAAGCTCTGTTTTGGTTTCCTCCTCTGCAAAATAGAAGTGATAGTGACACACACTACATAGGGCCGCTGTGGGGTCAAGTCCACCAGTGCATGGGGGTGCATCTCCCATCCTCACAACATGCTCAGGGAATGATGAAAACTCTTCTTTTAGAGGTAGGTAAATGGAGCAAGAGGGGTCTGGATGTCGCCCAGAAGCCATATGGTTGTTTAAATCTTGAACTGGGATGATAGTAGCAGAACAAAACAGGAAGGGACCAGAGAAGACTGAGGGAGGAACTGCCTGTGGAAGGGGCTGTATATAGAGATCCCTAACAGCTGAAGACACGGAGGTGGGCAGATCACACAAATCTACATTGACACAGGTCAGAATGAGGAAAGGGGCCTGGAGAGATGGGAATTGGTGGGATAATGGATTAACTAGTGCACCACTGAATTTAAGAATTCTTCCAGAGGACCTGGGTTCAATTCCCAGCACCTACATGGTGATTCACAACCATTTGTATCTCTAATTCCACGGGTTTTGGCGTCCTTTTCTGGCCTCTGTGGGTAACAGGTAGGCATGTGGTGGATATCCATGCATTCAAAACACTCATACTCATTCAAAATAAATAAGAAAAGGATAGTGACCCACCCCACACGCATCCATCTGCTTGTTTGATCCTCACCAGGCCAGCCTGATAATGGCAGCAGGAAGCTGTGGCCAGACTGCTTCTGTTGCCATGTTGCTCTTGTCACAGAGAAGAGAGTCGTCCTGGCCCAACTGACGTCTGGTGGGAGGCTGCGAATGACAGGAGACAGAGAGGAGCTGCAGGTGTAAGGGGGCAGATGGAAGTCCACTGCTCAGAATGGTGGCCATGTGCATCGCTGCCATCACCTTTGTAAACCTTTCTTCAGCAGAACGCTCCAGTGGATGCATGTTTCACAACGTGCTTAATCGCACAGCACTGCGATCTCCTGTCTTTCAGAGAAAGGAAGGCCAGATTTCTTGGGAGAAGAGACATAATCTTGTTACTCGTTGTTTTAACTCTTTACTCTTTGGCACCCAGCTCCCAAATAGACACACAGAGGCTTAGTATTACTCATGAATGCCCGGCCTTAGTTTGACTTATTTCTAGCCAGCTTTTCTTAAATTATTCCATCTACCTTTTGCCTCTCGACTTTTTCCTTTTCTTCTGTAGATCTTACTCCGTGACTGGGTGGCTGGGTGGCTGGGTGGCTGGGTGACTGTGTGGCTATGTGGCTGGGTGGCTGGGTGGCTATGTGGCTGGGTGGCTGGGTGGCTGGGTGGCTGGGTGACTGGGTGACTGGGTGACTGGGTGGCTGGGTGGCTGTGTGACTGTGTGGCTGGGTGGCTGGGTGGCTGGGTGGCTTGGTGCTGGCTATGTGGCTGGGTGACTGGGTGGCTTGGTACTGGCTATGTGGCTGGGTGACTGGGTGGCTGGGTGTCTGGGTGGCTGTGTGGCTGTGTGGTTATGTGGCTGGGTGGCTGGGTGGCTGGGTGGCTGTGTGGTTATGTGGCTGGGTGGCTGGGTGGCTGGGTGGCTGGGTGGCTGGCCCCTGATGTCTCCTCCTTGATCCCTCTTGCTCTTCTCCTCCCAGATTTCTCCTCCTATGTATTCTCTCTGCCTGCAGCCCTGACTGTCCTCTCCTGCCTTGATATTGGCTGTTCAGCTCATAATTAGACAAATCAGGCACAGTAACACAGCTTCACAGAGTTAAACAAATGCATCATAAAAGAATGCAACACAGCTTTGCGTCATTAAAATAAATGTTCCACAGCATAAATGCATGTAACACATCTTAAAATAATATTCCACAACAGAATCTGGCCGTAGATAGCATACTCTTATCTTATAGTTGGCCTAAAGTCTTCCCTTTACCCCAGATTCCGGCCTCCTCTGGCCATGGTCATGAATAGGATGGGAGGCAAGAGGGCCTGGGCCTGCTTGGACCTGCTGCTAATGGTATCAGGGGTGTGCCCAGCTTGTCACAGAGCAGGTGATCAGGGACTCTGAGCATCTTCAGAGGCACATCAGGAACTTGACCCTATTGAAAGCTGTTAACAACATGCCACAATCTATTCCAAGGCTTCAGGGAATGAAAACTCCTTTGTACTGCAGTAACAGGTAGATTATATACTAAGGAATGAACTTGGCACTACATACTTAATTAAAATCCACAAGGCATTCCTAAAGAATACAGTAGAAGGCTAGGGAGGTGGCCCAGTCATAAAGTACCTGCCACCTTAGAAGTAAGGACCTGAGTTCAGATCACTAGCACTATTGTAAAATCAAGAATTATTGGCACATGCCCAGTGCTCGCTGGCATAGTCAGTCTATCCATCAGTGAGTGCTGGGTTCAGTGAGAGACCCCGTGTCAGAAGATAAAGTGGAGATCAATTGAGGAAGACAGCCAACATCAGCCTCTGGCCTTCACATGCACATGTACACACATGCACACACATATAGCATATTCAAGACACTATATAAGAAAGAATAAGTTGAACACAAAAAATATTTTAAAAAATCACGTAGTATAGAAAAATTCAAGATGATATATCATGCTTCTTGATTTAATTTATTAAATTGAATGCATTACAATTAAACAACAGTCATTAAAAGCTAACAAGACAAGTAGATCCTAATGTTCACATGGTCAGATAAACAGAAGTAGTGTGGTACCGGCCAGTGGGAGAGGCAGTGCTAATCCCAATCTATTCAGTGATGAAGATGAGAGGGGAAAGCACTCATGCTAATACACGGTGGAGCATCTGTGGAGAATGCCTCCTGCGACAGAACGGTGGGAGTGTTGAATGATAAGCCATCCAAAATGACAGTCACTCTGTTGCAAGAGAAAAGGGTGGGACAGAAACTCTATGTGATGTGGTAGTTTCTATTTCCAGAATCCATTCCTGATCCCGGATCTAATATGTAAATGGCAAATGTTGGAAGAAGATGTGGATGCATGGTTGAATGAATAAACCAAGTAGGAAAAAAAAAAAAAAAAACCTCTTGAGATTTCTGGATGTGCTGGCTAGCTTTATGTCAATTTGACGCAAACTAAAGTCCTCTGAGGGGAGGGAACCTCCATTAAAAATGCCTTTATAATGGATGGGGGATGGGGCGGGGAAAAGCTGGGGGAAGACTGGAAAAAGGGGGGAGGAGGGAGCAGTGGATTACTAAAAAAAAAAAAAAAAAAAAAAAAAAAAAAAGTGCCTTCATAAAATTAGGCTGTGGGCAAGCCTGTAGGGCAATTTTTAAAATTCCTGATTGATAAGCACCTTGTGGGTGGGGCCACTCCTGGGCTGGTGGTCCTGAATTCTATAAGAAAGTAGGCTGAGCAAGCCCTGAGGGTGGAAGCCAGAAAGCAGCCCCTCCATGGCCTCTGAATCAGCTCCTGACTCTAGGTTCCTGCCCTGTTTAAGTTTCTTCCCTGAGTTCCTTTGATGATGAACGATGATGTTGAAGTATACACCAAATAAAGACTTTCCTTCCCAAGTTGCTTTGGTCTTAGCATGTCACACAATAGTTGCCCTAAGACAAACTGGAACCAGGATAATGGGGTGTTGCTGTGACAGGCCTGACCATGTTGTTTTGGGGAAGATTGTGGAAGGGATTTGAAACTGTGGGTTAGAAAGGCCATTGAGTGTTTCTGTAAGAGTTTGGAAGATGAGATTGTTGAGAGCAATGAAGAGGAAGGAATCCTGGCCTGTGAAGTTTCAGAGGGAAGGAAAGACTCTATCAGTCTATTTGTGTGAAGAATCTGTGATGTTTGCTCAGCTGGAGCTGAGGAGTCAGCTGTGATTAACAAGAGACCAGAACCACCGGTAAAATTCTGTTATACTGGGACAATTGGTGCTTTGATGATGACCATCCATGTGGAAGTGTAAGCCAAACAGACCTTTTCCTCCCAACTTGCTCTTGGTCATGGCATTTCATCACAACTAGTAACCCTAACGAAGACACTAGAGAAAACTGAATGCCAATCAAGTTTAGATACTAACAATATTTTAAATTTTGTTGCACATAATAATAGTTTTAGAAGGTAACGTCGGTAATCTTTAGAGGTATGTTGAAGGACAGCAGGCTGAAAACAAACAGCGTGCATCTTAGATTTGTCCTAAAAGCCAGGGAAGTGGGCACTAAGGACGCCCTGGGTAACCTGTGAGCTGGCCAGCTGGGTATTCAGAGGTTCATTGTAGCATTGTCTGTACTTTGTATAGACTTACTTTGGTTCAAACTTAAAACAATAACTAGGTCTCATTATTTAACAGGGAAAATCACTCACAGCTCTGGATTTGGTAGGACTTTCCAATTGATTTCAAATCTAAAACCCATAAAAAATGGCTAAAAATATGATATTAAAGTGCTTCTTTATTTATGTAAAAAATTCACCAAAGAGAAAAATAATCAGATTATTTGAAACTTGTGCCACAGATCATTGGCTAATATACTAACATAGAAAGGTCTAGAAATCCTTAAAAGGACACAAAAGATCTGAACAGCCAGCTCACAACAACAGAAAGACATTCAAATGTACTGAAAACAGGAAAAGCCTCAGCCTCATTTGTGAGGGGAAATGGGCAGTGCCTGGGCCGCCTCAGACCAGCAAACCTCTAGCTGTAGATCATACACTAAGACTGGGAAGGCTGGGGGGAAACTTCAGCTGATGGCAATGTAAGATGGCACAATGCCAAGGAAGAACAATTTGGCAGTTTCTGTCAGGATTTTTTCAGATGCAATTATAGTGGGGGTTACATGTTGCAGCTCTGTTAGAAGTTGCACAATATTGGAAACCCTTCATCTCCTCTAAGGAGGTGACCTAGCAAACTGTGTGCGGTGGAATCTTGTGCAATTCTGGGAAAAGAAAACATCACCTACATACCTGTTTTAGAAGGTCGCCAAGTATATCACTGAAGACTCATGTATAAAACGAAAGATGAGTATCTTAATTTGTATAAAGAAACTATGTAAAAGCACAGAGGAAACTCATACATACAAGAGAAATGAGCAAGGACTGAAATACCTCTGTGGGGACCTTCAGGTCCATGAAGGCATCTTTGCAGGTTGAGCCCTGGCTCTATGTGAAACCCATTAGTGCTCTACTTTTATATGAAGCTGAATAAAATTCCAAAAATAACAGTTAGGTCATTTGCAAACATATGTGGTAGGTACCCATGAAATGTTTGCCTCAATATGTATTTTGTGCACAGTGTATCTTGCCCGCCCAGGATGGGCCCTTCGATTAAGTCAGATATTGTGGCTACTGAGAGAGAAAGCACCCTGCTCATTCCTGCGACGTTTCATCACCTTCCCCCTGATCCCGCCAGCTGCTCTATTAAATATGAGCACCAAGCATCCTTTTACTGACTGGGAAGAAATCAGATGAACTGTCTGCCCATAAATTATATCATGGCTCTTTGGAGCATTTTGTAGCCTGGAGCCAACACTGTTTCAGGCTTAAGTCTGAGCAGCTGCATGCTGAATACATTTTTTTTTTTAAATGTGTATTAGCACACCCTCCCACCCTTCTTACTTCATCCTCGGCCCAGACCCCAAACTCTTGTTTGGAAACACAAAGCATATTAGTTCTTTAAAGAGCAAAATTAGGAATTTCTCTTACCACCCACTCTCGTTTCTTTCTTTATAATGAAGAAAGCATTGGAGATACTTGTAGTATTATATATCTTCTAAGAGACAAAGGGAGGGAGGCAGAGTTTGGGAGGCGAAATATATATATATATATTTCTAAAGCCATGATGGCCAGCTCACTTAAGTATTACTAGAAGATTCCTGTTGGAGGATAAGAAGTCTTACATGACAAATCTCAATAAAAATGAAAATGTTTTTTCCATTGGAGTATGAGAATGTGTGTGTGTGTGTGTGTGTGTGTGTGT
This sequence comes from Phyllotis vaccarum, assembly GCA_033318265.1. NCBI lineage: Eukaryota > Metazoa > Chordata > Mammalia > Rodentia > Cricetidae > Phyllotis > Phyllotis vaccarum. Next base: position 82,097,360 of record JARWLC010000003.1, read on the forward strand.
GTGTGTACGTATGTGTGTGTGTGATGTGAATCTGAATTCAAGTCTTCATGTTTGTGCATTGGGCACCTTATCCACTGAGCCAGCTCTGACATCTCCATTCTTTCAAAAACTAGGCTTGTCCCAGATCTGACCATTTGCATATTTACTATATTAAACACCATCTTTAAAGCAGCCTGACAGCTGACATTTCCAAACACAGTTAATAGACTTCTTTAGGAGTGCTGACTTCTTAAGCATTTGTACCCATGACTGGAAACATCTCCTGTCTTCCAGATTCACCCTGGTGGTGATTGCTTCCTTTACAAGTGCTTTCTCCACCATGCTTAGTGGATGAGCTCCATACTGTGGGTGTCTGTGGGGGGAGCCTAGTTTCCAGGTACACTGGAAGCTGCTCCCTGTGCAGAAGGCACATAATGAGGCATCCAGAAATGTTCTCCTGGTTTTTAAGTGATTGCAAACTAATCTAAACTCTTGGTAGTTAATGGTATTTAGGGTGTTATTAGGTATGTACGCTGGTAAGGGAAAATATACTGCAATATGATGTAATGACCAGGGTTTCAAGGTTTGAAAGATTTACCACAGACATCCCAAATGCTATCTCTAAGTTTTGGTAAGCTAAATTTATAACAAAACCAGCAAACATTGGACTAGCAGAAGGAAAAACTGGCAACAACCAGGTGTATGTATCCTGATGATTTAGAAAAGCTATATGTGCATGTTCCTGCCACTACAGTGGGAAAGAGAAAGATGCAGAGCAGCCAGTGACAGAGGCCACCCAAGACCAAGTCCATAGTTAAGCTCAGCACTCCGTTCCAGATGTCAATGTTTTCAGTACAAACTGGCCTGAGAGCTACACAGCTGGAACACGCTGAACCTGAGATTAGACTCACATCTGTCCTAAGACTCCAATGATTTCCATCAGCTGGACTGCTCTGTGTGTGTGTGTGTGTGTGTGTGTGTGTGTGTGTGTGTGTGTGTGTGTGTGGTGTTGTTGCTTTTTCTTTCTGCTGTATTGCCAGGGTCTAATAATCTGTCCTGAACTGCACCTCAACCAGGATACCCATTCCATTAGATTTCACCTACAGTGTGTCTGAATGTTTCCATTAGGGTGGAATGTCACAGGTTCTATCTTGAAATGAGCCTGTGGCAAGAACCACGTTGTATAACTACACCCCAAGCTTATAGCTCCCCCAGAATCGAGGGTCCATGGAGATAGAGGCTGAGCATAAACATGTTTCCGGGGTCAGATTGATACCATCCTGTGCACTGAGCTCCCTAACAGCTTAGCACTGTCCTCCCTGGCAGTCAGAAGCAATCCTTTGTGTTTCTACTTTTAGCTCCAGCTTGGGGTTTGGGAAACCTGATGTGCTTGTCGGTTCAGATGAAACCTGGCATGTAGCAATGGGGAAAATGCTGTACACAAATGAACTGTGGCAGCTAGGAAGCATGTTTTGCCTGCCTTTGCGGGAGAACATGATTATGCTGCTATTGTTAGCTGTTTTTCTTGGAAGACAAAATCCCTACAATTGTTGTAACATGTTTTTGAAATACAGAGGATGAAAACCTTAACAACAACAACAAAAAAAAACCCGTGAGCCTTTCAAGTTAGGACATGAGCTATATGCATCAGTCATGAACAGGAATGAGACCTGGAAAACTGATGGTAAAGAAAGAGCCACCATGGATCACGAGGTGCCTCAGCAGATGAGCCAGCCTGCTGCCAGACCTGACCACCTGAAATCCTCCCCAGGCTCCACGTGGTGGAAGAGAGGTGTCTCCTACAGGTCTCCCTCTTGACTGACATACATACACAAAATAATTAAATTAAATTAAAAAGACAGACATCAGGAGGCTCCTTTCAGTACTTTGCATGAGATCTAATTTCTAGCTGTGCAGCACTTAACACCTCCTGTTAGAAGGCGCAGAAACTTCCTAGGACTAAGCATCACTGGCCAGTGCAGAGCTGCATGGTGATAATCTCAATGTGTAATGGACAAGCTTTCCCCACATTTACCAGACAGTGCAGTGCATTCGCCTGCTGCATACCCAAATCTTGACCATTAGGTTCTAGGGAGTTGATTTTCCTCTTCTGCCACCTGCACTTCCAGAATCTTCCTCACCCAGAGCTAACAAGCACAACTTGTTTGAACAAAATAAAAGATATTGAAGAATAAATAAGGAGAGTATATATATGACAACAAAGTTCATTTGGGTGGGGATACCACTCAATGTTAGATCCCCTAGCCTAGAGTGCCCGTGGCACTGGGTTCCAGCCCCCATGTCCTGGAGGTATAGCAATGGGCTTGTCCTGTGTTCCATGCTGTTTTCTGTGTGTTCAGGGGAAGGTCATGGGCAGCCTTAGGACTTGTGTGTTGTGTGAGTGTCTGCAGGGACCCGTCCTCTCCATCTTCTGTCTGAATTCCTTAGGCGGGTTTCTGCAGAGATGAAGCGCTCCTGCCCTAGGAAACTTTTTTCTTGGCCAAATCATCACGATCAAATATTTCTAATGCTAAACAAAATGACATGTTGGCTGGCAAGGATTACCCAAACCCTCACCTCTGTTAGAAATCTATGAAGCTGCTGCCGGGAAGCAGTGGTGAGGGACTGTTTTATGCTGAGAAACATGCCTGAGGCAGCTGTGTATAACACGGTTCCTGTTAAACTTTGGCTGGGCTCCTGATGCATGAGCTTGTGTCCCAGATTTATCACCAGAAGAATGCCAGGAGACTCTTTCTTCTTTCCTTTCCTTTTTTCTCTCATACCCCTTTTTTCTTTAAGATTTATTTTACTTGTATTTATATGTATGAGTATATTTTATTACATCTCTGTGCATAATGTGCCTGTGGATACCCACAGAGACTAAGAGAGGGCGTCAGATCCCTGGAGCTGGAATTACAGACAGCTGAGAGCTGCTACTAAATATGGGTGCTAGGATCTGAACTCAAGTCCTCTCCAAGTGCACCTATCCACCGAGCCATCCCTCCAGCCTCCTCTCCTGTCCGAGCCTAGCATCTTGGTGGGCCCCATTGCCAAGCTTTTAGGATAGCAGTTTAGAATCAAAACAAACAGGCTATTTGCACAGCATGGATGCTCTTGCTTTGCTTGGCCCCATCTGCACTTCCAGAATCTTCCTCACCCAGAGCTAGTCACTGTCACTGTTCTAGGGCCATGTTGCCTTGTGTTGCCACTCCTCTGCAGAAACCAGGACTGAAGAGGCAGGCTTTGATGCCAGGCTTGCCTTGGCATGCTGGGCACCCTCTGTCTCTGGATTTACCCACAGGGGCCCAAACCTCAGCCTTTTCTTAGTCCCACAGGGTTGGCTCAGAATTAACCTGTTAACCCTTTCTGTTTCCTCAACAGTCTCTTGGGATTTCGTTCCTAGTTTTCCAGACTGTAATAAAATATATCTGATGAGAGACTCACTCTCTTACACATGTTAAATATATATAGATCAGCGGTATGAAATGCATCTGTCATGTGCTGCCATCATCACCACACATCTGTAGGACCATTTTCATCTTGTTATACCCACTAAACAATCACCTCCATCTGCTGACAATCACCATTTCAACTTTTGTTCTTTTGTGTTGTGAAGTGCATTATAGATTTGCCCTCCTTTAAAAAAATAAAAGTGTGTGTGTGCAGCACAAGGCAGTGGTGATACACACCTTTAGTTCTAGCATGTGGGGAGCAGAAGAGGGTGGATCTCTGAGTTTGATGCCAGCCTGGTCTACAGAGTGAGTTCCAGAATCCAGAAAGTGTGTGTGTGTGTGTGTGTGTGTGTGTGTGTGTGTGCACATATGCTCACGTACACACATGACAGACTTTGTGAATATGGAGATCAGCAGACAACATCAGGTGTCAGTCCTTGCTCCTCATCCTGTTGGAGGAAGTCTCTTGTTCACTGGCCCTAGAGCATTGGCAGAGCCTCCTGCCTGTGCCCCTCATTGTCTTAGGAGTGTTGGGATTGTAAATGAATGCTACCACATCTGACTTAACAGGGGTTCCAGGGATCTGGACTTAGGTCCTAAGACTTTCACAGTAGCCACTTTTCCCATCCCCCAGGCTGCAATCTTCTTTGTTAAGGCTGAGTGTGATTTCATTGAATGCATGCACTTTGGTAATTTGTTTACTCATTCTTTGATGTGCACACGGAACACGTGGGCTGCTTCCATATGTTGACTACTATGTGTAACTAATAAATACAGCCATGAATAGGGATGTACAGGTACCTTCTCAGGCTCTGTCACTATCCCTGTGTTTAAACCTCTCTGGAGGCCCCCCCCCTTTTTTTTTACCTGTCAAATGAAAATGGTGGCACTGAACTTCCAGGCTGCAGGAATCCAGAAAGCCATCCATGTTGACAAAGCACTTTTTAAATTATGCAATATTTTCTGGTATCCATTTTTGTAGCACAGGTGTGAAGTGAGCAGTTGAGAGCACATTGCTGTATCTGTGGACGCAGCTGTGTTTTCATGGATGTCTACATGGCAAGCATTTTAGTAAGCACAGGCTGAGAACTTTGATTTCCATGAGAAGGTGGGATATGGGATGGTGCAGGAAGGGATTGGAAATCTCCTCTGGCATCCTACCCAGGAGCTGCATGTGGTACTCCTTGCTAGTATCATCTTTCTTTCCACATCTTCCCAGCGCTATAACTGCTAACATGTGCCTTCTCAGAACCTGTGTACCCAGAGAAAAGAACCTTTGGTAGGTGCAGATGGGTACTTTTAACATGCCATGAACATACAAGTAACTTCTGCATTCAGCATAAAGGAACAGTAACAAACAAAACCGGATGCTCCCCATTCCAGCACTCAGAATGGGCATCAGAAGTCACCAGAGCATGCTAGAGACTTTCACATGATCTCGGGTAGGGCCCTGAGCTGGTGTGAGAGCCCTCTCTGCTGTCCCGTGTAACAACCAATACATCTACATCATGAGAACTCACATATTTAAGCTCCGACTCATTCTCCTACTGCCTTTAAAAAACAAAATGTCAAGGTTCTAAGCAATGAGGCAAAGTCAGTGTCCTATAGTCTGGGCATCATGCTTCCCACTGTGTCAGATATGAGACTCTGAATACAATGTTCACACAGTTGTAATGTTTACATACAAAACTTTTATTGTTGTACGTCAGCTTTTATGGCAAGTCCTATTACGTTTTTATGAGTCTGCCTCACTTTTATAACTGCAAATATTTTAGTTTATAATATGGACAGTTAAAAATGGCAACACCCTTTTATTTGGCTAACGAGAAAATCTCTTGGTTAGGATTACAGTTGGATCCCTCAGCTCACTAGGTACCAGATGAGGGGTGGGGTAAGAAACCACGGAAGTTGGGGTGCTGAAGAACAAAGCCAGTGGTATGAAATCACAGCAATTTGAGTGGATGGTGGTCCTCAGACACAAAATACATTGCACATGTGAACACAAGGCTCATGGGCATGCTGGGCATCATATTAGATATTTGATATATGAGTCTATTGTTGGAGCCAGGGTCCCTGTGTTCCAGCCCAAGACATGTAAGAGTGCACTGGGAATATTTGTTGAATATACAACTGAGAAGATTTTCTAACTTTTTACTTCATACATATCTTGGAGATAAACAAGCTGTTTTAAACAAAGATGTCTTCACCTCCAGCTTTGTTATGACTTGTAAAATCGACTATAGAAAAATACAAAAAAAGCACTAATTTCTTTTCACCACTAGGGGTCGACATGGTGTAATGAAGGGATGGGTTTTTAAGGAATTCTCTCCTAAAGCTGGTTGTCTGAGTTGTAGCTGAAAGAACTGGGTAAACTTAGTTCTGCAGGAGAAATCTTAGAACTACATCGATATATTTTAAACTTAGCACAGGGTGAACATGTGTCTGAGTTAAAAATACATCCATGAAAATAGCCTGATAATGTCTTTAAAAATAACATCTTATAAATAGACAGCAAACAATGAGTTGACCTTTTTTTTTTTTTTTTTTTTTTTTAGTGCTGGGAATCAAATCCAAAGCTCTGTACATGTTAGACATGTACACCAAGACCTCATTTAGTCTTTAATAATTTTGAGAACACTTCTTACCACTTATTAAGGAGCATATTTGATCTAAAAGACGGAATGTATATATTAAAATGGAGAAGCACCCTTTCCCTGTAAGAACGGGACAAAAAGTCCCTTCCAGTCTATATAGTTGGTGTGGTTTCAATGTGGGGCAAGGTGGTATCATCCTGCTGCATAGACAGTGTATAGATAGTAGACAGTGACTAACTCTACACCTCCAACCGCAGTGCCAGCCTAGCATAGCCAGGTGCATGAATGGCTGGTTGGCAGAGAGCCTATCTGGATACCTCATGTCTACAGGACAACAGGTAACAGTGTCTTCATTGTTAAGGCACAGGGGTTTCAATAAAAGACATTTCATTCACCATGTTACAACACATTAGAATAAAATCAGGAATAGTCTTGTATACATTGCTGATGGTTTTAGTATATGTAGTGTGTGTGTGTGGTATGTGCCTGTATGTTTATGGCATACGTGCATACACATGTGCAGATTCAGGTGTATGCACATATGGAGGCCAGAGTCATCTGGCATCCTGCTCTGCCCACTGTACTTTATTTTGTTCAGACAGGCTTTCTCACTGAATCTGGAGCTCACTGTTTTGGGGCTAGGCTGGCTGCCCCCAAAGCCTCAGTGATTCTTCTCCTGCATCAGGTCCTCACAGCACTAGGGTTTCAGTGTTTGACATTTAAAAGGGATGCTGGGGACCCAGACTCAAGCTCTCACATTTTTGCAACACTTTTACCAGCTCCTTAGCTCTATTTTTTATTTATTTAGTACTGGAGACTGAGCCCAGAGCCTTGAAGGGGTTAGGTAAGTGCTCCGCTACTGAGGTATATCACACACACACACCCTTTTAAACTTTTTATTTTGACATGAGGTTTTCCAGACCGTTCTTGAACTTACTCTGTAGGGAGCAATCTTTGCAGTCCTGCCTCAGCTGGGATGGAAGAGCTGCACCACCTGCCAGATATCTTTGTGTTATTTGCTGTTGTCTTTAGGGATGCTGAGTTCTGATGCTGGACCCTGTGTGGATGGTTGAGTATACCTTGGTCCTACTGCAAGCCCAACTGTCTCTGAGGTGTCTTGGCTGACAGAGCTTGGGCACAAAAATCTGAAGTCAGTAAGAAAATTGTCTCTTTTTCTCTGGCACCCGGGGCGGGAGTACTGATGAGGAATCCACCAAAGCTGCCCTCTGGGAAAAAAAGAGGAGATACTCAATGCTTTTATGTTTGCTCATCTTTGAAGAATTAACTGCTTAAAATTCAAGCACTCAGCCAGTAGTTTCTGGGTGTTACAGTCGACCTTTGGGCAACTCCACCTACACACTCCCCACCACCCAGCCTGTCACCAGGGAAATTAGAGTCTCCTTTCTGGGTTCTACATCTCCCTGATGAAAATAATTTATAAGCAGATTCAAAAGGAAGCCCAAAGAGAGTTCTACTGGAGTTTAAGGAAGACAAGATAAAAATAGTTAGTTAAGTTATAAACCCCAGAAGTTCCTGGGAGGAAGGAGTTGAAGAAGAGAAAGAGTAAGCCATGCCTTTTGAGCAAAAAAGTCCAAGAAAGCAGGCAGGCTCATCAGCATGGAGTGAACCAGAAGCCATGTGGCGGAAGGTGGGTTGCAGGCAGGGAAATTTAGAGAACCAACAGAAAGGTCAGTGTGTCAGGGAAAGAATACCCGGTCATACCCCAGCATACCCAGGCTTATCCAGGCATATTCAGGCTTACCCAGACATACCCAGGCATACCCAAGGCATACCCAAGGCTTACCCAGGCATACCCAAGGCATACCCAAGGCATACCCAGGCCTACCCAGGCTTACCCAGGCATACCTGGGCATACCCAGGCCTACCCAGGCATATTCAGGCTTTGGCCAGTATCTCAAAGAAAAGGAAGCATTGAGCTAAAAGTGAGCAGGTCATAATACCACATGTGAAGTTGTACAAAAGTCCATCTGGAGAGTACCTTATTAAAGGGATAACTACTCCTCCCAATCTCCTTAACATGGCTTCAACTGAATTGGTTTGGGAGGGGGCGTGGCTGGCTAGGTGATTGACAGGCCCAGCTGGATTTACTCTTACTGGGAGGAGGCAAGAGTGTGAAATGTTTTGGTAGTTTAGAATGTAGAGTAGTGTATAGATTCTATTCTTTTGTGGAGGAGAAAGTAGCTTTCTCTGAATGGAGCAGCTAGCTCCAGCTTTTGATAAAGGAATTTAAATTTGAATTTAAAGCCTCAAAGCTGATATTTACTTTCCTAGCATTACCAGAGCAAAGGGATTCATTAACCAGACTGTTGATGCCTGTAAGGAGACAGAAGTACATCTGTTGGAAGATGTGGTTATTGCCTGATTTGGCTGATTTAGAAAAGGCAAGGCAGATTCCTCCAGGGTCAAGGTTGTGAGCAAAAGGAGAGTTGAGACTAAGTGACTAACTTTTGTCAGCCATGCTTTGTGACACCACTGTCTGCAGTTCTCAGAGAGGGAGCCTGGGTTGATGTCTCCTAGACAGGAATTTCCAATAATCTCCACCACAGAGTCTACTTGACTCACATTAAGGAAAACTAGAAGTTGACTTGACATTTACACCCCTAACACATTAGCATGTGATAGACCTCTGTCTCTCATAGTTCTTGTCTCAGGCCCCACAAACTCTGTTCCCCAGAGATGCAAACAATGTGTGCTGCTTCTTAACTATTGAGTCACTAAGACATAAAGAGATGATATGTGAGTGCCAGTCTGCTCACACTGGAAGTGGAAAGAGAGTAGAATGGTGTGTGTGTGTCGGGGGGTGGCCACACATTTGATCTGAAGGACTCTGAATTAAGGGTCTCATGAATCCGGTCCTTGAATGTGTTCTCATCTCCTTGACCTGCCCTTCCCAACTTTGCCCCAGTTTCTAAATCTCCTCTGAGACTCTGTTGAAAGTTTAGAAGCTGTAAAACTTTGGGGGATGTATGCATTGTGGAGAGAGTGGAATGCCTGCCCAATGACAAAGGGGCAGATGGCTGGAAGCTGGAGAGGCTGATGCCTAGAGAGGAGTAGTGTGCAAAGCATCCTTGCTGCTTTTCCTTATATAGAAGTGCCAGGGGCCTGGTAGTCTCTAAGCCGAGTCTTAATAGGATCAGAGTAAGGAGTGCTTGTATCTAAATAGGGTTTGATCGGCACCCCAGCTGCTTTCTCTAAAAACACAGGAATGTATTTTATTTTATATGTACTTTGCTTATTTTCTGGAATGCGACAGATTGTTGCCTGCACCTTATACAGGGAATAGCTTGTGAGCGTTCAGGACTTGTGTCCTTTAGCTACTGTAAATTGAAGTCGGGGAACTGCCAGGAGAAATGTGCATGCTGCATAAATTCTTCTGCAGACTGATTTTTAAGAGTTCTCTGTCAAACCTTCAAAGGGCTGGGAAAAGTCAGAGATAAAAGGGAAGTCCCTTTTAATAGCCCCAGGGTATGCAAAAGGGACCCTTGTCTCTACCAGGTAACTGAAAGGCCAGGCCACTGGGGTCCTAGCTGGGAGGAGCTTCTGTTATTAGGTTAATAGATCTCGGTGCAGCCCTTTCAGAAGTTTTGGTGACGGGTAACCCTTTGTCTGCCAAACGTATGCTCCTGCTTTGCCTGCCAGCCTAGTTTGCAGGGTAAACAGTGGGTGACCTATCAGCCAGCCAGTCAACTTGCAGATGACCTTATTAGGCAGCCCCAGGAGGCTGGTGTCTGAGGACAGGCTGGCAGGGCCTGCTGCAGTGGACTCTGGTTCTGTGAGGAGCGGGAGTGTCCACACCCTGGAGGCATGGCCTAGTACCTTTCAGTTAATTATAGCGCTACAATGACAGGAATTTGTGGAAGTCCTTCTTGGGGATGATTTCTCATAGGAAAAGGGGTTTATTTTGTTTTCCTGGGGCTCTCTCTACTGTGTAGCATGTACTGATTCACTCTATGAAGTATGGACTTTATCAGAAATGTTTGTTTTCATTTGGGGACAGGGATGGGGTGGAGTAGCTATGAAACCTAGGCATGCTAGGCAAACAGTCCTGGTGAAAGACAGATAGATGTTGATAGATGTCATTGGGACAAGGGGGTGGCTCCTCTGGTCGTGCATTACCAACCTGGGCTTCTCGATTCTCCCATAAAGGTGGATGGGAGATTTGAGCTCACACACAGGAGTAATGATAATACATATACTTGTAATGGGAGAGGGGAACGAGAAAAGGTTTGATGCTAAGGAGTTACCACTCTTGGGTATATTTACGTTTTGTTTTTGTTTTTTGTCTTGTTTTTGTTTTGAAATTCGGGACTCCAGTGAGCTCCACCCCCAAGCCCATGCTTTTACCCCTTTGAAGGGAAGAAAAATCAGTCACTGACTTGGTGGATTATTCTGTTTCATTCAGTTGTGTTTAGCCATTTCAACTATTGTGAAATAACAGGCTACACTGTAACAACAATAATAATATTAAACATGCATTTATCTAGGACAGCACAGTTTAGAGACTAACATGCACTGTTCCAGCTTTTATGATTTGGATCCTCACAGTAACCCTGTAGAAAAGGCGGCTTTTCTTTGAACATGGCTCTGGGTGGGTCTAAGGTTCCAGGGATCTATCTCTGCTCATGGATAGGGTGGGCATATGTACATGACAGGCCCACAGGAAGCAAGACAGATACAAATACTTCAAAAGAGTCAGTGGGTAGCTGGGGACTTGAGGGCCTTGGTACTTTATTTTAAAATGTGTCTTTAACTTGATTGGTGATGTTATTTCTATAGTCTGGAACCTCACTAAAGGAAGAAACTTACATGGTCATTTGATTATCCAATCTCCTTTAGGCTTTGGTTTCCAGGACTCTCAATGGAGACTCATGCACAAGGGTGCTAAAATACTCTATAAAGAATTCCCTGGTATTCATATGAAATTTAAATACTCCCTCATTTATATCATCTCTAGATAGAACCAGCTGTTTCACTGTACTGCTTAGGTAGTATTTTAGTTAGGGCTTCTATTGCTGTGATGAAATACCATGACCGAAAAGCAAGTTGGGAAGGAAAGGGGCTATTGGGCTTACACTTCCACAGAGAGCTCATCATTGAAGATGTCAGGACAGGAACTCAAACAGGATCCTGAAGTCAAGAACTGATGCAGAGACCATGGAGGAATTCTCTTTACTGGCTTGCTTCCCCTGGCTTGCTTAGCCTGCTTTCTTATAGAACCTAGGGCCACCAGCCTAGAGACAGCACCACCCACCATGGCCTGGGCCCTCCCTCATCAATCACTAATTAAGAAAATGCCTTAAAGCTGCATCTTATGGAGGCCTTTTCTCTATTGAGGATCCTTCCTTTCAGATGGCTCTAGGTGTCAGGTTGACATAGGACCAGCCAGTACAATTAGTAATGACAAAATGTCTGTAGATATTCAACACGAATGTTATTATAGACTTCACTACATTTTTGGTCCTAGAACATGGAGAAGTGACTGTGTACTGGAGTCAGGAAAGGTCAGTGGATATAAGAATAAAGTAGTGGTGGGCTGGGAGCAAACCTCATACATGCTAAACCTTCCTCTTCTATTGAGCTGTATCCCAACTCGGATAAGATGCTGACTGAACGGAAAAGTTCTGCAGATAACAGGACACCAGCTCCAGTTCATACCTTAATCTCACAACACTGAATCCTCTATACATTCTGGGCACGCCTTTGTTGCACAAGCCTCAGATGACCGGTGATATGGTGGCTACTGGGGCAAGTGTGGTGACAAGACCATGGGTCAACTTGCACATATCTGTGGAGGGTTACAATGAGAGAGAGAGAAGGGGCGGAGGGTGGGAGACAGAGAGAATGTAGGCATATGATTAATGAGGGAAGAAAGCAAGAAATGAAAGGGTCAATGATGGATGGATAAGTGGGTGGACAGCCCGATAGATATATATCTCTTTATATGCCTTTCCAACGCAATGTCTATAGACCTTGAAGCCACATATGAAGAAATGCTGGGTCACAATAGCTCCATTCCTAGGTATTTTCTCCATCTGAAAATACAGCACGATATAGTTTAGCTCAGTGTCAATATATGATGAGAATCTGTATGTCACTTCTTTTTCTCCTGCTGAACTTCAGAGCTGGATCTGGGGTTTTCAGAAACTGCTCATTGCCTTCCTTTCCGCATCCCAGTGGTTTGACAGGACCCATTTACACCTCCCAGCTGGAGTGCCTGGTACACCCAGCTCCTCTTCCCCATCCACCTACAGCTATTACCCTCCTCCTAGATGTGCTACTCACCAGCACTCTCTCCAGGAAGCTTTGCCCATCTAACCTGTGTCTTCTAGTTGGACATCACATGGCTTTTACATTGATATTTCATCTTTGGACCCTGTTGTAATCCCATGAGGCTGGGAGGCTTTTCTGCTTAACAAGAATGTAACTTGGAAGACCACTCAGGCTTAACGTCATGTGCCTTATGTATGAGACACTGAGCATACTTTTTTGTATAAACATGTCTACAGCCGTTTACCCAGTAAGGACTATGTCTTCCATTTTCCTGTCCAGTCTCCCCTTGGGCACCCAATCTACCTTCCAGGTGCCAATGACACCTAAGCAAAGGTATTAGGAATATTCATCTCTCACTGATGTTCTTCCACTAGCTAGTGGATGTCCTGGAAGCCTCCTCTGAGAGCCTGGAGTACATATTGGGTACCAATTAGTGACACCAGTGGTAAGCATTGGCAGCCTCTGGATGGTAGATGCTGATCCATTGCCACTGTTGTTCTTACAATGCTCTTTAAAGATCCCAGGGATAGTCAAAGCTTCTATCAGTCATTTTCATATAGTTCTAGAACACATATGAGCCATCAAGTATCATGTTATCACCTGGACTGGAAAACTTACACACACACACACATACATATAAAATCTCCTAGCAATTGGTGTTCCCTTGCATTTGTTCATGTAAAAACCATGAGGTAGTGAGTATTGAGGGATGGGATTGGGAGAGGCCTTCCTTCTTCTCTCTTGGTTAGTGAGCTAGTGTCTGCTCTCTTGCTGCATCAAAGCACTTTCTCAGTGAAGCTGCTGCATACCACCCCCACTGTATTTCAGGAGGTGCTGCATATTGTGCATAGTAAAGCTGGGACTTCTTTAGCCAAGTCCTGTTTCTGAACCTTTGTGGTTTGATGCTTTACACAGGTTACGTATGTTCTTAGTGCTACTCCATGGACACTCTGGACATGCACAAGACATCGCCTCCTCTTCCTGGAACTCTTGTCTCCCCAAACTCTTGCCTCCCCGACTTTGTATTTGACTACTGTAGGGACCTCAGATAAATGGCACCATGCAATATTTGGCTGCTTTGCCTCAGTTATGTACTTTCCCTCATGTAGAATGTATCAAAACACTGTTCCTTTTGAAGGCTAGATAATGTTCCATTGTATACATATTTCAATGTTCATTTTATTTCCTTACCCATCTGTTCATGCTGTGATACTGCCAGTCAAGCCTACCTAGGGCTTTGTGCATTCTGGGTAAACACATGCATCCTCATCCCCAGTATTGGGTTCTCTGTTGTCACTCTGGGAATCCCTTGCCCATTTACTGAGAGAATCTGAACTTTTCTTCCAAAGAATCATTAGCAAGGGACCCTAATTCAACTTGAAATCTTTATGATTAATTTTTTTCATGACAATTGTTAGCACTTTTTATTTGAAGTTTTATTTCAAAGACACTAATGACTCTAAGAAGATATCAGTAAGCCTTTGCCTCAAAAAGGGAATTCTGTCATATAAAAAGGCATGGCTTTCTTTCAACACATCTGAGAAAGAGGTAGCTGTGAGTTGTAATATAACTTATTGTTGAAAGTATTTTTGCCCTTTCATCCTTGCACACACAGCCTGTTTTAAATTACCTTACGTCATGATGGAAGGTAAAATTTTATTTGCAGACTTGTTCAAAATATTACTATGAAGCAGAACCCACAGAGCACTTCAGGAAGCACACAGTGGGGAAAAGGAATGTGGAATGCATGAGAATGTGATAAAAGAGAAAAGAGAAAGCCTTAATGGGCTCCCTCTGATGGGACCATCTCAAGTCAGGCCATTCAAATTAAGCACATAAATAAAATCCACCAAAGACCTAGGGATACCATTTATGGTTGTTCTGGCATACAGCATACCCCTTTCTGAGGTAATAAAACCATATCTTCAGCCTTGGAATTTCAGGCCGACCACCATCTTTAGAAATGGATGTGAGCTTTTGATAAAAAGTTTCTGTGGTACATCTTGACTTTAGAAATTGTCACTAGGTTACAGCGGTGTATCTAGATAGTTGTCCCGCACCGTTCTGCGGTGTCGTTTCCATTCAAGCTCAGTTTTCCAAGAAGGCAGTAAATGCTTTTGTCTTCATTGGGAGGAACAAGGTGGCATCACAAGGCTGTCACAGAAGCAAATGGACCCCGGATCTCATATATATGTGAGGGTCAGTGATGCGCTTTGGTTGAGAGTGAGACCACATACATTCTCACCTAATTCTGACCTTACTGTCATTTCCCGCCCTCACTCTCTTTAGGATAGCCAGAGAATACTGTTTTGCCTTTAGAAATGCTCAACTTTAGTCCTGCCTCAACTTGATAAGCCATACTTTGCTGACTCCCAATGGGAGCCCTGCCCCTTTCTGAACAGAGGAGTGGATGGGGTGGGGTAGACAGAAGTTGTGGGGAGGCAAGAAGAGAGGAGACAGGGGAAACTGGTTGTTATATAAAAATAAATGAAAAAGTTAATTTTTTTAAAAAAATACATTTTACAGGACAAAACCGGGGATATATTTCAGTTGACAGTACGTTTGCCTGCTCATGCACGAAGCCCTGGGTTTAGCCCCCAGCATTTCATAAACTAAATGTACATGTGTGGCACCTGCCCATAACTTCAGCACTCTAGAGTTAAAGAGGAAAGCTTGGGAGTTTAAGTTCAACCTTGGATTACAGAGTAAGTCTGAAGCCAGCTTCAGACTGTCTCAGAAGGGAGGGAGGAAGCTGGGAGGGGATCACACAGGACTGAAGAAGGTAAACTGAGGTCAGGGCATTTTCTAAGTAGTCCATTCATGGATATCTATAAACACACAGTGTGTCTGTTAGGCAGTTATTTCCTCCAGGTTGGGCGTGACCACTACTGCCTTGAATCAGAACACCCCATAGGAGACTCTTAGGAAACCATGCCTGCCAGCATTCCCTTATAAATACCCTCAGAAAGGCCCTTCTCTGGGTTATATGATAGATGAACAGTTGACTGGAAGATTCTTTGGTAGACACCCCATGAGTTGTTCAAGGAGCTTCCAGGTACTGTGGCTACCTGGGCATCACCCGTGTCCTATGGCTTCCAGACGTGGCTCACCCTCCCTCGTGTTCCCTGTACAGGAGCCCAGTTAACCCACTCACATGCCAAGGTGGACTTGGAGGATATCTCTTTTGCCTCCCTGTGCCCTCATTCACTGTGGCGAATAGACATTCTATCTTCTCAGGAAATGTCCCCACAGCATCCATCTCATCTTTGTCTTCTACAATGGAGCCATAACAGGCTCTCCCTGGCAGCCTGTGAGAGGACACAGTGGGTCCAGTGCCTCTGAGCACTAAGCATGGAAGTGAGGACATAAAGGATGCAGGTCTTCACATCATTGCAAACTGAGTTGCCATTTACAGCTTAGGTAGTTAGTAGTTGTCTCCTGATTGCCCTTGTTCCGTATTCTCCTTTATGACCTCTACAAGGACAGCTATCTCTTATATTGCAAGGGTCCCTGTAGTCTGAGCTACAACAGTGGGCTCTGTTGTGCTGTCCCTGGGGACTAACATCTCTGTTCTTTGTCACATATCACAGCAAGTCTCCTTACCCAATGACCCATCTCTCCAGTCCCTCATGGATGTTTTGTGATGACATGAAATGCAGGTTTCTTTGATCTCACTTGGTTTCCTACAGGTAGAACATTTAGGAGTAGATGAAACTTCATACCCATTGTTTCATAAAGAACTTTTTCTTTCTTTCTTCCATGACATCTGCTTTGTGTCAGGGCTAACAGGCAAGGCCAACCATTCTGGTTGTTCTTCTAATCCCCTTGTTCCCAAGCATCATTTCCCACACTCTGCAGAGTTCATGTGACATCCATCCCCGGCCCAGAAGGTGAACATTCAGCAGTTTCCTCATGGTGAACTGTACCCACGTATTTATTGTTCTTCCGTGGTCTGTTTGTTTGTTTAATTTTTATTTTTAACAACCTTATCTACCATTCTTCCTGGGCTGACAGGAGGTAACTGAGCATGTAGAAAAATTATCAGTATCAGGATTTATCAAGATTTATATAGGCGCTCGGCTTAAGAACACACAGTTTATCTTGACAGGAAAGTACAGTGGGATCCATTGCTGTGGACTGTGCATCTGAGAGGTTCCTCATGTTCTCAGTGGGTTAAGAAACAGAAAGCTTGGACAGTAACCTACCCCACAGGCCTGTTCAGTGGTCCACCTCTGCCAGCAATGCTTCCTTCCTCAGATATTCTATCACCTCCCCAAGCCTTGCCTCTAGCTAGCAACCAAGAGCTCCTATATCTGAAAGTAAAGAGTATCTTTTAGTTTCAAAGAGTAACACACTCATCCATCCATCCGTCTGTCCGTCCGTCCGTCAGTCAGTCTGTCTGTCTGTCTGTCCATCCAATGGTTCTTCATTTTCAGCTGTTACTGTATCCAGCTGATCTGGCTTGATGGTTGGCCCTAAACTATAAAGTATCTTTTTAGCTTTTCAGAGGGCTGTTCCATTATTTCATAAAGTCACTGCAAATATTTACTGTGGACCTACTATATGCTGGTCAGATACAAATAAATGTTCAGGGTCAACAATACAAAGGCAGACAAACTCAGGGATCCTGCCACTACATAGAGTTGGGCCAAATAATGATTTTGACCCCTGTCCCTGTTAATCCCATGGCTATATATCCATATCTATAACTAATTGTCTTCTGGAAGCAGGTTACTTCCTTAGCTCTGTTTCCTAACCATATAACAGAGCCTGTTTCCTGTGGCTTTCTTTAATGTCCCTTTGTGGGGGAGGAAACAATTCATCTCTAATTATTGTTGATTATTGTTCCAAATTCATTATCTGGATTTGAGCCCTCCAGTTACAGGCTGCAATTGGAACAGAGCAGGAGGCAGCCTTATTGCTAAACCTTAATGGCTTCTGTCTCAAATTAAAATGGTTGACTCTCCTGGTAATATCTGCCTTTCCTTTTTCCACAGTTTTGCTCATATGTTGCCTATAAATCTTAAATCTTCAGCATGAATTTTTGGCTCCCGGTTAAGTGAAATATTTTATTTAGCTCAGCCAAAACCAAGCTTGGGGCAGCCTGGGAACACTTAGGCACCTCACCCACCGCACCCCAACACGTTGAGTCCCTTTGTGATGTTTTTTTTTCTTCTTTGGGGCTATTTGTTTTAGGGAAAGTGGGAGAGTTCTTTTTAATGCTGGCAAAATAGCTGGGCAAAGCGTTCTCTGATTCCCCAAGGCCTTGTGGCATAATCCAAAATGACCCCTCACTGGAACCCTGTCTGGAGCAGCATCTCCAGCTCTAATTTCTGCTTGTAATCTGATGAAGGGGTTTGATTTGTTACAGCCTTTTGCTTTGTGTTCGCTCTAAGCTCAAAGACACACGTGCCTGAGTGCTCACTCTAGCCCTGCACTCTGGAAATTTGCAACCCAATTTTGCTTAAAGCAGCCCAAGGCCATTGCTAGTTAAGAATTAGCTGTCAGATCAGGCTGGTGGTGCCCGAGTGTTCTGTGTGCAGCCATGTTCAGAAACCCAGGGCTTTCTAGCTGCCTGGGAGCCTTCAGATTTTCTGAGAAACAAGGTAAGACAGGGGAAATATGGAAAATGCATTTCTGTATCCATTTTCTAATGTCTTTGATGTGGGATCGAGTACTCCTCAGCATCCATCTAGCTGACTGTCTGAAAAGATGCTTTAACTATCGGAGTCCCTAACTACATTTGCAATTGCTGAAAATGTCTTTTATTTTTCTATGGCTAACGTGAAAGCTTTTTATATAGCAAAGTTACTAATTAAATTCCAAACTTTGGATCAAATTATGGATATGCTGCACTGTACCTAAAATGTTATGAAACTGCATGTCTTATGTGCAAACTTACTTCTAGCAGGGCAGTGGTGGGTCTCTTTTTTCTTGATTCTTCATATGAAACAGTTTGGAGGAAATACTGTCTTTTCAGTGGCTTCTTTTCCAGCCCAGAGAAAGAAGCGTTTCCCATCTGATTGCTGAGGTGCTATTACATATGTGACATCAGAACAAAAGTGGGGTGCTGTGGGTATTTAAATGCCGATTTGAAATCCAGTCATTATCTACCCAGAATATTTCATAGCACAATTGCTCTGTTGGGGCTAGACCAGAACAATTCAGGAACTTCCTTTTATAACAAAATCAGAATTGTCTTTCTTCAGATAGTTATGGCAGGATACATGTGTGTGCTTGGAATAAAATTTGGATGTCTACTGGCTTTATGCTCCTCATTTTACTAATGCCTCCATGTTAGCCCCAGTTTCCACTCTCTAGGACTTGAGATGTGTTTTGCTGGATAAAGAAGTGTTGGCTCTGATTCTAAGTAGTAAACCATAAAGGTACATCCTTGATGGAAGGCATTTAGGTCCCAGGTCTTCTTGTGTTTGGTCACTGTGCCTGAAGCTGTAAAGCAGATTGCTGGCTGTGAGACCCATTATACATCCTGTATCTGCCTGGTTTTCATTAACACCTTCATCCTGGATGTGTGATTTTCCTGTATGGAATTGTTACCAGCTGCCTTTACATCGTTTATATGAGTCTGTCCAGTGTGATTGCTCAGCAGGCAGCACTTGCCACCACGTTCAGTGACTTTAGTTCTAGTCCAAGGCCGTACATGGTAGGAAGAACTATCTCCTGCGGCTTGACCTCCAACCTCCACACACATAACCATATACCATGCACATGTGTTGTTGTCTAGATTTCTTTATTTGTTTTTGAGACAGAGTTTCTCTGTGTAACAGCCTTGACTGTCCTGGATCTCGCTTTGTAGACCAAGCTTCTTGTCTAAATTTTAACAAAAGCAGAAAAGATACAGCCAGGACACCATTGCTCTTCAGGGCCCCTCCCACCTCCTCACTTTCTCTAAAGGAATCTCTAATCTACTAGGCACATAACCTATTATCTCTGGTTAGCTTGACCCAGATCCCTCCATATTTCCCCCTTTTTTAGTATAAAACGGTTACTTGGTATTTAATTGTTTCAAGTTATTATTTTTTTTTAACTGTAGCATATTGAAATGGCTTTGAAGGATGTCAGAGTATTTATTTAACCTGTGAGCTGTGCAGAGGCTTCTTCAGAATGGAAGAAAGCAACCTAGAGATTTATGTGTGAGACTTCCGTGCTGAGTTTGATTCTCAGAAGATGCCAGTTTTGTGATTTGGTTACTAATGTTGTTTTTACTTAAATTACACGTTCGAGGGAGTTTGAAGGGTATCTTCCCATTTGAATGTTCTTAAGTGACTGTGTAACCGTTTTAACATTGTGCTATTTCCTCTTCTCCCTTAGATTTCAACAAGAAAAACCTAGGCTTCATTGGATTCCCACATCAAAGAAAAGCTGACAGGTAACGTGGGCTGTGATCAAGAACTCTTACGCTTTTAAAATAATCCCTTAATCCTTCCTCTTTTCCTTCTGAAGAGCTGGGAATAGAACTCAGAGACGCACATGCGAGGCAAATGCTTCCCAGTGAACTTCATGCCCAGCCCTAGGGGTTCTTAGGTCTCTAATGTGTGAGTTTCTTCAGCAGTGTGCTTTTGCTTTTGCCCAGGGTGTTATGTAATGATACCAAGAGCTGCAAGAGCTGGTGGCATGATTCAGTGATATGTCTCTTCTCTAGCCCATGCAAAGTAGCAAGTTCAACTCCAAAACGTGTGTGTGTGTGTGTGTGTGTGTGTGTTTGTTTGTGTGTCTGTCTGTCTGTCTGTCTGTCTCTGTGTATGTAAAACAAGCTGTTTTAACAGTATTCCCAGGCATAACCACACTGTTTCTGGGAACCAGTTGTGAAGTAGAATGTGTGCTTGCATTACTTGTAATTAAATGCCATTTTGGGAGGTATTAGCTTTCTTTTTCTCTGACCTACCTCTAAGTTTTTGAATCCATTCATCAGGGAGCTTTTGATTTTTTAAGAAAAAGTTTAGCCTTGTCCGTCTGTCACCCCTGCATCCCCCTTCCCCCTCCCCATCATTATTTTCCTCCTACCCATCTTCCTTTCTTGCTTCCATCTCTGCATCCACCCACCGTCCTTGTGAATTCTTGTGGTCAATTTCCTTGCCCTCGGAGCATTATGGGTATCGATCTGATTTATCTGCTGTGCTCAGATCCTGTATTGTTAATATAAGACTGTTCAAAAGTAAAAGAGTGTGCCACACAGGTGGCTGTATTGGGTCCTCCCTGTAAGCCACTGCCCACATCCAGGTGCAGAGCCATCCCCGATGCACATGAGCATGAGTCAAAACCTGTGCTTGGAGGAGCCAGCCCCTGGACCAGCCTCCTTTTCCCTCAGATGCTTTTGCCTCTAATCTATTATGGCTCCGATACTTTGCTACAAAGGACTTGGTTCCTTCACATTGTAGTAATAAGTTGTCTGGATCTGCATCAGAAATTGGATCTTATGAACACACTACATAGGAAAGTATCTGGTATTTTCCATGCACATCTGAATATAAAGTGAATTAGAACTGTGACTCAGTTAATAGTTTAAAAAAATGCAAATGTATTATTTGAGTCACCCGTGGTTCATGTCTATGGCATATTTTAAGGACACCTTGGACTCAATCTCTAACCTTTCCCTAGGGGATTATCTTAACTGTGATAAAGCTAATAAATAAGAAAAGAAATATAAAGACAATTAGAGAGGAGGGAAGCATTATTCATTCAAGGGAAGGAAAAGTATAAATTGGAAGTCAAACACTTTGGTGACATTGACTCGATGAAGTTAAGCCATTGCTACTATTTCATGTGAGCTACAGTACCCTGCCTGGCAGGACACCAAATGTAAAATGTATGCATGCAAGAAATACAGTCCACTAGACACCAGCAAAGAAAGCCCAAATTGTGAGGCAGCAGGGTTTCACCTCCCCTGTCTTCTAATTTACCTTTTGGTAATTAGCAAAAAGCCAGCCCTGGTAGAAATATTCAAACGGTAGCAACAACTGCAAAGCAGGCTGGCCAGTGACTAGGCATTTAGACACCTCCAATTTGTGCAGACCTGGAATCTTGTGGAGATTCTGGGGATTGCAGCTGGGGTTAAGGTCAGTATAAAGAAAAGATAGAACCCCCCACTCTTTACTAGTCTGCCCTCACATTTCCTCTTGTATTTGTGACAAGTTTTCATGGGACTTTCCTCCCTTTTGCCAATGCTGCTGCTAAGGGGTTTGATATAAATGTAACATAAAAATTGTAATATAAATATAATTTATCACTGGAAAAAGCATCCCAACTCCCTCAAAAAGCTGCTGGCCTTCTGAGGAAGAGGTTGTAGCTCAGGAAGTTTGGGTGTGTCAGCCTAACACCCTTAGCTGTTCTGGGAACAATTTACAGGTTTGGCTGTTCCCCCCATCCTCCCCCACACACCAAGCAGCCACCAATGCCAGTGTAGTTACATAGTTGAGCACATATACACAAATTCTCATATTAACATAAGCATGAATAAATGAAAAAAATCACCAGTATGAAACACATACTTATGTTTAATTGACAGCAATGGTTTTATGCTTAGTGTTTTTCTGCTCAGTATTCTACATCTAGATTTAATGCTGTATTAATAGGATAACTTTTAGCTTTCAGAAAGAGTTTTGCTTGGACAATAAAGACGAACCTGCCAACCACAGGAGAAGCCTTGATGCCAAGTGTTTAGCTGCACTTCCTAAAGGTAAGGTCTCTAAAGGGCTTGACAGAGCCTGGGCATAACTCTCCATGATACTTGTGCTGAAGGATTCTCACTAGCCTCCATCCTGTCTGTCCCTTTCTTGCCTTGCTAAGCACTAGCCTCAGGTAAGGAACCTTTTGCATCCCCATCCTTCTAGGGTTTATTCCTCACACTGCTGGAGGCTGAGTGAAGAGAAAAAGAGAAAGCATAGAGTCCATACTTCTCTCTCTGGCCCTCCCAAGGGATCTGGGGATGTAGCTCGGTTGGTAGAGAGTTTCCTAGCATGCAAGAAACCCGGGTTTGATCCCCAGCACCACCTAATCCAGGCTTGATGACACAAGCTTAAAATCCCAGCATTTGTGAGGCCTCATTGGTCTGGCTTGCTTGTAGGCAACATAGAGCTGATAGACACTCTACAGGATGTCTTTTGAAGGTTTAAACATTTTATTACACTTTTTTGTAAGAGTGCATCCGTATGTATGTTCCAGAGAATACATTTAAAATCAAGGAGTACCCTGTGGAGAATTTAGTTCTTTTCTTCCACCAAGTGGGCCCTACGGATTGCATCCGACCCACTGAGCCATCTGATGGGCCTCAACAGTCATCTTTTCTGGGTTATTCTTTCCATTGGCAACAGGTGCACATGAGTTAAGTTATCTGCACCTGCTCCAAACTGGACCCCTCTGCTTTTGCCTCTGACAGGATATAAACATTTACTGATCATCATTTCCCAACAATAACTATAGTGTGAGGAATGATCGCTTGGATCCAAAATGTCCATATCTAAACAGAGAATAGAGCTCTTCCTTTAGAAAAAAGCAGGTTAAGGGAAGGATAGGTTAAGTTTTGTTTTTTTTTTTGTTTGTTTGTTTGTTTTTTTACCCCCACTGCTCTGAAAGGGAAAAAGAGTTTAAAAGAAATTAGATCAGAAGACATTTTCTTTTAATAGAAACCAAATCCAGTTTCAAAGGCACACGGACAATCTGGAATGTATCCCAAGGAGCTAAACAGATGATATGCCCAGACAAAGTCTCCCGAGGATGGGCACTTGAAAGAGTTCCAGGGCTTGGCCTATGAGCAGAACTTAAACTGTATGCTTCAGGTTTTCAGCATCTATGCAACTGCTGGGTAAAATACATGCTTTATTGTGTATTGTACCCAAGGAATAGTATGGAGAGTTACAAGGCTATAGATATATATCAAGAGTGGCTGGAATCATAGCATACCCCCCCCCAATCGGGGGGAAATATGCCCAAAGATTCCCAGTAGGTATCTGAAACTGGGACAGTACTGACATTCTGTGCGCCACTTTCTTCCCTGTGCACATAGACATATGATCAAATTTAATTCATAGGTTGGGCACAGCAAGGGATGACAACATGCCACACTGAGAGTTCTGTGAATGTGGCGCGTGGCGCTTAACTCTTGAAAGGCTGAAGAGCCTGCCACTGTGGAAAGCAGGGCTGGCTACCACGAGTACAGCTTCCACGGGAGGAAGTGGCCCAAGCGTGGGCTCACACTTTCCTCGAGTGTTCCAGAAGGCAGGTGACTAGATGTGCCCATACCAGGACTGTGCTGTAGAGGATTCGCACCTGGATGGCTGTGTGCCCTGGCATGAGATGAAATACTCCTTCGGGTGGTTAGGAGGCTTTGTAAAGGACAAAGGCACCCAGTTTCATCTGAGACAAAGTTGTGTTTAATGTCTGGAATCATGATCAAAACTAAGTGTAAAAGTGAACACTTTGGTTTCGGTGTAGCTGACAAGTGTTGTCTGATTAGGCACAGATCTCCATCGCCAATGAAGGCCATTCCCCAGCTGCAGAGGCCCCTCTTCCATTTTCTCTGCCTCAATTCCTTTGGATAACTCTTCAGTGAGCAATAGTGTGGTCAGGAGATGGAGAGCTGTTGCCTGAAAACTCACACTGTAATTTCAATTAAAACAACACTAAAAAAGATAAATAAATGAAAATAAAGAATAGAAGGCTATTGACCAATTTTATTCCAAAACTTACACAGTTGATTATGAAAATAAGTACAGATTTTCCAAATCGAAGTGTTGAACCATATGTACCAAATACATACTAAATTCATGTTTTCAAACTCATAAAGCTTTAGCTCTCTACTGATCTTGTCTGTCAGCTTAGTGGCTGCACATGAATCTACTGATATTTTAATTATTGTCTATGGCCCTATGGCTCTGCAGTCTGCACCCTGCCAGTCACTCAAACCACAGCCTGGTTGGGCTTCTGGTCCTGCGCCTGGATCTGCCACAGCCATGATATATAGGTGTAATTTAATTCTCTATCATTCTATTTATCAATAAGACTCAGGAACCAAAAGTTGGGGTGAAAACCTGCTAGCTCAGAGAGGTTGAGTACCAACTAGCTGCCCTTGTGTTTTAGCTGGAGATACCGCAAGAGAGAAGTCTCTTTTCTTGTCTCAGAATTTAAGAAAAACTCAAACACTAGTCCCCACCATTTCATTGCTGTGCGCGTACCTTCTCTATCCACAATGCTGGCTTCTCTGTGGCTAATTCTGATCAGCTAGTTGCTGGCTCCACCCCCTTGATTCAAAGTAAACTTTATTTAAGTTATTTTTTTTTAGCAGTCTCAGATTGACAAGGTGTGATCAAAGTATCTCATGACACTCTACAGCACCTTGAACCATTCCCAAGCACCACTTTGGTCTCCCCTAGTGCCCCTGGCTTATTCATGCCTTTGTTTTAATGTCCTTAATTTGGGCAGATGTGTCAGGAAGCACTGCGGTTCTCAACAGAATCTGTCAATATTCTGCCTGTTGACTCTTAGCAGTATAATACTGACAAAGAATTGAATTACAAATCTTGGCCTTGTCTTTGCATTATTTGTTTGTTGCTGGCTTGTACTCAGGCCCTCATATCAGCACTGCACTAGCTGTATCCCAGAACCATTTTGTTTCAACAACAGAGAGTTTTTAAGTTTGTAGACATCTCCTTGTTCACTCAGTAAAAGGTTTCTGTTTCTGTAAAATAGAACATTAAGATGATTGTTTCTTTTCTCTCTTGGACTCTTCACATCATCAACATCCTTTTTGATGAAGGGAACACAAATCTTTACTGTGAAAGGGCCATTGAGATGCTTCAGCCCCTGCCACTGAACCCAGTGATCTGGAACCTACAGGGTAGAAGGAAAGAACTGATTCCCAAAAGCGGTCCTCTGACCCCATACACAAAAGCCGCAGCACACATAAATCTGCAAACACACACACATGCACGCACACACAAATAAATGTAATATATATTTAAGTAAAATAAATATTTTATTATGTAAATATGTTAGATTTCTTATTTTGGAATTAAGGAATAGAAGTACATCATTGCCTCTAACATTATTATTAAAGTACTGTGCATGTACCACACAGTTCATCCATGTAAAAGAACATGCTTCATTGGCTCCTAACACATTCACAAAATTATATGTCCTTCACCATAGTCAATATTAGTGTTCGCTATTCCAAAAGAATCCTCATCCTTCCTTGCTAGTCCTCTAGGCTGGTGATTACTTCCTGCCCTTGTATTGGTACCTACAGCCTTCCTAAGGAAGTCACACCAGTGATCACCTCCAGTCAGTGCCCTCAGGCTGTCCCCGGACAGGGAGGAACATGGCCTTGGCCTTACACTACCTCTGACGTTTCTATCCAAGTTCCCGCTAATACTTGTATTTGGAAGACTAAGTTCAGTTTATAATCCCTAGTCTCTGAGAAGAGGGTGACGAATTAACTATATTTCCCAAGACAAGCCCTTGGCAAACCGAATTATCCTCAACACTGACTGGTGTTAATATTCTTCTTAAAAAGAATGTTTGGCAAATAGGTGCATGAATAGGAGAGCCCACTCTCCAGTTCCCTTAAAGGCTTTAACTGAAAAATGACCCATGAACTCTTATCGAAAATGACAAAAGACTCGTGGATGCAGACGGACCATTCAGAATTACTCAGAAGAGCCTATTGCAGCAGCTGTAAAATGGACCATCTAGTTTAACTGAAGCAAATTCATTTGAAAGCAAATAGAAGGAAGTTTTTCCTTTATGGAAAATGGACCGTCTGTGGTTGCTAATATCGGAACTATATGTTGACTACTATATGGAATCCGTGCCATTTAGGAGTTACAGTTATGGCACAACATTCAGTCAATTCAATTATGGCTGTTGACTCTAACTTTAGGGAACATTTTTATTGTGTGTGTGTGTGTGTGTTTTTTTTTTTTATGGAATTCACACTGAAGGATCTGAGGATAAAGAGACATACTCCGGCTTGCTCTTAACATGGCTTGAGGGTAAAATGGAAGTATCCACAGGAAGGGGAGAGGGAAGAAAATAAAATAGTAGAATGTTAACATGTCACCAGGGATGCCTTGGAGAGTCTGAAGTCACATAAAAATTGTTTAAAGAGTTTAAAGGGTTGGTTTCTTCCTGCATATATGTATGCGCCTAGTCGTCGTCCCCTGCGTCCCCCCCCCCACATGTGTGCCCTGAGTGTTTTTCTTACATGTGCACCATGTGTGTGCCTCATGCCCGCAGAGGTCAGAAGAGGGACTGGAGTTACTGATGGTTGGGAGCCTCTGTGTGTTTGTGAGGAATAGAACCTGGGTCCTCTACAAGAGCATCCAGTGCTCTTAACTGCTGAGCCACACCTCTATCCCCATCAGCAAAAGTTTTAAGGCAGATGCTACTTAAAAATAAACATGGAGCTTCCGTCTCTAAACACAAAGACCATTATGAAAATCACATTATGCATATGCAGTTTGACTCTGTTACTTAAAAAGCAACAACAGAAATTGTACAGTGACAGAGAACTTGAGTCGTATGCAGGAAGCCATGAGTTCAGTCCCCAACAGAGAAACAATAGTTACTAATTAATTAGATGCCATGTCTTAATTGCCCCTTTATTGCATTTCTCCTGTGAGCAAGCCATTCACCCTAAACTATCAGTCTCTCTTCTTTTCTGCTAGCTCTCTCCGTGTCCTGATAGCTCCTCCATCTGTCTTGGGGTTTCCCCTCCTCTTTCTCTTTTTCTGCTAACTCCTCTCAAGAATTGATGTAGTGAAGATAGAGACAAATTAAGAGCCATTGTCTCCCAACTTTGGCCATCTCTCCAAGGAAGCAATTGCTTGTCATCATAGTCTGCCCTGTAGTCAGTGTTCTGCTAGAACCTCAGCCGCACCAGAGCATTTTCCTGATCCTTCAGTGACTCTAGGAGAATCACACCATCCTCCTAGATTATAGTGTGGAAGCAAATGTTACCACTTCCTTCCAGAGTCTTGGGACCTGATTTTAACTGTGGTTAAAGGAAATGTAGTCATGTACTGACAGATATTTACAGAGTAAATAACAGGGTGAACTGGAGTGGCTGTGTGTGCATGCTGTGAGTTTGCAGATGATCCTCTGGGAGCTCATGGCATATACTTTGCCAATGTTTTCTAAGACAAAAGCTTCAGATATATCAGTAAACATAATGAAATTTAAAAAGATTTTAGGATCCCTGAGAAGCAAACCAAACAAAAACCTTACTAAAGAGGCCTGTGACTTTGAGTGAGCTAAGACTAACTGTCTTAGTCTGTATGAGTTTACTTGTTAGCCCAAAGTGTGACCTGTGTGTATGGGGGATGGGAGACAGGGGGAGCTGTGTGCACACGTTTACTTGTTTAAATTGTTTAGTGTCTCTTTCCAACCCCAAAACAAACTCCAAGGCAGCAGGAAACCGGCAGTGCTACATGAGAGTTGAGAATAGACATTTGAGTCTTTTTTGGTGTGTTGCATGAATGAATGGAACAAGCAGGAAACCACCAAACACCACACTGGTTCTGATCTTTTCTGCTTTGTTGTAGTTGCAGAATTAAGAAAAATCTTTGAGCCAAAGAGAAAAGACTTCTTAGAAATGAAAAGGTAATGTATTTGTATCAGGCCACAGTTGGGGAGAGACATTTATCGCAGCAGTGTCTAATGTGTCCCTTAGCATCATTTTCCACACTCACTGTGTCTTTCTTTGGTCTACTGTGCAGAAAAGAAAGAATTGCCAGGCGCTTAGAAGGAATAGAAAATGACCCCCAGCCCATCCTGTTGCAGAGCTGCACAGGGCTCGTAACTCATCGGCTGCTGGAAGAAGATACACCCAGATATATGCGTGCCACAGACCCTGCTAGCCCTCACACTGGTAAGTAGGGGACCATGCTGGGCAAGATGCTTGTCATCTCAGCTTCATCTGCCTGATCCTGTGGTGCTGGAGAATTAGATGCCTGACACCAGAATAAGAATACCGACCAAAGCAGCTAATGCAATAGGAGGTTTCTGGCCCTGACTTTTAGGTCTAACCTCAAGGTTTAGGCCCACAGACCCACAGAGACACACAGATGCTTACAATAGTTTTTGGCTGATCGGCCTAAGGCCCAGGCATATAACTTGCTAGTTCTTTACCCTTAGTCTAACCCATGTTTCTTATCCTGTTCAGCCATGGGGCTCGGTACCTTTCTCAGAGCAGCATAGTTGTCCTCTGCTTCTTCTGGCTTCTCTCTGGAGTTCTGCAAATCCTACCAGCATGCGCCACCACAACCGGCTGGAGGCTCGGATTCTCCTGGTCCGTACCAGTAGCTAAGGCTTGTCTTGACTCACAGTTTGAGGGGACAGAGTCCATTCTGACAGGAAGGGCAGGCAGGGGGAGTGAGAAGCAGCTGGTCATGTACACCGCAGTCAGGAATCAAGGGATGGATGCTATTGCTGCCCCCTAGCTTCCTTCTTTTTCGCCCTTTTGTTGAGTGGGGTGGTGCCATACACATCAGCATAGATGTTCTCTTTCCAGTTAAACCTCTGAGAAATGACTCCAAATCCAGTCAAGTTGACAATGCATATTAACCATCATGGCCAACAGCAGGACATTGTGTGTATATATATAGTTTCTTTAGTATTCCAGCCATTGGGTCCCTTTAGATAGGGACCAATCAGAGGCATGCATTGTGTCTATTTCTTCATACTCTCATGGCTCAGCACAGACTCTGCTGTTAAAGACTGTTGGTAAATGTCTGTCTGTAAAGGAAGGATCCAGATCTGCGCATCCTAGGTTATACTAAATATCCAGATGTCTAGCAAAGGGGAAGGCTTCTTCGAGTATGTAAAATAAAAAGCAAAGTTGGGCCTTAGATGTTGCAGTTACTAATCTCAGGATTCATACAGCAAGGCCTTCTATTTCAGATATGTAAGTGTATTGCACATTGGTATTCAACATGCTGAGCATGACTTGGCTTTTCCTTGGTCATGCCCACTCACTGTTATGGACATTAGTTAACCCACCTGACCTCAGAGGGAATAATACAATCAGGGCTGAGCTCCCCAGCCCCATCCCAGGCTCTGGCTCTGAGGTGCTTCTTTTTCTAGCCATTGTTTTAGGTTTCCTCTTCAAAGGGGGCTCCTGATCTCATAGCATAATGCCACAATTTGCTGGTATTGGCGGCTTTTGATAGAGAACTACGTGAAAAGCCCAAAGTCTCTATCCAGAATCAATACCCAGAAACAAGCCCTTGTGTACATAATGTCTTAATCCATTTAACATTTAATTTAACTATCAAGTATAGTGAGCAAATTAGGCTTGTTTTTAGACATAAGCCATGTTGCCCAGACTGGCTTCAATGCATTGTCTTCCTGCTTCAGACATGTGCTGGTGTTACAGTAATGCACAATCAAGAAAGAATTATTAAGATGTTAGGAATTGAGCTAGCCAAGAGATGAGGAAAAGACATATTCCTCATTTCATTTCATACAAACCTCCAAAGTAAATCCTGGCTAATCTATAATTCAAAAGAAGTCATTGGAAACTTAAAAACATAGGCATGTTCCATTCAAGTGGACTTAAAAAAACAGATGAAGAAATATCCAAATGATGAATGAGTCCGTGTTACTTAAAGGAGTGTGGAAATTAATTTCACAGCCTAGCAAGTGACTAAAAGGTCTCAAATGCTCCCATAAATAAAGGTTTTGATGTGTATGTGTATTTGCCATGTGTGTGGGCTATTGGAAAAAACCACATCTGTAAGTACAGAAACCACAGTCTATCTCTTGTTAAATCAACAGATGCTCCAGTGCTTTCTATCTTTTCTAGGAGAATCTGAACTTGCCCTTTGACCTCATAATGAAATATTAAACTCAAAAGTAAAACATAAAAATAAGGGGAATAAATTCGAGACCAGAGGCCACTGCAGAGAGTAGAGAGCTTTCTGTTTACCCACTTTTCTTGGGAGATCCCAGGTTCCTTCCATCATCCAGGTGAGATGGAGCCTTTAGGCTGGGCCCTCTGTGAGCACTGGGCAATGTGGAGGGATCTGTGTGTTACATAGCTGTCTGTGCTGGGTTTCCTATGCTTTATACTGTGGTCTTCTTCTAGGGCGATCTAATGAAGAGGAAGACACTCCTGGGTCTTCCTTAGAAAAGCAGACTCCATCCAAATACTGCACGGAAACCTCAGGCATCCACAGTACTGGATCCATGGACACCCACAGTCTGGAGTCCAAAGCAGAAAGGATCGCAAGGTACAAAGCAGAGAGGAGGCGGCAGCTGGCAGAAAAGTACGGGTTGACCCTGGACCCGGAAGCTGACTCCGAATACTTGTCTCGATATGCCAAGTCTCGGAAGGACCCAGATGCGGCTGAGAGACGAGGAAAAGGTGACAAGCAGGAAGAACCGAGCAGAGATGCCAGTTCCTTGCACTCTAGGGCAGAACAAGGGCCAAGGACCAGCTTGGTAGAGTCCCAGGACTGCGCCCTCCCGGCGAGCAACATGTCCAGCCAGGAGCTGCTGCTCAACTTGGAGAACCAGCGGCGAGTGCAAGAGCCCCCAGTGGCAGAAGATAGTTCCTCTGCCTTCTTTTCTGAGCGAGGCACCTCCTCTGAAGCACCAAGGTCCCCAAAGCAGATGTCCAGCTCACCGCTGCAGCAGCCAGCCTCCCCGAGCCACCCTGGTGACTCACCGCTGCCCATGGAGGCCAGAGCCAGGTAAGCCCTGAGCGTTCTGCCCTGGCTGTCCCCGAGGTCTCCACGGGTCTCCACTCCTGTAGAGATACTTTGTAATTTCTACAGTATGAGGACAAGTCCTACCAATGCTAAAAGCTGTCCACACTTCTCTGTCTTCCCTCTCTCCTCTGGTGGTGCCCTAAGTTCTCCTTTAAGTAAACTAAACAGGTGTCATGGGGACACTTACATAGAAGTCACCATACACGACTCTTGCTGTGTTTCTGACTCAACTGAATTTATCTTTTTGTTTAATTTTTAGTTATGCCCAAGACTTAAGTTTGGGGGGAGGGATAGTTTTGGTGGCTTATGCCTAAAATCACAAGGCTGGGGTAATCATAGTAGAAAGAGAGAGGTTTTTGTTTGTGGTGCAGAGTCTAACTGATAAACACTGAAGGACCAGTAAAGTGTCACTATATAAATATATATACAGTAAGGAGAGTGACAACCAAGAGGACCTTGACAAAGGGACCAGCCAAACATAAGAACAGCCACTGGGTTAGAAAATCCATGTACAAATGCCAGGAGTCAGGTGACAGGAGAAAATGCATGTTTGTTTCTAAATTTAAGTTGAAAAAAAAAATATTAAAACATATACTTAAATACCTGGCTTGGAGGGTCAGTCGGAAGGTCTGGAGGGATTCTTAAATACCCTCTTCAACTCAGACAAGCAATGGCTTTATGAGTGAATCAAGATGGGCTGGGAACCTGGTGTCAAGCAAATTTATTCTGGGGGAACAATTGTATGTGACACATAGCTATATGTACACACATATATGTGAACATGTATTTATTGTATTTCTTTTAAGTGCCTGTTGAGAGCATCTTTTGTTGCTTTCCCTGAGGACATGTGGTAACCTCCACTCCCTCTTACAAGGCAGTGATGCGCCTGAGGCAAACATTTAAAGTGCTGATGTCTTATAAATCCCAAGCCTATTATCATGTATTTGTAGACTCACACTACAGACTACCAGCCTCTAAGATAATTAAATTCTGTAAGGAGGTATTTTGAGAACCTTTGTTCAGCCTTGTGACTGAAGTGTTTGACACTGATATTGCAGGAATCCTAATTGGTCTTATAAATAAAAACCTGGAGTCAGATAATGGGAAAAGCTGAAAGATCAGAGAGACAGAGGTACAAGCCACAGCCACTTCTCACCTTGCCAACTCCTCGGGCTGAAAGGGAAGATCCTGTCTCTAGAAATCCTCAGATTGGATAGGGGAACCACAGGCTAAAATGGAAGGGCCGAACTTATAACTCCCTGCTTAGATTCCTTTCTCTGCCCAGCCATATCCCTTCCTGTTTCAATTTTCCTAGTGCTGGGATTAAATGTGTGTGTGCTTCCCAAGTACTGGGAACAGAGGCATGGGATCCCAAGTGCTGGGATTAAAGGTACATGTCTCCACCACCTGGCTCTGTTTCTTTTTTGGGCTGGATCAATCTCATGTAGCCCAGTGTGGCCTTGAACTCATAGAGATCCAGATAGATCTAAGATTAAAGGTGTGTGCCACCATTGCCTGACCTCTGGGCTAATTCTGTGGCCAGCTCTGTCCTCTGATCTTCAGGCAATCTTTATTTGATGCACAATACATTACCGCAAGAGAGACCCATTCCCATATATTTTAAAGAGGGGGTGTCTTGCCTGGAAGTACATATTTCAGAGCAGAAGTGCTGCACTCAGTTTAGCTATTTACAGAAAAGGAAATCCTGTTCATATTTTTATATTACATTTTATTTCTTTATTGTGTGTGTTTATACATGAATGTGCCCATTCACAGTATGATGTGTTGTGCTTGTGGTGGCCAACGGACAGCTTGCAGGAATATGTTCCCTCCTTTTCACCATGTGGGTCCTGGTGACCAAACCCAAGTCATCAAGCTTGGTGACAAATACCTTTACTTAGCAAGCTACCTTGGCAGCCAATTGCTCTTCCTCATATTATTTGTATGTAGAACAAAGAACCCCAACAAATGTTGACTTAGAAATAAAAAATAGATCCATCCAAGAAAATGAAGAATCTAATCTCAGATTTTCATATGACAACTGTTTAACGTCACTTCCTTGTATGGGAAGAATCTGAAATATTACTAGTGAAATAACAGTTTGGTTTGGGGACAATATAAATTTGTTATGGAAGTTTTAAGTATTCGATGGAATGATTGAGAAGATTTTTAAATGAAATGTTGGATAGAGGAGTGGATGGTGTAGGGTCTATAGCTCACCTTATCACATTTTATTGTGAAGAAAATGAAGAGTATACATTCTAAGGAACTGGGGGACTGTAAGGCAGGCCCAGGCCGCTTTTCAGATGCTCCCAAACCTTGGAACTTCAAGTTTTACATCATCTGAAGAGGCTGTTCCCAAGATGAACTGTTGCTTGTGAATTCAGCAAGGGTGAGTGTGGAAACCAAAGTCTCAATACCTTTTAGCCAACAATATTATTATCAGTGCGATGGATGATCTTATGAATTGTTCAGCCTTTAAAAATATGAACTCCCGTTCCTACCCAAGTCTCGAATCCTCAGCTGTTGCTTAATCCTTTATGCAACTCTTTTTTTCTTATTGAGAAACACACGAACAGACAGACGCACATAACTGTTATTCTGCTAGGGGAAATGCAGAAGCTCTCGACCTGGGGTTCCCAGCTGCTGTGTGCCCGAGCATCACTTGTCATCCCATGTGTGTCATGGAGCTAGAAGGAGGAGAATGAAATCAATTTGACACCTGTTCTCAGAGCTGACTGTCTAAAGCCTTGTTCATGACCTCTTCATCACTGACCCCCAGTCCCTCTCCAGCACTGTGTCTCCCAGATTGTGTCCTTAGAGGCTCATGCCCAACAGTGGAGATGTCATGGAGAACAGAGCTGAAGCTTGGCCTTAAAAGAATTGCCTTTGGTGGGTTATGACCTGGACAGGGCTCACCTTGAGTACCTGAGGACAAGGAAATCATATCCCCTGCCCTGAGACAAGATAATGATTTCCTATGTAGGTGGGGCTAGCCTTGAGTATTTGCAGATATGTACCCATTTTTGCCTCTGGAGTACTGGGATTACAGCCATGCCACTTCTCAGAGTTAATCTAGCTTTGTATGCTGCACATACTAGGGGCTCAATTGTGTATGTCAGATTAGTCTGAGTGTAAGCTTGTATCTGCCACCTTGGTTGCCTTATTCAGTGATGAAGCAAGGCCATGGCCCAGAAAGGTAGAGCAGAGGTTGGACATGGGCGTTCTTCCCTCACTGTGTGCTCATCTCCTAATGAGAACTTTGAGTCCTAAAACAATGTCCAGAACCTCCTTCCTCCTCATGGTGATCGCTGCTCATGTGTCCATATCTTGTCCAGATGTCTGCAGTGAAGTGTAAGTGCCTGGCATTCAACCTGCCTTGACCCCCAGTAGCTCTCTACCATGTCCTGTGGACATCAGGGCAGAGCCTAGAAAGCAGGCAGGTCTCAGATCCACTCTCTGAAGAGGAACCTCCTGCTGCTCCTCACAGATCCTTTCTGTTATGAGGGAAATCATGTTCAGCTTCCTACTATACCAAATATCTGCTGTCCAACCTTATGCTGCCAATTTTGTCTGCTAATAAAATTCTGTCCTTACTGGCAAGTGGCAGTTCCATTGAATTAAATACAAATACGGTCCCTAAAATGCTAGCCTGTAATGTATAGTAGTCAATGTGTACAAATGAGATTTCCAGTGTAAATTGTGTCTAGGACTGTGGCATTGCAGCAATCTCCCACACAGGTGACTCATCTGTTGGCTAAACTGAATGATATGGTAGACTCCCACCCTTTGATAATCAAAGCTGCAAGAGACCTTGCTGCCATCAAGGTTTTGTTTGCCTTTGAAACAGTGTTTTCATTGGATTGTTCTGGCTGGCTACAAAGGGAAGTTCTTCCTGGGAGTACAGCTTTCCACTGGCCAACCACATCTAAGTAGAGCCATTGATCTGGACTTACTGCTTCCTTATTCTACACCCCCCCCCCATGACTCTACAGTTCCCTCCCAGTTGAGTGGCCTTTGCAGAACAGGGTCTTGGCTCACTCCCAAAATCCCCAAATATATTTTAAGTTAGGAGAATGTAGCTCAGTTGGTAAAGTACTTATCTAGTGTGCATGAAGCCCAGATTCTATCCCCAGCACAGCATGAACAGGTTTGTGCAGTGGTGGTTCATGCATGTAATCCTGGAACTTTGGAGGTTGAGGCAGGAGTAATAAATAGCCATTCAAGTTTATCCATAGCTGCTGCATGAATTCAGGGAAGGCTTTCTGCATTCTCTTTGTAAATCATAAGATACAATCTGTGGTATGGTTATCTCCCCCCCCCCTCCATACTTTGCGTTAACAGACTTTTCTCACCTATAATTGTTACTAAAAGTATCTCAGCTTGGTCTTGATGACTCTTACAATTCCACCTTACACCGCATTTGACTGGGGGTTAAGGGACAAGTGTGTAAGTTGGATGCTCTCTTACTGTGATGAAAGAGGCTTTTCATGATTAGGATGAAGCCCTTTCTACTCTGTTGCCTCTCCAAGTATTTAACTCTGTACTTTATATCTAATAGCTGTTAATAGACATTTGTCTCATTGTTTACCCAGGTTACAAATTGACATTTGTAACTGATTTTTTTAAGGATAAAAAAGAAATGTATAACAGCAGATGAGATTCACTCTTGCCAAGTTTCTCTTTATTTCTTCTTTTGGTGTTTATCCTTTTGCATGGACACTATTTACATTTGTCTGTTTATCTGTGTGCCTCAGTGAAACTTATGGAAGTTAATTTACCTCGTGTTCTGGGTCCAACTTCTCATAAGTGGGTAAGATTATACCAGACTCATGCCAGTGACAACAACCCATTTTCTTTAGTGGCCTTAGATTTATTTATTTTTACTTCTTGCTGTTTGTGGTGAGCCAAATAACCAGGGCATTCCAAGAAATAAACGTAAACTCTAAAGGCATCATGTACATTATGTCTTTTCAAAAGCCAGCTTGAACATCTGAACTAAAAGCAACCTTTGGGTTTTGCTTCTGGTGAAATGATGTGGGCGTGGGCATCGCCATTTTTATAGCAATGTCCTAAAGTTTTGTTTCTTGTGCATGGTAGTACAGGGAAGGCCAGCCATGAGTGGTTTCTGCAGAAAGATGCCGAAGGGGATACACCTTCTCTTATCAACTGGCCTTCCAGGTACACCCCAGGTTGGAAGTGTGTGGCTGACGCATGGTGGATGTTCTTCTCCAGTCACCTCTCCTTTCTCTGCCACACTTAACTAACTTCGTGCTCCTCTCTCTTTTTACAATGCTTCTGCTTCCTAATCCTGTGTGTCCCAGATTGCCCTGTCCACATCAACACTTAATTCCCTCCAGGTTCACTTCCGCTTCTGTCTTAACACTTCCTTGCTTGCTCACTTTCTCACTAACTCACTGGCCAACAGGGGGCAGTAAGGAACACCTCCTTTGGGCCATCCAGGCCTGCCCACATCCCTTTTCTGCACCAGCTCCAGTTTCTTTGTTTCTAAACAGCTAGTTTTCAATAGTGTGGCCTATAGCGGACAAACACTCCAATCATTTCATGATGGAGAGAGGCAGAGAAATTAAGAATGAGCAAGTCACTGGCCAGACAAAAGTCCCGTGTATTGAGTTTCTGACAGTGACTTTGTTCTCGAGATCGCTCAGATAATAGGTGAACATTCCATACGGGAGCTTGGCTGCAGCTCAGTCTTCTGAGCAAAGTCCTCCTCCGCTGGCTAGTTTCAGAAAAGTGGCAGCTCAAAGTGCTTTTTCTAAACACTCACAGTGACTACCTTTATGCGTGTCTCAGGTGTTTCTTCAAGGAAGTCTACCGATGTCTGGTTTGAAAGCAGAGCATGTTTTTATGAATTTCATAGGGCAAACTAGGTCTAAATGGGGCAATTCTATAATGTTATAAACAGTCACTTTTGCTCACTCACCTAAGTGAAATCAAAGTTTTACAATTTGTCAAAAAAAATCTCTTCTCCTAAACCAAAAGCTATGTGTACTTTCTGAAAGTTGGACCTGGTCAGCAGTCCATTTCAGGCCAATGATTTTCCCTTTTGCACTACACCAAGTGGTATTTCAGAAGGTGACATAAGGGTTGCTTATGCGGTTGAATGTGTCATCTTTGCTAAGTAGGAAGGCATGTGGTCCACAAAGCCTTTTTACCTGGTGGCACTAGTCCTTTCTCTCCCTTTGGTGGGGACCAAATGCAGGGCCTCACGTGCTAGGCAGCACTCACCCAAGACCACCATTTAAAGGTAAACCCTATGGCCCAGAAAGGGCAGGTAAGGTTCCCAGGCCAGGGTTCTTGGTTAGTGGGCATCTGCAGAGATGGGAACAGTCTGCAGCTTTTGAAATGTTTTTCAGTTTTGTTCTCAAATATTTAAAGATCAAAAACAACAAAAAACAATCACTCCTTAAGTTGGCTTTTAATTAGGGTATAGCATATGTGGGAAGGAGATAAGGGCTCATGATTCTCTTAACAAATGCCTTCTTCTAACATTCCTCTGGTGATGTGGTCATGAGTAATGGCATCCATACTGGCTATGTCTTTGATTTAAATGATCTAAGGCCTGTGAGTATGCACTTAGGGTTTCAAGAGGTAACTAAGCAATGTACCTTAATAGAAAGCATAAGTAATCACAAATGTCCACATATCCAGAGGACAGTGAAGTGGCTGTGACTACTCTAAGAGTATGCATTTCCTTGGAGCATCCAGCCACTCCGCACCCCTCCTCATTCCTCAGGCTGCACTTGAGTCTAGATTTGTACAGAGTCCTGACCTAGGCCTTGCCTTCTTCACACTAATGCTTACAGTAATATGTATGATCGAAGCTTCCTGAGGCTGCTAGGTATTTCATAAGCCCATTCTCCCTCAAGATAGCATGTGACTCTCAGTTTAATGGGGGGTAGAACTATTGAGCAACACTAGAATATGAATGCCAACATGGAGATTTTGCTCCATTTAACTGGCAAGTACTACGTTTCTGTGTTCAGTGTCCAAATATTTTTACACATTTGTTCTTTGCTTCAGCTCCAATGCCATCCATGGTCTGTGCATGCCTTTTCTCTCTTTGATGATTACTATACATCGAAACATAAATCCTATTTTTTTCTTAAGAGTTAAAGTTAGAGAAAAATTGGAGAAAGAGGAGAATGCTCGCAGCAGCCCTGAGCTCACCTCAGGGTCCTTAACTCAGAGGGTCACCAGCAAGGTAGTGAGCTCCCTTCGGCCAAGCTGGAGCCGTGTCCTGCCTGTTGACCCTATTCATGCCGTCAAGCTGGTGACCGTGGACACCCCAGAAAATGCATCTGAATGCACCCCAAATGTCAACAAATCTACCACCTTGAAGATTCTAGAAGGTGGGTTGAGGGATGCTCCAGGGCTCCATACTTGTGAATATAAAGCAGAAGAGGTGCTTCCCCCGGAAACTCGGGAGAGGAGCCCCACAACACTCTTGACCTCAGAAGATGTCAGGCTGCTGAGAGGCCATGAAGACCCCTCTGTTAATGAAGATGTAGATGAGCCCAAAGTTCGCTCCATCACCATAGAACCTGAGAGGGAACAGCGAGTTCAAAACGAACTTACTCAGAGAATTGGCCGGAGTGAAATGGTTCTGTATGTTCAGCGTGGTCCTGCGTCCCAAGATGCCACATTGACCAGTCACACAAGAGAGGCCTTTCCAAAGAAGCGCAAAGTCTTGGCCCGCTCTCTATCGGATTACACAGGTCCCCCTCAGCTCCAGGCACCCAGACACAAGGATGCAGCCCCAAAGCAGGAGCTGGAGCTGCAGAGTTCCAGGGCAGAAGGGTCTGGTGCAGAAGCTAGCATGCTGGACACCAGAGTCTCCGTCGCCCAGCTCCGAAATGTGTTTCTGGAGTCAGCCAGAGCCAGCAAGAAACCTGAACTGTAGGTGATGTTCCCAACATCCTTCCGATATGTCACTTGCACGTCCTTGGCAGACGATTCACTTCGCCACCTGTGGTGTGTCTTCTTAGCTTAGCTCACAAGTGTGTACAGGGCAGAGTGTACAGGAAATGGCTCACACACTACCATTCTGCTTCTGCCTACTAATTGGGATCTGGAGGAGTGGGTCTCTGGACTGTTCCATCTGCAGATGTGATGCGCATGGTAACAGCATGTAGAACTTAGCACTCTGTGTCTTCCACTGAGATGCATAAACCTTTCCTCTGTTTTTTTCTCTTTCTCTCTCTATCTCCCTCCCTCCCTCTCTTTCTTCCTCTCGGTTTTCTGCACTCGCTGCCCTGTGGTCCTAAAAGCCATTCCCGGGTTGAGAGGTCAGCTGAAGGAATTGGCTTGCCCACGGAACGGGAGAGAGGGTCTCGGAAACCAAGACGCTATCTTTCTCCTGGTGAAAGTAGAAAAACTTCTGAGCGATTTAGAACTCAACCTATAACCTCAGCAGAGCGAAAGGAGTCGGATAGGTAGGCACGTGTGTGTACACTTCTAGCAATTCAGACACAGCTTCTCACTGTTGTCGTGGGTCTGGTGCTATTTGCATGGGATTCAAGGATTATTTCATCACAGCCATAAGAATATGTATTTTGTTTGCTGAAATGTATTTCTGAAGAATGTTGCTTTTTCTAGCTCTCCAGTTTTAAACTGTCCGCAGATCAAGTGAGGAGAAACAACTAGCTCTCCAGTCAGTGCTTTTCCTTCATTGTGCTTTTATTAAACTGGCATCGGAATTGAGCATCCGTCATTAGACATGAGGAATTTTGTGTTTATCTTATAAACAGCTTACCTCTTATATTTACATTTTTATATGGCATCACCATATGCTAATGTATAGAAATTATAATGTTCACCAGAAATGTGCCCTTAGTCCCATGTAGTAACTTCCTGTTGGTACTTTTTCTCCACAAGGTGTGCACCAGGCTGGGGTTGTGTGCACACGCTCCACAGTGTCCACTAATAACTATTTGTAGTCTCAGTCAAGTCTTTAAAATAGTTCACATGCATCATGTTTCGTGTGTAGCTTGTGTACCCACCACTAATCGCTGCCATCGTCTGTTCTGTCTTCCCTAGGTACCCTTCAGGCTCAGATGTGCCAATGGTCGAGGGCGAGTATCTCTTTTCTTTTTATTCTTCTGTGTCTTATCCAGATTTAAGACCTCAGCTTTGAGGCTTTGAGGGAGATGAAACCCGGAGCCTATCAGTTTCTTACTTTCTTCCCAATTGTCTTACTGTGAACCCTAACTGGACATTTCAGATAAGCCTTCCCTTAGCTTTTGATAGAAATGAGGAGGCTTGTCCAGTGAGCAATATGAATCAGCCATTGTGACTAAAGAAGCAGGTTTTACTGGTGACTGCCATCATTTCTCAACAAGGCAGTCTGTTCCTAAGGTCCCTTCTTAAATCCTCTTAGTCAGGGCTATTGCAATAAACATCACTGTCTGGACACCCTTGGGTTTGGATAGTCATGAGAAAGCATGAGGTCTGCACAAGGGGACTTCACAGCTGTGATGTCAGTTCAACTCCTCTCAAACTCAAGGGATGCCCAGGTCAGTCTTGAAAAGCATTTCAGAGATGAAGCCTGTGCTTTCTAATGATGTTCAATTTTTCTTTCATGGCTGTTTACAGATGAAGAAAAGGTGGATGAGCGGGCCAAGCTGAGTGTCTCTGCCAAGAGGCTGCTTTTCAGGGTAAGGAGTGCCAAATGGTTTGCTTAGAGACCATAACCCCTACTGAGGAAGATGCCCGGGGCTCTGGTACTTCGCACACTAATGGGAGCTTCTGTGTCCTCCTAACCTATTATCCCTGTTCTTTGCTTCTGTGCTGTGGTAGTCAGGGTCCCTTTACTATAATAGCTGAGCTATCGCCTTTTCTAAAAAAGAAAAGTTTACCTCTGCACAGAACTTGAGAAGTCTTGCTCTGTGAGCCACTGGCCCAGTTACTTTGAGCCCATGATGATGCTGATGAGGCACTTCCTGACAGGAGCAGATGGTGAGGAAGGTGCTCACCACTGGTGGCAGGGATGAAAAAAAGACAGGATTCTGGAATCCTCTTGGGGAGACGTCCTTGCTCTCAGCCCCCCTCGTATGTTCCACTAATATCAGGCTAGGACTGAGCCTTTAATGTAGACCTTCTAGAACCAATCAGGATCTGCCTGATTGATAACCCAGCCACTCCAGCCGGAAGTGTTCACTTCTGGTGGCAGGGTCTCTCTTATCGGTATCACCTCTTATGGATCCTTCAGAAAAGCAGCGGACACTTTGTTACCCCAGGGTTTTTTGATTTTTTTTTGTTTTTCTCCTTTGAATTTATGGGGATTCTACAATGTTTTCCAATTACAGGAAATGGAGAAATCATTTGATGAGCACAACATCCCAAAGAGACGCTCGAGAAACGCGGCCGTGGAACAAAGGCTGCGTCGACTGCAGGACCGTTCTCACACCCAGCCAATCACCACGGAGGAAGTGGTCATTGCAGCCACGTGCGTCTCTGGGGGACTTCTTAGCCTGGCTTGTGTTATCATCTTTAAAGGGAGATTCAAAAATTTTCTGTTAAGTATGAGGCAGGTTAGCCAGGAGCTGTAGAGAATCACATATTTCATACTTATTTTTGTTTTAAATTGTGATGGGATGTACCTGTTGTAGATCCCAGGTTACTTCTGAAACACTTTTATTTTTGTATTCTATCTTTTCCAATGAAAACATAAAGCATAAAAGGAAATGAACTGTGGTGAGTCTCAGCTTCATGGTTCTCAGCTCCTAGGCAACCTTTTTCCACATAGATTATCTTCAGCCACACCTCAGACATTTCACCCTTAAATATTTTAGTGCATGCTTCTAAGAGATAACCACTTATTTTGTTTTTAAACCATCACC
This sequence comes from Phyllotis vaccarum, assembly GCA_033318265.1. Lineage (NCBI taxonomy): Eukaryota > Metazoa > Chordata > Mammalia > Rodentia > Cricetidae > Phyllotis > Phyllotis vaccarum. The sequence continues at coordinate 82,139,263 of JARWLC010000003.1, forward strand.
ACCAAAGTGTCTAAGAATTAATTAACAGTTGGACACTTTCTAAGCAATAGGCAACCTGCGTTTGAGCAGTCTGCTCAGGTGTGCCTTGACTGGCTCATTCAAAGTTAGCAGCTCCAGTCAACTGAGACTATTTGTTTTTTAAAAACATTTCTGTGGAGCGTTGACATTCCAGAGACCTATGTCTGCAGGCTTGCTATTAGAACCTGCTGTGAGGTGGCCAGCCTTCACTTTCTTCTCCAAGTGTTCAATTTTAACAGTCTTGGGGTTCACACATCCTCTGCAGGCTAGACAAGTACTCTATCAACATGTTACATCCCAGCCTTAGGCTCCTCATCCTCTTGATGTGTTATAGACAAGCACATCTGTGTACTTACCCAAGACTCCTCATATCCATTTGTTTAAGTAATTTCTTTGCTTGGCTGGTAAACACTGTGAAACAGCCCTGGAAACAAAGCAGGAAAGGAGTGGGAAATTGCTGGCTGCCCTGGCTCAGTCATCTACTTTGATAAACATTGATTGAAGAGATCACTGATGCTTCTAGAAGCTCCCCCAAGAAGAACATTCTAAACTGTGTTTGAAATCTCCCGACTAGCTATGGATGACACTAGCTTTATAATTGACTTCTTACAATTAGGCTGTTCTGAGTTGACTCTTTTTCAAGCTTACGTCTCTGCTTGTCCCATTTACTCCGGATAGCTTCTGCCTCTGTTCCCTCCATTTGTATTGCTTTCCCAAGTTTCCTTATGATTTGATTTTCCTCAAACTGTTTAGCAAATATTTTTGGTAAAATATTTGGTTTTTGCATTTCTGGATTTACAGCTCTGCCTTCCTTAATGCTTCTTTTCTTCTCTCTCCTCATGAATGCTCACCCTATGGCCATTGCTTTTAAAGTGAACCTATCCCTGCTTCCTGTTCTGGGGTCACCCACCCTGTCATGGCGAGACTTCCTAGCCCCACTGTAGCTAGAAGCCCTGTGCAGCCTGCCAGGTACTGGACACACATAGCTGCATGTAGCACCTAGTGCCAAGGTACTGGGCAGCAGATGCGTCTGGAAGCTTTGAATGCCTTTCATTTGTTTGACAAACAAGTCAGTTCAGTGAGTGTCCCTGAAGTATCTGATGTTTTGTCCTGTGCGAGGTACTGTTAATTTCGTGAGTGTGTGAGAAACATGTGGTCCATCTGTCTGCTTTCTGTGTTGGTGCTAGGATCATAGGATCACACTAACTCACATATACATCTGTTTGTTTTCTTTAAACATGAAGTAAAACTCTTATTTTCCTTCTAAAATACTAACATGTAAAGACTAGTTTTAAGGTAGAGCATTAACTTGAATACTGAAGTGTTGGTAAGATCTAGTTACTTTAAAATACACATAAATTCATACTAAAACCAAATGCTCCTGCTTTCTGTTTGAAGAGAGGAGAAACAGTGCCGTTAGATTTTTTTTTTAGGATTGGTTGTAGATATAATAGGATTCTGTTTTAAATCGTGGTGTTTTAAAATTATATTCCTAACCATATAAATATCCCTTTTGTCTTAACTGTGATGACCCAAAACACACAAGCTAAAAACAAGACCGAGATATAAAATGACAGAGCTAGAATAAACTGGTCTGATCCACAAGTAGGGCTGTGGTGGCTTTTCAGCCCTCCCAGTTTGTACTCTTGAATCCCTGGAAGGCTCTGATCCTCAGGCAGTCTCCACCTTCACTGTCCTCATGATGTTTCTGGACACAGAGACTAAACTATGGTCTCTGACAGCCTGAGGAATCAGTAGTTAATAGGAGTGAAGCCTAGTGACCCTTCTTACTAGAACAGAGAGTCACCAGGAGCAGAGGAACTACTGTCTTGGAGACCCTTTGAGAATCTAGTTGACCTCCTGGACTGGAAGCCTCCTTTCCCTAGCTGGGGAAGCTATTGTTATTACTATTGTTATTATTTTGTGAGACTGAGCATCAAACCCAGGGCTTTGCATATGCTACACAGGAGCTCTACTACCTCTGTAGTCCCAGTCCGGGATTTAGGGGATATTTGATAATCTGAAATTTTCTTCACCTTTCAAGTTACTGGGAATTAGATGTAAGTAACTTCTGAAAATTGGTAGAAACCTAGGAGAGAAGTATACTTAAAAAACACGTTTGACAAACAAAAACCTGATGTGCAGAATATGTCATTGTCAGGAGACCATATTGTTCCTAACTATTCAAAAAGAAGATATCACCTCCTGGGCTGTGTCTTTAGAGGATGTTTGATCTGGGTAATGATTTTCTGTCTTTACCTTTAGTTCCTGTGATAGGGGCCATCTGGGATTATTATTAATATTTTTTAGGAAGCTAGACCTAGGCTGACATTGGTCCCTTCATTCTTTTATAGAAATGGTTCCGAGCTAAAGGCCTGCCTGTCCTAGGTGTTGGTGTCCCAAGCTGACCCTGCTATTCACTGTCTTGTTTACTAGCTAAACAGTTGCCTGCTCCTCTCCCAAATCTGTGTAGGGAAAAATCAACCCTTTACTAAATAAGTGACATCTTTAAGACAGTTAATATATGAATTGGTAGTGGGCTTTAGTTTGCTTTTCTCTGTGTGACTGACTTTTCCTTCCTTCCCTCTAGGTTACAGGCGTCTGCTCACCAGAAGGCTTTAGCCAGGGACCAGGCAAATGAGGGCAGAGAGTCTGCTGAACCAGGCGAACCTGATTCTTCCACTCTGAGCTTAGCAGAGAAATTGGCCTTGTTTAACAAATTGTCTCAGCCTGTCTCCAAAGCCATTTCCACCAGAAACAGATTAGATGTACGGCAGAGAAGGATGAACTCGAGGTATCAGACTCAGCCAGTCACTCTTGGAGAGGTACAGCAGGTGAGTGTGTGAGATTGGACTCCAGTGTAAGAACGTGGGGTACGTGTGCCTCTGTGTGTGTGTGTGTGTGTCTGTCTGTCTGTCTGTCTGTGTGTCTATGTGTGTGTGTGTCTGTGTGTATATGTGTGTATGTATATGTGTATGTGTGTTCGTTCTTTCAATACAGGGGCACAGTACTGCCTTTGGGTTTGTAACAAGACAGGGTCAACAGGTGGACTTGTACATGATTTCACCTCATCCCTAAGGAAGAAACATGCCCAAGTTTGCTATTCTTTTGTTATTTTCATGACTTGCTTAGAATGAGTCCATTTGAGGAGGATATAATCAAGAAGCAAGCTGCTTCCCCAGAAGCTTTGTTTGTGAGATATTCTGTGTGTATAACTATGCAGGCTGGTTTTCAAAAAAGATGAGCTGGGAAGCTGTGCTGCAGGTGTATTACACCCACGCATGCCAGTCCCCTCAGATGATGATGTCCCTAAACTGTGTCCTCCCAGGTGCAGAGTGGGAAGCTCATCTCCTTCTCCCCTACTGTGAACACATCTGTTTCTACCATGGCCTCTGCAGTTGCTCCCACATACGCAGGGGACCTTCGGACAAAGCCTTCTGTTGACGACAGTTCAAGTACCACTGACTATAAGTTTCCTTCTCCCATGGAAAATTCAGACTCTCCAGTTAGAAGCATTCTGAAACCACAAGCCTGGCAGCCTTTGGCAGAGCACAGTAGGAGCAAAGGAATGCTGGGGGAGTCCAGAGAGACAGAGAGCAAGAGAGCTCTGGCTGCTGTAGACAGTGGCGTTCAAACATACCCAGCCTTCGAGGAGGAAGCAGAGCCCTCCTCCTACCCCATCCTTGGCAGAGTCAGGGAGGGCGATGGCCAGAAGGAGCCTAAACATGCCATTCTAAGGAAGGGAAGCTTGGAGCTAGGCAATCCTCCTGTCGCCCACCTTGGTGATGAGCTGGAGGAATTTTCCACAGCTAAAAGCAATTTACAAGACAATCTGGACCTGAAGGATAAGCAGACCTCGGAGGAGAGCATAGATGTGGAGAATGTCATGAGAAAGTTCTCACTGAGAGGTAAGGCTCTGCAGCTCCCAGGCTTTCTAAGGGCTCTGTCATCTGACAGACTTGCTATACATTCGTCCCTGTTAACTACATTTAGAGACAGTTTATCACTAGAATGGATCGAAGTTCAGAGACTCATCTCCTTTCCCAGGCCTCTCTTCCCCTTGAATCTGACAATGACTTAATGACGTCTACAACAGCAAATTGGCTGCAATTCTTAGCAGCCCTTGATAAGGGTTTCAGGTAACTTTGGTGGCATTAACTTGCACAGTAGCCTTCTGAGCTCCTTAGCTGTGCTGGCCCCTTTTATTAAGTTGATGGCACAAAAGTCCTGCACCCAGTCGCATGGGGACTAAGGACTTGAACCAGTGTGCTTTCTAGACTAGACGTGCATTCTGACCATACAGATTCGTGTACTGTCTGTATGGGAGACCGGGCAGCTTCTATTCACACACACTGATAATATGTGTGCTGAGATGGGCTTGGGTTGTGAGTCCAGCTCACTAGCAGTGAGGATGCACTATTGAAGAGAGGCCAATTCCATGAGCTAGCTATTTCTCTTGGTGAGTTGGGCTATAGGCTCTCATAAACTCCAGTAGCCCAGGGACCCTGCCATGTGCCCACAGCTCACTGGTGCTGCACTGTGGGGTCATGGACAACTGGAAAGATGCTCACTGAGGAGTGGTGCTGACTCCACCCTCATTCTCTTCAGCAGCAGAGGTTGGAGAACCAGATTCTGAGCAGCCAGAGCCAGCTGCCCAGAAAGCCTCCATTCAGACAGCAACCCCAGGGTCCTGGAAGCATCAGAATTCCTCTGAGCAGCTAGCAGAAAAGCTCTTCAAGAGTCCCTGCACCATGTTTGCTGCTGGGGAGGTCAGAGTGCCAGTGGGTGAGACTCTCCTGGATTCACCCAGCAAAACCATGTCAATCAAAGAAAGGTAGGTAAAGCCCTCTGGTGATTGGTAGGCAGTATTGGGGAGAGATGGAAGCCAAGGCATATGAATGTGAGCCTAATTTATATTTGTGTGTGTGTGTGTGTGTGTGTGTGTGTGTGTGTGTGTGTACTTAGATGTGTGTGGAGCTCACTGGATAACTTAGAAAAGGCACTTCTTTCCTCCCTTCCTGTCAGTCCTGGGATTGAACTCAGGTTGTTTATCCTGACACCTGCCAAGCCATTTCACCAGCCAAAGATGGATGACTGATTTGAACATTTAGAAGTTTTCTTTTTTTTCCTTCCTCCCTCCCTCCTTCCCCCCTCCTCTCCCCTCCTCCCTCCTTCCCTTCTTCCCATGTTGGTGATTTTACCCAGGGACTTGTACCTGCTAGGCAAGAACTTTATCACTAAGCTGCAACTCCAGTCCTGGAATTTTATATTAGACAGTAGCTGTGAGATTTCTTGACTCACTTGCTTATTTTCAGTAAATTCTGCTTCATCTTTCTCTTTCTGTGAGTTTTACCCTGAGGGAAACTGTTCTGTTTAAGGCTAAACTACTATGAAGCACAGCTTCTTACCGGGGCTTTGTGGTGAAGTTAAAGATGACTGTGAGGCCTCTGGGAACTGTCTGGAAGTGAGTCCATATATCAGGGTATAGGTAGCATGAACCTTTTGCCTAACCAGAGCCAAAACCTCTCAGAGAGATTCCTGACCCAACTCTGTTCAGAATCCTGTCATGAATGCTTGCTAAATATTCAGCTATCCATTTCATAGCTGATATAATGTTTTTTCAAAGGTCAAGGTCCCTTTACATAGCAATCGTGTTTGCTATCATAAACGATGTCAATAGGAAATATCTCACCCATGCCCTCTCTGTGCCTTGATGGTACTTTTGTATAGTATGTCTTTACCATTCACACGAGAAAGTTCCCAGAATGAGGGCTCTGATCCTTCTTTGTTAAATGTGAAACTTGACCTATTGAGAATGAGAGTATTGTTCAAACATTTATTTGGGTCTTGATTTTTTTTTTCCTAAGGTGACGTGTAAATTCTAGGTCTTTTAAGCCTACTTAGTCCAGCTTGGTTTACCCTAGGAGGGATCTAGTTCCAACACCCTCAGTACTGTGTGTTCACTACACCTGATACCATCATAATCCCCGGGCTCAGGCAGTTCTCCTGACCCAGTCTTCTGGAGTTGCAATCACCATGTCATCATGCCCAGTAGTGCTCACACATTCTTTACTTGGTTTGATTCAAATTACACTTCCACCTTTAGATGGGAGAGTCTGCAGTGAGAAGCATAGACTGTCACGAGTTCTTATTATCGTCTCAATGTCTGGGTCTCTCTCATACCAAGGATTGGGCCATATCAAGTTCTCTGCTCTGAATGCTGCCAAATGCCCTAAGCATTTTAAGAGACTGAGGCAGGGGGACCGTGAGTGCTCAGAAGTTTAAGGCTAGTCTAGGATACATAGTGAGACATAAAAAAGTGTAAAGCTGAACCAAAAGTGTAATGACTAAGAAATTAGTTTTTATAAAAAAAATCTCTATATGCTCCTTTTTACATTTAGTGTGTAAGAGAGAGAGAGAGAGCAGAGTAGCTATAGCACAAGTGTGAGGGAAAATCAGAGGACAACATGTGCTGGTTCTCCCACCCCATTGGTTCTAAGGAAATAACCCGGGTTGTCAAGTTTGGCATCGAGCACCTTTGCCCACTGAGCCACCCTGCTAGTCCTGTACTCTCATTGTAAAAAATATGTTGGATATTTAAGGAAACATGTGCCCAGATCCTCTTATCTCCTTCATTTACTTGACATGAATGTTAGGGTTTGAATCTGAAATGCTTCCATATGGGCACTTGGTCCCCAGCTAGTGTCTAGTGGGAGGTGTCAAACACTTGGGACAAGAGGCCTGGCTGGGAGAGGTAAGTCACCGGTGAAGGGCCTTTGGGAGGTTGCACCCCAGCTGTGTACATGATACCACATCTGTCCTGGTCTACTGAGATGTGAGGAACGCCAGCCACACACTCACACTACCATGCCCTCTGCCACACCTTCCCTACCACACTGGGTTGCTACTGTCTCACACCGTCAGCCAAAAGAAACCCTCCTCTGAGTCATTTCTGTTGGTACCTCCAGTGTCTAGAATGCCCAGTTTGAACCGTAACTAGAATGAAATATAGGATTCTTCTTCAGTGGATTCATAAAGCCATCATTTTATCACTGTCTAAATGATTTGAGATCGAACTGCCCCTTTTAGGAACTTTTAAAAAAAGCATTACAAACCAAATACTCCTATAATTTAGAGTTGAAAACTTGCCAAGTCCATCGGGCCTTCACAAATTGTGTTTCCACCATCACTGACCCCACTACATGTGTGCTTTTCACTCTGGGGGGAAGATGACCATAAGGCCAGCAGATACACCCTGTCACTACCAGACGCCTATGCAGACTGAGTCAGTCAGCTCCTTTAAATATGTGAGAATCTGCACCAAGTTAAGGGGACAAGGGAGCAGAGAGAGACAGACAATGGGATCAGCCTTAGGGAAAAACTGGGGTCCCTGTGTATATGCCCCTCAGTTACTCCTCTGCACCCCATACAACCTGTGTCCATGTTTCCCCAGCAAACTCTGGATTTTAACTTTGATCTGGAAGATTTTAGCTACCAGTGAGCCCTTGGGTTGCTGTAAAAATAGAGAGAGCTCCTGCCTCTATTTATACGTCCCTGACTCAACCTTTCAATTCTGATGCTGTAAGAAATATCTGATGTTGAGTAAGTTGAGAAGCAAAAGAATATGCTTTGGCTCATAGTTCTGGAAAATTAAAAACTAACATTGGCATCTGTACTAGGCAGAGGACCTTGTGAAGCTTTAGAATATGACAAAGGTCAGGCTGAGTCAGTCAGTCCTCTCTCCTTGACAACCACCTGGGACTCTTGGTTTGAAGGAGAAGAGATTTATGTCTCAAAGACTTCAGTTCCTTGATGCCTTGCCTTGACACTGCTAGGCACCCAGGAGGCAGCCCTCCAGCAGGAAAGGGCTATAGACCAAACAGTGCCCCTGGGACACTGCCAGGGACTCTACTTTCTCCCATTAGAGGCCCCACCTCTATAAACTTCTACCACCTCCCCAAAAGGCCATTGAATCCTGAATCACCAGGGGAGTAGTTCATCCACTGAGGGAGGCTGACCTCTAGTGGTCCCACTGACTCTATTGACACCAGCAGCTAGTGGGCCTTTTGAAGGGTACTTCATCTCTAAGCTTTACAATGGGGGACACCTATGCAAAGTGGCAAAACAGAGAGATGGCCATGCTTTGCAGGCAGCACACTCATAATCCAGAGTCCAGAGCATGAGCTCACCTCCTGAAGGTCTGCTCAAGATATTCCCATAATGACAGAAGAGGCACACTGTACTCAAACTATGGTAGTTGTCCAATTAATAGATAAGAAGGGCTGGAGGTCTGGCTCTGTGTAGAGTGCATGCTTAGCATTTACACGGTTCCAGTCCCAGTCTTCAGCGCCGGATAAATTCAAATGCAAGTGCTTGGGAAGAGGCCTGAGGAGATAAAGTCCAAGGAACTGAGTTTGAATCCCCGGCATGAATGTAGAAGTTGGGCATCGGGGCACACAGCTGTGCCCCTGGTGCTCACAGGTGTAACAAGGTTCACCTGCACAACCTTCATAACGTCAGATGAGAAGGAAGGGCCGAAGAAAATATAACAAGGGGCTCTGTGTGGAGGAGCTCTTGCGTGGATGTACAAGGTCCTTGATTCAGACCACAGCACCAGATACAAGCCAAATGCAGACAGAAAGCTTATTATTAATAGTTAACTCTTCCAAATGTCTCATTAGCTAAGAAGATGTAATACAGTTTACTCCTCAGTGCTGCTCAGTTCAGCCTAAGTCCCATGGATTCCTCTGCAATAAGGGAAATGAGGTCTAAAGAGGAAATACATACACCTTAGTTGACATTAGAGTCATGTGGTCTGCCTGCCCCTGGCTTGACCCATCCCTGTTATGAGCCTGGAAAAGTATGTCCTCATCCAGCAGGCTCTCAAGCCAGAAATCCTGCCGAAGAACATGGGTTATGGCAAGAGCCATAGACATTCCCACACTGGCCTGGTAAGCACATGTCTCGTTGGCCCTGGGCCAGGGCAATGTGTTAGCAGGCTAATACTATGCCACTCACTGGGTATGGAGCCTCCGACTAAGCAGATGCCACAGATCTCCACATCACAGCCTACAAATAGCCCTCAGACTTGGCAGATGTTAAAAGTGCTGACAATGGTTGGCATTGCACAGGGGGATTTATGGCATGTGTCAACCCAGGCCTTAGCCTTCTGCGATGGTGGTGAAGGGCTGTGAGGTCACCAGCGTCGAAAAAGAAAGATCTGCCACCCTCCACAGCTTGTTGAACACCAAACAGGGAATCAAAAGGGACAGGATAATGTACTCAGCTTCACTGCGTGTTATTACGAAGTTATTCATCATTTGTACTGTGGAAGTGAAGGCTGGGCCAAGAACCACATGGGCTCAGCTGAAGCACTTTCTCCCACATTATGTTGGTTACTCTGGATTCTTTGGACATTAAAGGAGCCAGCATAGTGAGAAGCAAATTTTCAGTTTGCTCTGGAGTGGAATGCTTCTGTGGAAGCCATCCTGCAAAGGACTGGGATAATATCACAAGAAAATTGGAAAGCTCTGCTCTTCCTGACAGAGACAGGCATCGTGTGTCTACTCAGATCCACTTGTCATGGGGGGAACTAACTGGGACTGTGAGAGTCGGGATTTGGAATCACACCTCCTCTCCCACCAACATGCAGCGACCTTGACCTGTCTGCACCTGGATTCCTACTCTGTATGATGAGAACGAAATATACAGTTTCTTGAAGATGTCTCTGCACATGAGAGGAGCATGAGGAAGCCAACAGAGTGATTTTTAGATTCCACAGTTTGCTTTTTTGGAATTTGTCTCCTGACCCTAGTAGTAGCCCCAGGGGAACCATTCTTATGTTAAGAAGCTGCTTGCTGGCTACATTCTCTTTAGCACTCTCCACTTCTAAGGTCAAAGGTTAGCACTCTATAAGTCATTTAGAATCCAATCTGGTGGTGGCAAAGGCCAAGAATGCCTGCTCTAAATCAAAAGTGAAGTGAGAGAGGAGCTAGTTCTGAGAGCAGTCTGCAGGGTGAGTGACATTGTGGATGCCTCTTCGGGATGACGCCTCCTTCAGATGTACCCCTCTTAGCAGCATTGAAGGCCTGGCATGCTCACTAGCTCAAGCCTTATTTCCTGATGCTTTCAGCTGTCATGGTTATTTCTTTTTAGTTATTTGATTTTTTTTTTTTTGAAATTCTTTTTCTTATTGAAATAAAATAGGCACCTTCAAAGTAATTAGGACAGGATAAATAATAGTCATTTAATATGAACTAAAATTAAAACATATGAAGGAATTCAGATTTTGTGTTCTTATACAAATCTTCACAATAAAATGTGAAGTAGCCATGTTAGCATTACAGAACTATAGAAGTTAAGGCTAAATGGCATGTTGAGCTGTGTGAGCCTGCATTAGATCAATAAGACAGCTCTATGCCATGGGTCCTTTGGTGGTCTTATCTGCTGCTACATAGGACAGAGAGATAGAGAGATTATAAAAGAAGGAAGAGACTGAAGACCCAAAGCTTACAGTTCTGTATTCTTTAGTAAGTTCAGGGCTCATTTACATTATTAGATAGAGGGATAGAAAGTATAAAAGATGATAATGAATACATTTCTAAATATAATGGATTCTTGTTTAATATAGAATTGGGTTTCCTTATTTGCTTAGCAAAAACTTTTTTATCATAAACAGTTCAGTAGTAGAGCACTTGCCTAATAGCATGTTTGAGGCCCTGGATTCAATCCAAGAACCACCAGCAAGTGAGTGAATAAGCTTTTATAACAGAATATAAGGCATCCTATCTCCAATACAGATATTGAATAGAATCATGAAATTTAGCACTTGGGGCTTTAGAGAGCCCCATGTCCATTTCATGCATGACAAACAAGGGAAGGAGAATGATGTGCCTGAGTGGAAATGATAGTTGTTATACTAACCACTGTTCTCATTAGTGACACTGAATACCTGACAGGAAGTAACTGGGCAGGGCAGAGGACAGAATTCACAGAGGTGGGGAAGACATGGCCGAGGGAGCCACTGTCTATGGTGGCCAAAAGGGCTTGTGACATAACTCACTTATATTTTAGAAGAACCAGAGAGCTTAATCCAGTACTATAAACCTCAAGCTCCACCTCCACAACTCTGCCTCTGACAGCTAAGCCCCAGATCCAACATCCCCAGCTGAGAACCAAGTGTTCATACACATGAGCCTACAGGGGCATTTCATGTCCAAACCACAACAATGTCTGAACCTAGACTACAGCTGACTTGCTGCCGGGCAGTCACTGTTATGAGCCGTGTATTGTGGTCAAAAGCATATCTTCTCAGAAAGCACGAGGCAATGGGTCTCATCGCTTTGTTTCTTCGAACACCAGCCTCGGTGAGTCTTGTGGGCCCTATGTCCACCATATTGAGCTTCAGTGGCTGAGATGTTTTCCTTTTTGGTAGCACAGCTGTCTGAAATAGCCTCTTGTTCTAGAAAACTGCTTTTCAGGGAGAACCAAGTATGCAAGGAGCTTTAAATAAAGTTCTGTAGTGCCTGAGCAAAGGCGTACTGCTAACAGTCTCCATTAATGAGATTCCTTTTTTGGTATATTTTTCCCTTGGAGAAAGTGGAAGTAATGATTTTAATGGGCTTTAGGAGGCAGCTTTTGTGTAAGATCGCACTGTAAAGACAGAGTTAATCTATGGAGGAGAGACGGGCTGAGAACAGAGGAGAGCAATGACATCGTAGTTTACCTTTAGCTGAGATGCCATATCTTTGGTTATAATTGGTGTACATTTATTGTTCCAAGAAGAGCTTCATTATGAAGTTTCCATCTGTGAGTACAATTTACTTTGCTGAGATTCATCTCTGCCGTTATGCATTTCTATTTATGTTTTTAAGTAGTGTTTTCTGCAAAGAACCTCAGTGTTGTTTCATCCAGTGGCCAGAAGGGGTCACTAGAAGGCATTTCACTGGGGATCTTTCTTTTTTTCTTCCCTAGCTCTCAGCACCAGGGCAGAGGAAAGTAACGCTGTATCTTCCCTTTCTAGGATGATTGGAGCATCTTTTATCTGACAGGCCTGTTTCCAGATTTTCGTTCCAACCAACTAAAACATCTTTGGGACGATCTTGGGAAAAGTTCTGAGGTGTGGCACTGAATTCTCTGTTGGTGTATCTTCCTTCCAGGCTCCAGCTGTTGAAGAAGAGCGGAGAGGAAGACTGGAAGAACAGGCTGATTCGGAAGCAGGAATACGGCAAAGCCGCCAGCGGCCTACACACCCAGGACGTGGAGCAGTCGCTGAAGAAGAAGGTACCGTGTCCACCTCACTAATGCCACACTCATGTGTCTTGGGTGTAAGTGTATTGGCTTAATGGCCCCTGCTCTGCAGAACACCGTCACGTCCTTCCCCTTAGGAGACACACGGCTTGCCACAAAGCTACTAAAACTGAGCATGAGTCAAGGTTGGGGCCAAGGATTGCTACCAGCACCACACAGTTGCCTCAGCAAGCAAGTGCCTCAGTTTCCAAATATGTTCACAGTTAAATCTTAAATGAAGTCTGGTGTTAGAATGTGATTAAAGTCTTTCAAACGAGACAACAGCTCCCCAAGTTTATAAGGTGCATATCAAATACGGACTTAAATTTCTTATGCAGAGATTTAAAATCTTAATTATCAAAACTAACAGCCTAATTGTGGTCCATGAGGACTTTCTGCCTGATCTTAAGCCTGTTTCGTGATGAGGTATGGCTTTTATTGAGGCCCTATCTATGAATTTCAATTAAATGCAAGCATTTCATATGTGGGCATATCGATAACTTTTTGACTCACAAACGTAGAGGTCATCAACCTTGGCCTGTTACTCCTTGCTTTAGCCATGATGCCCTTGCCCATTACCTCTGTAAGTACAAGGCTGCTTACTGGCTAAGGCAGAATGACACACCTAAGCCACCCAACTATTTATCTTCTAGAATCTTCTAAACTGTTCAGACAGAAAACACATACACACTAAAGTCCAACTAGTGGACCACGGGGGTTTCTATAAGAACCATTTGAAGCCAGGTGTGCTGGCACAGGTCTGTCCAGTGATTTCAGAGGTCGAGTTAGGTGAATGACTTGGGCCCCAGAAGTTTGAGAGTAGCCAAGGCAACAAAGTACAAGCCCATCTTACAAATGCAAATCTGTAAATATATATGTATATAAATAAATAAATAGTAGTAGCAGAGAGGAAAGTTCTGAATGTGGCATCTGCATATTATATGCATGGTCATGCATATACATGAAAATGAGTATGCCCACAGGACAGTGAAGTGAGGGTCCCAGAACTTACAACACAATACTTCTGTGTCCACACAGGTGCTACTGGAATGGTAATTTGATTCTCTCTTTTGAGACATACATGTTGTTAAGGCTCGTGACTGAAGACATTTAGTTTCTAGCCATTTGTGTTCTCAGGTCTAAGATGTATTTGAATTATTTAGCTTAAGAAATATATGGTATAGAAGATGATCTTCCAAAACATTTTACTGTCAGCTATTTATAATGATCGTAACTCTACCTAGATATTAAATATATATGTAAAATTGAGATTTCAAGGTTAAAAAAATAGGCCCCTCAAATAATTTATTCTCTTTAAAAGAATCTTGGGACTGAGGATGTAGCTCAGTGGTCTAGTGCTTAGCCTGATATGTAAAGTGTTCCACCCCAAACACTACAAAAAGAGAATCTTGAAATGATTGGCCCCAAACTGACTTCGGCATATATCTGAAGAGGAGAGCTATTAACTGTACATGATGTCACTTCTCAGTGCAATCATTTCAAAAGTTTCCACCTGTAGTTTTGTGAAAACAAATGAAGTTCAAAATGAACTGGATGTCCCGTGGACAGAACAGAAGTGCATTCTCTATGTAAGAGAGTGAGGGCTCATGTAATTTCCAGAACATGCGATAGAGGTTGGGTCTGAACTGCCCAGACACTTGGCTCATGTTCTCACAGGTTCAAGACTCAGGCTATCCCTGTATTCACTCTTGGATGAAAACCTGGTGCTGGAAAGTTCAGGACTTTAGACATAGCCTGCACCTGCATGTGCGGTCGGTCACCTTGGGCTCACTCAGTTTCTGCTTCTGCAACCACGGTCAGCTCACTGTTCCTAGGCTCTCCAGTGGCCTAGTTCACTTTGGCCTAGACAATCAGCTCTTTGAAGTTAAAATAAGCCAGTCTATTTCAGGCTCCTGTCCCTCACATGGGGAAATCTCAAGTTCTGTTAAGGTCAAGTGGTTTTCAGATGCCTCTGACAATGTACGGCTTCATTTCTTCCCAAGGGCTGCCAGCCTACATAAGCACACTATTTGACTGCACTCAGATGAGGTAGGCAAAATGCCTTAAATCTGGTGTTTCTTTAGCTACTCACCAAGGCAAACTTGAAAAGTTACTCCAACGGCCTGTCTAAATGCCACCCTGGAGAAGGGAAGAAGTCATTGGTGACATATACATGCAGACAAGAGCCTGTTGTTTAAGCTAGATTAGACTGGCCCATGGGTGGCTGAGGAAAGATAGGTACTACCACAGCTGGATGTGTGGTCACTCACGCCCCAGCTTCTGAATCCTTCAAATAGCACACATTTGTGTTACCAAACATTTTCTAGGTCATGGTGTTTGGTGCACAGACATGGGTTGCAGCTGTGAGGACAAAGAAGAGGCAAGTGTGAGAGAGGTCTCAGTAAGTCGTGCTCATCTCTCCCATGACGATCCATGCAGTCCTGGCCAGGAAGCATGTCATGATGGAGGGAGTTTAAATGTTCCAGCAGCCCCCTTAAAAGAAGAACATACACACATGGTGACACTGTCTCCTTACTTCCACTTTGGAGGCTGTGACAGGAGGGCTTGCTTTGAGTTTAAGACTAGCTTAAGCTACATAGTGAGTTTCAGGCTAGCCTTGGCTACAGAGTGAGACATTGGCTTAGAAAAAGCAAGAAAATAGTGGCTGGAGAGTTGGCACAGGGTGTAACATGCATGTCACGTAAACATAAGGAACTGATTATGGATCCACTGTACTTACTAGGTCTGTTTGTCATGCTGTCATACTCACTGGCCACCTAGTCTAGCAAATCCTCAAGCTTCAGGTTCAGTGATGGACACGGGAGAAAGGCACCCAACACTGACCTCTGTATACACACACATGAATACACACATGTATACATCCCCCCACAAAAACAAAACAAATTTTTCTTTCTATTAATGCCATGTTGATAATTCTAAACTTTGAGGCTATAGTAAAACCCTAGAAAAGACACTAGCAGAGCTGGATTCTCTGAAAGAGCATCCACATTCAAACCCCAGCACCCACATGAGGGTTCACAGCTGTCTTAAATTCTAGTTCCCGGGGATTTGATACCCTCTGGCTTCTGTGGGCACCAGGCATATGCTTGATGCACAAACATACATGCAGCCAACACCCTCTCACACACCCCACACACGAGACACTAGGAGATGGAATGGGCATAGTGTGTCAGATACCTCTAATTCTAGCACTCAGGAGACTGAGACAGGGGGATTGCTGTGTTTTCAAGGCCAGTCTGGGCTACATAGTGAATTTTATGCCAGACCAGGCTATAGAACATTCTCTATCTCAAAGTAATAACAACAAAATAAATTTCTTGAAAATTTATATCCGTTTTCTCTGTCAAAGAGGTTGTCCCCAAAGAAAAGAAATCGGGGGGCTTTCACTCATGTCTCACTTGGGGTCCTTTATGATAATATGGCCTTATTTGGCCTCATGGATAGCTTTGAAGGACATAAGAATTTTCCTTTTTGTTCTTTCAGCACGAGGGAACAGTTGTTCTCTTTCTAATTACACGCCTCAAATATCCAGATTAGTGAACTGGCTCCTGCTGATTATCCCATGGCTAGCCTCACACCCCACCATCACTCAGGTCCCTTCCTTCTCCTCCTCTCCCCCACCACCTGCCTTGCGTGCCTGCCTCCTGGGACTGAGTTAGTTCAGGGCGAGCAGACAAACATCTGGGCTTCTGGATACGGCATATGCACCTAGCGATAAGGATCCAAAAGCCACCAGGTGGTGGCACGGACTAGGTCCACACTTTGAGGGACATGTGCACTTGAGCAGGATTTGTTTCCATGTCCATCAAGAAAAAGAAAAGCAAAGCAAAGTCTTAAAGAAGTGGCCTTCTGCATATCTTCTTTCCGGCGTATAGCTCTTCATTTTCACCAACTAACTCAATCCCGGTCAACACTGCAGCATATAAGGTGGCTCCTATGTCCTTTTGAAGACAGTCATCCAGTGTCTGGGACTTTCTCCATGAAATAAAAACCCGTTGTAGATCTGGCTGTCTTCAGGTCTGAATCTGTGTGTGTGAGTCTCAGGTGGGGATGGGTGCTCTTTCTGCTTCTGCTCTAATGAGGTCACTTAAGGTTAGAATCTCAAATATCACCAAAAACAGTCCTGAAAGTTCAAGGAAAGAGCCCCTGCCATATCCCTGCTGAAATGTCTGCCATAGCTGAGGAAAAAGCAGGGAAGGCAAGCTGTTGGATGTCTGCTCATGGGTTGTTGTCTGGCTCCTGAGGAATGAGATCTCTTGCTGTCCATCACACTGGAATGTGAGCACCTGCATGCTTTTGGCTGACTGAACCCAGGCGCAGAGTAGTGGTGACACCCCAGCAGACTCTGCTTTTCTGGTCCTCTACAATGTCTCCTATTTGTTTTACCTGTAGGAAGAAGGAGGATTTACAGATGATAATGCCATTTCTAATCTGCTTTGGGTAAGCCTGACTCTAACGCAGGTGTCTTTCTATAACCAAACACAGTGGGCAAAGCTTAGATACACAGCCAGGAGACGGAAGAGGAAACAGAGAGGCTTCTTCCTCAAGAACACTGCAGAGAACCCTCAGAGCCATGGCTTTGAGAAAGAAAGCCCAGGATTTTTATTGGGAAAACTCAAATATTCATATATATATATATG
The DNA here is from genome assembly GCA_033318265.1 of Phyllotis vaccarum. Lineage (NCBI taxonomy): Eukaryota > Metazoa > Chordata > Mammalia > Rodentia > Cricetidae > Phyllotis > Phyllotis vaccarum. Next base: position 82,156,230 of record JARWLC010000003.1, read on the forward strand.
TATATTTGTGTTTATATATATGTATATTTGTGTTTTTATATATGTATATTTGTGTTCATATATATATATTTGTGTGTATATATAGTATAGGGGAAAACCTGTCACATATAGAGGGAGGCTAACATATTCCTGAGCAATCTTAGTGGTCCTAAGTAGCATTTTTTTTTTAATGCTATGGGAGCATCTCAGGTAAGTGCAGGTCATCGGAACAGTGTCACAGTGACTAACTTTGTATGGCTCCTTGTGAAGTTCCCTGGAAACCTTATCTGAACCATGAAAAGGAAAAAAAAAAAAAAAGCTTTGAAGGAACAAAGCATCACAGTCACTAAGAGGGGCATAGGCTTGCTCTGCTCACCCAAGCATGGGCTACTGTCCCTTTAGCAGCTCCCATGTCTTCTAATTTCATGGCACCTCTGGTGCCCCATGCCTTCTTGTGGGTTTTTTTTTTTTTTTTTTTTTTTTTTGCCCCTAGGAAACATACAGCTTTCATCCAGTGCAGAAGCTGATCCTGTTTGCTTAAACTATCTTTAAGTCATATTATGAAAATACCATAAAAAATTAATCATTTATGTATTAAATGTTTTGATAGTTAATACATAAATGCATTAAAACTGTTGGCAAAAGGCCCAGATCTCATCTCTAACTAAATATACATATATACTTATATTGCAGTAATCTGCCATTAACTTAATTACTGTACAACTCTGGCTCAAGTGCATGGGCTGGGCTGTGTGGGATGTATGCCAGTCAGCACTGATGCTCAATGGAAGAGTGTTCTTAGAAAGAACCAAAACTGCAGTGAGAAAATTAACCCTGTTGGAAAATTCCTTGTTTGCATCTCTTCTCCCCAACTCACCCCACCCCGACACTCCATTCCCTCTTCCCATTTTACCTCTAATCCTCTTGCTCTCCCTATAGGAACCTGTATTTGCTTCTACTTATTCTCCTGCTATGCCTGCTGCCCATAAATGCCTGTCTTTTGTATCTGTTAATCAGGTGAGGAAAAGCCCATACATGTTAAGCCTCATTGCAATTTCTTAGTGGTAGAGAAGGCTTTATTTGGGAAAGAAGCATTTGTGTGTGTGTGTGTGTGTGTGTGTGTGTGTGTGGCATTTCATTTGTGTGTGGAGAAGAGGGGTGAGACTGTGCATGTCCGTGTGTGATCATGTGTGTGTTTAACTTTTTCATATTTCAAAATGGGTCAATCCATACCCCATCTTTCATGCCATAATTTTACGTGAATTCAGTAGTGTGAATTTCCCTTGAGATTTATGAAACTGGTATAAGGAAAAGGCTCACATTTTCTAGCCTTTCAGTCAGTCCTAAGGCAGGAGCCCAGAAAACACCAGAATAACTGTTGTTCCAGCTTGTGTGATATTTTCTTGCCCAGTTCACTGTTGGAGAATGCTTGGTTTGATACACATTGGCTGCCGTTACCATGGCATCCAGGATGGCGTCCCTCCCTGAACATCCTTTGTGCTCCCCCGGCCATCATTCTCAATCACCTGATTTTGATCAACCACTGATCTTAATGTTTCTGTAGAGCTGGAAACAGGCAGTTTCTCTTACCCCTGAACCTTCTTGTACCTTGACAGCTTATTTCTCTTAAGTGCTGGGCAATATTCATGTGTCAGAATGGACAGCTTATTTAGGCATTCACCTTCTCCATGGCATCTTGGTTGTTTTCAGCTTTTGGCAATTGTTAATAAAGCAGCTAGCAGCAAAAGTGCAGTGCAGTTTTTTTTTTTTTTTGTTTTTTGTTTTTTTTTTTTTGTTTTTTTGATAAAACACAAGCTTTAGTTTTCAAAAAGAATGTGATGGCGGATCCTACAGTAAGAGCAAGCTTGACTCCATAAGAAGCTTCCAGCTGTCTTTCACAGTGGCTGTACCATTTCACATTTCTCCAATATCTGATGAAGATCCCTATTGCTCATTGTCTGTTCCAGCACTTAACGTCAGTGTCTTAGACTAGGGTCTCATTTTATATGTAAGTTTCTCAGTGTTTCACATTGAATATATTGTCATATACTCATTTTCTATTCATACATCTTGTTTGGTAGTGTATCTATGCAAATGGTTGGCCCATTTGTTTTCCAACCATTCTGTTTTAAAAGTCCTTTGTACATTGTGGATGACAGTGCAGCATTAAATATGTTTTACAAATATTTCCTCCCGTCCTGTGGTTTGTCATCTCATTCTTCTGAGAGGACCTTTCACAGAGCAATTTATTAATCTCAGTGAAACCCAGCATCACTAGCTGTTTCATGAATCATGTCTTTGGTATTCTACTTAAAAAATAATTATACCCCAGCTGAGAAACATAGCATGCATGAGGCCAAAGGTTTGATCTCAGGAGTGGGGCAGGGCAGGGTGTGTGGTGTGTGAGTGTGTGCATGTGTGTGTGTGTGAGAGTGCATGCATGTATGCATGTGTGTGCACATGTGCTAGTGCATGCATGCATGTGTGTGATTAAGTTCACATTTAGATTTTTCTCTATTATCTTTAGAAGTTTTATAGTTTTACATTTTACTTGTACATCTATGAACCACTTGGAGTTAGCTTTTGTGAACTGTATCTTATCTAATCTAGGTTTGTTTGAGTTTTGCATATAAGTAAGTATGCAAATATTCCAGCACATGACTTCTTAAAAATACTGCTCTCTCCAGTGTATTGCCTTTCTTCTTTCTTCCTCTGAGTTCAGTCAGGTATCGGTGTGTGGGTGTGGTTCTGGGCTGTCTACCCTGCTGTCGATGTGGATGTGGTCGATGCCATGCTGTCGATGTGGATGTGATCGATGCCATGCTGTCGATGTGGATGTGATCGATGCCATACTGTCCTTACTCCTGCGGCTTTATGGGTCTTTGAGTCTTCTGCCTTCCTTCCTCCTCACTTCCTGTGGCCTGTCCTTCACTTCTCCATATACATTTAAGTTCAGGATTAGTTTGTCTATTTTTAAAATACCCTACTGGGATTTTTATTGGGACTACATTGAATTAATAGATCATCATATTGATGAGAACTGGATTGGGTTGAAAGAAAAATAACATAAAAATCAATTTATTTTCTATAACCTCAAACTTTAGAACATCTGAAACAATGCACTTTTACTTTTTGGCAGTTTGCCCAGATAAAGTGTTAACTCGGTTATAGTTTATCAGTGGCCAGTGATGGCGTAAGTCCCTTCCTTTGCTCCAGCCCTTGGTTGTATCTTAAGTTTCATGGTACTAGAGCACAGAAAAGGAAACAGTATGATCCATCAGGTTCTGTGAGGCATTGCACTTCCTCTCTTCCTCGCCTGCACCCAGGCTGTGTAAGGTGTCATTCTACCTGTTCTGTTAAGTTTCTGGACTGTCCAGCCTGTGGTCCCGCAGTCCTGCAGACCCACAGACCCCCAGTCCCGCAGAAACTCACAGGTGCTTATGTTAATTTTATGCTGATCAGCCAGTGGCTCTGGTGTATTGCTAGCTAACTCTGCTCTTAAACTAACCCATGACTCTTCTCCTGTTCAGCTGTGTGGCTCGGTACCTTTTCTCAGAGCAACAGAGTTGTGCTGGCTTCTTTGGGGTCTCTCTGGTCTCTGCCCTGCTCTTCCTGTTCCCAGAGTTTTCTTAGTCTAGTAGCCCCGCGCACACTTCCTGTCTGCCTTCAGACAATCTGTGTTTTTATTAAACCAGTGGGGGGGGGGACAATTATTTACAATGGGACAGAACACAATTCCACTACATTTAGGTCACTACTCCCGGTCTTTTCCCTGCTGGGATTAAAGGTCTGAGTTACTATTCTCTGATCCTCCTGGATCGACTGTGGGTGGATCTGTTCTCTGATATTCCAGACTGGTTTTATTAAGTATATAACATATCACATATCCCCTTTTGTATCAAAAATAAAAAAGATTATAACTAACATAAGAAAAACCATATACAATAGGTGCAATAATTATATACAATATACACAAACAGTAATTACATGAGTAATGTCCAGTCTGTTAACAATTGACAATTCAAAGAAAATATTCCATTAATTATCCTATTTTGGTGAGTCCAAAGAATTATACCTATTCACTTTCTCATTAACTTGTATTACTAACTAAAAACTATTATTTTGATGTCTCTCAAACTTATACACTTTAACTTCTGAGTTTCTTTTCTAAAACTGTCACTAGAAAACTATAACTATCTCATCATCAACTCCCTCAGAGACCCAAGAAGGAAATAATATTAACTAATTAAACAGCATGGGCAAGCAAGAAACTTCCAAAAAATGTAAAAAGTGAAACAGCTAGCTGCCTGGATAGTCACCCAAGGTTCTTCTTTATCATTGAAGCATCCATCTTTGGCTTACAGGCCTAACATGTCTAACAGACTTCTATGGGAAGCAGGATATTCTCAAAGACCTTCCTACCTTGTTTTGGCAAGGTTCAGTAATTCGTATGTGTGTGTGTGTATGTGTGTGTGTGTGTGTGTGTGTGTGTGTGTGTGTGTGTGTCCTGCTTGTCCATTTTGAACATCATAGTTTCAGCAGTCAAGGCAAGAGCACTTTCTTGATCAGTGGTATCTTTTGTCACAAAGAAGGTCAACTCCATATGGAGTTTCTTTGATGTCCGTAATCTTCTCTGAAATAGATTGGTGCTTCCAGGAGCAGATGTCCCATTGCCATAAAAATAGTAAGAACCTATGTTATTAAAATATCTGAAATGCCATATTCTATGTATCTCTGACGTGTTTGAAGAAGACAAATATATCTGATCTTGCAAACATATCTAATATGACTATAAGTTTGATTGCAATGTCTAACTACTAACTTGTAATTCTTTATATCCTACTTAGTTGGTAATAAAAACTTATTGGACTAGCAGTCTGTATTACATTGTTAGATGAACTGTATAATACCTTGAATAAGCATAGAGATATATGTACAGTAACAAAATTAATCTTAATATACACAATTTGTATACAATATACAAAAAATCCAATCCTATGTAAAATATTTAAAGGTAGTAATTTCTTTTTAATAGTAGATTCAATAATCTACCCTATATCCTATTATATCTGTATCCCCTTTTTTTTCTTTCTTTTTTTTAAACAAGAACCCTGAATCTAATCTCTCTTAATTAGCTTTTTTCTAACCATAACCCAATAACAATTTTTAAGCAGTTACCCTAAACAATGACAGTCATCCATAACCCATTGAAAGACCAAAAACCACCCACCCCACCATGTCCTTGCCTACTCCCATTACATCTACCCATCATCCTTCAGAAGTCTCAGCTGGCTTTAGCACCAGACACAGGGCTTCTTCATCATTGTCTCCAATTTTATACCACTTGACACTGTATGGATCAAAATCTTTGTTCAAGGAAAGGCAAAGCTAAATTCTTTGCCATCCTACAGAATTTTGTGGTTTGACCTTCTCTCTACTCCTTAGCATGTCCTCTTATTCCTCCTGTTTTACCTTAAAACTTAAAGGCCAGATAATATTAATAATAATAATCTTCCTATGAAACTTTCTCACTATGATATTATATACTAATAGTATATATAATAATGATATGTTATCATTATAATAATCCTATAAGACTCACTAACTGTGGAGGAATTTTGCCTTTTAATTTGCTGCTAGTCCTAATGATTCCTGAGCTGCACCCCTCTGTCTTGCCTTATTCCTGTGGGTGAAATGCGGAGATTTGCTGTGATTTCCCAGGAGCTCAGAGAAAAACAAATTGATCTGCAGCATTCTGGGACCCTGCAAACGTCTTTCTGGTTGTCCTGATGTGTCTGCCTGTCCTTCTTTCTAACTGTTTCATTTTCTCCTACCCCCTCCTCCCACACCCTCTTTCTCATTCCCTCTGCCTCTCCCATTTGATGGCATCTGTATTTGAAAGAATGACTTAGAGATGAGGTACCTCCATGTCCACACACACACGCGCGCGCACACACACACACACCCGTGTTCTGCCTCTCTCTCACTATTCCAGGCTCCTAAGCATCCATCTGCTAAGCCCAGGACAGGATACAAAGTTTAACAGAATTAAACAAGAAAAGGAAAATTTAGAGAGAAAAGTAAGATAATAATGAAATTTCAAACTGAAAAAAAAAGAGGGGCAAAGGTAGGGTTTTTTTTTTTTCATTCTTAGAAGTTTCATAGCTTAGGGAGGATTTTATAGGTTTTTTAGGAAATACAGAGCTGCATTTTCATTGCTCCTTCTAGAGCCCTGTAAGGTCAAGAGGTGTAAACTAGGGGCTCCCAAGCCAATATGCCAACTAGTCAAGCTATACGGAGTTTCCAGTGAAAGAAAAGCGTGTGTCTAATGCTTGCATTAAGAAGAATATTTAAAAAAAAAAATATATAATCCTCTGGAAGCTGGCATTGAGCCGCATCATCTTAGGGCTCAGAATGCTCACCCAGGAAGACATTTTAGGGGTTCCAAGGAAAGCTACACCACTGAAGCATTTTTCTGAGTCATTGATTGCACCACCTTACCGCACTCTGCTCTTTGGAGAGACCGTGAGCCCACCACAGGGAAAGGAACCGCGTTTAAAGGCATTCTGGAGAGTTTGGGAAATACTTTTTAGCCAACTGCTCTATTGGTTTAATTAAACTTTACTCTGGACACTTCATTTTCAAGCAAACATATTCTCTCAAACTTCACCATGTCTTTCAATCAAGACAGCGTCACAATTTATTTCGTAAAATTGTACAACTCAGGCGTTCTTTAGGATTAGTATCATCTTGTCATTCCTGAGTGGAAAGGTCTTTAAATGTTCTTGCTTTTGTTCTTAGTTGTTGGTATCTTTCATTTTGGCCACAGCTAAAACTTCTAGAGAAGTTTTCCTACGAGGCAGGGCGCTGTCCTCCACCCTCTTCCTGATACAGACATTTCTGATAACCACTTCTCTGTCTCTTCCTTCTTCCTCTCTCCGAGGCCCCCTCCCAGTTCATGTATGACTGTGTGAGTATGTGTCTGTCTCTGTGACTTCAACCACGAGTCTGTGTGTGTGATTGTGAATGTCTGTGATTGTGTTTGTGTGTGTGACTGTGTATGACTGTGTATGTATATATGTCTCTGTGCACGGCTCTGTATATGGATGTGTTTGACTTTGTGTGTCTAATTATATCTTTCCTTCCCAAACCATGCCCAAGAAGTTTGAGTAATATGGAGACGCGCTCCATCAGTGCTTCAGCATGTACCTCCTAGAGTCAAGGGTGCCCCCAGTGCCCATGATATAGTGATGCAATGAACAAGGCAGAGACTTAGCATTGGCATCCTGTTTACCAAACCCACATCTGCATTTAAATTGTGCCAATTTCCCCCAATAATATCCTTACTAAGACCACCCCAGGATTATAGTAGGTTCATGCATTTAGCTTGTTGGTCCAAGGTGTTAACCTCATCTGAATTGCTAAGGATGTCAGAATCACTTTTGGCTGTGAAGGTGTTCTAAAGAATCATGTCCAAGGGAGATTCATAGATTAGATGATAGGAAAGCTGGCTTTTGTCACTGAAATAACCCATGTTAGAGACTCGGATGCTGAGAACTATTGTTCTCTGCGTAGGTTATGTCTACCACAACGTAAATCCTGGGTTTTCGATCTGTTATTATCTAGAGCCTTCTCCTGGGCTTTCCGGACTACCTAACTCCCCAGGTGACATCACTGCTAGACCAGAAGGCCCACCTAGTCTTGGGGAATCTTATAATTTACATTCCTTCTAATCAGCTTTCTTACCTCATCATCACTCATACTCTTGGGGAGCTGACATGGATGCAATGTTCTAGACTAACCATGTTCTTTACGAGCACGTACTGGTAAGCTTTCCTTATTGACTCATCCAGGCCTCGGGAGACAGGTAAAATATGGCGGCTTTGTTTCTTTCCTCATTGTTTTTTCCCCTGGGAAATGTTGCCACGCTAAAGTTCACACCTCTGCCATGTCCTCTCAGTTTTCCTTCTGTGCATTTTGTACACAGCGGGTCACAGAAAGTCGAGAGAGCCAGATGACAATTGAGGAGAGGAAGCATCTCATCACTGTTCGAGAGGAAGCATGGAAGACGAAGGGCAGAGGTGCTGCCAACGACTCCACCCAGTTCACCGTGGCAGGAAGGATGGCCAAGAAAGGTCAGAGCTCACGTCTATGCACATGTTGTCAGTGCATGCACGTGTGCACGCTCACATGGGGCACACTTATCCACGGAGGCAGAGTGGCATAAGACAGCTCAGTGGGGACACACTATAGTGGTGCTGAGTGAATGGGTTTTGATGGTTGTGTATAGTACTTCTGCTGCAGACTTTGCAGTCACTGCCCTCTTCAGTATAGGAAGCCTAATTCAATCTGTCACTATTTCAGAACTTACCTGTTTAGAAATTGAGTACAATTGTAGGTTTAAGAAGCAATTGCAACTCTGACAGAAAATAAAAGAAAGACAGATAGAAATAATTTTAACCAGTTATTTTCCACAATTCCTTTTAAATTGTTTCCATCTTCTTGAGGTCTGACATACACCTAGATATGCCATCCACAAGCCCACTACCACCAAGTAAGCTTTTGATAATAAAGGAATTTTGGTAGGAAGAAGTCCCTCTTGTCCCTTGCAGGCCACTCCCTATGTCCCTTTGGCTCTAGCTTTGTAAGTTGTGGCTTACAGGAGTCAACTTGTAGGCATCTGACATACGTCCAGAAGATGCTCTGGATTCCAGGGAAGAGTGATCCTGCAGATCACTTAGTGAACCAGGAAGCTAGAGCTGCTGTGAGGCTGGACCCAAAGATGCAGGAAACTGAGTGCTGAGTCACATGGCACATACATTAGTAGTCTCCAGAGAGCCTGAGAGTATTTGATGCTTTAACTCATGTTCTACGGGACATGGTTAAATGTTAATGTCCCTTCACCATCCATATTTGTGTGCCTTTATTTCTGAAGCTCTTATCTAAAAGCAGACTTCCTAGTTAATGGTAAAGATATTCACATATACTTAGTCTTTGGATTCTGCCTTCTACCTCATAACTTTAGTATTTCTTCTCCTCAAACCTTCCCAGAGCCTAACTCATTCATAGCAGGCATCGGGAGGGGAGGAGGAAAAACCTTGGAGGGTAATTTCCTTGAATCATATTGGAAGAAGCCTTTGAAACAGATTGTGTTAACCTTGGTATCATCCAAAGACAGCAGAAGAACATTTTCTCTCAGAGAATGGGACAGGGTCTGGCTCTTCCTCATGGGAACATGGAACCATTTAGTCAGGTGTAATCTTGAGCTGAGCCCCACCCCTCACACACAGCCCTCCACCCATTAACAAGAAGCAGAGGTCTGGGCTCAAACTGATTAAAGGCAGCTGGGATTGAAAGTGAACCACAGCCCAAGACTTCAGCTGCTGGCTCCGACTTGTATCCTGATGGCACTTTGCTTAGATTTTATTGTATTTTATTGTGCCATCTCATCTGAAGAGACCTAAATGGACTCTTCCCACCATAACCTTACCCCGTGCCCTGGCCCACACTGACAGTTGGGGACACACTTTGGATATGGCGTAGTCTTCCCCACAATGAATGTTTTCTGTCTTCTTCCCCTGCATGTGCCGTGGGTTTTCTCAGTGTTTCTAAGTCATAGGTCTTTCTGGGGGACAGTAGCTTTTTTCCCCCCTTTAATCTAATATAAAATACCATATTCATCTTGAACTATTAGTTCTTTTTTATTTGCAATTATATGGCATCTGGTTTTTGTCTGCAGAATACAACAGTCCCTGACCCAAGCCAACTGGACATCTACAAAGATTCTCATGCCACTGTTCCAATGGCACATTCAGACAGGTGGAAAGTTTTATTCTTTTTCCCCAGGAAGTTCTGATCTCTCCTGGTTTCCTTTGGACATTCTCTCATTTTTATATTTTTATACCCCGGGTAACAGTTAGCACACCATAAGCTCTCTCTGGTTTCTAAGAATAGAGGAAAAGCACTTGGAGCATGCCATGAATAAAAGATGTGAAAATATTCCCATAGAGAAGGCCCTTGTTTATTGCTTCTAGAATTCACTGAAAAGAGCTGTGGGGAGAGCTTTGGTTATTTTAATACTTTAAAACTTCATCCTATGTCCCCTGTTGCATTACGGGGAAATCCCTGTCTCTAGCTAGGAAGGCAATATCCCACTTCCAGGACCCCTTTTGTGCACTGTAGCCTAGCTGGCAGCAGGGGGCGCAAGAGCAGCAGAATTTGCCCGGTGTCCGTGTAGAAGGGCAGATTTTGCTAGTTACTTTGGTCCTATCAGCCTGCTGAGTCAGTCTAGATTTTTAGCTTCAGAGCCAATGGATTCTTCTGATAACTTTCAAGCACCCCTTTTAGTAGGTAATGACTTGATGTCTGTCCTATTCTGCGACACCAGATTTTACTCTCAATACTGTATTTCAAGAAAGCTTTCTCATAGACACAGCTTTTTGCAAGCCTGGCAACAGAAGTAAACTTAGAGTGTATGCATGTATGTTTGCAAGTATATATGCAAAGGAATATTGAAACATTTCCAGCCTGCTACTCAGAACGGAAGTTTTAAGCCACTTGCCAGTTGTTGCAGGAAGAATCCTGCATTTTATGCCCTGTTTGCCTCTCTCCAGCTTGGAGAGTAGCAGAGCAAGGTCTTTCCTTGTAGATGAGAATAACTTACATGTTCTCTGGCTGTCCTAGGAGAACAGAGTTATGTCCTCTTAAACTTACAAACACATACACACACATACACACATGCATGCACATACACACACGCACATACACACACGCACACATGCACACACACACACTGCAAGGATGCAGAGAAGAACAATAGATCCTTCAGTTCTTTACAAACACTATGCTTATTTCCCTCCCCAGTTTCTTCCACTTGGATAGTATCTCTAAACTCTGTGTTTGTTATATTTCAACTGGGTGCCCACTATGTGCTAAAATTCTCCTTCTTACCTTTCACATGTCCCCCAGCCTTTGACTGAGTAAACACTTCCCACCCTGTGTCTCAGCTGTGTGAGTGTGACCTTCCCACAATCCCAAATGGGTCAGATGTGTATTTGCCTGTCTTTCTTCTGAAAGATCAGACCTCTGGGATGTTTTCCATCCAATGCTGACATTGTTACTGCCTCCATCCCCACTCCCAGACTGGATGAGAATCCTAGTGCTCAGGTCCAGTTGCTGCCTAGGACAAGATAGCTTACTCCTAACTTCTTCTGTGGGAGATGGTACAAGTTTACTTTTTCCTCTGTGGCCCCTGCCACCCCCCCAAAAAAGGCCTTCAAAATTTCACTTCTTCCAGTACATCCATGTGCACTCTCAGTCCATTTGTGCTCTGTGGATTTGTTTCCCTGCGTCGTCACTGTTCATTTGGGAATGCCAGTTTGACAGTTGCATAGTTCATAGGAAAAGGAAAATCAATTGTAGGAACAGCTGCATTTGGCCTACACAGCCATGGTGGCTAACCTGTACTGGTCCTCACACTGTAGGGACATGTACAAATTCACTAGGTTCTGTGAATTTCCAAAATTAATCTTTAAAATGCTAAACTTTCCCCTTGTATGTTCTGTAGGTCTGGCATCACCCACAGCCATAACTCCAGTCTCATCCCCGCTCTGCAGCAAATCAAGGGGCACCACCCCAGTTTCCAAACCCCTGGAAGGTAAGTCATCTTGTCCACTGCCATGTGAGCATCTGCAGAGGGAAGCCAGGAGAACTTGCTCACTAGCAGTCTCTACTTGTTTAGATATTGAAGCCAGACCAGATATGCAGCTGGAATCGGACCTGAAGCTGGACAGGCTGGAAACCTTTCTAAGGAGGTTGAACAACAAAGGTACATGCCAGAAAGTAGAGGGTACTACTACAATACAACATGGTCTCCACTTTCAATGAATGATAAAGAGGAAAGAAACAAAAAAAACCCTGACACCGTAATACTTTCTCTGAACCTCCAAGCCCTAAGTTTCAATGTCTTAACTTTTGGGTTTTTGTTTGATGTCTGTTTTCTATTTGTTTTTTGACAGTTGTTTTTGTTAGTATTTTTTTTTTTTAAACAAGGTCTCATATAGACTAGGCTAGCCTTGAACTTACTTTGTAGCCAAGGATAACTCTGAACTCCTGATCCTCCTCCTAGGTGCTAACATGACAGGCATGTATCACCATAGTTGGCTCTCCAAATCTTACAATACATACACACGCACACACACGCACATGCACACGTACATGCACACACGCATGCACACTTAAATTCTCTGTTGTTATACTTCAGTAGTTTAAAATATAAAATTGTTGTCAATACTAACTAAAGCTCAAACTCTGATTTACTCGATAATATCCTAAATTTGGGATACTCAATAGTGCATTTGTTACTGATTCCAAAGCCTTGGGGTTCATCCAATCCAAGTATAAGTCAGTGATCTTACCTTTAGCTGAAAAGCAATTACTGTACAAATACACAATCAACATAATCTTGGGCAGGCTTTGAGTTGTAGGCATCATTTCTGTTAAGAAAAATGGTATTTTTTCTTATACTACCAAATAGTTTCTAAAAGAAAATTCTAGCAAAAATATAATGCGGTTAACATTTTAATATAGTTGGTGACATAATGGTGGTATGAAGAAGTAGCTTTTATTTCTCTCTTGATAAAACATATCTAGTCATCAAGTGCTAGGTACTAGGAGTCCCTACTGTTGACAGTGACCCCTCAAGGCTGGAAGTTACACAAACACTAAAAGCCAGAACTCTTAAGGGCATCATACAACAGCTAATCTGACTGTCCAAGATATGTTAACAATGAAATATGTTACGTCATTGTTTTAGTTAGGGTTTCTATGGCTGTGATAAATACCATGCATGGCCTAAAGCCACTTGGAGAGAAAAGGATTTCCCTTTATTTTACAGCCTGTAGTCCATCATCCAGGCATGTCAGAACAACAATTCAAGTAGGGCTGGAACCTGACCGTTAAGGTCATGGAGGGCGCTGCTCACAGACTTGGTCCTCAGGGCTTGTTCAGCCGGCTTTCTCATAACACCCAGGACAACCTGCCTAGGGGTAGCATCACCCAAAATGTCAATCACAAATCAAGAAGATGTCCCACAGGCTTGCCCACAGGTCAATCTAGTGGAGGAATTTTCTCAATTGATATTCTCTCTTCCCAAGTGACTGTATCATATAAAAGAGTTGACATAAAATAGCCAACGTAATGGAATAACAGTGATCTATCCCATGGTCGGCAGGCACCTGCTCTTGTAAATAAAGTTTTATTGAAACACAGCTATGTCCTCTCATTAACCTGCTGTCAGTAGCCATATTTGCACTGCACTGTAACAGTAGGATTGAGGAAATGTATCCTAAGCTGTGTGGTTTCTCCAAAGAAATCCCAAATGTGTCCTAGTCCTTTGCAGAAAAAGTTTGTAGAACCCTAACATGGAACAGGAATAAGATTAGTTCCCTGCTAGTAGAAGTGGATCAGGTTCAGAAACGCTCGTGTGCTTATGCAGGCAAGGTCAGCCTGCTTCCTGTCCTGACCATCACTGTGTAGGTGGGATATCCCTATGTGAGAAGCAGAGCAAGCTGGGAGCTGGGGGTTGGAGGCAGGCAGAGAGAAGACCTCCCCACTCTGGGAACTTAGGGAGGGAAATATTTTTTTTTTTATTTTTTTATTTTTTTAAGCAGTGCAAGGAAAGGTCACAGTGCCTGTTTCTCTAAAGCTCACGTTGTCTCTGCTCCATTATTGGTAGTTGCCGGGATGCAGGAAACGGTTCTCACGGTCACTGGGAAATCTGTCAAGGAGGTGATGAAGTTGGATGATGATGAAACCTTTGCCAAATTCTACCGCAGCGTGGATCACAATATACCTAGAAGTCCTGTGGAGCTGGAGGAGGACTTTGATGTCATTTTTGACCCTTATGCTCCCAAGTGAGTTTGAGAATGGCTGTCATCTGTCCCCCAGCCTGTCAACCAGAAACTTCTGCCATGGATATTTGCTCTAGAGTCAGATGCGCATTTCTTCAGGGCAGAGAACACGTGTTGTTGCCCTGCTGTACTTACGGTGTACTGTGTGTGTGCCCTGGATGTTTGTGCAGTCTTAAAAGGTGGAGCTGGCTTTCACATCACTCAAACATTGCCATGTTTTATATAGTATTGCCACTTAGCAGATGCCCACAACTGTCCCACTGGACACCACTTAAGGTATTCAGAACTGGAGGATGATATGAGCTCAGATTAGCACAACTAATTAGAAAGTTAGGAGCCTGAGTTCCTTTGCTTCCAGCAATGTATAAAACTAATATGTCCATGGGTTTTCTCAGAGGTGCCCAAAGGTATCCATGGGAATGTTATAAAGTGATCATGTGTTAGGATTCTGCCCATGGTAGATACCATAGAAATGCATATGTTGAACTGAAATCAGAACAAAAAGAGAACAGAGCAAAAAGAATTGGAGAGGTGTTTAGCTCAAACTCAGGTGTACCCTGCATGTACACAGAGCAGCATGGTCTCTCAAGGCTGTCTTTCCATACACTGACTTCTCTCTTGGTCAGGCTGCAGTGGGGAAAGAGGTCTAATATCAATTGAACAGGCTACTTAGTCAACACGCAACAGTCAGATTCACGTCCCAGTAGATCCTCAAAGATCAGGTTTGATCTTCGCTGGTCCAGCTTGGGTCCTAAGTCTCTCCCTAAAATCATTCATGTAGTAAAAGGGAAGGATGATGCCTGTCAGCCAAGGACAGATGGGCCCCCGGAGGAAGCCCCATATAACATTCTCAGGAGGAGAGTTACCTGTTCTAAGCAAGTTGAGCACAGCCACCCACCATACATCTCTGTCCATCCCTGTACAATTTTCAGAGCAACTGTGTCTTCCAAAGGTGTGTTTGCTCATGATAAAAGTTTCCATAAACTACTCCTGATGTGATGTACTGCCTTGGATATTTCATTCTGTTCAATCCACCTTCTCCCCATCCAACTGTTGTTGTTATATATAGTTGTGGTACATAATAATTTAAACAAATGTGTATTTGTGCTCACATGCACAGTAGTGGTATACAAAGAATGCTTCCTGGTAGATAGAGATCTAAGCATTTGACAGTTGTATGTCACCACAGGAGTCTGTTGGGAGATCATATTACTGACAGGTCATCTCCCCAGACTGCTCTACCTAGACATGGCATACATAGCCTTGGGGACCAGAGATGATTTTGAAGGTCCATTTCCTTGCAGTATATTCTGCACAAATGTGGTTAATTTCTCCAGGGAGCCAATAGGCTGAGTTAATACTGGCTGTGGAGGGAACAGAAAAGCAGTGTGTAAAGAGAAAAATTAGTATGGGGCAAAGAGGATTCAGTGGAGGTGCAGTGCAAGTCTCTGAGAACTCACAGGTAACAGCAGCAGTAGCTGTGTGTGTGCAGAGAGCCTTTGGCTTCCCTAGCCAGGAAGACTAGCCAGCAGTGGAATGAGCTGTCCTGTAACAGTGGACACTCTCCAGACAGAGGCTAAGGACACAGAGGACGAGCTTTCTAGAACTAGAAGAATCATCAATTTTGTAGGTTCAAATCTCGCTTTACCTCCAAGATGTGACTCTACATCACAGCAAGAGGAGCAGAAAGAAATGAGCAAGTAAAAATAGCAGTTACTTGTCCTAGGGCCAAGACTTACAAGGTAAGGTGACAACCTGAGCCACATCTGCTTTGCCCACAGGTTAACATCTTCTGTGGCAGAGCATAAGCGTTCCGTTAGGCCCAAGCGCCGGGTCCAGGCTTCCAAGAACCCTCTTAAATTGCTGGCAGCAAGAGACGATCTCCTTCAGGAATACACGGAGCAAAGGCTAAACGTTGCCTTCATGGAATCCAAGAGGATGAAAGTAGAAAAAAGTGAGTGGGAGGAGCCACCGCCTGCTTCTGGGTCTGAGCACTGCTTGCCTGTTACTTTCTTTTGATCTGCCTTGCAGGGCCAGTGGGTATTCAGAGAGCATTCATTAGCAAAAGCGAATTCCCACATACACATGTATGCCTGGCTAGAGTTTAAAGGTTTCTTACTGAAGTGCTCTTTAAATGATGCTGTTTGGCTGAATTGGGTCTTGATATGGTAGGAGATGTGTGTTCTGGATTTTGGAATTCTGGCATTTTTCAGCTCTGGAAAAACCCAAGGACAGCAATTCTCCACTTCATCTTATTCAAGAGAGTCTTAGGAGATCTTGTGTGGATATCCAAATTCACCTCTTTTCTCACCTCAGCATTTAAGCCAGTACTTTCAGATTGTTCTGAGAGGTCCTGGGGCTGCTCGGAGTTGAGTTAGATAGCTTGGAATGAACTCTGCAATGAAGAATGAGGTTGGTCTCTGACTGTACATGACCCTGAGCTACACATCTCTGTTTTTATCTGACCCAGAATGTGGTTCCACTACTGTCAGTGATTTTTTTTTCATGGCAGTAATAGCATCCATCATCTTGATTTTTTTTTTTTTTTGCCGTAATCTTTATTTTTCTGTAACATTCATAAACCAATTTACCAAACTCTTTTTTCTTTTTTTTTTTTTTAAGAGTATTTAGTGATGGTGCATGATTGCATGGTGCACTCAGGGAGAACCCCAAGTACCAGTCTGGTTTGGACTACATATTGAGACCTTATCTCCAAAAATAAGCATCCTGAATGTTGGTCTAAAAACTGTTTTCCGAAAGGTCAGGGCCATTCAAAGAACCAGACAGCATCGGTGTTTTGGTCTCAGTGTTAGAATCTGATCCTAGTTAAAATCACTGACTGACTTTTGCCCAAGTCACATCCTGGACAGTAAGTTGAGAAGACATAAAGATTTATTGGTACATTTTCACATCCCTCCACCACCTCCATTCTGTGGGTCTCAGGCTTGGCTTACGCTAGCTATTGGTCCACACTGAGAACCCAGAATCTTGTGACTACAGCCCTCAGTCTGAGGATAAAGGACCTCAAGATACCACACAACTGATCATGTTGATCACAGAATCAACTAAATCATCCATATAGCCTGTCACCTTTGTACCTGTGAAGATTTGGTGAGAGATGCCCACCAGGGGGCATCAGTCTCAGCATCTCTAAGGGGTTAGGAATTCTGAGCACTGTTGGTAGAACTGGACGGAATGAGTTCGGCATCTTGGCCTTCTGCAGGGTGACAAGTGCTATGACATTTGTCATCAGCAGTCGATGCCTCCCTTTCTGCATTTATTTCTGTAAATACACGGTGACTAAACATTGAATGGCACAGATCCTCAGACTTGAGTCTCGTTGGTTAGGAGTCACATATGACTGTGAACCTTGGCTTTCAACTGAGCATCCTCCCCCACTTTCCTTCCCAGTGTCGTCCAATTCCAACTTCTCGGAAGTGACTCTTGCGGGCTTAGCCAGCAGGGAAAACTTCAGCAACATCAGCCTGCGGAGCGTCAACCTGATGGAGCAGAACTCTAATAACAGTGCTGTGCCCTACAAGAAGCTCATGATGTTGCAGATTAAAGGTATTCTTTCTAGTGGTCCAGAGGAACCGTGGCAGCCTATGGTTTCTGTCTGAGCATAGTAGGACTCTTGGCTCAATCCATTGCTGCCTGTGAGCGGAGGGCAGGCACTCTGAGTCCCCCTTGCTAAGCACTATGCTACCTCCCTCACTGTGGCATCACAGAGTGATGCCAGGAATATTCTACTCATTGGAGCTCTGAAGTTTGTGAATGTGAATGCAGGAGCTGCTAAGTGGGAGACCCAGAGCTGGACTATGTTCTTTACCCTTCCAGAGTCTCAGCTTTTGCTTCTGTTTCTGACCCTATAGCTCTTACCCCAACACTGCCACGCACTTTACCACATGTGTCTGAAGTTTCCAGCACGGGTCTATGTACCCTTCTCAGCTCTCCCTATGAGGATTTGTCATGATTCATGCCAGCCAGGGTAAGGAAGCACATCCCTGGGGAAGATATCAAGGGAATGCAAGAGTAAATGAGCCTGACCCATCCCCAGGTTCCACTCTCCTGACCTCTTTGTCTGTGATACATGAGACTTGGAAGAGCAGCAGGAATCTAGGGCTATAAGGATGGGAGGGCAGATGTACTCCTAGAGGTGACCTCTGTAGCTGGACCATTGAGGGAAGGATGGATGGAGGAGCTTCTGCCTCTATCAAGGATTCTGGAGTGATTTCTGCAAACTCATTTCCTTTTTAATGAATTTAGAAGATGAGTGAAGGGTGAAGAGATAGCTCAGTGGGCAAGACTGATTCTTAAGTAAGCATGAGAATCCATCTTGAAGCACTGACTCCCACATAAAAACCAGGCATGTGTGTATATGCCTGTAACCCGAGCATTGTAGGGCAGAGATGGGCAGATCCCTGGAGCTTACTGGCCAGTCAGTCTTGATAAAATGGCAAATTCAGGTTCAGTCTCAAGAGAAGAAAATGACCAGAGTCCTTCTCTGATCCCCACATATCCATGCATGGGTACACACCTGCGTACACTTGTGCACACGACACACAGAGAAGATAGCTCAGGGGCTCTGATGTAGAAACTATACTAGGTATGTGATCACAGTGTTCCAACTCTGCAAATCCTTAGAAGGAGGTTGAAGGTGGCACAGTACAGCGCTTTCCTCCGTGAGTCCATCCACTTGCTCTGGGAGTTACAGAGTAGTGCCTGAAGAAGGAGACCCTGTGAGGAAGCATGCCTTAGCTGCAGCATGGCTAGGTGTGAAGCTCCGGAAGTAGGCCATGTAGAGAAAAGACAGCGTGAGTGAGGAAGAGAGAGCATGGTGTCCCTAACGCTCTTCCTAGATGGGAGGGGCCTCACTACATCCACAGACATGCTAAAATCCAAGGCTTCGAGACCACTCCTGAAAAGCACAGAGACCCAGGGACAAGCACAAACCCTGATGTTGCTATCACGTGGTCCATCTTAACTTCCATGCCCTGCTGGTCCCAGGAATTTAGACTGATAGAGTCTTTAGAATGAAAGGTGTGTAGCAGAGATGTGTCCATCATGGATGTCTGTCTGCGTGGTAGAAAAGAATGCTGGGGCTTGTCCACAGGTAGAAGACATGTGCAGACAAGGCTGGTGGAGCCTCGAGCCTCATCGCTCAACAGTGGGGACTGCTTCCTTCTGCTCTCTCCCCAGTACTGCTTCCTGTGGGTAGGAGAGTTCGCCAATGTCATCGAGAAAGCAAAGGTAGGTCTCCAAATGATAAGATGCTTCCATTACACTGTTCTGTATACAGCAATGAGGTGTTCTACTAGCCAAGCTTCTCAGATACCTTATGTTTCATTCAAGCAGGAAGGCACACAGGAGGTGGTGGAGGGATGTGAAAATGTACCAATAAATCTTTATGTCTTCTTAACTTACCGCCCAAGATGTGACTTGGGCAAAAGTCAGTCAGTGATTTTAACTAGGATCCGATTCTAACACTGAGACCAAAACACCGATGCTGTCTGGTTCTTTGAATGGCCCTGACTTTTTGGAAAACAGTTTTTAGACCAACATTCAGGATGCTTATTTTTGGAGATAGGGTCTCAATATGTAGTGTTTCCTTTGCCAGCTTCTCTGCAGAAGTTTCTGAGATGCTGAAGTGAAGGTCTGTGACCTGCATCTCAAGTTTGGAAGGCCTGTGTCTGAGCTGACTCCTGGGTGGCCAATACATCTGTAAAGTGCCAGTGTGGCTCTTTCATAAGTACCCCATGAAGAAGCTCTAGTCCAGGGATAGTGTCCAAAGTCTATGAGTTATCAGCTGAATCTTATACAGTGAGTGTTATTGCTTCAAAGACTTGATAACTTGATACATCTTCTCCTACAATTATACTTTCTTGGCTCAGACAACCAACATCCACCACTCTTTGCCCGACTCTTGCCATACATGCATTCTCCTCTGATGGCCGAATGTGTCCCTCTGTGCAGACCACACTGGCTTTGCTTCCTAACTCATTGTGTCCCTCTCTTTCCCAGGCATCTGAACTTGCAACATTAATTCAGACAAAAAGGGAGCTTGGCTGTAGAGCTACGTACATCCAGACCATTGAGGAAGGAATTAACACACACACTCACGCAGCCAAAGACTTCTGGAAGCTTCTGGGTGGCCAGACCAGTTACCAATGTAAGAGCTTGCTATATTTCAGAGCGAGGAGGCTTGAATCATACTGTCTCCTGACTCCTTCCCTTAACTGGTCCTTTCAAGCCAATTACTTTCTAATGCCCTGTTTTATCCCGAAGCTGCCGGAGACCCAAAGGAAGATGAACTGTATGAGACAGCCATCATAGAGACAAATTGTGTCTACCGCCTGACAGATGACAAACTTGTTCCTGATGATGACTACTGGGGGAAGATTCCAAAGTGTTCCCTTCTGCAGTCCAAAGAGGTACCAACTCCCAAAATCCAGCACTGTGCTCAGGGCTGACCCAGCAGAGAGCTCCAGCCTGGCTCCATTCAGGGCTGACCCAGCAGAGAGCTCCAGCCTGGCTCCATACCAATTATCAAACACAGCATTTGCTTAAAGACAATTATTTGCTATTTCAAACCATCACCACTATCTACAATACTAAACAAGTTCAGAATACTTTTTAGAAGTGTCATAGATCATTGAAGGCTTTTATATTTTATATAAAATACAAATATTATCCCCATGTCTTATGGTATATAAAGATTAAAGCAAACTTTAGTTAGTCCTAAACTTTCAGGAATAGTTAGTGTGAGTATATATATAATTATATATAATTTACATATAGTGAATATAATTTACAGATTTGTCAACTTTTTTTTTTCATGCACTGCAGTATTTATTAACTGCATGTATTTCCTGTGCCATTAAGTATTCTCACTGCCAAGAGGAAAGGAAAAGACACACAGGCCCTTAAACTCCACTAAGTAAAACTTATTAGAAGGGATTCAGGGCCAGCACAATGACACAGTGACTGAGACGCTGCTGCCAAGCCTGAAGACTTGTCAGTTCCAGGCCCAGCATGGTTGACAGAGAGAACCATCTCCCTTGAGTTATTATTATTATTATTATTATTATTATTATTATTATTATTACTATTACTATTACTATTACTATTACTATTATTATTATTATTATTACTTGTCTGCTGCTTTCATGTATGTCTGTACACAACATGCATACAGTGCCCACAGAGGTCAGAAGAGGGCATCAGATCTTCTGGCATTGGCATTACAGACCTCTGTGAGCCATCATGTGAGACTGGGAACTGAGCCTGGGTCCTCTGGAAGGAGCAGTACATGCTCTTCACTACTGAGCCACCTATCCACTCTCACATTGTCTTTTCTTGAGCCTTCCAGCCACTCCATCTTTTGATTAGAAAGCTTGTTTATATACATTTCACACACATACACAACATAAAAATAATTATAAAACTTCTAGTAAATGCAAAGGATATAACCCCTGAGTTTACAGGATAAGTGGAATAAGTGAGAGACTGAGAGAGATATCGAGTGATTTCACCTATATGTGGGATCTTCCCTAAAACGTGTGGGGGAGGAACAAAGTCAATTATACAAGACAAAAGAAAATGGACGCCACCCAGGCCAGGCCTGGGGCATAGAAGTCACCCCAAGGGCAGAGCAGCAATGTGGGGAGCAGAGTGGATCTGGGTATCTGTTCCTCAACATGCAGCTACGGTCAATGTCAACTGTTGCTGCTGCAAACCCCTGCAAAATGTGGAGATCTTAGCTGCTCTTGCCACCAAGAAGAGAGAAAGCAGACGTGGGCAGCAGACTAGGGTGATGCTGTGCACAGCCACTTTACTACCTCACTGTATCCAGAGTAGCCCACTGTCACATCATAGATACAATCAAATATGTAATAACATATTTTATTAATAAAGAGAGGGAAATGCCATCCAAAGCTAGGCTGTAGATATGGTGTATATGGACATTTATATGGGGACAAAAGTCACAAAAAGAGATAATGAGCAATACTTTTAAGAAGAAAATGAAATGGAGCCTAGTTGAGAGTTAAAGCAACTTAACCTGGGACTAAAGACAAGAATAGAAGAGCGTTTCATTCATTGGTTCATCAAACACTTAGCAACAAGCCCCTATTATGACCTCTGCCCCCAGGGATCTTAGAACTGTACCAGGAGAGACAGCATCTACTCCTCAGTACCTGCCATGTGTGTGATAAGCTGTGTGTTGAATGAATGAGGGAGGGAGGGAGGGAGGGAGGGAGGGAGGGAGGGAGGGAGGGAGGGAGGGAGGGAGGGAGGGAGGAGAGAACAAAGAGAGAAATTCTTAAATAACTTGATTTAAGCTTTGTGTGGTGTGAGTGTTCAGAAGTGTGAATTCATCAACAGGAACCAAGCCCTGGAATCTGCCCTCAAAGTTCACACGTCCTTTCTGTGCTGTTTCCAGGTCCTGGTGTTTGACTTTGGAAGTGAAGTTTATGTGTGGCATGGGAAGGAAGTCACATTAGCACAACGGAAAATAGCATTCCAGCTAGCCAAGCACTTATGGAACGGGACCTTCGACTATGAGAATTGTGATATCAACCCACTGGACCCTGGAGAGTGCAACCCGCTCATTCCCAGGTGCCCCTGCTGCCCGTGTGGGTCTTGTGCAAGCCTGCTCTTCCCACAGGCATCCATCATTCCTCCTTATATAAAGGCTGTGGATTTAGTAAATGCTTACATGCTGTGGACCATAGAAGGTGGCAGAACAAACCTTCCCTTAGGTCTCACCTAACTAATAGAATATGGAGGTTGTAGTGTAGGGAGGACCCGCATCCCACCCCGGCATCTCAGGTGCTGTGATAATTAAGAACTTCCCAGGGTTTCCATCTCCTACCCTGAGCACTGAACACTGTGCTGCTGTCTATGTGTTCTGGGGTGGAAAGAGAAAGGGACTGTATTGAAAGAATGTTTGCGATTTTAACATTCATTGCAGTATACTAGACTTTTAAAAACTATTTAAGGAAATCAGAGCAGTCACAAACTCTAAAATAAGAATATGATTAAGAATAAGAAAAGTATGTTATGTTAGTGATTTTTAACTGCCATACCCTCCAAAGTGTTTTAAAACTGTGTGTGTCATGTAATAAGAAACAGGTATGGCACAAAGCAACATAGAACAGTGCAGATTTCCAGTTTCCCATATAGTTTCTCCCTTTAAAATCCAGTAACTGGTTTTGTTAATAATTGGTTTCAATATTTAAAAGCCAAATCTATAATCCTAACACTTGAGAAACTGAGGCACAAGGACCACTCATGAGATTAAGGTCATCCTGGGCTACATGAGTCCTGGACCACTTGAGTTACAGAGTGAGAAAGGCCCTGTCTGAAAAAAAGCATAAAAACGACAAAAATTAAATATTATATCTATGCACTGAAAAAAGTCTTTAAGCAAATACTTATAAATCCTGTAAGAACTGGGATGTTTGAAGGGCTGAAGCAAAGCCTGAGTGTGTTTAGTAGAATAGTGCTGGAGCATAGAGGCTGTATCATGGCCAATCTATGTTTGAGTGTGACATGCATGGCTAAAGGAGCACCTGGCACACTAGCTTCTGCTTTCTGTGCCACAGAATCAGTGAAGGAGAGTTGAAAACTTGTGCCTACCAGGTATAGCCTCAGGTATTGCATTTGAAAACAGATGGCTTATCTATTACCAGTCAGTGGTCTCAACCTTCCTAATGCTGTGACCCTTTAATACAGCTCCTTATGTTGTGGAGACCCCCAACTATAAAATTATTTTTGTTGCTACATCATAACTGTAGTTTTGCAACTATTATGAATCAGAATGCATATATCTGCTTTCTGCTGGTCTTAGGTGACCCCCATGAACTGGTTGTTCAACCTCCAAAAGGTCCCTACCCACAGGTTGAGAACAACTGTCTTAGAAATCTCTCTGGGGATTCTAAGGTGCAGCCAAGACTGTGCACCCTTTTAACACATAAGCAGCTGGCATTCGCTGAGTTGAAATGACTGGGCCCTGACTGGACTGGCATGTTAATCACAGAGGAAGTAGATAAAGGGGCCAAGGCCATGCTCCGAGGGCCATGCCCTTCACCACAAGCTTCTGTGTCTCCTTCTCCCATTTCACAAAATGTAAGAGGCAGATTCCAAAGCTGAGGCCAAGTCCTTCTACAGTAATCTTAGGGAGCCTAAGAGAAAAGTTGACATCAGACACTCTGCTCTTCCCTGAAGTTTTGCGAGGGGCATGAGCCTGGGATACAGCCACTTGCATGCAATATTGTGGTTGTTCCCACAGCTGGCATGGCTCCATCTGGGCCCTTTTCTTATCTGCACCTACCCTGCAGGAAAGGGCAAGGACGACCTGACTGGGCCATATTTGGGAGAGTTACGGAGCACAACGAGACGATTCTGTTCAAAGAGAAATTTCTCGACTGGACGGAACTGAAGAGACCTACGGAGAAGAATTCTGGGGATGTTGTCCAGCAGAAGGTACAATGAAGCCCCAAGTGTAGGCCCAATGTGGAGACCAGCAAAAATGGCTTTGATGACAAAAAGCCTTCCAGGGTACATTAACGATGCAGCAAAGGGATTTCTGATCCATTCTTACCTTTCCTGATGTGTCTGTCATTGGGTATAGAGGAGACCCATTCTCTCCACACAGTCTTTTATGTACACTCAGAAATTCTGAGATGCCATGAAAGCTGTATTTCTGCCCGTTCAATTAATAGCTAAAACGGGGCTGGGGATATAGTTATAATAATTAATGTATAATAAATAATATAATTGCTATGGTAAAGCAATTACCTGGCTGGCAACCAAGTCCAGAGTCCCACTCCCAGCCCCACAAAAAGAGAAAAAAGAAAAGCAGTCCAAGCTGCATGGAGTGTAGCAAAGGTGCAGCATGGGGACAACTGAATATCTCTGTTCCCTTGTAGGACGATCCTAGGGCTGACATCAAGCCCTATGATGTGACACAAATGGTGGCGATACCCCAGATGACAGCCAGCACCATCCTAGACGGCGTGAATGTTGGCCGCGGCTATGGCCTGGTGGATGGAGATGACAGGCGACAGTTTGAGATTGCCACTGTCTCTGTAGATGTGTGGCATATTCTGGAATTTGACTACAGCCGGCTCCCCAGGCAGAGCATTGGGCAGTTTCACGAGGGGGATGCTTATGTGGTCAAGTGGAAGTACATGGTGAGCACAGCAGGTTAGTGAACATTCATGATTTCTCTGTTCAGAAAGGCTGGGAATGCAGCACCTGGAGCAGGGTGCCCTGCACCATGTTGGGGGCCCTGGGCTGCTTCAGAGCTCTGAGGTAATCTAACCATGTGAAGGTGAGGACCTGGAAAGAAGAATAGTGGCCAGGACACTGGTGTTCACTTTCAGAAGCAAACACATGCTAATGCATGCCTGTGCCTCGCTCTTGAGTGGCTCTTAAAAGGTTCTGGAAAAGTCAAGATTTGCTGCCACGCTGTCTTGATATGTGGCCTGGGTGCAGTGTGAAGAAGTCATTGACTACAGCACGTGAGAGTGGTTTACCCTGAAGCTAAATGGTGTTTCAGCTTGCTAGTAAATGCATAACAAAAATGTGTTTGTTGGGTTTTTGTTGTTTAGGTAGAGATGCTGGTATATAGCTCAGTGGGAGAACAGTCTCCTCACCATATTCAAGGTTCTGGGTTTTAACCTCAATAATAATAAGATCTTGGGACTGGGGAGATAGGTCATTGGGTAAAGGGTCTGCCACACAAGTATGAGAATCTGTGTTTGAGTGCCCAGCATTCATATTAAACTTGGGTGTGGTGACTATATCCCCAGCATTGGAGAGGCAGAAACAGGAGCTGTACAGATGTACAGAGCCACTCAGTACATCCAGTTCAGTGAGAGACCTGTCTCTAGAGGTAAGGTGTTGAATGATGGGGAAAAACAGACTCTGCCTCTGACCTCAGCATATGTATTTCCCCTCCCTCCCTCCTCTGAAATTAGGAACACTAACTCTGTTCTGTAGATGTGTAATAATGCATATTAATTAAACTCATTTTTATTTTTTTGTTTATGAGATTTGGGGTTCTTTTGGAGGGGGGCTTGGCTTGGCTTGATTTTTAAAGACAAGATCTCACTATGTAGCCCAGGCTAGCTCAATCTTCCTGCCTTGGCCTCTTAGGTACTGAGATCATTACAGGTGTGTGTCAGTATGCTCCACCAGAGTTTTTTTTTTGTTTGTTTTTTTTTTTTTTTTTTTTTTTTTTTTTTTTGGCTCCAGTTGGTACCTACTCTGCAGCAAAGCATTCAACTGGATGCCTCATACTAGAGAATAAAGGGGGTGGGGGGACCTGCAAGCTCTGTTTTTCCATTAGAAAGCTTACATCACAGCTCTGTGATTGCAAGATTCACCTCCCAAGAAAATTTCCTGACTTCCTCTAGCTCCCTGAAACTTAGATACACTGACCACAGGACCATTAGAAGCACAGATCTAGAGGCCAAGAACTTTTTATTTCTTCCCTGATGTATGAAAAATGGTGTGCTACCAATGGGAATTCTTCATGGCCGCCTGCTCTGTGCAGAACATCCCCTCCAGGATGTGTGTGGTAGGCATGAAAGTAAGCATTGGAGGAAGAACAACAGGATGTCATGTCATGTGGGAGCTGATTCCCATGACCCTGAGAAAGCAAACCCGGGCAGCCAGTCCTTGATTATTGGTAGGGTGGCTGTGAGGGTTGTGTGGTAGGCAGTACTAGGTTAAAGTCTTTTGAGCTCCCCACAGTCTTTTGAGCTTCTTTAGACATATTGGCTCTTGCCCCTGCCCCTCATGACAGCTATTATTTTCCTGGTTTCTCAGATGAAGAACAGAGCCATCTGGAACCCCACAACCAGAAGAGAACAAAGCCACAGGCTGAAGTCTGACCTGACTTCTTTAGAGCCAACTATGATGTAACACCACTGTGCTGTTCACCCTATAGGACAGAGTTGGCTCTGACTCTGGTATGGGATGTAGGTAGGGTACAGCAGCATTGATTCAGAGTTGGACCCCAATGCACTCTAAACTTCTGGGGCCTCCTAAACAAGCAGAAGCAGAAATGGGGTCTCCAGGGCTTGACAGTACTAGCCTTTCCTTCCAGGCTTCCAGGAAGTGAGTGTATGTGTGTATGTGTGTGTGTGTGGGGGGGTGCTTCTTGCCCCTTCCTTCCTAAGAGCCATTTTAAGCTGTCCTTTTCTTAAAGAGGCCACCTCAATGAAGAAGAAGCCACAGGTGTGACTGAGCCCTGGCCTTCTCTCTTAGGAAGTCAGAAGGATAGTACCTGTTGAAGCAGGGGTATGTGGTGTGTTAGCATAGTGCCTAGCACCTGCTCATATTGTAGGTGCTGGGAAATTCCCCCAGGAAAATTTTCAGCAGACACCAAGAAAATCACTGTGTAGTTTGGAATGACTTGGACTTGCCCAAAATAATCACTGCAGGAAACAAACACATCCCATAATATAGAAAGAGAACTACATGTTTAATTTAAAAAAAAAAAAAAGACAAAGGGATAATGTAATATTTTTAGTCATTTTCATACCTGGCTGCTAGTTTTGAGACAAAAATAATCATAAATGAATGCAGTGTGTTAATAGATGTCCACAGCCTTCATAGACTGGTAACCCTGAAAAACAGTGATGTGGGCAGGTCCCAGTGATCATACGTCTCACTCTGAGAGGAAGCACATTATAGTCAGCTCCGGCAGTATTTGACTAGCAAAATGACAATTCTGCCAGCTTGCTTGGGTCAATGTCCTGTCCAGTAACTGTTTGCAGGGTACAGCATGGTCTGAAGATCTGTTGGCAGAGCCCGCAGAGGCAGTGTCAGGCTGTTGGCAGTGGTCAGGAAGTTGGATTCTGGTACAAGGCCAGTAAGTGACCTGTCTCCCAAAAACAAAATGATGGATGGTACTGATGACAGCAGGTGAGACTGCTCTCTGGCCTCCATGTGGCTCTGGCACACATGGATATTTGTATGCACACACACACACACACACACACACACACACAAGAGCAATGTTGTTACTGGTGCTTCTGCTTAGCAGTCACAGACCCAATGGATGAGTACTGGCTATTCTTTTGTCCTTAGCATGTGTTCTAAGGATGGAACTCGGGTCCTTCAGCTGAGCTATCACCACAGCCCAGAAATAGACTCATTCTCAAGAATGAGTTCTCTAAGAGTGATGTATCAACCTAGGGATCTGGGCTGTACGCTATAGTCTGCTGTACTCACTAATAAATCTGCATATTACCAAAGTTAAAAAACAAATATATATTAATAATTAATTATTCTGTGTAGGACTAAGTTTGGGTATTCTGAGAAAAGTGACAAGGACATTAGTCCTCTAGGAAATAGTGTTTTAGGCATATACACTGGTGCTTGCTTTAGAATATTATGGTGAAGTTTCTTGTTGACGTGTGAATTACATTTAAACAGTAGATTTAAGGGCTCAGTCACAGGGTTGTATAAACTGTCATGATAGATTTTAAACATAGCTTTCTCTAGTAACCTGAAGAAACAGAATGGCCTTCTATCACATTGAACAAAGGCTTTTGGTGCTATCTAAATTAACTATGAGTGTCTATAAATGACTCATGAATGGTTCATAGTTAGGCTTTGCCCACTCAAAACTGTGCAAACACAACCATTCCAGAGCCACAATAGATGGCACTGAAGTCCAGGCTTAGGCAAATGGTTTGAGGAATTAATAGAATCATTTACTTTAAATATATGGGAGTAT
The DNA here is from genome assembly GCA_033318265.1 of Phyllotis vaccarum. Classification (NCBI taxonomy): domain Eukaryota; kingdom Metazoa; phylum Chordata; class Mammalia; order Rodentia; family Cricetidae; genus Phyllotis; species Phyllotis vaccarum. The sequence goes on from JARWLC010000003.1 coordinate 82,184,874, forward strand.
TTTGCTAAGCAAAGAGCCCCAAGTCAGATAATGATGTCCTGCCCTCCTAATGACTTAAGTGGGCTTTCTTCTCACCTTCAGATCTCTGAAAACAATGGTAATTTTATCAGCAGGACTCGAGTAAAGTGGAAATGAGGTCATGCAGAGCCAGTGGGAACTCCTCACCCCCACTTTTTTTGGATATGTTGTTTTGAGACAGGATTTTACTAAATAGCTCAGGCTGGTCTCCAACCCACAGACATGCCCCCTCATGCTTCATTGAAAAATCCCTTGGTTATCATTATTTGTTCTTATTTTAACTATTATTTGTGTGCAATTTATGTATTTGGGCTCGATATATGTGTTCCTGTGGTGCTGGCGTGCATCCACATTTGAGCATGTGTGAAATCGTGTATTAATCATTAATCACTCTTAATCACTCTCCACCTTGTTTTTGGAGACAAGGTCCCTGACTGAACCTGGAGCTCATAGACTCAGCCACACTGGCTGGCCAAGGATCTTCCAAGGATCTGCATGTTCCCCCACATCAGCACTAGGGTTGCAGATGTACACAGCACTCCCAACTTTAATATTAATTTTTAAATATGTTTGTGTTACCTACAACTGCATTCTCCCATTGTGGACCCTTTGTAAGTCAGATTTCTAGAAAAATCATTTTTTAAAGAGAAGAGGTTTATTTTAGCTCCCAACATTGGATGTTCTAGTTTGTGATATGAGCAGCTCTGAGCCTGTGGTGATACAGCACATTCGGGGCAAAGAACGCTCCGCACACACTCACTAACCCTGGGGTTACAGAGGTGCAGTCCACTCACAAAGCCCTGCGCCTATGGCTGGGACATGAAATGGGGAGGGTCAGGCTCCACCATTCCGTTTTATCATCCTGTTTTCTCCTTGTTCTGGAAGCTCCTCCAGTAGTTACTGACATTATTCCTCCTTCAGCCCATCCTCTGTCAAGAGTGCTAGAATGCAGGAAAATGTGTCTGTGTGAGCCTGGTCCTGCTCTCCAGCACCATGTCTCCCAGTCACACACTGGGGGTCGGAAGGAATCTGCCTTTGCCTGGGATGATATATATTTCTTTTCGGGTTCCCAAAAGACTTTTTACTGAGCCAAGATGGTCTCCATTCTGGCTCTGCCACTTTTCTTTTAGTATCTGGCCTCAGACCCTAGGGAAGCGGGCCAGGCATTTATTGGCTGCCCCTCTGGTGTCCCGGCTCACCTCACCCTCTGCCATTGTGTCTGCAGTGGGAAGCCGACAAAAGGGAGACCATCCAGTGAGAGTGGCCGGCAAAGAGAAATGTGTCTATTTCTTCTGGCAAGGCCGGCACTCAACTGTCAGTGAGAAGGGAACATCAGCTCTGATGACAGTGGAGCTGGATGAAGAGAGAGGGGCCCAGGTAAGCTCTGGGGAGCCATTGCTCAAGGCCTGTGATGATGCCTCCTAATCTGTTAGCCCCGCCCACACTTCCTGTCTGCCTTTGGCCAATCAGAACACACCTGGCTCCTGAGGGCGGGCTCTTCCCGTACATATGAACCCTGGTACTTCTGCAGACCCCAAACCTGTCCCACACTTGATCCTACCCCTCATCTGCAATGAAGGGAGCATCCAGGTGTTGAATCCAACGCAAGTGCAAGGCCAGTGTTCTGAATGGCCTCTTCCTAACCCTAAAACGGAACTTGCCACAGAACAAGGACTTGCCATCCTCCCTTTTCAAAGGTGGCAAGGCTTCCCTTGGGTGGGGCAGCCATGCTGGGGAACAGTTTGGGCCCGAGACCCTTAGCAACCAAATTTCTGCTCACAAGTCACCTTCTGTTATGCAAGTCCCCCTCCCTTCTCCCTTTGCTCAGCCCTTTATTATGCCTTCTGTGTTCCCATAGCGTAAAGTCACATTGCCATTTAGTTTGCTTTTTGTTACTATTTTTCCCAATGACCAAGAAAGACACCCCAATTCTCAGGCTCGTGACCTCAGAGTATCCATTGTGCCTGGCAAGCACTGCCACCCAAATACAAGGAGTTTAAGACCCATGAGCTGTGTTTGTTTTGGGTGGGGCAGGTCTTCTGTCATGGGCACTGGGGATCAAATTCAGGGCATTGTGTGCGAGGCAGGTGCTCTAAGCCTAAGGAGCTGCATCCCTAGCCTGGCCCCAAACATGTCTTTTTAATGTTTGAATGACCCCTGTGCCATGTTATATCCATTACTGCCGCTAACTGAGAGCTGACTCTGGAGTTTGGAGAAAGCCTGACACTCTAGGCAAGAATCTTTACCATCTTGGATGAATGATTAATTGGCAAGAGTATGAAGGGTGGGAGCAGAGTGATTTTCTCCAGAAATAGAGCTGTGCTCATTTGGCTGTCTCCAGTTCTCAGAAGTAATTATGTTCCCTAAAATAATTTTAAGACAGAATGAATATTTTCCACTATAGATCATATTTCAGAAGTAGAGTTTAGCAACAATGACATTGTAACTTATTCCGAACTGTAGGTGATTTCAGCTGCTTGCTTTTAAAAGGCCGTGAAGGGATCTGTTTTAACCCTGTGTTCAGAACACACCTAGAGTTTGAGGTTAATCTCCCTTCTAGGAGCATTTCATATGGAAAATCTTCATATACACATAAAATACCGCCACAAAATGACACTTGCCTGGGCCAAGCAGACCTGAGCTCTGTAAGGTAGCTTATGCTGCAAAAATGCTTCTTCCTTTTTGGGTCCTCAGAACCCAGGATGCCCAGGGTGTCCAGGCATAAAGAACATTCCTCCTGTAAGGGATGGAGCCTACCAAAGTAAAAACAAGAGGTGCTACTAGCCCCTGACGATAACACCAGAGCAGTCAGGCAGAGCCATGTCACCCTAGAAGAAGCCAGTGGGATACAGTGTTAGCTTCCTGTCATTATGATAAAATCCCAAGGTGATGAACTTCAGAAGAGAAATATTTCTTTTGCTTTACTGGTTCACTGATGTAGTTGGTGGCCAGGTTGATTTTGGGTTTGTGAGGATGCATTATGCCATGGCAGAAACATGACAGAGGGAAACCACTTAGCTCATTTCCAGAAAGAAAAAAAGATGACGTGGAAGAAGCCAGGGTCCCATAACCCCTTCAAGGATGTACCCCCAGGGATCTGAAGATTTCCCACTAGGCCCCACCCACCTCTTTTATACCACAGCCTCCCAGTGAAAATCCTGTGGGTGTTGAGCCTTGATGACATGACCCTAAGGGACGTTTAAGACCTGAATTACTACTGATTCTACAGGAGGGTATCCCCCATACTCCCTAAGTCAGCATCTCATCCTCCTCATTACTGAGAGGTGGACCTTGTTAAACACATTTAAATCAGTCATGTCATAACCCTACATAAAATAGCATGAAAATACCAAAGTTCATGTCTCTAAAGAATAGTCCATGACAGAAAAACAGTGAGTGATGAAAGAAGGTACACAAGGCAACAGGGAATAACATTACTGTTTTCATATTACAAGAAAAGTTACATATATTGAAAATACTTTAAAGGAAAACCTATTCATTACACTTTTAATACTGCTTGCCTTCAGATGGCTGTGGGGATGTTGACTTCTGTATGTTCTGTTGGTCTTCTCCAGATTCCCTGAACAGGCAACTATTGTGTCCACAACCTTGATGGCTCCTTCCTCTGACCTGTTTTCCCATGTTTAAATTTGAAGGTCCAGGTTCTGCAGGGAAAGGAGCCCCCCTGTTTCCTTCAGTGTTTCCAGGGAGGTATGGTGGTGCACTCTGGACGGAGGGAAGAGGAAGAAGAAAATGTGCAAAGTAAGTTACTTTTAGTGTTAGAATTCAGTTTTTGTCTCTTCTTTGTTGCATTGGGGTTTCACAGTCTCGGGCGGCCAGAGGCCCAGACCCACAGACCTGCAGCCCCAGACCCCTTAGTAGCCCGCCACCACTCAGGGCCCCAGAAATGACTCAGACACATATTAACTTAATGCTCTTTGGCCTATGTCTTAGGCACATTGCTAGCTAGCTCTTACATCTTAAATCAACCCATTTCTATTAATCTGTCTGCCAAGTGGCCCGTGGCTCACCTGTGTTCCTTACATGTTGCTCCTTGGGCGGCTTGCTCAATCTGCCTGGTTCCGCCCTGCTTCTCCCACCTATGCTCTGATTTCTCCTCCTACTTCTTCTATGGTGCCTGTCACGGCCCAAAATAGCTCCTTTATTTAAAGATTGAGATTCACAGCATACAGAAAGGCATTCCCACATCACTTCTTTTTGAAGATATTTTGATAGGAGGGCTACAAAGGAAGTCTAGGGGCTGGAGAGATAGCTCAGTGGTTAGGAATGCATACTGTTCTTGCAAAGGACTCACATTCAGTTCCCTGCACCCACAGCGATCAGGCAACTCACAGCCACCTCCAGTTCCAGAGGTATCTGATGCCCCCTTCTGGCATTCACACTCACAGAACCACACACACGCTCACACACGCACACACACACCCATACATATATACACATAATTAAATTTTTAAAAAATTAAAACCTTAAAAGTAAGTCTACCCTCATACAGCAGTGTCTTTCCCACTGAAAGCTGCCAATGCTGACCTGGTACTGCATCTTGGGAACCCCTACCCTGCAGAACACTTCCTTTCTGATCTGCCCTTTTGGACAGGGGGCTTAGCGAGTCATCTTGAACTGAATTCTCAGTAACTATCCATACTTTTTATAAAAATCAAAAACCAGTAGGTTTTCTATTATAATCTTTTTATTGGCCAGCACCCAACCACGAAATCCTTAATGTTTCTCTATTTAGAGTTTTAGTATTTTATGGAAATCTCGGAAAGATTTTTATTTTTTCTGTTTTGTGAACTTTTGGCAGCCTATCTATAACACCAGAAGACCTCCTGTGTCCTTGCTCAGCATTTCCTCAGCTACAGGTCCTGAAATCCCTACACAGGAAGCCTAAAGGGCCGACTGTAGTAAGATTTCTGGCCCTGACTTTTGGGCCTAGCCTCAAGGCTTAGACCCGCAGACCCCCAGACGCGCAGAGACACACAGATACTTACAATAGTTTTCAGCTGATCAGCCTAAGGCCCAGGCATATAGCTTTCTAGCTCTTTACCCTTAAATTAACCCATGTCTCTTATCCTGTTCAGCCATGTGGCTGGGTACCTTTCCTTAGAGCAGCATAGCTGTCCTCTGCTTCTTCCGGCTTCTCTTTGGCATTCTGCTCTGTGCTTCCTGTTCTCAGAGCTTTCTTAGTCTGGTAGCCCCGCCCACACTTCCTGTCTGCCTTTGGCCAGTCAGTGCTTTTTATTAAACTCATAGGCGGGGACCATTATTTACAATGGAACAACACAATCTCCCATAGCCGACTCCTCATAACCCTGTCACTGCTGTCTCCTACAGGTGAATGGAGACTGTATTGTGTGCGGGGAGAGGTGCCTATGGAAGGGAACTTGCTGGAGGTGGCCTGTCACTGCAGCAGCCTGAGGTCCAGGACTTCCATGGTTGTTCTGAACATAAACAAGGCTATTATTTACCTGTGGCATGGATGCAAAGCTCAAGGCCACACGAAGGAGGTTGGAAGAACTGCTGCTAATAAAATCAAGGAACAGTGAGTGTTACTTCTCTGACCAGTTTTACACCAAGGGCATTCCCAGAGAGATGCAGGCTGGCTAAGGCAACAAGGGATGTCCCTTGTGCTTAAAGTGACTCTAGCAATGGATCTTTGCAACTACAGCCAGGGTTCCGACATAAGCTCAGGGCATTCATCTCCACAGAAATCTCCAATGTGCAGACTTTTCCAGCTTTCTGAGGACATGCCTACTTCCAGAAAAGGCAACCAAAGCCACACACTGTGTTCCTAGAAGGCTGAGGCAGGGGGGAACAGGCCAGTCCAAGAGTTTGGCTAGTCAAAGCCAGCCTGGGTTATATAGTAAGATCTCATCTGAAACAAACAACAGACAGCAAGGCAAATGTCCCCAGCAAGCTCAGTACCACTTTGGCTTTTTCCCAAAGGTACTACTTGCCCTGGAGCTTTCAGCTTGCAGCCTTTGATGTTAAAGAGAGCCAGCCCATGCAGGTGTCTTGTGAGATCTAAGTACATGTTTTCTTGGACTGACAGAATGGGCAAAGCTAAAGGAAAAACTGGGGGCTGTAGCATGGCCCTTCTTTAGAAAGCAGGGAAGCCTCAGCTATGTGTCAGCAGCTGGCAGTGACTTCTTAGACCCCCAGGCCAGCAGCCCTGGGGCACAGCATTGCTGGGGTTCTCTCCTGGGAGCTTCTTGATGGGTAAGGTCCTCAGGAAGAACAACATAGCCAGAGGGGACCTTCCACTGTGCCTCTGCACTTCCTGGAAGCCTGGGCAGTCATAATTTCTTGAGAACAGTTGGGTTCATTCCTAAAAAATAAAGTGTTCTGCCAACATACCAGCAAAGGGTGACTTGGGTCAGCCCATTCTATGGACACTGAAATAGGACAGTGAGAGATCTGCCTTCCTCCTGGCTCCTCTGAAGCTTGGTACTAGGTAGTAAGGGCAGAGAGAAGCAAAACAAGCAAGCTTCCAGCAGGCAGACAGATGAAACTGGACTCTGGAAACATCCTCCTGTGGACAGGGAAGGTGGAGGAGTTTACAAGATGTGGCGTGAAGAATCTAATTGACTTCACGTGCCAGGAGGCTTTTCATTTGGGCCATAAGAACAATGCAAAACGGTGACAAATACATTCACTTATTCACTTGGCAAACACTTACTGAGCACTTGCTTGGTGCCAAACAGGGGACCAGGTAGCCAGCGGTGAATAGACTCCTCTTTCTCCTAATGAAGGAGAGGACAATAAACAGGGAAATTCTGTGTTAGACTTGGTCATTCCCATTGTCTTGTGACATATGTTTATCTGCATATTCTTCCCCAGAGCAGACTGGGCCTTCTTCCGGTACAAAAGCTGATAGAATTTTTACAGAATATTTTTTATTCATCAGTGAGAGCTGCTTTTAGTTAGAGGGAGCCAAGTGACTTGTGGACTTGGTGTTGAATAATTTTGTGCTGTGAACACTTCCCAGGTTTATATAAACCTATTGGCATGTCTCCCATGCAGGTGTCCCCTGGAAGCAGGATTGCACAGCAGCAGCAATGTGACAATACATGAGTGTGACGAAGGATCTGAGCCTCTGGGATTCTGGGATGCTCTGGGAAGGAGAGACAGAAAGGCTTATGACTGCATGCTTCAAGGTAATGGAACAGTCCACAGCGGCCATCTTTTTCTTTCCCTCAATTCACTTACTAAGTTTTTCACTAGAGATCTTTTGCAGTCTAAAGGGATAGTTCCACCAGCAAAGCACTTGTCTTGAAAGCGTGAAGACCCAAGCTTTACCACCAGAACACACATTATAGGGTATAATAGTGTGCCCTTAAAATCCTAGAGCTAGGGGAGAAGACCAGAAGAACTGGGCCCTAATAGCCAGTCTAATCGATGAGCTCCAAACCAATGACAGGCCCTGTCTTAAAGGCAGTAGATGGCTCTCCTCAGGATGACACATGGTAGTGCTCAGGCTCCATATACATGCATTCACATATGCTCAGTACAGCACACAGTAAATAAATCCAAGGGTAGGCTTTCCAGAGAACATCTTCTAAAAAGGAAGCCGCACACCGTATGTGACTCATTTCCATGCAAATAAAATTATGTGTCATGAAGGAGTGTGAGCATGGAAAAGACACAGGGATCTTCCCACCAGGAGAAGTCATACACAGCCCCATGGGAAGCCGTGTTTGCATAATGCCTCCAAAGTTGGTATTGCTTGTCCAGAAGAAAAAAAGTATGAGAACTAGATGAGACAAGCTGTCATGTTGGCCAGTATCCCGGCTGAAGGAAGCAGTGGGGACCCCAGTGAGCAGTTGTCCCAACCAGATCAGGAGAGTCTTGACCGGAAAACCCTAGAGCCATACAGAGACAGTAAATTCTCATCAGTAGTGAGGGAGGAGACAATGTCTGGTGCCCAATGCCTAGTGAAAGATTTATTTTATAGACTATGAGCATGTAACAGTTACCAGCCGCTTATGAACTTAGGACCCTAAACTCAAGGATGGACAGGAGAGGCCATTATTGAATGGCATGACCTTGAGTTTGCCAAAAGGAAGCAGGCAGAAGAAGGAAGAATTGTGGGCCCACATCCTTCATTCAGTTGATTTAAAGCTTTATGAATTCATAGACCCATGTGAGAAAAAGGTACACAGTCCTTGCAAAGGACAGAGTAAAATATGTGTGTACAATGCAGGCACAACTTGGGGATTTGATGTTATGGCCTAGGAGCTAATTCACAAGCATTTATTGTCATTCACAAGGCAGTAGGTAAAGATAGAGCATACAAGGGCAGGACTAGATCAGTGGGATGTCATGGAGATGAAGGGGGGAGAAGGGGTGAGGGGGATCAGAGAGGCTGCCCATGTGTGAGTACAAGGCGGGAGAGAACCCAGTGCCGAAGCTGTAACATTTTCTGACTTCTGTATCATTGCAATATCTTGGGGATGGGACTCAAACATAGCTACAAGATTCCTTTGTTTCGTACACTAACTTCACAATAGTTGTCCCCATTCACCACAGTGAAGTTAAGGCCTATGAGCAGGTGCCTTCCTAACATTTCCTAAAATATACATTGTTATAATATACAAGTTTTAAAACACACTTCCTCCTAGCAATCATCTCTGCTGAGAAGCCAGTGTTCAACAACTCACGTGTCTCAGATAGCCAGAATTCGTGTGTTCCTGTACTTCCTGTGCATTTCTCAATAAAAGGCAATTAGGATGTCTGTCCTGTAAGCCACCCACTCCTCTATTGCCTCATTGCCCACCTCGCTGACACTGAGACCTTAGTGATACTAGGGCAGTGTAATATATTCCACTCTCTAACCATCCTCCATATCTGGAGAGTAATGTCCAATATTTTCTGTATTGTACAGTAGTGTAGAGTAGTTGGCATACCCTTAAAAATAATTTTTATGCTTATTCATAATTAAGGTAAATTCCTAGACATGTGACTCCTATATAAGCCAGTGTCCTCCAAGACACTGGGCCAATTTTCTTTCAACATATTTCTTTCTTAACAAATTAACAAAAGGAAACCTTTTTAACACTCATAAAGTGAGTATAGTACCCTTTTCCTGTGGGCCAGATAAACTGGGGAAGACACTGTTTCTGTTTAATTTGATATCTAGGAGTGCTGGGGTGAACTTTTATGCTCTTCGCATGCACATATGTGTGTCTGTGTGTCCCCATCTGTGTGTGTGTGTTAATGTGTGTATATACATATCTATATACATACACTTTTAGCTACTGCCCATTGGTAGAGTGCTTGCTTGCCTAGCATGCTGGAAGCTTGTCTGTGATGTCCATTGCTGCAAAACACACACACACACACACAACCAGACTTCCCCATCAGAAAGTGATATAAACTAAATCCTGCCTATTTTCCACCAATTCTTTAAGGTTGTTTCATGTTTTACCCTCAGTCTATCCAGAAGTTTATGCATATGGTGCCCTTAGCTTTGTTTTCTTTTCTTTGGAAGATCCTGGAAGTTTTAACTTCGCGCCCCGCCTGTTCATCCTCAGCAGCTCTTCGGGAGATTTCTCGGCGACCGAGTTCGTGTACCCCGCGCGAGCGCCCTCTGCCGTCAGCTCCATGCCTTTCCTGCAGGAGGATCTGTACAGCGCGCCACAGCCAGGTGAGGCCTGCAGGGGGCGTGGTTGGGTTGCTTGGCACCCTTCCGGACACCTTTAACGCAATTTCTATCTGCCAGCTGCACTGCTAGCACACTAGCTTAGGACATTTCCTTTTACCCACCCATTGCAAAAGAAAACAAAGCCAGGTAGCATTTTATCAGGAACTGAACTCAGTTACTTCCAACATCCCAAGAGCCAGTTGATAGTACCATGTGGTACCCCTGCAATTCTTCCAGTCTCCCTCTCCAACTTTCTGCTTTAAGGTCCCTTGTGAGTTGTCTGCCCTTGCTCAAGCTTTTATATTTGTATTTGAAACTGGAGTTCAAAAGGGGCAGTCCATTTTGTCCCTCCACCCTCAGTATTTCTGCTTCATCCTGTTGGCCAAAAGATGTCATGTGGCCACTCCAGCTACCAAGGATCCGAGGAAAGCAAGTGGTTAAGGAAAAAACATGGGAAAGCTCTCAGCATAATTAAGACTGCAGACTAGCTCTCCCGATCCCAGATCAATAGTGTTCGGGAAAGGCATGCCTTACCGCCCAAACCTATACAAAGGAAATGGACTCCATAAGCCCTCTCACTTCCTGCCAATTAAGCTCCTGAGCTCAGAGTTTGTCCATAGCCTGGAGCTGTAGCCTGGTGCCTCATTTTACAGTAGCTGCCCTACCACCAGCTCAGAGCTTGACAGATGCATATTGTCACACTGTGGGCAGCAGCCACAAGTATCTAAAAAAAAAAAAAAAAAAAAAAGCTACTTTCTGTCTTTGCATTCCTGGGCTCTGGATGGATCATAAACACCCATTGGCTTTTAAAGCAATCCCAAAATGCATATCAGGAGGGACTTCAGTGCCACCGAGCTGTCAAGCTGGTGAGCACTTGCTACATAGAGTTAAAGTCAGGTAGACGCTTGAAGGCAGGGAGGAGAAGACAGGAGGATTCTCCCCAAACTTCACATACCTGTAAAAGAACCATTGCTGCCTAGAGCATCATGGGCATTAAAAGAAAGCCAGAAGTAAGCTCATTAGAGACCAGCGGTGGCCAGTAGCAAAGCCCTAGTGACATCTGAAAGAGCTACCAGCAATCTGTGTTTGAGCTGGAAAAGGAAGGAAGGAAAGAAAGAGACCTTTCTTGGCTCACCTCCTTGTCCTGTTAAGGTCCTTCAGAGTTTAACCTTGGGGGGACAGCATGTGCAGGAACATGGGCTCATCACTCTGAACTTTTGGGAGAGGGCTGTGGGAACAGCTGGTAAAGCAGCAAGGCTTCTACTGGGACAGGAAGTTTAACTCATGGCTGTAGTATGAGGTTTCTGGCCTGGACTTTCGGGCCTAGCCTCAAGATTTAGACCCACAGACCCACAGAGACACACAGATGCTTACAGTAGTTTTAGGATGATCAGCCTAAGGCCCAGGCATATAACTTGCTAACTCTTTACTCTTAAACTAACCCATGATTCTAATCCTGTTCAGCCAAGAAGAGCTCGATACCTTTTCTCAGAGCAGTATAGTTGTCCTCTGCATCTTCTGGCTTCTCTGGCAGCTCTGGATTCTCTGTGGCATTTCTCCTCTGTTCTTTCTGTTCCCAGAGTTTTCTTAGTCTGGTAGCCCCACCCACACTTCCTGTCTGCCTTTGGCCAATCAGTGCTTTTTATTAAACCAGTGGGTGGGACAATTGTTTACAATGGAATAACATAATCCCCCTACCCATGGCTGGTTCTGCCTTTTCCTCACAGCGCTGTTCCTTGTTGATAATCACCACGAGGTGTACCTCTGGCAAGGCTGGTGGCCCACTGAGAACAAGATCGCTGGCTCTGCCCGCATCCGCTGGGCCTCAGACCGGAAGAGTGCCATGGAGACAGTCCTGCAGTATTGCCGAGGTAAGGGCAAAGGGAAGGTGTGGAGAGCCACCAAGGCCCAGCCATGTCCCTTCTGAGATGCCCCCAGACTCGAGGCGGCTCCAGCTCTCCCCCTTTAACTGCTGGAGGCTTGTCGATATGAAGATCAATATATTCTCTGCTACCAGAACAAAGAGTCTGTATTTCTCCTTCACAGTGGTGAGGCTACCCACATGGCGTATTGTGAAGCCAAACGTATGTAGGTGAGCATGAGTGGCTGAGAGGCCTCCACAGCTCACCTTTTTCTTCAGGCAGCATTTGAACATAGATTTGCTCAAATGGTTAAAAGCCAATGCCAGCCTTTCTTTTGGTATTGTATCCAACAATAAAAATAAAACTTAATTTAAAATCCATAGTAAACCCCTGGTTTCTTAGCTAGCATCCACATGAAATCTGAGGCATTTTATATAAAGTAGATGCCAGTAATTGTCTTCTCTGTGTGTTGATAGTTTACTGGCTCACTTAATATACCTGAGTGTGTACAATTGATTCTTTCCCTGGAAAGTGCTTTTTGAACAGCATTTCAAATACTACTAAATGCTCACCCGCACCTGGAAGATGCTGTCATAAGCTTGTCCTGCTTCAGGAAAAACGTTCACAGGCATATGCAAGGGAAGCAGACATGCCTGGTGGGAGTTCTCAGGAGAGCCTTCTGTCCCCCTAGGGGTTCAGAAACATTTTGTCAGGCTCAGGAAGTGGTGGGGGAGGGGGTTGTCAGGTCGATATCACATCTGCACTAAAGAGATAAGCGTAAGAGCCACCTTTCAGGTAAAGCAGTAACCATGCATTGTTATGAGTGACATTTTAAATGTGAAAGTGAAGAGTTCTGAAGGAAAATGGGACAGGGGGAAAAGGAAAAAGGGAAAGCCGTGAGGAAAGGCTCCTTGGGTTCGCTGACATGTGCATTCTGCATCCCTACAGGAAAGAATCTCAAAAGGCCACCCCCCAAGTCTTACCTTATCCATGCTGGGCTAGAGCCCCTAACGTTCACCAACATGTTTCCCAGCTGGGAGCACAGAGAGGACATTGCTGAGATCACAGAAATGGTGAGCTTCCCATCTCCGGCCTTCCGCTGGCCTCTGCCCTGGGGATACCACCAGAGGGAGAAGCATCAGATTGATTCTGAATATGGGAACAGACTGTGGGATGAGATGACATATGCCTATAACCCTAGCATTTGATGGCTAGCCTGTGCTTTATAGTAAGCTCTAGACCAGCCTGGACTCTATGCCAAGACCTTACAAATAAAGCGGGGACATACTTTTCCTGGTGCAGTGGGCTACCTCCACTTTACGGACTTGGCATAGGAAAAGTCTAATGGGAATCAACTGAAGTAGTGTGATCATTTTCTACAGATAATTTTCAGATTTTTAACACAAAGGCTGCAAATGAAAGCTGCTATTGCTTCATTCCATTTGCACCAAGTCTGCTGCTTCTCAAGGTGTGGAGAGTGCACAGCCAAGTTCTCTCCTGTTAAGCTCATGCAGAAGAGACACAGGCTGCAATACGGGAAGGAATGTGCTCAGGTAGCTAAGGAGTGGGGAGCACACTGTGACTCTCCCATGGTGTCCATGCAGCCAATCACGTAGACGCTCATTTCTTTGCCTGTGAAACATACATTTGTCCCTACCTGGAGGCTTGGTGTGACTGTGTAGAATTTTTTTTTATTTAAGGGTTAACTTTGCTAGCAATAGAAATTTAAGTTTAAGGAGAGGTAGGAACCTGTCATTTTATTTTTGCTACTCTATAAGAGAAAGTTGCTTTTCAGGGGGCACAGAGAGGGGAACAGATCTGATATTTAGAATTTACAAAGAACTTATCAAAGAAACAAAACTGCTACTGGGGTGAGCAGACACTCTCAAAGGGACCAATGACCCTTCTGGAATGTTCAACGTTCCTAGTCATGAGAGAGGTGCAGACTAAATCTACTTTGAGATGCCACAGTCAAAGATATGATCAAAATATACTGTATGAAAGTCTCAAAAATAAAAACATTTTAAATTAAGTAAATAAATAAAACCCTTACTTAGTTTACTAAAAGAAAGGAAAAAAAAGAGTAAATGAAGAGAAAGAAGTAGAGAAAGCACCTGACCCCAAATGTTGGCAAGGATGTTGAAGAGGCACCTTATGATGTGATGCATACCCACAATGGGATAGCATTCCACTGTAAAGAAAAACAGAGTCAGGAAACGGATGAGGGGACTTGGATGTATACTCTTAATCAGGTTAGCCCAAACAGAGAAAAATAAACACATATTCTCCCTTATATGCTGATCCTAATCTATAATGTATACAAACAAGTATGTAAACCGGTATAACTATAGGTAGACCTGAATATATTTTAGAAGTAATTTTAAATACACAAACAAATTTTTAAAAATCTACTGTTGCATAGCAATCAAGAGCTTTGTAATACATACCTATATCTGCCCACCTGATCTTTCTACAGCACTAGGCATGGAACCCAGGGCTTCATACGTGCTGCAGCCTGGGTTACCCCAACCTGGCTTTAGCCAGATGGATTTGATCTATGTAGGGAAGGAGCTGGTTGCACCCTGATCCTTAGCCAGAGCAACAATACACAGAGTTCACAATAAGTGTGGATCTCAGAGTCCAGGCTCTCCGAGGATTACAGGTGTGGCAGCTGCCTTGTGGAGTCTAAGCCAAGCAGGGGTTGCCTTTGTGTTTCTGTACTCACTGCAGTTCATCAGGCTTTGGGAACTGCAAAATGTTGAGCAAACGTATGATCAAGACTCCCTGTGTGCCGCTCTGGTGAGGCTCTGCACTAAGCATGTTACATTTGATTTCTCATTTAATTACCTGGACAGTATATTAATGTTCATCTCATATTGTCCACACTTTACCAGTGTAGGAGCTAAGGCATAAAACACTTGCCTCAAATCTCTGAGTCACCAAGAGAGTAGTGCTCCGTAGGTACAGGCGGGTGGGCTCAGAATAGCACTGACCTCTTCCCGAGGTACTGCTCCAAGGGAGGGCAGCACTTCCCAGACCCAAGTATAAGAGATGAAGATTATTTTCCCAGAATGTGAGTGTGTGTGTGTGTGTGTGTGCGTGTGCGTGTGCGTGTGCGCATGTGTGTGTGTGTGTGTGTGTGTGTGTGTGTGTGTGTGTGTGTGTGTGTGTGTGTAACCCAGGGCCTTATGCATTACTCCACCACTGAACTATACCTTTACCTTCTTTGTTTGTCATTGTGGATTAAGAAATGGAACCTGTGGGAAAGGGGAGAGGGCATGATTTCTTTATTTTAAAAGTATGTTCAAATTCCACTCTGGAAGCATCTAATATTTTGGTTTCAGATTCAATACTGAATCTGCTGTTCACTCATAGGTAAGCTGAGTCCCTAAACATACATACATACATACATACATTCAGTAGTAATTCAAATACAGGGTTAGTTTGAAAGTTGGCAGGAGGAGAAAAGCTCTGAAGGTCAGGAGGTAATTCCTAGATATTCAGAGTCCCCACTCCAGGGTGGAGTGACATCAATGCCCCTGACGGGCTGTGTAGCCTGGAGCTCTGTAAGCTTTCCATAGACAAGGCGTGCCTGCTCAAATGTCCTCTGCTCCCTCTCTTCAGGATACTGAAGTTTCTAACCAGATCACCCTGGTGGAAGATGTCTTAGCCAAGCTCTGTAAAACCATTTATCCACTGGCAGATCTGCTTGCCAGGCCACTCCCAGAGGGAGTAGACCCTCTAAAGCTCGAGATTTATCTCACAGATGAAGACTTTGAGGTGAGTGGCACCTTGGCTGGGATGGCGATGACAAACTGGTGATGACACATAGGTGATGACATCACTCACTGGGCATCTCTTGCATTTCCTCCAGTTTGCACTTGACATGACCAGAGATGAATTCAACGCACTGCCCACCTGGAAGCAAGTGAACCTGAAGAAAGCAAAGGGCCTGTTCTGAGGGCAAATGACAGGTGCCACCAAGAGGTCACTTCCAGTGCCGCTGGAACAGAAAATGGATATTTTTTTGGACTGGTATTTTTTTCTGTCAAAGAAGAAAGTATTTTTGAATCAGAGTTTTTCCAAACCTAACCTTTTAAACTCTATGGTTTGTCTAAGAGTTGAGCATTTTGTAAATGTGTAGGAAAACTCTTGGGATTGTTCTTTTCTGTGGTTCAGATAAACTGAAAAAAGTGTCACTTCCGTTCACTCAGCCGAGTGCTGCCCCAGTGGCCACTGCAGCCCTGCCCTCCTGTTCCAGCTCGGCAAATTTTTTAAGCAATTCTCTTTATAAAGTGTTATTTTGATAGTTTGTGGATTCTAAATATATATATATATATTTATATAAACACGGTATAAATCAAGTATGTATTTAACAAAGCAATATGTATTCATTCACTTTCAATTTTTTTTCCTTTGGTGTCAAAACAATATGACATGGTAGACAGAGACGCTTCTGTTGAGTTAAGCCTGCCACCTGTCTGTGGTCGGTGGGTGTGGCATTTGCCGCTACCCCCCCATCCCCCACTCCTCCCCCTCAGGAGTGCCTCCTTCAGCCTTAGGTCTGGGTATGCTGAGTTCTGCTTCCGGTGCTAAAGCAAACAAAAACTTCCTTCCTGGTGTGGACTCTGAAGAATCTACTCAACCTTAACACCCCCCCCCCCCCCAGAAATGTATAGTGCCTTGTTTTATGTACAGTTTATATACAGAAAAGTTTGCTTTGCTTTTTTTTTGGGTTTTTTTTTTTGGATGCTGGTTTGAAATATTATCTACAGTTTTATTCTCAAATAGTAGAAATAAAAACATCTCAATTTCTCATACTCATTACAAACATTACATGTGTCATTTGTGACACAGGACCCCAAAATAAAATTTCAGAATAATCACAATTCAGTTAATCAGTTTACATTGAATTCCAAACCTGTTGCTTTGTAGGGAAAAAAAAAAAAACTATGTAGCTTCAATCAAGTACCAATATTGGGCATTAGGTACAAACTGCTATAACTCTGGATTTTGCACAGGGCAAGGATTTTAGACTAGGGTGTAAGATTAAACAGACTAAGCAGACATTTGGCCCATAAATTTGCTCTAAGCATGACAGCTGCATCTATACTCACTTTAAGATCTCAGTGCCTTTTCTCAGACTATAATGGATATAAGGTATTCAAATATAAAATACGATGAAGTACTTACCTAGCATTTACAAGGCCCCAAGTTCAGTGCCCAGCACTGCCAGAAATTGAAAAGAGAGAGAAAAAAAAAAAGAAAAACATGATTATGGGCATGTTCTGCACATGGGCTATGAGTTGTTATAACTCTTCCCCTCAAACACTGCTTAGTCTAGATCACATGTCTGTGTGGTTGTTTGTTTTTTACCTTTGGCTCTTTGGGGGTCCACCATCCAATTTCCAAGTAAATCTCACGGAATCTTATTCTTTCTTATAAATGACCGGTCTTAGCTTGGCTTATTTCTAGCCAGCTTTCCTTAGCTTAAGTCTCATGAACCCTTTGCCTCTGAGCTTTTTCCTTTTTCTTCTTTGTATATCTTACTTTCACTCTTACTCCGTGGCAGGCAGTGTGGCTGGGGTCTGAGAGACTGGGGGGCTGGGAATTGCCAGCAGTGAAGTTGTTAAGAATTCAGTTCTACCATTTGAGAAAACAGCTGGACACACTTCCCGTCTCCGTTTGTAGAAGGAAGCACAATATTGATGTGTCAGTGCCCCCCCCCCCATAGCCCCTGTTACAGTTTGAATATGAAGTATCTCCCAAAAGGGCTCATACTGAGGCTGTCCCCAGCTAGTAGCACTATTGAAAGGTAAGTGGATCACCAATACCCTGAGATCAATGGGTTAAAACATGGAGTTCACACTGAATGGGCTATTAGAGGAGGGATCTGGTTGGAGATAATGGATCACAGAAGACCAAAGTTTTGAAAGATGTCTTGTTCCTGCCCTTTCCTTCTCTCCTCTTTTTGCTTCCTGGCTGCTGTGGGGTGAGCAGATTTCCTCAGACATTCTTTTCTAGCATGATAGTTCTCCTCTCCACCCATGGGCACACCAGCATCAGAGCCAAGTGATTATGGACCCCTGAGACCATGAGCCAAAGTGAATCTTTCCTATCTTGTTTGCTCATGCATTTTGTCAGAGAAAACAAAAATGCTGAGGCCTCGAGGTGCATAGTGTGTGAGGTGCAGATGTGCATGGTGGCTGTACCTATCCTCAGATCTTCATCAGCCCTTCCTTCCCTCAACCACCCCCCAAAAAGGACTAGCTCTAAAAAAGGGCCTTGAATGCCTGCTTGTGCAAGCAGCTTCCAGACTCATCCTCTGCTATCCCCCCACCCCCAGCCCCACCCCAAGGGAGAGAGCTACCCAGGCCCTTTGAGACAGAAATGACTCAGTCTCTTCTGGTGCAGGCTTCTCACTCCCAGGAGCCAATCAGATCTCATTACTTCTAATTTTAATACAGAGAGGAAGAATAGGATGAGATATTTGTGGAAGTAGCCCTCTGACAGATTTGGACGGGGACACACACACACCAACTGTGATTCTGGAGAAGCAAGGATTCCCAGCTCAGACCAGCAAGGGAAAAATAAATACTGAAAGAGACTAGGAAAATGTTGGCTTTTAGCCTGGGGTTCTGCGGCACTGAGGGCATCAGAGCCAGCAGGTGGCACTGTGGCTGGTCTGCCAAAGTCTGGTAGTCACTGCAGCGCTAACCCTAGTCACCATTTCCAAAGGAAATGCCAGCTCTTATGCAATAGGGTGGGATAAGACTTTCCTTCTACGACCCTTGTCATCTAGTTGATTTGTTTCTAGCACAGGGAACTTGAATCTCACTAAGTATTCTGCCAAAGATTAAACAAATCTTGCAGCCTCTTCTTCCATTCCTCCTTGCTGGGGCTCTGGAGAACATCGTCAAAACCATAGCCACATAGCTCTGGTGGTCTCTCTCTCTCTCTCTCTCTCTCTCTCTCTCTCTCTCTCTCTCTCTCTCTCTCTCTCTCTCTCTCTCACACACACACACACACACACACACACACACACACACACACACTCCTTCCCTTTGACGATTTTGCATCTGTAAGATGAAGGTGATACTCTCGCCAGTCTCAATTAGTTAATGTCAGAAAAGCTTTATGTATAAAATCCCTAAGTTCTATTTATCAACTGTTTAATCAGCCTCCCTTGGGAATGATTCAAAACCATCTATTCAACTCAGAATAACAAAGCAAAGATACAAGACAGGAGCAGATCAACTATTTTAAATGCAGGCTTTCCAGTGCATTATCTGCCAAGACTATCAGCAAATTTCTGAGGAAGTTTCCTTCCCAGCCAGCTGTTGCTTCCGACCCTTACTGCTTACTCCAAGCTCTCAGTCTGACCCAGGATTAGCCTAAGAGCAGCAGCTTCCAGGAAGTAGGATCACAGGAAGAAGCTTCTCAGCCTAAACTTCTTCTCTGCCCACAGACCCCTCCTCTCTCTAGCTTGGGCTGTCCTCCTCACTGCCTGTGGCCCTCACCCCTGCTCCTACTCTGGTAGTGAGGAAGAATCTGGGTGTTAGCCAGGGCCCTGCCATTTTGAATAACTACGCCATTCTGGTTATCCTACAATAATCTCCAGAACTACAGTCACATGACTTGTTTCTCTCTGTTCTTGTCTTCCTGCCATGGGATCCCCATTAATGGGTGACCAAGAATGATATTTACCCACCACCTAGTACTTTTTAACTAAGCATTTGGTATCTGGTGACTCCCAGCACAGTGAACACAGACCAAAAAAGGAAACATCCAATATCCTTTCCACACATCTTCCTGTGAAACTAATGTGACCTCGCTCTGCTTCTGTCTGTTCATGACATGAATAATTCCTTTAACAAATCTCTTACCCAAGTAGCTCGCTAGCTCAGTATTCCCCCATGAGCCCCAAATCTGGAACCTTCCATGAAGAAAATGGGAAATATGGGCACTTTCCAACCAAAGACCATCTCAACGCAGGGTATGAGGTGACTCATTTCCAGTTGCTCTGAAGCACAGTCATCAAGCAAAGCCCCAAACCGTCAGGCTGTCACACACCAGGGGGATAGGATTACACCTGCACACGGGCCTCCAAGTAGAGCAGTGGGTTTGTCCACCTCACCATGGGTCAGTTCTGGAATATTTGTTGAGCGTATTGACACAGATGCTATGGTAGATGCTATGCCAAACAGGTGCAGACTATTATCTTTGATTTGCTGGCAAATTAAACTATTTTTTAAAAGTTCAAAGCAGAACTCTTATATAGACAGATCTGTGCCATTTTTACTCGTTGGGGAAGCAGTATCAGAGGCTGGGCCTGCAGAGCATCAGTCAAGAAGAGTATTTACTGGGAACAACTTGGGAGCTAAAAGAGGCAGCAAGAGGCTGCAGAAGGTAGGAGTCTGGCCTAGAGCTGACGGAGAAGCAGCTGAGGAGACCTGTCTCTGCTTGTTGGGAGTCTGAGAACAATGGTTGGTTGCGTACTGGAGGCATTGGGCAGGAATGGCTGAGCCCCAGTGCCCAGCTGGTCTCCATCTTGGGTGGTCTTGACCTAACAGGAACTCTGTTCTAGGTCCAGCAAACATTACACTCAGAAGCTACCGGGTGTCCCCAGCTCCCAGACTGGCTCTCCTTCAGGGCTTCTGGGCAGCTAGCTTCCATGGTTGTCTCAGGAGCATTTAACTTAGATATTAAATTGCTAAGGATGAAATTGTAGAGATTGTTAGAAGAGGCCAGGTTGGGGGTTGGGGGGTGGGGAGAAGGGATGAAATTACAAGAATACATTCAAACTGATTAACATTCTACAAGCCAAAGCAAGT
The DNA here is from genome assembly GCA_033318265.1 of Phyllotis vaccarum. Taxonomy (NCBI): domain Eukaryota; kingdom Metazoa; phylum Chordata; class Mammalia; order Rodentia; family Cricetidae; genus Phyllotis; species Phyllotis vaccarum. Next base: position 82,205,249 of record JARWLC010000003.1, read on the forward strand.
GAGGCTTGGCCTCTATCTACAGTCTTGACTTGCAGTTTATCCCTTTCCTGGGTGTAGTAGTTACTTACATCATGGCCAAGGTGCCTTCTAAAGAAGAGTTGATTTGGGCTCACAGAGGTCTAAGAATCCAGCACCACCACAGCGGAGAGGCATGGCAGCAGGCAGACATGGTGGCTGGAGCAGCAAGCTGAGAGATTACATCTTCTCTCGCACAAACCAGAAAAGGCAGAATGTGGCCATTTGAATGAAAATGGCCCCCACAGGCTCTTAGGGAGTGGCATTATTGAAGGTGTGGCCTTGTGGAGAAATTGTATCATTGGGGTGGGCTTTGAGGTTATAAAAGCTCAAGCAAGGACCAGAAGTTCACTCTATTTTTGTTGCTCCAGAGCCAGATGTAGATCTCTCAGCTCCTTCTTTCAGCACCATGTCTGCCTGTGTGCCACCGTGCTTCCCACTATGATGATAATGGACTAAAGCACCTCAATGAAATGTTTTCCTTTATAAGAGTTGCCATGGCCATGGTGTCTCTTCACAGCAATAGAAACCCTAAGATTAATGTATCTCTAGAAGGCATACTTCCTCCAACAAAACCACACTTCCTGAATCTCCCCCAAACAGTGTCACCAATTAAGAACTGAATGTTCAAATTCATGAGCCTATGAGGGAACAATATCATTCAAACCACCACACTGGGGTAGATATAACTTTAGAGCCCAGGCCTAACCATTAGTAGTTCAGACATCGCCATATATATTTCAACATGAGCTACTCAGTGTGTGTGCTGTGGTAGGAGGCACCTAGTCATCTTTGAACCACACCTCCAAGTTCAGATAACGAACCCTCCTCTTGGAAACTTATGTTGGAGGAGACAGAGATCTAGAAAATAACTATTTAAAATACTGTAGGATGCTACAATATGGATCACAGAAACAGAGTGGGCAGGAGAGAACAGGACAAACCACCTCCCTAGACTCCTGGGAGTGCTAATAGTGTGTGTGTGTGTGGGGGGGGGAGTCGGGCTTGGGACTGGAGAAATTCTGAGCTTGCCAAGGACAGCAGGTAAAAGACTGAGCCCCCTGGGGAGCCATGCTCAGGAATTTGGATTTTTATCTGAAATATGATAAGGAGTCATTATTTGTACCTGTTATCTCAGCCATTCAGGAACTCAGCTGAGAGGATCATTCAAGCCAGGGATTGATTGAATATTAATTATGTGTGTATGTGCGCACACACACACACACACACACACACACACACACACACACACACACATCCATTCATGCCACATCACGAGAATGGAAATCAGAGGACAATTTGTAATAGTTGGTTCTTTCCACCATGTGGGTCCTGAGGATTTAACTCTACTCACCAGGTTTGGCAGAAAGTGCATTTACCTGCTCAGCCATCTCACCAGCTTTGTGAGTCTGGAGTTTCAAGCCTGGCGACATGGCTAGATCCTGTGCCAAAAGAACAAACTCACACACACACACTGTGGTGGTTTGAATAGGGATGTCTCCGATAGGCTCCGGCATTTGAACACTTTTTCCTCAGTTGATGGCACCACTGGAGAGGTCTAGGAGACACAGCCTTGCTGGAGGAAGTATGTCACTGAGCTTTGAGATCTGAGAGCCTCACAACACCATCCCATGTTCACTTCCCCCTGTTTCGTGCTTTTAATCCAAGATGTGACTCCTCAGCGCCCTGCCGCCATGCCTTTGCTCTGCCATCATGGGTTCTAGTCTTGAATCATAACCTCAAAAAACTGTCTTCTATAAGTTGCTTTGGTCATGGTGTTTAATCACAGCAATGGAAAAGTAACACACACACACACACACATCAGTGAAGACGTCTCTTGCTGAAGCATGAGAGATGAACTGGAAGAACCCAAGCTTAGAGTCAGACAGAAAAATCATGAGTCTATTATAATCTAGAAAGGAGGTCAAGCTGGCATGGTGACTGCAGAGTAGGCTAGCAGGCCATACATAGGTCACGAACCCTGGCTGTTTTTCAACCAAGATCTTCTACCTCCTGCCCATCAGAAGACTCAAAGGTCAGTTACACAAAGAACAATTAGGCCAAGAAAGAACTAGCAGGTGTCAAAGGCCCATGCTCTGGGTACATACACACATCTGCTGTTAATAGATCAGTTGCCACCAGGGCAGTCTCAGCTCCAACATCCATTCAGTAAATATGTGTCGTGCACCTACTCCATGCCAGACCTTTCCTGCATCCCTCAGACTGGAGATGAATCGCAGTCTTAGGGACTTCTATTGCTGTGAAGCGACAGCATTACCACAGCAACTTTTTATAAATAAAATCATTTCATTGAAACAGTTTGCTTATAGCTTCAGACATTCAGTCCATTATCAGGTAGGGAGCATGGTGGTGTGCAGACAGATGTGGTGCTGGAGCTGAGATTCCTACATCTTGACTCAGAGGGGACTGACTCACTGGGCAGTATCCTGAGCATACGAAACTTCAAAACCCGCCTCCACAGCATCACCTTTCCTCCCACAAGGCCACACCTCTTAATAATGCCACTCCCTTTGGGGGGTCATTTTCTTTCAAACCGCCAGGACATAGAGGTTCTCAAGAAGCTTACACTCCAGTGAGGAGGGAAATGGAAAGTAAATAGAGGATGAGCCAGCTCATGGGGCTCTGGAGGAGGTACGTAGACGATAGCAGGCACAGTTTCTTGAAACTGACAAAAGGCAGCCATAGCATGAGGAAAGGAGATGTGGAGGGAAGAGAGTTGGGAAAAGGAGAAGGTGTGAAGGCATACTTGGTTTTAGCCAGCTGCAAAAGTAAGCCTAGTTTGGCGATCACACATATCATTCCAGAACTCAGGAGGCAGAGGCAGGAGGATCCCAAATTCCTGACCAGCCGACATTACCTAAGCAGAACCTACCACAGAGGACCAGAGTAAAAACTGAACTGCAAAGAGATGTCTCTGGTGGTGGGGGAGAGTCAGTGTGATGTAACTCCTTTACAAATGGCTTCTCTGGAAGCCAACATACCCATTTCCCCTGGACTTCCCCGGCTTATACAGTTTATCTGAGTAGCTGTTTCTAATGTCATCCTTTCTTTTCATAATGAACTCCATTTGGATCACTCTCCCTGATTAGCTGCATGAAGAAAGTGTGAGGCATTGAGAGGGGAGCTGGGAAGTCTGTCAGAGGTGAACATTAACAAATCAGCTCTGCATTATGGGAGTCCCAGCAATGGTGGTCGTCATGGATTGGAAGGAACCAATGTCTTTGTTGTGTGCTATTGGGTAGAAACCACAGGACTGTAGCCAGATCCCTATGAGGGAGGCAGAAGACAGACGTTAGTGACACCCTCAGCTTGTAGAGTCCAGCTCTCTCCCCCTGGCTTCAAGCCTTTTCTGCCTCCCCTAATAGGCATCTCCTCTCCACTCTCATGAACATTTGTCAACACATACTCAAGAACTTGTAATTGTCCCCTGATCATTACATAAGTGTTCTTAGACACACTTCTAATCTAGCAGCCCGCATCAAAGGTACCACTGTTTTAGTTGGGATCACAGTTCTGCTAAAGGCCCATGTGCTAAAACTACAGTCCCCTAGGGTGGGTCAGGGGAGGGGCAGAGCCCTGCAGGAAGTGGGACATAGTGGGAGGTCCTTAGGTCACTGTAGGACCACAGATTCTTCCTAGGCTTTCATGTGTTTTCCTGGCCGTGATGCATTGTTCTCTTCTATCACTTGCTCCACCAGGGTTTACTGCCCCCAAAACTGTGACCCGGGACCCTTTTTCTTTATAAGTTGATGGACTCTGGTAATCTGTAATAGTGACAGAAAGCTGACTAACACAGTCATCCCTCAAACCTACTCCCCTCATCCACACGTGGTTCTTCCTGCCAGTCCTTCAGTTCTTCCACCCTTTGGGGCATCCCACATTTCTAATCTGAGCTCTCTGCTGCCATTTTGTGACTAAAACTCTCAATTTGAGCTAAGCAGAGTGACTCACACCTATTAAACCCAGTATTTAGGAAGCGAGGCAGAAGGACTGCCCTGACTTCTGGGCCAGCAATTCTCAACCTTTTGTGACTTGATGCATGCCTCCTGCACACAGCCCTCCAACTGCTGGCCCCAGGCTGAAAGACCTCAGTCTTTCCTCTCACTCTATAACCTCGAAAAACAGCCTCTGTGTGATTACTTCATCCACCAAATACTTTGGCAGTTGTCCAGAGAAGAATAATACTCTTCTGATCTCTGCAGAGAGCTTGCTCCACCATAGTCCTGCATGGAAGTGCATGCAGCAGCGTAGAAAGCTTGAGCTGGTTCTGTTGATTTCCTGGCCAGCTTCAGCCTCAACTTCACCCTCCTTTACCAGTGAGTCCTAGTGAGTGAGAAGTTCCCAGTGGGTTTCCCATCCAAACCCAGAGCACACTAGTCCAGGTTATTGGAGTATCCAGGATTAATGTGATGTCTCCAGGAACAGGCTCGGCCTCTTTAATGCTCCCTGTCTTCATCACTTGATCCCTGTACGCTTTGGGGAGCTCATTTAATCTCTCTGATTTTTTCATTTGCAAAGCAGAGGTGATCATAAGCCTGGCCCAGGAATGCTGGAGAGGCCATTCAAGGTGTGCATGAGGGCATTTGGTACAGAACCTGGTGGACAAGAAACCAAGTCATCCATGACTAATGGAACTGGGAGCCATATGGAAAATGATGACTCAAGGCATTGGTTTGACCATTTTATTAAGCATATTTAAATCTTGACAATTGTCAATCCAACTAGAGAGAATCCTAAAAGAAGGCACTACTGGTAGCTCTATAAAATGATCTTTTTTTTAATGGCAATTGGACAATATTACGAACTAGGAAATGATTATATGTTTACCTAATCAATCACTTCTCAGGGATAGAGAAATGCTTCTCCATGATAGAAGTTCAAGACATAAGCTTTGCTCCCTAACATCAGCACCAACATTATTTTCATCAGGAAACTAAAACTGGCTACTTAAGGATAGTGTGTGTGTGTGTGTGTGTGTGTGTGTGTGTGTGTGTGTGTGTGTGTGTGTTACATACATGTTCATGCAAATATATGCACATGTACCATGTGGGTACCTTTGCACATGTGTGCACAGGTGTCAAGGCCAGAGATGAACAACTGATCACTCTCCACTCTATTTTTAATGTTTTCTCCACTGATTTGACTAGACTGGCTGGCCAATGGGTACAGTGTTCCTTATGTCTCTGCTCTCTCTGTTGTTGGGGTTGCTGATGTGTACTACTGAGGTCAGCTTTTATGTGAGTGTCAGGGACCCAGGACTCTCATGCTTGTGTGGATGGTACTCTACTGGCCATCTCTCTAGCCCAAAGATGAGCTTTTTCTAAGTTAGGCATGGTGTAAACAAAAACAAATGTAATTCAATGTAAAAAACACATTTACAAAATTCTCTTAATGTGCACAGTGTTTAGTAAGAAAAGTAGGCTACAAAAATGTTATGTAAATGACCATAATTATGTAAAAAGTATGTGCATAAAAATGATTGCATAATAAACCAAAGTGTTGACTCTGCGTTCTTTCCAGGGAGAGGTAACAGGTGTTTTCACCTTTCTCCCCTTATACCCCTCCTTTTGCCCTTGTGTAAAATGAGAGCACACTGTTTTGCCGGAAAGAAAAATGACACTGTATTACAAGTTAGTTGATAATGGGTGAGTTGTCCTGTAGAGCTCACCCAGTTTATATGTCTGGGAATCCAGAGCTGTTTTGGGGGGGCCTCTGAGACTTCAGCAGCCCTCACCTATGAAATGGGACCACTGGTCTGCACCTGTCTGAAGCCAGGTGGTCACACCAGGTGCCACAGGAAATGTGTTTTCAGCTCTGGTGTCTCTCAGTCTCCTCCGCCAGTGTGGAAATTATAGATTAGGACCCGATCCAGCCCGTTGAGGGAGTGGGAAGCACAGAGGCTGTGGGCGTTTCTACTCTGGAACTGAGGAAGGGACAACAGAGAGCCAATTGAACTGCCACAGCTGGTGGGGGCCCAGGCAGGCCTGCCCAGCCAGCTCTCAGTGGGAACGGAGAGAGCCAGTCCCGCTCTGTGCTTTCTTCTTTCTGCCTGTCACACTGCTAGCTCTTGTCACCACAGAGACATTTGATGCTGGCCCTCAAAGCTTCTTTAGTGGGGTCACATCTGCAGTCTCCTTTCACTAGAATACTTCAAGAGTAGAGGGCTGCATGAGCAGAATCCCACATCCTTCCTCCCCCCTCCTCTTCCCTTCGGGCATGAGTCAGGGAGAGATGCTGTCTTCTACTTTGAATATATCTATCTGGGACTCCAGAAACCCGATTGGAAATGTACGGACATGGAATGCAACAGTCCTGCTGTCTCAGGCACATGAGTTCAGGAGAGAGGTGTGGGCTCCTGAGGGGGCCTGCTACCTTGAATTAGCAGTGAAGGCACCTGAACAATGTTAAGGCACATCATCCTGCAGCAGGCTACCCCAAAGAGAGTTCTGACCACACTACATTCCAGGAGAAGCTGGCCAGCCTTAGCCTCCCCACTAGAGAGAGTCACTGTGGCCTCTCTGGTACTGGACAGCTGGGCTCAGTACAGTAATGAGATGGCAAAGTACTCACCTGGTTCTTGCCTCCTAGGGGAGCTGGCACTGTTGCGTCTGTTTTCATTATAAAGCTCTTTATTGGGCTCAGCACCCCTGTGGGAAGTGAGAAGAAACCAAAATATCCAACTGCATCCCAACCCTACCTTTGGAAAGGAGAGACTATTCCCAGGTAACAGTGAACCAGCACAGCAACTGCTGATGAATGTAAAAGCCATCTAGAGGAGGCAACAGGGCTACTTATGATAGCCAGGTGCTGGACACCACCCAAACATAGCAATCCTGTAATGACTAAGCTGTTCTCATGCCAGACCACTGCAGAGCTGTTGGAATAGGCGGGCATGCTGCCCATGGCCATACATGGAAATGTGCCTCTGAAATACAAGTTTTTTAAAAGGGCACAAAATGGCATGTGTTCATTATTTCCCAGGATGTATAAATATCTTTGAAGCTATCCACAAAGCCTGAGAAACATGTGTGTGTGTTTCCCAAGTGCTGGGAACAGAGGCATGAGATCCCAAGTGCTTGGATTAAAGGTGTGTGCCACCAATGCCTGGCTCCGTTTGGCCTTGAACTCACAGAAACCCAGAGGGATCTCTGCCTCTCAAATGCTAGGAGTGAAAGTGTGTGTCACCGTTCGCTGACCTCTGTGGCTAACCCTGTGGCTGCTTATGTCCTCTAATCTTCAGACAAACTATTTCTTAGGAGCCTACACAATCTATCACTACAAAGCATTCTACCCACTTAGCTCCATCCCCAGCCTTGAAGCTGTATTTAAACAGGGCTTTGTCCTGCATCTTCCTCTCTCATGCCACGGTGAGTCTGTCTCTCTTGCTGTTTGTCCTACTAGAAGACCACCCCAACATCTGGTAGAGCCATCAAGAAAAGGGAAACATAACAAAGCACAGATGTTTTCAAAGACTTACCAGTCTGATGTTGCAGTGTATTCTCTGGCCTCCTCTTTCTGTAACCTCAGAGTCACCATATCCAAAAGTTAATGTGTTTTACCTCGACCTTCACTGTCATTCCCATGAGCCTGTTTCTGGGTCTCTACATCAACACCTGACTTTTGCAGTCACTCAGGTAGGAAAACAATAATCACTACCACTGCCTTTATTCCCACCACCCCCAATCAGTCCATTTCCAAAGTACTGACCACAGTAGCTCCAAAAAGACTCATCAGTTCAGCCTCTGTTCATAAGCCACTGCTGCTGAGTTAGCCTAGGCTGTCCCTGCCTCTTGATGGCCTACAGTAGTGACCTCCACCTAGACTGGGTTGGATTCTCTCCCAATATGGTCTTCACATGCTCTCTGTGATGATGGTTCCAGAGTGCATATCTGATCCCTGTAGTGCCATGGAAAGCTCACCAAGGGCTTCTTATCATCTAAAATAAATACCGATTCTCTAACCAGCCTCCAAGGCCCCTGGCGAGATGGCCCTTGTTCTCTGTACTGTAGCCCGCTGGCTCCTTTTAGCCTAGAGTCTCCTAAATGAGCTTTGTTGTTCCTTCCATCTAGATGATCAGAAGCCACCACAAATACCTTTATCTAGCCAGAATGCTAGGATCTTGGCTCTAGAGTCATCTTGCTAAAAAGCCCTTTCTGATGTCTCAGTCTAGACTGCTCCTTTATAACACTTTTAGCCTGCTCCTTTCCTTCCCAGCACCATGCACCTCACTTTACAAAGATGCATTTCATGCATTAGATATCTTGATTAATTCTACTGTGGTATTCAAGAGCAGAATGAGTAGAACTTTCAATTAACAAATACTGATTTTGTGAATGAATAAGTGAATGAGGTAGAATACTATAGCCTTGATTCTTTCTTTGATATTTTGAGATTTATGACATCATAGGCTTGGTAAAGACCACAGGTTGAAAATATTCAGGAGAACGAATTGTCACAGGGCTGGAGTGATAAGGTAAACAGAGCAATGTGGCAATGCTGACTGGCAAATGTGAGGAGTCAGACCAGGAAGCCTGGAGAGCTGTGACCACCAGAGGAGCAGGTACAAAGGCTGAGAGAGTCAGCAGGTCCTGTTGGGTGTTGGGCCTTTTCATTCTCTGCTTTGGAAGAATGAGAGAGGCAGCTGGTTATTACAGGATCAAAATATTCTTTCTGACCTTCAACTGGAGGCTCGAAGGACCCAATTCTTCAGTGTTAGGTGATCAAGTGTGTGCCAGCTACTTCTTCTCTTGTTACTATGACTGAAACAGCTTTGGGGAGGAAAGGCTTCTTGGGTCTCACAGCTTTAGTAATTTCATCTGTCATGGCAGGAGAGCGGTGGCAAAGGCCACAGTCACGGGAGAAGCACACAGGGTTGTTGACTTTACAGGGACAGGAAGCTGAGTACGCTAGACCAGAACGAGGGGTAGCTAAAACCTCCAAAGACCATGCCTTATGATACACTTATGCCCTCCAGGGCCACATCCAGAAAGTTCTAGAGCACCCAAATATAACCACTGAGGACTGAGCCCCCAAACACATACATGTGGGACACTGTAGATGAAAGCGTAACATAATGTGGCAAGAACTCTGCTCTAAAGCCAGTCTCACCTCAGAAGGAATTTGTGGGAGGAAGGCACAATGCATTGCAGAGCCCAGAAGCAATCATCAGGATCCTAAGGGACTGGGGAATCAGTACTATGAAGAGAGCAAGTAGCTGTTTAAGTGACAGGGAATGAGACAGAACAATAGTCTAACGATTGTCCCATTCGAAGATGACTAGCCTGCTGCATGGCAGGTCACTCAGTCTGGATGTGACACAAACAATGGCTGACAGAAATGGTACAAGACTATGGTTGGCATGTACTTGTACACAAAGACATATCATGGCTGGTATGAACAGGAAACACATATACCGTGTCTGGGCATGTACTGGCACACACACACACACACACACACACACACACACACACACACACACACACACACACACACACACACACGAGAGACAGATGATGGATAGCATGCATTGATACACATACACAGATAGACCGTGGCTTTGTACCCCTCCTTCACATGGATGGATTTGTGTTTCCATGTGTATGTGCACATACACACTGAAAGGTCATGGCTACAGTGCGCGGGCATCCTCCTCCAAGGCTTCCATCTGACGTATAGGATTAACTGTTTTGAAAAGCTATAGTTTGAGTCTGAGGTTGCTGAGAATAAAGCATGATGATAAAAAACGTGAAAAGCAACTTGAGGAGGAAAGGGTTTATTTGGTTTGTGGGTCCCACCACTGAGGAAAGTAAAGGCAAGAACCTGGAGGTGAGAACTGAAGCTAAGACCTTGGAGGATCCCTGCTTACTGGTCGGCTTCCAGGATTGCTGTTAGCTATTTTTCCTATATAGGCCAGGCTCACTTGTCAAAGGATGGTGCCACCCACAGTGGGTTGGGCCTTTATAAATCAACTAGCAACTAAGAAAATTCTTCACAGACATGCCTAGAGGCCAACCCAATGGAACTAATGCCTTAGATGAGGTTGTCTCTTCCTGGGTGTGTCAAGTTGGCAGCTGACATTATGACAGGACCTCCCAGGGATCTGCATAGTCAGGGGCTAGCAGCTACTGAGAGATAGTGGGACCTAATAGGGGATCTTCTAATAATTGGGAACATGCCCTTAAAGGGATTGTGGGGCTAACTGCTCTTCTACACTTTCATTTACACCCAGCCATAAATAAGGCTTCCTCTGCCATGTGACTCAAGAGAAACTAGGCTGCCACGGTCCCAAAGAAAATCCAAAATATCCAAAATACCATTCTCTACCCATTCCCTCCTGACCATACACTTGTAGAGTATGATATAGTACAGCATGCCATATGGATTTTTGTAGTATTTTTTAAAAATAATTATCGAGCCAGTTAGATGGCTCAGCATATGGAGGCACCTGCTACCAAGTCTAATGACTTCAGGTCAGTCCTGGGCCCCAAACGGTAGAGAGAGAGAAAAGACTTCTGCAAGTTGACCTTCGACCTCCGACCTGCACACACACACACACACACACACACACACACACACACACACACACACACTGTGGCACTCACATGACCCCTTTCCCAACAAATCAATTAATTAGTTTTAAAACTAATCCTGGTAACTTTACTAAGTAAACTCTTGAATAATCACATTGCTTTTTTCTCTCTGGTAACAAAACTATTGTGTGCAAGCTAAATGAAAAAGCATATAGGAGGAAAAAGTGAAACGTGCTGTATCACCATATGGAGATTGTCATTGTTGGTACTCTTGGAGTGTGTGTGTGTGTGTGTGTGTGTGTGTGTGTGTGTGTGTGTCCCTTGAAATGTAATCATTGTCTTGAGCTACTAATTCCAAACTTGGCCCTGAGATCATGACTGCCTTACAAAAGTTGTAACTGCTTGGTGTTTTTAGAGACCTGTGACAGCCTGGATTGTGGGGCTCCTTCTAGATCTGTTGATATATTTTTCTCTCGAAGTGGCATTCTGGTGGAGCCATAGGTCTATACCATGCCCACAGTGCTATTTGATAGTTGTGTCTCATTACATTTTATGAATGTCCCAACAAGGTCCTTGTACCATTATCACTGAATTGTTAAAGTCAGTTAATTAACAAGGAAGTGGGTTATCAGGAGAGAGTTCCTAATGAAAAGCCCAATTTCTGATGCTGCTCTGTCCTTGGGCCATGATGTCCATGTCACTAAGATCTCACCAGTGACATTGGCATCCAGAACTGTGTTCAGATGAACTTCTTTTTACAGATTATGGAACCTGTGATGTTTAGTTGCAGCCTCTGCAAATGGACAAATTTTCATCAAAGGTGTCGTTTACAAATGTCTTAGACAAGTGTCAATTTCCTGAGACACTTAGCACCATGAGTGGAGCTATGTCCCCAGACTTTTTGAAATGATAATGCTTTTTATTGTAAGGTAAATATAACGGTCAGTCTTGGTTGTCAATCCTGGATCACCTAAAAGTCTTGCTTCTGAGTGGGTCTGGGAAGGTATTTCCAGGAAGAATTAAGTGAGGGAGGAAGACCGTTCCTCCCCATATAGCCCAGAGATAAAGGTTCTTAGAGAAAAAGCTGTGCCGTTTTCCTGCCCATCTTTGCTCTGGCTAGTGAGTACGTCTATTCTGTTATTGCTGTTCACCCGCCATCATTTGCAGACACTGAAGTCCAGTCTTTGGTCTTCTGATATGGTCTAAAGTGGCTCCCTATAAATCCTTCAGGGCCCGATTGGGACTGCTGAACCATGTGACCTTGTAGACTGAGCAGCTACTTGGTTCTTTTCCTAAAATACAGGTATCATTGTTGGGCTACCAGCCTGTTTCATGTAGCCCATCCAACAAGCCCCTTTGTAATGTGTATTCATTCTACTGGTTCTGTTCTTCTATTGAACTCTGACCAACACCAAGAAGGTTTCACCAAGTTGTCCAGACTGTCTTTGAACTAATTTTGTAACCCAGGTAAGCTTTAAACTTCTGATTCTCCTGTTTCAGATTCCCAAGTAGCTGAGATCATGAGCTTACAATACAAGATCCAACTTGCCTCTTCCATTTGTCAGAGTCCACAGAGTGAAAACCACTGCCCTTCTGAGGAGCCGGCAGAGACACAAGGGCAGTGCTTCTGAAATAACCAAAGAGATAAGTTGGAGGCAGGTTCCGATACCTTGTGAATGACAGTGTGTAGTCTGCTCCTGTATTCAAGCTGTCAAGGATGATGTCATCAGTACTTTCCCAGCTTCTGGTGCCTTCAGCTCCATACTGTAGTGTCATGTTTTCAACAGTACTCCAAACTTTACCGCAGCCTCCTGTCTCCTTGTTCTCATCTAAGGTCCCAGAGTCACTGCTCTGTGTGGCTCCCTAGTTGGACAGGGCAAAGTGTACCAGTGGAAAACCTGCAGGCAGAGCAATGCTGTGTATCTGTGGACCAACAGGAGAGAGTTACCTACCAAGAGTCTATGGCCCCAGTTACAAGGCTGAGACACAGCCTGAGCTGTGGATGCAGGAAAACATCTGGGGTTCAGTGATCTCTAGGGAACCAGGGAAAGTGTCTCATCTGGGATTCACTCAAATCCTCAGTGCGTCCAGTGGCTCCTTCCATCTGAAAAGCTCCATGGGATTTATAGCGCTTGGCTCTTGCAAGAACCAGGTCCAGAATCTAATCATCATATTGAACAACTAATTCAGACTCGGGCCTGTGAGCAGCACTGCATTCCAGGGATGGTAATTAACTTTTGCAGCCAGACACGACATGAACACCGATTGCCTGGCTCTAGATCATGGTGACAAAGTACCGACAAAGGCATCTGCTTCTTTGCTCCATAAATTAGATGCTGTTTATAACAATGAGTCTTGAGCACTTTGCCACAGAGCTGCTGTCCCCATGCAAAGCCATTATTCCGTGTGGACTTGATGAACTAATCATCACTCACAGGCAGAAAAGGAATTGTTGATGGAGACTTTATTACAGGGAACTGGCAGAATGCTCCTTTCTTATTGCATGCTGGGTTTCCTACTAGGCTTGTGTTACCAGAACGAGTCTACTGCTCCTTGCTTGTCACTTAGGGAATTGTGCCAAAGCTTCTGGTGTCAAAGCTTTAACTAAGTCCTATGAATAATAATTTCTTGTCCTAGGTCCAGGATGATTTTTGAGGAACACTTTGAGGAACAAGCTCCTCTTAGGTGCAAAGACATCTTTATCCCACATGACAATCCCAACTGGAAATGATACAGGGTTGTGGGTGATTTTATTTGATGATGTAGGGCCAACAATATGATGCAGAGGGTAAAGGATCTTGATGAAAGGCTGACACCTGAGTTCAGTCCCTGGGATCCACATGGTGGAAGGAAGAAACTGACTCTCTCCACCCCAGTTATCCTTGCCCCCCCCAATGAAAATTATGGGGCACACACACACACACACACACACACACACACAAACACACACACACACACACACACACACACACACACACACACCAGTGAAATTGTTTTAAGAGGAGAGAGAAGATTCAGTGACTTCATCTTGAGTATAGAGAGACAGAGAGATGATGGTTATCATGGATCAGGAGATAGAATACAGCTGAGCCTGACTTCCCATGAACCCCAGACCCCAACAGGGAACTTGGTAACCTCTCTTTGGAGGCAAGGAACCTTCTCTGTGGTGGACACAGTCCTACTGCAAAAGAGGTTCCATTGGAGACATCTCCCATAGTCTCATCTTGGGCATGAGTGATGTGGGAATGCTTTTCTGTATGCTGTGAATATCAATCTTTAAATAAAGGAGCTGTTTTGGCCCATGACAGGCACCATAGAAAAAGTAGGAGGGGAAATCACAACATAGGTAGGAGAAGGGCCGAGTCAGAGACAGACTGATCCAGCCGCAAAAGAGGAAGCATGTAAGGAACACAGGTGAGCCACGGTCCACGTGGCAGGAAAGATTAATAGAAATGGGTTGAGTTAAGATGTAAGAGCAAGCTAGCAATGTGCCTGAGCCATAGGCCAAACAGCATGAACTTAATATAAGTATCTGAATCATTTTTGGGGCCTGATCAGCGGCAGGCGGCTAAGGGGTCTGGGGCTGACTGCAGATCTGTGGGTCTGGACCTCTGGTCACCCAGGACCAAGAAACCTAATTACAACACATGAGCTCTGCTGCCGCCAGGAAGGAAGGCTCAGACCCTAGATCTGACTTCACTGGCCAGCTGCTTTGGAAGGTGCATGATGCCATGCAGGTAAAGTGCATACCAGTAATCTGAGTCTTTGAGAATGGCCATCAAGCTTCCCTTACTCACTAGGCCACAGGAATTTTGGGAACCACTAAGACCCTTCCAGTTTTCAACTACTTTCCAAGAACTATATTCTGGTGCTTCAGCTTTCAGACCACATAACCTTTGAATTTTCAGTTTCTCTTGACTCATCTATGGGTTCAGCAATGGCTTTGAACAAAAGAGAAATTGTATGTCTTAGAACAGTTGATACAGGAGCAGTTAAATGCTCAGTATATTAAAAAATCAACCAGCCCTTGGAATTGTTGAAAATTTGTCATCAAAAAGAAATCTGGAAAATGGAGAATGGTAACAAATCTAAGAGCTGTTAACAAGGTGATTCAACCAATGGGCTCTCTACACTCTGGAATCTGTTTGCTTTCTCTGTTACCTAAAAAGTGACTTATCAAAGTTATTGACTTAAAAGACTGTTTTTCACTACACCTCTACAAGAGCCACTTATAATAATTCTCAGCCTAAAGAGATATCAATGGAAGGTTCTCCTATAGGAAATGTTAACCCTACTCTGTACCAATGTTTTGTACAATAGTCAGCGGAAGTGATATGCAAGCAATTTCTACAATCTATCATTTACTACTACTTGGACAATATCTTATTGGTTGACTCAAATATAGATATTTTAGAATGTTTGAAGAAGTGAAAAAAAATCTGCTTGGGGATTACAAATTGCTCCTGAAAAAATACAAAGAGGAGATTCTATTGATTATTTAGGACATAAAAGAGGTCTACAAAAATTAGACCCCCAAAAGTGCCAATTAGGAGAGATAGATTGCAGACTCTTAATGATATCCAAAGATTGCTAAAAGACATTTCCAACATATGGACCACTATTGAAATAACAAAATTATGATCTGGATAATTTGTTCAAAACCTTAGATGGTGACAAGGACTTAAATAGTTCAAGAGAATTATCAGATGAAGCTGAGAGAGAATTGTGTTTGGTAGAAAAGAAATTACAAGATGCACATGTAGATCCCTTGGATCCAGACCTTAATTGCCTTCTGGTCATTTTACCTGCTAAGCATTATTATCTTCCTTCCTCTACATCTGGCTTGAGTCTGCTCTGTTCTTCCTCTTCCCAGAATTCTTCTGGTCTGATCCCCCCACTTTTTGTCTGCCTTGCTTCTGACCAATCAGTATTTTACTAAACCAATATTTATAGTGACAAATATTTACAGTGTACAAGAGTATGGTCTTTCTAAAGCAAAAACCCCAAATCTAATATCCTTTGCTCAGCTTTTTTTCCTTCATAACTATTTATAACAACTTGTAGCCAACAGTGTAAGCAAAGACAAATATGCACAATCTATTTTGGAGGGGGATGTGAGTATAGTTCTCTAGATCACTTCCTGCTGATTGGGGGCACTGTTATTTTATAGGGATCCTGGGAAAATTCCAGATTATGGTCAAGTCCTGACTGGAGTGTTCTGTGAACCTGGGTCATCTCAGCCAGTCTCTTTGAAACTGTTCTGGATGCAGAGCTCAGAGGAAACCGAAACAGAGGTGCTCTGAAATGCTGGATCATCTGGGATATCTGTGCCCATCTGAGGTTTTTCAGAAGGTCTTTCTTGATTAAACTTCATTTTCTTTATTCCAGAATAAATCCACAGCCTCTCATTTTCCATGGAAATAAAAACAAAACCTCTTCTCCAAAGTAACATATCTTTTGACTTCAATTTTGAAGTCAAGGCATTTGCAAAATATATAGGTTGGATTAATCTAGCAACATTTATAATCAAATGTCTTTCAGCAGCTCTTGCTACTTCCTTTGTGGTCAAAAGATTAAAGACAAAACAATAACATACACTATCCAGACTCTGTGTATTGCATTTTTTTTCCCACTCTATTCCTTTTTAAGGACTTTCTCTAGCTTTTCCTTTTCTCTCCCAAGCCTACATGTATTTTCTAATGCACTGTAAATTGTTTAGAGGTTTTTTTCATCTGAATTAGTCTTTACTCATGTTTATCTGAACACAGGAGGTTTTAATCTGCTAAAAGACATGGGTAGGATTAAAGCCTTGGCTATGGAGGCTGGCTCCACCTGGCTTCTTAGTTTGTGAGAGCTTAGCTTCATGTTAAAGGTACTGGTATGAGCCACACATGCCACTCCAACACTGGGGAATTTTAGGGTCCACATTGCCACCAAGTCGAGAAATTCCACCCACTGCTTATGAACACAGTTCAAGTGTTTGGCAGCAGGGCTTTTTGAGGTTTTTACCACTAACACTGAGTCAGAAAGCCCCTCTTATAGGAGCTGTGCCTCTGCTCATCACCAGGAAACAGCCCACATGAGAAAATGCTGCTACCAAAAAGCCATCTTTAACTCTGTTCCCTTTTTGTCTGTATGAGGCCACTCTGCCACTGCATTGACATTTACAGCATCCCTGTACCCCAGCAAAGAATCCCTGCGATGAGATGATTTGTTTCCAGAGCATTAAGAGCAGGAAGTGGAGGCCCAGATTATCAGAGCCCTGCCCCCACACACTGCAGGAATCTCCTGCCCTACCTTACTTCATTTCCTTCTCCTCAAAGGCGGTACCATGGACACGTAGAGACAGAAACCCCTACAACTTTTGCCTGACAAAAAACACCAAGGAGAATAGAATGGTGTTTGTGGTGGGCTTTAGGAAGGAAAAGGAGGGCTGTATGAGAGGTTGGGACAAGATAAAGAAAAAATGGGACACAGGCTGAGCCTTAGGTTGGATACATGGGGGTGAAGACATAAGCCCCGGGGACCCACTGGGATTATTTGAATCTGACACAAAAATCAGGCCCAGAGGACTGCTCAGGGCTGGGCCCCACTCAAAAAGAGATGGAAAGGAACTTCCATAATAGGATTCAACTAAACAGTGGGGGTCCTCTGACAGGAAGGAAGGCCCTTCTCTGGTTCCCCACAGGCACTTCTGACAGCTGGTCTGGAAAAAAAAAAAAAGCTGTCACAATAGGTCAGGCCTAACCACAAAGAGCAGTCCTGGGGACTCAGCTGGGGACACAGAGACAGCTGCAGGCCCCCACATGGAGGGAGCCCAGGCTAGGCTCTAAGTCCTGGACTTAGAAGTTGTGGTAACAATTTCTCCTGAAGATGGCTAATTACTGCACAGGCCATTGTTCTCACCCAGCCAAGTAGAAAATTGCTCAGAGCATTCACACTCCCACACCCCAGGAAACCTGGCTCTAGAGACATCCAAAAACTGCAAATCTATAAGTAACTGGTTATTCTCATTCTGTACAATGTGACTCTTTGTCACAAGCCTGCCCCAGGGCCTACCTGTGTATAGGAGGGTGCACCCAGACTCCTGCTTGGAAGCTCTGGTGGGCTGTAAGCAGAGTCACATGGAAGCAGGTAGGCTCTCATGACGAACAGGGTTGCACAGATACAGAAAGAAATTTCTGGCTCTCCCCAGGGGACTGTGAGATAGCACATTTTCTGCTTTCCAAGAGCTCAATAGACAGCTCTTTTATTTAGTAATGGGAAAGAGCTTGCTGAGTTGTTCCCATTTTCCCCCCAGGAACACCGAGTAGTGGCCGTGCTCTAAATTCAAGACTTCGGTTGGATTTCAAAAAGATAAAAATGAAAGAAGTGAATTCAGAAACTCTGCAGAGGGAGCAGAGCTGAGCAAAAACAGCACAAGGTCCTGCCTTGCTAATGGGCTTCTGAACTGTATAACTCCACACCACCCCAAAGTGTCTCCCAAACCCAGGTGGTTAAAATGATTCACATTCACATAGGTGGGTCATGTCTATAATCCCTGTGCTCAGGTGGCTAAGGAAGGCCACCGAGTCACTTATTAACAATCCATTATTTTAGTGTGTGAAGGAAAAGAAACCGAAAGTAACACTTAGCTTCTGTGGTGCAGGTAGGTGCTCAGTGGCCACAGTTTTGGGCCTTCTCTAGGATGCAGTGGAGGCAGGCCACCAGCAGAGGGCGCTTCAGGCCCAGCCAGGAAGCAAGGCCATGAGCGTGAGAAAAAGATGCTGGCTTGAGAGCACCCAGGCCTCAGCACACTGCCAGGGTGACCAGAAAGCCATTGGCCTGAGCCCCGCTTGCCCAGCCCCAGCAGCCACCTGTTAACAGCGGGTGGATCGTGTTGGCAGTGCCCACAGAGAGCAGTGGGCAGCCCTTTTCCAAACAGTACACCCAAGCCAAGCTGAAGCGTTCCAAGGTTGACAGATGTGTCAGAGGCCTCAGGACGCCCCACCTTTTTTTCCTATCAGGCTGCCCCTTGGCAATTCAGAATGAAATCACATACTGAATGAGTAGCGTAAGCGGCCTTAGCCTGGCTTCATCTGACAATTCTGTGCTGGGCTTCAGGGGCAGGAGCTATTTGTCACATTGAAAGAAGCAGGTGACAGAAAGGTAGAGATTTTCATCAGTGTTCAGACTCTGAGTCTCAAGCAGTGAGTCAAGACTCCCTTGGGTGTCGCATATCAGATTTTTACTTTATGATTTGATAACAAAATTACAGTTACGAAGTAGCAACAAAAATAATTTTATGGTTGGGGTCACCACAACATGAGGACCTATATTAAAGGGTCGCAGCACTAGGAAGGTTGAGAACATTGGTTCAGAGTCTTTCAGAGGATGAGAGCCTGGGGAAATGTGACAGCTGGAGAAAGTTAACCCTGACTCTGACAGGGAGCCTGTGTCATGTGTCTCCAGTGGGCAGCCTACCATTTCTCCTGCTCTGAGATCCAATGACAAAGCTCCTAAGGACATAAGAACGGGAACACACTCTGACAGTCACCATGTAGAAGGGCACCTGCCCATCCCTACACCATACAGACAAGCAGACCCACCACTCTAGTGAGTACAACGAAGCCCTCCACCTGCAGGCGGACCTATGGATGTATTCCATCAGTGAAGCCTGCCTTCTGCAGGACAAACAGGTGACTCACAGGGACAAAGCAACATGTCAGGAACATTCTTCCCTAGAACAAGATGGGGTTGCATCCTCCTTTGTAGATGTGAGGAACACAGGCAGGGTCTCTCCTCCCTTCACTCAGGGCAGCTACTTGTTCACACAAGGCAGCACTTGGCCCTGGGCCATCTTCCAAACCAAAGTCACTCCCTCCAGGCCCTGACTGTCTACACTCACAACCACCATAGCTGTGATTTTGTCAGCCCTATAGTCATTATTGAGCACAAAATGGCTTCTGTGCTCTTACCTACCAGAAGGCCATCTGCCCACATGGCATAAGGTGAGGGGCTTACTGAGGTTGTACCTCCTCTGACTAAAACAATATTACAGTTTTTATAATTTAATAATTACCAGTCCTAAAATGGTCTCTGGCCCATGAACAATGCAAGCTAGGCCGAGGAGCACCAGGGAACAGGCTGGATCAGGAATCCAGTATTCTCTTCTTTTTTTTCTGTTAAAGATCAGAAAAACTAGTGTAGCAGCCCAGGAGCTCTGTTCAGAGGCTTTCTGCAGCCTAGAACTGTACCTGGTATGTGAAATGCATGCCTGGTGTCTAATATGAGGCACATGGGCACTGGGGTGGCCGGCATTTGGCTGTGTGCCTCTGTTTTACTATCTCAGGCTCCACAGAGATGGAGCTCACTCTTCAACTTCCCCAGGGTCTAATGCTGCCTGGGGCCTAGAAATCTCCAGAGCATTTATAAGTTTGCCTAGCCCGCCTTCTCCTCATCTGCCTATTACCCTTCTTGTAGGCAGGCCATTCAAGGCCTCTCCATAAATCCAGGCTGTTGGTGCGCTCAGAGGCAAGCGAAAACTGTGCGCTCAGAGGCAAGCGAAAACCAAGGCTGAGTGAAAATGCCCGCTGTTCTCACTCTACATTTCTGTCTTACTGTCCCTTGCCAAGTCCTCTGCTGAGCCTTGAGGTGAAGTGCAGCATGGTGACAGCCCCCCCCCCCCCAGCCCCTTCTTAACCCTATGGCTCCTGTTCTGGAGGAAAGTGGCCTGTATAAGGTTTCAGGCTGAAACAACCTGCCCTTCCTACAAAGGAAGACCACATGCTTCGACACTAAAATGTCTTGTTTAGACTGCAGAGTGGCATTCTGCCCGCAGTGATTTCCTGGGACCCTTAGTCACAGCACTCAGAATGTGACCAAGGCCTCTCTGCTCTGAGTCTGGGAGAGCATCTACATCTCTGCTTCTTCTAACTGAGAGTCCTCCTCCTTAACCCTGGTCCAGTTCACTCTGCTCACCCTTCTCTCCACAGAGACCACTGAGTCCTAAGCAGTTCCCCTCCCCACAAGCATTTATTCCCAACTCCTGTGTGATAGGTGAGGGTCAGGGCTTCTTCTGTCTTCTCTTCAGTACCGGCAGCCCCTCACCCCCACCCTCTTGGACAACGGAAGGAACGTGCCTATTACTCTAGAGGCGATGCCACCACAGTGACAGACCTACTGAAAATGACCCCCAGCTTCCTCAGAAGAGTTGGAGGGGGTGAAGAAAGAGGCAGAAAATCTGGATGTAGTGGTACAGGCCAGAAACCCCAACGTTCAAGACATGGAGGCAGAAGGATCATGTGTTTGAGTCTAGTCTGGGATATAAAGCAAGGCTCTGCAGGAAACAGCAGGAAAAAACGCAACAGAATAACTAGGGCACATCACACAGGGCTGGGCCCTCTGAGCTCAGAACATGTGCAACTCATTGGAAAATACTGGAAACACTCACTCACCAATTGGGCTGTACATGCACGCAAACACCTTCCGGTGACTGACAGACAGTGGGGCGTTTTCTCTGGAGGTACAGGAGAGCCCAGGCTTGCTGCAGCAGCTACTATGGTTTGTAATCCATGTGTCCTACCCTGAGTTAGGGGTTTCCTCTATGTTGGCACTTAACCCTCTGTGGCCCCATGAGCTATGGATGCTGTAGGTATTTTGAAAATGAAGAAATGGGTTAAGTGGTTAGGGTCAAAATTGAACTTACAATTAAAAAAAATATTTTTATTACAGTTACACATACACATGTGTGCACATGTATCCACTCACTATGGCACATCTGGAGTTCAGAGAATAACGTGTGGGTTCCACAATGTGGGTTCCAGGGATCAACCTGACGTCATCAGGGCCTGGCAGCGTGCATCTTCTCTTGCTGGTTCTTACTTGTAAAACTTTCCCATAGGTTTCATTCCCTTAATCTTCCCCAGCATCCAGCTTCTGGGTGGGGCCCCATTCTCCCGAGAGGGGACAAGAATCATTAACCACTGGTTAAAGTCTGGCTGCTGTGCTCAGCCTCAGAAGCCACTGCCATGTGAGGCCCACCCCAGCCTGTACACACAGACTCTGACCCCTCTGCTTTAGCTGGGCCCAGCTGTGGAGGAAGCTTCCTTCTCCAGGACTAGCCAGCACCCCTCCTGGGAGATGGTGAACTTCATCCCTGCAGGCCAAGGTTGCCTTGTTTATTTCATCTACTCGAATGATGAGGGTCAGTGCTATTCAGGGTTTGTTTTCTAGAGGCTGGAGGCCAAGACTCTGTGCTGGATTGGGACTCAGAGGCCTTGGTGTACCTGCCAGGAACAATAAGCATACGCACTGTTCCGTGTTTGCCTTTCTGAGCTCCGAAATTCAGGCCATGAGCTCTGGGAAGGCTGCTAACCAAACCAGGCTTCTGTCCACACCAATTCCCCTTCCCTTAATAGCTTTAGAGAGGAGAGGTGAAGAAAAAAAAGTGGTTTGGGCTCAGGAAATCTCAGCTTGTGGAAGCGATGGGTTAATCTGAGGTCGCTATATAGATCCCAGCTGTGTCTGGGTGTGCACTGCATTCCAGCTGCGGCTTGCACGCTAGGGGCTGCAGTGGCAAGCATCTTGAGCTGTTTAATATTTGTTCCTGCTTCCCCACAGGCCTCTGCTAAAGTTTTAACTCCTCACCTTTGGTTGGGATGACTAGTGTCAGGTTACTTTCCCAAGAAGCAAGGAGACCACTTCCTGTAAGGAAGGTGTGGGGCAGATGGCTGGGGCTTGACAGAGAACTTTCCACCCCTACTTACCCCAGGCTCTCACTAAATGGATTCCAGCTGTGCTGCCTATGGCCTAGGATTGTCCCCTGCCCTCTATGGGAGAATGCCTCTCCTCTATACACCCAGGCATTTGGGAAACATGCACAGAAAACAGGTGGGTTAGGGCCAGATGTGAAAATCTGACTTCAGACCAGGGGTCCCAGGCAAGCCTAGAGAGCATATGGGGCAGCATTAACACATCACAGAAGGCAGACCTTGCCAGATCTAGCATCTTCTCAGAAGAAAAGAATCTAGAAGCCCTGTCTCTGGCCTGAGACTTCAAGGAGGCTGTGCCTAACTTCTCGGCCCCCTGAGCCAGAACTAGCATCAAAACTATTTGAATCTAGGAAGTGAGTCAGGGTAACTGCTGTTCTTCCATGTCTTGCTTTCTTCTTAAATTAAGAAGTTGGTCAGGGCTAGGAGATAGTTCGGCAGGCAAAGTGCTTGCCTAACTACACTCAATTCCTAGCAGCCACATAAAAGTAAACCAATGATGGGTGGGGTGTGTTTGGGAGGTGGAGACAGGAAGATCCCTGCACCTCACAGGCCAGCCAGCCTGGCTAAGTCAGTGAATTCCAGGTCAGTAAGAGCTATTGTCTCAAAAAAGAAAAGTGGATGGTGCCTTCTGAGGAACGATACATAAAATTGTTAGCCTATACACCCACGCATGCATGTGAGCACACACATACACACATACACACAGACACACACATATACACAGACATACAGACATACACAGTTGGAGTGGATGGTCTGCAGCATCCCTGTATAGTCAAGTCCTTGTAAGACTTCAAATCTGGCTGTGACCAGCTACCTGCAGATGACATTAACCCAGGGACCTTCCTGAGAAGTTCTTGATTCTCTCTCTTCCCCCAAATGAAGGAGCTGGATGTCAGGAGAGATGGTAAAATGCTGCTTTAACCCCATGAAGAAGCATCTGTGTTCAGAGTGGGTGGACTTGTGTTCAGATTGTTTCTACCCAAGTCCTCCTAACGGTCCAGCCTCAATGAAGTACATCTTTCTGTCATTTGTCCACAGAAATCATTAAATGGAGCCCCATGAATGGTTCTTACAAATATCCATCCCCAAATCTCAGTCAGTCACTTATGGGCCATAATGTAGCATGACAGGAGTCTAGAATACAGAGGCCCAAGCTGTTCCAGAACCACTGACAGAGGCCCATAAGCCGGCTGTGTTCCACCTTGCTGTTGACCTCTCCCAAGTTAACATCGTATCAAGCCTACCCTTTGCTCAGGCCTGGTTTGAAACAGTAGTGGGTTGGAGGCTTCTATCCAAGCCTCTTTGGCCTTTTCAGACTACCACACATTTGTGGACTTTGATGTACTGAAGAACTTATTTTTATTCTTATATTATATTTCGTGGGAGCCTGGAGGGGTGGCTCAGTGGTAAGAGTGCTGGCTGCTTTTTCAGAGGATCCAAATTTGATTCCCAGCACTTACAGGGCTATAATTCCAGTCCCAAGGGGTACGATACCCTCTTCTGGTTTCTGCAAGAGCTTCATGTAGTGCTGTGCAGATATACATACAGGCAAAACACCCATAAAATAATAAAATAACTTAAAACCACATCTATTTATTTGTTTTGTATTGAGGGGGAGTGACAGTGTGAACATGACATGGTTCACATGTGAAGGTCAGAGGGCAACTTGTGGAATTCATATCTCTTCTTCCATGGTGTGGGTCTTGGGGATTGAACCCAGAATGTCCAACTTGGCAGAGCAATTACCTCAACCTAGTGAGCCATCTCTCTAGCCCCTGAGAGTTTTAGAGTACCTGCAAACAATGCTGAGTATCTTGTACCAAGCACTGTTGACATTATGCACTCACACACTTACCTGATATACTCATCAGTGATCCAGCCTGTGGCTCTCCACCGATGCACAAAGCTTGGTCCTCAGAAGTTTGCACTCCAGCAGGGAAGCCACGGCTGCCACAAGTGGGTTGCCAACAAGCAACTTCAAGATACAGGGGGCACTGGATGGCTGTCTGGCCGAGGGAGGCCAGAGCCCCAGGGAGATAGCCAGCTGAGATCATCAGAATTGACGCATTCATGAAGAACAGGCAGGGGAACAGGTAGGAAGGCAGCATTCAAGGATTCTTGGCTGAGGAGGCCATTTACAATAAAACTAAAAAGTATAGGGAGCAGAGGAAGCCCTGAGTGAATGTGTGTTGCTGACATAGGTTCAGCCATGTCAAGAGCCCATAGCCACAGGCTCAGATAGCAAAGTGCAGCTATTGACAGTATGTGCAGAAAATGTCCACCATAGATCATCCCCTTGTATATCTAGCACCAGACTTCTCCAACTGAGGTTAGTAAGCTCACCTTCTTTTTCCAGCTGAATGTCATATGTTTATCTGGATGCAATAATCCGGTCTCGTTCAGTTGTTCAATAATGCCACCTCTCTGTTCAACTCTACGTAACACACACACTGAGCTTCAGGATGCCGAATTTCCTCATCAGAGACCCAATCCACCCCGTCACAGCTTTCCTCGTGTGCAGAGCCACGTGGAACACAGCAGGAAAGCCTCTGGGAAAGCCCTAACCTGGCTCCTCATGGCATGGATGGAAAGCCCAGGCCTCACCTTTTGAGAAAGCAACCATTGCACAGCTGGGAAGGGGTCAGATGATCAGGGTCTGCTTACGGGGGTGTCCCCACAGGGCCACTCTGCTGTCCGATCACCTGCATCTGTCCATTTCGAGGGCCTGGCTCCCAGGGCTTCCTGAGGATTCTGTGAGCTCTCTCATCTTCCCATGGAATTCCTCCTCTGCTCACCGTGAGCAGAGGCAGCTTGAAATCAGATAGTGAGTATACCACCAAACACTAGAAACACTTACAAAATGTCTTTGAAAGGGAGGGTGTAACAATTGGTCCCCATCATGGGAGCAAGGCATGGAGACCTCATACCACTTGCTAGTCTTTATAGGTAACTTGCATCTCCAGGGCCAGGCATGGAGCAGACCAATGGCCATACTGCATATCTTCTGGGGGCTTGGTTTAGTACTTCACGCCTTCTGAATAAAAAGACTGCTGGGAATGCCTTCCTTCAACTGCCAAATACCTCAGGGTGTAAAATGAAATACACATAGGAAATTGGAGAAAATTACGAGTTTTCATGTGACCAAATACGAGGTGCCAGATTGTACTTTTTTTTTACCCCGAGGAATAAATTCTCAGGGCTATTTCTTTCTGTATGGATTTCTATGAGGAAGGGATGGCTGGTCATCGAATCTTAAGGAATTAGAATTCATTTAGCCAGAAAACAATTTATGTCATCTGGCTGTATTTTATATCTCTTAGGAATCACCTTGACCTCTTTCTGGAGGCTGGTGGATGTAATCTATCGTGTATTTGTCATTCCGTGTGTTTTCCACTTATCCTCCGACTGCAGAGACAGCACAGGTCCGAGGTAGTTGGGAACAGGATGGCAGAGTGGGCAAGACCCTGTCCCCAAAGAGTATAATGGTTCAACTCCCCGCCCCAAATTCTTACGTTGAATTTCTAATTCTCAAGGTTATTGAGTTAATAGGTGGTACATTTGCTCAGAATTCTTGGACCTAACACAGATCCTAATGGTGCTCAGGGTGGTGCTATTGGCAGGGCTTTGGAGAGGTCATGGGGGTGAGGTTCCCAAAAGAGGGTGTTCAGTCCTTACTGAACAGGGACAGGAAGATTCCTGGGGCTCTCTGTTCAATGGCCTCTTTCTGTCTCAAAAACAAAATAAGATTGTCTACTGCCTAAAGATTCATGTGATGACGGTTGACTCTTATTGACATAAGGTCCTCCTGTCATGCATTCAGCTAACATGGAAGTGTTCTAGGTCAGCGACCTGCTACCTTCTAAGGGCTGTGTAACTTCATTAATGTAGAGATAACAATAGACAGGACCCTATGGAGCTGGGGATCCTATGTGCCTGGGACTGTATAGAGCTAATGTCTGGGGAGTCTGAGACCATACAAGTCCTGTGGTTACAGGTTTTCTTATGCTGTGCGAAAGCCAAAGACAATCAGAGAGAAGAGAGAAAGACTCTTACATGATCCTCTGGCTCTGTAGGCATAAGGCAAGGCATTGGAATTTGAGCTACAGAAGGACGGCTGGGCAGCTTCTGTAGTTGCTATGAATAATGGTCGGACCCGGAGTCAGAAACACTGGGATTGTCTCTACCCTGACCAAATCAACACCTGTAGAATCCCCAGAGCATCTCACCTGTCTGAGTCACCATCCTACCTGCTCTGCATGACACCTAAATGGAGCAGTGTGCACAAGGTGAGATCTCAAAATGGGAATACAATTGGAAATGCCTTCAAAGTGAGGCCATGGCTTGGGCTTTGTGTGACACTCACATTAAGACATTTCAAGTGTTTTACTTTTCTTTTCTTTTTTTTTTTTTAGTGATTTTTCCTTCTTTGTAATTAGAGTTTTTCTGTGCCATCTGTGGGTTTCACTGAGCTCTCAGCCAACACAAATCTAGTCTGAGTTGTTTTATTTGGCTGACTATCCAGGGGTGGTATCCTGCTAGATCAAGGCATCGTGGGGAACCATGAGCACTTGAACACACTCTAGGAAAGAAAGAGCCCTGGAAATGTGGTTTCCAGCTCACTCAAACCTTTCTCAGATTCAGCAATCCTCAGCAAAGGGTTTTTCCAGGAGTTCAAAAAGCCTATGGAAGATTTTACTTTGTTTCTTAATGGTTACTAAGGAAAAGAAACATAAACCAACCTGAGTGAAAGCAGACTCTTACGTTCTTGGATATACAAGTGCACACACTCACACAATGTACACATATGCATACACACACACACACATACACAAGCACACATATATACACAGATGCACAGATACATGCCACATACATACACACAAATACTTTTTATACGAACACACACAAACACATGCCCACACAAATACATGCACAAATACAGATAGATACACATGTATACACACATAAACATGTACATATGCATACATACACACATTATATACATATAGACACATGCACACATACATACACACAAACACGGACTGTACATTGATTTGTGCTGTGGGATTGTGTTCTGGTGCATTGTAAATATTTGCTCCTCTTACTGGTTTAATAAGATGCTGGTTGGCCAGAAGGCATACAGGAAGTGTGGGTGGGGCTACCAGACTAAGAAAATTCTGGGAAGAGGAAGAACAGAGCAGAGACACCAGCAGAAGCAGAGGAAAGAAAACCAGAATTCTGCTCTGAGAAAAGGTACCCAGCCACATGGCTAAACAAGAGAAGAATAATGGGTTAAGATGAAAGAGCTAGCTAGCAATATGTCTGAGCCATAGGCCAAGCAGCATGCAATTAATATAAGCATTTGGGACTTTGGGACTACAGATCTGGGCCTCAGGGCTAAGCAGAGATAAGTAGAAGTGGACAGGTCCAGATCTTGGGGCTATTCTGGGCCAGAAACTTCATACTACATACGTGAAGACAGAGTTTTCTTGGAGCCATGGTGTGCTTAGCAAAGGACAGAGCTGGGGTAACAAAACTGGTGGACATTTTCCCTTCTGCTTTTCCCCATAAGTGAACGAACTTTGTGACAAATTAAGGTCTTGGCATTAAATACATAGATCCTATTGGGCAGTTTCAAATTCACTAATCAGTGTTACATACATGACTATGGATTTTAGCAAGCAATTCCAAGGCCATTCAGCACTTTTGGATATGGGGCAATTTAGGAAGCCATCATCAACCCTGTTAATCACTTTTATGATCATTGCTCATGAGCCAGGGACATCATGAGTAGGGGGCTCATTAAAACTTTAAAAGACCTCTTAATAATTAGTCTATTATTGTATATGTCCGTGCATATGGATATGCATCTTAGATTGGGTTTTTATTCCTGTGAAAGGACACCATGACCATGGCAACTCCTGTAAAGAAAAGACCTCATTGGAGTGGCTGGCTTACAGTTTCAGAGCAGTCCATCATCATCACAGCGGGGCGCATGGCAGCATGCATGGAGTTGTGGAGCTGGAGTGTGACACACTTCCTTCAACAAGGCCACATCTCCTAATAGTACTTCTCCCTTCAGGGCCCCTTTCTTTCAAACCACCACAGTGTGAATTCTGAAGATTTCCTAACATTCCAATCATAAATATTCCTCCCTGAAATATCACTTTCAGAAAAAAAAAAAACCTATTACATAAAATATGTAATATGCCACCAGAGAGGCCTTAAAAGATTGTAATGATACTCAAGTCTCCAATATACAACCCACTCAAAAGTCAGGACCCAGAGGCGAAGTTCAGAAGAGCAGGCCGGGCAGGGTAAGGGATACCCCAGGGCTGGTTGAGACTGCAGTTTCCCATGACAGTCTGACGCTGTCGTTTTGTCTGGCTTCTGAAGAGAGAAGTACAGTTCCGCAATCCCTCTTGGTGAGCCTCTAGATGGGGAAAAAGGCAGAGAGAAGGGCTCCCCTCGTGCTGTTCTGCATGGTGTAGAGGTGTCTCTGGCACATGTGCTCTGTGGTTAAATCACCCCCAGTGTTGCTAAATTCTCCCGGAGCCGCATCTTCTCAACAGAGCACAGAGAGGCAGGCAGGAAGATTGCTCGGACAGAGCTGCAGAGAATAAGAACATCTGAGGACACATGAAGGCAAAAAACTCTCCCTTAGACCAGCTGGGCAAGGTGAAGCACTTTTAACTTGAAGTGATTTTTAATTTTAATTTGAAAGTGATTAAAAAAAAGATGCACTTACAAGGTGTTCGGCCTGCCAGAAGAGGGCACTAGATCTCATTATAAATGGTTGTGGGCCACCATGTGGTTGCTGGGAATTGAACTCAAGCCCTCTGGAAGGGCAGTCAGTGCTCTTAAACTCTGAGCCATTTCTCCAGCCCCCCAATGAATATCTCGATAGTTCTTGTAAGTAACTGTTTTTTGTTTTTTGTTTTTGTTTTTCTCTCTTTTCTTTTTAGGACAAGATCTCCCATAGCCCAGTACCTTAAGCTCCCTATGTAGCTGAGGATAACCATGAACTTCCCATCCTCTTTTCTCGACCTCCTGAGTTTTGGGATAACAGATTCTTCCTTTTTAAGCCTTTACTTAAATGCAGTGGGGAAGAACCAAGCTGAACCCTTTCTCTTAACCAACAAAATGTGTGATGCTGCTTTCCTGCTTCTGCTCCACAAATAGAAAGGCATCTTCTCCCTAGAGACCCACCTTTTGCCCTTGCTTCAGTTAGGACAAACTTTCTGCCTGAAGCATTGTTTCAGGAACCCAGTATCTCTTGGAGGGAGCCATGGTTCCAAAGTCCACAGGGTCCCAGGTTACAGTCTTGCTCTGTTCCAGTCCTGGGAGACAGCCACTCTAGAGGATCCGGAACAACAGCTACTCAGGGTTACCAATGTCCTTCTATGAGATGCATCCACTCCTCAGCTCAAGCAAAAAATCCCTGTTTTCGGTGTTAGACTTTTGTCCTGGACTTCCTTCATCAGCTAAGATGGTTGCTTTAGGAAAACAGTGTGCAGTGTTGCCTCCTGGCTGTATTAGATTCTCTCCTATCCTCTCTATAGTTCTGATTGGCACCTGTATCTTTATTAACCCCAGGAAACTTCCAGTGCTGATATGTATCCTTGTAGACTGGGGCAAGTGTGTTCTCAGAAACACAGGCTTGGCTCTGCCTGGAATACCACTTGGAAAAAACTTGGAATTTCTATAGAAAGACATTTACTCATTTAGGAAAAAGTTACGAAGAGAAAGTAAAAACTGGACTCTGGGCCAGGTCCTCATGCCCATGGCCCCCACTAGGGCACCACTTCACACTTTCCTTTTTCTGTCTGTACCTGAAGGTTCCTGCTGTCGTGGTTCCAAGAATAGAATTGCACAGCCGTGACGAGGGTCTAGGTATTTGATAGCTCCCCAAAGGGAGCCTCAGTTCCAGGCCCTCAGATTGGCACATGCTTTGCTTTCTTAGCAGCAAGTAAAGCACACAAAAGCAGAACTTGTCACTTAACTCGGAAGCCCAAGCTGTTATGATTGTGTCATGTAATCCTTTTAATGAAGTTACTTAAAGGGACAGTCACAGAAGAGGCACCATGTCGCTGGCAGAGGGTGAGAGCAAGAACACAGGACTCCCCCTCCCCCAAGACAAGCAAAACCGCATTTAGGAACTCCTGTCCAAATATGGTCATCCTTCTAAGCTATGGAACTCCTGTAGACCCTGACTGTGGGGTTTTAGATTTTTGCTTATTTATTTTTATATTTATTTCTTTATTTTTGTATCCTGACTGCAATTTTTCTTCCTTCCTCTCCTCCTGATCCCTCCCCGTCCACTCCCCTCCCGTCTCACCTACTTCTCAGTTTCTCTCCAGAAAAGGGCAGGCCTCCCATGGATATCAGCCAGCCATGGTGTATCAAGTGTCAGTGAGACTGACCTCCTCCTCTGCTATTAAGGGCTAGATGAGGCAACTCAGTATGAGGAACAGGGTCCCAAAAGCAGACAACAGACTCAGAGACAGTGAACTCATTGTGAGGAGTCTCACAAGGAAACTGAGTCACACAACTGGACCATATGTGCAGAGGGCCTCGGTCAGTCTTAAGGTCTTAGTTTAGCTGTCGGTTCTAAGCTGTACTTTGGGTCAGTATATCTTTAGAACAAATGAGCAGATTTGGGCACAACTAGAGAGCTATAGGAGAAATACAAGGTGATAGTGCAGAGCAATGGGATCGTGGGACCGTAGGGCCTCCTCAACCCTGAGATCACCATCACATGATACCTCCTTCCCCTCCTTCTGTGGATATGTAACTTCCAAGGCAAGTCCACTGGGGCTGGAATCGCCACTGTTTCTTAGCCTCTTCTAGAGCTTGTCCTGGGAGGCCATTGACCCATCAGTGAAGAAGCAGGAAGCACAAGCTCTCAGGCCTTCTGTTGTCAGTGTGCAACCCCATCACCATGTATGTCCCTGCTCACACACGTCCCCCTCACCCAAAGGGCCACAGCAGAATCTCCCACGCTGCTCTGTCTCCATCAGGAGCAACTGTGATAGTCACAACAGAGATCTCTTTTCCTAGCTGCTCAGTGTGTTGTGTGTGAAATTATGACCTTCCTCACTAAAAATAAGAGCCTTTTTAAAACGTAAGCCCAGCCACAATCAGTCCCGTTACATAGAAAGCTGTTTCTTTCATTTACACCCTTTGACTCTTTTGCTTTGTCCTGTCTTGTTTTGTTTTTATTTATCTTATCATTAATTTTTGTTTTAAGTGCTTGCCTGTTTTCCAATGAGAGAAAGAAGGGGTGTGAGTTGGGGTGGATGGGAAGGTGGAGAGGATCTGGGATAAACTGGGGAAGGCAAAATTATAACCAAAATATATTGTATGACAAAAAAAATCAATTTTCAGTTAAAAAATAAAAACAAAACAAACAAAACCAATACAACTAAAAATAAATAAATAAACAAAACTCTTGTGGGTTCTGCATGAACCTGCAGATGGATGGTCACTCCATTAGGCTGGGATCTTATTTCTTTCTTGTTAGATAACTGATAAATGCCCTAAGATTCTTGTTTTTTTTCAACAGAGTTTCATGCTGTACCTCAGTCTGATCTGGAATTCCCTATGTAGCCCAGGCTAGACTCAAATACACAGCAGTCCTCTTGCCTCTGCTTCAGGGGAATAAGCACTCTGCTTGTTTTTTTTTTTTTTTTAAATAATTTAATTACATTGTAACTTATTTATTATGGACACACATGTGCAGGTTGGAGGACAGCTTGCTGGAGTCAGTTCTCGCCACCTACACTACGGGAGTCCCAGAGATCAAATTCAGGTTGCCAGGCTTCGTGGCAAGTGTGTTAACTCACTGAGCCATCTCACTGAAAGATTACCAAAAGCCCTATTGTCTGGATGAACAGATCCGTGACATGTACTGTTAAGACTCTAGAAGCCCCCAACATGTCCAAAGCTTTGGGTACTTATAAAGGTGGGGAGAGTCTTACAGCCATACCTGCGAGATGTCTGTCCTGTGCTGCCAGCCACTTCTTACTGTGTCACTTTTGTAGACGGTGAAGGGCATGAGAAGCAGCAGTTACTGTTGCCGGAAAGCCCTGGTTCCTTCCCATTCCTCAGTGTTCTGGTGCTCACCGACCCTCTCCATTACCGCTCTCCCTGCAGAAAGGTCATGGTGCCTCCTTTTGCTCAATCTGTGTGTTCACTGGCTACCTTTCTAGTTTCCAAGTTGATAGATGGTGAAAATGTGACAGACCTGTTGCTGCAGCCCAGTCATATCTTCTTCCTCCATGAAGCTCCTGCCAACAGCATCTCAGAGGATCATTTTGGCTACCAGATTCTCAAGGTCCTACCAGCATTGCTCATGGTCCAGTGCAGAGCCCAGGCTAACGCATGTGGCAGTTGGCCACTAGCAAGTACTGACTTCTGGTCTGGTCACCCATTGCTGGAAAACTCAGTTTAGAGTTCCAGAACATTGTGTTCTGAAATAATTTTTTTTTCTTGCTTTTCCAACATTGTAGATTGGAAACTTGGAGAGAGATTATTACGTCTGAAATGTTGGTATCACGCTAACATTTTTCTAACTCTGAGTTTCCAGCATGTGGCACTACTTCAGGGCTGAGGAGCATTTAGAGGGAGGGTCTGGTTGGCAGAAGAGGCACCTGGAGAATGGGTTAACCTGCCGCTGGCTTCAGTCTAACTTCCATTTCCTAGCCTGCCACTAGATCCAACTGCTCTGAACAAAGCTATTCGGCCTAGCCTACACACCACATTGAACTAAAATCCCTTTGAAACAGGGAGCCAAATGCTTCCTTAAGTTGTTCCTGTTGGGTAGTTTGGTCATAGTGATGAAAACAAAAATATACAGAGCTCAAGTGGGTGACAGCATTGTTTCTCCCCTGTGGCACGGGGTGACACTCAGAAGCTAGATGGAGCTGGTCCACGGGTCTCTTTGTAGCTTCATTTACACACATAGTACTTCAGGGAATGTCAAGAAGGCATGGGTCAGCTAAGATAGTCAACATCCCTCACATGGCCCCTCTGGTACGGCAGCACCATCAGGTGCCCCTCCTGGTTCAGTCTGTTCTGAACAAGTATGGAAGCTGGCATTTTCTTAAGACCCGGTCTAGAAACTGGTATGACTTCCCTTCTGCCATCTTCCAGAGAGCAAAATAGACTCAGGGGGAGGGGGCATCCCATGCTTCTCAATGGGAGAGCTTATACATTTCTAGTCCTCCATACTCTCGTTCTAATTCCTCCTTCCTCCCTGAAAGGACAGCATGAAGGCTGCCATTGCAAGCCATCTTGGATCATGAGAACCTGCTGACTATAAAAGATATACTTCAGATGGACAAGTTAGAAGTCACAGATCTCCAACTCTGAGACATTGTATAGTTCCTAAAATTCAATCTATGAGAGAAAAACATTTGAAGGTACTTGCACAGTAGCTTTGGGGGACTGTAACATCTGGTATCACAGAGTCGGACATTGAGGGGCCATTCCGAACTTTTCCATCATCCTGTACCATGTCTCTGAAGCACCATGGTAGAAGGCCTTTCACTGTGACAATCTAGACTCACAGTTTTATCACTTCCTCAAACCAAGGCTTTTGGCAGATGAGGGCAGCTACTGAGTCCTGAACCATCTCTGAACCATCTTGTTCACTCTGTCCCTCTCTACAGTGTTTGCAGGTCAACCTAGAGCCCTGGGGTTTCTGTGCCATAGAATGTGTGCCCTGGCCTTTCACACACACACACACACACACACACACACACCCCTTTCAGATTCTGCCTTTGGAGAGAGAACAAAGCTCAAATCTCAATGCCTCTGTAAAGAATTTCAAGGCCATAAAGTATCAGGTCACAGACCCTCTGACTGCTGTGCTTTCCCTGAAAATTGGGCCATGCCTACCTCACAGCCTGTCAGCCACCTTTCCACAGCTCATATGCACTGCCATGGCATTTATGGCATGCCATAGCCCACTGGCTACCTCTCCTGAACCTCTGTGGCACACCTGCCTCCATGTCAATCTCTGAGCAGCTCATCCTACTAGACTCTCCAAATCTCCCAGTCCTCAAAACGACTTCCTCACAAGCTTCTAAAAGACTAGAGCCAGATTCCAATTTGCTGACCCATCTATAGCCCCTGAGAACATTTAGACCACTTTGTCTATGGGTTTGGGGGTGGAGGACAGTGTCCAGGTTGCTTAAATTTGTGTTTCCACAGATTTTGCCCTATAATCAAAAACAAAGGAAGAAACCAGCCCAGAAATGAGCCTCTTGGCTTTGCTTCTCTACCATGTGCCCTCTCTCCAGCTCCCCGAAGCAGCTTGTGGGTCGCTCAGCTGTGACATCCATTGACCCACAAATCAGAAAAGTAGCCCAAAGAGGACCAAGATCCTGAGCGGGAATTTCTCAAACTTAGCATTACATCTGTGAGTACTGAGCATCTGATGGCGAGCAATGCAGACTCCAGGCAGCCCCAATTAAAGAAATTATCTGGCAGGGGGCATTTTTGCAATTAATTCTAAATTACTTCCAGTTATTTCTAAATGGAGTTATTAATCCATAAGACTTGGGAGTTGCTCTTAGGGAATGTTATCTCCACTGTCCTCAAGACTCACTCTGAGGGGCAGGTAGGTTCTGCCCAAGGCTGGCTGATATTTAAGGCTGGCTGATACTTCCCAAAGAGCAAAGAAGGAAGCCCTACATCTCCTGCCTGTGGTGACCCAGGGGCAGATCCAGCTCATGTGTGGCTTCAAAGCATCATGCAGGAACCAGAAAGGGAAGGTCCCACAGCAAAGCCATGCCCTGCAAGAGACTGCTTCTCTTCTGGCCCAGCCTTGGTTCTGGGTCTGATTCTGCCTCATCTAATCCAGCACACCTGAAAAAGCTGGCCTGACCCACATATGTTCCACCTGTGTAGGCTAGTCTTGGCATAACCAGTTACAGAAAGCCAAACCAGAAGGAAACAGAAGTGAGGACCTGGCCACTTCCAGGCCACAGCTGTCCCAGCACACTTGCCCCCAGCATACCTGTCCTAGAATTCTTTCTCAACACAGCTGCACCAGCACATCTGCCAAGATCCCTGCTCTGCCTGCCTGAGCATACACACCTGACCTAGCTCCACTGCCCAGGAATCTCTGCCTTAGCATACTTGCTCTAGCATACCTGCCATGGGATTCCTTCTAAAGTATACCTGACCAAACACACTTCCTCTAGGATATCTGTTCTAGTGTACCTGCCTCAGTACAGCTTATCTCCTCTGCCTAAAGTGTTTTCTGATGCACTGTGCTTCTCTCAGGAATTATCTCCCTCCTGCACACGCCAAGGGCAAGCACCTGGCCCTGTCTCCTAGTTCCTGTGGTCCTTGAACTCAGTGTGTGACATCTGGCAGGTACACAATACATCTTAGAACAATGATGGCAGATGCCCCCAGCCCGGCCTGCCATGTGCCTCATCTCAACCCAACCAGCTATGGTGTTTCAGGCCCCAAGCCCCACCACCTCATTCTGGAACCATTGTCACTGAAGATGCGGAAGGAGGGGATGCTGTCCTCAGGCACATGTCCTGCTTTGCAGGTTGGGATTGTTTACCTAGAAATTTCACTTGGATGCTTCAGTAGCTACTCAGCTTCAGTGTGGGGGGGTGATGGTTGCCCCCACCCCAACTATGTAACTCTTAAAAGATGTGTTGAGTTGCCCTGTAAAGTAGTATGGAATTTGATTCAAAATGCAAACCTGCAGCTGTCTTGGTGTAGGTGGAAGGCTGAGAGACAGGGTTTGCTTGTCCCTAGTCACCGGGAGGGAGACAGCTGAGTCTGCAAGAAATCATCGTGGAGGGCCTGAAATGTCCTTAGCAAGAGGCTTGATGAAGGTGAGATGTTGCTTATGGCCTTGGGAAAGAAAGCTTCCACGTGAGTTGAGGACAGACTGGGAGCAAACATGTTTCAAGGCTGTAGTTAGTTCTGTGACTGGTACCTGAGGTAAGGGGACAACTTTTTTGCCACATTGAAATGTGGGATATCATGTGTGCCTTCTTATTTTCATGGAATACAGGCTCAAGGAGGACTGTCATGGTGACCCAAGTTCATTCCTGACCCCACTCACATGACCTCTGGTGCAGGTGCTCCTTAGATGGCCCCAGCATTCAGAGCAGCACATGATATCTAGACTCACACATGGCCACAGCTTATCCAGTTGTCTACCAGAATAGACCCAAGAGATACTTGAAGCGTCAGCCTTTGGAGCTTGATCTGGAATCACACATCTCACATCTTCTTACATCCCTCAAAACTCCAGGGCTCATATACCACTTTTAACTGATTCATTCTTAGTATCATATATTGGCTGAAAATTTTTCCTTTCATTAGTGATTTAAAAAATCAAACAGTGATTTTTCTCTTAGAATGGAGGTATAGTTATGGACAGACTAAGGACGTAGATTTTAGGGATTGTTACCTGGCCAAGTAACATTGCACATTCTGTTACTATTTAGTCTTTGCTTCCGCACCAGCAAAATGAGAGCTAAGCCAGACTCTTGCCTTTGATTCCCATCTAGGCTCAAGTCCTATGACGTGCTGACACAATAGCACTGGCTTCAACGCCCCCTGCTGGTGGGCACATGAACTGCTAAACCAGCTTCCAAACAATGGTTGGCAAATGCAGCAATTTTTATAGTCGGTCAGAAATGAGAACAGAAGAACACTAACAGGATGTCCTGGGGAGGTGGATCTATTGCTTTTAAAACTGGCTGTAGCCAGCCCACATCTGAAGTTGTGCATAGTACCGTGTGAGCATGCCCATCAATATACACAGAGTTCAATCTTTTCAGACCTCTGAGGGATGTGCCAAAGGTACATGCAGGGATTGGGAACCATGCAGGTGGCGGTTAACATACCACCTCTGAACATCTGTCTCTAATAGCAAACTGGCTGTAAGGCACAAATATCTGAGCCTGGGACTCAGTACCTCAGTCATAGTGGGGCTGTGAGAGCAGTGCCTGCTGGGAGCTTGGGGGAGGGTCTATTCTCAGTCTCTGGTCTTATTTCTTTTCCCTGCAAATGGTCTTCATGGCTGTTGTTGTTACCACTTCTAGCTCGGCTTTCACGTCTTCTGCCCCAGAATGGTGTTTATTGATACCAAACAATGCTCCAGCTGCTATGCAGAACATCTGTGCAACAGCTGCTGGGCCCCAGCTGAGATTTTTGTAATCGTTTGGGGATGATTCGTGAGTACAGCACATACAGTGCATGTTCCGCTACTCAAGAGGATTTGAGATAATTGGAAATTTCAGGCTGTTTAAGGCAGTTGCTGGGTGTGGGTCCAGTAGGGAAGTATTTCTTGTTTAGGAGTATATGTGGACCAACTGGAAACATTTGTTAGTGTTACAAAGACCTGTGTACAGTCCCCCCCTCCAGCTTCCTCCACAAAACCACCTAAGCATCAGTCTTGAAAAGTGTGCCTTCCTGGGGAACCTTAAGTTGGGCATTGGAAGGGGTTTATTCCTTATCTCCACCATCAACTTCATGAATGCCACTGCCCTGGGAGTAGAGGTGCCACAGAATGTCAGCCACAGCTGTGGAGTAATGGAAATGAAAAAATACTACATGCACTCTGTCCCCTACAGAGAACAGATAGGCTGTTCACCCCTTAGAGTTTCCATACACCTTCTTCCTTTCCCTGTAGATAGAGAATAAAACTAATCTCAGGAGGATTCAGGGCATGCTCAAGGCCACAGGAAAAAACCAATCGTCTTAATCCAGTTGGGTTGCTATGACAAAATACCATAGACTGAGCAATTTATAAACAACGGAGACGTTCACTGCGCATATCTGGAGAGAAGGAAACCCAAGACTAAGGATCAGCACATGGTGGCCAGTGAAGGCTCATTTTGGAGCTTCAAAGAGTGTCATTTTTTCATTTTGCAAATTACTTAAGTTAGTTCTTTCTTGCCTTCCTTTGTTTCCCTCCCATGCTCTCTCCT
This sequence comes from Phyllotis vaccarum, assembly GCA_033318265.1. Taxonomy (NCBI): domain Eukaryota; kingdom Metazoa; phylum Chordata; class Mammalia; order Rodentia; family Cricetidae; genus Phyllotis; species Phyllotis vaccarum. The sequence goes on from JARWLC010000003.1 coordinate 82,243,544, forward strand.
TCCTCTCTTTCCCATCAGTCACATCTTTTTGTTCTGTTCTGTGACCCATTTAATTTAACCAGAGCCATCTGTGTGACCACAGGAGCTCACAACTGAAGGCAATCACTCCAATTTTCCCTGAAAATTGTAGCAGGAGTTTAGCAGTGAAGAGTGGGTCCCATGAGCGCCAATTCCAGCCAGGTCTGGCTCTTGCTCAGCCCATTTCTTGAAGACCCAGTGCAAACACCTGCCGTTGCTACAAGTTCCTGATTGCAATGGCTGTCTTGCCCAGAAGCTAGCATTTTGCAGCTGGGATTACAGGTGTGCATCTCTACACCAGGACAGGACTCTCAATAGGTACTTGGGAAAGAGGCTCTAATCCATTAACAAGCTAGCACATCACACTAGCTGTTACATTCAAAGCTCTGAATGGCTTGGATGAGCAACCTCTGTGTTTGACCCCTGCACTTACCACAGGAGTTTGACTGTCAGTCTTCCTTAAGGTGCCATGAGAGAGAGCTTGGTGCCTGTGAACAGTCTACACTTAGCACTTTATGATTTATGTTCTGATAAGCAGCTGGAGCATGCCCAGAACACCCCATCTCCCGGGCTGGAGTTGTTACAGATCCTGTGTTCATGGCTGCAGTTTGCGTGTACTGGGCCTACTGTGGCAGATGGGATGGTGATAAGGCCTCTTGGTTCTCCGATTTTTGAAGAAATGAATTCAGGCAGTTTAAGTTGTAGGCAGTTTAAGTAAAAGTTTAGTTAGTAAAGCAGAAGTTTAGTGAGTAGAGAGCTAAGCAGAGTATCCAAGATATGGAGCAGGCTCTGGCAAGGCAGTAAGCAGCATGTTGGGTCCTATGTTGTGGATTCATATGAATTGTATGCATATTTATGAAGTGGGTAGCGTATTCATGGAATAAAATGACCTATTTTCTATCCCAATCATGGTGGATTGGATCTTCCCTCTGGAATAGTTCCTTTCACAAGCTCCACAAAAGGTCAGAGGTTTCAAAACTAATATTATAGTAGTGTTAGGTCTTTGAGGATGCAGGCTCTGCATTAGCACATGTGTGGACAAATGTGTCCCTGTAAAGAAGCGTCCACCTGTCTGAACACCCAGCTACCAAGGCGCACCTCAGTTACCTGAGTTACATCATCTGATTCTGTCTGTGGGGCCGTCTCAGGGTGGGTCTCTCGCTGGATCAGGTGGAGGCTTTCTTAGCAGCCAGCTTTACTTACCATTTATCCATTTATTCTTTCAATGAGCTGCATTGTGTACAGGAATGTGAGAGGGGGTACGGCGCCTAGAAAGGTTCCTCAGAGGGGTCTCATGGGCACCAGCGCTGCCAAGACCAGGGCTGCCCCTAAGCCCTGTTCTTTCTCTTGCTGGTCAGCTTGGCTCTCTCATACCTAACACAGGCCCTCTTCCTTACCATCCTTGGGGTGTCCACCTTGACATTTGACTAACATTCATTTTAACCATTTTTTCCTTACCATAACAATGCTGTATGCCAAGCATTGTGTTAGGGGACACAGTGGCAACCAGGACACAAAAGGAAGGCCCTTTCACAGAGTACGCATATATATATATAAGTTTGAGGGGAGGAGAAACATGCAACAGTGACAGGGAGGGACATGTGAGTGAAAGGCTGGAGATGTCCAGAAAGAATAGTAAGGGTGGGGACCGGAAGGCCTGGCTCTGTGGACATCTTCACTGAGATTTGAACAGCCAGAAGCAGAGGGCTTTGGAAGCTGAGAAGATGTGTTCTAGGGAGATGAAATTCCTAGCATCGGAAGAAGCTTAGCTTGGTTAGGATTCAGGGGTTGGAGTACTGTGGCTGGCTGGGTACCGGGTGATTATAATAAAGAAGGCAGAACTTGGTGAGCCAGGGTGTGCCAGCCCGAGTGTAAGGACAGACCCCTGGTGAGCAGTAATGATGTGTACTGCTCAGCTCTCCTTTCTGAAGAGAGCCCAATAAGAGCCAGCAGGTTCCAGCCCCAGTGCCAACAAGACCCACTTCTAATGTTTGACTCCAGGCTAGACTATGCCTCCACTGGCCCGTGCAGGGTTAGAAGAGCTGTGGCCCATATGGGGGTCCCAGTGGGCTGACCATACTTTCTTGGCTACACTGCAGAGCAAGGCTCTCCATTACCTGCCTTCCCTCCATGGTCTCCATGGTCTCTCCTGTCATCTCTGTCTCGGCTTCCTTTACTGACCCTAGCACTCCATCTTTACTGTACCTCGCCTCCTCCTTCCGGGTGGAGAAGAGCAGCTTTTCTAACTTGGGACTGCAGAGAAGACAGTGATTAGAACCCCCAAGAATCCCCGAGAGCCCCCCCCCCTCCCCGAGAGCTCCTGAGAACCCCTGAGAGCCACAAAGAGCAGCAGATGGGCTTGGTGTGCTTCTGGATGTAGAGCTGATAAAGTGTTTCTAAGAATTTGATGTGAAGGTGCTTAAAAGAAAACCCAAACCGATGTCCAACTTTTATCTACACCTCAGAAGTGGATGGGAATGGAGAAGACACAGAAAGGGACAAATCTGGGGACAGATCCCCAAGTTTGTTCATGTTCTGTTCAAAAGGCCCTTGGGATGCATAGATGAAAATAAACGTACCCTCTGACCCCGGAAATTCGCTTGGATGCTGCAGTCAAAGTTGCAAGACTGCAGTGCCTTGAGCCAGCAGCTTGGCAGGGGCTTCCAGATTCTGGCTAACTCTGATGTTAACAGTAGTGTGGTACAAAGCTGCCCTCAGACAAGATGTCCTCTTTCTGGTTATTTCCAATTTCATTGGTACTTCTATTCTAACCCTTTTCCACCCCCCCACCCCCCAAACAGCTTCTTGTCCATCTTCAGACTCTCTAGCACCCATCACCCAGATTTCTTGACACAGAAGAGCCAAGGTAGTAGTAGAGTGGCCAGCAGGTGGGACCATCTCTCCCTCTGGACTGGAGGAGCTGCAGATCCCAGCAGTAAGCTCTCAGTCCCTCCAGATGCCTTGCCTAGTGAGGGGGGATTTCTGAGCAGTTTTCTACCGCCTCTTTTCTGCTTAGCTTTCCTCTCTGCTCTCAGGAGACGTGCAGCCTCGTGGGAGATTGCTAATGAGACTCTGGCTAGTGCAAACAGGGTACAAGCGTACCGGCAATGGCAGTGAACCTCACTCAGGTCCTTTCTCTTCCAACCGGATTAGGAAAAGGAACCCTCCAGGCACCACCGCTCTTGGCAAAAACAACTTTTCTCCTTGAAGGCTAGCCGAAGCTCACTGGCCCCGGAAGCCTCTGGATGCTGGCCTGGAGAAGCTGGGGCGTTTTGGCGCCATCCTCCCCGGAAGAAAGCTCCCTTGTTCCCAGTGCACAAAAGATAGACTCTGCGCAGTCACAGGCCCTGAATGCTAATGGCCAAGGGTGTTTGCAGGCCGTGGGTCTGCGCGGCGGGGAGGCCAGCCTGCTGCCGGGGCTCCCAATCATTCACCCCGTGTGCTGGGGGTTGGGAGAGGACTTTCTAGGCACCAGATCCTCCTGCGGCTACAGCCTAGGAGACAGCCCTGCCCCCATTCATCACGTGGGGGCACCTGGAACTCTTGAGCATCTGTGGCAGGCAACACAAACTGCTAAACATCCGTGCAAACTTGGACCAACAGGTCCTTCAGGAATGTGCTAACCATCTGCTTTTCCTTAGCCCTTTTTTGAGCAAATTATGTTTATTATGCTAATTTATTTTACTGTCAACAACACGGAAAGACACAGTTGCCGCTAAACAACATCATTATATATCTCGTTCTGGCTTGTTTCCAGCGCCTTTTTTTTTTTCCCTACTGTGAATGCAACAGGAATAAATACATATCAAAAGGTGGATTTACACACTATTGTGCCCAGGATGTAAAACTCTAGGTTCAGGAACTCAGGACTGCTTACTCTTCCAGAAAGCACACTGGCAGAAGGAGAGGCCATTTGGGTCAGGCCCCAGGCAGCTGCCAGCTCAGGCCCTTAAGGGATATCCTGGCCAGAGACCTTCACTAAGGTCTGTGCATTCCAAGAGAGAGGCCCTCAGGCATTTTTCCCCCCTTCACCAAACGCCTATTCTCTGAAGAAAAAAGATCTTCCCATTCTCCAGATGGTCCAGCCAAAAGGACCCTTTAAGAGGACCGGGAGGATTTGTGCCCAGGCTCACTAGGAACTGCCCTACCATTCTTAAAATCAAGGACGCTAATGGGGAACCAATACTGTGTTTCTGTTTATAATGCCCCCACCAGTCTCCATGAAAACCAATAAAGTTCATATTTCTAGAGAGGTGGGCAGAAGGGGAGGGCTTTAGGCTGAGGCTATGACCTCATTGCAGTGGGCACAAGGGAACCAAATGCTCCCCACAAATGTCATGCCCTGACACCAAGTTGATAAAGTGCCAACTAACCCTCCTGCTGACTCAATTCATCAGGTAGGTAATAAGGCACACACGCAGTTTCCTGGGAGGAAAACTGGACCTGTGGAGGCTGGGAATAGTGAACAGATCCACCTGCAGGAAGGAACAGGATTCTTCACTCAACTTCCTGTAAGTACAGGAACAGCTGTGGGTGTTTGGAGAGGACTGTTGCCTGTGAACCGTTAGGAAACTCAGAAAACCCCTTGGTGGCCTTTACACAGCATACATGACTTCATGGAGAGATTGTGTAGCCGGGGGCCTGCTGGGCATCCCTGCAAATATTTGGTTTCAAAGAATGGGTCGTGTTACGAGATTTAATATTTGGAGGCTGAGAGGATTGCAGAAGTAAGCTTTGTCTTTGAGAGCCCACCACCAACGAGGCTGTTGGCTTTATGAGCTGGGGGAGAGGGCCAAAGATGATTAGAGAGACCTGTCTGAGTTGTAGGGAAATGGGTCTTAGCTGCTGGGGACACGGTGACCATCAGAATAAAAACTGGGCATTTTTCTCCCTGAAATGTGTGCAGGACTTTGTCATTGTGTCCTGCCCGGAAGTGAGTAGCACACTGCCCTTCAAAGACTAAAACTGTTTCTCTTGTGTGCCTGCCTCTCCATCTCCGATCTTTCCCCTCTCTGGAACCCCACTCGTACTAGGAAAAAGATAATTAACCAGTTCACCATAAAATAGGTGCCTGAATCATTTAATCGGGAGCCAAGCCTTAACTAAAAGGAGTGGATATGTAATTGTGGGGTGTTTTAGTAAAGGAAATGGAGAGCCACAATTCTCTGTTTTCGAATCATTCCAGGAAGAAGAAAGGAGGCGGGCTCATTCCTGCTCCCGGGGGGGGGGGGGGGGGGGGACGGGACTCCTGTGCCGCGGTGAATTCAGACGCCCCTAAGGTTTGAAGCTATCAACTCCAAGCCCCAGAAAAGAGCTACGAGGAGGAGCTGGGGATACTGGACACAAGGTGGCGCTGTTGCACAGGGCGCACTGGTTAATCACAGCCCGGGGCGGGGGGTGAGAGGGCTGGAACAGCCCCAGCGAAAGCTTGGGAGCCCGCGAAGGGGTTGGGGGGCGCTTCTGGTCCGTGACAGCCTGAAGGCACCGATCGAAAACCATATCATAATTCCTCCTACGTCATTCTCAATCATTGTTAGTGCCCGACGGTTCTCTGATGATGGCTGGGGTGACGTCTCGTGGCTAGCTAGGGCTGAGAATATATTTGGGAAGTGTGACTGAGTGGCGAAGACTGCTATAATCAGGGTGTGGGCGGCGATCTTAGGGCTCCACACTGGCAGTGCCCGAGGTGTAAACTGAACTCCCAAGGGTCACACTCAGTCTGGTAGGACATTTCTGCCACTTTCCTCTGCGTGCCTCGGGAAATGGTTCCCAGCCCAGAAGGGACGCTGCAGGCGCAGCTGCGCGCCTGGACCGCCCCCGCCCTTCTAGGCTGGCTCTTTTGCTCGTGAAAAGCAAAAGTATCTTTTTGGCATCGGCCTTGCTTCACATGGAGAGATTACCACGTGTCAGAACAAACCACGTTTCTCTTGTAATAGCAGCCCACTTTGGAGAACAGTGACTGGGGATCAAAACAGAAAGCTATTTCAAAAGCAAATGCCGAAGCTATTTCAAAAGCAAAGAGCAACCTGCTCTTTTCTCTTTTCTAGAGATGCGGTGGGATGGGAGGAGGGAAGAATTTTTTAAAAAACCAAAAAAAAAAAAAAAAAAAAGTGAGTCAGTATCTTCTCACAACTGCAGCTGATTTCCTGTGTAAACGAAGACCATGTGATGTTCCATAAACGCTTCCAGCTCCAAATTACAGGAAATGAAAACCATCGTGGAGAGGGGAGGGTCCAGAACCCATTTCCAGAGCAATAGCACCGCAGCAACATTTCGGTGGGAGGTACCGCGGGCCGTCCCGCATGTACCTGTAGGTAATTAAGCCCTGCTCCTCGGCGGCCCAGTGGCCACGGGTAGCAGCCCCAGCCACCGTTCCCTAGGCGCGCAGATCCTGGGCGGTGGCGCGATTACACCCACCGCGCGCAGTCTACAACTCAGCCTTTCAATTAGGAGGCGAGCTGAGAAAAGTCTTTTCTTTTTTGCACGCCTCGCGGAGGTCAGGTTATGACCTCTCAACCGTATTAAATCGGCGGTGCCATCCATATTCATGAGGGCTAATTAACTCTGAAAGGCGCGGCGGGCGGGGACCCCGAGCCCTGGGCCCACCGAGTCTTCCCGGGCGGCCTCGGCCTCTGCAGCTGCTTCTGCGGCGCAGTCGCGCGGCTGCCCCTGTGCGCCGGGACCAGCCAGGCGAGAAGAATTAGCCGCGTTATTTGTCGCCAGCCTAGCAACACGTGCTTACTTAGCCCGATCTCTGAGCCTGGCTCCTGCACTTGGCTGACTAAGCGAAAGAGGTTTGGGGTTTTGCTCGGCTGGCCTCGCAGCTGGGTGGTTGAAATCAGGGTTCTAGACCCTAGCCCCCTCAGGCTGGGGCATGCTGGCGAAGTCGCCCTACCTCTCTGCTCCCACAGCCTTAGCTCTGAAGCAATTATCAGCTGTTGTATCAGAGAGACTAGCAGGCACTAGAGGAACTCGCTTTCCAACCTCCACAATTTCCCTAGTTTTGAATGATTTTAGTTTTACAGCCCACAAGTGCTGAAGTCATGTATTATATTTCTGTAGTCATTTAAGGGTCTTCACACCCTAGACTTCGCAATCAATCTGGACCAAGCTTCAGCAAACTAGAGAAAGTGTGTTTTGCAGATGCAGGGGGTGGGGGGACGAGGGCGCGCGCGCGGGGGGGGGGGTTCCTACTCAGCACACATAACTGAGCGGAAGTGGGATCCTTTCTCCCTTACCTCCAGGGCTGTTGCTTTCTCTTTTTTTCACAGGCTGGCTTTCCCGGGGACTGTTTCCCAACTATGACTATGTATTACTGCAAGACTGGTGGCCTACCCATCACATATCAGCACCTGAAAATGCCGTTCAAAAACCAGAGATCTGATCACATGGTACACGCTTGCTGTCCTAAGCCTGCCTTTAATCATCCAGGGTGCTTTCCTGGCTCTCAAACCAAAGCTTTCAACTCCTGATCCGGAGCTGCCCTCATGTTGTCTTGAAGGGCAGAGATCACATGACTGATCCAGGGCTTAGGGGTCTGGGAGTTTAGACCTGTCTGCTAGGTTCCAGCAGGGAACCAAGAGAGCTAACAGAAGCCTGCTGGGTGACCAGAGCCCCTAGAAGTGGCAGAAAGCTAACTGTCCCTCTGGTTTCAGAGATGAGGGTGCAGCAGAGTCTGGCTTTCCTGTATGGGCCTCTGGCTCATTCTTTCTCCTTCATTCGGTGAGGAGATAAATTAAGGCCTGTGCCTCCAACTCTGAGGGAACCATGGCCTGTGTCACACCTGCGGGTGATAAATCACTTAAGAGAATAAAACACTGATTTCAGAGTCAAAGTACAGTCACTTTTGGTTATTGATCAGAAGTCAGCATGTACAAAGGCTTTCACAAAGGTGGAGTCACCTGGGACAGCAGGATGTTTATTTCCTGTTCTTGTCCTCCAGGGCTCCTTCCTTTCGGGAATCTGGTTGTCCTCTGCTGTGTGCTCTACACCCTGATGGGACACAGAACATATAAGATTGCACCAGAGTTAAAGGAACAAGCATGGAAGTCTGTGTCACCTCTGATTACAGGTTCTTAGAACTCAGTCACATGACCATACCTAAAACAAAGAAGGCTGAGAAAGGCCACCACCACGGCTTCCTTTTCCACTTCCTCCTCTTTCTCTTCTTCTTCCTTCCTCCCTCCCTCCTTCCCTCCCTCCCTCTCTCTCTTTCTTTCCCAAGAAAGCCTTTCTCTATGTTGTCCTAACTATCTTGGAACTTAATCTGTACTCAGAAATCCACCTAACCTCTGACTCCAAAGTGCGGGGACTAAAGACATGTGTCACCACCTACAGCAGGAAAAGTATTCTTGCTCTGGGGTTCCCAAGGCAGAAAAAAATTAACAGTTCTGGCCAGTGTGGTTTTGGGTGACTTTATGAAGCTCAAAGGGTCACAGCACGTGTGACTGAGGTTGAGGCTCGGTGTCTAGGAGTGTCCTTCGGCCCCACCAGGAAATTTGATGTGCAAGCTGAAGCACTAGGTGCCCCCCAACCTGCTCCTTGGCAAACGCCAACAGTGCTGAAATTAATGACCTCTCTACTCCCCGGTCTTAACCTTGCAATAACGTGAGAACAGAGACTGTCATTGCTCCTGAAAGCCAGTGCCCCTGAAATCACTATAAACAGGAATGTTAACATATAAGAAGGACTCACCACACACACACACACACACACACACACACACACACACACACACACACACACCACTGAAGATTATTCATTTCCAAGTTCAAATTTAGACAAGTCCTCAGCAGGGTAAGCTGGGAATCTAAGATCTAGGTTTTACTGTGTGCATATGAATGTTTACATTCAACCAGTCTGTCTTCTTCTCTAGTCCTTTCTACCTATGAATGACCAGCAGACAGAAGGGAGAAGGGTGTGTACAATATTAGTCAGTTTTCTGTTACTATAACAAAATGCCCAAGACTATCACCTTGAAAATGGGAAAGGTTTGTTTAGATCATTTTCAGAGGCTCCAGCTCATGACCAATTGGTCTCATTGCTTTGAGCTAACTGGCAAGAGCTGATTACATCAGGGAGAATGGGGTGGGCTATGGTGGCTAGAAAGCAAAGGAGACAGGAAGAGAATAAGGGTCTTAATATCTCCATGAGAAGGCATACCCCAAATGACCTCACCCCTCCCACTATGTTCCAACTCTCAAAGTTTCCTTCCACTGCCTCCTTAGAGCCTCAAGTAAAGCACCAAGGCTTAACACAACATTCATCCACCACTATACCCCTAATGATAGGGCTGTAAGTTTCACGGCCCCTTGAAAATACGTGCATGAGTCTAGCAGCTTTCCCCTGGACAGATGGTGAAACTGAGGTATTGAGAAAGCAGGCGAAAGAAGAACCCAGAGTACAGATCAAAGATTCGACACCCTCTGAGCTGTGGATGCTGCTTCCATGAGGTCCCCTTTCCAGGCCCATCTGAGGGCCCTTCCTGGCCAGGTGAAGTCTCATTGGCAACTCCCAACTGTTACTGGGAGTGTTAAAAAATGCTCAGAGGGTGCAAAGAAAACAAGTATCCCGTAATACACTTTGAAGGCATCACATGGGGCATGGGGGTGTGGGGTGAGGGTAGGAAGGACTCACTTTATTCTTAGGTTTTCTGTTAAGTAAAAGATAGTTACCCCCTCCCCCGAAACTGTTAGCTGCACTCGGTCTTATGGGTCCCTAAAAGAAAGAAGGAGGTGTTGTTAGGTCACCGATGATTGTGCAAAGATAGTCTGGAAGCAATGGTCCTAATAGACATGCATCATGGCCAAGTTCAAAAGTGAATATTTCTCAGGATGCTTCAACCAACCAGACCCTCGGTTCACATTACAGTTCATTCCAACAGCCCCAGATCCCATGCTGTCTCCATCTATCTTACTCACTTTCCATAATTATAAAGGAAATGGGTGGTTATTTTTAAATATCTGGAAAATATATTCATATATGGAGGAAAAAAAAATAAAAGTGGCCATGACTAAGCCTGCTAGCAATTTAGTGACTCTCTCATCTGGGCTTTTCCACATGTGCTGATGGAGAAGAATGTTGCTGTCATGCTGTGCCTATAATTTTGCAGACTCTTTTCTCATTTAAGACTGTTATGAGAGCATTTCAGCATATGGTTGTGGACAGTACTGGTGAAGGCTGGATCCTGGGGCTGTAGAGACGGCTCTGTAGTTAAGATCACTTACTATTTTTCCAGAGACCTGGGTTTGGTTCCCAGCACCCACAGTGGGAAACTCTCAATCACCTGGATATCTAGTTCCAGGGCCTTTGACATGCTCTTTTGGCTCCAAGGGCACCTACATGTGTGTTGCAATTAGAAACACATAGATATACATAGATATATTCCATCTTTTCTGTGTTCATTCCCCTGCAAGGGAACCTGCTGTGTGCCAGGCACTGTCATGGCTTTAGCAGCCAGTGCCTCAGCCTCACTGGAGGAAGTCTCCTGGTTCTGAAAGAGGGAAACACAACTTGCCTGTTTCCCGGGTGTCAAAAAGCCATGTAAGCTTCAAGGCTTGAGAGGCCAGACAGACAGCCTGTTGCCAAGTCTCTAGGGTAGAACCTGAGGCTTTCCCATCTTTCTTCCTCATTATACTGATCAGAATGCTGCAGAGAGCATCCTTCTGCACAGACCCAAGTGCCTCCATTGCACATGTCCTCAGGGAAGAGGAACTGTTGGATCATGGAAACACCAAAGGACTTTTTAAAACATCATGCTTCAGAGTTCCCATCCCAAGAAGCACTCCACCCACAGCATATGAGTTAGCTCCTGGATGCTCTGGGACATGTCAGTTAGAAGGGTGATGTAATGATGGCTGGGTGGACTTGGTTTTCCCAGCAAGTGTTGCTTTGAGCTTACAGAATTCTCATAGCCACCTCTATACAGTAGGCACCATCATCCCCTCTTGGGACAGAGCCCAGCCTGCTGCCCTACTCTAGCACGTGTGCTTCTAACCATTCTGCTCTGCTGCCCCAATGTATTTGTGTGATCAGCTCACAGTTTGCTTTCCATTTTAAGTTTATGGACTCTAGTAAGTCTGGATATACTTTTATGCGCATGCATGAATGTGTACATGTGAAAGTGCATGTGGGAGCATATGCACATATACATGAGGAGGATGGAGCGTATCCTCAGAGTGCCATCGTCTTTTGAGACAATGTCTGTCATGGGCAAGGAGCTTACCAATTTAGCTAAATTGGCTGACTAGACTACTACATACGTGTATCCATGCCCATCATTTTTACATGTCTTCAGGGGACTGAACTCAGGTCTTCATGTTTGTAAGGCAAGCACTTTACCAAATGAGCTGACCCTCCAGCTCAAATATGAAAACATTTTTAAAAATCGATTTTTCTGGGGGATGTATACTGTGCACATACGATGAAGTGTCTGTGGTGATTGGTGAAATGTCTTATATGAAGGTGTATGTTGGTGTATATGTATATGAGAGACCTTTGTAATGTACATATATGTAAGAAGTATATAAATTGTGCATGTATATAATTCACATGTTCATGTATATAGGTGTGTGGTATGAATAGTGTGTGTGTGAGAGATGTTTAAACATGCCTGTAGGAAGTCTATATGTATATATGTAATGTTAGTATCTATGCTATATCTATGTACTGGTCATGTGCTATTCATGTAGATGTGAGGACTAGGAGTTTGTGTCTACCCATGCATGTGAAGAAACTCAATAGGAACTTTAAAAAATTGCTTTATGTCTCAGGAAGTTTCCTCCTCCATGAACTGTGGCAACTGAAATCCCCTTGAATTCTAGAAGCCTACAGGGGCCAGGAGACATGTGCTAGGGCCTGATCCCAGGGAAGTTTGCAGCCTTTGTGTCTTGGGGCTCTGTGGGGTTGGGGGTGTGTGGGAGGAGGCTCTAGACAGCTGCAGTTCCACCCCTGCTGGGGCCTGGCTTCCATGGAGCAAGTGTCTCTGCTTTATGGGGAGCTCTCTAGGGCATAAGGGGATAAATGTGCTCCCTCACAGGTAGGGTTCCAGCCAGAGACAGGCTCCTTCCCTCCCTGAGTTGTGCTCACAATGACCCTGGAGTGATGATGTCCCCAAGGAGCCTGTGCAGGTAGCTTTGCCCATGAAAACACTATATGCCTGAGCCATGGGTAGAGGAGGCCGAAGAATACCTGGGTGGATCCACACAGCATAAAAAACACATGTCTCCGGGATCTCCAGGATGATGCTTTAGGACCACAGATGCTGTCTTCAGTCCTCAGAAGGCTGAAATAGGAATCCATGAGCAAATTAGGCACCTAAATAATCCTCTCTGGGGATGGAGACCCCTGGGAGGTTTATTGGCCCAGGACCAAGGAGGTGACCTTAGAGAGCCTTCTGCATATGACGAGGCACCATTCTGTCCTGTGTCCCTTCCACCTCAGCTGTTGGAGGAGGAGTTCAGGGCTGGACAAGAAGTACAGCTATAAACTCAGTGCATCTTTTTACTTTACCAGAACCAGATGTATAAAAGTACCAGGGAAGACAGAAGCCAAAGGTTACCAAAACAGACCACTGCCATCAGGAACAATGAGATTTTATTGGCCTACTTGTCAGTGCTGTAGAGTTCACATGTTAAAAAGCCTGGAGACATCCTGCAGGCATGGGAAATGTCTCCTGCTAGGAGAAGAGCTGCTGAAAGGGTGAAAGACTCCTGTGTGAGCCTAACACTGAGGGCAGCCACGGCTTCCCTGGGTGTTCACCTGGGTACCTGGCTCTCTCTGCCTGGGCTATGTCTGCAGTTTGGAAGCTCACCCACACTTCACTTCGATAGATCAGCCCTATCTCTCTGTGACCAAAGTCGCCTGTCTATCTATCCTACAATCCATCCTCTAAGCTTAGTTGTCTCCTCTAGACCCAGGAGCATCCATGCTGATGTGGGAGTATGCACACCATTCAGACACAACCCCAACATCACCTTCAGCTCTGTTCAAAACCAGTAACCTCTTGCCTCCCGACTCTTAGGCAGTCCTATCCTCTTGGGTGTTCTATAATGTGACCCTTTCAGCCCTTGGCCCACTCTCCTGCTCCATACAGGTGGTGACTACACTTTACCAGGCAGCTGCATGCCTCTCCCGGATTCCATTACTGTGCCTGAATACTCAATCTAGACATGTGCAATTCTCCCATCTGAGTCTGTCCTTGGGAAGAGGAGACTTCAGTTGAGAAGATGCCTCCACCAGTTTTGCTAGTAAACAAGCAAGTTGGACATTTTCTTGATCAATTGTTAGTTTGAGAGGGCCCAGCCCACTGTGCCTAGTGCTATGCTTAGGCAGGCAGTCCTGGGTTGTATAAAGTAGGCTTAGGGAGCCACAAGAAACAAGCTAGTAAACAGTGTTTCTCCGTTTCCTGCTTCATTTCCTGCCTACAGGTTCCTGCTTTGAGTTCCTGCTTTGGCCTCCTCTGAAGATGGACTGTAAATTGTAAGCTTAAAACCCTTTCCTCGCCATATTTCAATAGAAGGAAATAAGACATTGTTGTAATCTGGGTGTAGACCAGCTTTTACCTGTTTAATGGATGAATTATATATGAATTTTTCACACATGACATTTAAGAAGGCAGGTTATGGATCTGGAAAGTTAATTCAGTCAGAAAAGTGTTTACTCTGTAATCACAAGGGCCAGAGTTCAGTTCTTAGCACTTGTGCAAAAACCTAGGCATAATGGCTATGTTTGCAATTCCAGCACTGGGGAGGTGAAGGTAGGCAGATCCCGGAGGCTTACTGCTCAGCCAAACCCTATCTAATCAGTGAGCCCCAGATCACAATTGGAGATTTATTTCAAGAAAACAGGTGTTTGATCCCTAAAAAATGTACCCAACATTGACCTCTAGGTGCCTGTGTATACACACACACACACACACACACACACACACACACACACACACACACAAACACACACGTTAAACTTTCCTTGAATCCCAGTTTGGGTGTCTAGTTGTGCTTAGAGATTGAATTTTATTTAATGTTATTCTTTTGAAATATATATTTTTATTGCTATTCTATGTGTATGTGTTTGTGGTTCTTTGCACCACATACATATAGGCATCTGCAGCTGAAGGCCTCAGATCCCTTGATACTAAGTATAAGAATGATTGTGAGCCTCCATGTGGGTGCTAGGAACCAAACCCAGGTCTTCTTCAAGAGCAGCAAGTGCTTTTAAATGCTGAACTGGCACTCCATCCTCCATTTGATGTTATTCTAAACCAAAAGAATTTTAAAAATCAGGAGTTATAACAGAGAAGTTCTAAAATAGTCTCAAATCAAATGCAATCTATTGTTTGTGGTGATCTGCTGACCTAGCTCCATGACAGCACCTTGGCCATTTTGCACATGCATGCGTGTGTGTGTGTGTGTGTGTGTGTGTGTGTGTGTGTGTGTATGTATGTGTGTGCGCACGTGTGTATGTGTGTGTGTGCGTGTGTATGTGTGTGTGCGTGTGTGTGTGTGTGTGTGTGTGAGAGAGAGAGAGAGAGAGAGAGAGACTTCTTATGCTCTCAACCACACACATACACACACACACACACACACACACACACACACACAAAGCCTCAGCTCTGTTGTTGCAGTGGCCAGCTCTTTGTAAAGCTTATAACTTTATATAATTTGTAAATGTGGGAGCTTAATTCCTGTGGGTCTATTTGTAACAACTGTGGACAGAAGGTAATGAATAAAGGCCTTTTCCTTTTGTCTCTTGGCTGATAGCAAAGAGAAGAATGTGTTGAAAGTTAGACTCATGATCTAACTGTGAGATTGGCTAAACCACATAGGACACTGAATGCCCAGCTTGGAAAGGTATCCCTCACCAAATTCAGAGTCTTTATAAGGAAATTCTAGGACCTCAGGTTTCAAATTAGGACAATGCCCCAAATTCTTAAACCCTAATTACCCACCTACTCATGCTCCCATTACCAGAGTGGAATAACCTCCAGGTCCCTGAGATCTTGCAAAGATGTTACCTGGGGAAAGTGACCGGCAAAGGGACAACTTTCATCTCCTTCTTAAGATTCACTTCAAAGTCTTTTTTTCCTTCTGGATGTTACTTATGGCTAGATCTCAGCATCACTCAAATGGGAACATCTGTGTATCATGAAAAGAAGTATCTTACATAGCAAAGAAGTTTTGAAAAATCTTACAGGAGCTGAAGAAATGGGCCTGAGGGAGCTTTGGTTAAGTTAGATTGAGCAAGTGGGACAAACACACAAGGAGAGACACATTTATTGGATTAAAGATACCGTTCATGTCTGACATTCTGTTCTTGGTAATGTGTGGGTCCTGTCCTCACAGAATCAGGACAGGGACTGAAGTGTGTAAAGGCAGACTTCAGTACCTGAGGTAGAGATGCTAAAATGTCTTTACATGGCACCAGAAAGAAGCTGGAAGAGTCAGAGGTGTGGGAATATTGGAATGAGATTCTCAGGTGGCGTTAGCGAACTATCCACGTGATTGTGTGCTCTGGGAATGCCCTGTGAACACCCCATACATGTAAGCATGAGGCTTGCCCTGGCAGCAGGTGGAAGTGGCTGGGTAGAAGCACTGACATTCCTGTAAGGTTTGCTGTTAGAGCGCCTCTGAGAGCTGTGAACTCCCGGGGATATGGGGGTCCTATTGACCAGGATTCTGAAAGTAGGGAGCAACACAGACAAATGTAGATACAGTGGTGGTCATTGGGGCCACAGTGGCAGACAGGTAAATTTTGGTGTTCAGATACATGGATAGTTGAGCAGGGGTGACACAGATTATGTGATCAGAAAGCGCAATGGAATTTCACGGTCCCTTGCAAAGTCTTTTCTCTGAGTAGGCTCACAGACTGTGATTCTTGGTTGTCAAGTGGATTACATTTGTATTAACTGAAACCCAAGATGCTATGGTTTTTGTTAATTTCTGTGAGGACTTTTTCTCCATTAGATCATTTGAGATGAGAAGACACCCCCCAAATTCAAGACATTCCTGGTGTCAGCCTATGTAAAGGACATGGAGGAAGGAAGCATGTTCACTTTGCCTGATTACTACCACTCTTCACTGGCATCAAAGCCTACGTCTGGATTCTCACATGCAATGAAGGTTAACGAAGACATCCAACCTCATGGACCAAATAACTACTAGATCTGTAGATTTTCTGTAAGGAGACTAACATTGTGAGAATAGTTGGGCCACAGCCTATAATCCAGTCCCCAGATCAGGCTGGCTTGTCATGTGCACAGTGCACATGGATCCACTTTCCTAGGCCTGCAGGTGTAATTGTGATGGCTACTTTTGCAGCTGCCAGATGCTTCACATTAGTGGGAGGACAATATCAACATCTCTCACCCTGAAATCAAAGAATCTCAGGATGCTTTGATTGTGTGTGTGTGTGTGTGTATGTGTGTGTGTGTGTGCGTGCACATGAGATATCTATAGATAGATGGATGATAGACTTAAAAATCAGAGCTGTGTATTAACTCCAGCCATCTGACACATGTATGTCTTGACAGTCCATTGTACAGATCCTGTTGGTCCACAGTGGGCCTATCTTGCACTTGGTGAGCAGTGACAGTCACCCTGATGTCTGCTGTAATATTTCCTGTAAGATGATGAGCAAGCTGAGGTACAGACATTAGGAATGGACACTGTCTTTGGTGGCCCAGAAAGTAAGCTGTTTAGATGTCGGCAGTGGAATCCTCTGCTCCTTTAGTCATGGTGGGTCTTGGGAGGCAGCTAAGTCTCAACAGCAAGTCTACATTGTATAGCATGTGTCCTGTGACACTTGAGGACTTGAACCTAGCAGACTTGATGATACTGAAAATTCTGGGGTACAGTCGGGGGAGCTGTTTATAGAACCATGGAAGTTCTAATAGGAAATACCCGGCTTTATCTTATTGCAATCTATCTTTAGTTTCTTCATTCCCAGAACCCACCCTCTCACCTTCCCAACCTGAACAAAACCCACCATATCACCTCCGCAGCTCCCTGCCCCTATCAGAGCCCACCATTGCAGCTCTGCCTTCAATTATTTGAACTTGCTTGCTTTTTTCCACCCCTCCCTACCTCCCTCCCAACCCTCCTTCCCTGTCTAACTATAACGTGGGCTGGTCTCAGTAGCCCTATGTAGCCTACTGTGAGTGGTTTTATACTCAAGATCCTCCTGTCTCAGCTTCCCAGGGGCTGGTATCACAGACTTGGTCATCATACTTGGTCTGTCTTTTGAATAAAGCTATTAATGGACTTTAAACTTAGTTCCCATCCACAAGACAAGTCCCAAGTCTCTATGGAAGCCCAATAGACTAGTGTCTCTGATCTGGTTCTAAAGAGTGTTAGATTCCCCCCAAATGGCAGGGTCACTGACAATGTCCTAAATGATAGGTAAACAGGACTGTTACTTAAAGTCAACATTCCTCAGAAACCTTGGAAAGTGGATTTCTGTTTGTCAGGAAAAAACATTACTTTCCTTTTTTCTCCCACCCCAACTACCCAGAAAGGACAAATAAACCTTCAACAGATCAAAGCTAAGCCTTCCATCTCATCGATCTCCCATCACCACAGAGTCCAGTACAATTGGCAAGATTTCTGCCATTTTGTGTTCTCTTCCTACCATCTTGGCAGTTTGAATAAACATTTCCTTTTCCACCAGCCAAAGGGCCTAGTTTGGTGGTTTCACTGCACCCTCATTTACAAAGACCAGGGGACATTTAATGGCTGGAGCCGATTGGATAGTCTGTGACAAGTGGGGGATGCAGCACAAGATGTGGAGGGTTCTGGACCTTCATCCAAAGACATCAAAAATGTCCCTGCTTAGAGGGAGTTCTCATATCCTTGAATGCTTCAGGCAAGACAACATGAGAAGTCCTTCAAATCTCATGAAGTCAGGATGTCCAAGGAGAGCTTTCCGAACAGACTGTGAGCTGCCTCAAACCTAAGCTCTCCTGGTCATAACTGCTTTTCTGGTTTTGATGATCATATAGTGAAAGCAGATGCTTATTTCATGGAAGGAAGCCAACCAGAAATTGCTATCGAGTTCACAGTACCAGAAGATAGAGAGAGATGGAGATGGACATAGCATTTTCGGAACTCCACCTAACTTTGTTGACGGTACCCAGTGGACAGATGATCAAATTAGACAGAGCACCTGTGACCCTGGAGAACCTGGCTTTGACTTAGCTTTCATTCATACTTCCTATTATTAGTTATTAAAGTTCAGATAAGATCCATGTCCTGCCATGCAGAGCTGAAGGAAGGGAATATGAACTAGGTTGGGGGATGCTTGCTTACTCCTTGCTTCCTGGGCATCAGCCCAGCTGAGTAGCCACATACAGGGCCTCAGTCAAAGTCTGGGACAGGTGGAGATGAGTGGCATTTCTTAACGTATCAGTGTGACAACTGCCAAATATTCTGATAGTGCAGAGGGATAAGTCTGGACTGCACACCACATCTCTTACTGTGGCTTTCCAAGAACTATCTATCCCACAAGAACCAGTGTGTGTTTGGCCTTTCATTCCCGGCGTGGTAATGGCAGGCAGGTGATTTGGGAATTTCCTCTCCTAGCTAGTAGAGAATGGTAGGGGAGATACAAACATTAGAACTTCACTGACGTAAACAAGTCAGGCTGTGCTTATGGAGCCAGTTCAGAATGCTCTGCTCACTTAGTGATATCGAACAGGCATGCCCCTCCGTGGACAAAAGAGGAAACAGATGTGTGACCTGTCTGGCAGTTCTCTGTATAGCTCCAGGGTCTAAGGTTTTTGCTAGAGGCTTAAACCATGAAGTCAGAACAGGACTGGGTATCTACCCTCGGGGACCACAGTCAACAGAACAAGTGTCAAGTCTCTAGAACCTGGGATCACAAAGTGATTAATTACCTATCCTTCAAAAATAAACAGAGGGGGGGTGCCCTTGACTTCCCTTCAAGTCGAATGTGCTCTAATAAAGATGCCCTGCTTCTCATTCTCCTCTTCTCCTTTTTCTTCTTAGAGGGCTGGAAGCCCACCAAGAAGCCCCCGTTTGAGCAGAATGTCATGGCTGGAGAAGCTCTGACCTCAATGCAGTCCTTGGTTCTTGTTCTTCTCCGTCCATCATAGGCTGCTGCTGCTGCTGGAGACACCGGGGAGGAGGTGGGTACTCAGACAAAGCATGTAAAAGATGTAGGAAGAAAGATGGGCTGTGGAAGCCAGGGACCTAAGACACCACAGTGAAGATCTTCCTTCTGATGAGGCATGAGCACCCTGTAACAAGCCAGTAGTACCAGGGTGGCAACTTATCCAAGTCACTCATAGGGCATCCTGACTATCTCTCTCAGCCTCTTTGGAGTTGGAGAAGGGAGCCAAGCGTTAGAACTGCTTTGAACAAGTGACCCTGGGAGCTGTAGGGAAAGATGTAGGCACCTTTAAAGAATTCTATAAAAGCCCAGTTTTATTGTCTGGACCTAAAGATATTTTAGGAGTATTCATCAGAGGCCAAGGTTCCTTGTTTAAAATGTCTAATTTACAATCTTTTACTGTAATCACTCACCCAAAAAGAGTTTTATTTGAAGCTTAAACAAAATGTCTCTTCATTAAATGTTTGATTATGCCCCAAAGAAGCATGTCTCAGAGTTCTGAGTCCTTAGGAGCAGCATAACTCTCAGTCCACAGCGTGCCAAGCCATCCCACAGGCAGTAGAGCTGCACTGCCCATCCTTTTAATATAGAGGTTATTGTATGCCAGGCAATCATTTCAGTTTATATACCTACCCCCTGCCCCTAATGTAGAGAAGTCAACAGCGAAACCCGAAGCAAGGCCTACTCTCTAATAGCTCAAGTATAGACACTTAAACTTTCTCAAAGGGAAACATTTTCAGGCATTAATTTAAAAAACATTTTAATTTGTTGTATGTGGGGGGTGAATGCATAAGCATAGTATGGGCACACATCTGTGGCATGCATGAGTGTGGAGAAGAAAGGAGAACTTGCAGAACACGGGTCTCTCCTTCCATGATTTAGGTTCTAGGAATGGAACTCAGGCCACCAGGCACCTTTATCTTTTTTAAGTAAGAAAAAAAGAACACAGCATTTGAAACAGGATGGGCATGGAGGCTTAACAGCAAGTGCATAGGATTTCTGATTCTTTCCATAAAACCACCCTTAGGTGTGCATCCAGGAGCAATACTGCTAAGGGTGCTAAGCTCTCTCAGCTTACAGAGCAGACTTTGAATGTGATGTTTTGCCCGGTGTCAGAAGACTTCTTTAGAAACAAGTGGATAATTTCTCTCTTCCCTATTCACACAGCTGCCTGTGCTATCTAACTGCCTAGCCCCCTTAGTCTGTTGGGAGCCCTTCAAAGGACTGAATGCATCAAGAGACCATGGCTGTTCCCTTTCCAGGCATTTCTAAACCAAGTGACATGTTGATTCTCTAATTTGGGCCTAGAAGGTCTTTTCTTGTTCAAATAAAATCACACCTGAAACCTAAGTGAAATCAAGCCCCCATGATGGTGACTTTAGTGACCCTTGTGTTGTACCTAGTTGTACTCCACATGTGCACTCACCATTGGTACCTGCATCATATCTAGTCCTTCTTCCCTCTATCCCTGCTTTTTCTTTCCTCTGTAATATGACACTATCTCTATGGAGATTCAAAGAATCTGTTCACCCTAGATAGGGAACTTACAACAGATCCAAGTAATGATACCACTGAAGTCCAGCTTGGTGAATCAATGAGTTTATTTGGTGTTACTTACAGGGATATGGTTGGGAGGTCACTTACAAAAGCAGAAGTGACTACAAGGCAGCTGAATCATCAAAAGTCAACCAAGTATGGGTGATGGCTCAGGAAAGCTCTGACTCTGGAGCTCTTCACAAGGCTTGGGGGTTGTTCTGCTGGTTTAAATCTCCTTGGCTCTCTTTACTTCATTGGGTACAAAAGAGCCTTGTGTATCTGGTCAGTTTTAGGGAATTTCTGAGACTTATGAGTTGTTTATTTCCTAAATTTTAACAAACCTTTGTTTAGCACTTTCTGAGTCTCAATGAGCTTCCCTCCAGGATGCTTCAATTCAGAGGAAATCACTAAACAACATCCATTCTTCACGTTGCTGTGCTTCCATCTTTTCCTTTCTTTCTCATTTTCTTTTTCCTTTCTTCCCTCCCCATTTCTTTTCTTCCCCCACTTCCATTATTCCTTTCCTTGTTCCCACTCACATTCCTTCCCTTCTTTCTCCCTCCATCTCTCTTTCCCTCCTCTCCTTTCCTCTACTTCCTTCCCCCTCCCTATCCTTTTTCCTTTCCTTCCTTCCTTTCCTCTTTCCTTATATTCCCTTGAGAGTATTTGTTCATATTGTTTTGGCTAATTGTGTAGCTCCTAATTGCTGAAGTCATCCCTCTGCATCCTTTGGATACTTGCTGGATTTTACTGCTCAGAACCCACAGATCTTGCTGTTGTAAGAGACACATTAATAGGGCACACCTCCTTGCTTTAAGAAGTCTGAACTCCTTATTTTAAAGATGGAAGGGAACAAGAGATGTATTATCCCAGCCTATCAAGAGCTGTTTCCAGTCTCCCTTAGAGAGCACAGGGAGTTCTGTTGGCTACTTCTGGTGAATGTCCATGCCCAGCTTTCTGGAGGAAGACTTAATAGAACACCTTAAAAATATATCACAGATGGCCACTCAGCAACTTCACACATGGGCACATCACCTTGGAAAGCAACCAGAAATGTGCTCAAAGATCAAGTGCAATGACAGAGAAGCATTAAACCAAATAAAGAGACAGACAGACAGAAATGGCATGTTCTTAGAATAGCATCTACTGCAAAAATAAAAAAAAAATCCTGTTCTTACCAAGTTCTTCCTGACATAGAAGCCTGGCTAGGCAAACTCACAGACCCAGCAGAACATAGGCAATCTACTCCATTTCTAACTCACAGAAGTGATTTCAGGCCATTTACCCTTATTCCTTGGCTTCTCCGGCAGTTATTGCTAATTTATTTATTTGTGCAGCATTGGAGCCTGACCCTGGGGCCTCATGCACACAGGTTAAGTGCTCTGTGGTGGAGCTACTTCCCCAGCTCTGAGAAAGTTTTAAACTTCTAAATTGGCTTTTCAGGTTAACACACAGAGCCATAGCACTGTGGCCCTTTCATACCTATGCACTATTGTACTTCACTCTAATCTACCCTCCTACATATTTCCTTTAAATGCTGAAAAACAAAAGTGCTGGGAACAGCTGAGGGTAGAGCACATGCTTTGAGCTTGGCGTGGGCAAGGCCCTGGATTTGATTTCCAGCACTAATAAATAAATAAATAAATCTAGAGAAAACTTTTTTTTTTTGGTAAAGAAAAAATTCACTCTTTCACAGTCAATATACTAAGGCAAACACAGAAAGAACTGGGGCTGAGAATGATCCAGGACCCTCCTGTGCACTCCAGTGCTCCCCAGTGTGAACAGCAGAGGCATTCTCTAAGTTAGAGTCTGGATATACTGACCAGCAAATATGTAAGTAACTATGGTCAAAGGCCAAGAATGACCTGTTCTTAGAGCCCAGTTGGAGTGGTTTCAAAATGACATCTGTTGAATATTGAATAATCACTGGGTTGCTTAGAGACTGTTCATGCAGAAAAGGAAATTGACCAGCATACTCCAAAGACTTCAAATCATATGCTCAAGACCAGAGAGGGTTATAAAGATCTGAGATGTCACAGGTGGAAAAACAAGGCTCAGAAATGCCAATCTACTTACCAGAGGCCCAGGAATAGGCTGGCACCATAGGCTTGATGTGGCTCTCATATGCTGAGGTCCTAGCCTCCAGGTCTTCAAAACATGGCCTTATTTGGAAAGCGTCTCTGTAGATGTAATGAGCTAAGTTGAGGTCATTAGGATGGGCCTAATCCAAATGACTGGCTGGGAGTGACTGATTTCCTTCTAAGAAGGGAATGTCGGGACACAGATGTGCACACAGGAAGCATGCCATACAAACAAGAACGCAGAGATAGGGAGATATATCTACAAACCCAAAAGAGTCACAGACACCAGAAGCTGGGAGCAAACATGGAGTTAGTGCTCTATTTCCCGCCCTCAGAAAATCAGGACTATAAAACAGTGCATGTTTTCTGGCAGAACTTGGGTTTTGTACAGCAGCAAGGGTATTTGAGTACCAGCTAGAGCTGGAAGAATGGAAGCCAGCTCTAGGCCAAACACCCCCAGCCTGAGCATCTAGCAGTGTCCAGGAAAAACCTGGGGAAAATAATCGCACAGGCCTCTGGAGCATGTCTTTGTAGTAGTGAAGTTTCTTGGTCTCGGGAGGCCAGAGGCCCAGACTCACAGACCTGCAGCCCCAGACCCCTTAGCCGCCTACTGCTGCTCAGGCCCCCAAAATTATTTAGATGCTTATATTAAGTTTATGTTGTTTGGCCTATGGCTCAGGCACATTGCTAGCTTGTTCTTTTATCTTAACTCAACCTATTTTTATTAATCTGTCTGTCACGTGGCCCGTGGCTCACCTGTGTTCTTTATATGTTGTTTTTGAGAGTTGTGTTGGATGCTTGGACTGGCAGGGAACGGGCTTGCTTCTCTAGTCTACACAGAAGTGGAGGTGGGTAGGGAGAGTCCTGACTTGGTATTGGCCTGGTGAGGGCAGAACCTGGGGCTACACACTATGGGATTAAAAGACACATGTTGGTCATGGTGGTGACACAGCCCATAATTCCAACATTCAGGAGTCTGAGACAAGAAGACTGAATTCAAGTGAAGCCCATGTTATATCATGAGATTTTATCTCAAAAGTCAAAATGACACACTGCACTAGAGTACCCTACATGGACAGTTTTTATTAAGGAGTAGATGGCAAGTGTGGGGGCCAGCAACTTTAGCCCAAGCAGCTGGCCTGTCTTCCTGCTTTCTTCCTCCAGGCCCAGAGGTCTGAGGCAGGAACGTTGGGTCCTGAACTTTTAATGCACTCCAGATGGTATGCTGAGTCTGCTTAGAATTTAGGACAACACGAAGAGAGAGAAGATGCTGTGGGGCTCAGGAAAGCTCCCCTTCTCTGTGTGAGAAAAGACATATTCCCAGACTATGCATTACCCATACAGCAATAGAGACTTCCACCTCCCACAGAGAAGAAGATAAAGCCAAAAGTATGGGGGGGGGCACCATCAGTAGAAAACCCTCCCACCCACAGTCAACCTGTGACAAGTTGTTCGCAACTGCAGACTCAGAGGGCCAGAGCTGTTTATTTGATTCGGTCAGAACTTAAGGCCACAGTGAGGCTAATGCTTTGAGGATAAACCCAGTCAAGAAAAAGCAAGAACTCTGGGCTCCATTTCTTAAAGTGAAACCCAGAAGTAAGGATGTGTGTAGAGCTAAGGCTCTGTGATATTCGAATTCTGGGCTCAGTCCCAATGTGACCTGGTCCCTGCACCCCTGTTGTCTCTCACTGGAGAGGACTTTCTCCACAGATGGGACCCCCTACCCACAGTCTAAACTTGGGGTCATTTGGATAACTGACTCTCCAGGCTCAGTTAGACTCCCAGCTGCTTCAAAAGACCCTGAATTTTTGAAAGGAAACATTTCCATGGAGTGGCTTTAAATGCAAACAAAAGAGTTTTCTAGAAGTCGCTGCCTGCAGCTGTTTGGGGAGAAAAAAAAACCCCAAAACCTTAAAGCCCTAAATACATTTTGTACATACTTTGTGGTTTTATAGCTACTTTAATCTTTTTCTTTTCCCCCAAAGACTCAGGCATCGGCTGAGCCAACATACAGTTGTACTTCTGAGCAAGACACTTGTAAACCTGGCTCTGGACCTCATCCATAGCAGCTCTGTGACACCTCCAAGGCCAAAGGGTAACATGATAGATTGAAAGGGATCCAAGGAAGCACTGGTGTGCTCTGTGTCAAAGAGTTGCTTTGTTCAGTCCTGCGACTCTTAAGCCGGGCCAGCTGGAGTTGGGCATTCCCCAAGTCTCCATGTTCCAGTTGATACAATTTGTCCTGAGGGTTCTGGAGACTGTGTTCCACTATCCATTTTTTTTTTTTTTTTTTTCAGTCTGCAGGGGCGAGTGCCTTCAAGGTTGGGAAAGGACCAGAGGAGCATCCTGCAGCACCTTGAAGCTCTGCAGGATTTCCCAAGCTGAGCACAGTTCTGGGATTGGCTGTTCCCCTGTCTAAGAACTTTGCATACAAGCCGGAATGCCCTGTAGCTTCTAGTGAACTGTTTCTATTTCTGTCATTAGTAATTTATTCTTGATTGGATTCTTTGTTTTAGTACCTAGGAACCTGGAAGTCTCAGCAGGTACCCTCTGGATTCTGACCCACTCCATTGACCATTAATGTTTGAAACAAATTAAGAGGATGTTTTGAGGGGAGAAGCTGTGTAGCTGCAAAGGGGTAGAACTGTAAACCACGAGGTGCTGGTACCTGAGGGTGGACACCACATCGTGGTGTCCTTGAAAAAGATGTTGGGCCAAAGTACCAGGACAGGCTGGGTACCCACCATTACATGTCCATTAAGGGATCCTGAGTTCTTGGTTGAAAGGTACCTTCTCTGCAGTTTTATTCTAGTCCACTGGTGACATCAGGGCTCTGTGTCAAACTAGTGTGTCCCATCATTTATGTGACCAGCAGAGAATAGGTCTCAGGGCTGAATTTTGCCAGACTAAATGGTATTGTGAGGGTGCAAGGCTGTGAAGGGCCACAGACATTCTAACAGCTGTGCTGATTTTCTGAATGCTAGAGACAGAACTGAGGGCCTCCTGCACACAGGGCTCACACGCCACTGTTGAATCCCCATCACTGCTTTTTGAATGTAAAGCTTTATTGAAATAGAATCAACACACACACACAAATTGCACATATTTACTGTATATGCCATTTGACAAGCTTGGACCCATGCAAGCTGGAAGCATCCCCATAGTCAAGACAATAAGCACCCATTGGACCCCATAGTCTCCTATGCTTTTCCTTATTTTCATAAAGCTCTGTACTATACACTTAGAATATTCATGGTGTTTTACTACACATACAATAAAATTATTTCTGCTGCCAATCCTGTGGCTAGAGCAGTCACCTCACATAGCACCTGAACGTGCATGTGTGTTAAGAGCCCTGAAGATCTACTCTCTAGAATTAAAAAAAAAAATCCAATATACAGCTCAGTATAATTAATTATAGTCCTTATGACCTCTGTGCTTGCCTGGGATCCTGCATGTTGTTCAGGATTTTAAAGATTTCTGTAACAAGATCACCTAACATGAGATTTAACATGACAAGTTATGTTCCAATATACTGAGTTCAGGAACAGTGTTATACAGCAGACCATGAGAACTTACTCACCCCTTACTTTCAATGCATGTGCATGTGTGTGTGGTGCATGCGTGTGTGTGGGGGTACATGTGTGAGTATGAATGTGTAGATCAGAAGTTGTTATCAGGCACCCTCCTTGATTGTAGCACAGCAGGATTTCTCACTTTAAGCCACTAATTCAGCTCGTCCAGCTCGCCAGCTTGTGTCAGGGGTCTTCCGTCTCTGTCTCCCAGAGTGTTGTGATTTCCGGTGGGCTACCATACATACATTTACATGGTGCTGTGATCTAAACTGGAATTCTCAGACTCATGCAGCAAACATTTTACCCAGCTCCAATCTTGTACTTTTTTATGGTCTGAAAAAAATGGATGTTTTCTTCCACTTAGCAATATGGGATTTCCTTATAAACCAGTTCACCTAAGTAAAATTCAAGTCGATTTAAGAATTTAAGAATAAAGATTGAATATCTAACAAGATGCCAGTGATTTGCATTCAGCCTCAGGATAAAATGCAGCCAAAGAGTGTCTGATGTTGCAAGGATGAACAGTTCTCTTCCATTTCTCTCTTCAGCTAGAAAAATCAGTGCAATGATGTCTGTGGCAAAGCTGCTGTGCTTCAAGGTTGGGAAGAAGCCTGAAACGCGCTTGAGGTGGCTTGTACACTTAAGTCTTCTATGTGGAAGGAGTCATCTAGCCTCCAAGGCTGTGCTTTGCTCAACTGTGTCACATCCTCCGTAGCTCTGCTGCCTCCTCTTATCTTGAGTCTGCAGTGTGAGAGCAAGCCTCTCAGGAACCCATGGAATGTGAACCCTGGTCAGCATTTACTGCGTGTAGTTTTCCAAGCATGCTCCCATGGAATCCTGACCAGTCTCCAGTTCCCCTGTTCTCCCCTCCAGGACTGCCAGCTCCGGGGAGGCCAGAGCCCAGCAAGATGACACCAACCCTGTCAGAGGAGTAAAGAGAAGACACTCAGGTGCTACATGGTCAAACTTATTCTTGAGAACGTTCCTTGTGTGGAGATAGTTGTGTGTGAATTACACTACATGGAATAATGTTGAGAGGTGGGAAAAGGAGCCCCTGGCAGGACATGGAGCTCCATGTGGCTTGGTCTCCATGACATTTGTTAAATGGACAGATTGCACCATCCCAAAGAGCTGATGTCATAGAAAGCCTTCGGCTTCTAAGGTAGGCCTGCATGCGATTTCTAACTTATTTATGCTTCATGGGAAACAACACTACCCTCCATGATGCTCCCTCACTCAGAAGAACCTCAATAAATCTAAAGTCACTTTTTGCTGCACACACCTGAGGGTCAAGCTGTGACATCGTCTTTCACGGTCACCAACACTTAATTGAAAAGAACCACAGACTCTCTGGATTAGATGCTCACAGTCTGTAGACTTTCTGGGATCTGGGGTCTAAGGGCAGAGGAAGAGTTGGCACTATCATGTGGACAGTTACTGAAAGACCAGCTTCTTGCTGGGGCCTAAGTACACTACCTGCAGCATTTCCACCTGCCTATTTTCCACCTCAGGTAATTAATTACCCTTCCCTTGCAGCCCAGGAAGTTTCTCCCAACTCTTGATACCAGTGAGGATGGAGGTGAATCAGGCAAGGAGGCCAGTGAGGATGGATGGAGGTGGATAAGACTTGGCTGGATGCATCAGCCTCTCGCTGTATTGTAGATCCTGCCCTGAGAACCTAGGGTGGTAAGCAGACAAAAAAAGAGAGGTTTTTTTGCAGAGGGAAGGAGGGTGGATGAAGGTGGCTTCCTGATATTCATGTCCAGAAATAGGGACAAGAGTCTCTATGGAAAATACTTTAGGAAGGATAAACTCCCAGTAAACACTTCAGTAATAACTGAAGAAATGTCACCTGTAACCAGGAGAGCTGGTCCCGAGCTGAACACAGATGTGGGGGAGTCTTCAGTCTCCTCTCTTGACACTGGGGAACCAGTGTGTGCCAGGAGAGACAATGGTGGGGACTGCAGATATCTTATCAATGTCAGTTGGAGTGTTTGGTGCCACCTAAATGCTGAGCAAGTCTAAATATGGTTCTGGAAGTGAGAAAGACTTCTGTAGTTACAACTTGGTGCCAGACTGGGTGCTGGTTTAGCACGTGGCCATGAGAATCACATACTTCTGCCACCCTCAGAGAGGTGCAGCACAGACACACACAGGAGAAGTGCACAGACAGAGAAGCACAGGTTACTCAAAGTCTACCCCATCATTGAAAAATCTCACCATAAAATGCATCCATAGCATTCCCTGTAGAAAGCTCCACCAAAGAGTGTTTCTTCTCCCCTAACAATTGCCTACTTACTGTCTCTATAACTTTGAAGAGAGACCTTGTGAATCTTGTGGTTTTCTGTAAGTTTTATGAGCTTCCTGAGCCTTGCACATTGCCTTAGCTTCCTGAGTCTCTGAGCCTTTCCCTGCCTCCAGTAGGGAGTGCTTTGGTTTGGAAACAGTTACATGACACTAGGTATATGCAAACACTGCCCGTGCAGCCTGGAAGACAAGCAGATGTGTAAGAACGGAGCACTCTCAAATGATGGTAAACCAGGCATGGTGAGGCCTGTCCATCATGCCTGCACCTGGAGGGCTGAGACAAGAGAATTACAAGTTCATGGCTAACCTAGGCTACATAGTAAAACCCTGTTCCAAACCACCACCACCAAGATAGTATAGCATATACATACACAACCCAGTGTTTTATTCACTCCCATTAAACACTACACACTGCACATTATACTAGTATAATAGGACTGGCAAAGAGTGGGTCTTCCTGCGTTCCTGGGCAGCAGGAACTTCTCTGCTTCCTTATTGTCCTCCTAGACCACTGACATATGTGTAGGCCACTGTAGGCCTAACATGTTACATGGTAACATTGTAGTTCATGGATCTAAAATATGTTCATTTTATTGTCATCATATTAGTAGATAAATGTCATTGCACCCATTTTACAGACAGGAAACAGGTTAAATGGCTGACCTCAAGCTAATGTCAGAGCAGTGCTCATTTCACAGCCTCGGGGGCCTTTCTTCCTGTTTCCCTTTCGGTTAAATCTCCGCTTGCCCAAAGGCCCTGTGTTCCTGGAAGCTTTCCTCACCTGCCACCCCTGTGGACTTACTGATCCCAGGGCAAATGGCCAGTGCGGAGCAAGCCTTTCCTACTAATGTGTGAAATGTGTCCCACAGCTCCAAGGTGCAAATGTCACCTACAGAGAGATGAACTGGGAAGGAAAGTGCCTGGAGGCTGCTCTGGGAATTCTTGGGTTTTTATTATTTTGTTTTTATGTTTCTTATTACATATTATTTACTCTGTGTGTGTGTGTATGTGTGTTTGTGTGCATGTGTGTGCACATGTGTATTTGTGTGTATGTGTGTGTGTGTTTGTGTGTGCATGTGTGTGTGTTTGTGTGTATGTCCGTGTTTGTGTGTGTATGTGTGTGCATGTGTGTGCATGAATATATATGTGTGTGCCTGTATGTGTGCCTGTGTGTGTGCATGTGTGTGTCTCTGTGTGTGTGTGCCTTGTGCCTATGTGTATGTGTGTATGTGTGTTTGTGTCTGTGTGTGTATGTGTGTGCGCGCCTCTGTGTGTGTGTGTGTGTGTGTGTGTGTGCATGTGTGTGTGCATGTGTGCCTCTGTACACACACATGTGGAGGTCAGAAGACAACTTTCAGGAGTCAACACTTTTCTTCTGCCATGTGGACCCCATGAATCAAACTCAGGTTGTTAGGCTTGGTGACAAGTGCCTTTTTCCTCTGAGCCACTGGCTTCATTTCCTTGCTTCAGCAAATCTTACTGATTGATTCCTCCTATTTATGTATATTATGCTGGCATTAAGATCAAAGAGCTGGAAGTCCAGTGATGTTTACAGAGGTGACATGGTATGTTGACATGCGACATCCACTGTTCAGCAGACCAGAAAACAAGAGGCACAATTGTAAAGGAACCAGTCAGCCTCAGCAAGAACCTTTCTGATCCAAAAGAATATTCAGCAAACTCTTTCATGAAGCTGTAGTGAAAAAATGTAAGGGACAGTCAGAAAGGTTGGGACCACTGAAGAGGTGAATGAGAGGGTTCCAGCTGCCTGTGAGACAGCCAAGCCAAGCAAGAGTCAGGGCTCCAGGTAAACACAAAGCCAGGCCCTCACATTGAGCACCACCACCCTTTCAAGAATCAAAATAGAAGAAACTTCAACTAAAGACAGTTCTAAAAGGCTTCCACCTATCCCCAGAATAAGACAGTTGTAGACAGCCCCATAGACAATGAGCTAGATTTAAATATAGGGTAACTGAGAAAGCAGCAGCTACATCCTGGTAGCAGGGCTGGGTGTTAATTCCCTGGCAGTGGTAAGGAGGAGCGTCTATGGTGAACAATAAGCTAGCCATGCAAAGGTGAAAAATAGACTGTGGGTAAATTATTGGCCGGCATATCAAACCAAGGCTGGGGCTAGTGGTCTCTGCCAAGGTCAAGTGTTAACAGCCAAGGTCAACAGTTGGTAAGTCAAGACAAAGCCAAGAAGAAGGGAATAAGGATGGCTATAACAGGTGATCTCTTCCCTAATTGGGGGAGTAGCATGCAGACAGCTTGTGACCATCTCTCTGGCTGAACAAAAGGGTCATGCACTGAGTGTAGGGTTTCCCATTAGCTTGGACTACAAAGCATGCACAGACATAGCCAATTTTAATTAAAAAATTTACCTCAATTTCTGACAGACATTGTACAAACAAAGCCCAGACAAGTCCTTCAATCCCTTCAGATTTGCTTCCGCCTGAGAGTCTCATTGTTGCTCTTAACAACGCTACTTCCACTTTGCCTGCCCTAGTACAGGGCTATCACTACTCACCATCACTACAGCCGTGTCTCAAGCTGACTTTTGGTGACCAGTGATTATCTTAGTACCTTTGCCTTTGGGTCAAGCCATCTGGGCTGAGAAAAAGCCTTTGTCATTGTCAAAGATCTGAGTCACCATTTCCCAGGCCCTACAGCTACTGGAGTTTCAGACAGAGCCTCCAGTGGGTGGAGCTGCCCTGGCTTTGTACCTCGTCGACACCTGAGCACCAAGCACACACTCTAGCACTGAGTAACACCCCTAAGTTCACCTGGCTCTTCTTTGCCCCAGTGAGTCTTGATTTGCACTCAGCCTCTAACTCAAGGCCCTGCTGTGGTCAGAGGTCATTGAATTAATCCCGAACCATGAGCGTCAAGGATGGACTGGGTGTCTCTGCTGACCTAATTCCCACTATCTGCTTTTCAAAAGGTTTCTATCTTCTGCTTTTTCAAAAGACTAAATTGATGGTCTGAGATCAAGCAGTTTGTGGTACCAAAAACCCAGGGAGGCTACAGAAGGTCAGAGCACTATGGAGAAAGCTTCCCAAATGCCAGTATCATGCCTGTCCTCGAACACTATGCTATGCCCTTGTTAGATGGGAGGATGCTCTGCTGTATTGAGCACTCTCACTGGGGCAGGAGGACTACCATGTTCTTTCACTGGAACAGGAAGACCCCCATGTTCTCTCACTGGGGCAGGAGGACTCTGTGCTCTGACTGAGCCAGGACTCCTGTGTGTTCTCACTGCCTGGTTCTAGTGCCAGAGCTTAGATGTTGAGAAACTTGTCACTCTGATGGAAATCTAGAGTAGACCTTGGGCAGGTGTCTCTTCCCCCCACTTTTCCTGTGGTTCCCCCCACACACAATGGGGATGAGATAAATGCTATGCAGACCCTGCCTGTGGCCTCTATGCTGAGTGAAGGAACTCCATAGAAACAAAGATTTTGCTAACCTAGATCTAGGTAACTCCCAGGAAACATGTTATAAATATGAAGCAAACATGTTACACTGGGGCTTTCCCAGTAACTGTAAGGGATGGAGTTACTGCATTCCTGTGCTGTCGGGGCTGGAACTCAGGCCTCCCACTCTTCATGCTTTCTATACTGAATTGTCACTCTGGGACAATGAAGGATGCCCACAGCCTCTCCTGGGTTCCCTCCATGTTGTATGCCTAGCAGACACAGGTTTTCTTGTGTTCTTTCAACAACAGCCAGTAGTGGAGGCTGCTACTGAGTGGACCATCACCCTTCCCAGTGCCCCACCAACTCTTTCCTCTCGCTTGGTGTTGAGTGGGGTCCTGGTCACTGTCTCAGTCATCATTGCCTTCATCCTCATGACTGCAGACGTGTGGGGAGAAGCAGGCAGCCTGCTTGCTTGAGGTAACCCAATGAGGATCAAAGAGTAGTGAGGCACACGCCCAGTGTGTCTACTTCAACCACATGACACCCTGCCTCCTTCCTCCTTCCCAGCATCCCTTATTCCCCTGCTGCTGGGTCTGATGGAGACCAGGCAAGGACTGGATTTTACAGGAGAGCCCAAGCACAGGGCACCACTGGCTGTAATCTGCTCAGAGCCATTGCTGGGCTAGAGCTTGAAATGTCCAGGATGATTTTCAAGATATTGCCTCCGGGGATTTAGGATGAGCCAAGAGAGCAAGCTTGGGCTCTCATCCTGCCTCTTTGATGTTAATATGTTTACAAATCCCTGGGGGTGGGCTGCAAGTGCCTGATGGGCTCAGAGAGCCTGGCCCTGGACAGGCCTGGTCTGCTGTGGCACACTGAGCAGTAGGCCCTGGCCACAGTCTTTAGAAAGATTCCTGGGGTTTCCAAAGATGCCTTGGGGCGGGTCTGGGAGCTGTGAGTAACAGTTTTACTAGAATTTCTCTTGGAGAAAAGATAGATTCCCCCTCCCTCCACTTCTGCTCTGAGAAAACCACAGCTCTAAATAAAATGGAGAGATTTACTTGTGTAGCAAGAAATTTCTGTCCCCAAAGAGAAATTCCTTCATGTACTCTGCTGACTCAAGAGAACTGACAACCATATTTGGACAGTTGGCCTCAGGTTGACCTTTCTGCTTCCTAATGGAAAAATGTTGAAGGAACCCTACTTAAAATAATTATATTTACATAGCCCCTGTTCTCTCTGTCTCTGTCTCTCTGTCTCTCCTGCTTTCCCTCCCTCCCTCTCCCTCTGAGGGAAGAAAGGACACTTGCTTCTGGAATTTATCAACAGCAGCTGTTTACTTCCATCTGAAGACAGAAACTTATTTTTCCTCTTCTGTGTTTTAGTTTGGGTGGGGAGGGGCTTACAAGATGGCAATCACAACATTGTCACTGTCACAGGAAATCAGTACATTTGTCTCAGATGTTGAATGAGAGCTTACCACAAACCAAAGAAAGTAGTGAGGCATTGGATGGGAAGGACATGAGTCCTCCGGTTTTGAAGAAGGGACTCTGTAGACACACTTAGGGTTCTGTGCTCAGCGAGTAAGCGTGCTCTGAGAGATTTCCTCCTCCTCCTCCATTATTATCAGTTCTTCTTATTATTACTGTTACTATTATCCTTTGTGCTGAGGAGAGGATTAAGGCCTTGCACATGCCGGCAAGTGTTCTACCCCCGAGCCACATTCCCAGACCTGTAGGACATTTCCTTGAGTTTGTTTGATTTTTAGCTCTACCTCTCTCCACAGGGCAATGACAGTTGGTAATGTTTTCCAGACTTCCCAAGGTCACACAGAACTTGCTTTGCTTGGGACATTTCAAAGGATGCTATTAACTTCATGGAACCCAATTCTTGGGAGGTTGATGGGCTGACCTGGAGCAGCTAATTACATCCTTAAACTTGGGAAAATATCATCCCTCACATACGGGCTGACTCCAAAATGAACAGACTCTAAGATCTTCTATCTGTGGGATTAAAATTCCAGAAAGCTCTTGGCTAACACATTGCTTCAGAAGTGCTCGTCTAGAAACTCACCTGAATGGCCAGATACAGAGACCTTCTCTATAGTCTGGGGCTCATGGAGAGCCGTCTACAGGAGAGAAGCAGCAGGAGGATGCACTTCTTTGCAGGAAGTGAAGAGCTCTCAGACCAGGGAAGGGAGAGCAAATCTGCGTTCCTGGGAGGGAAAGGAGTAGGAGGTTTGCAGGAAAGACTTCCATGGAAGCTGTTCCTCAGGGCAAGGCCTAGCTGGCCTTTTTCTTCAAACTTCTTGAGCATCAGTCTACTGGGTTCCCAAACATGGGCTCAGCACCATGTTCTCAGGCTCCTTTGCAGCCGGCAGCTAGAGTCCCCAACAGGGCTAGTACAAACGTGATACCATCATTTCAATGGGAGCTGGTGCTTGAGGTGGCTTGGAGAAAACATGATTTGTTTTGTTTTAACTGTTTCATAGTCCCTTGAACATTTTTTTTTTTTTTTTAAAAAAGAAAGGACTGACACCTCCCTCCCATCCTGCTTTGTGGAGGTGGATGCAGGCAGAGGCAACTTTTCCCGAATACAGCTGGGCATGTGTGGCTGGCTGTCTTCATGCAGTGACAGATCCCAGGACCTGTCAGAAAGTCTGAGCACGAAGAGGTAACAACAGAACATGTGTGGATCTCTGCTTACTCATTACTTCCTGTCCCTTTGGATTTCAAGAACTGGACGTAATTTGCTGTATTAGATAATATGAATTCATAACTCTCAAAGATACTTTTAAACTAAAATGCAGGTGACAGCTCTGTCCCTTAGCTCAAAATAGGACCCTGTTCCACCCTGCAGGTGAATGTGACATTGGAGTCTGCATAAGGAAGTAGCCAGGCTTAAATAATGTACCACTTTCTATTTCCTGACAATGGCTTCCAGCCTTGTGCAAGCAAGAGGTCTCTCCATTTATCACTCCTCTCCAAGGGATAATAATAGTCCTTGGAAGTTAGTGGGGACTTGTGATACGTCAAACACTGTTCTAAGAACCTGGGGCTTGTTAACTCACTGAACCCTGGAGGTCAAGGTCTTCTGTTTATGCCCATTTTATAGATGACAAAAGCAAGGCATGGAGAGGTTAGATTACGTTCAATGTCAGAGAGTCCTTAAGTTGCAGAGATGGCATTTAAATGCTTAACCACTGTGCCACCACCCCAAGGCTAATTAAGGTTCATGGCCTCTATCCTTTCTGATCCTACGCTAAAAAAAGAAAACACGAAGTATATGGATTCTCGTTTAGAGTAATATGGGAATCTGGGGGTCTCTGCTGGGATGGTTTTTAGGTAAGAATCACAAAAGATGAGAAATCTGGGTTGGAGGGCAAGAACTTTGTTCCTGGGGTTAGATACAAGAAAGAGGATCAGCCCAGGAAGCTCCAGGGACCCTGAGAATGGGTGCTGTGAGCTAGTGGGAAGTAGGTGTGATTTGGGGGTGGGGTGTGTGGTCAGTTTCTCTGCTGCTGGCTGGGCCTCGACCACCCTCATCCACTCTGCCTCTAACTTCAGGCTCAGGCCAAAAGGACACCCACTGCTCCTGTTACTCTGACTTCAACTTTTATTTAATTCCACATAGACTTGGGCCCAGCAGATACCCACTGCAGATCCCTGTAACTTCGCTGGGGCCAGCATCTCCCCGGGAGATTTGGGAGGCTTGCTTCTTTACCTCTAAATTCTGCTCTAATTACATTCTGTTGTAGTTGAGACCTTCTTGTCCACCTTACCCATGACATCACCATTTCCTTTTCATGAATACTTTTTTCCAACAATCTTCTGCTCAGAACCTTCACAGATGTGTCCACACCTAACTGCCTTGCCCTCACCGCTGCAGGAATCACAGCTGAGCATTGCCATACAATGTGGAAAAGAATGTCAGCTATAGAAGTCTGAGCTGAGACACAGGGGCATTTGTCACCTTTCACTGGGGTCTTAGCAAAGACCAGAGAACCAGGAGCTTCCAGGAAGGGGACACTTTCCCCAAGGTCCAAAAAAGGTACATGTTTGGAATTTACCACCCTCAGATGGTTAGACAAGAAGCCTAGGGCAAACTGGCACTCCACAATCTGTGAGGGCCTCCCAGCTGCACTGATCTGCACAAAGCCAGGCCTGTTGATTCAGATTGTGGCTTACAGCAGGTACTCATTACATGCCTGCTAGGTTGAGTGTGGCAACAGCCTCTGGGCATACTTCTAGTGTTAGAATGGCAGGTTGCAGGTGATTGGGTGGGAGCTGTGCATGCCCTCTGGTACACACACGATAGAAGGAGCAAACTAAGTCCCAAGAGTTGTTCTCTGATCTCTACATGCGCTGGTGCATCCGCCACCTCTGTACCCATATAAGTGAATGAATGACTAAAACACTGAAGGATCCTGGGAATTTCCAGCAAGCCAGCTCTCTTCATCAGCCCTCTGCAGTAGTGGGTCACCATGCAGAGGTAGGTTTCCCTCTGTCTTCTAGAGGCTCAGTCTTTCATGGGGACCTAATTCCTCTCCTTCACAGGTGAACTCCTGGATTGCTTCTTGTCTTCTTTCCCCCAGCTAGCATGCAGCTGTGTTTGCGTTTGTGCGTGTGCATGTACGTGTGCGTGTTGGGGAGTTGCATTGCTGAGGGCTGAAGTGAAAGCTTGGCTTGGTGTGTGCGTGTGTGCATGCATGGGCTTGGCTTGGGGCCTTTGCTGGTGACCAAAACGGAGTTGCCCAAGATTCTTCTCAGCCTTGGACACCCTTCCTGGTTCATCAGATTTCTTCTCCTCCAGTTCCAAGCCCTGACACATGGAGGATGGTGTCCAGCTTGGAATCTCAGAGGCTCCCAGTGGCTCCTAGCTCTGCTTGGCCTCACAGCCAGCTAGAATATATATCTATAGAAAATTGCCTTTGCTATAAAGAGTCTGGAAGAAATTGGTCTTCATTGCTATTTGAAACGACAGGTTCTGGCTCTGTGAACTTGGGTAAAATTAACTCATTTTTGAGGAAATAAAAAAAAAAAAAAACAAAACCCAGCTCTCTGAAATAGGAAGTGAAGCTTTCAGAGTAGAGCCAGCTCTGGTTTGCACATTCCCTCTCCAGGGCTGCGTATGTTCTGCATTTGATAATATGCTTGTTATGAACACAGTACATTGCGATTTCAGAGCATGTAATCTCAAAGCCACAAGGCTGCAACATCTGCTGGCCAGTTGTGGCCTTGTTGGATCATTCACATGGCTTCTAATTTGCCCTTTTGAGTTCAACATGAAAAGTTCTACTAAGCATGTGAAACTCATACTTTCCAACATCAGAGGGTCCTAAAGAGAAGCCTAGGCTTCAAACCTGTCTCCCAACCAACTAGCTCTATTTACACACCATACCCTCCCCAAACTCCTCCACAAACATACTGGAGTGAGGCCTCTGAACTGCATTTCCCTTCCCCTGATGCTGGTGCATGACCCCATAAGCTTCACGCTCATATGATGTACACATATGCTTACCCTTCATTTTGAGATTAGGTTGAGGGGGTGAGCCCACCTCCCTGTCTATAAAAACAAAGTAGAAGCTGCCAGGAGAAATTCAACCCCTGAGTCATGTTGGGAGAATTCGAGTTTTAAAGCCTGCCTGAGCTTTCTCCTTCCTGCTTTTCCTAAAATGAGATGGGTTAGTAATGGTCTATTCTTGCCAATTTAGTCTCTGTTTATCCCTGTCTTGGCCAGGCCTACACCTCCCAACAGGAGAGAACCACATTTGACTAAAGGCAATTTGGGGTCAACCTTTTGATTCAGAAACTTGCCTCTCTAAATATATTGTAGGTAGTTTTTTCAGAACATGATCTAACAGGCCATACAGGAAATGCCCAACTGAATAACACATGTGACTAATGGGACACCCCCCCCCCACACACACACAGCTGTTTTAGAGTTGGTCAAGTTCTGGGACCTCTTAGAGGGACTTCTCATACTGGACTGGCCTCTTCTTTGGAGGCCTACTATGTTTTGGAAGTAAAAGGCCTAGGTATAATTCAGTGAGGTTCAGTGAGTCTTGTGGGAAGCCTGTCCATATTTTGTTTGCACAAGTCTCTCTGAAGGTACATCTCACCCACTGTCTCCAAGACAATAGGATAGTGGTGTCCTCAGTGAATGACTAGTCACAAACTCTCTTTGTTAGTGTGAGGAGATCAAGAGGACGGTGTCCCTTGGTTCTTTCTGGTTCAGGTAAACTCAGAAGCAGGATTACAATCTGGCATTGTATGTGAAAAGCTTGCCTCACTGTGTGGCCAGAGATAAGATGAGGCAGATGAACTGGATTCTAGCTGAGATAAGGTTCCTACACTGCATTAAATAGCTTTACTAAAATAAAGTAGGTCAGAAAAATCAACTCATAAAGTAGAAAGGTTTATTTGGGTTCATAGCTTTGGAGGTACCAGCCCCTGCTTAGGAAGATTCATGGGCTTTGGAGCTGGTGGTGAGCAGCACATCATGGTGACAAGTGGGGACCACAGCAACAGCCATTTATGTCATGGCTAGAAAGAGGAAATAATGATAGATAAAACTGAAGAAGTTCCAGGATCCCCTCTGGGGGCACTTCAGTGACTTGGGACCTCCCCACTATGCATTACTCTTCCACTTCCCACGTGCCAGGGAGTAAGGACCAAGGTCCCTCCTTTTAAATTTCAATGATAGACAAAGGAACCAAGGCTCTCACATACCAGACATCACAGCCCAGCAGCTCAAAGATTTTTGTTTCTGTTCCTTCTTCTCCTCCTCTGCCTCCTCTTCCTCCTCCTCTTCCTCCTCTTTGGGGGCCTGCCACCCAACTCCCAAATAAATACATGGATACTTATTCTTACTTATGAATTCCAAGGGTTAGTTTGGCATTTTTCTAGCCCAGCTTTCCTAACTTAAATTATCCTGTTTCTCTTTAACTATGTTTTGCCTCTGGACTTTTTTTTACAATTCTTTATTCTTTATATATTACTTTCCTTCTCTCTCCTCTCTCTCTCTCTCTCTCTCCTCTCTCTCTCTCTCTCTCTCTCTCTCTCTCTCCTAGATTTCTCCTCCTATTTAATCTCTCTGCCTGGCAGTCCCACCTATGCCTCTCCTGCTTTGATATTTGGCCTCTCAGTTCTTTATTAGACTAATCAGGTATTTTAGGCAGGCAGAGCAACACAGCCTCACAGAATTAAACAAATGCAACATAAAAGAATTTACGCTCTTGTATCATTAAACAAATATCCCACAGTATAAATGAATGTAACACATCTTAAAACTAATATTCCACAACAGGGTCTCACTTTGTTTCCCTGACTGTTCCGGAACACACTCTATAGAGTAGCTGGTTTCACACTCACAGAGATTTGCCTCCTAAGGCTTCCCTAGTATTGAGATTAAATGCCCCTCTGCAATTCATACTTTTACCTTCACATGGATTTAACAGTTGCTTTGAACTGTTGGTCACTTCCCAGGGGAGCAACAGAATCCACCTGAGGTTCTGCAGGTGCTGGGAAGGAGGGTCCTGCCACTCAGTGGCATTCTTGGAAGCAGCATTGGGTAGAAAGGGAGCAATGAGCAGCTTTGAGCCAAGAGATATGGTCAGCACTTGACCAGGTCAGGCACTAGCTGCAGCTGCTGTGATACCTCTGTGGATATGTGGAGACTACCATCTTCTACTCTGATGTGTCATGTGACTATCCACCACAGTAGAGAGGCTGTCTGCTGGCTGTGGCAGCCACTGGCTAAAGTCGATGATTCCCTTCACAGACATGTAAGAGCACTGACATACTATGTTCAAGTGGCTAGCCAAACCCAGACTGTTGCCAGGGATTTTGGTGGAGAAAGGATTTGCTCACTTCCAAGTGCCTCAAATCAAACCAATATTACTTACTTAGCCAAGGGCTGCCTTTCAACACTGGCCCACCGAGAAAGACCAAGTTGAGACGGGAACAACTGGGACACATTGCAAAGGCCTTTGTGCTGTTCTGCATGTTTCTCTTTGAGGCAGAGTGACCCTGGGTTTGCTTTGGGTTTAAGAAGTCTATGTTACCACCTTATGGTCAGCAGACATCACCGAGGGGCAGCAGCAGCTTCCTCCTGCTGGATTTCCCCAAATAGTTAACAGTGCTGACTAAGTATACCACTTGTACTAAAATGCAAATGTGTTAAGAGCATTCTGGGGCCAGAGCCCTGGTTTTCTAAAGCGGCTTTAAGGTCCCTCTTTTCAGATGTGAAGGCAAACTGTAAGAAACAAGATGATGGTTGTTGTGAACTTTTAATGTGGCCTGCTGTGTTGGACAGATTTGCTTGCAACGTATACCATCCTTGAGTATCATCCACTCATGAGACAGGCTCTTCCGTGGGTACATCTCCACAGACTGACTGAGAGATCAAAACCTCCTGTAACTCCAGCTCCAGGTGACTGTCTTCTGCTCTCCCCAGGGCACCTGCATACATGTGGTGTGTGTGTGTGTGTGTGTGTGTGTGTGTGTGTGTGTGTGTATGCACACGCGCGTGCGCGAGCGCATGCACATACACATATAAGAAAAAAAAAAAAAACTCCTAAGTTTCTACACATGTCACTTGGATGCCGTTATACAGCACCAGTAGTTGGGAGCTTGAAAACATTCAAGTGCTTTAAATGTCCTCTTAGGGGCCTCGGCAAGTAAATGCTTAGTTGAAATCA
This sequence comes from Phyllotis vaccarum, assembly GCA_033318265.1. Taxonomy (NCBI): domain Eukaryota; kingdom Metazoa; phylum Chordata; class Mammalia; order Rodentia; family Cricetidae; genus Phyllotis; species Phyllotis vaccarum. The sequence continues at coordinate 82,284,300 of JARWLC010000003.1, forward strand.
TGAGGACTAAGTGTGGAGCCCCAGTACCCATGTAAAAGCTGGGCATGATGGCACGTGACTGTAACCCCAGTGTTTGAAGTGGACACAAGCAAATCCTGTGGGCATGCAAGCAAGTCATCCTGTCCTTGGCAGCATGATGCTGGTTTATGGAGAAGCTCCGTGTCAAACAGTAAGAAGAAAAACACAGAAAGACACCTCATGTCGACCTCTGACCTCCACCAGCATGCCTATAAGTGAGTACTCCTGGATAGGCATTTACATACACATATAAATGATATAGGTGTGCTCCTGGCTGTGTTTTCCAAGTAGGAAACTAGCCAATAGGTTGCTCTTTAGAGGACCTGAGCTTGGTTCTCCATACCTACGAATTCAACAAGGAGCTTCCACACCTGTAGGAGAACACAGAATTAAGAGGCCAAGAGCATCTTGCACCAGGGACCACCAGGACTACTCCCTTTGAAGGCAACACTAAGGGGTATGTGCAGGGGTTCTATCTAGGCAGTACATGGGAGTGAGGGGGGTTGCGGGGTGACAAGTACTGATCCAATACAGAGAGCTGGCCTTGGGTAGTGCTTCACTCTCTCTCCATTACCAACAGAGAACAGCACAGAATGCTTGTCCCTAGCTATGACTCACCCCTAGAATGGAAGGTCTCATTTGAAGACTCCAGAGAAATCCAGAAAGTTGGTGAGATATCTGGTCAGATAGTCCATGTTCATATTGGAACCCACACTTAAAACATGATGAAGGAGAGCCCTCACCAGGGGTCCTCTGTGGTAATACCTGTGAAATGACCCAGTGTTGTATTTCCATCAGCTTTTGCCATCAGTATTAATAACAGTACCGTTCCTATCTAAAATGTCTTTTTATAATTGTGTAATTACACACCTCATTTATCCAATTGTTAAGGAAAGAGACTGATTAAATATTAACCACTGCTTGGTTCTTGTGGTGTCATTAGTTGGAACACAACCCTGTAATCTCAGGTAACACATGATGGTAATTATCCTTTGCATTCACACTCAGCTGAAAAAATGGAGCAGTCAATCTAGATAAGGACCAGCCAGAAAATGCATTGCCTCTAAATCCAATTTTATCTCCTAGTCTGGAGCAAGGTGCATTTCAGGCTAGCTCAGGGGTTTTAAGAGTAAACCTGCCATTGGTTGCTGGGTGATGGGTGGGGGGTGAGGCAAGGGCAGCATATCAAACAGCTCAATTCCCACATACACAGTCCTCTCTGGCCATAAATCCCACAGGGCTTCACAAGTTGTAATGGGAAATTTCTCTGCAGCACCAAGATGGAGAATCTGGGCTAGGTCAAGCATCATTCATTGTGGAAGCCAGTGCTGAGACAGCAGAGTTGCTTTTGCGATTCTTCCTGGAAAAGGAAGGACTCAGGCTTTGGGGCCTGTCTGGATCAGGGCCTCACGAGAAGTATGGGCCCTCTCCTGACCTGTGATGCTCTTTCTTGTATCCCTTCCCACGCTCTAGGTCCTCTTCCCTCTGTCCCCCTCCACTGGGGACAGAGTGCTAGTGTCTCGCTTAAGGAGAACCTTAGGAATTTGCCCAGCCTGGGTTCTCCAGCAGCAGCGGACTGGAGATAGCCCATGTTTCAAGATGCTGCAATCTGGAGATGCTAAGCCAGAGCACAGCCAAGAGGGGCCAGGTGTCCAGTATATGACCTGGCAGTCACAGTTTCTAAGAGCTTTCCTTCCCAAGCACCTGTCTTTTCTAGAATGTGTGACTAGTCAAGCCTTCTTCTGCTACAAGCCTTAGTTGCTATAGCAGGCTCGCTTCTGATATCTGGCTATGTGGGGGCCACATTGCTACGGTCAAAAGTTATGACATCACAGCTCAGGCATGGTGAGGCAGTTCATCTTATTAAGATCCCAGGCTGGCCAGTATCTGGAGGAGCTCTGGGACCCACAGAAGTGCCCTTGAGTACAAAGCATTGCTGGCAAACATCAGGAAGACTGTTGCTCTAAAATGGAGAAAAGCAGCACCCTTTCGAGGTACAAAGGATATGCTAATACACTCTGTCTGGCTCCTGATGAGATGAATTCATGAGGAAAAAAAATTGCTTATTCAGAGAACATTTAAAAACTACCATTTGCTGAACTTCAAGGAAACATCTAGAAAGATCTGGGCTCAAGAAGTTATTCATTTGCGGCTGAACCCTATGAGGAAGAAAGGAACAGATCCTGTGGAATAAACCTCTAGCAAGGCGGGGGCTGAATGTTCAAGAACCCTGGGGGATGGACAGCAGGCCCCTTAAGACTTAGTACCAGGGTTTCCGACACCACAAACCCATGTTTGATTGCTGTGTGGATTGGAGATGATGAGAGACCTTGGCTTCTGTATTACATGTCAAAGGTCTATTTTAGGTTAAGGAACAAAAAGAAACAAAGTCTCCTTAGTAAAGACCACATCTGTGCAGCAAATTTGGGGTTTGCACTTACTGTTTAGCAGGGGACAGCCATTTAAATTCTCTAAAGCAAACAGACTGGTACCAAGCCTCCCGAGAGACACAGGCGGTGCTCTTCTGACAACTCATTTGCTAGGTCCTAATTATACTGTAGGCTTGGGCTGTCCTGGTGGCTGTTTGTTTATTTAATAGCGAAGTCAGGGGGGAATGTAGAGTGCAGGATTACCCATCATCCCCCTCTCTGGAGGTTAGAAACTCAGGGCCTTCTAGCAGTTTGCGTGCAGCATCTGGGGGACTGTTCAAACTGCCTTTCAGAATAAGAAACCTCCATTACTGGCTCCTGTTTGCCCATTTCTGGCTTGACAACTTACCTAAGGCCCTGCTTCTGCATTTATATAGCCCCAAAGCAAATTCTATTGGGCAGTCACTCCCCTTCTGATGTTTAAAACATTTTTATTTCTCTCAGGAGCTGTGCTTAGCCAATTACCCCTTCCTGGTCACCCCGGTGTGAAACTTGTGCCAGGAGGCAGGGTTTTAATACTGCACCCCGGAAGCATGCACCCTGGTGTGTGCCTTGGTGCATCTATCAATTCATTCCCTTTCGTCTCAGGTCACAGTCTCATGTCACAGTATCCATAGAACATCCTCCACAACTGGCAGGAGGCCCACGGTGCTCAGAGGTGCTGAGCCCCAGCATCTTGACAAGCCTGCTTGAGCCTAGCCTGAAAAATGGGCCTGGTCTAGCTGCAGTGGGATAGCGGTTTAATTGGCTCTGACTTTAGCATTCAGCTGGTCCTCTCCCTGGAGGGGACCGTCACAGGAAACAAACAGCAGAAATTAATCAAGTTCCACCGATCATTTGTAATGGGGTAGGGAAGGGAACACTCAGACATTTAATTACAATATTTTGTAATTGTTAAGCCACCAGTGACACACAGAACGCTCTTGCTGAGCAGACACATATGTGTTTTGTGAGGAGGCTGACACGCTCAGCAAAAAGGCAGTGACTGTAGCCACCTCTTTTCCTTTATCTTCCCTGAAAGGGACCAATTCAAACAGATAATGTGACTACATTGCTAAAATTACACTGTATACATTTCATAAAAAAAAAAAAAAAAAAAAAAAAATCTGGGGGATAAAGGTGAACCCAAGTCAGCTGGTAATAAGAAGGCCACTTCTAATTCTTGGATGACAGAGGAAATGAGTTCAGCTCTGTGGACAGCATGGACATTTAAGATGACAAACAACTGAATTCAATTAGTGGGCTCTGGAAATGGCTTGGAACCAATGGGACAAGGAAGCCAGGTCACCTACCTACTGCAGAGCTCAGGACAGCAGGTGCCACAGTGGAGAAGCAATGCGCAAGTGTCCTCTATGCTGGTGCTTCTGCGTTGGCCACGTCTGGCAAGCAGATCCTCTGAGAGAGTCGGTTGCTAATGTTTCCAGTCCTTCGCCTTCTATAAGCACTTAATTCATCAGGAAGGTAGTGGAGAAAATATAGTCAAGTGTTGAAAGATGGTCAGTGTGTGTGTGTGTGTGTGTGTGTGTGTGTGTGTGTGTGTGTGTGTGTGTGTGTGTCTCCCCCATCTGTAGAGTGAGTCCCTGTAAGACACTTGTGGGGCTGACCTGTGGAGCTGGGATGGAAAGGAATATTCGGTTGTTTTGTCTACTGAGGGTGCGGAGGTGTTCAGGGGAAGCTCCTCCGCCCTCGGCTGTGACTTTCACATCCATAGTGAGATTCACACATTTAATTGCTTTGACATTTGGAGACAACTGACCTAAGCAGTAATCACCTGGGCCAAACTCACACCAGCTTTCCCTTTGTTCAGGTAGCTGTGGCTTCTGTTTCCAGAGCGATCAGTCTAAGGGTAAGAAGCACATGCTTGGCTGATAGGACTGTAGAGGGTTCTTCACCCCTGGAGGGTGCATTCTGCCATGACTGGGCACTGCTAAGGCATTACCCTGCAGCAGGAACAGGGCATTATTCTAGGTCTGGATCTGAGTCCCAGTCATTTGCCTGAGTTTGCAGTCTCTAGTGTGCCAGGGAAAGGAACTGGACCAAGGGTGGAGTCTTTCTGTAGTGTGTACAGAAAGAGTAAAGGGCGTAACAGGTCACTGGAAGGACTGGAGAGCCCCTCCAAGCGTGCGGCTACCTGAACGCTGTGTTACTGTTGGAGGAGAGAACTCAGCCTTTTATGGCAGGGTGAGCAGCTGAGTAGCGGGGCTTTGGTGGGCCCGGCTCTTCTCTCTCCAGAGGAGGATGCAGAGAGGGATGGGCAGGAAGGCAGTAAGGAGGGAAGGAGGTCGAAAGAGCAGTTTTAGTGTGGGCAATGACTACCATTTTTACTCAAACTCCCCAATGCTCTGTGATCTGCATAGGGCTGTATGGCCTGGGAAAACTGTCACACAAGACTGAGTGGCCTGAAGGGGACAACAGAGGGGCTGTGTGGCATGAGGAGGGGCATATACCCTGCGTGCTCCATACTTGCTGCTCTTTTTGGTTACTATCTATCTTCTCTGTCTTATTTTGTCTTCTATTTACGACATTCTCCCAAGGATGTCAATGAATCTGAGCAGACACAGAGATGGACTTAAGGGCTTTTTATGGGTTTTGCTGGCACCAACTGGAGATGGATCTTAAGAAATTGGCAAGTGCCGGACAATGATTGAATGGCGTCCAGACTGCAGAGTTCCGAATGTAAAAGTCATAATTGAAACCTCACTGAATAATGTCCCCAATGAATCTCCACAGTCACCAACACATAAGTTTGTGTCCACGAGGCCCTTGCTGTTAGAGCTATTATTCTGTTTGTTTGTGGGTACATGCATGCCGAGGCCAGATTTCCTCCTCAATTGCGCCCCACTCCACCTGATCTTTTTGAGGCAAGGTCTCTCTCTGAACCTGGGGCTTGCTGATTTGATTAGGTGGTCTGGCCATCAAGCCCCAGGGAGTCTCCAGTCTCTGCTTCTTCAGCGCTGGAATTTACAGATGCGTTCTGCTGCACTCAGTCTTTATGTGGCTGCTGGGGATTGAACAGCAGGACTGTACAACAAGCAGTTACTAACTGAGCCTTCTCCCCTGCCATACTCACTACTACTGTTAACGATCACTTCTCACTTAAGATGACATGCTGAGGTGGTATTGCAGCACACAGAGGGAAAGCAAGATGGAAATACCCAGCTGGAGTTAACACCTGGTAATTTCCTTCTCTCCTATGTCCTTTATTCTAATTTCAAGAGCCTAGCTTTCTTCTCTAATCTGAGCTAACGCGCATGCCTCCCTGTCCATACCGCATCCTCTGTGTCAGTCTGACTCTGTAAGCCAGGGTCCCCATGGGGAACCCCACATTGAGGGGAAGGGTGTTGATGTCCAAGAGCTGTGTGCTGACCGTGAAAGGGCTTAGTAGGCCTGTGGAGTTGGCCACTTCATCGCTTCTTGCCAACTAGGGATGGTCACGTGGGTTGTTCTCTATGGGACATGTACACACAGTGGCTAGAGGTTAATACTAGGTGTTCTTTCCCAAGCATGCCCCACCTTATTATTTGAGACAGGGATTCTCACTGAACTTGGAGCTCACTGATAAGGCTGGACTAGCTGGCCAGTAAGCCCTAAGGATCCACTGATTGTCTTAGTTCTTCAGTGCTGGGTTACAGACAATGTCACTGTGTTTCCTTTTTTGAGTGTTGGGGACCCAAACTCAGATCATCATTCTCTCATTGAGAGGACATTGCCCACTAATCTATCTTACTGGCACATAAAGCTATTTTTTTTTTAATCTGGAAAAAAAAGTATCAGAAACATTCCAACAGAGTAAAAGAATATGTATACCCTTTTACCATCTCCCAGAACCACTTTCCTGAAGTTACCACCCATAAATTTTCTGTGCAAATTAAGCACATATGTATTTCTTCCTCATTTAAAACTGCAGCCACATTCTGGCCAAAGGACATGAAAAAATCAACCTGGTACTGACAAGGAAGTGTCCCCCTGGCTAGCCAGAGTACAGGAAGGTGCTATCTATGCAGGCCACTTGGAAAGGTCATTGATAGTCCTACGAACCTGTGAACATTCTTACTTACAATAACAACACACAAGCCCACGGTTGCAGTAGTCACATGGATGTCATGAGAGAACCAAGTGCTTCTTGACTGGATTTAAGGCCTGTTCTATTCTATGCAGGAAACACATGCTTGGTGCTGTCAATTTGGCCAAGAACCCATGTTTGGGGAGCTCATGGGCACAGGGGTAAACCTACTGTTACTATTTTTTAAAATAAACTGGGTTTACTGTGTCCTCCCGATGCCAATTAGACCTATTACTGTCAACAAGTTCCATGGTCACATCATGACATTACCTGCTGCCCTATTCTTTCTTCAAACAGTGTTTGGACTGGACTGTTTGTGTGAAAGGGGTAGAAATAAGCTATGCGTGTGTAGGGGCATAGCTTATTTGGTTTGATCCATAGCACTGACAACGACCCCCCCCCCCCCAAAAAAAACCCAAACCCAAACCCAAAACCACCTATGAAAGACAGATTTTATGGGCATTAGAGTAACTTCTTGAGTATCGTCACTGTCAAAGGCTTGGTTCCAGGAATGTCATGACAAATGAAATGCAATGCTTCATGGAGGACAGGGTGGGAGTGGAGACATACAGCTTACATGTTACCCCACAGGCAGAGCCTCAGGGTCGACGGGAGCACCTCTGTTTGGGTCATCTTTACACAGATGGCATATTGACATTTGGATGACAGTGGATTAGACTGCCCCTCACTGCCCTGCCTCTGTGAGGTTTGCAGACCACCTAGTTGTTCTTGCCAGCCCTCAGGGGGAGAATAAATTCATGTCTAATGAAAGAAAGCATTTAGCTGTTTTTCTGAATACTCAATAGGTATTTGGTTTCTCAAAAATATGGCTTATTATAATGCCAATAACTGTCAAATGGCATTTGGAGCATACTGAAGAAGGCAACTATTATCAGCCTCATTGTAAGCGAATTGTTGACTGCTAAGCTAATACCTATGGAGTCATTTTGAGGATAGGACCTGCTCAGTTTCACATGAAAACTAGAACAAGGGGTTCTGATATCACTTTTAGCTGTCATCTTTGATTTTCCCCAGTGTTTCCTAAGGTTAACCAACACACTGAGGCACTTCCACAAGTCAGAGTGTGGCCACTGTGATGTGCTTCCCAAACGGTGCCTGTATCCTGAATCTGACTTCATAACACACCTGAGAAAGAGGTGGTGTTGTTTGATATGAAGCCTCCATAGACAAGGGCAAGCATGAGACATAGCAAGACTTCTCTTCCTAAAGTAACACTTCCAGAGACAGTTCATGCAGTATGGAAGCCATGAAGAGCTGCTGACTGTCCAGTGGGACTTAAAGCTGAAACCCTATGCTGCTAAACCCTGTCAATCCTGATCAGAAGGGGAGACTATAAAACATGCACCTAACAAAGCATATCAGCAGCTTGAACGGAGCAGGCCCGTCCAGATAGGAGACCCCTAATAAATAAATGAAGTGCAACATTTATTGCCAACAATCATGTCACTAGCCCACAGAAAACTGGAGCCATGCAGCTGGGAGAGGAGGAGTCTGCAGCCAGAGAAGGCCATGGAACGTGCCCAGGCTCAATTATTTATGGTGTGCAGATGAAGAGACAACTTTCCATATGAGGAACAGTTCAGCAGAGGAGGGTGGGCTAAACCAGGATGAGATCCAGAGAGCCAGTGAGTGCGACAAAAGGGACATGAATAAAAATGACAAGCAATAAAACAGTACAAATCAAAAGCGCTGTAACTTTCAGAAATAATTTAGGGCCAAAAGAAAAGGGGGTGGGGAACCTGGCTTTGGACAATTCTGTGAAAAGCGAAGACATTAAGCCAAGCAAAAGTGCTGAGCTGAATTGAAGACACAATTTGCCCCAATGCCATCCTTAACTATGAGCTTGGTGCTTCATTCATTCCAAAAAAAAAAAAAAAAAAAAAAAAAAAAGCAATTTTGCTGATACAGACTTGGTTGTTGTTGCTCCCCTCATAATGACCTGTGTGTTGCTTCCCCTTCCCATATCGTAGGGTTATATTCTGACAAAGGGCTATCTCTGTCCTCAAGAGGCTAGTGGCCTTAAATCACTAGGTCCCTCTAAGCCATTAATCAGTGTCCTGATGGCATGCTTCTAAATTCAGTCAGCAACTTCAGCCACCCCTGAAACACATTCTAGAAGGAAACTTGGAGCTAAATATACCTTCTGTTCAATTTTGTTCTCTTCTCCATCCCAGCTTACCATCTACTTCCAGAGACTGTCTATCTCTTATACCATGGGCTTGTGGCTGAGTGGGGAAGGGGGTCCCCATAAATGAAGTGCCATCAAACTTTGCTCTGTCTGCCAGATACCCATCCACCAGAGTGGCCATTTTGACTTTGGCCAGCTGTCCAGCTTTTCTGAAACACTGCTTTGTACTTGAGGACTGACTGGTCTATGATCATTTCAAAGTTTGATTTCAAATAGTATTCTTGGTACATTACAGGTTTTATAACTTTAAGTTGTGCTAAAAACTGGTAGAGGCAGACTGTTTAATCACTAATGGAAGGGGGTCTAAAAGCACCAAGTGTTTGTTGGCTGCTGCGATCTCTTTGAGGCTGAGTTGAGAGTGATTAATGGATAGACCATAGAAAGATTCTTTGGAGAATTCAAACCAACCTTCTTTCTCAGATTTACAAAACTGTTAGCAAAAGGGCCTCCTTCCCGCACTGCTACAGCCACAAGGTACCTATGAACAGCTAGACATTTAAAAAGGTGATGTAAGACCCTTTATCCATGAAAATTTCCTTCTTCCTTTCTGGAAACTGTCTCAAGCTTAAACTGTCTCAAACAAAATAGGATGGGCTGTATGCACAGAGCTCTCTCGGCAGGCATTGGGTTTAGGGTGATGAGTGCTCAGACCCCACTTCCAAGAAAATGACTCACAGTCAGGATGGCCAAAAACTTCAAATGGCAACTTCTGTGATTCAAGGTAATTTCTCAGGAATTTAAGAGGCTATCACTTATTCTTGACTTTCAAAGAGACTCTGGGCTTTAAAGGCACAGTTGTATCTAAAATTGATCAGCTAGCGACAACCCTCTGAAGTTCCTGGGAGGGAGAGGAAGCAGGAGGCACTGCCACATCTGGACTGCACCATATAGCTCACTTTCCAGGCTGTAAATTGTCTGCACACAAAGACTTCCTGAAAATAACTTTCTACCATGCAAGTAGACTTTTTTTTTTATTAGCTGAAGTATCCATTTTTTTCCTATTATTTTGAGATGGAACACTAGAAGACTTGCTGGCTACTCTTCAAAGAACTGCACATTTAAGAAAACAGCAAAATTACAAAAAATGTTTCTTGAAAACACAGATTTTAAATTATGGCAGAGAAAACATTAAAAAGACTGCTTTAGAGCATATTCAATAAGCCAGATCCTAATAAATATGAATATTTATCATGTAACTATATACTATAGTTAGGACTACATTCCACAGTTACAGAATTAACTGTTGATAAATATAATCAAACAGTATCAAAATGAGAGTACACATATATACATACCTACACACAAACTCACACAGACACTTTCATATACACCTTGTCTCATACATACACAGATTCTCCCTTACATACACACTCTCACACAGATACAGACACACACACACATACTCAGAGACACTCAAAAACTTGTAATCAAGAACAATCATTTTCTCTACATTTCAATTTCTTAATTTTAATGTTTTTATTTATTATGAAATAAAGCGCATGATATTAGAGAATGCATGGAATTTTACAGTGAGACTATATATGTTAGAAAAATTTATCCAGGGCACTTTTTTTTATCTTCTTAAGAAAATAAAACTACGCACAAAAATGACCTCTGTACACTGGTGTTAGCCCTGGAGTACTGGATCCTTACAATTAAATACTAACAGAAACAGAGTGTGTCAGAAAGGTGGTGTGATATCTCTTCAGCTGGGTGGCCTCGGTGTCACTGCCTTACTTCACTGGAGAACTCGGAAGCTCCCTGGTTAGAGAATGCACCCAGGATAGCCCAGAGTCTGGTGGGGTCCTCACAGTTGTGCTGCTGTACCCAGTGAAGAAGCAGGTCCTCCTTCCTTGCTAGTGTCTGGGCACACAGCAGACAGTTAAAGCCTGAATGGGACCAGAGCGGCCTGGTGGGCTGCTGTGTGCTGTTCATTCCCCATCGGCCACCTTCACTTTCTGTTGATACTTCCACCCTGTCCTGATGAGGGGATGGCTGTCTTTTTACTTTAGGAAATGATGTGGAGTCCTCTGCAGAGGAAGGCTTCACCTGCTTCCTTCTCTCAGTGTGCTGCTTCTGGTGGGGAGCGCCAGCTCCACGGCCTGGTGAGATCACCTCCTGAAGCCGGCCTTGGACCTCTTGCCCATGAACGTGAAGCAAATGGAACTTTATTTCAGCAAAAGATTGAGCAGTGATCTGACAGCGGGCACATCTGATTTGCAATTTGACTTCATCTGCCTGATTTAGAAGAAAATCTTCTTCCAAACTTGATTTGGTTTCCCTGGAAAGGGGGAAATAGTCTATGTAAGATTTCCCAGGAAAATGTAACTGGATCTCTCACTGTCAGGTCTCAGCCTCCAGGTATATAATATAAAGTACCCAGCTATGGAGAGCTCTGCAAAGCCTCAGTAGAGCCCACAGCACCTGCCACCTCTAGGGTCAGACATCTTTGAGGCTACAAGGGAGCATGAGTTCTGTATCTCCCCCAGTGAACCACCTCCCTGGTTCCCACAGTCAACACAAAGATTAGACAATATGATTGGAGTTGCCATGGTACACTGGGGCACTGCTGGAGATGACTGTCCCACATCATCCACGTCACCCCCACCACTTTGGCAGCTCTAGCATCTTATTTCAAGATGATCTGAGTACATAAAAGCAGGCGTGAAGGGAGGTTCTGTGGCACACCAGTAGAAAGCATGTTAGTGGGAGATGGAATGGACTACTGGAGATGAGAGAAGGCTAGGGCAGGTATCATGTTTTAGCCATTATGATACTGAATACAAAGTACTTAGAGCAAAAGGGACAATAAAAACAAGGTGTTGACCAGTTCCCTTCTGGCCCCTCAGTCACCTCGGCTGTGGGCACTTCTCGGTCATTACTGCTCCCCATGTAGGTGTCAAACCGGGGCTTGTTGTTGTTAATAATGTCAAGGAGCAGCACTTACAAAACAGAAGGACACAGGGAAAATTTAATCTGGCTTGACAGGTAATCAGGGGCACATGCTGTGGGCAGACAGGAAATATAGGCAAGGCAACCAGACAAGGAGAATTCTGGGAAGAGGAAGGGCAGAGCGATAGCCTGCCAGACTTAGAGGAAGAAAGATGAGAACACTGTGCTGAGCAAAGGTATCAAGCCATGTGGCTAAACACAGATAAGAATTACGGGTTATTTTAAGAGTTAGCAAATAATATGCTTGAGCCATAGACCAAACAATTTCTAATTAATATAAGCCTTTGTGTGATTATTTGTCACTAAATGGCTGTGGGACTGGCTGGGCAGGACATAGAAACCTCTGACTACAGGCACATGTAGAGGGTTAGGTGGACCTTGGGGTCTAATGGAGGGGTAGCCTCACATGTGGGGTAGATAAAGCTGTTTACATAAGAATTCTGTGAACAACAACTTTGGGGAAACTACCTTATAAAGACTACTAAAATCTATATATGATCATCTACTATTTTAATTTTTGGATGCAAAGACAATCTGTCAACCAACTGTCCCCAGAACACCCAAACTGGCATTCATGCCTTGAATTATATAAGTTTAAGTAATTAAACATTGTAACTGATTAAAATCAACAAGAAATGGGGTCATTCTTCAAAGAACTGAGGGGTAGGATGTGGTGGCTTATTTTGCCTTATGACATCTTCTGTTGTTGTTATTATGGGACAGGGTCTCACATAGCTAAAGCTGACCTTGAATTCCTGATCTCACTGTCTCTGTCTGTCAAGTGCTGGGATTGTAGATGTGAACCCCCACTCCTGACTACGTTTTGGAATCTTAATGTTCTCAAATTACAACAGACTTTCTTGCCAGGTTTCACTTCTGTGAGTACTCACCTCTCCAGTGGGCCGTCTGGTCCTTGCACACAGGCATCTCTGTCTTTGTTCTTTGGTGTGTTTCCTGGCTGCAGCTCACTGGAAGAGGGCTCTGTGCTGATCACAACCCTGTGCACCTCCTTCAGATGGCCAAAATAGACTCGGACATGACCAAACACTTTTGCACAAAACTCACAACACACTAGTTTCTTGGGACGATTCTCACCATGGTGAAGTTTCATGTGTGCGTTCAGGCTACCAGGACGGACATAGGCCTTGCGACAGATCCCACAACTGTAAGGCCGTCTGTTGGTGTGTGTATTCATGTGGTCTAGAAGGTGGTGTTTGAACTGGAAGTGGTGGTTACAGACGGGACACATGTGCCAGGGCTTCTTAATGCCAGAGAATCTGTTTCTGAGCACAGAGCTGGGCTTAGGGGTATGGCTGTCACTTTGCTTGGAGCCAAGACATTTTGGAGGCAGTGCATTATTCAGCAGAACATCCTGTCTTAGGCTGCTGGGAGCCTGGGACTGCAGGGCAGCTATAGGAGATGCCAGGGGTGCCAAAGCAGACATGACAATGATGGGCTTCGGCATGATGCTACGATACTTTCTTGAAGCAGCCTTGGGCTTTGGGTCTCTGGGTTCTTGGGGACTGTTTCTCCCCCTTTCTACAGCATCTCCACACATACCAATAAGGTATTTCCTCCTTTTGCCCTGCAATGCTAAAATCTCATCTGGCACTTTCCATTTTCTTCCTCCTTTCTTTGCTGTCCCACTGCTTGGTTTTACTTTGCGGTTGAGATCTAATTTGGTGACAGAACAGAAGGCACTTTCAGAAGTACTCTGCTTTGATCCATGCAGAGCAGTGATCTTGCTGGGCACCGTGGTAGCTGCATCAAACCTATGTGTTACGGACAGTCTCTCATCACAGTTGGCCCTGCATTCAGATGAAGCTAATTCAGCATTATCAACATCTGTGGCTTTCACCCTTGAGAAGGGCAGGAGGGGCAGTTTACCCTTCGGTACTAAAGAGACCATCTGAACCACACTGCTGAAGACAGTGTGTGCAGGAGACACCTGTTCTTTAAGTTCTTCACCAGTAACAATAGACTTAGTGGGTGCCTCCTTCTTGGCACAGTCTGCCTTCTGCATAACTGCTGGGAGGTTCTGTGGGGAAGAAGAATCCTCTGTAGCACATGTTGTGATTGCAGGAAACTTCAGGTCTCCACAGCTGTTGGTCACTATAGGATTCGAATCTCCTTGGTCAATACTGGTCGGTGTAGATGTTTTGATAGTGGGGGAAGGGTGTAAAGTGGGCATTTGCTTCAATGGGCTGGTCTTCTGAGGCAGTTCAGAATGGCCTTGTGGGGAAGGGGACATTTGGCATGTTTGGGCTGGGCCAAGAGGTTTATTCCAGCTACTCCTGGGAGACCTAAGGTCCTGTTTTTTCCTTAACCCTTTGTTACTTAGTGGTTGGTATCGAGGTATAGGCAGTTTAAGGTTTTCATGCAGGGACATTCTGGGCTTCTGAACTGGCTGAGCTGATGCAACACTCGGCAAAGCAAAAAGAGAAAATGTCCCCTCCTGGCCGGCCACCTGCATCAGTGCATAGTTCTGGGTGGGCATGCGCAGAGGCTTGGAGGCTAGAGCCAGACTCCCTGGGTCAGAAAGTGAGGAAGGACAGGGTAGCACTCTGGATGTTAAGACTTTAGGCACAATTTTTGGTGCAATGGTCCTAAACTGACTCTTATTCTGTAAGCTTTTCCCACTCTGTGCTGTTCCAGATGGGATGTTTGATTCATCTGCAATGACAACACACAGATTACTACACCTTTGAGAAGTACCATGTCCTAGTACTAAAACTTCAAATCATATCTGATCTGGGCTAGAGACCTGGCTCAGCAGTTAAGAGGGTATACTGTTCTTGCAAAGGACTTGAATTCACTTCCCTACACCCATGTTGGGTAGCTCACACTTACCTTACCTCTAGCTGCCGGGGAATCAATGTCCTCTTTGGCCCATAAAAGCACCCACAATACATATAATTTTTTAAAAAAATCTAATTTTTCTGTTCAGAATAGATTTCTTGGCCCATTCCCTAAGCATCTTCCTAAGCAATTGCCTACATCCTTCAAGGCAAGGTCTGAAAGTCACATGACCTGCTTTCCAAAGGACTGTAATTCTCCCCCACTGTTGTAACATAATTCTCCTGTCAGAATGGCAGCCATTAAAGAGAACTTCCAGAGAGCTGGGACTCTGTCCTTCTGGTCCCTGTGCTCTGTAAGCCCTTCATCAAGCCTCTGTCTTATCCAATTGTGACATCTTCACAAGCCAGAACAATCCCACTTTCCTTCCTGATCTCCAGAGCTGCACAGACTCCTCTCTGGAACATTCTACTGTCACTTCTGTTTTATAGACATGCCTTGCTTTCCCCGAACACCTAAGCTTTCTGAAGGTGAGATATACTAAGTTCATCTCTTCTCACCCACTGCATCCTTGCTTTTGCATCAGCTGGCTTCACTCTGGCTCAGCCGCACCATTTGGTGCTAGCAGTGCAGTTTGCTTTGCAAAGTGATGAATTCCAGACTGAAGGTGGCTTTGGTGCTGTTCCCTGTGTGACTTGTGAAATTTCTTCTCACACCTTTCAAACTGTTTATGTATGCTTTTGCAATTAAATCATCAGCATTAAAAAAAACCTTATGTGACACTTTAAAAAAATGTTAAACATAACCAAAGAGACACAGGATGGTAAAGGTACAGAGAGAGCTGAAGAAAAAAACAAAATAAACAACACGGAACACACCTTCTAGGATACTAATAGGGACAATTTTAACTGATGGAATAACGCTCCGTTCATCCCAGATTTATTGGCCTGACCACAGAGCAATTACTACAACCTTAAGAGAACATTAAGGAAATATTTTGGCTTCCCATTCTAAGGACCGAATCATCTATTTTATTCCCCAAGGCCTCAAGGTCACAAGGCCTGGCTGTGGAGACATTTCTTATTTTTAAGTGCCTCATATTAATCAAACTTCATGTAGGCTCACATGTACAAGGAACATGGACTAGTGTAGGATTGGGTATTACAAGTTCATGATCCCATTTCTGAAAGCTGGGGGTTGGAGTTTACACTTTCACATTTTAGAAAACTAGTGAGATAGAAACACACACACATCAAATGCCACACAACACCAGCAGGATCTGCCAGGCATCCATAATTAAACCCACCGCCACACCTGTAGCAAAGTATATCAGCATTGGAAACACAGCAGGTAAAGAAAGTTCTTTCAGTTCAGAGGTTTGCCTCTGAATTACTTAGCTACCCAATTGTTGATTTTAGATTCTGGAGCTTTGTGTATAGGATTTTAGAAACATTTGTTTGCAGGATACCAAGGGGAACTAAAAATCCATTGAAATACAGAGTAAAAGCTTTAAAACCAGCCCTTATTAACTGCCCACAGTTGGTGAACAACAATCTGACCAGAAAGTTGCCTGATAACACTATGGTAATACGCAACATAATAGGAATAACTTGAAGAGTATGACATTTTACTTTAGAAAGTACTTTAATATTTAATTAAGAAAAAGGATGTTGAGTGTGGTTGCACACACCTTTAATCCCAGCACTTTGAGGCAGAGGCAGGCAGATCTCTGAGTTTGAGGCCAGCCAGGTCCACAGAGCAAGTTCTAGGATAGCCAGGGCTACATAGCAAAACCCTGTCTCCGGGAGGGGGGGGAGAATCAGAAAAGAAGGTGTTAGGAAACACATACTACTTGCATTAGAGTAAGGAGGACTCTTCATACAGCAGCTCAGTAACCACAACACAGTGAGGACACTGCTGTGGTAGAGGATTCTGGGAAACATTTCACATCCGGTAAAGCAGGAGGAGAGTTGGGACTAGATGACATCAGAGGAAATGATAATTCTGCTCCTGGGGTTAAAGAGAGCAGCAAAGAAGAAGCTGTAAGAAACAGACCCACAGAAGAATGAGTGAGGGGAAGGGAAGGGGAGAAGACGCACAAGAGCTGACTCTCAGAGGCAGGACATGAAAATGTCAACCCAAAGAAAAAATCAATAGCCAGTGTCAAGGATTCCCGAAGGAGCCAGAGACTCAAGTTGGGAAAAGGATTCTTACTTCATGAGTATTAGAAAAGCAAGCTTATGAAAGGTTGGGTTATCAGAAATGAAACTTGATACACTTTATACGATCATATCAAATGAGAGTGAACCACGACTCATTGAACTACTCCACTGGTCTCCATATATCTCCCAAAAAGCAGGCTGTGATGACTTTCGAGTTGTCTAGGAAACAGGCCTAGGATTATGTCTTGAAAGCTTTCTGAAGAGGTTTAGCTGAGGAGGTAGACCCATACCAATGGGCTGGGGTGTTGACTAAATGAAGAGGATGAAGGAGTAAGCAACTGGACATCAGCATCCATCTTGCTCCAATTCTTGATGTGACTACAATGTTCCCTCAGTCCTCTCATGCTCCTGCCACCATTCTTTCCCTGACATGTAGTATCCCTTCAGGCCCCAAGGCAACATAAACCCTCCTTCCTGCCTTCAAGTGTAGTAATAAGTTTCTGGCCTGTCCCGCCTGTGGTCCAGACCAGAAGTCCCACAGAAACAGGCGCTTATATTAATTTTATGCTGATTGATATAGGCCCAGGCATATAACTTGCTAACTCTTAAACTAACCTATGATTCTTACCTTGTTCAGACATGCAGCTCGTTACCTTTTCTCAGAGCAGCATTTCAGCTTCCTTCCCCTGCTTCTGCTGGCATCTCATATGGTATCTCATTGGCACCTCTGTGGTATCTCTGTCCTACTCTTCCTGTTCCCAGAGTTTTCTTGGTCTGGTAGCCCTGCTCACACTTCCTGTCTGCCTTCGGCCAATCAGCGTTTATATTAAACCAGTAGGCAGGACAATTCTTTACAATGGAACAGAACTTAGTCCTACTACATTCAAGTGGCTTTTTGCCAGGCATTTTGTCATAGCAGTCAGAAGAGCAACTAACCAGGGGCCAACTGTGGATGAGAACAAAGGCATTCCCGGAGATAACCATCTCTGATCATTAGAATGAACAGTGTGGGCAGCCGGCAATGACAGGCCTAGGTGATAGGCAAGTGGTAGCCAGTGGAGCCCAATGTTGAGGGTGAGAAGTATACAGCTGGCTCCTGATCATTAATGACAGCTACTCATACTTGTGGGGTGAAGAACAAGACTTGCCAAGAACACTGAAGTTAGGTGTGCTGGCATGCATCTATGACAAAGTGCACAGAAAGAGGAAGGGTCACCATAAGCGTACTATGGTGTACCATTGCCTAGAACCAAACATAGTAAATGAAACTGGTGCATTAATGGGAAAGTGAGGCAAGAGTACAAACCCCCAAAATGGAAGGAAGAAGAAACACCAACCCCAGGAACTACTTAAATGCCCAACAGGAAGCTAATGATAATCCAAATACGGTACTCTGGAGCCATAGGGGAAATGACAGACTGATACAGAATACTCTCAAGAGTTTTCTATGCAAAAATTTCCTGTAACGTAGACTATGAAGTCTGGGATTGCATACACAAATCTATCCTCTAATACACAGAGGGGAAGAGATGGGGCCTTGGTGGGGTGGGGATAGCTACAGGAACAAGAAAGCCCCAAATCTGACAGTACCTTATGGTTTACTTGCAACCCTGTCTTGATTTAGGGAGGTGCTCAAAAGTAATCTGCTCAGTAAATGAGACACTTTACCTGTATTTTCCTATTGAGTATGCAGGCACCATGGTGAGTGTGTGGAGGTCTGAGGACAATGCAAAAGAGTGGGTCTTTCCTCCACGGCATGGGCCTGGGACTGGACTCAGGTTCTCAGACTTGGTAGCAGACGTTTTTACCTACTGGGCCATCTTACTGGCTACACTTTTGTCTATGAACAGAATTCTGAAAGTGACATCTTCTGGGCTATTTGTGTGTGCTTTTATACAAATAACTGTATCTAGGCAGATAAACTGGCTCATGCCCTTTATTTTCTTTGGCAAGAATTGATGACCTGATAGGCAGCACATCACTGTCTCAGGAAGCTATACATGGAGAGGTATGAGAGCTCATCTCTCCCTAAGGACAAGCAGGGGCCCAAGAATTGGTCTACCAAACATGTGCAGTAAAAGTAAGTTATGTTAGGATAACCACAATTATAAAAATTATTTTTTGAACAGCAGGAGTCCTTAGAGGAGATGAAGAGCTATTACGTGTTTTTAAACTCTAAAGTGCTAACAAAGCATGGCTGTGGCTGGTCTTTCTTGGCAACACAGACACAGCAACAGCTTAGTGCCTACATATAAGAGCATCCACAGATGGCAGAGTCTGAAGCCCCTCCTCGGCACTACTAAATCCCAGATCTCACAGAGCTGTGCACTGAAGAACAAAAAAATAGAAATTTCCACTGCCATTTATAACTTTTGGAAATCATGGAAAATTAGCCATCACAGAGTTAAGAAGACTCAGAGGACCCTCAGGCACTAAAATGGACTTTTATTAACTAAAAGCATAAAAAGGCTCACTCAGTAAAATTAATTTTACACAATTATTCAATGAAAATACTTAATATTAGAATTTCACATGTGGGCTGTTTTTAGTATTTTAAGTATATTAAAGTAACCACTTTGAAAAGTGACATCTATAGCTTGTGAGAATTATCAAACTGCAGAGAAAGGGAAACAGGAAGTGCTGAGCACTTTATGGCCTGACATCTATAGCAGTTATCTTAATTGAGCTCCCATTTAACTTAAGAAAGTACCATTGCTCCCCTTTGCATAGTAGAAAAGTTAAGGGCAAGGAGAAAGCAAGTGCAAGCACTGAGACGTGGCCTATGGCCTGACCAGAGGGCAATTCTCCTTCCTTCTTTTCTCCCTATTAAACCCTAAACTAGATTACCATTCCAGAGTTTTAGGGAGAACAAGGGAAGATAAATTGAAGCTGAAATGGCTTGTCAAGTCTGTATCCCAGCAAATGATACTTTTAGGAGATTCATTATTAGAGCTCATTTGTGTGAAACTAAGCTATGTACAAGAAAAGAAAACTAACGAGTTTTCGAGCTGAGTTTTCCACTTATCACCATAGGATTGTGACAAATCCAGAAGGGCTGGAGACATCTGCGTGCAGAATGAGCAACGCATGTCTTTGCTTTCCTCCTCTATAGCAAAAGGCTGGAGGTGCCGGGCACTGCTCACTTGTTAGTGGTAGAGCACTCAGGAATTCTAGGTGTCAATGATTATCACCATTATCAGATCCATCTCAAAATACTTGTCCTTAAAGAGATAAGCCCATGGGGTGATTCTCTAGATTGCTGTAATATACTCCCTCCCCCATTTCCAGAATTGGGGTCTTGCTTTATTGAGGCTAAACAAGCTCTAGGCTCTCGAGAAAGTTCCATTATTCTACCAGCAGACTTGGGAGGCTGCAGACAGAGAGACAAATGTCCCTGCTTTGGACTCAAGCCCCTTGGGCTGGGGCTTAGGCTGAATGTGCTGTCAAATCAACTGGAAGAGTCAACATTTTAGAAACGGTTCAGTTCCAGTTTTATTTGTTGGGATCTAGAATCTTCCTCCTCTTTCATTTGGCTTTGAAATTGTAAACTTCAGTTGGGATCCAAACTGTTTTTCAAGATGGTCTTTTAAAACAAATATGTTAAGACTGGGAGGAAATCTGAGGTAAAAGAAATGATTCAGAACACAAATGATCACAACTTCATTTTGTTGAAAAAAATATAATAAATGCCCCAGCAGTGTGCTCAACAGCCTAAGTTTTTGTTTGAAGGACTCAGGATGTCAAATATACCCTGAGCCCCTACATTTTCCCATTATGACCGCTAGATCATCATTTCAGGAGACTGGAAGGAATATAATGAAGCCCATTTCTAGGTGGAAATCTAGGTCTGGCTTGTTCAGTCTCTTTAGCACACCTGACCCACCCTGTTGACCTGAGCTTTCAGGTAACGCCCTCATTTCCAAAAACAACGCCCATAACCAGCAAGCTTTACTACTTGTGTATGGGCCAAACACATTGACTCACTGTCTCTCTTAGCAAGAGAGGGAATTCTCATTTCTTGAGTAGCTTATTTCTTTATCATTATCCCATTATCATTGGTTTCTTAAACATTATCACAAGACTAAGTAGTTTTATGTGCCAGGTACTGTGTAAAAGACATGCACTATCCTATTTGATCTCCAAAATATGGTGAATGGGAAATGATTGTTATGAGCATTTGACAAATGAAGGTTTCCAAGCTAGTAAATAACAATGTTGGCACCTAAATTCTGGCCTCTGGATGCTTTTTCCTTTCTCTGGAGGCAGCTATAAACACCTTTACAACCTCTATTAGAACAACAAAGAGGCTCAGGTTCTGTTAGATTTGGTGTTACCTACCTTGAGTTTTAGCAAGTCTCTGTGTGAATGAATATTGTCACCTATAAAATGGGCACTGCAATATATAGCTACAAAGGTAGTACTATGGCTAAATAAGAAAAATATCCCCTGGAAATCCCAGGGTAGTTCCCACCACTCACTTGCTCAGCAGATGTTCTTTCTCTGCCCGTGAGTAACCATGAAGTTTCTGATATTTTCAGTAGAAAGAAAATCTTGGGGCCCCCTTCCCTGCAGGGGAACACCTAGCCCAGCCTTGACTTTGGGATGAGTGGATCAGACTTGCCTGGAATGGATTTGCTGCGCTTACCCGACCCACTTTGGGACTTCTTGCCCTTTTGGGGGAGAGGATGGGTAGATGGGAAGGGGAGAGGCTGAAGGCTGACTGGGGGGGGGGGGAGAAGGGAGGCGGACGGGGCGGGGGGGGGGGAAAGAGGGGAGGAAAGGACACAGAATTTAAATTCTCATGCTATGGAACAGCTCTGAATTTTGAAACCAGCATTTCTTTTATGAGAAGCAAGAAAGAGGAAATGGAGAAAAATTATGCTTGTTAGAATCCAACAAACCTACCTCTCCTGGTGTCTGTGGCAGCTCAGCCTTGCCCAACATCTGATCCATCCTGTCAGATTGTATTCCCAGTGGTCCCCTTCTCAGTTTGTCAGTTGACTAAGTGATAATTGGATTAACAATTCAGTGTGATCAGAAGTTAACATGTGCATTTTAAGGAGCTGTGTTGTGGGGATAGTACGCCTTGCTTTTGTTCATACACTGCAGGGAAGAAAGCTACTGGCTTGCAAGGTGTGTAAGGGCATGCATAGTTAAGGTCACCAGGAGGAAAGTCACTGGTGTGCTTTGGGATGCTCACTGGCCATCCCATTACTATAGGATAGTAGAAGTGAAAACTGTGGTCAGGGGCTGGGGAAACAACTTGCATAGCGCTTGTTTGCTGATTTAGTATTTTACTAAGTGAGTAATTAAGAAATTAGTTCAATTGAGCAGGACCGATGGCCCAGAAATAGAGGCACATGCTGCACAAGCCTTACCTGAGTTCAAGCCATGGAACCCATATTATGGTGGAGGGAGAAAACTGATTCCACAAAACTGTCCGCTGACCAGATGTGTGCAGTGGCACTCATGCCAATACATTATGCATACATGTGAAAACACAATAGTAAACTAGAAATTAACTTTAAAAAGCCTGAGTATAGAAAGAAAAGTT
Organism: Phyllotis vaccarum; assembly: GCA_033318265.1. Taxonomy (NCBI): domain Eukaryota; kingdom Metazoa; phylum Chordata; class Mammalia; order Rodentia; family Cricetidae; genus Phyllotis; species Phyllotis vaccarum. The sequence continues at coordinate 82,306,483 of JARWLC010000003.1, forward strand.
GGGCATCAAAAGGGAACCGCAGCAAACAAAACTGGTAAGTTATATAAGTATGAAGACCATGAAGTAAGGGGAAAGAAATGTTCTTTGTGGGAGAATTTGAAGTTAGTTACCTCAAATATTAATGGCCATAGAAGAAAGTATTTACACAATGTGGTTCCTGAGACAATTTTTGTGGGGAGCTAAAGCTCGTGTTCTAAATGAAAAAGAAATTTAAAAGGCTTTTTTAAAAGTTAAAATACCTTTTAGTCATTTTCAGTTTCAACAAGTTTCAAAGTTCTTCATGTTAGTTAAGACTCTTTTATTAGCTCTTATGTCTGGGAGGACCTTGTATTTGAAAGGTTCAGATGAGAAGCACTAAAAACCATAAGAGGAATGCATTTTGTATTTAATTTATCTTCTGGGATGCACAAAAGCTTACTATTGCTACACAACAGTCAAGCTACGTGTTTCCTAAACCTACAAAGGACCAGACAGTGTAGGGGTTTAAGGAAGTGCTAATAACCTCCCACAGATTCTACACAAGACAACTAGAGACTTCTGATGTTTCCAGAACTGCTAATATTGAGTCACCTATGGAAATCAGATGCTGATAACTGAATCTCATCACTGTAGGAGCAGAAGTCATCCCCTGGCATTTTGTCACTTGTGACAAGTCCCTGTGCACTGTCTTCCAAGGACATTCTGACACATGCTAAAGGAATGGGAACCTACTCCTGAAAGACTAAGTTCCTGGCATAAATGGCAGTTCCATCAGCCAATGAAACTGGCCATTTTTTTTTAAAATAAAATTTTATTTGTTTGCTTGCTTTAAAGACAGGGCTTCATGTAGCCTGAGCTGGCCTTGAGTTCACCCACCATATAGTAGAAGATGAGCTTGAACTCCTGATCACAGAAGGCCCACTGCTGTGGGGTTATACTCATGTACATTGTAGATATTTGTTCTTCCTACTGGTTGAATAAAATGCTGATTGGTAAGAAGGCAGACAGGAAGTATGGGCAGGGCTACCAGATTAAGAAAACTCTGGAAAGAGGAAGAACAGAGGAGAAATGCCAGGTAGACGCAGAGGAAAGGAGACAAAATGCTGGTCAGGGAAAAGGTACTAAGTCACTTGGCTAATCATGGGTTAGTTTAAGAATAAGGGTTAGGAAGTAATATGCCTGAGACATGGGTCAAACAGCATATAATTAATATAAGACTTTGTGTGATTATTGGACCAAGCAGCTGTGGGCGGTCTATTTGGGACAGCTAGTCTGGATCTTGGGGCTAGTCTGAGCCAGAAGCTTATTATAACAGTTCTCAAGCCTGTACTCTCTCCCCAAGGGCCAGGATCACACAGTCTTCTTTAAAATAGCTAAGTATCTGTGATAAGGAACAAGATGACATTTAATGAGAAAAACCTTTTCTTTAGTGGGTTAAACATAAGGTGAAGGTTTCAACATCAGAAAGAGATCCATGCAGAAGGTTGGGTGTTTCTTACTTTTGGTCAAAACATCAACATATAACTTAAATGGTTAAGACCACAATCTGCTAACACTAGTACCACAAAGATACTATTTTTATTCTGTAATTTCAAAAGCAACTTTATACAGAAGGGTCATTTTGGGGGAATACACAAGCAACATTAAAAAAAAAAAAATAAGGGCTGGAGGTATGTGGCTTAGTGGTATAAGTGCATGCCCAGCATGCCTAAGACTCTGTTCTCAACCCACAGTACAGCACAAAGGAGAGAGGGAGGGAGGGAGGATGGAAGGAGGATGGTGTTTTATAGTAGTCTTAGAGGCGCTTTATCTTTGCTTCTGATTTATCTTCAACTCATAGTCATTTATAGCATTTTTTTTGTTGCACTTTCCCCTACACCTCAACTTTAATGCCAACACTTTATGATTTATAAGTATAAATTCACAATTTTGGGCAGCTGTGGATCTGTCACAGAAAAAGCAATCCCTTGTGTTCACTTTACTGTTTTCTATTACTGGTTGTTAGACCTTGCCTGAGGCTCTTCAGTCAAGGCACACATTTCTGTAGCATGGGTACCTTAACCTAAAACTGTGCAAGCAATAAAGAAGATAGTGACGAGCCAGCACAGAGGTATTGGGCCTAGAGTATCCTTTGGTGGAAGGATCAACCTGGTTAACAAACATCCATAGGCTCTGAGCTGCTAGTCACATTCTGCCTACATATATGGCCATAGTATCCTGAACGTGCCCTAGATCATATTTTTTGAGAGCTATTACAGGGAACAAAGTCACTCAGAATTGAAAACTTGGGTGTACTTTGGATTCTTTTTTCTTTGAATTTTGTCTGGCATCTCCTTCATTAGTGTCTTTATTCTCCTTTGATGACAATTACTAAGTTTGGTTGAAGTGAATGTGTCTCATCTACAGGTTGGGAACACATGAGAGCTTCATGTTTCTACAAGAGATAGAATAATTATGAGGACTGTTTGCATTTTCCTTGCCCTGTGGGCTTGCTTGTCTGTGTGTATATGTGCATAGCCAGACATTCTGGTTTCTTATATGTCTTTGTGGCTAGGCATTCATAGACACTATCAGCATATCATAGACAGCTCCATCTCTGTATTCTTATGGCACCTGTCCCAAGAAGCTCACCATGTGCTCTTTACTCACATTGCCTGATTGGAGCTGTAGAAATCTACCTTCTATGAACAGTGGCCAATGTTAGAAACTTGAAACTTCTAGTCTCAAAAGCTCACTACAATTTCAACCACTATATGTCTGTTGCCACTGGACTCTTCTTCACTGGGGCTCACTGAAGCTTCTCCTGTCTTCCAAGGCACGTTTCCAATGTCTTCCTTTATACTCAGGGAGGCTGCCTCTTGCCAAAGGTTGACAGTGATTTCATGGAAGGAGTGGCCACCAGGTGGGAAATCATTCACTATCAGCTCTTTTTGTTTCTAAGTTTCCCCTCTGTTGCTAATTATGCTCCACAAGTAACACCTCTTCCACGGTGGGGAGGAAGAGGATGCATTAACAACATACCTGTCTCAGAGGAAAATGCACACCATATGGCAAGGACATGAAAGACTGCTAACCTCATTCTGCACCCCTTCTCCTGCTCTGCAATGAACACATCATGTGCTCTTAGCTCTCAGGAGGCCTGGCTTGATCATTCTAGGCCAACATGGCTCTTGTCGCTAGACTGTCACATCACCTGTCTCCATTAAGCAGGTTTCAGCCCTACCAGACCTCAGTCCCTAGATTAGTATCTGACTTTTCACAATATAGTATTTGCTGACTGAACAGGTCAACTATGAATTCTCACTATCTTGTCTTACTTTCTCTTACTCCTTTTCTGACCATATAAATGTAAGAAGCACAACAGTAGTGAGTACCAAGGCTGCCTCTTGTTGGAGCTACAGCTCTGCCTCCATCCTCCATGAGAGCGTGTTCTTGTGTCTGGTTGTGAGTTCCCTCCACTCCCTCCAATCCCTGAATTCCATTATGAAGTACTAAAACGCACGTAAGTTAGGAATAAGACTGGGCTCTTAGCTTGACTTCACTTTTCACTCTCTTTTTTCTGTTTCAAAAAGCTTTATTTTTGCTTGGTCTAAGACTTGGGAGAGGCTCCAGGGCAGTTACAAAGCTGCCTAGTGTCTGAAAGGTTCAGATGAAGGTCTTGAGGCTGGCTGGTGCAGAGCAGAAGAAGCCCCGTTCACTGTTTTTAAGTTAACAACTAATCTATGGTTGTCAAATCTGAACATTTCTTGCAAGGCCACAAAGCTGAAAAGAGCTGGATTTGAATCCAGATCTATGTGGTACCAAAGCATTCCCCTTGTTCCAAACATAATGAACTCACTAAATTGTTTTGACATTTCCCCATTACATATGTTAGTCTTTTTCAGTGGCTCCATAATGATTCCAGTGAGGAGAGTCACTGGTAGGGTAGTTTTTGTCTTCTAGTTCCAACAGCAATCCATAGCTTAGGGCTATAAATGCAGGTAATGAGGCTTGTACAGCACAATCTGCACAGTAACAGAATTTAAAGAACAGGCTTGGTTGGCACCTAGGAAGCATGTTTTTATAGAGCTTCTGGTGCACACGTCAGGCTCACAGCAAACTATTTCTGTTTTGGCTATAACTGTGCACATGCGTATGTATGTGTGTGAACATGCCATGGAATGTATGCAGGCATGAGAGGGAAGTGTCAGGAGCTGGCTCTTGCTTTCCATTTCACTGAAGCAGTCTCTTTTATTGTTTCTGACACTGGGCTGAATACTCCTTGTTTCACTTCCCATCTTGAGGTAGGAATGCTGGGGTTACAGATGCACACCACTGCATATAGCTTTTCACTTGGGTGCTGGAGACCAAATTCAGGCTCTTGAACTTGGTGGCCATTAAAGTATTATGTTAACTACCCTTTCGCTGCTGTTATCAAAATATCAGAGTGAAAAAAAAAAAACATAAGAGGAGGATTATTATTTTTGCTCACAGTTTTAGAGGGTTCAATCATTTTCTCTTGGTTCCATGTGTTGGGATGTGTATCTTGGCAGTGCCAGTACATGGTGAAGGAAGTTCTATACCTCACTACAGTCAGGACACAGAGTGAAGGAGAAATATTAGAAAATGTCAGGGCAAGATATAGCTCTATGGACCTACAACCACTCCTAATTTCTCCAATTAGGACCTACTTCCTACTTTTTATCATTGCTCAATATGCCAAAAATGAAGCCATCAAGGGATCAATCCATGGATTATTTCAGAGCCCTCATTAGCTTTCTCTGGAAATGCCTGCAGAGACATACTCAGAAGTAGTGTGTTTTAATAACCTCCAAGTTATTTCTTAATCTAACCAACTTCAAAGTGATAACTAACCATCATAAGCATGAAGAACTGGTTAAAAATTGGTAGAGTCTTTTATAATTTAAAGGGACAATATAACTTACCCAGAAAATGTCTAATTCCACAATACTACTCTGCAAACTGAGATCACTGAAGAACTCTAGCATAAGGCAGGAAGTACAGGAATGCATCTAGGTTTTCATGTGGTACATCCTGGTGCATGGTAAACTTGAACAACACCTGCGCTGTAATATATGGCCTAATCTGAGGAACTTCCTTTTTCGGGGAATGGGGCAATTCCTCAGAGATAAGAAAACAAAGTGCATGTAAAACTGAGGTCCATCTTTGGTTTTTCCATTTATTTCTAGTATGAATCTTGGCAGGATAACAAACCTAAATCTATTTTAGTCTCAGTTTCTTTCCTTTAGCAAGTGGTGATGAGAGAGACTCAGTGTTTCTCTATTCAGATCTGTAGACATTAAGGAGGCTTCCAATACCATTTGATGCTAATACAGACCTCACAGGCAAAGGATGTGTTGGGCCATCTCCAAGTTCAAGTACCCGAAGCCATCTCCACCAGAAGTCAGCCAATAACAGCATGTTGACCAAGAAATCCTGTCTATACTACTGTGTTCTAATAAGAGACTGAGAATGTACCTCTAGATTTTGGTTATGTTAAACCTTAACCCCTTTGCTACTTCATTTGATGGAATGGTGCACACTTCTGCGGCAGGGGTTGGCTTTAGGAAAAATGAAGCTGAGATAGCTGCTTTCCCCTCTATCTAATGAACATATGTTCAGAAAGCATAAATTTGGGCATAAGTAGAGCCTAATTTCCAAAATTGAACACTGAAAGTTTTGGTTGCCAATGATAAAGTTAGTTGTTCATGCAGGAATTAGAATTTTGGAAAGGTGGACTTTTTGAACTCAGATGGCTCCTTACTTATGGTAGACATGGGGCCTGATAAATCCACTGGTAACTTAGAACAAACAAACAAAGCACAAAATAGCATCCACTATCCCTAAGCTAGTAAACATCACAGCTTGGGAATAGCAAACTGGAGGGTATTGGATACTGGTCCTTTTGACTTCCTGATTGGCTGGGAGTTGTGGTTTGTTTTAACAGAAAGCACCATGAGTTTCAAATACTATATGATACACTGGCAGTCTGCAAGACACTGAAATTCAACTTACAAAATGAACTGCTTTCACATTAGGGAGGGCTCAAAAGCTTGCTTACTTTATTCATTTATTTTTTTTTATTATTTATTTATCCATCATTAATTTATTTATTTGGTTTTTCAAGATGGGGTTTCTTTGTGTATTCCTGGCTGTCCTGAAACTAGCTCTGTAAATCAAGTTGGCCCTTGAATTCACAGAGATCCACCTGCCTCTGCTTCCCAAGTGCTGGGATTAAAGGGATGCACCACCACCTCCCGACATGACCCATGATGTTTTAATAGAAACCATTGTTAAGTGGGAAGCTATATTTAAAGAGTGTATAGTGTTTTTATTTGCAAGTTTTTTTTTAAAAAAATAACCAAATTTATGAAAACATAAAAAAGTTTTCATATGAGACTGATGGATAATGAATATGATTCTTAAAATATTATATGATAATTATATGGAAAATCTGCATACTCTGGGGAACTGAAGTCTTCCAAGTGACTCACTCAAGTGAAAACTAACCCAAACTACTGTTACTATCTGTAACAGAATACAAGAAGTCCACAGATGTGGTTTCTCAGTTCACCTTTGTGGGAATGCCTTTCTATATGCTATGAATATCAATCTTTAAATAAAGGTGCTGTTTTGGCCCTTGATAGGCACTATAGAAAAAGTAGGCAGAGGAATCAGAATAGGTAGGAAAGGAAGTGTGGAGTCAGGGGCAGATTGACCCAGCTGCTGAAGAAAAAGCATGTAAGGAACACAGGTGAGCTATGGGCCACGTGGCAGACAGATTAATAGAAATGGGTTCAGTTGAGATGTAAGAGCAAACTAGCAATGTGCCTAAGCCATAGGCCAAACAGCATGAAGTCAATATAAGCATCTGAATCATTTCTGGGGGCCTGAACAGCAGCGGCGGGTGGCTAAGGAGTCTGGTGTGGCAGGGTCTGGGCCTCTGGCCACATGGGACAAAGAAACCACACTACTACACACCTTACAACTAAACACAGCATCATTTGATAAATTTTTGTGTACTATAATCACCCTTAATCACCTGTAAAGTCTATTAAAGTAGCTTTCCCCATTCAGCTACTTTTAAGCTGAATTCCCTTAATTACTTCAATATGAACAAAATCACAACAGATTAGAAGCAGGATCAGATACAAGACTCAAAGCTGCCTTCAAGTTCAGAAGATGGCTCAGTCACCTTGTTTTCCATGCAAGCATGAAGAACTGAGTTGGGAAAGCGAGCATCTCTATAAAGGCATGGTGTGTCTGTAACCCCAGAGCTGAAGAGAAGAGATGGGGAGCATTGAGAGAGGATCCCTAGAGCTCAGTGGCCAGAAAAATTAAAATAATCAAATGAGCTAGAGGTTCAGTGACAGACCCTGCCTCAAAAAACATGGAAAGCAATAGAGGAACAAGCCCAACACTGATCTCTGGGGACACACACACTACACATGAGTTTCAATGAACACAGATTTCTGAAATATTGCAAAAGACATACATTGTTTCCTATCTTCTTGCAAAGAGTTTCACTTAGAAAATATAGTTCATTTCATTAAACTGGCTTATTTATGTTAAGATGTACTGATCTATTTTGAATTTATAAGAAAATAGTTTAGGCTTTTAATCATTAGTCTGAGAAATACAAGAAGATATCACTACACAAAGAAGAGCACAAAGGGCCCCGAAGCTTACGAAATGTCAAGTGGGTGAAATAGAGAGTCCTCTGAGAGCCTCTAAGCATGTGTACAGGGATGGATGATGAACTCTAGAAGGGTTTTGCTTTTTCATTATGTTTTCATCCCCATCACCTTTGTTTAAAATATAATATGGCAGAAAAATGTAAAAAGTTCTAACACTAACAGAAATTCATCTAGATGAAATCTAATTAAAATATCAGTAATTGGACATGTTAGAATAGATTAAACAAAAGGTTCAGTAGAAATCATATTAACATGTAACTCTTCAGAAACTTACGTTACTGAATTTGAATGGATATTGAAGGAATATCTCATAAATTATTTTCAATTTCATGATTTGTTTTTTCCCCAGTTTTAAGAAAGTCACAAGATTCTATTGGTTATGCATAATTATGGTGATATGTTATATATTTAATAAAACCAGTCTGGAATATCAGAGAACAGATCCACCCACAGTCAATCAAGGAGTGTCAGAGAGTGGTAACTCACATCCTTTAATCCCAGCAGGGGAAAGACCGGGAATGGTGACCTACACCTTTAATCCATAACTCCAGAGACAGATCTTTCTGTGTTTCTGTGAGTTCAAGACTAACTATCAAATAGCCCACACCTTTAATCTTAACTTGGATGTGAACCAACTGGGCAAAGAAGGTATTTAAGGCAGGCGTAGGAAGACAGATTATTCAGTAGAAGCAACAGGAGCGAGCTGAGGAAGTTGGAAGACAGCTGGGTGAGATCTGACTGTGGTGTTTCCTCTCTTTGATATTCCAGCTTTTCCTTGATATTTGCCTCTGATTTTCCTTTATTACAACCAGAATTCGTACTACACTTAGTGCCCAACATGGGGGATGAACCCATGATCCTGAGATTAAAGTCTCATGAAATGGATGGCCCAGATGATTCAACATTTCAGAGAACCTCTGTTGCAGTTTCCTCTGAGCTTGGCTTCCAAAACAACTTCAAGGATACTGGCTGAAATGACCCAGCCTTAGAGACTACTTCACTAAGGATTTGTCCATAACCCTACATTTTCTTTGGTCCCCATTCAGTAGGAAGTAGCCTAGAGAACTACGTCCACATTCCCAAAAAATGGATTATGGATGTTTGTCTTTGTTTACAATGTTGGTTATAAGTTGTTATAGATAATGGGGGAAAAGGATATTATATTTGGGGTTCTTGTCTTAAAAAGAAAAAAGGGGATATGTTGTGGGAGTATGTTCTGGTATGTTGTAAATATTTGTTCTTCCTAATGGTTTAATAAAAAGCTGATTGGGCAGAGGCACACAGGAAGTGGGGGTGGGGCTACCAGACTAAGAAAACTCTCGGAACAGAAAGAGCAGAGCAGAGAAATCAGTGTAATGCCAGAGACACCAGCAGAGAAGCCAGCAGATGCAGAGGACAACTATGCTGCTCTGAGAAAAGGTACTGAGCCACATGGCTCAACAAGATAAAAATCATGGGTTAGTTTAAGGGTAGAGAGTTAGCAAGTTATATGCCTGGGCCCTAGATCACTCAGTATAAAATTAATAAGAGCATCTGTGTGTTTCTGTGGAACTGTGGGTCTGTGGATCTGGACCACAGGCTGGATAGGCCAGAAACTTTTTATTACACATAACTTATCTGGAAAAAGAACAGTTTCTAAAACATTAAGAAAACAGTAATGCATTCAAAATTATTTTAAATTAGTTTGTCAAAACCAAAACAATCATAAATCCCTTTCTGTCTTTGTAGCTAGCAACATCAAATTCAAGACCTTAAGTTTACACTAAGTAAACACAGAATTCTACCACCGAGCTATACCTACACCTGAGTATTACTTTCTAACATATGCTGGATACTCAAAATTTCTGTAAGTATCTTTAGGATTTTGATGACAATTAATTTGAAGAGAAGAACAGTTTGTCAACTCTATTAAAAACATTGCCAGATCTGCAAGTCTCTAGTCCTATCAGTATCATTTTTAAAACAAAAATGTCTATCTTATATTCTTGTCTTGGACAACAACCTAAGTATCCCTGTCAAACTACTTGGCTTTTATCCCTGCTCAACTCAGCAGGCCAACCATCTGCATAAATAAAAATGCAGGCATCTGCTATATGGCAAACGGTCTCAAGGGCAGATGTTTCTATCCTTGTGTTCATGTCACCAGGGCTAGATACATTATTTGAACAGATGTACACAATCTCAAAGTGTTGTGTCCCATAGTGAAATGTCTCCAACTGCTTTCTATCAGAATACATAACTGCTATTTGCACCTGCATTTATGATAATGATAGAAAGCAGCAGGGGTTCTGACAAAGTGAGATGTGATGCTATGAAATATATTTACATGGCTAATTGGAATTCCTGGAGACTACGCTGCCAAGGGGCCACACTGACATTACCACATGTCCAAGTAAACTGCTTATCCTCCTGATTTTTTAGTATAGGTACTTCAATAAAAGTACTAATCTGAATTTATTCACAACAATATTTTAAAATTTAATATTTAATCCCAAAATAAAATAAGCTTCCAGCTATGGTCTACTCCATTATTTTAGGCCACCCTGGTCATTTCCACTTGGCTGTACAATGATATAAAACTAGGTGTGTATGTTTCCCATTTGTCCTCTGTCAACAAAATAACATACTGATAATGTACAGCAGTGTTTTGTAGAAGTTATTGCACTGGAGAGTCTTGATTTCCAACACTAAACAGTTAACTAAAACCAGCTTGGGAATGTCATTTATATTTGCTCGGTAGCATAAAGTGGCACAAAGGTCTAAGAGCAACACTTAGACCATTTGTTAGGATCAAAATGTTTCCATATGAATTTCGCATCTCAAAAACATATATTGTAGTGCCTAAGAATGATCCTGTCCCCTACCCAAAGAGGTCAAGTCACAAAGCAGTGTCAAGGGCTGGAGAGGGAGCACAGAGAACAGTCTTCTTTAAAGCTTTTGCTAAGTACAGTGCTGTGGTTAGTGGAGCTGGATAAGTAAGATACACTGACTGCTGTTAGTGTGAGCCTCAGGGCTCTGCCCATTTCCACCTCCTCAATGCTGGGGTTACAATTGAATACCACCACAACTGGTCTCCCTTTTATACTTGGGTTCTTCAGAGTCAACTCAGTCTTATGTTCTTTACTCACTGAGCCCTCTCCCCTTGACTAATAAGTTTTATTCTGTACATTATCTTAAGATTTCTTTTGTTATAAAAGAATTTTCAAAGCGTATTTACTAACAGTTAATTTTTGTTAAAGATTCTATAGTCACAAATTTGCCTATATAGTGAAATTTATTTTTAACTCCAAATGCTCATGGCATTTTCCTGCTCATTCATAAACATGTGCAGAGCATGGAAAAATCTGAGCTACATGACACCTCACAGCCGAGGTCAGGCAACGTGATGCTCTACCTTCATGTTTCAGCTTTAATGCTATAAATAAGAGTTCTTTTCATGGTATATTTAGCACCATGTTTTTGTATATTGTATTTTTTTTTCTTGGTGAGTCACTATTTAGAATGGTTCTCAAGCACAGTGCTGAAGCCTTGCTTCACGTTCCTAAATACAAGAAAGCTGTAGTGTGCCTTAGGAAGACAGTAAGAATGAAATCTTTGCTCTAGCACATATTATTCTGCTGGGTCTTTGGGTTAAGTGTTAATGAATCAACTATATTAAACTAAGCATCTTTACAGTGAAATATGAAAAGTAAAATTATTTATTGATTGCTGTGACCAAGGCCCACAGAAAGTTAACTCTGTGTATCTCTACAAAGAGTGGTTGTTCAGTATTGGCTAGGGCAGTGTTCTAGAGACTTCAGAGAGTACTCAACTGTAAACAGCAGCCAGCTGCCTATATCTTCCCTCACAGATCCATCACCAGGCATGTGATGCTGCGCCTGCAGAGGACTGCTGTTAGCCAAGGTATCTTCCCTCACAGATCCATCACCAGGCATGTGATGCTGCGCCTGCAGAGGACTGCTGTTAGCCAAGGTATCTTCCCTCACAGATCCATCAGCAGGCATGTGATGCTGCGCCCGCAGAGGACTGCTGTTAGCCAAGGTTGCAGGGCACAGAAAAGAGGACTCAGAAGAATGTTTCATTTCTGTTCACTGGACTGAGAGGAGAGGCAGAGAGGAGGCAATAGGAAAAAAATCCTAGAGGAGGCTAAGAAAGCTGTTTTTGTATAATAGATAATGAGGCAATAATAATTCTTAGTAAAATTCTCACAAAAGTAAACTCACGCTGGATAGCATCATGGGCTCCTAACAAGAACAGACAGGAGAGCTGAGCTGATTTGGGCTTTGCTCTTTACTCCTTGTGCGCTGCCTCTCTGAAGGCAGTAAATATTTGTTAAAAGAATATTTGCTTCCACTGACCTTAGAACTCTATCTAGTTTGGTGTTTCATTGAAAAGCAAAGATTGGAACATTTACCCAGTCTGCTGTGATTTACAAACATGTTTGGGGACCTGAGCATCTATAACATAATTCAGTAGACATGTGAGAGCCTATTTCATGCCAGTGGATTTTTAACTCTGCTAAGGACAGAGAATTCATCAGGAATTATATAGACAATCCAAGATGAGTTGCATCTTTTATCTTCTAATTTTAAAAACAGGCAAATACTGTAAGTTCTAAAATGCCATATTCATAAATATGATATTGTTTATGTCTGTAGGATATAGACAATCATTTAAGTACAGAAAATATGAAGACATCTCTTTTGTTACTACTACAGCCCTTTACTTTGTTTTACTTATTTTCTAGAATTCCATAACTTGCTTTACTACTTACTCTGAGCCCAGGCTGCCCTGGCATTCACTCTCTAGCTAACTGACTTGAAACTCATAGTAATTTTCCTGTTTTCATCTTCCCAAGGACTAAGATTACAGGTGTGAGGCACCACACCTGTCTATTATTTTTAAAAGTATTTATGATGATGGTGGTGCTGGTGGTGATGGGGTGTGTTTGTGTGTGTAGGTCAGAGACTAATGTTGGTTCTCCAATCATGTTCCACCTCATTTTCTTTTAAATTTTATTATGTTTATGTGTATGGATATTTTGTCTGCATATATATCTGTGTACCACATGCATGATGGTGTCCTTGGGAAGCTCGAAGAGGGTGTCAGATCTTCTGGAATTGGAGTTATATATGGTAGTGGGCCATCAAAAGCAGCAAGTGCTTACAACCACTGAGCCATCTTTCCATCATCCCCTTAGCCAGCTTTTCACATGGGTTCTCGGGGTTGAACTCAGGTCAAAATGCATGCGCAGTAAGTACTCTATTTCCATAGTGCCTTAGACATATGTTACCAAATCAGAACATCCAGCCTTGTAAACGCTGCCGTATGGAATTATAAGGACAGTAACGGCAGTGGCTTTGCAGTTAGTATAGCAGTGGTGGGACCTACAGTGCTGCCTCAGGGCATCTGCCCTTTACCACATCCACTTTCTATTCATTCAGTATATACAGCACTCTTATTTAGGTTAAACATGTGTTAGGGCAGAGTACACAAATGCAGCACAAGACCAGAGCAAGGGTTTCCCACCTGCACTTGACTTGCCTAGAAAACAGTAAAACCAAATCACAAGTTGGCAAATGACTAAGTTCTTAGGGATTCCTATAAAATAGAGCCTCTGCTGGGTGTAAACAAAATTCCTCCTGCCTCATTCATGGTATAGACTTCAGTGAACTCTTCCCAGAACACGGAGACTACTGGCCAGGGCATTTGGCCATATGGTGTGTGTGTGTGTGTGTGTGTGTGTGTGTGTGTGTGTGTGTGTGTGTGTGTGTGTGTGTGTGTAACACTAAATAAATGCACTTGTATTTTCACTGCCCCCTATTTCCTGTACTGTCCAGTAGCCCAAGCCTCATTTAACTCACTCTGTAGACATCAGAGCATGTGATAGAACCACCTGGGCCATCATTGAACCTGCTTTCAACATGTTATCTCCTTAGGTGAAAGTATACTAATAGAATACTTTCCTTAAGTGTCACAACTCTGCTAAATGATATCCCATGTCAATTACAAATTGAAACATGTGTGTGCATGTTTATAAAGCTTAAATTCAAAAATTCCATATTTATAATCAGCCATCATTGATTTAACTCCATCAATCAGTATTTACTTATTAAATGGCATGTGTCCAGAAAATTTCTCATGCCACACAAACTGTTTTCAGAGACAAGAATATCAGCAGAATAATAACAAATGAATCTAGTATTTTTCTTTGCTAGAATATTAGTATTAATCAGGAAACATTTGAATGAATGAGTAAAGTTAATGAAATACTGGGCAACCTTTAGGCTCCAGTTACTCATTTAAAATTGCTTTCCATTACTTGAGTAATCTTCTGTAATATAATTTCTGCTCATATTGACTTAAAATGACTTTATGAATTTAGATATATAATTGGGTATTGATCAGAAAGGAAAAGGGTATGATCAAACGATTATTCGTAATATACTTTGTGTGTTTATACATTGACAGTGGAGACAGACAGTGGCCTTTGGGTTATCATGGATCTGGGTTCAAATCAGTGGATTATTGGTTAGCATTTTTTTTCATTTCTTGAGCTTTTAAAATGAAGATTACACCGAGCCTATGGAGAGCACTAAGTGAACAAAGGATGAAAGCTGTAGTAGAGTGGCCGTCATCCCACATACTTGACTGATGGCTAGTTGTTTGTTTTTGCTGTTATCCCTCTTTTCTCTATCACACTTCAGGTCTGAAGCACCAGAAAAGATGAAGGAGGAAGTTACCAGGGATACTAAGTCTCAAGAAGGCAATGGGGCTGCATCTGAAGGCCAAGTCAAAGCTACAAGACACACAGTTCATTGATTAGAGACACATCACAAAGACTTGTAGCATCTTAAAGCTAAAAATGAATGTTTGAGAACCCTGGACGGGGTGTGTGTGTGTGTGTGTGTGTGTGTGTGTGTGTGTGTGTGTGTGTGTGTGTGTGTGTGTGTGTTTGTGTGTGTGTGTGTGTGTTTGTGTGTGTGTGTGTGTGTAAAATTAGAAGGTCCACTTTCTTGATAGGTGTCCTACTGGTTTTTCTTCTGTGCAATTCTGTCTCTTGTTTGTGCAAAGAAAGAGGAGACCTAGTTGGAACGCTGAATATAGCACGTCTGCTACTGGCCAATCCGAAGAACACACACCAGAAAGCTCAGAAAGTCTGTGTCCTTCATTTCCACTTCTTCCCAAGACTCAGTGTTCAGAGCTTAAATTCTGTGTATCTCCTGTTGGCCTGCTGTGTGGATGACATCTAAGACATGTAGTCTGTCCCAGCTTACTATGCTTGGCTTTCTAAGGGAACTAGACATCATTCCAAGCAGGAGGCAGCTTCATGCACATCCCTCTCATGATAGAGTATAACAATTACAAAGAGTGACATGTGTAAGTGCCCACTCTGTGGTCAGTAATATGTGGGGCGAGGTATATAAATTAGCTCCATTAATCTCCATTACAGACCAAGGTGGGATTTACTATTTTTATTTTACAGAGTTAGAGAAAAGGGTGTTTGGGTCACATCATGAATCTAAGATTATAAAATTAAAAGGAAGAACTAAACTATGAGCCCAGTTTCTATTTTTTTTTTTTTTTTTAAAGACAAGGTACTATCTTCTGGGAGGGAAAGATCAGAGTATTTGTCTCATTTATTTTAAATATCTTTATAGTAAACTCTCTCTTTTTGCTAAAAGTTATGCCCTATACTAAGATTATTCGGTTTTACAGCATGAAAGAGGATGTCTTTTCTTATACATACCCATGTCATAATTTATTTTCTGTATAGAAGGTATTATGCAGGAGAAAGGAAAGATGTGTATTCCTCCTACATGTTAGTTTATTCTTTATAGAAGGACAATGTAATTCGTCTTTATTATAACTATTTCTACTTATAATCTGTTTCTATAAACACACTAGAAACATCTGTTAAAAAATAATCATGGTATTATCTATGTGTGCTATTGATACTTGCAATTCTATCTACTAACTGAGGTGGGTCAATCCTGAAGTAGGTAACATGGTCTCAAAAAAAAAAAAAATCCTTCCTACCTGCCACAATTTACATGTCTCTATTTTGCCACATCCAAACTTGTTACCCAGCCAGATATCCCACATCTTTCTTCAGAGTCTAGCCTGATGAGTCTCCTTGACTTACCCAAGCCATACAAATACCCCAGCCTTCTAGATCTAGCCTGTGCCCCAATTTGTTTGGCTACCCCTGCCTGCAATACAACCAACCTCTGGGATTCCTCCCTATCTGCCAACCCATAACATACCTAATCTCCCTAGACAGCTAGATTGAGAATAGTCTTCTCCAGGGTATAATCTGGTGGTCTGCCTGTCCTGTCCCTCCATAACCTATCAGATTCTAGTGCTCACAACCAGTCTGGCCACCTTGCCTGTGTCACAACTAATCTCTAACAGAATCTACCCTGCCAACCCTTCAATAAAAGACATCTTGCATGCCACATCCAACATTTCCACCCAGCAAGATCTACCCCCACACTGCAGGCTTGGTCAGAAGGCACATCCTGTATATCAGCCCAGTAGTCTCTGTCCACCTGACTTCATTCCTCCCAAGCCATTTTCAATCTTTGTCTGTACATCCCCTGTTCTGCTCTAACCTGCTCTGTTGAAAACCAGATTCTCAATAAGATCACAGAAGAAAAATCAGCTAGGCTAAAGAAAAACCTATGTATACAGATACAAGAAGCAAACAGAAAACCAAATGAACAACAAAAGAAAATCCCCATGGCATATCACAGCTTAAACAACAAGTATACATTAAAAAATGAAGCGTATGGAAAGCTTCAAGAGAAAAAAAATGTATGTCACATATAAAGGAAAGCCCATCACAATAACAGCTGATTTCTTAAAGGAATTTTTAAAAGCCAGAAAAGCTTGGAACAATGCATTCCAAGTCCTAAAAGACTAGGACTACCAGCCTAGACTAGTATACCCAGCAAAACTATCTGCCATAATTGAAGAAGAAAAAAACTTTCCCTGATATAAATAGTCTATTTTTTTTTTATACAACAAACTGAATAAACAAACTGAAAATAACAGAAAGCACATTCTGGACTGAAGAGAATTCCAAGGGACTATGGAAAGAAATATGAAGCCATAATTTGTAAAACACAAAATACCGCTGAGAACATAAACAATAACACCAAAAAAAAAACTACATGAAGAAGGCAGTTAAGAAATACATTCCAACAATGTTAAATATCAATGTCCTTAATTCTCCAATCAAAAGACATAGGCTAATTGAAGGGATCAAGAAACAGAATCCACTTGTTGTCTACAACCAACATATTGGATAGAAAAACTTTAGAGTAAAAAGTGTTCCAATCAAATAGGGCCAGTGTGGTTGTCTGAAGAAAATGGCCCCAAAGGGAGAGGCACTATTAGGAGATGTGACCTTGTTGGAGGAAGTGCATTACTATAGGGGTGGGCTTTGGGGTCTTTTTCTCAAGCTTCATTCAGTATGGCAGCCAGTCTACTTCCTGTTGCCTGCAAAAGGTAGCAGCTCCAGCACTGTGTCTGCCTACATGCTGCCATGCTCCCTTTCCTGATCATAATGGACTGAACCTCTGAAACTGAAAGCGAGCCACCCCAGTTAAATATTTTCTTTATAAGAGTTGCCGTGGACATGGTGTCTCTTCATAGCAATAAAAACTCTAACTAAGACAGCCAGGAAGGAAGCAGGCATGTCTATCCAAATATTCCACAAAATAATACTCAAACTAAAATTTATTATAAGAGACATAGAGGGACAATTTATTGTAATCAATAGAATAGTTAACCAAGAAATCATTACTATCCTAAACATATGTACACCAAACTCTGGTGTACCCAATTTCACACACACACAAAAAATGTACTACTGGATTTAAGGACACAGATAATCATCAATACATTAACACTAGATTTCAATACACCACTTTTTCCAATAGGTCATCTGTCCAAAAAAAAAAAAAAAGTTAGAGAAATATCAGAACTAACTGACATCATGTACAAAATGGACCTAACAGATACTTAAAGAATATTTCACTCCAAAGAATCTACATTCTACTCAGCAGCACATGAAAGCTTTTCTAACATTCTGGGGAACATATAAATCTTTACAAATTCAAAAGACTGAAATAACTTGTTCTACCTTAACTGAATCAATGTAACAAAATGAAAACTCTGTAAGTGGGGGCTGGAGAGATGGCTCAGAGGTTAGAGTACTGGCTGCTCTTTCAGAGGTCATAAGTTCAATTCCCATCAACCACATGGTGTCTCACAACCATATATAATTTGATCTGGTGTCCTCTTTTGGCATGTAGGCTGAACAAGGTATATATAATAATCTTAAAATAACATCAACTGTGTTACAGCTCCAGGGGTAGGGAGGAGGTGAAAGGTATCCTGATAGTCACAAGTCAAGGAATACCACAAAGTCACACTGTACAACAAACCTCACACCAAAGATTTACTGGGAAAGACACATGGGGTGATGCCTTCCTGAATATGTATCATATCTCTTATAGGCCCAGTAAGGGCAGCCTCCATAAGTCTCTCGCCAATGTTTACAGCAATCTCTAGTTTTATCATAGAGAAAGCTAGCATAAGGAACAGGTGTTTTTAGAAATTGATTTAAGTGTTATAGGGATAACCTTTCGGAAACCTGCTGGTCCCTAGACACCACCATATAAGGGGCCTGGTTAAACTATTGAGTGTAGGTTTCCTGAATCCTTGAAATCTTAGTATAACAATAACACAGAGAGGGAAAGAGATCTCAAACACCTTTTTCTTTACCTTAAATCAGTTTCTTAGACCTTCAGAATTTCATTTACTCGCCTTAAAACACTTTCTTAGACTTTCAGAACTTTGTTAAGCTTTTGCATCCTCAGACCTTTCTATATTCTCTTAGACTTTCATTGTAACTGGGCTGCATTTTCACCAGTAGCCTCTCCTAGAATCTCTTTAGGAACTTCAGTCCTGCTACATAGTGCTAATCTCAGTTGCTCTCACTGACACACTCATGTCTTTTTAAAACTAACCACCTAGGTGACTCTTATATTACAAAGTTCAGTTACCAGCACAAGGTATGTTCTTGTCTGTGTAGGTTCAGTTTTAATACCTTGTTAAAGAAGCATTGTTCTTAAAATCCTATCATGAGCCCTGTTTTAATTTCTTTTCAGGAATTATGACACAAAAATATAGAAAACAGGGATGGGGGTAAGACCAGATGAAGAAGAAATGAATAAGGGAATTTACAGGGAACTGGATCGGCCTTTGAAATCCTATTGTAGAACACTTTCCCAACCTTATTAGGACAGGCTGTTGTTTAAAGGTGGGGTCTCTTGGGTGATAAACATCCACGTGTAAGAGCTACTCCAGATCAATATAGAGTGTAAGAAATAGACAGTAAATTTAGATACAAAATATTTCAGATCATTTGTGCAGTGGCAGAAGTTGTCACCACTGAAAATCAAATATGCTAGGTTTGGCCATTGAACTATACTGAGACAAAGATGTTTGTAGTAACCAAATGAGGCTTTAAAAAAAATCTGAGTCATGGAAGAAGAGAGGAAAAGTTGAAAAACAACGTCTGCTGGAGAGAGTTTCTATAAGCTGCAAGTTAAAGACATACATTTCAGCTGAGAGACAAGAGAGAAGTCCAAGAGGGCATAGGGAAGGTCTGAGACTTTCAGGACAGAGCTGAGAGAGAGGAGGGATAAGGTTGTAGAGGCCCAGAAGGGTGGGGGGAAGCTACAAGACTTAGCAGGCAGCTCTTAGGGGAGGAGGCAAGAAAATGGGGAGGGTTCCAGTAGAGGGGGAAGAGCAAGCATCTTAGTAACTAGAGCGTTTCCCATCTGGTGAAGCCCTGGCACGTATAGCAAGCAGGTTACAGGAGCCAGAAAGAGGATGGACACTTACTGTGTAGGGGAGGAGAGTAGGATGGTTAGAACAGGTGAGGGAAAAAAACAGATGAAGAGGTAGGCTCTAGAATTTTGAACTAAATATGAAGGGTGTGAGAGTCAAATCAGCAACTTGAGTCCGTTTGAAATGTTGAGATGTGGACCTGGCTGAAAGGTAAGTGTGACACCCTCTACCAATGCTACCTGAAAAGAGAAAACTCAGGAGGAGAGTAGTGCTGGAGACCCTCGCATGGTAGAAAATGGCATAGGTGATGAAAAGAAGACAGTTGTGGGTGATCCGAAGGTTAACCTTTATTATTTGCACATGAGAAGTTCAGATACAGCCACAGGCAAGGTGCCCATCCTTGAGTAGTATAGTCTAATTTCTTCAATTATGCAACAGGAAGATCGTAGTTGGTGACCCAGGTCCCTAAGCACATATTTCTCCTTTTCTCTAAGAGAGAGAGAGATGGAGTACTTTAAGTCCAGAAGATATAGTGCTGAGGCCTGGAGGAGGCCCTGTTGAAGCTTACAAAAGACCTGAGTAATAGGTACAAGGCAGTGTTTGTGTGAGAGGCAAAGGGTCACTGCATAGAAGGGGTGGGTGAGATAAGAAATGGAGGAATACAAAAGTGTAAGAAGCCAGCCATCCCCAGGAAGGACAGAATTCTGTCCTTGGTGGTAGGAACTGAAAGTGACTGGATTAGATGTTTCTTATTTAGGGCAATAGCCTTGTGAGGTGTAGTGATAGCTAACTCCAGATAAGTTACCCAAGGAGTGAACAGCTGGACCTTAGAAGGCAAAACTCTATATCCCCAGCTAGATAGATTAATAAGGTAGAAGTATTTGTCTCATTAATTTGCGGAGACAGACTACAAAACAGATCACCAACAACCTTCTGCCCAAGGAGCACAGGTGAGTCTAGAAGCAGGCTAGAGGACATGCAGATGAAGTCCAGACAATGGCTTGTCTCTGTAAGCCTGCCCTCAAAGTTCTTTTCCCAGAGTTTCTCTGACATTAGGGCCAGACTTAAAAAATCAAGAGAGGAAGCCCCTAACTCTACAGTGACAAGGTGTATCATGGTATTGTATAATCTTGGATTTTGGAAGAGACAAAGAGGAGCCTGGCCAAATATATGTGAGTTGTCCTGGAACTTGTGGGGTAGGATGGTCTAAGTGAGTTGGATAGAAAGGTAAATGTCTGGTTCCATCCAAGTAAAGGCAAAGATATTCTGTGACTGGGGGTCCAGAAGAACTGAAAAATAAAAGGCATCCTTGAGGTCTAGACAGAGAAATGAGAGGTCTCTGAGTGGATGGTGGAGATGAGAGAATAGGGGTTAGGTCCTATGGGGTGAAGGGGAAGTACTGCTAAGTTGGTATGTCTTAGATCCTAAACCAAACTGTAGGTTCCACTGGGACTTTTAGCTGTGAGTATGGAGGTGTTAGAGGGGAAAGAAGTGGGGTGCATAAGATTCTTTCTTAAAATGTCAGAGATAAGAAGCTTAAGTCCCCCAAGGCTTTGGAGAGAGAGTGGGTTTTGAGCTGCATGATATAACTGGTGGGGTTTTCTAGATGAATGATGAAAGGGGGTGATATTTGGCTATGAGGAGTTCTGGGTGTCTCATACTGAAGATCCCCTTAGAAACTGCTAAGGGAAAAGGTTAGAGAGATTTTGTGGAGGAAATAGAAGCTCTTACTTTAGCCAGGAGGTCCCTACCCAGAAAGGAAGGGGTAAGAGGGATCCTCTAAGTGGTAGGTTTGGTGAGGTTGGTAAGATCACCTATGCAAAGATTTTAAACTATCAACCCTGGTGTGACAAATTTTAAGTTAACCCAATATGACAGAGAGTTTAGATAGCAGTCTTACAAAGCTCGAGATAATATTTATATCTTAGTAAAAGTCTTAGAGTTAAACTAAAACCAAGAGAAGATGAATAGCAGCAGTCCCGGCTCGGAGTAGTCTGTCCCTTTATTTTGTTTTTCTTTCCTTTCTCTGTCACATAGTTAGGAAGCTGCCTGATATGGAACAGAGATTTTGGAGGGAACCTTTTAACAAGCATGCTGTGCATGTGTGCGTGATGTTGCGGAGGTGGGAGGATAAGACCAGTCCAAAACAAACAGAGCTTGGAAAGGGGAAAAGAGAAAGGTATCTTCCCAGCCAGGAGCCAAAAAGTTCCACAAAGTCATGCTGTGCAACAAACTTCACACAAGATAATTATTGGTAAAGACACAGAGGGTGATTGCCTTTGCTAGAGCAAGAAACAGCAAAGAACTGAGCAGGGAGTAGGTTTTATAGAGAGTTTCTTTGGCCAGAGCTTCTTTCCAGGGTGGCCTGGGATTTTGTGAGCGCATCTTTGGGCAGCTTAGGAATCAGTAGGGCTTTGTGACTTGATCTTAGGCTTTTTACTGGAGATGGTAGTAGGACTTGTTTGTCTGTGTGTTAAGGGGCTGGTTCTGGCTTTACAGCCTCTGTAGGGTGCTGTGGGCAAAGCACCTCAAGCTGATAGTTGGAGGTTGTCAGTTGCAGGGCCTGGCTACCTACTTGCCTCAAGGGGCTTACAAATACATTTCTAGCAAATACACAAACTCATGGAGATTAAAGAGTTCATTACAGAATGATGAGTGGGTCAAAGAAATCAGAAATAAATAAATAAATAAAAACCCCAACCCAGCTGGACCGATTGGAGAAAGAGACCCCTCCACCGCTATCACCAGTAGTATCAGGGGGGCCATAGCCACAGCCCCCACTTGTACTGACTGGAAGAAGAGTGCCAACAGGTGGTCAGCAAGCAAGATTCCTGTGGCCAGGCTCTCAACCATCAGCCCCAGAGGCATCAGTCTTCCCAGAGGCACAGGTTCCACCTATACTGAGTGAACAAAGAATCAATACCTGTACCTAAAACCCAGATGGGTAGATGGCAGTATAAGAATATATTCAACAATATAAAGAGCAATATGGCACCACTAGAACCTAGTGGTTCTACAATAGCAATACCCAAACAACCCAGTGCAGATGAAGCAGAAGAAAATGACCTTAAAATAACTTTATGAAGATAAGAGAGACCCTTAAAGATGAAATTAAAAACATTCCCTGAAAGACAAAAAGGAATAGGCAAACAAAAAAAAAATGGAAGAAATCAATAAATCCCTTAAAGAAAAGTCTAGAAAAACAAACAGGTGATCAAAAACACTAATGACAGCCTGTGCTGGAGGGGATGTCGAGTAGGGAGAATGTTCCTTCACTGCTGGTGGGAGTACAAACTTGGAAAGCCCCTCTGGAAATCAGTATGGAGACTTCTCAGAAAACTGGGAATCAGCTTTCCTCAGGTCCCAGCAATACTGCTCTGTGCTCAACTATAACACAAGAACACTTGTTCAACTATGTTCATAGCAGCTTTATTTGTAATAGCCAGAACCTGGGAACAACCTAGATGCTCTTCAACTGAAGAATTAATTTTTAAAAATGTGGTACATTTATACAATGGAGGAATACTCAATGGTTAAAAAAAATGACATCATAAAATTTGCAGGCAAATGGATAGAACTAGAATAAGCCATCCTGAATGAAGTAACCCAGAAAGACACAGTATGTACTCAGTCATATGTGAACAGTAAACACATAGCAAAGGATAAACAGACTAAATGTCACAATCCCAGAGAAGATAGAGAGGATGACCCTAAGAGGGACACACGTGGATTTCCCCAAGAAGGGAAAATGGTTGTGATACCCTGTATAAACTGGGAGGGGAGTGTAGAAGGGAGAGGAGAGGCGTTGGGAAATGAGGGTTCAAGAAGGCCAAGATGGAGTAGAGATGGAAAGGTGAGCAATGAAAGAGATATCCTGACAGTGAGCCATCATGGGCTAAGGGAGAAACCTGGTGCTAGGGAAGTCCACAGGAACCCACAGGAGGTCCCAGCTAAGTCTCCTAGCAATGCTCGAGAGGGGGCCTGAACTAGCCTTCCCCTGTAGTCAAATCGGTGACTACCCTAATTGTCATCATAGACCCTGCATCCCATGACTGATGGAAGCAATGCAGACACCCAGAGCCCAGAACTTGGGTGAAGGCCTGGAGTTCAGCTGGAGGGAGGGAGAAACAATTAGAGGAGGATGGGGGGGGGGTCAAGAGCACAATGGAGAAACCACAGGGACAGCTGACCTTAGCTAATGGAAGCTCATGGACTCTTGACTGACAGCTGGAGAGCCTGCATGGGTCTGAACTAGGCCTCTGAATGAGGGTGACAGTTGCTCTAATCAAGCTGTTAGTGAACCCCTGGTTATGGAACCAGGAAATATCCTGGCTACATAAACTGGCTTTTTGGAGCACACTTCTTATTGTGAGATGCCTTGCTCAGCCTTGATACAGGGAGGAAGGGATGTATCCTGCCTCAGTTGATATGTTAGCCTGTGTGGATTACTCAAGGAAGGCCTTGCTCCCTTTGAGGAATTGATGGGAGGGGGGAACATGGGGAACATGGGGGAAGTGGGAAAACGAGAGGGAGGGAGAACAGTGGAGGGTATGTAAAAGACATTTTATTAATTAAAAATATTAAAAAAGAAATACGTCTTAAGCTATTAATAATTGCTGCATGCATTTTCTGTTCATTTTTCTATGAATGGGACTTTGCAAAATATGCTAGACTGAACTGGACTTGGGGAGGGATGCTGTGATGTTGCATGAGGGCCTACCTACCTACACCTGTGCTCTCATAGTCACAGAGAAGGAAGTGAAATGTGGAGTCTCTGAAAATGTCCTGCATGATATCTGTATTTCATATATAATATTTAAACAATATTACTAAAATAAATTATAAACACTGACAATCAAAATACTAAAAGCACTAAAATATACATCATAAGCTTCAAGAGCAACATAAGTCTATATAGTCACCTGACAAAATATAGCTTCACCAATGTAAACAGAATATGAAATCTATGTAGGAATATCAGAAACGCTAGAAGACAGACGCCTGTATTGTAGTCATATAAAAAAAAATATGGTGGCAAATTCACACGTGTCTGCACTGAACTTGTAATTATAAATTTCCCTTTTTAGGTTAGCAAGTTTCCAAGATGTCTATACACTGACCAGCAACTCAGTATTCATAGGGCTTGGTACTGGGAACCTCTCAGAGATCCGAAGTCATGACTTCTGTTGTGCTATCTGCACATAATCCATATACATTCTCCCGTATACTTTAAATAATTCTTAGATTACTACAATATTGGGTACAATGTAAATGCTATATAAATATCCACCTATATATGAGTGTATCTAACATGAGGTCTTGCCATGAATGGGGTCAAACACATCGTCAGTTGAAAAGAGTCATGCCATAATATCCAGAAGTTGGTCACATTATTTAGGAAATAATGAAAATAAAAAAGTCACTACATGTTCTGTATAGATGCAGCTTTAATTAACTATAGTTAATTAGTTAATGTGTTTATTTGAGACTTTGTAGCCAGTATGTAGCCTGAAGCTTACAGTAACACTCCTGCCTCAGTCTCCCAAGTATGGACAATATCCTCAGCTATAGACACACAGCTTAAAAATACTTTGGAAACAAAGCATGTCAGTACATGTCTGTGAATTCTAGCACTTGGGGCTGGAAGCAGAGGGATAGAAATTCAAAGCCAGACTGGGCTACAAGAAAGCTTGTCTGAAAAAACCTGAAATGTTTAAACATATTACTATTGTTATTTTGAGACAAGGTCTCACTATGTAGTTGTGGCTGGTCTAAAACTTATGATGTTTACCAGGCTGGCCATGAACTTAGAGATATGCCTGTCTCTGCCTTCCAAGTGCTGGAATTAAAGGCATGTACCATCACATGGGCCATAATTCTTATTTTGAGGATGTAAAATGCAGATATAGAAAGGTAACTGTGTTTGAATAAAAAAGGATAATTAAGATCTTTGGAAAATACTGACCTTTTTTTTTTTTTAATAAGCTTTTAAGTACAAATGTTTTTCTAAGTAATATCAACAACAAAACCCATTGAGTTCAAGACTAATGAAACTTTCCACCTTTTTTTAAAAAAAAAAAAAAACGAAATTGGGTAAAATTAAAAGGCACAATTTTCACTTTTCATCAACACAAAGTAGCAGAGAACAAAATTATCTTTCTACATAAAATAATAAAAAATAAGGATGAAACATATAATCAAAATTTTCAAGGACACCAAAAGTTAGTTCATAAAAATAGATTCTAACAAGGCTGGAGAGATGGCTCAGAGGTTTCCGGCACTGTTTTGTCTCCCAGAGGGTTTGGGTTGGATTCCCAGTATCATTGTGGCAACTCACAAATGTCTGTAACTCATTTTAGAAGACCTGATGGCCTCTTCTGGCCTCTATAGGCAACAGACACGAGAGTGGTAGACAGACATAACATAGGCAAAACACCCATATACATAAATAAAAACAAATAAATCTTTAAAACACCACCAAAAAAAAAAAAGTTACACAAAGAGATAGGGAACCACAGCAGTGAGCTGGATAACTATGATGTAGGAGGCAGGAACCAGCTCAGGGTAAAATGGAGGAAAGAGAGTCTCTGTTGTGTTTCTCCTTACTTGGATTTCTTGAGCATCCAAAAAAAAAAAAAAACCCTATAAAATATAACCCATAATAAAGAACATAAAGAAAAGTGATCCCGGTGGGTGTTAGAAATAACAGATAAAAATGTGGTGGTATTTCTTCATGCTAATAAACTGCTTGGTAGGCATGTTGGAAGAATAAATACTACCCAGAATGAAACTGAGAAGGGAGCTAAAAAATTGAAACACAGAAAATGCAAAGCATCACAAGTTGAGCTGTAGGACAAACCAGAAACTCATTCCCATAGCTGGAGAGGACAGAGATGGAAAGACAGTAATGTTTCTTTGAGAAGTAATAACCCATCACTGTGACAAAACTGTAAACACAGAGATCCAAACACATAAAAACCTACAATACAGAGAAGATAAAGATCATTGCAAGGACCGTTGACCAACCTGCCCAACGCAAGTGAAAAGAGAAACCTAGAGATAATGTATTGCACATAGAGAACATTGTACTAAGGACACCTTATTAGAAACAGGCAAATAAGAAAACAGCAAGCATGAAGAAGGGAGGGAAAAACAACCCTATGATCTAAAAATCCCCAGTCCTTCAGAGAAACACTAGGCCCTGACTGCCAGTTATCTGGAGGTCATAGATGTTACTGGGGTTATAGATGTGGCTTCACTGGCCCAGGTTTCTTCATAAGTACTGCATTCATGCCTCATACATACTTACATTCCCACACATACACAAAGACACACATATGTAGATGATGTTTGCTTATGTATTTACCTGTTTTGTCTCATACCATTCAAAATGAAATCTATAAATTTAATTTCCTTTCATGAAACCTATAAATATATATATACCACAATTTTTAAATTACTTCTTTTATTTTTTAGAGTATAAAAGAATTATATCATTTTTCATTTCCCTTTCTTCCTTCCAAAGTCTTCCATATAACCCTTCCTGATCTCTTTCAAATTTACGGCCTCTTTTTACATTCATTGTCATTAGCTGCATATATTCCTAAATATAAACTCTGTATGACATTGTTTGTATGTATGAACGGAGGACTGACTAGTATTGGATAATTAGTCTGCTGTTAACGCTAGGAAACATGTTACCTTGTGACTGGAGGGTGGAAGCGTAAGTACACCAACCGAAACTGCTATATTGTAATGTGCACAGTGGCATCTTCTGCTCCATGACTTGTCTTACCTTGATCTTTTGGTGGCACTGATGAAGAATTCCGCATTATGACATATATGACTTGAGCAGTAACTTTCCTAAAATATTCAAGAACAAAGAATAATTAGAAAGTGTGGTGATACGTTGTATATTTAATAAAAATAGTCTAGAATATCAGAGGACAAAGTCAGCCATAGCCAAGCCATGAAGGCCAGGTAGTAGTAACCTGATGCGGGAATGCCTTTCTGTATGCTGTGCATATCAATCTTTAAATAAAGGAGCTGTTTTGGCCCATTACAGGCACCATAGAATTTTTAAAAATTAGATTATTAAATTTACTTAGATCAAAAAATCAGCTGTTAATCTCAAAATGTTTTACATTGATATAGATTTTGGTTTATTGATACAAATTTAAGGTCAATTCTTTTATGCTATATGTGTTTTTCTACTCTTGTTTAAGATATGATGTTTATATAACAGATTTAAAATTGTAATATATAATTAAAAATACATGTTAGTTAAATTTTTAGGTATACAAAGATATAATTCAATTAGGTAGATAATCTTTAAATACTTCTAAGACCTACAAAATATTACATTTAAAATGTTTTAAGAACTTGGCATCGGTTAGCCACTGGACATAAACCTGTTCTTATATTGACTGCTTGACAGTATGCTGTTTAAACTGGATATGCAGTTTCCATACGAAGGTGACCTCTGAACTTTGGCAGAACAAGTTGAGATGGTCATTCAGGTTCCTGCTTTACAGGGAAAACTGTCAGACATTCTTCAGGACTCGAGGAGAAGCGACTGATGAACTGTACCAGAATGGACAGAGCAGATTTCCTACTTCACTGAATTGAAAAGAGACTCTGGGCCTGTAGGCTGAAGATGGATGCCCCAACTTTATAAAGGAACTTTGGGTGACTGTCCAGGCAGATAGGTGTCATCTCTGTCATTTCTAGATTTTGAGAGTTACTTGCACTTCCAGTTTACTTGGGTAAATATATCCTTCTGTGGTCTTTGATGTGGTTAAAGATTAGATAGTTATAGATATAGTTTTTCTTAGTCATTTTAAAAGGTATATTAGACATAAAACTTCAGATTCATAAGAATAAGGTAGATGATAGAGTATTTTCTTTAATTTTACTAAATACAAATAGACTAGATATTGTAACTGTAATTCTTGCTTGATGGCTATTTTGTTATATGTAATTTTGCTATGTTAAAATTGAAACCTTCCTTTTTGATTAGACAGAAAGGAGGAGGTGATGTGGGAATGCCTTTCTGTATGCTGTGAATATCAATCTTTAAATAAAGGAGCTGTTTTGGCCCATGACAGGCACCATAGAAAAAGTAGGAGGAGAAATCAAAGCATAGGTAGGAGAAGCAGGGCGGAGTCAGAGAGACCAAGCCAAAGCCCAAAGAAGAAGCATGTATGGAACACAGGTGAGCCATGGGCCACGTGGCAGACAGATTAATGAGAATGGGTTGAGTTAAGATGTAAGAGCAAGCTAACAATGTGCCTGAGCCATAGGCTAAACAGTATGAAGCTAATATATGTGTTTGAGTCATTTTGGGGGCCTGAGCAGCAGCAGGCGGCTAAGGGGTCTGGGGAGGCAGGCCTGTGGGTCTGGACCTCTGGCTGCCCGGGACCAAGAAACCTCACTACAACAGTAACCTACACCTTTAATACCAGCACTTAGAGGCAGAGATCCTCTGGATCTCTTTGAGCTTAAGGCTGAACGGAGCCAGGTAGAGGTGGCTCTGTCCTCTAGTATTCCAGACTATTTTTATTAAATATATATCACCACGAGAAAGTAGTTGAGATAGTATGTCAGTACTCAGTAAATTATGAAGTATAAGAGCTTTTGAAAAAATGTTTCCCTATCTATAACTAAAGGTCTGGTAAGGAATGGGTCTTTGTCAAAAATCAGGTGTTCATATGTGTGTGGATTATGCTAGAGTCTTCAATTCGATTCCATTGGTCAATGTCTTAGTTTTTATGCCAATACCAAGCTGTTTTTATTACTATGGCTTTACAGTAGATCTTGAAATCAGGGATGGTGATGCCTCTGGAACTTCCTTTATTGTAGTTAAGGCTTCAGGGATATGAACTCTTTAAAACTGATCATACTTCCCTCCACACCTGTGTACCTTACTGTGAATCAATTGTAACTTCATAGTATTTTTAAAGACTTTACAACAGACATGAACATCACTTAGTTACACACTCATGCTTTCCATTAAGCAAGCCAGTGAGAACATAACTCAACTACAAAATTATTAATACTTCGTTCATAAAAGAAGATGTTGGTGTAGGAATCACTGGAAAGAATGTTATATCTAATTAATTAACCAAAGAAATGCAACATGAAAAGTATCTTTGTTTGCTTATGAGTTGTGAAAATATAGAAACAGCTGGATGGGAGGAGAGGGGTGCCCAGATGCTTCTGGTGTGGTAGGCACTTGCTGTGTGCTGTGCACAGCACTCCTGGAAGCCTAGCTGGCTTACTCCTCAGGGCTACAGCATCTCCACTTTTTGAATTAGTTCTCAGCATTATCATGACATTTAACGAAACCAACTCAATTCTGTACAATAAAATCCGACATTAAAAAGAATGGTGTTATTTTAAAGGAGGTTTATTAAAATATTTAAGCATAAAAAGTGATTAAGATATTTCTGCTTACAAAGGTTGTGTATAGAGCAATGTGGTTCGTTTTTTTCATATATACATGTAAGAAAACTACATTAATTTGATAACTACTTTTTTGTATGTACTTTTTGTTTCACTAATGAAACAACTGCCACCTTTACAATCAGAAGAAAACACAAGTTACCATTTGTCTTAGAAGAACATATTAGAAAAGGGGGGCCATTTAACAGTCTTGTTTGCTTATGCTTTTATTTTGTATGGGAAACACTGCATACTAGTCCCCAAATTCCATGTGGCATTTCCATACATGCATTTGTAGTGAAATCTTTCAATTAAGTGAAACACGCCTCTTCAACCATCC
Source organism: Phyllotis vaccarum (assembly GCA_033318265.1). NCBI lineage: Eukaryota > Metazoa > Chordata > Mammalia > Rodentia > Cricetidae > Phyllotis > Phyllotis vaccarum. Next base: position 82,336,807 of record JARWLC010000003.1, read on the forward strand.
GTCACTTCTACGAGCCAACACTGTTCCATCAAGCACTGTGGGATGGACATTAATAACCTATTTGCAGCCACTCACTCAGTAATTTCACACTCAAGCATCTTACTCCAATGTAACTCTGACTCAGTACCCGTTCCTCATTTTCCCTAGGTTTTCTTAATGCCTAGTAACCACTATTCTAATCTCAACTTCTGAAATCAGTAAGTTATATTCCACGTGAGTGAGATGGTTAGCATTAATCTTTATTTCATACATTATCAGGATCCATTCATATTGCTGAAATTGTCAGGGTAGCATTCTTTTAGATGGCTCGATAGTATCACATGTGTCTGTACATTTATTTTACTTATCTATCACTCATGGACACTTAGGCTGCTTACTCTGGCTGTTATGACAGTGCTCAATAAACATGGCAATATAAATTTTTTTCAATATACTGGCTTTATTTCTTTTGGCTAAATGCCCAGGAGAGCCTACTGGGTCATATAATAGTTCTGTGTTTAAACTCTGGTCCTTCAGGGTGTTTTCTAGCATGGACATATTAACTTACATCCCTCTTAACTATGCAAAAGCTTCCTTTCCTTTCCTGTTTTTGTTAACACTCACTATCTTTTGTCTTTTAGAGAGGGCAGTCATTCTTACTGGTGTGTGGTGATGTCTGATTGTGGATTCATTTATATTCCCTAGGTGCTTTAATGATGTTAAACATATTTTCATAATCTATTCACTATTTTTTTCTTTTGAAGAAAATGACTATGAAGGTATAATGGTTCAAATGGGAATTGTTCCTCACAAGCTCACAAACTTGAACACTTAGTTCACAGTTTGGTACAATTTAGGAGGTCTTTGAACCTTTGAGACAGGTAGCTTTGCTGGAGCAAGTGCCATTCTGGGGATGGGCTTTAAGGGCTTGTAGTCCTACACAAATTCCAGTTCACTTTCTCTTTTCAGGGTTTGTGCAGCTTCCTGCTCTGGCTAACTATTGCCATGTCCCCTTCCTCGATTACAGACTTTCCCTATGGAACTGTACGCCAGAAGAAACTTTTCTTCCATAAGTTGGTCATGGTGTTTGCAGCAATGTAAAGTAACAAACACAGTAGGTGTATAGCATGCTTTACATCAGGTGCCTGCTCTCACCATCTCCTGGATATACAGTTTATCATTTCACTCTGACATTTCCTGTGCTGGCAGAAGCCTTTTAGTTTGATGGAATTCAATTAATGGATTTTTCTTGCTCCCTAGGCTTTAGGGTCTTGTCCAAAAAATGGTTATTCATTTCAAAGCCGTATAATATTTCTCTGTGTTTTCTTTTAGTACTTTCATGTCTTACACTTAAATTTCCAATGATTTTTGAGTGTTTTTTAGAACTGTTAAAAACAAGCAAAGAATCTATTTTCATCTTCTGCCTATAAATGTCCAATGGTTCCAACACTATATATTGAGGAGACTGTTCTTCCTCCACTATGTGTAACTCATTTGAAAACTGGTTGTATGCAGATGGCAGGACAGTTTCTTACAGTCCGCAGATATGCTGTGTGTCACGCAAATACAAAGAAAGCTGTCTGGTCACTAGAAGTTTCAGTATATTTTAAATTTACATTTTGTACAAATCTCTAACTTTGCTCTTTTCACACAATATTGTTTTGGCTTTTTAGGATCTTCAAAATAACTTCAACTGTACCCCCAACATGTTAGTATCTAGAGTGGAAAACCTAAGAGCTGTAATTGGCTGCTGTGTAAAGGGTGGTTTGATTTCAGTCAATTTAACTGACATATATACATTGTGTGATTAGTATACTAACAGTAAAGAAAAAACTGGACCATATTATAATGTAACCTCTTATAATTAGATAGGATGAGAGTTCATTATAGCAGAGGCAAAGAGACATTAAGCAATAACATAAAACTTGACTGTTGTTTTCAAACCCCACTCAAGGAAAGTCCTATGAGTTTGGGCACCATGGCAAAGCACTAGCCTCCACAATTCCCTCAGACGGTGCAAAGCACTAGCCTCCACAATTCCCTCAGGCTATCAAGAGATCTGTGAAAATCATAACCTGCTTTTTAAAAAAATGTAAAAAACTTAAAGGTATATTTAAGTAGAAAAATTCACCAGAAAACAGTGAACCATCAGTTACAGCAAAATCTATCATAATGAGCTTAATAAGTTATACACATAACTGCTCTTAATATTAGTTACTATCTAGTGTTTAAACAGAGTTGATTGAACATAAAATCAGATTAATTGGTAACTTGAGAAAGTGATGATGCTGCTGCTGCAAATGAAAAATTTCCATTTCTTCTTATTGCTGGATTCTAAAGTAGGTACTGCCTGTCTTTGTTATATTTCCTTGCCAAGTTTCCTAAAAAGAAGTCTAGATATAGAACCTCAAAAGATAAGAGACACCCCCTTGTCCTATGCCTCAGAGCTGACATCAGCCCAGGCTGAGTGTGTGGGGGGGTCACTGACCACAAGATTCAGTTTAATTGTCCATCTAGATTATCATTTCCAGAAAACTATTTCCTAGGGAATAGACATGTCATACATCACCAGATAGACATACTGTCATCCGGATAAATGTCATAATAAATTTGGCCAGTAGATCTTAAAATGTAAAATTATTAAACAGGAAATATTAAAACAGGCAATGAGCCTTTTGAGTCTTAAAAGTGGCAACTTTTGAGAATGTGTGTGCCCCCCTGCTGTGACTGAATGAGGGCCTTGTGCATGCTGGAGATGTAGTCTGCCTTTGAACTACTTCCCTAATTTGTTGTTCGAGATAGGAGCTTGCCATGTAGTTTAGGCTGGTCCTTCTCGCTTCTTCTGTGATGGGGCTACAGACATGTAGCGCCGTACCCAGGGTTTGTTCACACATTGGCATATGCCACAGTTCTAGCCTGATTGGCAGCTGACCCTTTGTTGGACTTTCTTTCATATTTGACTCTGTTGTCATCTCATGCTTGATTTTAAAGTAGAGCAGTGACAGCCCTGCAAGATTTCAGATGTGATGCTTGGACAGTTACTAAACCCACAGGTGGCAGCCCCACCTGCTCTGCAGTCTTCACTAGAGCTCTTTTTAGTTCGGTGACAACATTCCATTTGCTGGGCACTCATCCACGAATGGGAATTTGCCAACTTTAGGTCATCAAAATTAATATAATGTGTGTGCTCAATTTCTAGGCAGGTACAGTTTTATATCTGTTGGTAAAAACCTAGGAGCAGCATGATATTTAACTTTATAATCAACTGCCTATTCAAAGTAGATGTGCTGTATTTCATTGCTTTTAAAGTACAAACTTGTAAGCAGTGATGGAATTCGGGCTTTCCCAAGATTAAGAGAATCTAAATACTTTGATGTTTAATTTTGTTAAAATAATAAAGGTCTATTAGTAAAAAAATTCCTGACTAATAATAGTATTCCCCATATACCTAACTGCAGCAATGTTTGCTTCTGTTTTAATCTGTCCTGTTTAAGAAGCAAATAACTGCAGATGTTGTTCAGTGCTAGAGTACATGCCTGACATACAAAACAGTCTTGGTTGAAACACCATTCTGGAAAGAAAAGTAAAAATAAAAATTTCAAAACATAATAAAATTTATGATAAATTTTGATTTATTTAAAAAATTGTAATGCTTATACTAATGTTTGCATTAACACTAGTATTTTCTTCTAAACAGCATATTAGTATTAAATTCAATGCATGTAATTTATTTATTTTCTATAGAAATAATTATAAGATTTTTGTTTTGTTTTTTGACACAGAGTCTCAATATTGTAGCTCTGGCTGGGCTGGAACTTACTATGTAGACCAGGCTGTCCTAGAACTCATAGAGACCTGCCTGCTTCAGCTTTCTCAAGTGCTGAGAATAAAGGTGTGCTGTGCCTCACCAATGTTAGAAAATTTTTCAATCAAGTATCTCAATCTGTCTTCATCTATTTGTCCAATGTTTGGTGGTTGCTTTCAGCCTGTACTACATAGAAAGATTTTGTATTAAACAAGTAGTCTTCATCTCTTGAAGTTTTTAAGTATCAGTCTTGGAGAGAAGTATAAGGACCTGATTTAATCTCCAGCCCCATATAAAGAGCTGAGTATAGAAGCAAATCAGAATAATTGAAGAAGACAGTGGGTGTTGACTTCTGGCATCCATGTGTACACACACAAAGTGTATTCATGTTGCTGCTTATTTACAGTAGTCAAAGTAATGGAACCAGACTAGGTGTTTGTCAAATTACAAATAGATAATAACAATATATTTACACACACACACACACACACACACACACACACACACACACACACACACACACACAATGGAATTTTGTTCAGCTAAAGGAAAATTAAATTGCAAAATCCGCAGCAGAATGGATGAAAATAGAAAATATTCTGACTGGGGTAAGATAGACCCATAAAGGCAAATTCGCAATTCAATCTCACATCCTAGCTTAAATTCTCAGATTAGTGTATTTTTAAGTTGGAGTGTTTGCAGAAGCCAAGGAGATAGAAACAGAGGGAGGGGGAAGGAGGGATTAAGAGAGAGAGTAATAGAAGATGATAATATGAAAGTAGGTTTGTGTGTGTGTGTGTGTGTGTGTGTGTGTGTGTGTGTGTGTGTGTGTGTGTGAAGGCTTAAGTGAAAATGGTGGTGGATAGGGTAGAGAAGAAAGGATAGGGAGAGATGTTAACAAAAACTATGTATGTATGAAAAAACCACATGAAAACTTACTAGTTTGTAAGCTCATTAAAATATAAGCATAAAAATTGAATAGAGATGCTTTCTGTGGGTAGATAACCAACCTATGGGAAGCCATGGGTTATTAAACCAGTGACAGGTATGAGATATCTCCCAATGTGCTGTTGATCTGGGAGGTGCCAGAGGCCCATAAAGTAATATAGGTTATTGCCAGTGCTTTTGATTACCCACCAGAACCAAGATATCACATTGTTTGTTTGTTTAAGGACATATTGAAGTCAGTCTGGAACTGACCTGGAAACTTCCTCCCAGTGATCTGGCATTCATAGTACTAGAAAATCCAATGTAGGATGCTGGAGGAAAGTCATCAACAATCTCACATAATTACTGTGAATCATATAAATTTTAATAATCACAGGCAAGATGTGGCACAATGGTTACAGAGGCCACCAATTGCTTTCTGATTGGATTGGAGGCTGGCCCAGGAGGGAGTTCACATCTGGTATTTGTAGAATTAGTCAAAGGCCCATGACTCAGGAGCTCACAGGTCCCATAAGAGAACCTATTGGTTTGCTAAATGAACATGTTGTCAAGCTGTCTTCAAATTTTTTGTGTTATATTCATAGATACATACTGCTTTCAACTTTGGTGAGACAAGCTTATTTCTGCAGTGAGTAGTGTTTAGTGCAGACTCATAATTGCTTAAGGTGCTAAAAACAAGTTACTGTTGGGTGCTCAGTTAAAATTGGAACATCTTTACCAACCCCTTCTAGGGCATCCAGCCCATCATGAAGAGCAAGAGGAACAAATGTAAGAGTCAAGGAATAAAAAAAGGATGCTGAAAAAAAAAGTCTTCTGGACATGACAGTGCTGTTGCAGACATGAAGTCAGCGAAACTGTGGTTGCTTGCACAAGGTCTGAGCAAGAGGCAGCCTTTCAGAATTCCAACAAGGATGGAGAAGGGGCTCACAGGCCCTACGTACTCCTCGTGAGGGACTACTGTCAGTCAATGAGTACTGGGTCATCTGTACTTTTTCTCTGTGGTTTGCTGGTAGGGTTTTCACATTCCAGTAAATAGTTTTCAACTCATGCAAATGACACTAAGTAAAGTCAGTGGGTCAAATACATCCAAAGAAGAAAGGGCCTTAGGATGAAGAAAGGAGAGGTAAGAAGGCAGAGTAGTTATGGGCTGAAGATGACCCAATACATAATATACATATATGGAACTGTCAGAAATATTTAGAAATTTAAAAAAACCGATTAACTTAACTAACAACACAAGAAAACACCTTAAAACCACTATTTGAGAAAATTGTTGGCATTGTTTTGGTTAGCTACAAAAGCTCCACAGACTCCATGTTCCTCTGTGTCAACAGTTCCTTATGTTGATACACAGAGACTGACAATGAGTGAGAAGTAGGGCTCAGAGCCCACGAGCTCAGACATATGAGTAGAGAACGCCAGTCATAGGACAGTATGCTGCCCACACCCCTGACAGAAACCCCTGGAAGAAGTGGGTATCACTGTCCAAGAGGCCTGCCAACCAGAACACTTCTGCTATGAATATAAAAAGACAAAGTGATTTCTTAATTAGAAACAAACTAGGTTAAAACAATAAGTGGAAAAAATCTTACATATTTTATTTGAAGAAAGTATTCTTTAAGCCTTTCTATGTAGTTCTGAGGTAATTTTCTAATTATAAAAATCATGCTTCGTTGACTAATAAGGAATGCTGTGTTGACTTGCGGTGTGTCCTAGCTGAGGATCAGGTGAACCCAATTAACCCAGATATATCTTGCACATCCTATGTGGTTTATTTTCACTGTACAATGCTAAGTCCTTTAGAGCCCAACAACAACAAACCCCATAAACAAGCCCTACAGGCCATGACATTAATTTTGTTGCCATTCTTATGCCTTAACTGTACACCCAAGACTACAAAAATTCTTGTCCTTCGGGAAAGAAGGCAAATCTGAAACTAATTATGGCAGTTATTATCATAATACTATTAAATTAAACACTATGACCTTAGTGAAATTTATTTTGGTACAATTTTGCTAATGAACACATCTTCTCAAATAAGATTAGCTCACTCATGCCTAGAGCAAAATAGTTTGACAGAGGCCTAACAGAACAAAATTACCACACAAAACTTGAAATTTCCATTCTCATAAGGTTCAGCTGGAAAGTCTGATGTAATGAACTTGTTGTACAGAAATGTGTTATCTGTTACAAAGTTTTATTTAATAGGCAAAAACTTCAAATGGTATTGGCTAGAATAATGAACCACAAGTCTGATCTGTGATAGTTATAGCCTCCTATGTCATCTGCTACTTCCTACTGTCACTACTTGCTAGGGATTTGCTTATAGTCACATTTATTTACTTATTTAAACTTAACAGAAAGTGAAGAGGGAAAGGAAAGGCACTAGTATTCCAATAGCTTCCTTCTGTGACTGAGTTTTTTAAAAATCCCCCCCCCCCTCTCTCTCTCTCTGTGTGTGTGTGTGTGTGTGTGTGTGTGTGTGTGTGTGTGTGCATACGCGGGGAGGGGGGCATCAACATGATACAGTGGGAATGTGGAGGAGCCACTATGGGTGCCAGCCCTTTTGAGACAGGGTCTCTTTTTGCTATTCTGTATGACAGGTTAATTGGCTCAGAATCTTCCAGGCATTCTCCTGTTTCCACCCCTTGTTATGCCACAGGAGTGCTGGGGTTATTCATGTCACTGGGCCAGGCTTTATATGGGTTCTAGGGATCCAAAATCAGGTCCTCAGAAGCACTTTTACCCACCCAGCCATCTCCTCAGCTCAGATTCCTAAGCTTCCAAGAATCAAGCTACTTTGTGTATTGAGAGGGCAAGATGGACTAGTGGCAACACCCAAGCTCAATGAGGTCCTGTTAGTGCAGGTTATGAGCAGCTCACCAACATCTGGGCTGAGCTTCAGGTAGGAAAGAAAGCCATCTGAACTGGCATGAAGACATGTCTGCAGCATGAGCTTGCCAGCGCTCTGAGATTGTGTAAGAAGTCACAGATTACATGGGCTTACTTTAATTCTTGCAAATGCTCAAGGGTAGAGATTAGAGTTGAGGCCAGTGAAGGATGACTCTGATGGGCAGTGAGGGAAAACTAGGCAAGTAAGACTACCAACCTCTGTGTTACAACCAGTGAGCAGGGAAAGGTGTACTTGTGATCACACAAGAGAAAATGCAGCCAGAAAAGAAAAATACTGGCATCAGAAATAAAACATTAAAAAAAATTCCTTAAATTCTTTTGAGACACTACAACACAGAAAAGCATCCAAAAGCTGGTTCTATCCACTTTCTTGAACTTAGCAGAGGTGTTTTTAGATTCCTTGCTCACTGCCAATGGTCTTGAAAACCACTAATTAGCAACCAGTATAAATGGTCCTGTTGCTGAACAGATGCAATCATGACTTGAGATAGCATTAAATACATAAGAACATCTTTTTTTTCTGTCTAAATTTGAAATTTAACTTCAGAATAAGATTTCAAATGTCTTTGTTGGCAATGTTAACTTCAAAATAAGATTTGCTTAACTGTGTGATTTATTTAAGAACTGTGGATATGATTAAGATACACTGTATATACACATGAAATTATTAAAAGAATAAAAATATTCAAATTAAAAAAATGACCAAAAGATTTTAAAGAGATATTTCTCCAAGGAAAGTATGGACATGGCCAGAAAACACATCACAAAGATCTTCAATACTACTCATCATTAAGAAAATAGAAGTCAAAGCCATAATTATTCCATACTCATTAAAATAGTTATTATTTGGAACAAAGACACAAAGTAAGTCCTGGCTAGGATAGAGAGAAATTAAAAGTCCTGGTGGAAAGTGGCAAGGTATCAAAGAGAAGACACACACACCCATGTTCATTCATTACAATAGCCAAGAAGTAAAATAACCTTGTTTTTAAAAGCAGAAAAAAAATGGATAAACAAAATGTGGTATGCCCATACAATAGAATATTATTCAGCCCTGCAAAAGAGGCAAACTCTAGTATAGACTACAATTCTATAACATGAATAAACAGTGAGGCAGACACAAAAAGACAAATGAGAATCTATTTACATATTAGGGTAGTTAAATTAACAGAATGAGAAGCAGATGGTAATTTCTAGAAGTTTGATGGGTGTAGAAGTTCAGTTTTACAAGATAAAGAAGTTGTTGAGTTGTATATACCTGACAGTGTATAACTATACACTAAAATGTTTAACATAGTTCTGTTAAGTGCTTCTTTTATTGGAAAAATAAAAGGTGCCAATAGTTAAGAAGCACAGGTCTTAAATAAAACACAATGGCAATTCAGCATGCTAATTTCTGGAAGCACACTAGACAAATCAGACATGAGATTAGCAAACTGAGATTAAAGAATATTTACAAAATGTGCAGTACTTATACCAGACTTATATTTATATAAAATGAAATATAATAAATTTTATACTGTTTCTTTGGAAATGGAACATCTTTTTATGAGCATGAATTAACTGTAGAAAATAAAAGCTTTCTTTTTTGGGAAACAGGCTGTCCTCTAGCCCAGGGGGACTTTAAACTCACTATGTAGAAGATGATGCCCTTCAACTTCTGAGTGCTGGTACAGGCACCATCATACTGGCTTACATAAGCTGGTCATCAAACCTAAGATTTCATGTATGCTATGCAAGCATTCTACCAAAGCACCAACACTAGTCCCATAATGAGCTTCACTAAGACATTTTCTTTCTTTCTTTTTTCTCTTTAAAAAGTTTTTCCCCATACCCACCACTGCTCCCCCTCCCTCCCCTCCTGTCAGTCCTCCCCCAGCCTTCCCCTCCCCCATCTCCCCAGGGAAGGGCAAGGACTCCCAGGGTGAATCAGTTAAGTCTGGCATATCCAGCTGAGCTGGGTCCCCTTGATCCAATCAGGTGGATGCTGAAGATGAACCATCACAGGTTTCATGACTATCACCAGCTGAAAAACTCCTCTCACAGAAAAATCACAGCAATAAAGTCTGCAGTGAGCTGGTATAAAGAAGCCTCCTCAAGCCATGCAGAGGCCACACACACAGTCATGCAATGTCTACGACATAGTAGTGACATTTACTATGTTACACTTATCATGTATATTTCAAAATCGATTTTTCTACTTATTAAAAAAAGTTACTTTCACAGACTCCTGTGCAGCTCTTTGTGGAATGATTCCAAAAGATAATGTTATCATAAGAGAGGCTGTGTGTGGGACATTGTCCTTGAAGACATTCTAAATGGGACACAGTACAAGTATAAATACGATAGTACTATGGAAGAGCACTACTCTGTGTGGGTCTAAGGCTAAGTGTGTGTTTATCTTATGTTTAAAAGAAAGTTTAGTAAAAAGATTTCTAAAAATTAAAAAGAAAGACTATTAACTATAAAATAACACTACTAAAATGTTTTCATTTAGCTGTTTTATTAATGTCCTTGTGTTTTACACATAATTACTATGAATGGCTAAATTTCTAAAACACCAGTGAGACAGTTCACCAAGGAAAGGTACCTGTGGCTCAGCCTCATGAGTCAAGGTCAAAGCCTGTGACCCACCTGGTCGAAGAAGAAGCAACTCCTATTACCTGTCCGTTGACTTTCATATCTATGCCATGACATGTGAGAGCCAGCCCCACACCCCAGAGAACAGGTAACAAGTAAACAATTTTAAGTTTAACAAAGTAGAAAAGTAATGGCATTAATAAATTACTTAGAATAAAGAAATAAATCTAAGTAAGAGATACATATTTTAAAGTTAGTTGAATTTCTCCTTAGCCAACAGAGCAGACACTGGTCTTTTTATGCTCCTCTTCCTTGCTGACTAGGAACATAGGTAAGCTCTGTAAGTTTTGTTCAGATGGCCTCTACGTCTGCATGCTAGCTCTCATTACCTTGTACTACCTCCTATTGCACGAACTCTACTTTTCATATAAGGAAAACCAGGAGCCAAATACTGGGGAAAGCTGGAATATCAGAGAGAGGAAAGAGACCACAGTCAATTCTCACCCAGCCAACGTCTCAGTCCAAACAGGGTAAAAGCTATTTCAAGGGCCCTCAGCCTGACTGGTCACTGCTACAGAATGAATGAATCTCTGCCTTCTCTTGCCTTATATATCTTCCCTGCTCAGCTTTTTACTTCCTGGCTCAACTCTGTATCATAAGCCTAGAGTTAGGATTAAAGGTATGGGCTACTAGTGCTTGGCTATTAGGCCTAAAACTCACAGAAATACAGAAATATCTCGGTCTCCAGTGATGGGATTAAAGGTGTGGGTCACCACTCTCTGATCTTCATGGCTTGACTGTGGATGATTCTGTTCTTTGATATTTCAGGCTGATTTTTATTAAATATACAATATATCACCACAGTTTCCAAATGTAGATGTGCACACAGCAAGGTGTGAAATGTCTACAGTATCTAGTTAGGCAAGGCACTGCATGGGTTTGTAGCTTAGGGGTAATAGATTATGCCATATAACATATGTGTGCAGTGGGCTATACTGACCAGGTTTGTGCAAGAACACTTCACATATACTCAACAAACATTTGCCTTATACTAAAAGTAGTCAGTAACTATTGTAAGAGAGAGGAACCTACTAGCTAGAATCTACTTTAAGATACTCTTCTGTTTAAGGGCAAATATTTATTTTGATTTTCACTGAGAGTACTTAAAAATTATTTGTGCCTTCCTCATTCTAATTTCACAGTGACATTATACTCAAATACTTTTCTAGAAAAATCACCTATGAAAAATCTATCCATCAGTCATTAAACACAGAAATTAGTAAATTGTAGTTCTATTAAAATTACATTCTATGTAAGTTTAACAACTTTGTCTTTCCACTTTTTTCTAAATGGAAAATAATTTCAGTTTACTAATAGATCAATTAAAATGTCAGCACAAAACTCAAATGAAAAATAATCTGACGTACCTAGACGAGCTCAAGTCCTGAGATGCTATGTTGCCCTTGTAAAATTTAGCTCTCTACCCCCAATATATATCATCTTTATATTGATGTAATTTAATGTGTGTCTTTCTCAATAGACTCAAGACTCTACAATATCAGGGCTCCCATCTATCTTGATCCCATTACTCCAAGGGCCTTGGAGAGTCATCTTTCAAGTACATTTGAGAAATCCACTTTAAGGACCTAAACAAAAGGAGATAAAGACTTCACAGATATTCTAGAACAAAATACTTCCATCTAGAAAGGTTACATAATCAACCAAATAAACAAAAGTCCACATAGTAAAACACAGAATACGAACAAAAACAAAGATTGTTTGCCCAAATGACTGACTGGTGTGACAAGATTAAATCATGCGTCCTCTAGTGTAATGCTCAAAGCCTCTACCTCTGGCCTCCTAAAACTAAACTCTGAGTCACAAAGGCAAAACCTTTAACAGAACAACTTCTGGAAGGATTCTACTACTACTATATTCTAAAGCATGCTGTTACTGAAAACAATTACTGCAAATTGTTTCAAAACCTATTATAAGAAAAAATTAGCAGACTTCCTTAACCCCTCCACACAGATACAAACACACACACTCATACATCAGCTTTGTTCTTGATAATTAATGAGATGAAGCCAAATCTTAAAAATTGATAATGAAAATGTAAGGCTTTGGATTTGTCAACATTTGCACAACTGAATTAAGCTATTCATGAACTTGCGTTCTGGCTTTAAGGCAGAAGTTTCCTGGAGCTAGATAGATGGCTCAGTGTTTAAGAGCACCGTCTGCTTTTTGCAGAGGACCCAGTTTTGATTTCTAGCATCCTCACTGGGCAACTTACAACTACTTTAACTCCAGCTCTAGGGGATCCAATGGCTCTGAGTTCCAGTCTAGTCTGGCCTGTACAAAGAGTTCTAGGTCAGCCATAGAGACATAATGAGAAGCTGTCTAAAGAAAAAAAAACAAACAAAAAAGCAAATCCAAACAAATGAGAAATCCCACATTCTTAGATTGCAGGCTTCACAAAACCAGTCCTAAGGTGACCTGTGAATTATAGTTTGTTATCCCAAGTCAATGGTTTAGAACATGATTCATGCCACTTAGTATAGCAGTTCTCAACTTGTGGGTAGCAACCCCTTTGGGGGGTTGCATATCATATATCCTGCATCTCAGATGTTTATATTAGGATTCATAACAGTAGCAAAACTAGAGTTATATCATAACACTGAAATAATGTTATGGCTGGAGTCACCACAACATGAGAAATTGTATTAAAGGGTCCCAGCATTAGGTGGGCTGAGAACCACTGATTTAGTAGCTAATCTCATACTAGCTTATCTATACGTCATCCTAGGCCCACACCCACAAATGAGGAAGTCCACCACTACTAGGATAACTGAGCTCTCCTGTACAGGCAGGAGTAAGCTACACTACTAACATAACAACTGTAGCAAGAATAAATGACATGAATATTTGAGGTTAAATGTACCAGGCAGTATTCTCAGCATGTTAGTTTAATCTGCACCATACCCATTGGATGGATATTTCAACAATCCCTATTTTACATTATGAAGAAACTTTGGCAAAAATGTTTATGTGAATTATCTAGGCTTACATAGTGAGTCAATATATTCTTGAGGCACATGAACGGGCATGTTTTATCTTTTAATTTCATTGTCTGTTCTTACAAAATTTCCATTTCATACTGCAATTTTCAGAAATTAAAATATGCACCATAGATTAACCACAGGTAGAAAATAATGTGACACACATAACATTTAATAATAAATAGCTAAGCTCTGCTGAGCCTTTCTGGACAGTAACAAAAACTGAAGGGCTCAGATGGAGGAAATTTCAATAATCTCACGGAGGGGCTGGGCACCAAGTCCCTATTCTTTCCTACATGCTGGTCACTGGAATAAATGGTGATGACACTGACCCAGAAAAGGGTAGCAAAAGCCAAGTCACGAATGCTGTTTCTAAATGACTTCTGAACTTTCTTATTAATATTTCCTTCCAGCATTTGCACACCTATACCGATTGTCCTTTACTAGAGTGCTAGCACTAATGTTCAATAGTCGCAGTACAGTGAACTAAACCTGCACCCATTTGCATGCTGTTCTTGTTCTACCACTTTGATGACTCTGAGGGCTGCTTTTTCAAATCCAACAATATGCATAATAACGAATTCTTTAGTGAGTATTTGAACAAAGTTGGGGCTATTAAAATTATTTAACTAAATACTTTTTTCAGCATAGTGATAAATTGCTAAAGTTATAATAAAAGACCATAACTTCAGAATAAAAACACTGAAGAACTTGACATTTGATGACTTTGACTGGCCAAGGAAATAAGAAACGGCTAAAGTGAACTTGTTCCAAAGACCTGTCAACTGGAAGGCAGCTATGTGCCAGACAATTACTTCAGAGTCTGCTTTCATTACTTACAGAAACACGAGGAAACGTATATGACAGTGATCTGCAGAGAACTGAGCCAAGAACGTAAGACACTGGAGTTCTTACCAGGACAAGACTCAGAGCAAAATTCATCTGGCCAATGTTATAAAATCTATTCACCAATTTTTCTTAAATTTGCTCTTTTTCATAAAACAGTTGCTGTAAGTAAACTGCAAAATTCTATAACATATATGACTAGCATGGTAAGAAAATACTTCTCAGCAGAAAGCAAGCAGCCACGTTGTCTGAGGCAGCTTAAAACAATGTATATTCCAAGGGAAATTTCCTGGCTTAAAATTGTACCTTAATATTTTCATTTTCAAAAGCCAAATCTCAAAGCTGTGGCATACACTCTCCTCTCACTGAATCTACTTTTCAAAAGCAACTACTTGTTTTAAATAATTTACATTGGTATGAATTTGGTTTATTGATACAAACTTAAAATTAATTTTGTCATATTGTATGTATACTTCTACTATTGTTTAAGTATTATGTTTATGTAACTCATTTAAAATTGTAATATATAATTAAAAATACAGATCAATAATTTGTCATCTGTGATAATCAAACTTATAGTCACATTAGTTAGATTTTTAGGTATACAAAGATATTTTTCAATTAGATAGGTAATCTTTAAACACTTCTAAGACCTATAAAATATGGCATTTAAAATATTTTAAGAACTTAAGAACTGTCTTTTCTGGACAGTCCTCTTGACAGTATGCTGTATGGACATGCAAACAAGCTGAGATGGTCCTTCAGATTGATGCTTCACAGAGACTGCCAGACATTCTCGAGGACATGGAGAAGTGATAAACCTTACCAAATGGACAGAAGAGTCATTCAAAATTACTATTTCACTAAAAAGTCTGCCAGAGACTATATGCCTAAAGACTGAAGATGGATGCCCCAACGTTACAGAGGAACTTTGGTTGACTGTCCAGGCAGCCAGATGTCTCTATCATTTCTAGACTTTGGAAGTTGCTTACAATGAACTTCCTGCTTACTCAGATATTATTTTATCCCTATAAGGTCTTTGATGGAGTTGAAGACTTGATAGTTATAATATAGTTTTTCTTAGTCACAATAAGAGGTAAATTAGAAGTGAAATTTTAGACTCACAAAATAGAATAAATGGTAGAATATTTTCTTTAATTTTGATTAGTACAAATAGACTAGATATCATCATACCTATAATTTTTGCTTGATAACTGTAGTAAGAAGTTTTTGGCCCATTTGGCTTGGTCTAGCCCCAAAGTCCAGGAGTGCTATCTCAAATAACCACACAAAGTCTTATATTAATTACATGCTCTTTGGCCCATGGCTCAAGCTTATTACTTGCTAACCCTTACTCTTCAACTAACCATGATTCTTGTCCTGTTTAGCCTGTTGCTTGGTACCTTTACTCTTAACAGCGTTCTCATCTTCCTTCCTCTGCATCTGCTGATATCTGTCTTCTAGTCTGGTAGCCCCACCCATATTTCCTTTCTGCCTTTTGGCCACTTAGCACTTTATTAGCAATGAAAGTGACAAATAAGCACAATGTACAAGAGTATAACCCACAGCAGATACCCGTTTTGTTATATATAATTTTACTATGTTAAAATTGAATCCTCCCTTTCTGATTAGACAAAAAGGAATTGATATGTCTTTCTATATGCTGTGAATATGCCTTATTACCATTTGTTAAAAAAAAAAAAAAGAAGCTGTTTTGGCCTATGGCAAGGCAGCTTAGAGACAGGTGGGAAATCCAAGTGGAGAGAAAGGAGATACTGCAGCCACCCACCCAGAGATCAAGATGCAATGGAACACAGGTAAAGCCACAGAGCCATGTGGCAATCCACAGATTAATAAAATGGACTGAGTTAAGATATAAGAGCTTGTTAGTAATGAGCCTGAGCCATAGGCCAAGCAGTATGTAATTAATATTAGCTTCTGAGTGAATATTTTATAAGTGCTGCAGGACTATGGGTAGGAGAGCTTTGTCCAGACTGAGAGGCCTGGATGGGACAGAAGACTTGTGATGCACCTTGGAGATCATCAAACTATACAGGTACTATCTCCTAAAAGTTCTTTGATGTCTGTGTTTCTTCTTCTAGGCTGTTGACCTCCGGGCACATGCTGCATCATCTCCTGCCTAGAAAAGTACTCTTAACAGGCTTCTATGGGGTTTCATGGTCTGCTGTTGATTCGCTTCGCCCTACACTTCTTGCCTCAGTTCTGTACCGCAGTTATACCAGTCTTCCCCGAATTTTCTAAGCATGAGAACAGCTTTCTCTCAATGGAGTCTTTCTACATGCTGCACTTGCTGTAATGACAAAATGCCCAAGACAATCAACTTGGTGGAAGATTACATAAAGTCATTTATGGCTGCTAAGTTTTCAGACAATGTTTGTCCTGGTCACTATGAAGCCTGTGGTTGGGGGAGTCCATTTTGTGACAGGAGGCTGCTTCATCATTAATGGTAGCTAGGAAACAAAAGGAGAGACAAAGAAGGAGTGGGGCCCCCAATATTCCCTACATGAGCATGTCCTCACACTGTCCTAAACGTAGTTCCATTAGGCTCTACCTCCAAAAGGTTCTCCTGTCTCAATAGTGCTACAGACTAGCCAACACACTCTAATACATGAGCCTTTAGGAAACACTTAGAATTCAAAGCATAAAAAGGTCTCAAGGCAAAACTATCTCCTCAGAGCTGTCTGCTCCTCAGGGCTGTCCAGACCCAGATTGGTTCACATATCATTTTAATACATTCAGTAAATCCTGCATCTTTCTCTCATATTACTGTGATTTTATTTAAATAATGCATAGTGCTACTAACAGAGAAGATTAAGAAGAACATGCTGTATTTGCCAGGTAAAAAAGGACCACAAAAATAAAACAAAATCCACTTTAAGAGGTTATTGGAGGAGAGGATAAAGAGAGAAGTGAGCAGGTGCCCAAGAGAGATGTGGCAGGGGTGGGGGAGAATGAGAATAAAGGTGCATACCTCATGGGAACATATAAACAGAGAAGCACTTATACACTGCTTTAAAAATAGCTCAGCACATGTGTACAGGGGTTTACATAGCTTTACATGTGCATAGATTACACAGGATGTAAGGCCTTGGGGTGACTAAGCATTTTGATTAAATGCCGAGGGCACAAGTGCGGCCATGGGATCCCAGAAGTGGCTAAAAGATGCCAGAAATGCTAACATTCGACTCTTGTTTATTATAAAAAGTAAGAGGGTTAGGGTGGCAGGTGGACAGGAATAGGGTGCCAAGCTTCTTCAAACTGCTTCCCAATGACTTTGGTGGACATCAGTCATCTTGAGGGAAGGGTGGAGCTTGTCCTGAGGTAGCTGGTCATCTTCACTGTTGTTCCAGTTCTATGGACTTGTTTTGCACAGCTTAGACCTGATAAGATTCTCTCAGGGCAGAACATGAAGTTTAGAAAAAAATTCCCTTAGATACTGGTAATTAAGGGGTCTGAGACTAGGGAAAGGTTAAATGATATTTATCTGGAATGAATTTAACCTGTTCTAGTAGATCCAAATTGATTCCCTGGAGCTTTACAAGAATTTTTAAGTTTAGACACATTAAGAATCAATCAATGGGAATTTAAAATCCTGAGTTTGTGGCTATGATATTATAGTGGTATAGTGTTTAGTACTCTGCTAGGGCTGGGTTAATAGTTTTAGAATTTTCTTGGTTAAGATGAAGGTTATATGCAGTCATATAAAGAGAGAATGAGGAACCTGGAACATGCTTTATTTTCCTTATAACCAATTAAACTTTCTATCTTCTCCTGAAACAAACCTTAAGGCATCTGTTCCCTTTCTCCCTCACCAAAGAAAGTATCACCTTACCATTCAGGAGACATAAGTGGTTAGTTATTGAGAGCAGTTAATCATAACTGTTGCATTAAAATCTGTCCTGTGACTCTTGCTTTTGAATCTGGGGATGTTTTACATGTTAAAGGCAAATTTGTCTGTTCTTGAGTCAATTTTTGGTATATTTTGCTTTTAGGAATTTTTACTTTACCTAAGTAATCAGCAAAATATACTTGTTCTTAGTATTCCTTTATAAGCCTTTATATATCTGTAACACAGGCAGTGATGTCCTGTTTTCATTGTTTACTTTAGTATTAGGACTGTTCACTTTCATCTCTGTTGGTCTGGCTAAAGGCTCATCAATTTTTGTCAACTACTTATAAAGAACCAACTTTTCCAATCATTGATTTTGCTCAGTAGTTTTAATCATCTACTTGTGTTTGTGTTGTTAGTATTATTATTTGAGACAAGGTCTCATTATGTTACCATATAGTTACTATTGTTATTATTGCTATATCATCATCATCATTATTAAAGACAAAGTCTCATTAGGTAGCTTTGGCTGGTCTGCAATTTGCTATGTAGACTAGGCTAGCAATGAACAGAGATCCATCTGCCTCTGACTTTTGAGTGTTGGAATTAAAAGTGTGTATAACCACAGCCCGCTTGTGGTTTACTATTTATTATTTTCTTTCTATTGCTTTGTTGGTAGTGTTCTTCTTCTGGGTTGTTAAGGTGGAGGTTAAGCTTAATTTGATATCGTTCTTTATAAAAATAGACATTTAGGGACCTTAAAGGGATGGTTTAAATTGGATCTCCAGAACTCACAAAAAAGCCAAATGAGGTGATATATGTAGCTTTGATCCTAGCACTTGTATGGTGAGATAGAAGGCAGAAACAGGAAAATCCCTAGAAGCTTGTGAGCCAGGGAACCTAGAATAAGCTGAGATGAACAAAAAACACCCTACTTCAAACTAGGAAGAAGTAGAATATCAACTCCTAAGGCTGTCCTCTGACGTCCACACACTCTCAGGGACATGCATACATGCATGTGTGTGAACACACACACAACATTTGTAGCTATACATTTTGAGACAGAATAAAAAGAAAAAATTATGATGTAAGAGAAAGGAAAGGAGCCTCTTACTTGGGGGTCAGACTAAAGCCTCTGATCAAGAAGAAGGCACAATTGGGATTTTCTGTCAAAGCTGACAACATAGACAATGTTCCTTTTATGCATAGACACTTTATGTTAAAATAACAGTAAACAAGATTTCAGTCCTACATGTGCATTTCCTTGGGTAGGTCTCTCTTTTTTTCCCACAAGACATTGAGACTTACTCACTGTTTGTAGTAAAGATCTCCTACCTTCTTGTACCCTTGAGATTTTATTGATTGTAGTTGTTATGTGCCCCTTAACAGCTATCTCATAATCTCATGTAGATTCCTTAGCAACCTCTGAAAAGAGTAACTTCAAAACTCATTAAAATGGCAGGTCTGAATATTGTGAAGTTGGTGATGGGCAGTTCTTTGAGAAGCCTACACCCATGCTCTGAGGCAACCTTTCCACTAATACTTGTTCTTAAATCTGTATTATATCATCTTTATTAAACCTCAACTCTGTTCTATATAGGCTAGCTTTCAAATTTTTAAAGTCACAAATCCCAATTTGGCTTCTAAAGTTTAGGGAAGTCCTTAGGTATTATGGTGATAAGAGTGGAGCTGTGTCCCTTGTCTCTGCCCATTACTGCTAACAAATGTCTCTAAGGAATCCCTTTCTCCAACTGCATCCTCTAATTTTTGGTGTACTGGGATTTAGGTTAATTTACCTTTAAGATTTTCTAATTTACCTTGTAACTTCTTTAATGATCTCCCAATTATTTGGAAATAATATTTAATTTCTACATACTTGTTCAATTTCCAGGTTTCTTTGTTTTCACTGCTAATTGCTATGCGCTGTGGTCAGACAGTGTGCTGTAACTCTACAGTCTTCTTTATACTTGCTGTATGATTTAACAGTTTGTCCTGGAGATGATCCACACATGCCTCAAGACAATGTTCTTGTTGAGTGTTCTATAGGTAACTGTTAGGTCTTGTTAGTTTAGTGTTAAGTCTGGGAATGGAACTCAATTTATTCTGGGGTATTTAGAATAAATACTTATGCCATCCTCAATAGCAAGATATATACATAGTAAGTTACTTTTTAATATATTCATTCTTAATAACTATACAGGGGCACAAACTAAGAAAAATTTTACTTATCCTATCTTTTATGTTTAATTTCATATCCTATAGTAGAAAAGTTAATCACTTTAAAACAAAGTACTAACTTATCCAACAATATGTACATGAATGCAGCTTAAAGACTAACCATTGAAGTATATTAACAGTTACACACACACACACACACACACACGCACACGCACACCTCTACCTACACCTATAGTTAATGGTGCTTGCTGTTCTTCCAGAGGACCATGTAAGATGGCTTAGAAACACTTGCAACTAAATTCATTTTCAGTTTGCCTTGCAATATAAATCCCACTAGTTCCTGAGGACAGGAGTGCACTGGGAAGGAAAGTACAAGTCTCTCTGTGTTCCATCCATGTCTATGATGCTGGATGAAGAGAAACAGCAAGTATTCCCAAAATGACCATGTGAAGGAGTGAGGAAGGAAGACAGACTCATGAACAACCAAAGAGTATATTTAAAGAGATCACAGATTAGAGGAAGCAGGATTTGCTGAAAGAAAAATGGAGGCTATCGGGGTTAATGGAAAAAAAGAGCTGTTTGGTACTAAGGAGACAGGGTACTACTACACTTTGACAAATGTTAAAGTTCTGTAGTAAACAGCCAAGAAGCCGCCCCTCAAGCAACAACTGTGCAAAGACATAGTGGAAGGGTACAACACTGTCAAATCTCCCCAGACACAGTGGGAAACTTGTTCCCACAGGGGCCTGCATAGCGGGTAAAGACAGTATCTTGCAAAAGGAGCATAAAGGGGTATTATCTTAAAGACTAAAATCCCACATCCCTTTGAGAACTATAGGCTTAAACACAATCTTTCTCTTTAGCTGGTGAGGAATACATCTCCAGAAATACATCATGCTTTTATCTACAGCATTATTCATAAAACTAGTAAAAATGAACTCACATGCACCTACCTTAACCAACCAGTGTGGGAAAAACTAGAAAACAAAAAAGATGGATGGTTCCAAAAGAATAATGAGTGTGGCTGACTTCTAACCTCCACCAGCACAGGCACAACAGGGAACTACACCACATATATGTACATGCATAGTCAGCTGTACTGGGTCACCAGCTTGCAATCCCAGCACTTGGGAAGTGGGGCAGGAAGGTCTGCAGCAAGCTCCAAGCCAGCTAGTCTTAGATGCACATCAAGACTGTCTTATAAAAGCAACACACACACACAAACACACTCTCACACATACACTCACTCACAATATTTTAGTTATGACAGATACTCTCTGCTACCTTAAATAAAAATTCTAATTGACTAAGGAAAAGTAATTCTTTTGGCAGACAGGACGAGGCCCATGGTTAAATTATGTTTTATTAAAAAATTCCCAGCCACATAAAATGTATCAGAAATGTCTCACTGTAACCACCATTTATCTAATGAACAGACACACATACAGAAGCTTGTTTAGCAATGGGAAGGTCTGGTCCTGTAAAAGTCATCTGAGGAGTCCTGATGGTGGGGGAAAATCTTCTAAAATACATACAATTCCAGACACACATAAAGTGCTAAGAAAATTAAAGGAAATATGTATGTATATATGTATGTGTGTATTTAAGTATATATTTGTACACCACACGCATACAGGTGCTCTGGAATGACGGGCCACTGTTAGCTACCCAATGGAGATGCTAGGAACTGAACATGAGACTTCAAAAGCAGCAATGCTTTTATGCACTGAGCCATCTCTCCAGGTCCCTGAAGATTCTTTTACTAAAAACAAGGTAAAGCTAAAATAAAGCACTGCAAGTGTCTTACATACTTGTAAGACATACAGTACTGGTGGCCATGTCAGAGGAGCAGCAGGTGACAACTGTAGTTCAGGAGATTAGCTCTAGTGAGGGAATCTAGGATAGGCAAGGTCCTGTGAGCTTCGGCCCTAGAGTGCCTCTTGCTGCTGCAGCACCTTTACATGTCTGCCATTGCCATTTTTTCTGGTTTCTGACATGGTGTGAATGGACATGGGGAGATTCCCACTGCTTTTAATGTAGTGTGATTATTTCACGGAAATATCCCTTTCTACAGAGCATTTTTACCTGCAGGTCATTATGAAGATGATTTCCTCCTAAGCTGTATTGTTTAACTGAAGCAATGACTTTATACAATAATAGTGTTAGTTTAAATAGGATTTTGATGAATGTGGGTCTTTAACAAATATAGTAAGAGATTATAATAGAGGTATCTTAATGGGAAAGCTACTAAGATAAAGGCAAGATATGTTGCCCCCGCCCCTGATAAAGCAAAAGCTATAGACCACAGAAAATAAGAACAAGAAATTGTCACAGAGATAGCTTCTTTTGAGGAGTCTTATAAACAGTGGCTTAGGTTAATGATTAAGAAAAACAATTGTGTCTCAAAAGCTAAGTTAGCTCAAGTTCTTTTAATCTTAATGTTGAGAGGTATGTTCACAGGTTTCAGTATGCCTCATGGCTAAAATGAAGCTTTAAATAATAACTCAAGGTTAAGTTAAGTTGTTTTTGTTAATGGCTTTGAGGTAAAATATCTTGGAAAACAATTTAAGGGCACCCTTTTAATAGCAAGGGATTTGTTGTGGTCTGGGAATAGGAACAATGATAACTTGGCGACTTCTGGCTGGCATCCCTTTCTTGCTAGGATGGATTGGTGATCAAAGGTGATGATTAATTCCGTATACTCATTTCTGCCCTTTACATATACATATACATATATATATATACATATATATATACGTGTGTGTGTATATATATATGTGTATATATATATATATACGTATTGACAAATGAGTATGCACCATGAGGATTTAAAGTAGAGATGACTGATTCTTTTTCATATATCAAAGATAAGATTTGTGATTCTTCTAAGATTTCTTATAAGATTGCCTTATGAGATAAGTAATAAAATGATTGGTTCTTTCTTTGTAATCACAAAATACAGCCTGCCAGCAAAAGAACTGGCTGAGAAAAATGCCTTGCTTGCTTATACCCTGTCCAATTATAACAAGTTGCTTGGGTATATCGGTTCTTTGGACAATTTGTTCTTCACTTGTAGTATGTAAAATGTTTAATTATGTAGGGAATATGAAAAACATGTTGTTTTTTCCCTTGTATTCATTGTAATCATTCAGTTAAAAATAGAATGTAACCACATTATAATTTTTACACTGCTTGAAAAATTTTGATGGTTTATATAAGCTGTAAGGGAAAAAATAAAATCATTTAGAATGAAGATATCAAGAGAGACAGAAGGGACACATCTGTATGGAGGAAAGTTAAGAAGGACGGAGAACAAAGAAAAGATGATAGAGATCCTAAAGATGTGTATGTGGTTTTCCCTTTTTCACCATCCCCAGAAAATTAAGTTTTACTCTCTCAGATAGAAAAGTCAAGTTGAATAATTAGTTCACTGACTCTATGGTTTCCCCTCAATCTCTGAGCTGCTAAAGGCTGGTCCTCAAGGCAGAGGTAATGCAGCATAACTTTTATAGAAAGAAGGATTTACTTGAGGTTTATGGTTCCAAAGAGATAAAGTCCATTACCACCATAGAGGGATGCAGAGCAGCAGGCTCATAAGCTGGAGCAACCGCTAAGAGCTCACCTCTTGAACTGAGCCTTTACAGTCTGATCTTCTAAACTCAGTCAGTACTATCTTCTAGACTCTTACTAGGATGATGCATTGTAGTTTTCAACCACTTTTCAAATCCAAGGTTCTAAAGCCTTTTACATTCGTAAAACAAACAAACAAGAATCCATTACCACATGGAAGAAAGCATGGCAGGAGGCTCACAAACTGGAACAGAATCTAAAAGCTCACATCTCAAAATACAAGCGGGGAGTGGGGGGTGGCGTGCACCAGCCTCCAGTGACACCTCTATTTCAACAAAACTACACTTCAGAATCCTTCCCAAACAATTCCACAAATTTAGGATCAATTACTCAAACAAATGAGCCTAGGGAGGTCATTCTCATTTAAACCACCACACGTGACAGTGGTATGCCCACACTCATAAATACATAGTTTTTAAAAATGTGTTTCCAACTTTCCACAGTACAACAATTACTCCTTTCTCATCTGCAATAAGCCAATGGTACTATCTATACACTGTAAGGGCCCCTCTTGTGCCTTAAGATTGAGCTAATCCTCTGGAAAACGAGTACCACCATGAGCTACATGTCTGCCCTGAATCTCTCCCTGAATCCAAAACACCTCTGCTCCCTAAAGATGTAGATGCTTACCTACTCAGAAAAGGAGGCCTATGGTGCGGTGTGAAGCCCACTGTTCTGTTTGTTCGGAAAACACCAGAGCCAGGCTTCTAAATGACTAAACCTTCTCCTCCTCACTTCTCAAATCTGTACTACACACTGCTCTATCTAAACCATTTCTCCTTCCTGAGTCCAGATCCGGAGTTCAGGAGAGATTTCTACATCCCCTGCTTCTTCAACAATATAGACATAGCACCCCTCTTGCATTAGGCAGACCCCTTTGTACTAGCTTTAAACACACCCATGTCCTCACTGTGCACCTTCTCTCCAGGGAATCTTAACCAGCTATGCTATTATTTACCACACTGACAGCTTAAAAGCCAGCTGCTTGGCATTCTTAACCTGCAGTTCAGATACCTCTTTTTTGAGCTCCTCAAACTCTAAGCCTGTAGGCATCTATCTGTCTGCATGCCCACATGGGCCGTGCAGAGAGGATCCTTGCATTCAAAAACCTATCTCTCCCATTTACTGTCTGACATCAGGGAACTTTTTTTTTTTTTTTTTTTTTTTTTTTTTTTTTTTTTTTTTTTTTTTTTTTAACACTTTGGTGTCTCTCTCATTCCCTAAACATTACAGTAACACTGGCCCCTTCCAGTTCCTGCTGCTTACCTTGTTCTCCTTGTCACTGCACAGCCCCTCACCCTTTCCTGTGTTCAAACTGCTTACTTAAACAGCTTCAGATTCTTGCCTAACTCACCCTCCCTAGGGAGCCAGAAAGAGGGAAAGGGCATAGAAGGAAGGAGGGGAAAAGCATTTCAGTCAGACAGAATTTAAAGAATATAATCATTTAGATAAGAAACCAAATACAGGCACGCAGATAGGAGATTCACATGGGCAACATGGTCTTATGAAGAGCTAGCTGAGTGATCACAGGATGCACACAAGGGAATCAGAAGGAAGAGCTGCTTGGTGCTCCCATTCCTGCAGGTCTTTATTTGGATGAATAAGGGAGTAGAAATATATTCCCCTTTCCCGCTGGAAACAGTCTGAGTACACCAACATTCACTCATCTGTTCTTAGTTTGTTCAGACAATTACTAACATGTCAAAACTAATCTATACTCTTAATTACTAAGTCAAATTCAACAACGTAATGTTGGTACTTTTAAAGTGACATTTTACATTATTTTTCTCATGCATGTAAAGAAAAATCTAAATATATTTTGACAGACTATTCATTACTAATGGAAAAAATGAGCTCTTGATACATGTAACAACTTGAATGACTATCAAAGATACTACACTAAATGAAAATATACTAAAAGGTTATTCACTTAACAGTCTACTTACACAATTCTGAAATGTAAATACTATGAAAACAGAGACGATATCAGTGATTTGCACGGCTTATGAATCAAGGTAGACAGGAGGGAGGCTAGGCGAACAGGGCTATGAAAGGGCAATATGAAGAATCTCTGCGATAGACAACTTCATTTTTTTTAGCTAAAAAAAAGCTGTACCTAAAATAAGAATGGCTGTACACACATACACACACGAGTTCAAGAAAAATTAGAGACACCTGAAAAAGATAAAGACTGTAAATATTAATACTCTAGAGCAGTGGTTCTCAACCTTCCTAATACTGTGACCCTTTAATACAGTTCCTCATGCTGTGGGGCCCCCGACCATAAACTTATTTCATTGTTATTTTTTTATAACTATAATTTTGCTGTTAAAAATTGTAATGTAGATATCCAATATGCAGGATATCTGACATATAACTCCCATAAAAGGGTTGTTTGACATCCCCCAAAGGATTCTGACCCACAAGCTCAGAACCACTGCTCTAGAGAGTACCACTGAGAGAGTGTGTAATGTCATGTATGTTACTTATTGAAAGTTCATGTGCATTTATGAACTCAAATATAAATCTATGAATGAAAAACAGCTTTGGTGATGGGGACAGAAAATCTATTTAGCATGCGTGAGGCCCTGGGTATCACAGCTGGCATTTCAAATTAAAAAATGACAAACAGATAAATCCATTATACTTTGAAGTTTAAAGCATTTCACTCTATGATAGTGGTTTTGATGGTCAGTTTGACATACATTAGGAAAACTTGGGAAGAAAGTCTCAGTGAAGAATTGTCTAGATCAGGTTGGCCTATAGCCATGTCTGTGGGGGATTATCGTGATTGTATTAATTGAGGTGGGGTGGGTGGGAAGACCCACTAAGAATGTATATATACAATTTTTGAGCTGGGCCTGGACTTAATGAAGAAGAGAGTGACCCAATCACTTATAAATATGCACCCATTCATTCATTCATTCATTCATTCATTCATTCATTCATTCATTCTCTCTCTCTGCTCTCGACTGTAGATGTGACCAGCTGTTTCATGGTGCCTTCACTTCCTTAAAATAATGGATTATAACCTGGAATTTTGAGCTAGAATAAACCTCCTCTCCTTTACTTTGCTTTTATCACAGCAACAAAAACAAAATGAAAAGAAGCACATTCTCAAAAGTGCTATATTCCCCATTCTTTGCTACAGGACTGAACGTTTTCACAGGAATCCCCAGTTCCTCCACATTCCACCCAAACTGGTGTCAGCTCATGAAGAAAGGACACACAGGGTAGACAGATGTTTTGAGGATGTGCTGAACACAATAAAGGAGTGTTAGCATTTTAGAGAGGAGGTCTTGAAATGAGCTTGAGAGTTTGAGGTCATAATTACTCAGAACACTACTTAGGAACTAAGAGAAACTGCCTTCTTTGGCACTTTGTAGTGTTAAAAAAATCATCATGTAGAATTAAATTACAAAGTTTGCACACTTGTTTATGCAGCTGGTCTTTTTTAAAATTGTGGTGCTCTAAGTCTACAATTCTAATGGCCTCACTGGTGACATTCCAATCCTTTGAAAAATAAATGAAATATCATAAATCATTTGACAGTTCTTAAGCTTAGATTTTTATCATCACTCTGACTCTAAAAATAAAAAGCAATATGTAAGGATAGGATCTTGTTTTGTGCCCTATAAAGCTCAAGACAGAAAATAAATCATACTATTACATGTCATTTAAAACCCTAACTTTAATACTTGGGATTAGATTGGCATAATGCCTATGGTCATTCCCAAGAGAATCCATACAAGTCAAACAGCTTTTCTTCAAACATTGCATAAGTCTTGTACTTCCTGTGATAAATGGAGCAATAAGGCTTGGTGACTACACTTGTGTATACTCAAATATATTATGTCCACACCCATATGGGCATCCTGTTAGATCTGGAAGGTTGGATTTATTCCTCAATATCCAGAGAAATGCTGGATCACTTATACAAAGTAAATATTGGGATTAGTCTTTTGAATTAAGAAAATGTTCTGCAGCTAGGAATGGTGGAACATGTCTTTATGCCAGCACTCTGGAAACAGAAGCAGACAGATCTCTGTAAGTTTCAGGCTAGCCTGGTCTATAGATCAAGTTTCAGGACTGCCAAGGCTGCTATACAGAGTAAAACAATCTCAAACACCAAAAATAAATAAATAAAAAATAAGGTCTTTGTATGTTGTATGTTTAGCTATATTATCTGCATTATTGATGTGTTCTGAAGACTAGGATATTCTTTTTTTTAAGTCTTAGCTTATTTACTATGGTCATGTTACTTTATAAAGTGGAGCTGTTAAAATTAATGTTCTACAACAATAAAGAATAATGTTTATTGTAGTCTTTTTAAAAATTAATTAATTCATTAACTTTATATTCCAATGGCAGCTCCCTCCCCCCAACACTCCTCTGTTTCTGTTCAGAAAGAGGCAGGCCTCCTATGTATATCAACAAAGCATAGCATATCAAGTTGTGGCAAGACTAAGCACCTCCTCTTGTATTAAGCCTGGGCAAGGCAACTCAGTATGAGGAACAGGTTCCCAAGAGCCAGCCAAAACATTAGGGACAGCCCTTGCTCCCACTGTTGGGAGTCCCACAATTGCCATATATATGTAAAGGGCTTAGATCAGTCCCATTCAGGCTCTCTGGTTGTTGGTTCAGACTCTTTCTATGACCCACATTAGGCGTTTCTGTGTGTTTTCTTGTGATGTTCCTGACTCCTCTGGTTCCTACAATCCTTCCTCCCTTTCTTCATCAGATTTCCCTGACTTGGCCTAATATTTGGCTGTGGGTCTCTTCATCTGTTTCCAGTTTCCATTAGTTACTGGATTAATGCTCTCTGATGATAACTGGGGTAATCATCAATCTGATCACAAGAGATGGCCATTCGGACTACCTATTTGCTATTGCTAGGAGTTTTAGCTGGGGAGTTTTATGGGAGTTTCCCTAGTACCAAGTTTATATGTTACCCTAAAATGCCCCCCGACTTTCCACTAATCACTTTCAGTACTCTCCCTACCCACCTCCCAAGCTGATCCCTCAAGTTTCCATCTCCACCTGCCCCCAGTCTGGCCAGGAGGTCTTCTCTATTTCCTCTTCCCAGGGAGATTCTTGTATATCCACCTTGGGTCCTCTTTGTTATCTAGCCCCTGGGTCTACAGATTATAGCATGGTTATCCTTTACTTTACAGCTAATCCACTTATGAGTGAGAACATACCATGTTTATCTTTCTGGGTCTGGATTTCCTCACCTAGGATGATTTTTTCCTGAACATAACACCAGTAGCACATACAATAAGATCAACAATTAATAAATGGAATTTCTAAAACTGAAAAGCTTCTGTAAGGCAAAGGATACTGTTAATAGGACAAAGCAGCAACCTACAAAATGGGAAAAGATCTTTATCAACTCCACATCCATTCATCAGAGGGCTGATCTCCAAAATATATATAGGAAACTAGACATCAGAAGACCAAATAACCAATTAGGAAACAGGGTACCAATCTAACAGAGAATTCTCAACAGGAGAATCTCAAATGGCTGAGAAACAAAGAAATGTTCAATAACCTTAGCCATCAGGGAATGCACATGAAAATGACTCTGAGATTCCATTTTACACCTGACAGGAAGGCTAAGATCAAAACCACAAATGACAGCTTATGCTGCAAAGAATGTGGAGTAAGGGGAACACTCCTCCATTACTGGTGGGAGAACAAACTTGGACAGACACTTTAGTAATACATGGTGCTTTCTAAGAAAATTCGGAATTCATCTACCTCAAGACCCAGATATACTACTCTTGGGCATATACCCAAAAGATATTCAATCATACCATAAGGACACTTTCTCAACTATGTTTATAGCAGCTTTATTCACAAAAGCCAGAACTTGGAAATAACCTAGATGGCCCTCAATCAAAGAACTGTTAAATGAGATGTGGTACATTTGCACAATGGAGTATTACTCAGCTGTTAACAATAATGACATCAGGAAATTTGAAGGTGAATTAATGTAGGACATTCTTGTTCTTTCATACTTCTACATAATTTTTAGAATTAATTCACTACTTTATAAAAACAAACAAATAAAAACACCACCACCAACAACTGTGTAAAGATTATAGGAATTAGGCAAGAGTAATTGATCAATTTGGGGAAATGTCATGAAACCAAGTTTTCCATTCTTTGAACAAAAGTTCTCTTTGCTTACTTAGATGTTCTGACTTCTATGTTCTGATTTGTTCTTTTCATAATACAGATTTTGTATGTCTTTTGTTAAGTATATTCCCAAACACTCTATTTAATTAAAAGTAAGAAAATCATGCATTACTAATCATCATACTTCAAAGGTATGTCTCTCAGGACTGCTATATCAAAGTCCCTCTGGAAATGTGTAATACAGCAAACTTGTAAGCTTTTTAATAGCACATTTCAAAAATGGGGCAAAGACTCTAAACTTGGCAGTACAAGAAATGAATGGATAATATCTAACAAGATCATGCTGTTAATGTAATCAGGTTGCTTGTGTAAACTGCTCTCCCTTCATTGCACACTATAGAATAGATACTGTTCAAATGGGTAACAGGCATTTGCAGAGTCAGCCATCCCCGAAGCAGGGGACTCGTACTGCCTAGGTGCTCTGCCCAGACATGACCAGGGATGTCAGAGAAGATCAAGCAAGAAGCAGTGACAAAGCTCTGTCTCTGGCCTATATCCAGAGACTGAGCTTTCTGATTAGCTTTCCTCTTCCCTCCAGACTGCCAGTCCCTTCTTCCCTCCCTTTCTTTGGATTCCTCTCCTGCCTCTCAGTCTCCCCGAGTCTTGCTGTGTGTATGTAGTCCAGGATGGCCTCACACGATCACACTCAGCTCCCCTTGTCTCTGGCTTTTGCTTGCCTTTTGCTGGCTTCTCTTCTGGCTTCCCTTGGCAGTCTTCTGTGCAGGCTTCACTTTGCCTTTATTTCATATTCTTCATGATCAGATCTATTCTCTTTCTGAAGGTTTCTACTTGATCGAGGGACATCTATATAGGAGGCCATTGCTACGTCTGTTTCCCTCCAACGATAAGCACAAATTTCCTGTTTATGTGAATGTCCTTTTAAAAAAACTTTTTAAAAACGGACGTGAGCTCTCCTGTGTGTATGTGCATGTGTGCATGCACATATACATGTGCATAAAGGTTCCCAACAGGTCAGAAAAGAGCACTAGATTCCCAGGAAGTTAAAGATATGAATGCTAGCAACCAAATCTAGGTCTTTTGCAGGAACAGCAACTATTCTTAAATGCTAAGTCATGTTTTTCATGCTCTATGATTTTTGATCACCTTTTTCTGTCAAGAGATTAAGGCAATTCTCTATTTTATAATGTATTTA
Organism: Phyllotis vaccarum; assembly: GCA_033318265.1. NCBI lineage: Eukaryota > Metazoa > Chordata > Mammalia > Rodentia > Cricetidae > Phyllotis > Phyllotis vaccarum. The sequence continues at coordinate 82,367,949 of JARWLC010000003.1, forward strand.
CTCTAAGGTCCAAATTATACATGCCACTTCATAAACAAGTAACCTCGGGGCTAAAGAGATGGCTCAGGCCTTAAGAGCACACTAGCTCTTCTTCTATAGGACATAGGTTCAAATCCTAGCATCCTCATGGAAATTCACAATTGTCTGTAACTCCAGTCTCAGGAGATCTGATGCCCTCCTCTGGCCTCCATGGGTGTCTGTTGTGCATGGTCTACAAGACATATATATGTAAGCAAAACATCCATACACATAAAATTTTTTAAAATTAACATTAAACAAAGAGCATCCCAGCCACCTTTGCCCTCTTCTGTACTTACAAACATCATAGTAAACACCTTGCTTTTCAGTGCCTCAGCAGAATCAGAGGCCAACTGAGCTGAAATTTTGTTTCTGCTAATTCTACACTTTCTCCTTCATCTGTCAGCTCCCTTTGTCTTTGCTCTGATACACTGGCCATCCTGGATGGTTTCTCTCCTGCTTCTAATCTTTCAGACCTTACTGGACAAACAATACAGAAATTTCAAGTTCCTATTTCCCCCACTGAGTCGCAAATAAGAGATAGGCTTGCTCATGTATAGTTCTTTGGTTGTTTGTGTCTGCATTTTATGAAGACATTTTATTCAAGTCATCACAGTAAGATCTAGATACACAGGCAGAGGAAGTTTGTCCAATTCATACTTACTTTGCCAGCTGTAGGAACACAGAGAAACACACTTTTGGGGTCCTTCATTTAATTCTCCATTTACCTTGTTCTGAGTGTCTACAGGCTTTTCTAGACACATTTTCCTATCATAGGTACTCTCCTCTCAAGGAATTAAATATTTAATAAATCTCTTTTTACTCAGAGTCCAACTGCTCTGTGCATGTGCTGGCACCTTGGAGCTAGCAAGCTGAGCTGTGTGTCAAGCTGACTGTGATATCCAGTACACCAGCTGCCATGCTAATAGCGACGATCATGGATGCTCTCTCTCAGACAGACACATTACAGACTTTATCTTCCTCCCCTGCTGTCATCACCCACAGGGGGTAACAGGAGGAACTGGAGGGAGGGTAAAGAGAGTCAGAAACCTGAGGGAATGCAAGTGGAAAATAAATATGCTCTTCTCCAAACTGACCAGGAAACATTGCACCCACCGCAGGGCAACAGCTGCACAGTTGTGTATCAGTGTCCCGGGTGTGCATAGTCATTCTTCTTATTAACCCAAAGGTGCTTAGGGTTCTTCAAACACAAGGATATAAGATCTATAACAAATTTAATTTGTTCTACACAGAAAAAAAAACGCCAGCAAACTTAATGTTTCTTGGGGAAAATGTTGGCAACAACTTTTATGGTTTCAAGCAAAGCCATGGCCCCAAACCCTGTCAACTCCCTGAGGACTGGTATAGAACAACATTTAATCTTTGTGTTGGAACTGCACCTATGCACAGACTACTGTGCTTGTGAGTTTGCTCCTCAAGCAACTTGTTTAAACCCTTGCTTTCAGTGATGAGATGCCTGAGAAGCACTGACCTTTTTGTTCTGTGGAGAATGGCTAAGGTCTCAGAAACAGGCCAGTCTATCATAAGAAGTATTACCCAAAGAGGCTACTGGTATCCACCAATGGTTCACAACTAGTGAGAAATGCTTTCAGTACTGAGACCAGGTGTCCTAGCTGTATCAAATCTTTATCGTGAAAGCTATGTTTAGGAAAGTCTGCTTTATAGTGTTGGTTCAATGGAGGTTTAAGAATTCCTTTAAATTCAAAAAAACTTTCTGACTTACACCAGAGACTGTTTAGATGAGCACAGTGAATTTTTCATTTTTTTTATAATCTTATAATTAAACTTCATTACTGTGCATTAAATAAAAAGTAGCCAACACACCTTTCTCATTTTTGAAGTCTCAAAGCACCTGCCTAGTTCCTCTGAGGAATTTCTTTTATCTCCGAGGTCCAGCAACTTTACCAGGTTTGTTCAGTACTTAGATTTACTCTTTTTATTTCGACAAAGTTTAATATCTAAAGGTTATTCTAATTTCATCAGTTTGGCAGTCTTGCTGTGTCATTAATTCCATAAAAGATGAACCTATTCTACTTACTTTTGGGGGTGTAGAAACCTCCAAGGGGATATAAAAAGGGAGAGATTTGCTACCAAATAATGCTATCCATGAATCCATGTTTCATAGAACACTGCAGTAGACCCTACTCTTTACCAGTTTCATATATATTCTGTTAAGGAATAGAGTACTTAAGCACATATAATTTTATTCTATCATGAAACAAAGCGGTAAGTGTGAATTCTTTACTTGCACAGCTTACTTCTTCCTCTGCTATATCACTTACTGTTAAGTAATATCTATCTGAAAGTGTTTCCTGAACAAAGAAAGACAGACTTTGGAAACAGTACCTCATGGTATCTAGGCAACACATGGTGTGGCTCTGTGCCCTATTTATTTCTTTTAGAATTATAATTCAGTCATGTGATGATTGTCATGGTGGTATATATTAACACATTTGAGTTATAAAATCAAGCGGACTTTTAGTGAAAGATAGCTGATTTGTAAGATAAATTTAAAAATGGAGGCTAGCCTTGTTAATTAGATTAAACAGTAGATATTTCCCATAAACTGAGTAATCTACACTTATATGTGAAAGGGTTTAATAAAAAATATATATATATATTCAAAGCATATACTTTAAAAATGCTCTAAGAACTATTAGGAAATACATGTTAAAATCAGTAATATTCCTTACCACCTTTTCTATGCACAACACTGGGTTAATATAAGGTGCCATTCAAATAGAAAGTAATAAGTTGAACTGTCATTTGATAAATCTTAAACATTTTTGAAGCTTCTCCAGGTGAGGAAGAAATGGCAAATGCTTTGGCAAGTCAAGCAGCTTCTAGTCTTGTGCTTTCCACAGGACAATCGAGCTCGCAGTGAGGAGTCCTTACAACTTTACATCCTTTCTGGTTTTTCACAGATAAACGTGCAGCACATGTTGCACTTCCTGCTGCCCTGTGATCAGTCACTGAGTTGTCTACAAGCCCTGTTTGCTTTGAAGTGTGTGCTCCACTCACTCCTCCCAGGCTGCCTTTCAGATCCTGTGCTCCTTCCTTCCATTTGTTCAATTTCTTTTGCCAGTTGTGCTTCTAAGTCTAGGTCTTTCCTGAGTTGTCCTTCTAGATTTTTAATTTCTAGTTTTCCAATTAAGTTTAGCTGTATCTAAACTAAATTACAATTTTAACCTTTCCCCAGTTATGTATAGAAAACCTCACCTCATTCTCTTTCACAATGACAGTTTATTGTACCCAGAACTACACACTGAAAACTGTCTATCTATTCTCCCACTGATTTACAATATACTGGCTTTGTTATAAACTAAGTTTCCATATAGAAATGGGTCTATTTATAGATTCTTTATCTTTTCCTCTGGTAATTTTGTATACTCTTACACCATAGATTTAATGACTATGATTTTACATTAAGTCATGATACAAAGGCAGAAAAACAAGTCCTTGACACAGGGCGCAAAGCCCAGCATGGGCACACTTATAATTACTGAAAGAAATACCTCTTTCCTTAGTTTAAAATTATGATGTCAAAATTAAATTAAATCATTAAAAAATAAAACATGATAGTATTTTGTTCTACTAAGACATTAATAAGGACAAAATCCCCTCAGATATGTTAGAGATTCAATTTTAAGAGCACTGAAAAGAATTAACATTATTTTTCCAATGCTTTTTCTTCCTATATTTTTTGAGATGGTCTCACATAAGCTAGGCTGATCGTGAGTTTGCTAACTAACTGAGAATGACCTTGTACTCTTCTGCCTGCAGCTGCCAGCTGCTGGGATCACAGTCCTAGGCACCTATCTTGGTTTATGTAGTATGGAGAAAGAACCCAGTGCTTTCTGCAGTGTAAGCAAGAGCTCTACCCACTCAGATGTATCTCCATCCTCCTTTAAAACTATTTCCTTAAAGGTTTTCCTACATTTAGTTTCTATTTAATGCCATTCAAAGAAAGTTTGTAAATTTTCCAGAAAAGCTCTAATTTTTTCTTACTCAAGTCAATTATTTATTGTGTTGCCATCCACATTGTATCCTTTTAAATTACACTTTTAGCACCTCCCTTGCCCCTAGTCTGTGGTTTTGTATTCCAAGGTTTTAGTTACTCAAAGTCAACCATGAATTGAAAATAGTGAATGGTATTTTCCAAAAGTAAACACAACTTACGTTTTCAATGGTATACTCTGATGCTATGCATTGGGGATGGATTCTTCCTCTGCACAGCATGTGTATACTGCAAATCTTGTCTGCCTGCTGGCCAGACACGCCCTACTCATTAGATCCACTACTTAACATCACAGATCAAGTAGCCTGTCTTTTAAACAATCCTGGTACCCAAAACTTAGGAACATAGTGGTGCTGGTGATTTCAATATGCCAAAGCTATAGGATACTTCTCATGAGTGAAAAAGTAAAAGTTCCTCACTTGGAATGAAAACACACTTGTATGTTAAGAATATTAATATCTAAAGCAAGGACAAATCTTCAAAAGAAAATGCCATGCTTTGCTGCTGCACCTAAGAACTGAAAACTGCAAAAGCTGTGGGGTATGAGGACTCATGGAAGGAAGACAGCAGCTATGTGGGAAGTAGACAAATGAGATGAGCTCCGAGCCTAATGAGGATGCAAACACATGCTCATCAAAGGAGCAACACCAAACACTTACTGAAGTAAGGAATGGTTTCTAGACTCAGGGACAAATATGGACATACCCAAGGGAAGCCACTGTGGAAGCTGCTACCACACTGGTACAGAGGTAAGAGGTTGATTCTAAGGGGATAGGACAAGAGCCAAAACAAGTGCTCAACTGGGACAAAGCAAGCTCTTCCTGAAAGAAGACCCACATGAGAATAATGGCACAGCCAGTGCATGGGCACAGGACAGAAAACATGGAGGACAGATGAATACTAAAAGCATGTGGTAATGCTGAGGTACAAAGCAAGACCAAGCAGCATGCGCAGAGCAAAAAAAAATCCATGAACTTGCAAAAACAAAAGTAAAAATGACATGGAGATGAGGGTCCATAATTATATCACCTTCGTTATTTTAATTTTCTAATCATTAACTATTCTTTTTAATTCTTTTACTGTGCCTAACTTTTAAATAGGCATACAGATTAAGAAGCATGGTTATCCCTAGGGTTCAGTTCTATCTGCAGCTTCAGACTGACATCTACTGGAAGATGAAACATACTCCCCACCAATAAGATCCACTGTCATTCCTTCACTGTGGAAGAACCTGACAGAGGCCACCTTAGCCAAGAGACCAAACTCCATAGATAATAATTCATGACGATATAATTTTCTCCCAATCTGATGTGATAAAATCCTGAGAAAAAACATTAAATAAATCCCAATTGAAGCTCATTTTACAAAATACACAATCACTGGTCAAAAATCTCAATTCCCCAAAGACAAAGGAAGGGAGGAAGACAGGAGGGAAGGGAGGGCAGAAGTGTGAGGAAAGAAGGAAAAAAGGAAGGGAGGGTGAGGGAGGAGAGAGGGGTAAGGAGGAAGAAAGTAGGGAGGGAGGGAGGGAGGGAAAAGGAACTGTTTTCAGAACATACTGAAGAGATGAACACAGAGGTAATGTGAGGCTGACATGGATCCTGACTACAAGGCCTGTAGAACCGGAAGTGATCAGAGTGCAGTCTCAGGAGTAGTTGCATCCCACCCACACAATCATAGGTGCTGAGTACCACCATCCTGTGCTAGCTCCCTGTAGCCACAGGTCTACAAAAGTGTGGCTGCTGTTCTTCTACTGACTTTATATCAAACCCCACCAAACTTGCCAGCTTACACTAATAATGTAGTTGTGAAATTCTGAAAGCTTTTTGTTAAAATTAATGTTTGTTTTATTTTATTATAGTGAATTTTTATCATATACTCATAATGGTATTTTATTTCCATCTCATTTCCACATCTATCCTGTAGTCTTCCTCCCCGATTCCTGACTTTCTTTTCTGGACAGACCCTTTGGTACAAGATTCAATAAAAATGGTGATATCTGACATGTTTTTCTTTACCTATTTATGCTCACAGCTCATTTTAATTTCATCAAGATTTTGGGCAAATGAGGTCCTTTCAGTTTGACTATTTCTACCACAGAGATAGCAATAGCATTTTGTTTTAGTTTTAAGGGCTGAAATGTTGGTCTAGAATGTATAGATTATATAACACAAGTGGAAAAGTAACATGAGGACAAGGAGTACAATGTGGTATGTTACTAGAGCATAATAAAAGCTATAGCATTAACCTATCCATACTTCACTTTCTCCTGGCATAGTATAAAAGCTGTCACTAGAAACGTCCAACTAAAAAGCTGTCCAACTAAGGAATCACATTATAAGCCTACTTTTCAACTCCAGATGTAGTCTTGGGAATAGTTCTCTCCCTCAAAATATTTCAGTGAAGTGATCAGATGTCTTCTCACAAGTAAAGCTTTTCAGGCACAGGGGAGGTGTTTCTTGGTTTTCCTTGGGTGCTGGTGAGCTCAAAAGCCTGTTATTAAAGGTCATCCATTAACCAAGACTGCCTTTAAATAGCTTTACTAGCAATAAATGAATGTAGTAAGCCTGAATTGAATTTAAGCCCATGTGCATTTGAAGGCTATATATCACAGCAGTTAATGATACGAAACCCCCAAATGAAACCACAATAAATTTTAAGAGTTGCTGATATGATCAAATGAACAGCAACTGCTCAACTATCCAGAGATGAACAGAATGAAGACAGAAAGAAAGGCAGTTGTGCTGAGTAGTCAAAGGATATGTTTTAAAGCACTGCTTGCCAAGTTATTCATGGTATTGAGGAAAAGTGTTACTAAAATCCTTTGAAAACAAAGCACACATCCTCTAATGTCTACATAAGCATGGTCTTAGGAAATAATGGGCAGGAAGAACTCTCCAGAAGGTAGAATTAGTCCCAGAGAACAGGAAACAATGGAGGTCCTCTTAGAGGACAAATTGGAGTCTGATAAGGGTGTTTCATCATGCTTCCTGCCATCCGTGTCCTGTGCATTATCTGGTTTTAATCCCACAAACCTTTCAGCTTCAGGAGATTAAACACAAACTTGTAATTTGACAAATGATCCTAATTCAATAAATTATGAATCCTATACATAAAATTATGCTGGAGAAAAGTCTACTGTAAAGATCACTAAATTGCTGTATCTCTTCTGACCCTCACCACTGACTACAAAACAGACACAGATAAACCAAGATGTCTCAGGACCTTTTAGTTTCTAATTCAAAATCATTGATATCACTGAGATAAAGAACTCTACAAAAATAAGCTATAAAATGGCGAACCACAGCGGAGCCACTAGTTGGTCTGGGTTCTCAGCAAACCAACTCAGCACTTAAAAAAAAAAAAAAAGAGGCAAAAAAACATCCTGACAGTCTGTCATTACATTTCTATATTATTTCTGTCTCACTATCGTATGATAAGAAATGCAACTCTTGTACCCGTACTCAGTGTAGTAGGAGGCTTCTGGCTCGGACTTCCGGGCCTTACGTCAACGTTTAGACTCACACTTCCTGTCTGCCTTTGGCCAATCAGCGCTTTTTATTAAACCAGTGGGTGGGACAATTATTTATAATGCAACAACACAATCTCCCACATATCCCCTTTTCTGTTTTTAAAACAAAAAGAACTCCACATCTAATATTCTTTTCCCCCCTTATGTATAACAACTTATAAACAACACTGTAAATAAACACAAACATCCATAATCCATGTTTTGGGAATGTGGGCGTTGTTCTCTAGGCTACTTCCTGCTGAATGGGGGCATTGGCAATCTCATAAGAATCCAAAGAAAAATGTAGGATTATGCACAAGTCTTTAGTGGAGTAGTCTGTAAGGCTGGGTCATCTTAGCCAGTCTCCTTGAAATTGTTCTGGATACAGAGCTCAAGAAACTTCAACAGAGGTGCTCTGAAATACTGAATCATCTGGGCCATCCATTTCCATTGGAGATTTTTCAGGGGGTCTTCCTCTATCAAACTTTATGTTCTTTATCCAGGAATAAATCCAGAGCTTCTCATTTTCTGGGAAAATAAAAAGAAAACCTCTTCTCCAAAGTAGCATATCGTTGCATTTCAATTTTAAAGTAAACTCATTTACAAAATATATAGGTTGAATTAAACCAACAACATTTATAATCAACTGTATTTTAGCTTTTACTAAGTCATTTTCAGTCAAGAAGCTTAAAGATAAGACCATAACATACAGTATCCAGACATTCTTTGTATTTTCCATCTTTACATGGCTTATTTTTTATTTATTTACTTATTTTACTCTATTTTTAAAGGTTTTCTCTACCTTTTCTTTTCTTTCTCTAAGCCTATGTATATGTATATATATTTTCAACACACTCTGAACCACTTAGACTTTTTTTTTTAAAAAAAAAAAAAACTGTCTTTACTGTATATTTATTTCTTAACCTTTTCTGTCTCTGACCACACCTTTGATTGCCTAGGGCAATTGACTCTACCCAGATTCTTCTATTTCTTTCTGTTTCTGAACATACCTTTAATCTGCCAAGGTCCTTGGCTAAGGATTCAAGGTTGGTAGGGTGGATGGATGGTTCCACCCAGCTCCTACTGTAATTTCATAGAATTTATCTTTTGACCCAGGTACTCTGGGAATTTTAGAGTCCATATAATTACCAAGTAAAGCTTTGCCATCTGCTGTTCATTAACTCCATTTAAGTATTAGGCAGCAGGGCCTCTTAAAAAGACTCACAAGTATTTTGCCTCTAAGGCTGAATCAGGAAGCCTCCCTTTAAAAAGCCAAGCCTCTGCTTGCCTCCAGCAAATGGAGCTGATCCAAGAAAACACCACCACTAGAAAGCCATCTTTGATTCTGTTCCCTTTTTGTCCTTATGAACAGAAACCTTAAATACATCATTTATAACTTTTTTTTTATATCTAGGCTCCTGTGAGACTCCAGGAACCAGCCATTTTATACCTTAAGCTACACTCCAAAAGCCCGCCATTGTAGCTCAAGCCCACGTGCTTCACCAGGGTGTCTCTGTACCACGGCTCACGTGGGAGAGACAATTCAGAGGCTGCTTTGGGCTCTAGACCATTTTTAAACTTTCTATGAATTTATGTGGGTATATTTGACCCATGTTGGGTTGCCATTTGTAGTAGGAGGTTTCTGGCCTGGACTTTTGGGCCTTACCTCAATGTTTAGACTAACAGACCCACAGACCCGCAGAGAAACATAGATGTTTACATTAGTTTTCAGCTGACTGGCCTAAGGCCTCCGAACATTATTTGCTCACTCTGTACCCTTAATCTAACCCATGTCTCTTATCTTGTTCAGCCATGTGGCTGGGTACCTTTTCTTAGAGCAGCATAGTTGTCCTCTCCTTCTTCTGGCTTCTCTCTGGTTGTCTGCTCTCAGAGTTTTCTTAGTCTGGTAGCCCCACCCACACTTTCTGTCTGCCTTTGGCCAATCAGCGCTTTTTATTAAACCATTGGGTGGGACAATTATTTACAATGTAACAACACAATCTCCCACAACTCAGAACCCTCCCATGCTCTCATTTTGGATCCCAAAGAGCTATTCCTTGGCCAACCCTTCCCATTCCACCCTCCATACCCACTGCCATGCTCCAGCATCCACCTTGGGCAGCTATCCACTACTCAGGTGCAGGCCATGCCGTTCAGAACAGCTGCAGACTACACCAGTTAGAAGAACAGGTACAGGCCACACCAATCTGAAAAATAGGTGCAGGCCACACCAAGAAGAAAAACAGACCACAGCAGCCAGAACAACAGTTATGCAAATTTGGGCAGAAACTCCCTACTGAACCAGAGATTAAACTGGACACTGGACTACAGATAGGTGGCCCACTAGAAAATCTCCTTCATTCTCTCAGTGGCCCCACACCCGCAGCCCCACTTCCCTCTTCATCACAGTGGCTCCCCCAACTCTGGGCAGAAGCCCCCTGCTGGACCAAAGGCCACCAGAATCTAGTCCCCAATTCTGACAGAGATTCCCTGCTGGACTAGAGGTCATACCAGCTGCCAGAAATCCAGGCCACAAAGACCAGAAGACCGAAGAGGAAACAGAAATCAAGGGAAAAAACACCCATCCAAGAAAGAAAAACTCAGAAATTGGTGCTTAGACCTATAATCACACCAAACCCTAAGGCCTAGATTCCAGTGTAAAAATACTGTCAACAATAGGCAGGGCAATAAGTCACCAAGAAAGAGTCCAGCAGCCTACTACAGCAAGCCCTGAATATTTCAGCACAGCTGAAGCACAGGAAAACAACCTTACAACCAATTTTATGAAGATAATAGAGGTCCTTAAAGAGGAAATAAATAAATCCCTCAAAGAGAGCCAGAAAACACAAACAATCTGAGAAAAGATATAAATCCCTTAAAGAAAGCCAAGAAAAAACAACAGTTCAAAGAGACAAGAACTGTTGAGAACACACACACAAAGGAACAGAAGCAATAATGAAAACAACAAACTGAGGGAATTCAGGAAATGAGAAATGTTGGTGAGCAAACAGGAGCTACAGACACAAGCATCACCAACAGAATAGAAGAAAGAAGAGAGACTCCCAGGTGTTGATATCTGATAGAAAAAATAAATATATCCTTCAAAGAAAATGTCAAATCTAAAAAAATTCCTGAAATTTCTTTCACATCCAAGAAATCTGGAACACTATGAAAGACCAAACCTAAAAAGAAGAACCACAAAATGCTCAGAAAATGTTTTCACCAAAATCATAGAAGAAAAATTTCCCAATCTAAAGAAGAACATGCCTACAATGGTATAAGAAGCTTGTACAGAATACCAAACACATTGGACCAGAAAATAAAGTCTCATCACATAATGATCAAAACACTAAACATACAGAACAAAGAAAAATCAAAAGCTGCAAGGGTAAAGGGCAAAGATCTTAAAAAGGCAGACTTATTAGAATTACACCTGACTTCAACTGAGACTCTAAAAGCCAGAACAGTCTAAATAGATGTGCTCAAGACTCTAAGAGACCACAGGTGCCAGCCCAGGCTACTATACACAGCAATACTTCAATCACATAGATAGAGAAAACAAGATACTCTATGACACAGTCAAATGTAAACAGTATCTATTCATAAACCCAAACCTACAGAAGGTACTAGAAGGAAAACTCCAGCCCAAGGAGGTTAACTGCACCCATGAAGACACAGGAAATAATTCCACGGCAGCAAAGCAAAGATGGGAAGTACAAACATGCACCACCACCAACAGTAACAACAAAACAACAGGAGCGGACAATTGCTAGCCATTAACATCTCCCAATATCAATAGTCTCAATTCCCCCACCCCAAAGACACATGCTAACAGAATGGGTATGAAAACAGGAATCATCCTTCTGCTGCATACAAGAAATACACCGCAACATTAGAGGTAGACATTACCTCAGAGTAAGGGCTTAAAAAAGATTCTTCAAGCAAATGAACCAAACAAGCAAGCTGGTATAGCTATTCATATATTTAACAAAATATGTTTCAAACCAAAATTAATCAAAAGAGATAGGAAAGGACTCTTCATACTCATAAAAGGAAAAATCCACCAAGATGGCAGTTTAATTCTTAACATCTATGCCTCAAATACAAGGGTACCTACATTTGTTTAAAAATCAAAAATCAATAAAGCTTATATCATACATTGATCCTCACACATCAATAATGGGAGTCTTCAATACTTCGATCAGTGGACAGGTCATCCAAACAAAACAGAGAAACTAAACAGAGAAATACCGGAACTAACAACTAACAAACATTCAACAAAAATGAAGTTACCACATACCCACGTTTATGGGACACAGTCAAAGCAGTGTTCATAGGAAAATGTATAGCACTAAGTGTCTACATAAAAAAACTGGAGAGACTTCATACTAGTAACTCAATAGCACACCCCAAAACTCTAGAACAAGAAACACACCCAAGAGGAAGGAGTAGATGGCAGGAAATAAACTGAGGGCTAAAATCAATAAAAGACAAACAGAGAACAGTACAAAGAGTCAATGAAACAGAGGTGGCTCTTTGAGAAAGTCAAGAAAGAGTAACTAAAAGGTAAAAAGAGAATATCCAAATTAACAAAACATAACAACAGACACCACATCAAGGACATCCAAAGTATCACTCGGTCATACTTTTAACATCTGTATTCTACAAAATTGGGAAATCTAAAAGAAATGAACAATATTCTCAATAGATACCCCTTACCAAACTTAAACTGTGATAAGATAAACAACTTAAATAGCCTTTAATCTCGAAGGAGATAGAAGTTGTCGTTAGAGGTCTCCCAACCAAAAAACACCCACAATCAGAGAGTTTTAGTCTAGGCTAACGTCAATACTCCTCAAATTATTCCACAAAATAGAAACAGAAGGAGCATTGAAAAATTCATTTTATGAGGCCACAATCAGTCTGAAACCCAGACCACACAAAGACTCAACAAAGAAAATTTCCCTCATAAACATTAATGAAAAATAATCAACAAGATACTCACAAACTGAATCCAAGAACACATCAAAAAGATCATCCACCATGATCAAGTAGGCTTCATCTCAGAGATGCTGGGATAGTTCAACATATGAAAATCTGTCAATGTAATCCACCATATAAACAAACTAAAAGAAAAAAAAAACCACATGATCATCTCTTTAGATGCTGAAAAAGCCTTTAATCAAATGCAACAACCCTTCATAATAAAATTCTTGGAGAAATCAGCAATACAAAGGACATACCTAAATATAATAAAGGCAATTTATAGTAGCCTACAACCAACATCAACTTAAATAAAGAGAATCTCAAACAAATTCCACTAAAATCGGGAATAAGACAAGGCTGTCCATTCTACTCTCTCCATATATATTCAATATAGTACTTGAAGTTTTAACTAGAGCAATAAGACAACTAAAGGAGATCAAGGGGATACAAGGTATCATACCTGAGAGTCTCTGTCTTAGATGTTTTGTTTGCTTCCCAAGTCCATTCCTCCCTAGGACGTCATCTGACCTGGCCCTAATAGAGACATCTGCCCACTAACAGACAGTGTTAGCTTTAAGAGCCAGCATGGAGTTATTAGCATTTCAGGACTAGGGAGTGCTCTTTGCCATGAACTAGTGTGGTAGATCCAGAGAGCCCCAAACTCTCAGGAGCTCAGAAGATGTACTCTTCTAAATTCAGATCTGAAGTCTAAATAGTTTTACTCCCCTACTTTGCCAGCCAGTACTCAATAGTGACTGAATCTTAATCAGGTAAAGGTTTTATGTAAGTCTCCCACATAACCTTGGCATGTCTTAGGATCACCACCACTAGATTCCTAATACCATCCTGACAATTTAATGGGTATCCCAAATTTCTCACTTCTCTCATATATATGTATGAAGGGAGCACAAATGGGTTAGAGTAGCTGTAACTATCTTTCTGTGTGTTCTATCCCATAAACCACTAAAGTTACCCAGAAATCTGAAAAGTTTTTGAAAGCAATTTTGTGGAAACATTTACAAAAAAAAAAAGTGACTTTATTTAAACCTTCAAATTACAGGCACAATAATTCAGAGACTGATGACATTAACTCTAGGCCAGTACATATACTGCTACATAGTACCTTACTCTCCTCATTGGTAATGAGCATATACCAGAGTTTGGACCTTTTGACACAGCATAGGTACTCATTGCTGTTTCTGACAAATGGCAAGAAATACTCAGAGCACTGCCAAGATATACTCTGACCAAGGAGGTAGTAAAAGCATAGCAATGTATTATGGTTCACTACTGCTGAGAACATGAGAACCCACACTAATTTTGAAAAGTTTATAGCAAGGGCTGCACCAATAAAAGATATGTATGGGAAGAAAAGTTTATGTACAAGGAAGATAGGCCCTAAGGCTGGGAAACAAACACAGATCTGCCACCAGAAAAGTAAGTGACTGCTTAATGTAACTAACTAAAAACATTAAAATACACAGCATGACTGAGAATACTGCTTCAAATTTCAACTTAATACTGGAGAAGAGCATGCCAACAACTAACTTATACATGTTACTCTGATCCTGGAATAATTCTGCAGGATTGATGCTGTGTTACTGCATATGTGGGAGGTTATAAAATGCTTTATAATGATTATGTTAAAGGTCATATTCCTCATACACATAACCTTACTTACTATTATGAGTTAGACATGCACATGAGCAGACAATGGTCTTCTTCCACTAAATGCAAACTGGCTGAAATTACTGCTGATGTTACCAGGCTGTAAGTAAAAAGAGATCAAATTAATGAGGATGAGGTTGCATAATCGGTTTATAATACAAGTTGTGCTGGGGTCACAGCTGATATTACCAACTCCCACACACCCAAGGACATTCTAAAATGTACTCCTCTCCTTTTCTCTTATTACCACAAACACTAAGTCAAGCTACTTCTTACTTCTCTTCCATTCCAATGTACTTGAAAAATCATTTAGGAAACTCCAATTTGATCATGCTACCCATTGCAGAAACCTCTGAGGGCTGACTCTCTACTGCCAGAGGGATAGAGACCCACCTCCTTGGCAGGGCACTCTTAACTTTCCTAAGTTTGCCAATATTTCAAAATCCAAGAGTTTTCAACCTTAGTTGAGAATCAAAACCAGTAGGGGAGCTTTAAAAGATAAACAGGTGATAGTTCATGCCCCAGAAACTATTTAACAGTTCTGAGGTAAGATTTTGAGACTTGTAGCTTTAAGAAGTCTGAGTGGCACTTCTGGACTGCCAAGTGAAGTGCCTAACTAATTTCCCACCTATTATACTACGACATAGCCTAATGTTTCTGTCCCAGACAGTGCTGTCAGCACACTATCCCTTAGACTATCATTTCTCCCTTAATTCTAGTTATAGCTTCTCCAGTCTTCTGAAACCCAGAGAGCCTCTACCACTGTCTTTACAAACATGGCAATCACAAGGGGATTGCCATTCTGATCATTCTAAACTCACTAATTTTGTCTGTAAATTATTTTATTGCAATGACACTTTCACTGACGATGCTTCTTTAACACCTTGAGCCCTGTATTTCAGGCCCCTAGGGAAAGGTAAACTTTCTCTGGCATCTTTGGTTCACACTCCCTAATCTCTATCTTTAACAACAGTATTAAGCATAAATCAGGTGCAACACTTAATGATCACTGAATAAATTAAATTCTTTTAAATATATGAAGTGATTTTTCTTACAGTCTGACAACCTAAGCTGTCAACCTTGAGGGTTGTTTATGCACACAGTGACATGTTTTTCACTAGAAGCATCATTATACTCATGTAGAAATGATAATCACTGGTTCACAAAACCTGACGTGATGTCAAATATCTATTAATGTGTTTTCCCTATAGATAGAATGATTCCATGTTTATGTATTTTCTATGCATATGTATTATTCTATGTGTGGATGAGTAGAAAGGAATAGTAAAATAGCTCTCCATCTCCCTACACCTGCTTTAAAAGGCTCTCCCAAGCAGAGACAGCCAAGTCCACTCTAATCCACCAACAGGACCAGAGAGCCAGAGTGCTACTCCCTCAGTTTAAAGAAATAGTTCTCAACCTTTGTAATGCTGTGACCCTTTAATAAAGTTCCTCATGTGTAATGACCCCCCCAACCAGAAAGTTATTTCATTGCTACTTCATATCTATAATTTTATTACTGTTATGAATCTCATAATGTAAATTTCTTGCATGTGATCCCTGTGAAAGGGTCATTCAACCTCCAAGGGGTCGTGACCCATGAGTTCAGAACCCATGGTTTAGAGAGTCTATGACACAGTCCCCAAAGCCAAGTTGCACTGGAAGAAGAGTAGTCACCATGATGAATACCAGAGCTCCAGCTCAGCCCATAAAGTTCCTGACCCATCTCTAGAGCCTTCCAGACAGAGGTACAGCTTCTCCACAAGACACATAATACATGGTAGCTGCCTACATTAAAGCAGTACTGGTGCTTATGAGTTCAACAGTCCTGGGAGTGCTGGCTGAGAAACTAACCACTATTTATAACATTGTTTTTATGGAAAATGCCTTCTGCATTCCAAACAACAGACCAGACATGAACTTCTGGGATAAAGATTGTTTCTGAGGTTGGGACTGACTGTATCTTGTTAATTGCACTATGTTCAGTATTTTCCTAGCCTAAGATAGCAGCCAGGAAGCATAACAAGAATAACTAGCTGCCATGAACATGGGTCAGCAGTATCCATGAAAATGAATACCAGAAGACAAGATGGGAAGAAATCCAAGTACATTCTTAGTTTGCTAAATGAGTATTAATGAACACTATTAAAAAGCTATGCTAAATGTTGTGGGAGACAAAATTAGAAAAGATCTTTGTAACATAACCTAGGATGGGGACAGCAGATATAAATTTCACAAAAAAGCTACATGGTAAAACAAGAATACAAACATACATTAGATATGAGCAGCAGTGAGAGAAGAGCCAGTGCTTCGAGCCAGAAGCTGAAACTTCATGGAGGTTTTATTTGGTGTGGTAACACCTCCCCCCCAACACACACACACACACACACACACACACACACACACACACACACACACACATGCTCATGTATTTGAACACTCAGACCCTGTTTGATGCCGCTGTTTAGAGAGATCTAGGAGGTGTGGCCTTGCTGGAGGATGCACGTCACCCGGAGCAGGCTCTGAGGTTTCAAAGGCCTCACCATTCTCAGTGTGTTCTTGCCTCCACACCCCGACCTCCACAATCCCCTTCTCTCTCTGCTTTATGCTTGTGGTTCAGCTTCTGCTCCAGCTTCCAGACCTACCTACTGCTTCCATTTTGCTGCATGGACTCTAACCCCTGGAGACATAAGCCAAAATTAACTCTTTCTTGCACAAGCTGTCTTCAGATGATGTTTTATCACAACATAAAATTCATACACATGGGATTTAGGCATAAGAGGAAGCAGCAAGCTTGGTTTAGTGGGAACCACAACAGGTATCAGAAGAGCACAGGTACCATGTATTAAAAACAGCACCATAGATTTAAGAAGCTATTGACCTAAGATGGATTTGACATACAAGAGAACTCTGAGAAATTTAAGAGTCACAAAGTGTCAAACGCAACAGCCACCTTTATTCTTTGTTCTTAAGTCTGTCTTGAGCTAGGGCTAAGACTTACTTGAAGTAAACAGACTTAGCAAATGTTTTCTAACTTCCAAAACTTGCATATTGGATGATGCATGACATTCATCTTTATCTGAAAACAAATATAATGGAAGTGTTAAAACAGAAAGAATTGATAGGTACCTTGAAGAAACTAATTAGATGATTGTACCTAAAAAGTAATAAAAATTATATGAAGCCCTATAAAACTGACATCCATTATACATGAGCCATTTAAGAACCTAAAATAAGCACTGCTCAGAGACTTTTAGAGGTGAAATATATGATATTCCTCTTCATTTATTTCACTTCGGAATAATAAAACTTTGAGAAAATGTTATTTAATATTTAAACCTGATTTGAAGTGAAGTATCTGAACTCTAGTCAATGTCCTAGTGAACATGAAGTTATCAAGCTAACTAATAGGCAGTTCCTGTTTTCAAGAATCTCACAAACATCCATACAGAGAAGCAGGAAAGAGTCCACTGAAGTAGGTCAGTTAGATCTACAAATAATATAAGGCTTCTGGGACTTTAAATATAATGAGAAAATTAGGGAGCTCTGCACTCTGGAAAGTAAATAGAGATGGACAATGGGAGGCTGACAAGCAGTTAAAGGGAGGGAATTCTGGGTTGGAATTATATTTTAATAAGTTAAATACTAGATTTACCACATAGAACTTCAATTTATATCTAAAGAAAACCCACAAATGTTTTTAGTAAAAGCATGGCTGTTAGGCTGAAGAAATAGCTCAGTGGGTAAGAAAATGCATTGCATACATGAGTCTGGATCCCAGCACTCATGTAAAGAGCTGGACATGAGCATATAGGATGAAGGACAAAGACAGCTCAGGTATTGGAATCAGGAGGATTACCTGGGCTTGTTGGTTGTTACAATAGTTCCAGATTAACTAAGAGAGTCTGGCTTAAAAGAACAAGGTAGAGAATGATAGAATAGAACACTGGATGTCTTCCCCACACGCCCACAGGCACTCAGGTATACACCCTATATTGACAGGCATGTATAAACACACATTCCCTAAGTAAACTTGATTATTTATACACTAGAGTATGGATGAGATACTGTGAGGACCCCATAGGCAGGGAATCTCTTTATTACTGCAATCGCCAAGATGAGAAGAAATTCATACAATTGTCATAGAAGTAAAATGTTAAAAAAAAAACAAAAAAAAAAAAACAAAAAAAAAAAACTTAAGACATCCTTCAGAGTGGGAACTAGATTAACGATCCTATCAATCACCCAGCCTAACAGCTGGAACATCATCAGCCTTGTCACACAGTGACAAACACAGGTGATCTGGCCTATAACAGACTGTCTTTCTGATAAGAGGCATTAACTATAACCTTACGAAATCTGTTCTAGAACATCAGAGCACAACCTGTGATCAACAGAAACACCACACTCATCTGTCTGAAAGGCCAACTTCAGAATGGTCTCTGTGACTGCTTGCAGGGCTCCCAGTTAGTGTTTGTTTATCTCATAAATAATTTATTTACTCGAGGATGAAATTCTACACAAGACTGCTATCTACCAATGAAAGAAAGGCAAGATAAAAAGAGAGGCTGCCCTGCCATGTCTCCTCAGAGAAGACAGCAGACTGAGATGAACTCAATGGTCACTTGTGATATTACAAATTTTAGAAAGGTGGTAAAAGAAAATAAGAAGCTTCTATGAATTAGGAGATTTAGAAAAAATAGAATTATTTAGTAAACTATGTGTATTTTTGATTATCACTTAAAATCTTTCTTAGGGCACATACAAATTTAAAATTATTAAGCCAAATTTTAAAGTTATATTTGGTTATGTAATACCAAATAGTCAGCCCTGAAAACATGCATAGGAGTAAGGTTACTAAGCAGGCTGTATAGAAATATATATATATATATATATATATATATATATATCATATGTATATACAACAATTAATTTAAAAAGAGGCCATTTCTTTGAAAAAAGACCAAGGAAAGGTAGACGGATGGGCTTGGAGAAAGAAAAGGCAAAAAAGAAATGATATAATTAAATTATAATCTCAAAAAATAAAATTATTTAAAAAGAAAAAGAATATAGTTCTGTTAAGAGCTAATCCTAGTTTCAGTTCTCAGCCTAAACCATAGAAACTTCTTTATGTAATGAATGGCAGTGAATAAAGAAATGCATGGCTCATCAGGATACTGAGAAAAGTAGCTCATGTTCAGCCCCAAACAGGACTCCAAAACTCAGGGAATAGCTAGCAAGAAGGGGCAGGGAAAAAAATGTAAGAGCTGAATAATGAGGAGAAGGGTTGTGGGATGCTATCTTGAAATAACAACCCAGTCAATGTAATCATGACATCACAGTATCTTCTGCTGCCTGCAATAGGCCTGCCCAAGACTGGACCTCAATACTCAATTGTAAAAAGGGAAGTGGTACATGGACCCTTACCCTTCTTGCTGAACAATTGCTTACTGGAAGAAGAGTAGCCATTATCTTCAATTGTCTACTCACTGGTGGGCCTACCAAACTTCAGTGGACAGCTCAGCTCCACACCCATTGTGATGGCTACTCATGGTTGCCAACTTGACTACATCTGGAAATTATCTAAAACCTAAATTGTTGGGTACATCTGTAAGGATTTTTTTTCTTAATTAAATCATCTGAAGTGGAAAAACCCATTTATAAGCCAGATCTTTACGGCAAGAAGACACCAGACCTTTTGAGGTGGGAAAATCTACCTTTAATCTGAGCCACGTTCTGCTGGCAGCCTATAAGGACATGGAAGAAGAAAACTTGCTTGCTATTTACCAGCTTGTTCTCTCTCTTGCTAGAAAGTCCATTCCTTCACTGGGAGTAGAGCCCACTTCTTTGGAATTCTGGCATATACTGAAGACCAGCTGAGACATCCCGCCTCATGGACTGAACAACTACTGGATTTTGGACCTTCTATTTACAGACAGCCATTGTTGGACTAGCTGAACTACAGCCTTTAAGTCATTCTAATAAATAAGTTCTCTCTCTCTCTCTCTCTCTCTCTCTCTCTCTCTCTCTCTCTGTGTGTGTGTGTGTGTGTGTGTGTGTGTGTGTGTGTGTGTGTGTAAATTCTCTAAGTTCTGTTTCTCTAGAGAACCCTGACTAATACATCCACGATAATGCAACTGTGAAATTCAGTAAGTAACAAAACAAAATGGCAGAAAAGGGCTTGAAGAGAAGGGCAAAGTGTTTAAAGGGATCTAGAGAGGCTGGAGAATGTATTCATAATATACTATATACATGTATGAACTCTGTCAAAGAACAAATTTAAAGCATTATATAAGAACAACAACAACAAACCCTAAAATTCCCAAATGATCTCATAGTAACCAGCATTTACATATTCTTTAGGCATGGCTATAAATTTGACTCTCCTCCAGATCAGGGATACAGGCAACATACAGAAGCCAAAAGCCAACATCAAGCTAAATGGAGAGAAACTCAAAGCAAACCCACTAAAATCAGGAACAAGACAAGGCCGTTTACTCTCCTCCTATCTGTTCAATATAGCATTCGAAGTTCTAGCAAGAGCAGTGAGACAACATAAGGAGATCAGGAGATACGAACTGAAAAGGAAAAAGTCAGACTTTTACTATTTGTTGATGATATGATAGTTATACATAAATAACCCCAAAAATTCTACCAGGCAACTTCTACAGCTGATAAACACCTTCAGCAATTGGCAGGATACAAGATTAACTCAAAATAATCAATAGTCCTCCTTTACATAAATGATAAAAGGGCTGAAAATTTTTGAAAAAAAATCACCCTTTACAATAGCTGCAAATAATATAAAATATCTTAGGGTAACGCCAACCAAAGAAGTGAATAACCTGTAAGACAAGAACCTAAGGTCATTGAAGAAAGAAGTTGAAGAAGGTATCAAAAAAATGGAAAGATCTCCCATGTTCTTAGATAGATAAAATCAACATAGTAAGAATGGAAATCTTACCAAAAAAATCTACAGATTCAATACCTATCAAAATCCCAATGCAATTCTTTATAGACCTTTATGGAACAATACTCAATTTTATATGGAAAACAAAAAACCCAGGAGTGCCAAAGCAATGCTGTTCAATGATCGAACTTCGGGAGGCATCACCATCCCTAACTTCAATCTATACTATAGAGCTACAGTAATATAAATAGCTTTGTACTGGCATAAAAACAGACACTGGATTAATGGAATTGAATTGAAGACCCTGATATTAATCCACAAACTAATTGAAAAAAAATATACAATAGAAAAAAGAAAGCATTTTTAACAAATGGCATAACTGGATGGTGGCATGTAGAAAAATGCAAATAGATTCATGTCTATCACCCTGCACAAAACTCAAGTCCAAGTGGATCAAAGACCTCAACATAAACCCAGTTACACTGAACCTGATAGAAAACAAAGTGGGAAATAGCCTTGAACACACTGGCGCAGGTGATCACTTCCTAAATATAACACCAGTAGCACAGACACTGAGAGCAACAGTCAGTAAATGGGACCTCCTGAAACTGAGAAGTTTTGTAAGGCAAAGGACACAGTCAATAAGACAAAATGACAGCCTACAGAACAAGAAAAGTTCTTCACCAAGTCCACATTTGAGGGCTGATTCCAAAATATGTAGAGAACTCAAGAAACTAGAGATCAAAACTAAATAATCCAATTTAAAAATGAAGTGTGAAAGCTAAATAAAGAATTCCTAGCAGATGACTGTCAATGGCCAAAAGACACTTAAAGAACTGCTCAACATCCTTAGCCATCAGAGAAATGCAAATCAAAACAAATTTGAGATGCCATCAGAATGGCTAAGATCAAAAACATTGATGTCATCCTCTGCTGGAGAGGATATGGAGCAAGGGGAACAAACACTCCACCACTGCTGGTGGGATTTAAACTTGTACAGCCACTTTGGAAATCAGTATGGCAGTTTTTCAGAAAACTTGGAATCAATCTACCAAATGATCTAACATTACCACTCTGGGGCATAGACCCAAAGAATGCACATTCTTACCACATGGATATTTGCACAACTATATTCATAGCAGCATTATTTGTAATAGCCAGAACCTGGAAACAACCTAGATGTCCTTCAACTGTAGAATTAATTTTAAAAATGTGGTACATTTACACAGTGGAGCATTACTCAGCAGAAAAAAATGACATCCTGAAACACCCAGGAACCCACAAGATGAGCTAAGACTCAAAGCAATAGTGGAGAGGGTGTCTATACTAACTTTCCCCTATAATCAAATTGAGGACCACCCTAATTATTATTATAGAACCTTCATCCAGCAACTGATAGAAGCAGATGCAGAGATCCACAGCTAAGCACACTGGTCAAGTTCCCAGTCCAGGTGAAGAGAGGGGGGAGAGATTAAATGAGCAAAGGTATGAAGATCATGATGGAGAGACCCACTGAGCTATTGGGAGCTCACTGACTCTGAACTGACAGCTGGGGAATCTTCACGGCTGAACTAGGCTCTCTGAATGTGGAAAACAGCTGAATGATGTGAATAGTTTATGGGGCCTCCGGAAGTGGGGCCAGAATTTATTCCTAATGCATGAACTAATGGCTTCTTGGAACCCATTCTCTTACTCAGCCTTGATACTAGGGGAAGCCAGACTTCATTAATTCACCCTGGAAGTCCTTACCCTCCCTGAGGAATGGATGGGGGAATAAGGTGGGGGATGACCAGGAAGAGGGAGAGGGGGATCAGTGGTTGAATGTGTTAAAAAAAAATCTCTTAAATGAAA
Organism: Phyllotis vaccarum; assembly: GCA_033318265.1. Taxonomy (NCBI): domain Eukaryota; kingdom Metazoa; phylum Chordata; class Mammalia; order Rodentia; family Cricetidae; genus Phyllotis; species Phyllotis vaccarum. The sequence goes on from JARWLC010000003.1 coordinate 82,390,932, forward strand.
AAGAAAAGAAAAAAAACCAAAGAAACAAAAAAGAATTTCCTCTTTGGATACAGGTGCTTCTAGCTATAATTTTTTTCTTTATTCACTACTTTACCTGTAAATTTTGATATGTCAAAAAAAATTGTCTCTTTTCCATGTCTACACTGAAGGTGTGTTTGCTGGATTTCAGCCACAGAACTACCGAGGTGTGAAGACACAGACACAGTGAGGTACAACTGCTCCCCATCCCCATGATGAACAACCACGTAGGGAAAAGCACAGTGTATGGCAGTGGCCATGAAGTATGAATAGGATACCAGGCTGACATAGAGTGACATAAGAATTTTTCAATTAGATTTCCTTTTCTACATATGACAAATTGATTTCTGAAACAATCATTAACAAATCTCAGCATTTTCTAAACAAAGTGACAACATATGACAGAGAAGAAGCTAGCACTTATAAAAGTGCTAAGTAATATCTTCTAAGTAAGATTTTTCTTTCGCTTTTTATTCTTAAGGCCATAAAAAGAATTTATACTATAGGAAAAAAATATAGAAATAGTAAAACAAAACAAAACAAAAAACCTGTCTCCTACTGTCTCCTACCACCTCAGCCTGCCCTCCAGGTTCCCCTGGAAATAACTTTTACTATGTTTGGTTAACTGCTCATCACTGAGAGCAGCATGACCACAAGCTTTAATGACATTGTGTGTACATGCACACATGCAGTATGTGTGAGACACTCCAACCTGCTCTGCAGGAGACCCTAATAAGCACTTCTAAAGAAGGGAGGAAAGAAATTAGAAGGATAGAGTGGGTGTGTCCAGGCTCAAGTGCAGGAAATCTGGAGTATAAAAAATACAAAAGCACGCAGTGATTACTCTCAAATCCCCTAAAATTAGTCAACAAACCCTTTAATCATGGAATACCAATTGACATCTTGAAAGACTCCAGATCATTACAAAACAGTGTGGGAAGTTAGATGGTTCACATCTCACTGGCAGCAACACATGCAATTGAACAAGGGGCATATCCAGAAGCAGGCACAGGCCATGTGAACTTGCCCCTGGCAGCGGACCTAGAAACCAAAGCTACAGACTGTCTGAGTATGTCAGTGTGGGGAGCCCAGTGTGCTTTCCGTGCTGCTGTTCTTGTGACCAAGTAATAAAAACACACATCTGCAAAGCCTGATGCTAAAATTAAATGCACTGGGTACGTTTGCTTTATTCAAGTAAATACAGTCAAGGATCTCAAGAGAAAAAAATTGTATTTGTTTTTCAAAACCAAAAAGAACAACTAAATATTTTGTAAAACTAATATAAGATTGGTTATTATAAAAAAATCAGAAGTGAGTAAAATTCATAAGTAACTATATAATGACTTCAGCTCCATATATATGCAATAGTAGTAAATTTGGAAATATTTCTTTTATGTTCAAACTCAAATCAAGACATCACTCAGCTATGTACGGTTGATCTTGTCAGTGATAGGCCATTATTCTGTTGTCATAAGTTCTATTTTCCAAAATTTCTTTCTAGCTTTCTGCTAAGATGTTTAGCTGGGAAGGAGAACATTAGATGGGTTTCCTACTGAACTAATCCTATCTTAGCTAAGGAGCTGCTGTATGTCATGGGCAGAGGCTTCTCCGAATTCCACTACAGAACAAAGAGCATGTAATTTGAAATGGAGAGAAGTCTAGCAGGGAGCAGAACATGTGTAACTATCCCCCTGCTTATAAATGGCCTCCCCACTTCTTTACATCCAGACCACAACTGCTTGTACTCACACTTTCTCTACAAATCTTTCACCCACTCCCTAATCCCAGCCCAAATGACTTCCCCTCCTGCCCCAGCCTCTCACTTTGCACATAATCATATCTAACTTATTTTAGGTTAGTTGCCTTTGGACTGAAAGGATGGAAGAGTAAGATTTCTCCCATCCGTGGGGAGGCGCCACATTATGGGCACAATTCTCATATTAGCATTCAACCAATATCTGCTGATTAACTGCTATTCAATGCTTTTCCAAGAAATGGTTACTCCTTGGGAGAAATCCGTGCCTTTTACTGTGAAATGGTGAATTTGCTCATAATTTGGGCAGCGTTCTTAGGTTGTATCTAAAGTAACTGTTCACTAGATCCTTTCGTTTTATTTGCTCTGTTTTGTTTCTATGACAGAGAGCAGTATCTTGACTAGGTCTGTGAGACACAGGCCACGAATTTTGGGTGTAGAATACTGAGATGGAATTAACTTTTATGGCAAAAGGATTCTAAGCAGTGTCTACCAGTTGAGGCTAACCAAAAGGTTGAGGGCAATAGATTTAGAAACATACATAAATATGCATCTATGGGTCAGGAATCTACAAAAAAGAAATTTACAGCATCATTCATTGATGTAACAGAAAAAACTGTTACTGACATCTATTATGTAACAGCTTCATATTACACACACAAAAACTAGAGACAGATGAGAAACATGAAGCATTCCTACTGACTCAGCAAAGGTCCAAACATAGTGAATCTAGGGATCACCACCCACGTTCACATAGAACTGCATCACTTGTGGGCAAACTGGATTACAGTTTATCACACTGTAAACGGGTAATTTTACCAAAGTGACAACAAACTGACATCATCCGATCCCCAAGTCCTCAGGCTCCAAGACACTGAAAGGGAAAAAAAGGTCTGCTCTAAGCAGTGGGAGCAAATATGCCAGAGAGCTATGTCCTGGGGGAGCTCAGATGGGGAAGAACAGTCACAGGTGCTTGCTATCCTCATGACAAATTTAGACTGTTATTTTATTTCTTCTAAAAGCTTAATGAAGAAAGGCAAAGACAGAAAACTTTTTTTTCCACCACAAAAATACATGTATTTTAAATTATGGAATCAAAATGGGCTGCTGTATACTTTCAAAACTAGAAAGAGGTAAGTTACTACCTACTCTCCTGAACTGCCAAAAAATTAGGAGTGTTGCCTCTATATCTGATGCAAATTCAGGTGACTGAATAACTGGCTAGAAGTGTGATGAAAAGGTCAAAATCTGCTCCTTTAGAATTGAAATCCATTTCTCTAGAGTGGTTTCAGGAGGAAGAATGTTGAATCTAAAAGACAATGTGTTTGCATTCAGACATGGACAGAGATAGGCAGAGTGAGCTGCCTACAGAATTAATTGGACAACAAACATACTTGTTTGATACCAGTTTTAAAAACTAGTATGGTACTGTTCTGTTGTTTAAATCAAAGGCTTCCTTATGGGACTGCAAAGCAGGGAGCAAGGCCTATCTCGCAAAAAGAGTGATTGCTACACTTGAAACAGGAGGTTGCTCGCCTACATAATCACCTGGGACAAACTTGGCCAGTGCAAGCAGGCCAGAAGGTTAAAGGAGCCTGGGAACGTTTAACATTGTGAAGGAATTACAGCTCAGGAAGATCAGAGGGAGCTGCACAGGAAATGTGAACAGTAACCCTTTTATATCTTTGAGCCTCTTCCTATTGCCTGTGATAAATGGAATCCTACTGCTTGAACATACACAAGCCAGGAGCAGTGTGGACAGGAAAGAGAAGGAGGCATTTTATCCACATACATCAGAGCAGGGCATAAATCTACAATGACATGATGACATGGTGCTGCTCTAGAAAACAGACATTGGCTTTTAATTCTAACTGCCACATATGTGCTGTTTCACTGCCTTATCCAAGAGAAAGGAGAGGAGTGGGCGTGGGCGGGGAGGGAGGGAGGGAGGGATAGTTGGCAGGCTCATCACAAGTGGGGAAACATGGAACCTAAAAGCTGACCAACAAATAGGCCTCCACCCTGGCTGACAGTTAAACATCTTGTTCCCAGTCAGTCTTCAGGGAAAGCATTCTTTCCATAATAAATAATGAGACTCAATCAGACATTTTCATCCCATCCTTTATCTACTCTGTAAAAGTTTCTTCAATACTCTAAGCCAGAAGCTTGACAATTCAACTGATTCTGATTATAAACCTTTTAAAGAATATCTTAGCTAAGAAAGTTGAAACATTCCTAGCTAATTTGGGAAAGCAGAAACAGTGCAGGTCTTAGGTGTCTTTACAAGGGCCTAAGTGGTATTTCTTCTTAATGTATCTGCTTTTGGCAAAGAGGAAGTGCTCAGTTTAAATGAACAGGTGCAACTAAAAGATACTAATTAAACATAACATCCGCAAACACACACGCATTCTCCAGATGGTGGGGGTGGGGAGAAGGTTCATTTCCAAATGGATATGCTTAAATATCGGATGGAAATCCACAGATCCCTCTGAAAGAAATCTCCCTTCCCCACTGGTCTAAGTGTTGGGAAAGATGATCTCCTATCAGGCAAACCAAACCTGAAAGTGCATATGAAGACAGTAAGGCAAAACACCAAGGAGGGTAAAAAGAACTATCTAGAAAGGTGAAGGTTAAAACCACAGGACCTTTTTTTTTAACAACAAAATGCCCCAGCAGCTTTTTTCCCCTAGTAATTACTTATATCCATACTTTTTCACAAAATAAGTGGCACAATGAGATTATAGCAAGTGAGATAGAAATGGCAAGTTTCTCACTTGCTTTAAACAATTGTCAATTTCTTTAGTGCTGGGTCTCAGACATGACTTCAAAAACACAACCAAGCCAATGGGCTTGTCCTTTCTTAGGGTGGTGAAATGCTACAGCACCGTTAGGAGTATCCATAAAACAGGTGTGAAGGGAGCAAACCAAATCGAACAAAAGAGGAGGAGAGATTAGACTCACCTTCAGTCCCCACTTAGAATGTGGACCCTAAGCTACACATGAGAACAGAGAGAGCTCCTCCTCCAGTGAAAACAGTTCAGATCTGTTCTCCAGACCATTGAGCTAGTCACCATGTTAGTTCATGTGCTTATTATCACAAGATCGTCATGCCATTCTTGAACATTACTAGGGATTTCAAAATAAGTTAAGAATTATAACCAAAATAAGACAAATGGATTTTTTCCAGTGTCCTACCACTACAGAATTTACTGACACACGCTTCAATAGACAGTACAACAGTTTTTAAATCTTGAAGACTAAGTATCAAGAGGCTAGTCAGTGGAACTTTCAGCACACACATCCTCTTCCTGTTGAGCGTTACTATGAGTGGTCTTACCTAGCATTCAGCCAGAAGAAACTCTGAATGATACATAACTTGCATAGTGTTTGTTTAAAACAGAAACAAACAAACAAAAAAAAAAACAGCAATGGGCTTCTTTTTCTATTCTGAAAATAACATAACCATTCAGTATCCTCTTTTGAGTAATAAAGCAGGGAAGCAAGCAGGTTCAGTCCTCTGCATACAGGCCAGGCATCAGCAGGAAAAATAAAAGGCTCTAAGAAGGTCTTGACAAGTTAGGGCACTTTTGCCCAGAACTTAGCAATGCACCCATGCAATCTCAACCTGGTCATTGCTTCAAAAGAATCTTACTATCACTTGGCTAAAGCAGTATAACAAGGCTTTCTCAAAGTCTATCCTTAGTTAAACAGCAAAGAGAAGTTAGACATTTCTGATAGCTGGTCCACTCACTACAAATCTTTATTGTGGAATGTTGAAATATTCTCAACCAAACTCTCCAAACCAGTTACACATAAGCCCTTTTTCCTCAGCCTACCAAATGCCCCGCCCTCCCAACAGTTCCTACAACAATTCGGATTGCTCTCTGCAGTGATGCTTCTCTCTTCACACCAGTAGGAATAAACCCCACAACAAAGGGCACCTTTCGAAAACAAAAATCCTTCAAAGTGGCCTTATATTTACTACAACTGTCTCTAAAATAAGGATATCATCACAGGCACAGTGTTCTAAACTATCATCTACTGAGGAAACAGCCAGGGTTGTATCCTTCCCTAGAATGAGGAATGCTGTCACTTCATTCTTGACTCCCAGACCTCCTATCTCCAGCTTCTGACCCAGCACACAATGGACTCCAGGAACCTGACAAAGGCCAGCAGTACACAGTAACAAATTTTTCTCTTTTTATCAACTTCTAAAAGGCATTAGGTTTCATTATAACATTCCAAGGAAAATGTGTTTATTTCTTTTCCCCGTCCCAGATCCCCTCCTAACTGTGGGGATATGTTTCATATTTAATAAAAACCAGTCTGAAATATCAGAGAGATCTACCCACAGTAAGTCTAAGAGGATCAGAGAGTGGTACCTCACACCTTTAATCCCAGCGCAGGGAATGTCTGGGAGTGGTGACTTATGCCCTTAATCCCAGCAGATCTGAGTTTCAGGCCAGTTTGGTTTACAGAGGGAGTTCCAGGCTCCAAGGCAGGCAGTGCTGGTGCATGTCATTACTCTCAGCACTTGGGAGGCAGAAGCAGGAGGAATTCTGTTGAGTTCCAGGCCAGCCTGGTCTACAAAGCAAGTACTAGGCCAGCCAGGACTGTTACACAGAAAACCCTGTTTCGAAAAATCATAAAACAAACAAAAGGCTGGAGGGATGGCTCTGTCCTCATATTCCATGCTGATTTTTATTAAATATGAAACATATCACCACACCCAACCCCTTAAGCTGCCTTTCTGCTTTCCCTTTAGTAAAAAAGCATCCTAAAAGTTTTGGTCTATGATACAAAGACTAAACAGCATTAGTAACATAATATAAAGAAGATGAAGGTGGGATTTTACCACATCTGGAGGGTTTTATGCAGATTATGAAGAATGCTAAATGTCTTGTCCTAGTGCACAGGGGCCTTCATGCAGTAGATACCAGAAGTTACTTGCTACTGGTGATATTTAGAGTAGGAAAATCAAAACATAGGACACATGGTCTTATTAAAAATAAGACAGCAACTAACACAATTCTGGTCCCCTGCAAACATTTATTTAAAACAAAATTGTTATTCCATGGCACTGTGTGTGTGTGTGTGTGTGTGTGTGTGTGTGTGTGTGTGTGCATATGTACATGTGTATACAGGTATTTATATAATAAGGAAGAATAAATGATAAAATGATCCCTGGGAAAGTCACGTAGGGCTTGATTCTTTTGAAAAAGGCCAAAGGATGTCTACTTAAAACCATTATAACAATTTCAATTTCAATGTCCTGAAGGTCACTGTAATGAAAGCCCTCTTCTCCTAGGCTCTCCCTAACTTCTCAACTTGGCTGTATCACATTAGTACTGCCTTTTAAAATTCTAACTTTCCTCTGCATTCCAGGCCCACAACTAACTTTTATCCCATTCTCTTTTCATTCAGATCATATAGATTTGGGATCATAAATGGGGACAAAGCAGGCCACCAAAGCGCAAATCATCTCCCTAAGAGCAGACAAGAGTGGACCTCCTAGGGCTTAGACATGGACATAAGCTCTGCCAGATAGGTCTAGCCTGGACCCATCAATTACACATCCAGTGTATAAATTAAAGACTTCTTATACAAAAAGACATTGACCTTCCAGCAGATAATGGCTAGAAAAAGCAGCCTCTCTGCCTTAGATAAGAAAACAATGGGCTGAATAGGAACCCCCCACACACAGACACACATAAAATATGTGGGTATAGGTTAGGTTAGATTATCTTTTTAGGTGCATTTAAGATGCAGGAAAAGCCTTTCTATGAATTAGTGAAGAACAGTATTGATCAAAAGGCATAATCCTTTAATTTCAAATTTAAAATTCTGGATATAATTTGTAGGCAGCACAAAGCACCTCAATCATGGCCAACATCTTTGTCTTCAGTTTTATTTCTAGAAAATGGACAGCACATGTATCATTAATCTCTTCTCCCAGATGCTTAACTATGAACCTGATGAATATCAAGTAGCTACAACCAGAAAAGCATCAAACACTATAAGGCTGAATCCTAATGTTGTGCAGGATCAGGAGGTGTTTGAGGATGCTGGGGTCTAAGAACATATCCAAAGCTAGCTGCATCATTTATTCTGTTTATTCTCCTTGTTTTCCATCACCTCTGCCTGGAGAACCAACTCCCTGCAAACCCATCAGCTAGTCCAGTGTCTAACCCAGAGTGTGCCACACAAAACCTGAATAACACATACTGGACACTTGCTATTTACCTGTCTGACTTACTCAAGTTCTCTAGTCAAAGCCCCCAAATGCAAATGACCCTTAAAAGCATATCATATACAACTGTTAATCTAAGTTGATACTTTGATTTTTTTGTTTTATTCCTAACAAACTTATTAAGACAAGACAGTTCCTGAAAAACTTCCACAGAAGCTCTTGAAAGACAATGAACTAAAATGATTCCACCTTTATTTTGTCCTCAATGTGATGACCAAAGAGAATACCCAATATACTCTGTATGGCCCTTTTTCTGTGCTCCCCTGGACAGGCTTTCTTGGTGGCTCTTCCTCCATGATCTAACCAGAACAAAGACCCTTTAAAAAAAAAAAAATCACCTTGTGACTGCTATAGGGCTTTCATTCACCCAGCAGTGTATCAACTCCTTCAAAACTGAGACATTTTTATCATTTCAAAGTTCTGTCCTGTTCATGTCCATGCTCAGATAAACTTTGAATAAGAAATCAATATAGGCAGCTTTCTCTCACTGATTCTATAAAACATTTTCAGAGCTAAACAACTTTCTAGCACTCAGGAGCTTATCAGAGAAAACAACTGTCCATTGGAACCTACAGTCTGATGTCTGTTAGCACCACAGACCAATCTCCGGTGTCCTCCATCTTAACATACACCCCATCCCAGTCGAGTCAGACAAGCATCTATTCTCATTTCCTCAGGGGAAGATGATGTGTTGTGTTGGTATATTGTATATTTAATAAAGCTTATCTGAAAATTAAGGACAGAGCCTAGTCCTAAAGGTCAGGAGTGGTGACCCACGCCTTTAATGCCAGCACTTGGTGGGGAGGGTGGAGATCCTCTAGGTCTCTGTGAGTCGATAGGTGGCTGAGGAAGAGAAGGCAGGGGGTTTTCCCTTTCAGCTGAGGACTCAGAGGTACTGAGTCTGAGGACTCGTGGAGACATTTTAGTTCCATATCTTTTCTACTTATTTTCCTAGTCTAGTGAGAGAAGAAACAGAAAGAAGCTGGACAACAAAAAAGATAACAACGGTCATCTGAAGGTATAATACAGGAACAGATCAAGAAAATACTGAGGACTAATAGGGTATAAAAATACATCTTAACAAGTTTTTAAAGGCTCATTTTGATATCCATTTGGAAAACCTAGCAATTTATCTACGAGTATGACAACACTAGGGTTCCATAAGCTTTATGCCATCTCATCCTGGTTTTTTTTTTTTCATTCATTTGATTTTTTGGCACACGGATAGACATAGTCTATGGCCTTAAACATGCTAAGAATAATCCCGACTTCATATGAATCTTGACTCTTAAATTAAAAACTTTAAACTACATTAAGCAAAGATAAAACTTAAAAAATAAAAACCCTCAAACATAATGAAAACAGGAATTTTTAAAAGCTGTTTTTATTTGTTGTTTAGGTGTTTCTTATTTGTCCGAACGAGTACCAAGTGTACACAAGTGCCCACAGCAGTTGTGAGCTGCCTGATGTGAGTTCTGGGAACCAAATCCAGGTACTATCTAAGGACATCAAGCCATTCTAGCCCTAGAGACAATGATTTAAACATTCTTCCTGGCATATTGACACACACCTGTAACTACAGCACTGGGGAAGCTAAGTCAGAAGGATTTTGAGTCTGGGTCCACACTTGGTTATACAAGACCTTCTCTGTGTACAGGTCAAAAACCCTATTAAATGCAGCAGGTCATAAACAAAATGAAAACAGGAGAGCAATCTGTTAGGAAGAAGGGGTTTGCTGGGAAGGAGAAGGGATTAAAAATGATGAATATGATTGTGTATATGGACCGAAGTTGTAAAAGAAGAAAAACTAGTCCCCAACACACTGGTTTTATTTGTGTTTTTAAAGACTTTCATCTTCAGCCCCCACTAAACCAAAATAATTATTAAGTGAAAAAAATCAGTAGGTGTTTTAGGAACAATGAAAACAGGTAACAGGTTGTACAGTTTCTTGTTAAGCTGTTAGAACTGAAAGTGTTAATAATTTTAATAACTGTATCTACTAAATATGTAAACTCACTATTTAAAATGGAAAAATTTTAGATACATAAAGGTAAAAATAAATGTTGTCTTTAAATCCATCAACCAGAGGATGATAAATTACAGTATCTGAGCAGTCAATATAAAACCCAATGGTACAAGGTTAAAGGCTGCTGTACGGATTATGGTGAGGGACAAGGGTGAACTTAGCTGCTTAAAAATGGACTTGAAATACATAAGAAAAGGCAAGCACAGCTAGAGAAGAGTAATCAGCAAGGCAGAGTAGTTTTAAGAGACTGACAGTGAGTGCTGTGGCCTTGAAGTAAGTATGATAATGGATGGTATGGATGCATTCTGGAAAGATGAATGTTAGGACCTTCTTAACACACCTGTACCATTTTGGCTCCCAATCAATTGCCTGAAGCTGCATGGCTGCATCCCACCTGTCAGATGTGTGCCCAAACCATTTATTGTATCCAATTTCTGAATCCAAGTCCCAAGATGACTAAGAGCTTCTGTGGTCTCACAATGACAGGGTCACAAGGGTAAGCATGCCACTAGAGCTGTTTTAGAAGTTCATAGTATATGATCAATAAGCAAGTATTTATCAATTAGTGGAGACAAGAATATCGTAGGTTGAGCCCAAACAAGGCTGAAACAAGAAACAGGAGTGCTGTGGAATAATGCTTTTGTACACTATAAAAATCTGCCACTTGAACTGGTTTAATAAGATGTTGATTGGCCAGTATCCAGGCAGAAAGTATAGGTGAGACAACCAAACTAAGAATGATGGGAAAGAGAAGGGCAGAGTCAGGAGTTGCCAGCTAGTTTCATAGGGAGCAGGAGATGAATGTACCATGCTAATTAAGGTAAAACAAAGATAGTTAGCAATAAGCCTGAGCTATTGGCCAAGCATTTATAATTCATATAAGTCTCTGTGTGTTTATTTGGGACTGAATAGTAGGGACAGAAAAATCCAATTACACAGGACCTTATCCAGACTGGGCACCCCAATATAATCTGTTCTAGGACACTCAAAGTTACTTGCTTAAGAAAAGGCGAAGTTATTTGAAGTCTGCCATGTGTCAGCATGTCTCAGAAGCTGTATCAGCACAAATCAGATTGTGGGTAATACAGAGGGCCCTTACACTGCCTGAAGTCTCAAGGACAGTCTTGAAGATACCCTGACACCTGTCACTATTCCAGCCTAACATGTGAAGGGGCATTCAATTTATCTCAGAGACACAGTGAGATAAAATGAATAAACATAAATGCCTAGTAGCAGAAAATATATATTAGCTATTCTCATGTATACTTTGATGTTCACAAAAAGACAATGAGCTGAATGGTGAGCAAGTTCTCAAAGCAACATTTGTAATCTTCTTTTGTTGGCTGCATTTTGTGAACTATTACATAACTAATAAAATTTGGAATTGACCTAGAAAAAAAATTTAAAACTTCCTTTTGTTCTAAACTTTCATGCCAAGATTACAACAATCATATTTTATAGCCAAGAAATAACATTGTAAATTCTGCTGGGTGGTAGTAGCACTTGGGAGGCAGAGGCTGGCGGATCTCTGTGAGTTCAAGGCTAGCCTGGTCTACAAAGCTAGTTCCAGGACAGCCAGGGCTACACAAAGAAACCCCATTTCAGGGGGGAAAAAAAAGTTGAGATTAGCAACACCAGCTTTGGATAAAGATTATCAAGCAAAAAGAAAAATAATGACAACAACAACAAAAAAACCCAACAGCTCTGAAGCCTGACAATTTACTCTAGGTCCTACTATATCCTTTAAGTATATTTCCATATCACTTTATGAAACTTAACTAAATAACTGTAAAGTTGGCAACAAAAGCAGGAAATAGTTTACACGACCAGCATGACTATTTTACTCTGATTAATAAAAATTACATAATAGTTTTGGCAAACTACAGAGTGTTCTTTCTACAGTCTTTGAAGAGTTACCATGCTACACACAATTTTGGAAACTGAGAATGTCCACTACCTGGCAGCAATCAATTTTGTATTATTTGAGTTCCATTTCAGAAATGGTTATGTAAGGGTTATGTTTACCTTCATTCAAGCTCGTTAACAACAGATCAAAGTGTGTCTAGTATTTGACGGAGAAGCTCCAGTAGCTGTTACTGTAAAGAAATGACTGCTAATGTAAAATCACAAATCCTGTCATTGGCTTTTTATCTCCAAAGAGTACACTAACAAAGCAAAACAAACAAACAAAAACAACCAAGTAGTGCATTAGGAGCCATCTGCAGGACCTGCTTGCATTACAAAGAAGTAAGGGAAAGAAGAAAACCCATACCAGTATTTCCCCTTTATCAGAGAGGAGATATTCAAAAACATCACTATATGCTTAAAAGATAAAACCCTGCACTTCCTAGGGCTGGAAAATGAACCCTATGACATCACCACATATTCCTAGTTTATCTATTTCATGAAGTCTATACTTTTAAGGTAATTAACAGTTCAAAAACTTCAAACCATTGCATAGAAAAGTGACTTCTAAATTGTAATTCTCAAACTTGATGTTGTTGCTGTAATTTTTAGTAACTTTAGATTTATAAAATAGTTACAAAGATAGTACAGTTAGTTTCTGTACACATTTTACATGTTTCCCCTAAAAGTAATCATGATACACTTCTCAAAACTACAAAATTAAAGCTGATAAATTACTATGAATTCAACTACAAACTTTAGCTTTTACCTATTTTTCCCACTGGCATCTTTTTCTTAGTTTCTATGCACAGAACAGGGTACTATGTTACACCTAATGATTTTTCAAATGCTATATGTTTTGGTGTATACCTCACTTCTGTCTATTAGCAATATGCTAATTATAGTTATTACATAAAATTAAACCTAAATATTCCTGGAGAATATGATTACTGATCATTCAGGGGAAATTAAGGAAAATTCATGTAAGCAGTGTTTCTACTAATGTTCTATCTGAGAGAAAAGCAAGCAAATCATTGGAGAAAGGTATGCCACACTGCCTATTTTGCCAAGAATAATTCTTCAAAAACATGCTGTCACTAACCTATTTTTTCTGAGGCTCTCATCCTTATATGAGATATAGCAATTTTTAAAATCAATTCTGTAAAAAATATAGTTAAATTATACTTATTCAGATAATCTACTTTTATCAAGTACATATAAAACTACTTTCATTTTTCATTTTCACTTTTAATTACTGTGTGATATTTATAGTAAGAAACAAAAGGACTAATTTAAGGGAAAATGATTGCTTATTACTAATGCGATATTTACTTTGAAAGGAATAGAATGTAACATTTAATGAATGTTTTTAAGATGAACAGAAAATGTTCCAGAAAAAAAAAAATGTCACAATGAATAAAACTGGCAAAGGAGGATGTTTCACAATCTTATCAAATGTGTAATAGGTGAGGATTACTAACAGTCACAAACAAGCAATTCACACTGAGGGCAGAAACAGTAACCAAGGACTTGGTGTTGGTGCTATTTGATTTTACTGACAGGATTCTGTGACGTATATCCCATACTGGTTTCAAGCTCTCAACTCTCAGGTCTCCTGCTATAATCTCCCACTGCTGGGATTGATTACATGTCTGCAACATACCACAAGCAGACTCTGAAAGCTTCTGAAAACACACATGCCTGATAGCATTTGGATGTGCTGGTTTGACAGAGAAGGTCCTAACTTACACCCACTGTTGCAGTGTCCTGCCTAGTATAGCACTTCTACTAAACTTTTTAATTTCCAATGAGATTTTATTATACTCGCATTAATATTAGCCAGGACATATTTATACACTTTCAGAGTGCCATGACTCCATAGAGCCACTTATGAGACTCAGTTCTCAATATGCAGTTACATCTAAAATACATTAGCAGTAGCCCACATCTCCGTATTATAACTGACCCCTCACTCTCAGACAGCACTCAGTGCTCTTCAGAAGTGGGGGACTAAACGCTCAATGTCGCTTCCCTGCTTTATGACTAGCTTGAAAGGGACATGAATGTAACAAAGGCAGAGATGTTTTACATAATACTCAATAAACTGTAACTTTACTCATATCAACTAAGTTCTAAAAAACTCTACTCAGCCTTTATTTACACTATCTTATTTATATAAACTGTAGTGATGCTACTTCACTGGCTCCATAAAGGGAAGAAATTCAAAGTCCAATGCTGGAAGCTTTCTATCAGTGTTAGATACGCCAAACAGAAAAATTAGTTAACTACAATAATGGTTCATGAAATCAAAGTAGAGCTTCTAGAAGTTCACCCTGAAAACATGAAACACCTCATTTCCTATGTTTGCTTACTAATATTCAGTTAAAAACAATTCTAACAACTACAGTTTTCATCAGTCACAAGGAGTCAAACTTTAGAAAGCACCCTGAGCCCTGAATTAGTGATTTACTACTGACTTTACAGTAGGAGTTGTCAATCCGTGGGTTATGATACCTGCATACCAGATATTTACATTGCATTTCCTAACAGTAGCAAACTTACAGTTATGAGGTAGCAGTAGATAACTTTATGGTTGGTGGTCACCATAACATGAGGAACTGTATTAAGAGGCTGCAGCACTGGGAAGGCTGAGAGCCTAGAGGACAGAGGGTTATGTTCTGGTAGGTCATGTCACCTTCACCAGCTGATCAAACTTACCACCGTTGTTGTGCATTTTTATTTCTAGATATCTCAATTAACACAATCAACAATTTTAAGTTTGAACTAAGCTAACCTAGCACATGTGCTTTCTCTGTTAAGGCACATCCCAGCCTTCTTCCTCTTAGGAACACTATATAACACTTTGGTTCTATATCTGATAGTCATTTTAAATAGCAAAATCACCACCATAACTCCAAACACAGAGACATAACACTGAGTAACCCATAAAAGGGCCAGAGTTCACATATGAGCCTAAGGCAGAAGGTGCGTGCTCCATCAGAAGCATGTAGCAAGTAATCCAAAATCCAAACTCCATGCTTTCAAATGGATTTCAAAGTTATGAATAAACTTTAATAATATAAAGGTTCACAAAGTAAAAATCTATAAATAATAAAATTGTCTTCATTTTTATGGTGATAGCAAAATAAACACTAGTGGGGCATGACATCATAGTAAAAACAATGTTCTTACTAAATTAAAACAATTACAGAGCAGAAACCAACATGGACTTGGTTCATAAGTAGCTCCTAACTGTGTCCATATAAACTGCAATATACTACCACCAGTCAAAATGGTAGCCAACTGCATGTTACAACTGCATCCATAGAAGTGTATGAATGCAACCAAAACTTACAGACATAGACAATGATGCTGGAATAGCACTTTGGATGTTGTGTCAAATGAAAATATTCAATTCATCATGGCAGGACTTGCTCTCATTTCACTAAATCTGAGTGTGTATGAGGGGGTATATGTATGTGAATATGTATGTGGTGTTGTAACTGAACTTGAATCTCTTCCTTCTGGTTAGGCTGGCTGTTGAATGAGCTCTTAGGATCCTTTGTCTTTTCCCTGCAACACTAAGACCACAGGCAAGTGAGACCAGGTCCAGCTTTTTGTGGGAGCACTGGGAATTTGAACTCAAGGCCTTGCCCTTGTATGATCTTAACTACTGTGCCATTTCCCAAGCCTTCTTTGAATCTTCAAGAGTCACTTTGTAAAACCATCAAAAGTAATGACATTTCCAATAACCACAAAAATCTAAATCTCGGTTTCATTTTGGAAATTAAGTCAGCTGGAGACACAGGCTACTGTTTGTCTCCATCAAATTTTAATGATGAAGTGCTAACGCCCATTGTAATGGCCTTTGCAAGCACATCTTTCCAGAAGGGCATGGAATTATATTTGGTCAGTTATGTAAGTGAGTCCATATTCAGATTAATTTTTCAGGCCAACAATCTGTTGGTACCTTGGTCCTGTATCCAGCAATAGGGTGATACAGGTTGTCTGTGTCTTTTTGCTAGTCAAGATTCAGTTTTAGAGAGAATATACTATTTTTTATTTAAATAAAATGAACCTAAGAATGTCTCCAGAACAGCAGCATGGAAATTTACTAACAATTTCAAGACTTCTAAAGGAAATACAATTTATGAGACAAGTATGTTTTGTAAAAATTTGTTGAATAAAATTACTCCACAGAATAAAAATAACATTATCTAAGAAAGCATATAACCTGAAATATTTACATATTTAAGTATTTTACAAATCTAAGTTTATTATAATACCAGTTACTTAGAATTAGTTTTGAATTTAGGTACCCCAGTACATAAAAATCTGAAATTATATTTTAAATATTTAAAATTCTGATTTACAAAAAAAATTAAAAACACCAATTTCAAATTTAGGAACCATAAAATGTTATTTAGAAACACTTTAAATACATTACTTTAATATATAAATATTCACACTTAAGATTAAAAAACTAATGTTCTTGGCATGGTGATTCATACCTCAGTCCCAGCACTTGTGAGGCTGAGGTAGGAAGGTAATAACTTGAAGTCAACCTGAGCTGCACATTGAGACTATATCTCAAAGAGAAATAGAAACTGAATGATACATGCCAGCGTTTACTGAAAATGCACTTAGGTTTTTTTTTTTTAACAAAATAGTTTTTATTTGGCTTTAATGAACATATATATTGGTACTTAAAGAATAAACTTGTTTTCAAGATAAGATATATCTTTTTTAAAACTTATAAAAGAAAATCTTGGAAACAAGTAAAAATATCACACACTAAAAAGAACCAGATCCAAAGGCCAAATAACTGAATGCGGAGTTAGAACTGGCATTCAAAATGGAGATAGGAATGTTATATAGGTTCATCAATATTTTTGACTAAAAAACAATTTCAATGAAGCAATAAAACTTTATAATTTTATAATATATTATTCTATTATCTCAATTTGAACAATAGATTAGGTGGTTAACCTAGATACAATAGTTAACCTTACATACCAGTTTATCTGGGATTTAATGCCCAGATACTGCAGAAGGGTCTCTTGTGGACATGACTAATATTTACTGTTAGTTAACTTTAAAGTATGCAGAGCACCCTCCATATTACCTATATAAACAGATGGAGGCCTTATTAGAAAAGACTGTTATTTCTTGAAGAATCTCTTCCTCAAGAATGTAACATATACCCCTACCTTGGTTTCTATCAGCCAGTTCACCTTAAAATCCTATGAGCTGCTCAGTACTCCTACATATCTCTTCCCATCTGTCTGACCATCTCTTCGCTAGTGTCCCAGCTCATATAGTAGGGATCTAGTTCATTATGCTAACATCAGAACAGAGGGAAAGAGGTCAAGAACTTATCCTGCTTCTCTGAACTAAAGCACAGGGTAACCAGACAGCAGGCAAGGACAAGTGTCTACAAAAGATCCCACATCTAAATGAGAAAGTGAAAGAATTCAATTAAAATAGGTCTGTTTTTTTAACTGAACATTAAAATAGGTCTTTTTTTTAACTGGCAAGCACAAATGTCAGCTAACATCACCAAATGCCAGACCAAAAGCCTCCCTGCTATTTATTTACTTGTCAGGAATTCTCAGGCCCTCCCTGTCCTCAAACTTGATATTATCAGAATGTGGGCATGGGACTCTGTAATCTGTGAGGTAATAAGACCACCAAGTGACTCAGATCAGCTCTGCTTTGTTAACTTCTATACAATGTAACTAATAGGAAGAGCCTCCGCTTGAGTCCCCTTCTTGGACCTCCAGATGTCAAGGAAACATGGTGGTCTATACCACAAATATGGAAACACTGAAGCTCAGAACAATCAAGTGTCAAGTCAAATCTTTCAGGTTCTTCAAACTGCATGAATAATAAAGGGATATAACAGAAATCTAACATTGGGAATCTGCTGACAAATGAGACAAATTTACCAATTTCTCTCAAATGGACAAAACTAGAAGTCTGGATTCTATAATGAGAAGTGCCACAGAATTCTCCAATAATCAATTCAACTGGGTAAATGCATTCAAAGCAATCATCTACAGTCTCTGAACATTTTTCTAAGGATATACAACAAATGGATAAACACGCATTCAAGAAAATCTACAAAGTCTCTGCACGAGCTATTTGGTGACACCTGAACCAAAGCCTGCTCCCTCCTCACTTCTCCTGTACCCTAGTGGTGACCTACTGAGTAACTCCAGAAACTCCTTGTTCCCTCAGCACTGTGACTGTGTGAGGCTATACCCTGGGAAGGCAGACTGCTGGTGCTCTCTCTCCCCAGTTCTTTACTTCAGACTCTACTCTGAACAGGCATGGCTGAGAAGACCAGAGCTCCCTTTCTCTAGTGGTGAAGCTGCACAGTAGTATAGCAGGTAGAGAACCCAGGGCTAAGCACTCCTGGCCCATCTTAATTCCATACCAAGACAAGGCACGAATGCCTTTGCTTTCAACAGCCCTGAGAAAGCAGAGAAAGCAAAGTTATTGTGGGAGAAGCAAGGAAGCACCTTTGTCCCAGTTCTTACACAATGGTGAAAGCAAGGTTCTTCCCAGGAAGGGAGGCAAACTGGAACAGCAGGCCTCAAGGACAAAGAGCTCAAATACACTGATGGAATGCTAAGCAGTTACACAACCAAAGAGAAACTCAAAGTCACAAAAAATAAGTGTCATGAAAAGTAACTATGTGCACAATTAGAAATGCTTCTCAAATTACATGTTTCTTACATGACAAAAAGTAATTCAAGAAGACAATATTCTGCAGTTGTGCTGATGAGCTACCAGCCTTCGATGTTGTGTATTTGTTGTCAAGTATGAACAATGTTCTATTTCCAGTACTGAAAAACCAATACAACTATATTTACATGTTTTCCTTTCTTTTCACAGTTCCTTCAAAGGGTAGTTTATATAAAATATAAATTATAATTATGTTGTTTCTCATATGTAGTGAATTTATATATCTATGCATATGTATACACAATAATAGCACAAAATACAAGAGATAAAATGGAGTTACATATGGAGAAAGGAAATTCTATTTTGTTTAAATTTAGTACAAATCAAAGATCCTTCAAGGTACACAGTAAATCAGTAAGTCCTCTGTGTCTACTGATTCTATATCTTCATTTCCAACCAACTTAGGGTTGAAAAAATTTGGGGAAAGTCTGTAGCTATGATATACCTGTACAGACTGTGTTTCTTCGGCATTATTGCCCAAACAAGACAACATTGTAGAATAGTTATTTATGCAGCACTTACATGGTATGCAGCTGAAAAATAATTAAGTACACAGAACGGTGTACATATATATACACATAGTGCACCATTTTCTATAACAAACTGGAGCATCCATGGGTTTTGTTATTTTCCAAAAGGTCCTGAAACAAATCCCCAATGGAAACTAAGCAAAGATAAAACAAGAAAAACCATTTAAAAATCAACATATCGTCAATTAAAATATCACAGGAATCAAAATTCCACATTAAAGACACTAATTTCAAAATAATAAAGATTTTTTAAAAAGGCTATGAGCTCTCTCCCCGCTAAGAAAACAAGACAAATATGAACTCTCAGTGCACATGAAACACTTTCCACAGCAGATCCTGTGCTGGGTCCAATACAACCCTCACTAATTTAAAAAGATTAAAATCATACAAGGGTATGAATCCAATAGATTAAAAATTAAAATTATTATAAAAAATAATTTTCAGGAATATTCCAATATTTTACAAATAAAGAAAAATAAAGAAGATTTCTGAATAACTAATGGGTTAAAAAGAAATCATAAAAAAATACCTTGAATGTGCAACATACCAAAAGACACTTATGAGACACTACTAGAGAGAGCAGTGCATAGAATATAATTATAGCTATAATAAAAACCTACTTTTTAAAAAGAAGCTACCAGCTGGATAGTCATGGTGCACGTCTTTAATCAATACTTGAGAGGCAGAGAGGCAGGAGGATCTCTGTGAGTTTGAAGCTTTCCTATCCTACAGAGTAAGTTCCAGAACAGCCAGGGGCACACAAAGAAACCCTGTCTCAAAAAACCAAAAGAGAATAAAGTTTTTTTAAAAAAATTAAAAATTAGCATAAAAATAAAAAAGAAGCTACCAAGTCAATAATCTCATCTACTAAAGAAGAATCTAGAAAGAGTAAATTAGCCCTAAACAGAGGAAGGAAATAGTTAACTAAAGGCAAATGAAATAGAGGCTACAAAGAGGAAAATCAACATGTTAAAAAAATGTCAAAGGATTAGCATTCTCGTGATTGGTGATTACAAATTATGACAGATGGGAAGATTTATGAGTATAAATAACAAAGAGGAGCTAAAGATATGGCTCAGCTGCTGTAGTATGAAGTTTTTGGCTCGACTTAGCCTGCAGTCTGGACTTACTTGCAGCTTCTTAGCCCTTCAAAATGACTTACATGCTTATGTTAATTATTAGATGCTTATAATTATATGTTGCTTGGCCTATTGTGGGAGATTATGTTATTACATTGTAAATAATTGTCCCACCCACTGGTTTAATAAAAAGCACTGACTGGTCAAAGGCAGGCAGGAAGTGTGGGCGGGGCTACCAGACTAAGAAAACTCTGAGAATAGGAAGCACAGGGCGGAATGCAAGAGAGAAGCCAGAAGAAGTAAAAGACAACCATGCTGCTGTGAGAAAAGGTACAGAGCTGCATGGCTGAACAGGATGAATCATGGGTTAGATTAAGGGTATAGAGCTAGCAAGTTATATGCCTGCACCTTAGGCTGATCAGCCTAAAACTATAGTAAGGCTCTGCGTGTCTCTGCTGGTCCGTGGGTCTGTGGGCCTAAACCTTGAGGTTAGGCCTGAAAGTCCTTACTCTAAGGAAACCACTTACCACTAAGAAACCACTTATTACAGCCTATGGCTCAGTCATATTGTTAGCTAACTTTTGCATCTTAATTCATTTTTATTAGTCTTTTTTTGCCATGTGATCCATGGCTTATCGATTTTTTTATATCTTGTTTTTTTGAGGGGCTGGATTGCTTTTTCCCATGACTCCACCCTTCTTCCCCTTTATCTATGCTCAGATTTCCTGCCTGCTTCAAAGATGCCCTGCCATAGGTCAAAACAGTCCCTTTATTAACTAATGATATTCACAGCATACAGAAAGACGTCCCATATCACTTCCCCTTTTCTGTCTAATCAAAAAGGTTTTAATTTTTACCATAGCAAAAAAAGTTATCAAGCAGAAGTTATAATATCTAGTCTATTTGTATTTAGCAAAATTTTAAAAAATATTTTATTATCTACTTTATCTTTGTGAGTCTAAAGTTTTATATCTAATTTATCTATTATAATAATTAAGGAAAACTATACTTATAATTATTTAATCTTTAACTACATAAGACCACAGAAGGATATAATGTTATCTGAGTAAACAGTAAATATGACAGAGATGACACCTGTCTGCCTGGACAATCACCCAAAGTTTTGTGTAACATTGGGGCATCTATCTTCAGCCTATAGGCCCAGAGTCTCTGGCATACCTTTCAGTGAAGCAGGAAATCTAAAGGACTGCTCTGCCTATCCTGGTGTAGTTTGTCAGTCACTTTTCTTTGTGTCCTGTATGATGTCTGGCAGTTTTCTCTGCAAAGCAGGAACCTGAAGGACCATCTCAGCTGCTCTGCCGAAGTTCAGAGGTCTTTTTTTTTTTTTTTTTTAATGGATCTTGCACGTCTAGTTTATATAGCATACTGTCAAACAGTCAACACAAGAATAATTTTTTGTCTAGTGGCTAACTTTTGGCACAAAGAAAGTAAACTCCACATGGGGTTTCAATGCCCATTTTTCTCTTGAAGTAGGTTGGTGTTGCCAGGAGCAGACCTGTCTCACTGTCTAGAAAAGTCTTAAGTTCTTAAAATATTCTGTAGGTCTTTGAAGTGTTTGAAGATCGCTTATCTAATTGAAATAAATCCTTGTATAGCTGGAAAAAAAAAACCTAACTAACACAACTATAAGTTTGGTTATCATAGATTACTATTAATCTGCATTTTCTAATTATACATTATAATTTTAAATGAATTACATAAACATAATACCTTAAACAAGAGTAGAAATATACATACAATAAAATAAAATTGCCCTTAAATTTGTATTAATAAACCAAAATCCATACCAATGTAAAATATTTTGAGATTAACAGCCATTTTTTGGATTAGATTCAATAATCTATCTTTTTAAATCATTCTTATATCATTTCCCCTTTTTTTCTCTAGAGAGAAATTGACTATGATCATGTTTATATAACCCCTTAACAAATATTAATCCTTTTATATAACCAGTCAGTAAATAATTCCTACAATAAGCTGTGTTGCTAGGAAAAACTTTAGTTTCATCCCAGCATCCATTATCCTACAGCTCACAATGGCCTCTAATTCCAGCTTGAGGAGGGTTTGTCACTCTAGGTCCCTATACTCACATGCACATATGCACGCACATACACACAATTTAAAATAAAATCTTTTTTAAAAGAACAGATAGATAAAATGAAGAGAGTTCTCAAGAGGCCAAAAGAAATTAAGAACTCATGGAAAAATTTACCCTTGAAAGTATCAGAACAATAGACTCCTAACTCCTGATCCCATGGGACAGGTGAAGAACCATGAATCTTTACTAGTTTTTACTCCTTGCCACTCAGAAAGGGAAATAAGATACAAGTTTGGTCAGTGAGGGCAAGCCTTCCAGGCGGTCTTGGAAAGTTCTGTCTCCACTGAAAAGAAAACAAAAGAGAGATACCTTCTTTTCATATACTCTTAAGAGCTTTGATACAAAGAAAATTACCAACACCTAAAAGTGGGGACCAGGTGGGGTCTAAGGACAAAAGGCTACTCAGCGAAGGTTGTGGAAAAGAGATCCAGTCTAACCACAGCTATACAAATTTACCATAAACCAGATATTACACTTAGATTACTAAATAAATATACTTGCTCTAATTTCATTACTGTTGCTGTGACAAATGCCCTAATAAAGGTAATTTAGGAGAAGGGAGGGTCTATCTGACTTAAAATTCCAGGTTATGGTTCATTTAGGGGAAAACAAGGCAGAAAATCAAGCAACTAGTCACACAACACCCACAATCAAGAACAAAAAGAGAATAAACATATTCTTGCTTGGTTGCTATTTATGCTCAGCTAGCTTTCCTAATTCTTACGCAGTTCAGAGGCCAGCCTAGGAAATAGTGCTACCTAGAGTCAGCAGGGTACATTAACAGTCAACATCCATCCCCAACACACACACACACACACACACACACACACACACACACACACATACACAGAGGTATACATGCCTATAGGCAAATCTGATCTAAATAATTCATTCCTTATAGGTTGTGAGAAGTCGACATTTAAAATTAACCATCAATAATCTAAATTATTAATCTAATTGTCAACTTATCTAATTATTTATCTAATTATCTAATTATTAATTATTATTATCTAATTATTAATCTAATTGTCAACTTGAAACACAAACACATCACTTTTAAGCCATAACCTTACATTCCTCAAGGTCTCAAGGTCTCATCTCATAATGAGAAATATAGTACAATGTTAAAAGTCTTTAAAAATCCTAATGCTTTAAAGGTTTAAAGCCTCTTAACAGTGAGCTCCTGTAAATAAAATGACATATGTAAACACTCTTACTCCAAAGGGAAAAAAAAATCACTGAGATAGGGTTTCATATAGAACAGGCTGGCCTGGAATTCTCTTTGTAGCTGAGGATGATCTTGGGCTTCTGGTTTTCTGGCCTTCCCCTTCTGAATGCTGGGATTATAAGCCACACTACCATGCCCCATTTATGCCATGCTGGGGATCATAATAGACAAGCCCTCTACCAACTCAGCTATATCTCAGCCTTTAAATCAAGAATTTCTGATGCTGACAGTATGTGCTGCTTCAAAGCTAATGAACTCAGTTACTCTTTTTAAGAGCTCATATTTTAGACTTTTATTGTTTACTTTCTGCATTCCACTGACTTTAACAGTGAAGCCATACCAATATTTTACTACTTATAACAATTTCCATGTTGGTTTCATTTTTCAGACTCATGACACACAACATAACTCTGAAGAACATTTTGAAAACCATGTAATTTATTAAAACATTTCTGTATTTTCTAAATCTGCTTAAGAAAAATAAATTTCAATGACATCTGTGAAATAACATCCTTGATTCATACCAAATCAGAAAAAAATCAACATCATGACCACATAAGCACCAGAAAGAGCTTGTTGAACACAAATAACAAAAACCCTAGAAAGTGTGTGAGCAAGCAGTCACAGAAGTCACAGCTGGCTAACTTGTAAGACAGCTCTTAAGGTCTAAAGCATGCATCCTACAGAAATAGGCTCTGAGTCCCCCAACAGGAGCCAGGCCATTAACATCTTGTGATACTGAGCTCAAGACTGCCATCTGAGCTACACTGAGTTTTTCAAAACAGGAAACTAGTTTCCTTTGGAAAATACAATCCCTCTCCCCCACCACAAACACCAAGTCCTAGACGGTTTTTGCTCACTTCTCCAAGGGCATCCTATCTCGCTCTTCCTAGCTCAGTGTGTCAGCCATACTAAACTCCTTGTAGGGTCTTCTCATTCAGACACTCACATCAGAACCGTTCCCTTCCTGCTTTTGTGGTGACCTCCATTCAGCTCTCACGTCTCAGCTCTCAGTCTCAGGAATGCTATCCAGGGCTCCACGCGGAGCTGCCTACTCCTGCTCAAGTGTCCTCCCTAACATAGCATGTGTCATATTTCTGGGTGACCATTTCTGTCAATCTTCCCTTTGAGCTCCACTATGTGAAGGACTTATTTAACCCAAAACTTGTAACACTGGTTGGCATTCTGAAGATATTTAATGTATTTGTTTATATGAAAGGATTTTCATGAGAAAAACTATTTTAATGCTTTTTAAATCTAGTCTGTTGAATTTTTGACCTGACCTATAAAACTACTAAAGAAGGTGACTTTCTAATGACTTCTCCACTCCTGAATTCATCCTTAGAAATTAATCTTGGGTGAAAACTTTGACTACCTTCCTCACTGCTGGTTTATAATCACTTAAGTGTGCATTCAAAGTCTAGCAAACAAAAGTGTATTTTCTAATACTAAACAGATCCCTTCTTACAGGTAGTAACACTGATCTCCATGGTATTTTCTACAAGCAACAAAATGCCAAACCACAGATGTATACCTCTAGGTATGATTTTTTTTTTTCTTCTTGAGCTTAATAACCACACTTCATGTGTCAACAGTTTTATCTGGGTATCAATATTCGCCCATGTTAAACCATGTGTCAAGGCCTCAATCATGTTCAGTGTTACATTATATTCCACTGCATAGATCATTCTGTTCATCCAAGTGATGAGCATCCAAGTAAACAAATTTGGGTGGCTATACTTATAGCCTAGTAATAACATCACTGTGACTTTGTAAGTACAGGTTTTATGTGGTTTGTGGTTTTATTTATCATGAGCAGCTACAGAGAAGCAGAACTGTTAGGAAACAGCTTGTTACTACACTACAGCAAACAACTTGTAATCCCAGCATTCCTACCTCAGGGAGAGAACTGAAGACAGGAGAATCTCATGCAGCAGAGCAGCAGAAACCAGAAGACAGAAATCATGCCTCAAGATAGGTAGAAAGAAGGTGAGACTTGGCTCTGGAAAGTTCCCTTCTGACCTAGACACACAAGCACACATAAAAAGGAAATATTTACACTTTTCTCTTTAGTTTTTAAAATCTAATGATAGAGAACATAAATCATAGCCAGGCTTTACTTACACTGTATAATAAATATGTTACAATAGCTCCACTAAATATAAAAACAAAACCAGAAAATTCTAACTCTGAGAAGTTAAAAAAATATTTCATACTAATCCTATTTTCAAAACTATATCTGGCTTCTTTTATTGTAAAATATGCAAAATAGTTAATTAGAATCAATAAAGAGGTGGACAAATGGAGCCCATGTTCTGTATTCAGAACTCTATTAATTTTTATTGTACAAATTTAGTAAGAAAAGTGTGGTCAGTCAAAGCCCTGTTGGGAAGGTCTACCCTCTTTGTGCTCTGAGAACCCTCTGTACAGCAATACAGAACTGGGGGGTGCACTACCACTTTTGGCAAGCTTCATGCCTATGGATTAAACAGGTATAAGCTATGGCCTGAGGTGACCCTAGGGATGTTCAGCTGCAAGAAAGGCAGTGTCTCAGTTCAATGTAGGGCTCTTTCACACTGTGAATTTGGGCACTGAGGATCTTTGGGAGCAACCTTCTGAGTTGCTTCAAGGTTCAGAGGGTAACTCCAACACTGAGCTACAAAGAAAGTTTTCAGAAAACTAAAAAAAAAAAAAAAAACATAAAAGGTCATAAAACATGTCTGGAGGAAGCTGTGGCCAGGAAGACCATATATATCAGATCTAAAAAGACAAGGCGAAGAAAAAATGGGATACTGAAGAATAAAACTGGGAAGGGGCAGAGTAAAAACAGGAAAAGGGTGTGGTATAAACCAATGGTCTGGGTCAAAACTCTGTCCACAAAGAAGAATGCCTATTGTGGAGTGGGTGTGTCTGCTTACAGGAGCAGAGACAGCTCCCCAGCTTTTTACCTTGAAGCACTCAACTACATAAGTTGAAACTCTGGAGGCCTCCTTTGAAGGCCACCATTGCTTGTCTTTCTGGTTCTCTCGGTTCCTTAATCCCCACTGCCAATCATTTCTCCAAAAAGCAGCAAGTGTTAGCCCTTAGAAAAGTATGACAGATCTTGTCACGCTTCTGATTCAAACCTTCCAGTGGTTTCCCCAAGGCACAGTAAAGTCCTAAATCCTTTCAGCGGCTCTAATTGATTACCACTCTCCTCTTTGCACACACAGCCCAATGCCAGGGCTGCTTCAAGGCTTCACAGGAGTCAGTGCTGCCTCCTGACCTTGGGAAGTTCATGCACATGTCTATGTACTGTTGTGCCCTTGGATGCTGTCCAGTGTCTGCTCAGAAGTCCTTTCTTCCAAGAGCCTTTTCTAACTACATTATTTAAAATCAGCATCTGTATCACTCTATCTCTTCCCTTCTTCATTTTTCTTTGTAACATTTACCATTGGAATTATATATGTGCATGCATGCATGTGTATATATACTAGAAAATGTACCTCCCTAACCCCCTCCCCTTTTATCATAGAACTAATGTCTATCAAGATTGAGACTGTTTCCATCCCTCTTTTGACTTAGGTAGGTAGCAAAGTATCTGGGAGATGAATATTTAATGGATAAACATAAAGGAACAAACCAATTTAGGCTCTTTTTCTTCTCTACTTCCCAGTCTATTTTCTCCTCATGCATTAACCATGTTCCCAGCTTTGTGCCTTGTCCATATAACCTAGGAACTGACCATCCAGCTTTGCCCACTCCCTGGCCTTAAAGTCTCACCTTAACTTGGTTTGTACTCTACTACACGCATAAGATTCTCCAACACTATGATACCCAATCTGAAAATCAATGTTATAGAAAGCCATGAGCAGAAGGAGTAGGGATCTGAAAATGCACAGTTCCCCAGCTGGGTAAGTCCTTTTCACTGCCGTTCAGTTCCAATCAGATCCATCTCTTACTTCCTACAAAATCAATTCCAAACTTCTACCACTTTTTTCAAGCTTTCACCCACCCTTCACTTAGCAGATTACATCACCTCATATCCCAAACAACAACTATATAAGAATGCTCACTTCCTTCCTGGTAGCTCTGAGGAAGCAATGGCAGCACCTGTCACTGACTTCAACCAGTGGAACTCAAGCATCTGCCTTTTTAGGAGCTGATGTCATTTATCCACTTACTGCCTGTACTTTCTGTTTCTCTTGTAACCCTCTGATGACCATGCATCCCTAAAGTGCTGGATGTATAAACACGAGAATCTAAATTAGATGGAATAGAATCCCCACCACACCCACCAAAAAAGCCAGATAATTAGGTGGGACATGCCTAATTTCCAGAGCTGAAGAGACAGAAATAGGTGGAACTTTATGACTCTTTGACCTGCCAGCCTAACAGAAGCAGCCAGCTCCAGGCCAATTAGAGATTAGAAACCCTATCTTAAAAAAAAACACACAGTGGGAGCCAGCAAGATGATTCCTCGAACAAAGGATTGTGCCACCAAGCTTAACAAACTTTGGTTCAATCCTCTAGGATTCATATGGTGGAAGGAGAGAACCAAACGCAAGCTATCCTGTCCTGTAGGAAAGAGTCAGGGAAAAAAAGAAGAAAGGAAGAGAGAGGGTGGGAACAAAGCCAAGGTGGATATTGTCTAAGGCTGTCCTCTGGCCTATGCACATGTACCCAGACATGCACAAATGTTTTATAGTAGCTCCAGTAATCATGGATAGGTTTTCATTTCATTCTAAAGAAACATTCTAATTAGTAAATAGCTGGTTGTTCTTTGGCTGGGAACAGGTAATCACAAAACTGATTTTCAATCTGCCACAATCAATCAACCTTTAAAGTCTATTCAACGTTTCTACTATATGTACTCAGTTGAAAATTCCAGCCAGTCAGCAACTGCCTTGCTTTGGAAACCTCCTCAAAGCCAGTCAATCTCCAAATTCCAAGTTTAAAGTCAGCCAGTCCTTCAATTATGTCACCTCTGAAAATGAGCCAATTTTAAAACATCATGCTTCCTTAAGAGTCCAGAGGACTGTGTTCTCCTTTGCTTAAATAACAAGCAGCCTAGCTTTGCCTTACTTCTATGTATGTGCTGATCTCTTCATGTCACAGGAGCAAATATTAGGACCATTTGAATATTAACATGTTTCTTCTTGGTAGTAAGAAAAATTATTTGTTATAATAATCCAGTTCCATAAAAGGTAGAAGTCTTTATGACCTTTTCAACATAATAATAGTAATCCTCATCCATAAGACTTATAATCTCATGAACAATGGTCCCAACTTCAGTCAATGGATGTATTACATAAAATATTAAAACATCTGACTACTAAAACTTGTACCAAAAATCAACTGCTATCAAATACTCTTAAAACATAGTAACGACTTAAGTATTTTTTAAGTTGATATCTTTTTTTTTCATTTAATGAAAATGATGGTCCAGCTTGGTTATAATAAAATATAAAAATCTTTAATTCCTGCATTTGGGGGGCAGAGGTAGGTGTATCTCTGTGAATCTGAGGCATGCAAAGCAAGTTCCAGTACAACCAGAACTGTTATAAAGAGAACCCTGACTAACTCCCCAAGCCCTCCCAATGTTAAAATGTAAAAATCAAAAGTATCATACTGTATTGCTTTGAGAAAACTGATAAATTCCTGTTTGCAATTTAGGAGATAAGTAACTAAGTAACTGTCACCAGCTCCTCTGACCTCACAAAAGAGAAACAGCATAGGAGACTGAGACAGGCAAGTCTGCTTCAGAGGGAAGCTACAATAACACATCATTACTGTCTGATCAGCATAAGAAAAGACTAAGAGAAATACCCTCAAATTGGACAGGAAAGAAGGCTAATCTTTCTATCATTTTTTGAATTTGGATCCACAATAGAGACTACGATTCAAAGGAAACACAAATGGGAGTCCTCGCCCAAACATGAATCAGTCAGACAGCAAAGTGACTGCTTCCACACAGACTTCCTCACCTAGGCAGGCAAATACAGCTCAGAGTTGTATTTGTAGACTGGATGTAAGTCTCCTCAAAAATGACATTCTAAAGAGCAAATCTTATTACCACATAGTTTAACAAACCTCAGGAGATCACAAGTCACATCTAGGAGAATCACAGACACTGACAACATTAATGTAAGCCGATGGGCAGAAAGACTAATGTAGTCAAAGTATAGATCTGATAAATCTAACTGAAAGTTGTCAAATTCATGTCCTGAAAATATCTGGAAAAGCAGTATAATTCAGGAGAAATGGTCAAAATACACATTAGAGCTGGGGGCTCTTGTGAGCTGACTTGGTATTTTTAAAGCAGTTCCTTCTCTGTAAGACAGAAATAATAGCTTCATTTCAGAGGACTCTTAGGAAGAGGAGCTGGGTAACAGCTATAGGTAACTTTAAAGTAGTCCTAGGTATTAAGACTTAACTCTAAGTTCACTTTGCTTTTTGTCATTAAACTGGTCTAACACATAGGACAAATCAATTGACCTGCAGTATTTTCTTATCTGTCAGATTATGAAGATAACATATACCTGCCACATCTTACAGATGCTGCCAAAAATCACATATGAAAACTGATACAGGAAAGATTTTTGAAAAGTTAACAAATATGTAATTGAGGTATTAATTCAGTATATATAAAACATGAAAGAAATTTGGGGCTAAAGAGATAGCTCAGCTGTTAAAAGCATGTGTTGCTCTTGCAGAGGACTTGGGTTTGGTTCCCAGCACCTCCACGGCACTCGCAACCATCTGCAACTTCATTTCTAAGGGTATTCAAAAGACCTCTTCTAGCTCCCACGGACACTGTGTGTGTATGTATAACATGCAAATAAAACTCTCATACACATAAAATAAGTTTTTCTTTAAAAACCTGCATTGCTAAAGCATTAACTGAAACACGAAAGAAAAGAGAGAAGAAGTAAATGAATGAAAAGCAGGCATTATGGTTTAGAGCTTAAATGTTTAGTAAAGGCTCATATTTGAAAGGTTCAGTGCTGGAACTCCTAAGAAGTAGGGTGTACTCAGACTTCCTCCACTGTAAGTTCCTACCCACATAGTACTGTGCTGGCACAGCCCAAAACAATGAGGCCAATGGTGCATGGATCTCAATCTTAAGGAGCTGATTAACAGAGAAGTCAAATAGTAGTGTGTGGACCTTTGGCAGGACACACTTACAAACAGTGGAAACCTGCCCAAGTATTTCACACACGGCCCCTCCAACTGCCCTCTGTTATGCAAGAAGCAACACTTCAAACCAGTTCCCTTATTCCACTGGTGAGCCCTATCAACACCGAGGTAACAGAACTGGAGAAAATCATCACTTCACAGAGATAGTCAAACATCAGAATTTTTCATTTGGTAAAAATTTTATCAGCGCCAAATAAAACTAATGCAAATTTAGTAAAATATGCAAGATTTTGAGTAGTTCTTTTGTTGAAAAGGACTCTTGGGGAGCTTCCAATCCGTCATGCAATTGTGTAGGCCCTTCTTCTGCTCCTTTGCCCTTTTCATACTCCATCTCTCAGGTGGGGGCAGAGGGAAGGGTGTGGGAAGCCAGGATGAACTAATCAGCATCTATTTATGCATTCATTCTACTATAAATCTATTCCTGCAGGCTTTTTCCCCTCATGCTATGCTGCTCCAGAAAGAGAACCATGTTTATTCATCTCCAAATTCCCAAAAAACTAACCCAATATCCTTCATGTAAGTCACCCTCACCAGCTATGAGTGACAGGCAGTGGAAGGAGACGACACACAAAGCCTCATCCACTCTGACTGAACCCACGCTGTGGAGATGAGAGACAGAGTGGACGTTAGTGGCAGACATCCCATCAGATAAGGAAGAACCAACTAGCAGTCCTACCAGGTGTGCTTCCTTCTCTTGTCTCTTGTTTTCACCCAAGGATTAGTGAAGAACAACAGGAATATGTGTCTTTCCATCCCTGACCATGTCCAGATGACGTAGTTAGAGAGATTAACCTTTGTGGACCCCAAAGCTTGAGAGGGCACTTTGGGTGTGAATTCCACTTCTAACACAAACTCATGGCAACCGGTAGTGACTTGAGGCCTTCCCTACTAGATGACTTAAGGCAGCTTCTTGTGCCTCCATTTTCTCATTTGTAAAATGGGAACAGTAAGTTCTTAACACACAACTGTTGTAAGAATTGAATGAATATATGTAAAAAAAATACTTAAAACCTTGTCTGGAATATACACATTATGCTAATTATTATTATTGTCCCTATATTTAACAAGCTTCTAAAACTTGAAAGTAAAACTAAACTTTCATTTTTTCCTCCCAAATCTGTTATCTCAGAAAATAGTACTACGATTCCCTATTTCTTCTGGCCTAACCCTAAAGTTACTACTTTTCCTGTTATCTTAGCATCCCCAACAGTAAGTCCTGTCAATACAGTAGGAGTTCCACCTTTTAATGTCACCTCCACAATTGCTTCTACTGGTCTAAGATACCACACCATCTCCCCTCTCAAGATCCAGCACAACAGCCTCCTACCTCCTCATTTTCATGGTCCCTCCACCATTCCATGACTCTACAGTTAATTCTCCATGGAGTAAAGGAGAAAACAGGTACCACTCCCATGATGGTACTGTACTGAGCTTTTCCCATTACACTTAGGAGTAACATATCTACTTTGACATCAGAATCTATCAGATGTTTCAAGGCTACATGTAACACATGTACATAGCCTCTCAAATCAAATGACCTAAATTCAAATGGTAAAAAATTAGAGCAGCGCCAAATACAACTAATGCAAATTTAGTAAAATATGCAGGACTCTGAGTCTCTTAAGCTTTTAGCTTGAGTACACATCTAACATGTGCCAGTTTCCTCATCTATTAAAAACAGAGGTAATTTTCTTAGCTTATAAGGTAGTTACAAAGCATTCAGTGTTTAAAATTGTGCCTTGCATATGATAAGCTTTCAAGGCCAGGTGTCTGTACTATCTCCATGCACCACTCCCCAGTGGAGACTGGGCCCAAGGCCAGCGCCCTACCACTAAACTACATACTCCTGACTCATGCTGGCCCTACACTCCATCTGCAGGCAAGGCCTTACTTTAACTGTGCTGCTCCTGCCTTGGCCTCCCAAGGAGCTTGAAAGCCACCAGCTAGGGTCTTGATGTGTTCCCATCCTGTCTTAGAACAACTCAACTGCCCCTCCTCACAGTGGTCTTCCTGGACAGACTATTTAAAACAGCCTTCACTGTTCCCTCACCACCCTCTTACCTCATTACACTGCACTCATTCCTATGGGAAATAATTTTAAGTGCCTATTCTTTGTTGTCTATTTATTTCTCCACTGTAATTGAACTCTCTTAGGGTGAAAACTCAACTCTGTCTTCTTCACCTTTGCCACTCTATTTCTAGTTCTGACTCAGAGTCTGACTTCTGAATACAGAATCTCATCTCAGGTGGTGCCTGATGCAAATAACATGCCATACTTAGAAAGCTGCCTGTGCTCTCCATCATGGTCTTATTTGATCTTTGTAAAAGAAAAAAAAAAAAAGCTACACTATCATCTCCCATTTAAAGACAGATTTTAAAAAGTTTCAAGACTTAAATGACTTGTCTTCAGAAAGCTACTAACATAACAAAACTAAGAAGCACTGCTTTGATTTAAAGAGCTCTCTGTAAGGATTTAATTCCCTCCACAGAATTCATGGAAATGTGGCTACTTAATATACAATATAAATCCACCCTGGGGTGTGTATATTCCCTTTAAAGTTCCTGACAAGTTCTTGTCCCAAAGTTTGAGAAATGTTACAATGTTGCAATTAACTCTTCTGTAAGGCAAGAGCTGACTAAACTATTTAAGCGTATGAGTTGACTCTATTTGTGTTAAGTATAATCTACTATTCTGGGCTGCTAAAAACATTTTTTCTATAAAAATCCAGATTAGGGGGATCTATTGCCAAGATCTCTATGATAATACCAGTTATTTCTTGATCTCTGATCAATGAATACAAAAGGTGAGATATCTTCAAGTTGAAAAGTCATGGTCAGATAGGTCAGGGCAGAAGGTGTTGGGAAGAGGCAAAGCCCTGAAAAAGACCCTTCCATACAAATGGGATATCACATTCCTCAAGCGTTGTGCTGGATTACATAGCTTGAGTTAGCTAACAGGGTCTCAAGGCCTTGTGGCCCTATGGAAAGGAAAATAAGGGAAGCCTGAGGTAAAACAGCATGGAATCTGTCATCAGCCACCTGGGCATTTGCAGGATCCCAAAAGATGGGCACAGAGCTGCTAGCCTCTGAAGGAACTCTTCATCCCAGGCTGACCGAGCATGTTCTACTGTAAGATGAGAACGAAGACTGGGAATCTAATTTCCTTATAAACAAATTTTAAGGAGGGCCTTGCCAGTTCCCCGTTCCCAGGCTTTAATCACGGGCTCTTAGCTGTCACAGGCCAGCGGGAAAGGTGCCCGCCAGGCTCAGGAGCGGCCTCGCCTCTACAAGCCAGCGGTCCCAGGAGGGCGCGCTCCCACTTAGGGTGGTCACCGGCCCGGCGTCACGTTCGGTATCTCCCGGGTCTCCTGGGGCTTCCCGGTGCCCGCGGACAGTTCCGCGATAGTGACAGCGAGCAGCCCTCAGGCCCCGCGAGCCCCGCAAGCCACGCAGCTGCAGGATCCTCCCAAACTTACAGTTTTCCTACTGCGTACGCACCACGGCGGGGTGACGTCACGGGCCGGCGTTCAACGAGGTCAGCCGGCGGGCGCGGCGCTCTGACCCAAGCCCCGCCTCTAGCGAGCGGCGGGTAACGCCCCGCCCCACCCTATCCCGACCAGTGCGCAAGCGCACACGGCCAGCAGCCTCATGCTCGTGGGCTTCGCAAGCTAGCACACCTAGGTGGCCGCCCTTTACCATCTTCACAGAGCCCCCGAGGAGAGAAGGTCCGGGTCGATGGGAGGGGAGAGACCCACGAGAACAAGTCAGATAAATTCCCGCCCAGGTTTGGGGCGGGGCGAAAGTTTTTTCTCAGACACTGCCTTCCTCCCCTCACCTGTTCACTAAAACTTCTACACGTTTGGTAGCAGGCACTTGATCTCCACCAGGGGCCTACGAGTTCTCTGCCCGGGTGACAGGGGCATCACTCCCATGGGCCCTTGCGCTGTCCCACTTCTTAGCGCCCCCCTCCCCCAGCTACTCCCGCCCATGCCCAGATAGACACATCCACCAAGAGCAGTCCACGCCCACTCCACCCCAACCCGAATGAGCCCCGCCTATGTACAGCCCGCCCGCGTCCGGCTAGGCTCCGCCCCCGAGACCCGCCCTTCCGGCTCCGGCTGGTCGCGGTCTTCTGCTGGGGAGGGCACAGCAGCCCCTCCTTCCCAAGGCACTGTTCGTGTATCCGCTGAAAGAGAAGTCTACTGCTCTTCCTACTGCATTTCCCTCTTTGGCCCAAGGAAACCTTTTACAAGTCACCTGTTAAGTTCAGAACTAGTGACCGAGTAAACTATCCAGCCTCCCCCAAGTGATGAAAACCCCTGCTGTCCGGCTCTTTTGACCACTGCAAAGAACGTGAAGGTGGAGCGTGAACCATAGAATGTGAAGACAAATTCTGCTTATTAGGAGCCCTGTGTTACTCCTTAGGACAGAGAAAAAGTAAACCTTATGAATATATATATGATAAAAGCAGGTCACATTGTCTTGTAGCAAACATAAAACGCCTTGGAAAAAAACTATCACCTAAAAGGGGAAATACAGAAAATAACAAGGATCACTTTTACAATGTATAGACAAGTAGCCAGGTCCGTGATTTTGCAGGGTAGCTCCTGTGTGTATTTAAATCTAAAACGACGGCACTTTTCTTTGGGAGTGATGGGAAACTGATAGGTTTTAGCCAGAGATAGGACCTAGTTGAAATAAATTTCTATGCAGAAGTTAAGTTCCAGGATGGTCTCGATTGCAGAAATCCTGCCTCAAAAAGATAAAATAAAACAATAATGTATCCCAGGAAAATCTACATAGATAGTTTGAAAGAACCTACTCTGTGTTGTTAAATACTATGCAATGTTTTGATCCTTATCAAATGACGCAAGATAAAATTTTAGTCTGTACATAACTTTAACAATACTTTTATTTTGTGCAACGATATAAAAAATTACAATTTTAAAAACTTCCATATATCTCTAAATAGTAATATTTATTTTTCATTAAGAACAATTTTAAGATTCTGTCTTTTCATTATTCACATGCTGACAAGTCTATATCATTTCTCCAAGCAGGAATTCTTTAAAGAAATCTTCTAGATAATACTTGATTCTCCCACAGACAAATGTCATCTTACATTTTTTTAAGAGTGGAAATACTATATACCAAATGTTTTTAGTATAGGGCATGATAAAAAGTATTCTTTGATCATTTGATTGTTCAGTATTTTTTCCCCAATGCCACAAGTTTGACAGTGTGTGTGTGTGTGTGTGTGTGTGTGTGTGTGTGTGTGTGTGTGTGTGTGTGTACACGCTCACGTGCTGTCCTATGCATACCATGGCATACATGTGGAAATCAGAGAACAGCCTCAGTTGTGGGTCCTACCTTGTCTTTCATTTGTCCGAGGCACGTTCTCTGTGTTTGTTACTATGCTGTACCTTAGCTGGAGCTTCCAGAGAGTATCCTAGCTCCATTTCCTGCCCACTGAAGGAGCTCTGGGATTACAGACTGGAATTACTAAATCCAATTTTACATGGATTCTTAAGATTTGAATTCAGGTCCATACACTTAGGAAGCAAGCACTTTACCCGCTGAGCCATCTCCCCAGTCCCTCAAAACCTGTATTGCTCAGGCAAGAAAGAAAGAAATGTAATAAACAAAAGTCTGTAAAGGGAATTTGGATATCAAATAGAAATTTTCAGGAAACATTCAAGAAGTGCACACTAAATATGTTTAATATGTTTAATATGGGGTACATTCGACTTTACAGAATATACTTACATAGAAGGACAATAGGATTTGATGGAGCATCCGTATGAACTGGAATTTCCTCTAAAACTTGAGGTGTAGGTCTATTCTTAGATCCCTCCCTTTTGATGCCCCTAGCGATCTGCTTTCCAGAGTCTTCAATAGACATAATATTTCCTTATGTTCTACTTTACAACCCGAGTACAGCCCAACTCCACCCTTGCACAAAAAAAAAAAAAAAGTACCTAATACTGGAGAGATATTTAAAAAGTAAAGAAATACAATGGCTAATGGTCCCTGGGTGTTAGGTGCAAAGGACCCTATTACCTCATTTAACACTTGAAACTGAGCATGTACTGTAATTATTCCCATCTAACCCACTGGACGAGCAGGGTTATAGGAAATCATTACAGGTGCTAAGTAGCAGAATAAGGACTTGAAACCATACTCTCTAACCTATACTCCTAAAATCACTGATCCATATAACTTCATGAAGAAAGAAAGAACAAAAACAGAAAGCCTAGGGAACATCATGTAAAATTTTAAAATACCGACCACAATGTCTCGCTACTTTCACAATTTCCCATTCTGTTTCTACCAGATGGTTCTGTTTTTAAGGTGCTCACTGTGGTCCAGTAAGTTAATTCTGAGACTCATTTAGTTTATTTCCAACTTAAGGAGTATACAACATAAAATTCCTGCTTCTTCACAAATAAAAATAATTTAGTACAGGTGTGGTGACACATAACTTTAATTTCTCTGGAGGCAGTGACAGGCAGATCTCTGTGACTTCAAGGCCAGCCAGTGTAGTGAGTTATAAGCCGGCCGGGGAACCTGTTGCAGAAAAATAAGAGGGTGAGGAGGAATCTTCCTGAAAACACAAGCTGTGGTAGCTATTTGTTTTTATCTCCTTCTCCAGGTAGCTAACCAAGCACTCTGCTCTGGGCTCTATTTCAAGCATATGAAGGGGGGGGGGCACCCCACAAACAGACAAAGTAAAAAACCATCTTTGTAAACAAGTTTCTCACTAAATTGCCCAGATTGGTGTTGAACTTGCTCTAATCTACAGGCAATACTTGAATTTGTAATCCCCCTGCCTCACTGTCCTGGGTATTTGGATTTATAGATCTGGCACCAGACCATTTAATGCTTGAATAATATGAGTGTAGTTTGGGCTGTAATGTTAAATTATTTATTGCCCTGGGACTCAGTAAACATAGTTTTTCTTATTGCTATTGTTTGTATCTAGAATATTCTCCCAAAGGCCAGTTTTAAAAGATTAGTTCTCATCAAGAAGTAGAGCCCAGTGAAAAGGCTTAGGTCGCTAATTGTCTGCAAAGAGTAGTAGGAGACACTGGCCAGTGCTACCAGGGCATCTTTTTTCCTCAATCCTTTGTTGAAGAGAATTCATTACCATTATGATCCCTCTGGTGCCTATTTAGCTCTTCCGGGAGATAGCATGCAAATAAGGCTTCAGGTGGCCTAGCCTGACTCCCCTGAGTTCCTAGAGGAGTAACACCCCACTAAGACATCCATCAAGAATAAAATTTAGTGAGTGTGGTAATTTGTTTTTTATTGCTGTGAACCTGATAAGAGAAATATCTATAGAACAGGTATTAAAATGGGCAATAGGAAGTTTGTTCTAACAAAGGCATCAAGATGGGGGTTCAGTGGAAAGAAGCCATAGAACAAAGATTGGAGGGTGAGGGAAAGAGCCAACTTAACTAGGTCACACTCACATCATTCTAGTACTGCTCCCCACATTGTTTCACTTGGGTAATTCTTCTTTTAGTCACTGTATAGCATGAGTTCCTTGGAGAAACTTCTAATCTTTGCATTGCCTCCTCCACCTGACTGTAAACCCTAAGAGTATGGACAGTGCTGGTTTGGATTAGCATCAGACCTCATCTAATAACTGTGGCTACCCTAAATGTGTGGAGACAGTTGACTATATGCACTCCAAGGCTGAATGGGCATGCTGGCACACAGCCTATAATCCCAATCCTCGGGAGGCTGAAACAGAAGGATCACAAGTTTGAAGCCAGTATCAAAGCAAAAATCTAAAGACTGGGAAGGTTTCTTACTCAAGATGTCTGCTGTTTCCATAAAGAGTAACAGGGCACTAAATCAACAAAAGGTACAGGAGGGGGAATGTCCTTTTGAAAGAGAAACATATACAGTGTAGCATTGCAGTGAAACACTGAACTGGGTTGGCTCTGTTCTCTGGGAGGTCTCCTTATAGGCACAGTAGCTTGTCCAAATTTCAGAGGTCAGTGGACGTTTGTGCTGGTTAGTTTTTGTCTACTTGACACAAACCAAAGTCATAAGGACAGAGTTGGAACCTTAATTAAGAATGCCTCCATCAGATCCTCCGGAAGACAAGCCTGAGATGCTTTGTTTTGTTTTGTTTTGTTTTGTTTTGTTTTGTTTTGTTTGTTAATGACTTATATGAGAGGATACAGTACACTATGAGCAGTACCACTACCAGGGTGGTGGTCCTGGGTGCTATAAGAAGCAGGCTTATAGAAGCCGTGGGGAGAAAGCCAGCAAGTAGTGCTCCTCTGTGTTCCTTTTGCCCTAGCTTCTCTTGATCCCTGGCCAGAGTGTCCTATTGGTTTGTAAGGAGTGCCTTCTGGGTTGGGGCCTGGGATAATACAACTAGTGTGGGACCACCTGCATGAATTTCTAATAACCCCCACCCTCACTAGGAACCCAAAGGCTACTCTGGCTGGGGGAGAAGGCAGGCTAACTGAAGATATTCATCTCTCCCTCTGTTCCTCTAAATCTAATTCCCTAGTTTCATCTCCAGCTCTGCAGCTTCCCTTCTCCCCCACCTCCATCTCCAGGGATCACGCATATATTCCCCTTCTAACCCTCCCACACTGGCAGGTGGTACCAGCATATAAAAGATTAGTGCTGCTCCAGGAAGAGGCTCAGAATCATCCTCATTGGTTCCCTGAGACACAGAATTCACCAGCTCTGATTGGACCAAGAACTCAGACTGGATCAAGAGAGGCTCCCTGGGACACAAAGAATGCCTGCACCAATTGGAGGAAGATATGGGTGGATGCCAGAGCAAGAACACATTGAACAGCATGAAGAACAGTATGGCACCACCAGAACCTAGTGGTTCTACAACAGCAAGACCTGACCCTTCCAATGCAGAAGAAGCAGAAGAAAACAAGGTTAAAGATAACTTTATGAAGATAATAGAAGCATTTAAAGAGGAAATTTTTAAAAAGTCCATTAAAGAAATAGAGGAAAAGACAAACAAAAAATTGGAAGAGATCATAGACCCCTTAAAGAAAGCCAAGAAAAAGCAATCAAGCAGGAGAACAAAATAGTTCAAGACTTGAAGATTGAAATAGAAGGAAGACACAAACCAAGGGAATGCTGGGAATGGAAAGTCCGAGTAAGCAAACAGGAACTACAGGTGCAAGCAAAACCAACAGAATGCAAGAGACGGAAGAGAGAATCACTTTGTGGAAGATACAATAGAGGAAATGGATACATCGATCAGGAAAACACTAAAACCAAAAGAAGTCATAACACAAAATGTTCAGGAGATCTGGGACACCATGAAAAGACCCAACCTAAGAATAATAGAAATAGAAGAAGAAAAATATCAGCTCAAAAACACAGAAAATATCTTCAGGAAAATCGTAGAAGAAAATTTTCCCAACCTAAGGAAAGAAAGGTCTATAAAGATACAAGACGCTTACAGTACACTGAATATACTAAAACCCACAAAAGTGTGCTTGCCACATAGTAATCATGCCACCAAACATACAGAATAAAGAAAGAATATTAAGAACTACAAAGGAAAAAGGCCAAGTAACTTACAAAGGCAGACTCATCAAAAATAACACCTGACTTCTCAGTGGAGACTAAGAAAGGCAGCTGGTCCTGGACAGATATTATACAGACACTAAGAGACCACAAATACCAGCACAGACTACTATATGCAGACTACTATACTAATCTCAATCACTGTAGATTGAGTAAACAAGATATTCCATGACAAAACCAGATTTATACAAAACCTATCCACAAATCCAACCCTATAGAAAGCACCAAATGGAAAACTCCAACCTAAGGAAGTTATATACACCCACGAAATCACAAGCAATCAATAATCCCACAGAAGGAAACCCCAAAGAAGGGAAACACACACACTACCACCAAAAATAACAGGGATTAATACCAATGGGCCCAATTTGCCTATAAAAAGACACAGGCTACCAGAATGGATATGAAAACAGGATGTATCCTTCCGCTGCATAAAGAAACACACCTCAATTTCAAAGACAGACACTGCCTCAGAGTAAAGGACTGTGAAAAGACTTTCCAATCAAGTGCACTTAAGAACAAGCTGGTGTAGCCATCCTAACATCTAACAAAGTAGACTTCAAACTAACATCAGTCAAAAGAGATTGGGAAGGATATTACATAATGACTTCGGGGAAAATCCATCAAGATGAAGTCTCAATTCTGAACATTTATGTCCCAAATATAAGGCCATACACAAATGAAAAAGGAACAGAACTAAAACTTAAATCACACATCTAACCCCACACACTAATAGTGGAAGACTTCAACACCCACTCTCACCAATAAATAGGTCTACCAGACAGACGCTTAACAGAGAAATAAGGGATCTAGCAGATGTTATGATTCCAGTGGACTTGATATATACAGAATATTTCACCCAAACACAAAAGAATATACCTTCTTTCCAGCAACCCATGGGCCACTCTCTAAAATTGACCACATACTCAGTCATAAAGCAAATATAAATAGGTACAGAAAGTTGGAATAACCCCTTGAATCCTATCAGATCACCATCACTTAGAGATTAGCAACAACACAAACCACTGAAAACCTCCAAACTCATGGAAACTGAGCAGCTCTCAACTAAGCCACTTCTGGGTCAAGGAAGAAGTAAAGAAAGAAATTAAAGACTTCCTAGAATTCAATGAAAATGAATGTACTACATACTCAAACTTATGGGACACCATGAAAGCCGGGCTAAGAGGAAAGTCCATAGCACTAAGTACCTACATAAAGAATTTAGAGAAATCTCACCCAAGAGACTTAACAGCACAGCTGGAGGCTCTAGAACAATTAGAAGCAAACTCACCCAGGAGGAGTGGATGGCAGGAGATAGTCCAGCTCAGGGCTGAAATCAATAAAGTTGAAACAAAGAGAACACTACAAAGGATCAATAAAACAAAGAGTTGGTTCATTGAGAAAGTCAACAAGATAGATAAACCTTTATCCAAACTAACCAAAAAGCAGAGAGAGAATCCAAATTAACAGAATCAGAAATGAAAAGGGGACATAGCAACAGACACTGCGGAAATCCAGAGAATCATTAGGTCATACATCTAAAGCTTGTACTCCACAAAATTAGAAAACTTAAAAGAAATGAACAATTTTCTGAATAGGTACCCCTTACCAAAATTAAATCAAGACCAGATAAACCACCTGAATAGACCTAGGAACTGATTCCAATAATCCCCAAATTGTTCCACACAATAGAAACAGAAGGAACATTGCCAAACTCTTTTTATGAGACTACAGTCACCCTGTTGCCCACACAGCACAAATACACAACAAAAAAGAGAGAATTACATACCAATATTTCTCAAGAACATTGATGTAAAAATAATAAAATATTGGCAAATTGAATCCAAGAAGACATCAAAAAAATCATCCACCATGATCAAATAGGCTTCATTCTAGAGATGCAGGAATGGATCTACATATGAAAATCTATCAATGTCATCTATCATATAAACAACCCAAAATTTAAAAAACGCATGATCGTTTCATTAGATGCTGAAGAGCCTTTGACATCTAACACCCCTTCATGATAAAGGTCTTGGAGAGATCAGAGATGCAAGGGAACATATCTAAACATAATAAACACGAATGCAACATACATCAAGCAGACAGCCAACATCAAACTAAATGGAAACACAAAGCCATACCTCTAAAATCAGGAACAAGACAAGTCTGTCCATTCTCTTTATATCAATTCAATATAGTACTTGAGGTCCTAGCTAGAGCAATAAGACAACAAAAGGAGATCAAGGGGATACAAATTGAAAAGGAAGAAGTCAAACTTTCACTATTCACAGATGATACGATAATATATTATACGTAAGTGAACCCAAAAGTTCTACCAGGGAACTCCTACAGCTGAAAAACACCTTCAGCAAAGTGGCAGGATACAAGATTAACTCAAAAAAATCAATGGCCTTCCTATATAAAAATGATAAACGGGCTGAAAAAAAATCAGGTAAATATCATCCTTTGTATAGTCACAAATAACATAAAATACCTTGAGGTAACTCTAACCAAACAAGTAACAGACCTGTATGACAAGAACTTTAAGTCACTGAAGAAAGAAATTGAAGAGGACATCAGAAAATAGAAAGATCTCCTATGCTCCTGGATAGGTAGGATCAACATGGTAAAAATGGCAATCTTAACAAAAACAACCTACAGATTCGATGCAATCCCCATCAAAATCCCAACACAATTTTTTTTTACAGACCTCAAAAGAACAATTCTCAACTTCATATGGAAAACAATAAAAACCAGGACTGCCAAAACAATGCTGCACAATAAAGGGAATTCTGGAAGCATAATGATTAGGATCCTGTCCCACTTCCTGAAGCCCAGGCCAGTGGCAATTAGCCAGGCCCACCCAGTGTTTTGACAGCAAGCTCCATTTAAGAAGGCTTCACCCCCTTCACCCCCTCCTTCACTTCCTCCTCTTCTTATTCTTCCCTTTCCCCACCCTGCCAGAGGTCATGCATGTCTCTGACTCTCCTCTCTCCCCTCTCTCTTCCTCTCCTTCCATCTCCCCTCCTCCATTTATCTGTCTATATCTATCATCTATCTATCTATTTCCCCTTTATAATAAACTCTCTGCATATGGGCCCAGTCTAAGTGTCTCTTTCCATGGCCACTGGCCACTCACTGCCTGAATGGGGCTAACATTTGCTGCCAGCCACTAATATACCTGACATTATAACACAAGAATCAATTAGTATCTTCAATTTTAAGATCTACTGTAGATCTATAATAATAAAAACATCTTGGTATTGGCGTAAAAATAGATCAATGAAATCAAACTGAAGACTCTGACATTAATCTACAGACCTATGAACACCTTATTTTTGAAAAAAAAAATCCAAAAATATACAATGCCAAAAAGAAAGCATCTTCAGCAAATGGTGCTGGCATAACTGGATGGTAGCATAGAGAAGAATGCAGATAGATTGTTATCTATCACCCTGCACAAAAGTTAAGTCCAGGTGGATGAATGACCTTAACATAAATTCAGTTACACTGAACCTGACAGAAGAGAAAGTGGGATAGCCTTGAATGCATTGGCATAGGACTACTTCTTAAATAAAACAGTAGTAGCACAGACACTGAGAGCAATAGTTAATAAATGAGACCTCCTGGAACTGAGAAGCTTCTGTAAGGCAAAGGACACAGTCAATAAAAACAAAATGACAGCCTACAGAATGGGAATGGATCTTCACCAACACAGGGCTACATCTGACAGAGGGTTGATCTCTAAAATATATAAAGAACTCAAAAAACTAGACATCAAAATACCAAATAATCCAATTGAAAAATAGAGCACAAATCTAAACAGAGAATACCCAACAGAAGAATTTAAATGGGTGAAAGACACTTAGAGAATTGTTTAACATCCTTAGTCATCAGAGAAATGCAAATCAAAACAACTCTGAGAAATCATTTTACTCCTGTCAGAATGGCTAAGATCAAAAACACAGATGACAACCTATGCTGAAGGGATGTGGAGCAAGGGGAACACTCCTCCGTTGTTGGTGGGAGTGTAAATTTATATATTCACTTTGGAAATACGTGGAATCAATATACCTCATGATCCAGCAATACCAATCTTGGTCATATACCCAAAAAATGCACAATCAGACCACAAGGACATTTGCTCAACTTTGTTCATAGCAGCATTATTTGTAATAGCCAGAATCCGAAAACAACCTCAATTCCCTTCAACTG
The DNA here is from genome assembly GCA_033318265.1 of Phyllotis vaccarum. NCBI lineage: Eukaryota > Metazoa > Chordata > Mammalia > Rodentia > Cricetidae > Phyllotis > Phyllotis vaccarum. The sequence goes on from JARWLC010000003.1 coordinate 82,435,569, forward strand.
AAGAATAAATTTAAAAAAATTAAAAATGTAGTACATTTACACAATGGAGTATTATGAATCAATAAATTTTTAAAAATGACATTTTGAAATGTGTAGGAAAATGGATGGAAATAGAAAAAAATCATTCTGAGGTAGCCCAGACCCAGAAAGACAAACATGGTCTGTCCTCACTCATAAGTGGATATTAGACATAAAGCAAAGGATAACCAGGCTGCAATCCACAAAACCAGAGAAGATAGGTAACAAGGAGGCCCTTAAGAGACACATCCATGGATTTCCCTGGGAAGAGGAAATAGATAAGACCTCCTGAGTAAACTGGGGGGGGGGGGTGTAAAGTGAGGTGGGAAAAGAATATGAAGGGAACAGGAACAGGATAGTAAAGTAGGGGGAGGGATAGAGAGGGAGTTCAAAGCTTTACGGCTGGGTACCTTGCAGTGATATTACCATAACAAAAAGTTTCTGTTTGACTGCTGACAGGCATTGGACTTTGCAGGTTTTGTCTATTATAAATTAAACTACTATAGATTTTGGAGTCCAACTCTATGTTTTAGCCTATTGTATATTTAGTAAATTTAGTAGTTATTTGGTATATTTAGTATATTCTACTAAAAAAATATACTATATTTAGTAAATACCTTGGATCGTGGCTGGATTTCATAGTACACCTTTAACTTCATAAGAAATTGCAAAATTTCTTCTTCAAAGTCACTGTACACCTTTATATTCTCACTAGTGATACATAACAGTTCTTATCCCTGCGAATTCTCATCAGCATTTAGGCCTTATCAACCTCTCAGCTCTTACATTGCTAATTTTCTAGTGTCCTCCCCAAGAAAGTTTAGCCTAATCCTATCTTTTTATTTCCTTTAGAATTTTATTTTTAAAAAATGTATTTTATTTATGACTGCGTGTGTGTGCAAGTGCACACAGGATCCAGTTCCTGGAGCTGGGAGCTGAACTCAGATCATTGAAGAGAATGGTAAGCACTCCTAACCACTGAGCCATCTCTACAGCCTGTTTCCTAGAAGTCTTAGAGTTTCACTGTAGGCCTTGGTTTTTCCTCCACACATTACGCTGATCCTGAAGTGAAAGAACAGAGCAAAACTGAATTTATTTGCAAGATGATAGAGTGTGGAAATGGGAAATTTAAGTCTCAAGAAACTTCCCTAGAGAGTTTGATGCTATCTATGAGGCAGAGGCCGAAAGGGTTAGGATGTGGGGCAAGTAACCAATGCACACGCACTGTCAAATTCCACAACTTCTCATAGGAGGTGTGTTCAGAAAATGGGCAGGTTGTATAACCTGAAGAGCGAGGTTTGGTCCTGACCTCAAAAGGTACCCACTCATTGCACTTCTCCATGAGCCTAAAAAGTGGCCTTCAAGATGTGGACAAGTGACTTAGACACCTGTTACCATAACTCACATGTCAAGGTGCTATTCACAGCAACGCTTGTGGCGGTCTAAGGCATTGCTCAGGTGTGTTACTTTTTTAAGAGTTAAGCAAATCAGTGTGACAAAAAAGTTTATTACAATTTTGGTCTCAGTTGTAACTAACATACTGTATTTGTTTCTTTTCTGTTGCTATGGTAAAATACCCAGAGAAAAGCAAGTACCAGAAGAAAGCCTTCATTTTGGCTTACAGTTCCACGGGATTACTTTCACTGGGGGCGGCGGGGGGGGGGGGGGGGGGGGGGGGGGGGCAGACAAACTTCTCTTCATTTTTTTTTTTTTCCCACTTGTATGGTCCTGTGTACAACTTTCTTTATCCCTTCCCCGTGGTTTCAGACTATCTTCCAGTAAATGACCACATACTATACTATGTTATCAACCTGGGCAACCATGCATTTTCACAAAATCTCATGTGATCTTTTCTCACTCCAGACCATCTTCACAATGCTCAAATTTAGAAACAAACAAACAAACAGAAAAGCTAAATTAGAGAGGCACCAATTCGCTGCCCTTGGCTTCTTCAGTGGCTGATCCATCTTTGGTTAAAATGAAAGTGGCCATTTGACTCACAGTTGGGTTCCTCTGTAGGTGTTGCCCCAAATGTAGGAAACTGCTTTGCCTAAGATAACCCCTTTTAGTGATTGCAGACATCCAGAAACTTCTCACTGTCACAGGAAAGTGTGTCAGCTGACTCCAAGGTTTTCAGTTCTGGACGGTAAATTCAGTTCTGGGCAGCCCCTGGGAGGCAGTTGTGCATCTGATGGGAAGAGGCAGCTGCCTGTTTTTTCCTACCCTCACAGCCCTGTCTCCAGGATAATCACCCCTATGTTTTGCTGCACACAAATCTCAGAGTTCTAAGGACTTTTTCTTATGGAATCTTACCTGCCATCATCCCAAAGCTGATTATGTCATTTCTCTGCTCAAAATCCCTTACCAGCAGACACAGTCTTAACTCCCATGCTTGACACAGAAAGGTTGGCTCTGTTCCATGTCATTGTCCTTTGTACCACAGGCTGCCCTTCAGCAGTATCACAGATGCACATCTCCCATAGTTTTTTGCCCATGACCTTCCCTCCACGTATTCTTCTGTTTAATAATTGATTATGAATGGTTATTTCCTCTGGGAGGTTTTTGTTGTTCACTTTTTGGCTTTTTTCCCCTGCTGTGGTCGTGCTGTGGCTTGACCCTAGGCCTCCTACATGCTAGACAAGTGTGTGACGCAGTTATGACTCCAGATTTGTTTGTATCCAGTCAGGGTCTTCCCATCGTGACCCAGGCAAAGCTTGAACTTGGCAGTCCTCCATTCTCAGTCACCTGAGTGCTAGAATTACATGTGTGCTGCCACACTCAGCTAGGACCATGTAGCTCATTACATAATAATTTAACAACCAACATTGAAACTTGTGTTCGCCCATTTGCTCTTTTGCTAATCGGGGTGTCTGTAGGTAGCGATGCCTGACACCTAATAAGCCCCGACACATTTTTGAGAAATGAATGAGCCAATGAATGAATGAATGAATAAACTTGAAAAAAGTTTAGTAATTAGTATTAAGTAATGAACATTTGTAAATGTATGCTAGATACAGTTCCTGTTTCATAGCTAAAATATTACGTGTTGTTTATAGTCTACATTTTTGTTTTGGATTATGAACTTTCAGGTTAACCAGTAACAGATTCAAGTACATACTTTGAGGCAAAATGAAATTCAAGCCTTAGATCTTGAAAACTGGTTCTGTTCATTAAAAACAAAGAAGAAGGCAGAGGAGAGGGAAGATGCTGGAGGGGGAGGAACACTAATAACTCCAGGGGAAAGTGGGAAGAGATGAAGAGAGACTTGATTAAACAGGGTTGCCTGGAATGTTCTTCTTTCTCCCAAGAGGCTTATTTTTATCTTGCTTTTTCACACTTTAAAATGTCAAATTAAACTGCAAAGCTAATTCTCATCACTGAGGATGGGATTCTAAAGGTATTAATTAAGGATTACTGGGCATTAAATTTATTCCTTGCAGATAAAAACTTTTTACTAGTTAAATAATTATTTTTACATCTGTTTATTTATATAATTATAGAATGTTACAATTCGACATCAGGACTTTAAACTCTGGCTTCAGAGCCTTAGGAGGCTACTTTAATATGAGAGCCCTATTTATTAGTATTATTTGATTTTGCAGTTTGCCATATTAGGGTTCCTTTAAATAATTTTTCCTTTCAAAGACTAAGTTCTTACCAAGAGGAGAGCCCATCTTGCAGGGTGGTGTGGGACTGTCTCTGGTAAAACATGAAGCATCCATTACTCTCTCTGTTAGTGACTTTCTCTTACCAGATGATAATCTTTCACATTATTCAAAACAGATGAAAGTATCTTTATAGGAATTGGACAGGTTGTCTACAAGAAAGTATAAGAAAAAGAACAAAATAATCTCTTTTTTTTCCTGGTAACACAAGACATTTTTTTAAAAAAAGAAGCACTGTTGAATTTTAAAAGCTCATATAAAATTTCAATGTCTGTCTCAGACATAAAAAAAATTCAGGGACAAAATTTGAATCATGTCCTGCTGATGAATAAGGGCTGAGAACACTGTAGATTCTAAATTGCAAAAATATAACCTGATAAAATGTAATACAGTTTAAAGTTAAGCAACTATTTTCTGGACTTGCTGCTTTTTAATATTTGGACATCTTAGCTATTTTCTCAGTGAGCAAGTTACTCTAATTTAGAGATAATGTTTAATACTACACACACACACACACACACACACACACACACACACTCTTAGAAAGTAAAGAGCAATAAAAGTCAGGGTGCTTGAAATGGTGTCAAATACCAGTGACTTTTAAACCTAACCATATGCTATTGTCAAAATATAGTTTTCACTTTTGTATGTAGAGAAAATATTTGCATTGAAGCACATTGCCTCCTTGTCACCCTGATGGGCAGAGATTACTATTACCAATAGTGTAATTCAGCCATCCAGAGAGTCTAGGATTCTGTTTGTGAGGATTTAGAGCTTACCAGGGTAGCAGCTGTTTTACATTTAAGAGGACAGGAGTTAGCAACATTTTGTAAGAAATAAATAAGCCTTCAGTACCCTGCAGTTTCTGGTAACCTCTAAACATGATACAAACTCTTCAGCAAGAAATCTAGATAAGAAGAAACACCTGCAATGACTTAGCCTCACAACAGAAAAGATGTCACCGCATAATGTGGGTAGTGGCGATATGTTTCCAGTATTCCGGGTTTGTCTCTTCCCTCCATCTTATTCTAATCAGGACTATCTCTAAAATTCAGTAATCCTTACAAATTCTGAGATGCCCATCAAGACAAAACAAACCACAATCTGCCCAAAGTACCAGGTTCCACTTTAACCCAGGAAGGCGTTTCAAGTAATTTTCCACTATATGCTTCATAGAATTTTCCCCTTTGATCTATGCTTTTATTTCCAATGAAAGAAGCACAGTTTTTAAAACAGCCAGACAAAAATCAAAATAACAAAAAAGTTGGGGTGGTTTTTGTTTGTTTGTTTGTAAAAACTGTACAGGAAAGTGCACCGTCCTGAAGCCACACAGTGAAGGGCCTGACAGGCACCACACTGATGCAGGTTAGTGTTTCTGTCCCCCGACTTGCGTCTCAGAGAACTGGTGAAGAGTTTGAACAAAGCTCTTCTTTAAGTCAATGCTGTAGGATTCTAAGTTCATAACTTTCTAATGTCTTTACCTATCACATAATTTATATGAACGAGTAATCTTCTGTGTCTTTGACTTGAGGTCTTGTTGTGTAGCCCGAGCTGATCTCAAACTTGTGGGCACTCTACCTTAGCCCCTCAATTGGGGAGATTATGGGAGCAGATTACCACATTTGGCTATTTATAGGATTTAGCAAGACCAGGCCCCAGTTGTCATGTCAGTTCTGTGAAGGAGACTGTTGTGTCTATCACCCACAGATTATTATATGCTTATATACTTACACACGTTCTCTCGGTCTCTCAAAGGCTATTTTTAGAATCACCAGCTAGTCCGTTATCTCTCTGTAACACCGTCACCCACAGATGAACTGAAAAAGTAAATGCCAGAGCAAAAATGTGAATTTCAGAGCTTGAGTTAGGAAGCAAAGCACAGCGTCAAACAGGTCTGGAACGAAGATTTAGTGACTTTACCAATAGCATATTTACTCTTAGTCAAAAGCAGTGTTGAAGATTTTAGCCAACTAAAGAAGACCCCAAATCACTCACAGTATAAATACTGGAAAGCGAGTAGGCAGTTCACACTTTTTGCAAAAGATAAAGAAAAGCAAAAAAAAAAAAAAAAAAAAAATCAAGCAAACAACAAAAACCTCAAACCCCAAACCCAAAAACCTGTATTAAAACATCTTTTCTTACAAGGGCATTGGGTGAGGTGGCAACACGTAAGCTAAATATACAGTGTTCCTCCAGGTGATTGTAACTTTGGTGTATAACCAAATACATCGAATTTCACAGTGGCTTGCAAGAGCAAACGTTCATTTCTTATTAAGTCTCCAGGAGAGATCAAGTTCCATAGGCTGCCCATGCTCCTGTGTGTCTTGCTGGGTGTGCTAAACATGCATAAGCCTAATCCTTTTCTACCTGAAATTGACTCTGGGTTGTGTTTACAGTCAGCAGTTTTGATGGAGGAGATTATTTCTACTCTGGGTTGTGGGGATATAATAACAGATCCAAATGTTTCAGACGATATCAGAGGGATCTATCTACAGTTTAGGAGGATCAGACAGTGGTAACTCACACCTTTAATCCCAGCACAGAAAATATCCTGGGAATGGTGACCTACACCCTTAATCCAATCTGAGTTCGAGGTCCTTTTAGTTTACAGAAGGAGTTCCAGGCTCCCAGGCAGGCAGTGGTGGGGCCACACCTTTACTGAGCAAAGAGAGTATTTAAGGCAGGCATAGAAAGACAGAAAGAAGCCAGGAGAAGCCAGGCTGAGGAAGCTGGAAGGCAGCTAGGTAAGATCTGATTGGGGTGTTTGCTCTCTCTAATATCTCCAACTTTCCCAGAGATCTATCCCTGAGTTTCCTTTATTCGAGCAATACTGGGTCAAAGATTAAGCTTACTTGCAATTTGATGTGAAATAATGGGATTCCAAGACTACTGTCCTGTTTCAGTCCACTATTTGTTGAAGCATTCATCTGGGCCCATTCACATTAGCACTTTGGGAACGGAGACCGAGGACACTAATTCAAACATGCCAATAACCTGGATGAGGTCTTTGCTGTGCTCTAGGGTTTTGTCTCCAACCCAAGTATCTTCTGTCAGTATCTATGTATGTAGCAACTTTACATAGTAGCTTAAATGCGAACTAAAATATGAGAACTTGGTGTTGCATATCTTTCTGTACCCTGTGAATATGTGTTGTTCTCACTGGTTGATCATAAAGCAGTTCTGGCCAATGGCAGGACAAGATAAGGTTAGGTGGTCCCATCAAACTGAGGACAGAGATGGAATAGGATGGGGTCTGGACAAACACCAACTACTGAGGAAGCAAGATGTATAAAAAAATCAGGTAACAAGCTACAAACCACGTGGTGAAGCATAGATAAGAAATATGGGCTAATTTAAATGGAAGAGCTAGCTAATAATAAGCCTGAGCCATTAGCCAATCATTCGTCTCCAGAAAAACTACAAAATGTTATAACTCAGTTCCTCTGGAAGAGCGGCTAGGGTTCTAAACTAACCATTGAGCAATCCCTCCAGCCTTAAAGTTCCTTCTTAATATGTTTCTGCTGTGGGATAATCCTTTTCTACACTATGAATGTGTATTACTCTCGTTGGTTAATAAAAGCCGACAGGCTGGTAACTGGGCAGGAAGTCAGGTGGGAAAGCCAAACTGAGAATGATGGGAAGGAGGGTGGAGTCAGGAGAGATGCCAGCCAGCTGCCCAGGAAGCTAGAGGATCGGAAAAACCACAGGCCATGTAGCCATACATAGATTAATAGAAATGTAAGAGCTAGTTAATAATGAGCCTGGGTTATTGGATAGTTGTAATGAATATAAGCCTCTGAGTCGGTTATTTGGACTGGGTAGCCAGGACAGGAAAACTCAGCCTACCTCTTTCTATATTATTATTTAGTATGTTTTGCAGAGAATTACTCCGTATTGATGATGACATACCTACATAAAAGTAAAGAATATGTGACTTTGGTTTATTTATCTGTTACTAAGACATTAGCTTACACTGGGGAAGGTGAACTCATGTAATTTGCTATATACGTGAACCTATTCCTTATACAAAGGGATCAACAAATATGGGTTTCAGCCACTATCTTTCATCTGCAATGTCAGTCAGTGCTCCATCATTAAGATAACGTACAAGGAGGGAAGGCTTATTTAGGCTCACATATCTAATCTATCTATGATAGCTTGACTCCACCATTGCCTTTGAGCTTGTGGGCATTTACATCATGGTGGGAGCATGTGACAGGGGAACAGAGAGGAGGGGGAGGCTAGAGTTCTGAGTTTGCCCACAGTGATATAACGTCTTCTAATTAAGTCTAATCTCTTAAAAGTTCTACTACCTTTTACCTTTCAACTGTACTGTGGACCCAGGACCACACCTTCGGGGACATTTCCATGCAAACCACAGCAACTACTTTATAGAAATAGATGTAATGCAGCCTTTTGAAGCCTGCAAAGTTGGTTTTGAAGAGTAATGAACAATGCTGATGATGGCAGTTGACCCATGATTTCTTACCTTCTTGTTATTATTGAGCCCACTGAGCAGGATATCTGTTCAGTTTATATGTACAAGTTTAAAGCATGCCAGCTTTTAGTATAATGTTAGCAAGATTTGAAAGACTTTTTATGACTTCTTTATTAAGATATTGCTGGACTGAACTCCATTGTCAAATACCAGCCTGCATAAAGACAAAAGACCGATTCTTCCAATCTGCATACAAACTCATTGTTATAGTTGTAAATCAAGTTATTCTTTGTGAAGAAATGCAGATACATTTATATTAGCATACACACATAGAAGAGTATTGAATATTTTTTATGAAATTTGCTTCATTTCCTGATCCATATGCAGATGTATAATTCCTGTTTATGTTAAGTTTATGTTAAATAACACCATAAACAGAATATGATTCAACTTGCACTAGAATATATTAAAATGAGTCTGTGGTGATATATTTTATATTTAATAATATCAGCCTGAAATATCAGAGAACAATCCCCCCCCCTCTTTTTGATACAACCTTTTTTTCTGTGTAAGATCCCTGGCTGCCCTGGTACTTGCTTTGTAGACCAGGCTGGCCTTAAACTCACAGAGATCTTCCTGCCTCTGCCTCCAAAGTGCCAGAAATAATGGCTCGTGCCACTTCTGCCTGGCTGGTTGCTTCTACAGAATAAATCTCTGTCTTCCTACACCCGCCGTAAATACCTTCTTTGCCTAGTTGTTTCACTTCCCAGGCTCAACTCTGCATCATATTCTAGAGTTAAAGGTGTGAACCACTACTATTTGGCAGTTAGGCCTTGAACTCATAGAAACACAGAAAGATCTGTCTCTGGAGTTCTGGGATTAAAGACATAGGTCACCATTCAGTCTTTCCCCTGCTGGGATTAAAGATGTGAGTTACCACTCTCTGACCCTCCTGGCTTGACTGTGGGTGAATCTGTTCTTTGATATTGCAGACTGACTTTATTAAATATATCAATGATACAGAGATGTTTTTATTAAACATAAAATATATCACCACATAGTTCAGTATGTATATATTTTGTTTTTGAATTAGGGTCTCACTATGCAGCCTAGGATGGCCTCAAACTTGTCACACAGCCCATGCTGCCCTCAGATTTGCAGTTCTGTTCACTCAGCTGACCAAGGAAGGAGACTATGGGCAATTGGGAAAAACGAAATTTTATTATACTATATGTTCATCCATGGTATAAGTTTTAATATACTGAGATTTTGTATTCCTTAATAAAAAGAAATTTTCATATAAATATTACCTTTTTTCAAGTATTTCCAGATGATAGTTTTGCTTTATTTTGCTATTGTGAAGAGGTATTTTCTTTCCATTTATATTTAAGTAGTAATCATTAATACAATAGACTATTATTGGCTATTATCTATTTCTTCCTTGGTATCTTATAAATCTGTACTTATTAAATATGATTTGTACTGTTAGTCAGGTTTTCATCACTGCAATGAAATACTTGAGATAGCCTATATATAAAGAAAAGTATTAGCGGTTCAGAGCTTTGGAGGAGCCAAGACCTGATGCTGGTATTAGCCAGTTTTCATAAAGTCTCTTGGCTATCACATCAAGGTGCATAGCAATGGAGGAAATGTGAAGCTGAGGAAATGTTTCATTTCAAACAGGAAGCCAGAGGGGTTGGGTGGGGTCACATGCAGGCTAACTCTATCTCAAGAACTACCAAGTGACCACACAAAGCTACCTTACTCCCTGCCAGTGCCATGTCTTTAATGATCTATGACCTCTCACTGGCCCCACCTCTCACTGGCCCCACCTCTTACTAGCCCTACCATTTCCCTTTGAACCAATTTTCTAGCATAAAGAACCTTGGAGGTCAAATCATCAATTCCAGCACTCACTTGGCAGCTCACATCATCTGCAACTCTGGTCCTAAGGACTCTAACACTGATTTTGGCCTCCACAGGCACCGGACATGCATGCATGCAAAGTACTCAAACACATAAAATTGAATAAAATAATTTTAAATATTTAAAGTAGAAGCTTTAATAGATGAAAAGATTTTGTGTAGAGTATCCTTTGTGTTTCATCCATTTTGGTGGTGCAGGAACTGAATGGGCTAGGCCAGTACACTACCCCTGCGCTGTACTCTTTAGTCCACACCCTCTGTTTCAGTGGAGAACAAATCTTCATAAGCCCAGGAACTTCTGAGGAAGCTGTCCCCTCAGCCTGTTGCCAAAGATTTATCTGAGATGCCTTTCAGCAGCTAATCCAGAGCTGTTCTCCTGGATTGTATGGTTAGCTGTGAGAATGCCTTACCTGATGTTATCACACTAAGTTTTCCCAGAGAGAGACCAAAGCATTGTTTTTCTGCTAGTGGTCTGATGCATCTCATGATTGCCCCTAAGAACTTACTGCTACCCGGGGCTTGTACACGACTTGTGGCCAAAGGTGAAATGAGAGAAAACAGCTGTTTTCTGAAGCCTTCAGGGCTACAACTAAAACCAAGATCTTTGATGCTCTTTCAAAATTCTTCTGAACAAATGAGGGGGGAAAATCAATAAGAATGTGCATTTAATCGTGTTCCAGCAACATGGAATTCACAGCAAGGAATTTGGCAGGACAAACAAGATCAGTTGTTTGCTGCTAAGTGTCCAAAACCTTGCCCAGAAATCTGTGAGAAAAACACTGCCCAGGAATCAGTGGGAACTACTCAGAGCCTTCTGAAGTTGCTCTCACGGGAAGTCCAGAAGCCTGTCTTACCGAGAAGATGTGGATGCCGAGAACGAAGCTCTCCTATTTTACTCTGAAGTGTGTTCATCATCACAGCTGGAGAGATGTTCGGGGGTGTGTATATGGCTCAATGGTAGAGCATTTACCTAGCATACACAAGGCCCTGGGTTCAACCCCCAGTACCAGAAAGCAAAAAGCAAAAAGCAAGAGAAAAGATATTTGACTAAAGAATTTAGGGACTTCCTTTTCAGAACATCAAGAAAACTGTCAATTATCTTAGATTTTCAAAATAAATACTTTTCATTGGTTCCTGTTATGCTTGGCTGATAATAGGTGGAATTTTAAAAGATGAATGTTAATGTCAGTGTGCATTATGTATATTTCAGGTGGTTATAACTAAAATTCAGCTACAAGGAAGACACTGTAGTGCTAAAATGGCTTCCTTGCCTTTCTGACTTAATTTTTGGAATGCTTTCGGTGGTAGGTGCAAAAATATCATATAGTCTGCTTGCAAAAGAGATTCTAGTAGTGTTTCCCAATCACTGTGACAAAATGTTCCATTATGAAGTCTGAAAGGAGTTGTTTGGGATTTTTGTTTATTTGTGTGTTTTATTTTTCTCTCATATTTTATACTTCTGGAACAGTTGCCAAGAAGAGATTTAGGGAAATCAGATTTGATTAGATCCAGAAAACAACTTGCAAAAGTTTTAGAGAAAATTGTTCTTATTTCATCGAAGGTAAGTGAGCAAGCCTTGTCCAATCTTATCTGATTCCCAGTGGCTCTATTTGTAACATCTTCTCTTACTTTTATATTTCTGGCTAGAAAAGTAGAGAAGCAAGATGGAATGGAGATATAAAACAAGACCCCCAAAACCAAGCAAACATCTTCTCCTGTATTACTGCTCCACAATCTCTCCTTATGTCTGACTCCCACAGAAAACTCCATGACCAGCTGAATATGCGCACAATACTAATTAACACATTTAGACAGATGTGTGACACTCAGGATTTTTATTTCTGTGACAAACATTGATGGTTTAAAAGAGAAGGAACTTATTTTGGCTCATTGTTTTGGAGGTCTCATTCCACGGCAACTTGGCTCATTGATGTTGGGCCATGGTAAGACAGAACTTTGTGGTAGGGTGTACATGATGGGACAAAGTATCTCATTTAATGGGGGGCAGGAAGATGATATGGAATTAGAGCATGATACCCACCCTCACTAACTAACTTCCTCAAACTTCCTAAGTGTAGCTTGACTCACCAATGGATTAGGCAATTGATGAAATTAGTGCCCTCGCTATAGTCATTTCTTAATGACCGAATCCAAAAGCTGGAGACCCCACAAGCCTTGTGGGATGGAAGTACTTCATACACATCCACAACACATATCTTAGGATAATAGGTTTTACTTCTAAAATAGAATAGCTTACGTTAATTTAATTGTACTTGTGATATGAAGCCAAAGGAATCAAGTTTTAAAGGGGGGAGTGTTCTTAGTGTGTTTCTTTGCTTTACTATTTGTTGATTTTTAGACTGCCTCATTTTCTGTGCCAACACTGACCTGCTTGTCATCCCTGTATAAGCCATGTACACAGTGTTCCTCTCAGGTAGTGCTTTTGTCCCTGAAATATTCTCAACTTATTAGCTGAGCTAATTTCTTCTTGTCTTTCCTATTCCAAACCAAGTAAGCGACATCTTCTAGAAAACCTATGTATAATGGAGCAGCCTCTTTATGAATCCATGGCTCTTTACTCAACCTATTAACCCAGCATTTCCCAACAACTATGCTTCCCATGATCATTCCATATAGAAGCCCACTAACATAGTATAGTTGAGGTATAGGGCAATATAGGATGCCATTCATCCTCTCTGTAGTTCTCGGGTACCTAGCATTTATATATAAAAACATGCATGTCACAGAGGAGTCAGTTTCACCTGAATAGCGGTGACAGTGTGCTTCCAGGAAAGAACACAGAGAAGGAGTGACACTGAACAGAATACCAAACTGAAGAGGCTGCTCAAAGTAGAGAGGCAAACTGAAGGAAGCATAGGGGAGAATCCTAGCCAAGGGAAGAGAATGCCTAGGAAGGAAGCGAAGGGCATCAAGAAACAATAAAAGGCGAAGTAAATCAGTGTTCCTGCTTTTCTGTCCTCCCTCTATAGTACCCATCCTCACTGGGGTTAGATGACATCTCACCGCAGTTTTGATTTGCATTTCCCTGTGAGCCAGTGCTATTGAGATTTTTTAAATGTATTCTCAGATCTTATGTCTTCTTTTGACAAGTGTCTACTCAAATACTTCACCAATTCTTAAATTTGGCTGCTTGCTTTTCTGTTTTAAAGTATTTTTATGTTCTTTGTTTATTCTGTGGAAGCATCCCATTGAGTCCTGTGTATTCCGAATATTAGTTCTGTCAAATGAATAGTTGGCAAATGTTTTATTTCATTCTTTTGGTTAATCATAGTGTACAATCAAAGAAAATAATATCAGAACACCAAAGAGATACCTTAAATCCTTGTTTGTTATCATACTATTCACAACAGCTAAGTTATGAAATTACTCTAGGTGATCCTAAGAGATGAATGCATACAAAAGCATTGTCTGTAAACATGGGGCATGATACTATTTTTCCGTAAAGAAATTAAAATCCCTAGAGCCAAGAGGTGGTTTAACAGATAAGAGCACTTGCTGCTCTTCCAGAGGACCCAAGTTCAGTTCCCAGCACCCACTCGAAGCAGCTCACAACAACCTGTAATTTAAGCTTCAGAGAATCCAATACTTTTTCTGTTCTCCAAAGGAACAAACATGTGTTCACACACACACACACACACACACACACACACACACACACACACACACACACTTTTTAAAAGAGATGGACTATTTGAAATCCTGCTGTTTTCAGCAAATGGATAGAACTGGAAGATATTGCTTTAAGTTGAATAAGCCAGGCCAAAACCTTCTCTTTCATATGTAGAAACTAAGTAAATAAATATAAAAGATTGACCTAAAAGGTGGTTTGGAATTAGGAAATATATGGGGTATATAGGTCTGGGGAGATATAACTGAGTCTTATTAGTAGGCCCAGTTAACATTCAATAAAATAAAGTAAAATAAAAAACAATTTAGGTGTTGGATATGAAATAGTTCAGATTTAGGTATTGGCAAGTAAAGTCTTAACAGAAATTAGAAAAACACACCTTATGTTGGGTCTGGCTGTCGCATACCTTTTTATGTCTCTAAACTCAAAGTGAAGCTCTGACAAACAAGGTTATGAGGGAAACCTGTGGGAACATCTATCATGCATCCACCTCGAAAGTTCCTCCTCAGCTCATCAGTGCTGTCAGATTTGTGGGGGACCCTAAAGAGTCTCACACTCCTGAGTGAAACCAGAAGATCTAGAAAAACTACCTCAGCCTTTGCTTATTTACTCCTTAGACAGTTTCTCAGTCCGTATTTGCATTAACCCAATCCCTACCCCCCACACCCCGACCCCAGGCTCAGCTTCTTAAACCACCCTGGATAAGTAGTCTTAAAATAAAAGCATGAAAGACAAAGGCAAAGGAGGAGTAACCAAAGACACAAACATAGACCTCCAGAGCTCTTGGTGAGTGAGAGAGGGAAGAAGGAAGCGAGATAAAGAGAGAAGGAGACCTCGCCATGAATCGGAACTGTGGCCAACGTGTCACTTTGCTCTTGGCCTGTTTATTTAGGACATTTGTTTTTTAAGAAGAAGACATGAAAAATAAGTTTAATGCCTGTTATTTCTTTCTGCCCCCCTCCTGTGTGTGTGTGTGTGTGTGTGTGTGTGTGTGTGTGTGTCCATCCTGACAAATAATCCAGTCTGAAGAAAGAGACCCACATCTGCTTTACGTTAACCTTTCTACACAGGAAGACAGTCCCAACTCTGCCCAGTTTTCAAACTTGGAATTGTCTTGCATGAAACTAAAAAGCACTCACACACGTTGAGATTAACCTTGTGGTGTTGAAACTTCTGGAAACCTGGCACGGAATGACCTCAGATTAGAAATCTAATGGAAATAAGAGAGAGCTGTAGCTAGGAGACAAGTGTAAGGGCATACGCTGCCTCTGTAAGGATTCAAGGTAGCAAGAATGAACAGGAATGGTACAAACTTGTGAGGTCGGACTAATGGCCGCTCCTGAGGCTGCTTGCTGTGTTGTAGTCTGTGCTTCCGGACATTGCTGAAAGCTCTACAATTTGAATGATCCCTAGAGAAAATCTTGTAGGGAATATCAATAACCCTGAATAATCTGGCCCAGTACTTTTTGGAATCTAATTTGAAAAGTATAAAATAAGAAGAAAGACTTTAGCATTAAGGTTTTTGTGCTGTTTGTCTTGAGATGTTCTTAGACTGGGCTTTCCTTCAGTATACTCTCTTAGGTTATACCCTTGTAGGGCAGCCAGCCAAAGCTGGAGGTTCTCTTACTGTGACCTAGGGGCCTGGTGCTTAAAATCTACCCAAGGGATGTAGTGTTACAATAAGGTTTCCTGGCCCTGGGCGGTCAGAAGCCCAGACCCACAGACCTGAAGCCCCAGACTCCTTAGCCACCCACAACTGCTCAGGCCCCCAGTATGACTCAGACAATTATATTAACTTCATGCTGTTTGGCCTATGGCTTAGGCACATTGCTAGCTAACTCTTACATCTTAAATCAACCCATTCTCATTAATCTGTCTGCCACATGTCCCGTGGCTCACCTGTGTTCCTTACATGTTTCTTCTTTGGCGGCTGGCTCCATCTGTCCCTGACTCCGCCCTTCCTTTCCTACCAATTCTGATCCCCCCCCCCACCTATTTTTTCTATGATGCCTGTCATGGGCCAAAACAGCTCCTTTATTTAAATATTGATATTCACAGCATACAGAAAGACATTCCCACATCAACGTAGCTTGTGGCTGAGGAAGAAGATAGATAAGTTTTCTAGCCTAGCCTCGTCTCACCAGGATGGGCTTGACTACAGCTTTGTACCAGCTTGTAGCAAAGATGCCTTGCCTGGTGTTGGCTCACTGGCTGAAGGTCACCCCTGAAGAAAGGGAACATTTTCCCCTGCTTTTCCAAGCAAGGCAGTTTGTGTCCACAGTTCATTCCACAGCACTTGGAAGATAGAGGCCTGGCCCGGGAAGGGAGCCCGAATGTTGGCCTTCTATCCAGGAGGATAACTAAAAATTCATATCATACAGAATCCAATTCGTTTTGTGCCTGAGCAGAATTTAGGGCAGATCTCCTAGACCAGAGGGTTGGGTTTGGTTCCTTTTTCTTCTGCAGCCAGGGTGTATCTTTGTTTGAGAATGTTCTTTCATGGGAAGTTACAAGTTATTTCTCCAATAAAACACATCCCCTTCCCTCCACTCTTTACTGGCACGCTGGCCGGAGCTAAACAACCAAGAAAACTCGAAAACAAAACCAGGACCTTATACACGGTAGAGGTCAGAATCTGCCTTTCCTAGTTCAGAAGTTGGGGAACACATCTGTTTTTCTGGTTAACTCTGCCCCATGTATCACAGTTACAGAACGGGTGAGTCAGACACAGGGCCAGCTCCCCTTCAGGCACACTTGTCCTGTTCTAGCTCGGGCTCGGATTATATGACTTATTTTTAAAAATGTGTTCCTCTGTGCAAACCTTTGCCTGGCATAGGTGGCGGTGAGTCAGGCTAGTCTTTGCATTTGCTCTTAGCTTTCGTTTCCATTTTTAATTGTTTGATCTTCCCTGGGGAATGTTAAAAGAGAAATTGTAAGGAATCTCAAAGCTGTCAAAAGTTGCCCATCTTCTGCCAAGTTCATTCAGGAGGGTTTTTAAATAGATATCAAAAAGAACTTTGACGCTGAGGGCTTTGAAAAGTTTTTAAAATTCGGGTCTTCAGTAAAAAGACTTCCTGTGTGAATCAGGTACACTTATTTCTTTCTAAATGCAGTTTGGAAAGAAATGATAAATATTCAAATGTAAAAGTAACACATACAAATTACCGAGGTCTTTCTAACTGATTCCTCAAATATATACAAGAGACAAAGGATTCAAGAAGGTTTTTGAAGTCTGGACAGAGAAATATAGAATTCAGGAGGGTCCCATCAGGCCAAGTGCCCGTTTTCAGTTTAAGCCATTTTACTACTTAACATCCATGGTTTGGGACACAGTTCTTAGTCCCTCTGAGCCTCAGATTCTTACTATAAAGTGGGGGTGTTCTTTCTTCCTTAGGACAAGGTGGTGGTGAGAGGTCACAAGGATCATCCCACATTCTGAGTCAGCACCCCGGCCTTCAGTGTTGATTTCACTATAAGCGACCAGTATGACCTTCATCACTTAGCTCTCTAACCCTTAGTTTCCACCTGAAAACTGAGTGTAAGGCTGGGGAGATGGCTTAATGCGTAAAGTACTTGTCAAGTAAGTGTGAAGAAGACCAGAGTTCAGATCCCTCGCACCCATGTAAGTGCAGGCTAGCTCTGGGGGCCTGTTAGTGCCAGAGCTGAGGAGGCAGAGACCGGCTATCCCTGGAGAAGCAAACCAGCAGGCTAGTCTATCAGGGTTCAAGTGAGAGACCCTGACTCAATAGATAGAATGGAGATGAGTCAAGGCAGATACCCCTGGACTCATGTGTACACACATACACTTGCATGTGAACACACATATAGATGCATGTGGACATACATACAGCCATAACTCACACACAGCCATGCAAATGAAACGTTTAATAAATGGAGCTGGCAACATGGCTTGGTTGGTGAAACACTGTGGCACAACCCTGGGCCCTGCATTCAATCCCTGGCAAAAGAGAACAATTCAGCCATGTTGACCTCTGGCCTCCACATGTGTGACCACATACACAGTAATAGTTAACAATAAAACTTGAAAAAAATAACACACTAGAAATTATTTATCTTCTAGGGGATAATTTGAGGAGTAAATACTATGAAACACTTGGGGAAATACTTGTCACATAGCATTTTACAATGCAAGCTAACCAGATTTTATTTTTATTTCTAATATATATTATAAAATATATTTATTTTATACTATATACATGTACGTGCATGTGTGTGTAAAGAGAAAGAGAACATGGTGAGTGATTAATAGACGCTGTAACAGGATTTGCTCTACGTGTATTTTATAATCAGGGTCATATTTTTCATGAATGTTTCTTGTTGGTTTTCTTTGTTTATTTTTTTTTTTCATATGTCACCATTTGGGTGAAAGGTGACATCAACCCTGTGGTGGGTTTATGTGTGAACTATTCAAACAAGGGAACATCTAGCTACATTCTCAAGCTTCCTGGTGTGGTCTTCTTCTTCCTCCTCTTCCTCCTCCTCCTCTTCCTCCTCTATTTCTTATTAGCATAATGGGCCATACTGCCAACAGTGCACACAAAGAAGTCACCGAGAAACAGGTGTTTGATAAACTTAGTCTGAGAGTGAGCATAGGAGTCATGAAGATGAAATGGCCAGGTTGTTGTTATTATCTTCATAAACTAAGAGCCTCGGACATAAGTTACAGTGATGGGAAACCCGTAACACAGATATATAGCTGAAGTCTCTAGATAGTCATCAATTTATCTTAATGACCAGGTGTGGGGACATTTTCAAATATAATAAAAACAGTGGGGCCATCAGAGGGATCTACCCACAGTCAGTCTAGGAGGATCGGACAGTGGTAACTCACACCTTTAATTCCAGCACAGGGAATATCCCGGAGTGGTGACCTATGCCCTTAATCCAATCTGAGTTCAAGGTCATTTTAGTTTACAGAGGGAGTTCCAGGCTCCCAGGCAGGCAATGGTGGTGTTACACCTTAACTGAGCTAAGAAAGTATTTAAGGCAGGCATAGAAAGACAAAGCAGGCAAAAGAAGCCAGGAGGAGCAAGGCTGAGGAAGCTGGAAGACAGCTGGGTGGGATCTGACTGTGGTGTTTCTTCTCTGATATCTCAGCCTTTCCCAGAGATTTGGCCCTGACTTTCCTTTATTTGTGCAACAACCAGGTAACTCTGGTTAAGTGCTGCTCAGGGTATAAGGTTATAAGAGTCCTCAAATCCAAACAAATGAGCACCTAGGTTTTCTTTGCAGTATTAAGACTAAACAATACCTAAGACAGTGTATATACATTGAAATATGTCTTCAAGGTAATAATGATCGTGCTAAGTATTTCTGCTTAAAGACCTCTTTTAAAAATAAATGAAGTAAGCCAACTCTTACACACAGAGACTTAGGCACTCAAGTAACTCAGTTTAGGAAAAAATAAGGTTGGAGCAGGCCATCCAAAACTACAAGACTTGTGCAACCGGAGCTGTGTAAAAACAAAATTGGTTCCTGGAACAATAACCTCAAGAGCCCAGTTTGGCTATTATCCTGGTCAAGTGCTCAGGACAACAGAGTCGAGGAGGACTGGGATGTGAAGGTGGGGGAAGGTAGTGCCAGAAATAGCTCCAGCCATCAAGTGAAAGCCACCAAGGTTGGCTCTACGTCCCTGACATGCTTACCCTGCACATAGAAGAGTTTTCTTCCCTAAAAGTTTTCTTTATGGGGATAAATATGATCTTCAAACTAGGTTTTCCTAGTAGATGATGGTCATATTCTGATCCTTCTGTGACAAGGCCTTCTACCCAGAAAAAAAGAGGTCAACTTTCTGGTATTACTAATCATATTCCTATCAACCATCTGTTATGACTTGATTTATATTTTCATTTATCTAAAAGGATTAAATTGGGCTAGAATTGTTTAGAACAATTACAAATCCACTTATTAAAAAATACTTGCTTTTGACCATCTGAAGGGGAGTTAGGATTCGATTAAAGCTGAGATTCTTTAGGGAATTAAGAACTGAATGAAGAAATCAGGCAGGTGGAAGCAAAATAATGGTATGGGTCATCAAATTATAGATAGTGAACTTTCAATACATGAGAAGCACAGTTACTGGAATATATGGATTAACCTACTTAACCTCACACTAATTCTTTTTGGGGTGTCTTTTAGCACCCCAGGTTTAAGATGGAGAAACTTAAACACAGAAAGGTCACTTGCAGAGGTTATGTGTATGTGTGTGAGGGGGTCACTGCTCCTAAGGCTGCACAAGGGCCTTCTCCATTACTTTTCCTTTCAAATGCTACTTTTGAGGTTGTCCTGTTTCTTGAACTATGCAAGCTTATATTTGGGCTCATGGCAAACACCTAAATCAGGTGGATAGCCTCCTCAAGCACAGATAGAGATGTGGACCCAGAGGTGGTAGCTCTAAGAGTATTTCTTAAAGTCAAAATGGGGAAGAAAGAAAGCGAGATGCATGTAGTTTCTTGGTGGAGTTCCAGGGTGGGCCACAGGGCCATCATCTGCCATTTTTCTCTGGTCCCAGACCCCAGCTCTGATCTCCTGTTATACTTTTCTATAGCCCTCACTCCTGTAAGGAGATCAGAAGGCCTTCTGTTGGTTTAAAACAGAAGGTTGGCTCTGGAAGAAGCAATCTATTTCTGCTGGAAACTTTCTTGGGATCCATCATTAATATCATCTTGGTTTCTTTCTCTCCTGAGGAGGAGGGGGCATGAAATGAAGTCAATATCAAAATAAAAAAGGAGGAAGGAGTCTATTGGGAGAGAGAGATAAAGAGAGAGAGAGAGCCAGGAGGATGAGTCCTAAGCTTCTGGAGGTAGACCCAGGAGGGGCTTCCCAGAATACAGGGCATCCAAGAAGCACCACCCACAATCATGTGGCCAAATTCCTGATGGTACAAAGTAGCCAGAGAGATTTAACATCCCCAGGTCTCCCTTTGCTCTTTCTACCCTCAGCCTGTTTCCAGCTGTTTCCAACTTCTAAAGGATTAAAGGATTGTGGCTTGCTTCAGGAGTCAGTGAGTGGGAGGGTATTTATGGCTGATCCCAGGGCTTAGGAGCCAGAGGAATAAGGAAACCTTGATCCCACAAAACAGGTGGAGACACTGGAAATCAAAGGAATGGGGCAAACCCAAGAATTTTTTGAGAAAAAAAGGAATTAATTGATATAAAGAGAGAACCCCCCGTGGGGTACAGGAGTCCACCTGGAGACTGAGCCCTTCAGGAATTCTGCCAGACCCCAAGAAAATTTCTAGTACCCATCTACTAAGGACTAAGAGTGACTTGCATTGTCTGCGAAGTCTGGGAGATCTAGAAGAGTCTTTGCCTAAGGGTAAATAGGTCTGCATTCACTCCTGTCTTAGAGCTAGAAGGCATTCTTCAAAAGAAACACAAATGAGTATACATTCTTTACACAGAAACACCCAGGGTACCAACTTCAGTTTCTGATAATGAAATGATAAAAACCAATGGAGAAAATAAGATGCCGTAGGAAAGATAGGGATCCAGGCATGTGGGAAGTAATTCTTGAGCTATGAGGGGTGACAAGTAGGAATCCAAAACTGGGACTCAGGAGTCCACATTCACTAAATTTTAAGATGATGGATAGGCAAGGTCTAAGTGAAAGACAGGCATTTAAATGGCAAGGGGTGAGAAAGGGGTGGGGCTCCGGATAGTGAGTGTCTTGCCAGGTCCTCTGCCAAAACTTTCATCAGCACCTCTGGTGCAAAATCAAGGGTTTAGAGTTCTCAGCTCCTCCCAGGCCCTCTAATCCAGAGTTTCTGGGAGTACGGCCCAGGAATCTGCACTTTAACAATCACTACAAAATATCTCTTCTCTATATTAATTTTGGAGGCTCACCACAGGTTTGGTTTTTATTAATTATCCAAGAATTTAGGTGCTCAGGTGATAAATGGAAACAATGATCCCATTATGTTTGAGAATTATAGAGTCACGGTGTTTATAACAGAATAAGCATTAATATAAATACAAAGTGTCTAATACACCTAGCTATATAACAACTATGGCATAAATACAGATCAATACTTAAACCATTACATTCGTGTATTTTTTGGTGGCCATGGACAGAGAGGCAGGCACCAAGAGGATGTTGTAAGGAGAATGCTAGCTCCACCCAGGTCTAGAATGGGGTGGGCAGGGTGGCTGGGGGCGGGGGAGGGCAGGGAAGCAATGCTGTTTCCTGAAGCTGAGCTGCTGGAGAAAAAATATGTCACGATTAGTTTCTTCCATTTCCCAGTAACAGGTGGAGGCTGCCATGGGCTTGGCTTTCCTGATCTGTGTGGGTGTCCTCTTTAAAGCCTAGGCTTCTTGATTTCCTCTGAGGGGCCTATATCACTCATCATGAAACTCACCAGGTCCCTGCCTCCCTCTTCCTATGACCTGCCCTGAGTGGGAGATACAAATGAGTCAGACATCATGAACAGCATAGATGTTCAGGAAGAGTCCATACTAGGCTGGTGCATTCCTCCAGTTTTGCTCTGAAAATGAAGTGTCTTACCTGGGTTCACAGGACCTATAAAGGGCATCTACACGGTGACAATTTCCTTACTCTGACATGTTGCTCTTATGGTCCTGTGAAGAAAAGGCGAGCTGGTAGCTTAGACAAAACACTTTCAAGGAAACACTGAACCTGGAAACAGTTTCTTGCTACTCCCCTCCCCATGCATCACATCATAGGAACCAGATCATTTTATTGGCATATTTCAATAATAGTCACAGTTTAGGTAGCATGATTTTTTTTTCTTGATCTCTGTTTTGTTTTTAGATTTATTTTTATTGTTTCAAGTGGTGTGTGTGTGTGTGTGTGTGTGTGTGTGTGTCTGTGTCTGTGTCTGTGTCTGTGTGTCTGTCTGTCTGTCTGTCTGATGCATACATGTTTGAGTGCAGGTACCCTTGGAGACCAGAGGCATAGGATCTCCTGGAGCTGGAGTTACAAGCATTTGTGAGCCATTGGTAACGAGGCTGCAAACCAAACTTGGGTACTCTGCAAGAGCAGAATGTGCTCTTTAATCACTGAACCCTCTCTTCAGATCCTGTTCTGTGTTTTTGAGACAGGGTCTCACTGTGCATACTAGGTAGCTTTGAATTTACAGTGTCCTCCTGCTTGCATTCCAGCCATGCAAAACCACACCCGGCCTGTTTCAGTGAGGAGGTCTTAGGCACCTGTGAGACACCAGATGGCCTCTCTCTTGCTGTCACCGATTGTGGGGGCTACTTTTCCTATTCTCAGTAGATTTTAGCTAATACCCCTATGCCTGATGGGCCCAAATTAAACTCCAACATGGCTTGTGGAAACAATGAAAGGCTGAGGTAATGTAACTGTAGAAATAAGGTAATGTCAACTATACTCAGGCCCGTCTGGTCTGTGTCCATTAGCTCAGGCAACTGGCAAGGGCTGGAATCTTCATGGGAGACCAGACGTGGCCTCTTCCAACAGAGCCGTATTCCCAGACAAGTTCAGAGGTAAGGACAAGCAAACTTTTACACTTGAAAAAGGTACAGAAGCTCTCCCGTAAGAGTCTGTGGGGGAAGTTGGGGAAAAGTAACTAATGCCTTGGTTCCTCTCTACCCAGCTGCCAAGCAGCACAGGAAACCACAAGAACTGTTTGTAAAGCTGTATCTTCTTGGAGATTGGTTTCCTTCATTTCAGCATGATTGAGTAGTCATGAAGATTCCTTGCTGTCAGCTGTCATGGGTCCTTTACAAGAGTTCATCTTCATCCTAAAACCTCCCGAGGACAGGAAGTGAGTGTGCTTAGCTCTTGCAGATCCATCCTCAACTGCTCTGTGAAGAAAAAATATGCCCCTGAGAGCCCATGGTTCCTAGCCAAGTATGAACAATTTGGCAAGTTTATCAGAGCAGCCTGCTAGATCATTCTCCTGAAAATTGTTCCTGGAACGGTAAAAAATCCAACTCTAAAGGCCTTATCTCAGAAACCCCACTGGTCCCAACCCACTCTCAACTCTGTTTTTTATTTTGGAGCAGAGAGATGAGCCCGCGGTTTTCAGGGAGAAGAGAGCTAAATTTTTAGTAGAAATTCAGTCATCTTTTCACTCTTTAGTAAGCAAGAGGGGAGAAATAAAGGTGTTAGTGGCGTACAACCAAATATAATAGCCTCAGCTATGTGAAACTCACTGTACGTCTTGGAATTTTTGAATCTGAAGTTGTGCATGCCAAGATACACTTGGGCAACACAACCTGAGAAAACAGAGCTTTAAATAAAACATTCTGGCATCTTTTTCTAATGACACACACAGTTCTGTAATATACCAAGCCGTGTCTTTTCTTCCAACTTGGGAGAATGCAACACCATATATGTCTGGCCCTAACTCGGGGGAAAGTATGATTTGGTCTCCCCCAGATCCTCTGTGGCAGCTGATCCAAGAGGCCTAGGAAGACACAGAAGATGAATATATCATATTCTTCTCCTAAGAGGTTGAGGGGGCCACACTACCTTGTTTTACAGTGTAAGTACATGACTTGGGCTGCCATGATGGCTTGGTAATGCCATTGTCAAGCCATTCTGGACACAAACGAAGGATGGTTAATTCTCTTCCATGCTTTGAGAAGTTGCCCAGGAAAGCCAAATTGCCTCTCTATGGGCTAATATCACCGAGAGTTAACTCTATTTCAGCTAGAAGAGTCAAACTCAACGCTAATACGATTCTTCTACGGTTTAAATATTCCAACTAAATATGTGAACTTATTCTAGTGAGAAATCAAGCAAATGTTCATTTCAGTCATAGCAACAATCATATCTTTGGCTTGTGTTAAGGAGGCTGGTCTCTTGGGCTAGGGTAGAAATTTACAACATGGGAATTTACAGAATTTTCATAAAAGCAATTGGAATGACACTGTTTTCATGAGCTCCCAGGGTGAACATCTATTAACAAAAGATGCTTTGCTTTCCTCACACCTGCTCGGTTCTCCACAGGAGCCTGAGCGATACACGTTCCAATAGAGCAGCGCCAATAAAATCAAATAAAAATGAGGTTCCCAGGATGAGAATGGAGATTTACAATATTACCACAGTCGGTGCATTGGAGAAGGAGTGGAGCTTTTGGAACTAGCTTTTAAAGTAGAAAATTATTACAAAAAATAGAGTTGCAGCCATAAGTCATATGATTTTGACTGTTGAACACTCTATTATACAATGCACATCTGTGTGTTGTGTGTGGAGGTGGGGAGGGTTCAGAGGTGGAAGAAATTCAGAAGAGATATACAGGGCGAAAACAATCTAGCAAAATAAGAATACTTTTTCTTTGCACATTTCTGGGGAAAAAATAGGAAAGCTTTGCAATATCTGCCAAAATTAATGTGTTAAAACTCAATAGATTAATATCTTAATAAAGTAAACATCAAGACCCAGTAAATCCCACTTTTTTAAGAGGATACAGAAAAACAATCTATAGAAAAACAACTTGATTCCTTAAATGCCTAGCACATGAGCATTTAAGCACAATCCCAATATTTCTAAGGTTTCGTCATTCTTTGGAGATACACAAACATCTCTAGAGTATTACATTAATAGTTAGCTTCTTTGATGGTGTGAGTTAATGCCCACTATGGAACACTGATAGATTGGATGGAGAAAGAGGCTACATCCCCAAGAGTGGATTAATCTGTTCAGCTAATAAGTTGTGTCAGGGTGGATTTTCTGAAAACCCAGTTTGGCAAGTTCTACACAACCCATTTCTCATTACATTAGGCCCTGTAACTCCTTAGGGATGCTAGCAAGAAGTCTTTCTCTGAGGTTCCTGACCTTAGACAACAACCATAGGTCAAAATAAACCTCTTTCCTTTCTAACTTATCCAATCTGTGTCTTTTTTCTTTTCTTTTTTTTTTTTTTTTACTAGCAACAGAAAATGAACTACATATGTATAATAGACCACACTCATTACAAGGAAAAGGCAAGGTCGTTCGCTGTCCCTCCAAGAACTTACTTCTTGTTTGGAGAAGAAAAATGACAATAGAAAAATGATGGGACATTTTTATAAGAGGAACATGTTCTTCTTATAACCTTTGCTAGTGCAAGAGGTAGAAACATCTTGAAGAGGATATCCTTCAGGGTAAAATATGGGTGTTCAGATGGCAGATGGGGGGGACCAATGAGGACCAAGTCAATAGTTCCTTGTGGAAGAAGGATGTGTTGAACAGTGGGACCAGAGAAGAGAATCTTGGATCAGGAAAGGTCAATGGAGAAGGGACTGTGTAAGGCGAGGCTATAGGGCCTGAGGAGATGAAAGAGAAGCTCGAGGTAAGGAAACAGGCATGGTGGGACTTCTGTTGCTCATCGTTCATCTCATCACCAATATCAAACATCTGCTGTGTGCTAGGTTCTGCCAAGGTGCTACAGGTGGCATGACTGCGTCATTACCGTTCGTCTCTGAGACAAAATATCTAACAAGCAATTTAATGGAGGAAGGGTGTTTTGGTTCAGAGGGCTTTCAGGTTCTTGTGGCAAAGGAGGCATGGTGGCAAAGCAGCTGTTTGTGGTGGCATTCATGGTGATGGGAGCATAGGGCATAGACACCTCCCACTGCAGTGGCCCAGGAAGCAGAAAGCTGAACTGTGGCCAGGCTTAATATGCAAAGGCCCACCCTTGGTGACCTACTTCTATAGCCTGGGTCAACTTTCTAATGGCTTCACAGCCTTCAAAACAGTTCCACAAATGGAGGGGCCAAGTTTTTAAAGTGTGAATAAGCCCGAGGGAATGTTTCACATTCACATAACAGTGGCACCAACCCTCAGAGGTCTTCAGTGATCTCACTTCTCTATGACGCCTTTTAGAAAAGATAAAGAAGTGTTCAAAATTCACCAGGACCAGTAGAGGATGGGAACACAGGAGGCGGCCAGCAATGTCAGCCACATGTGCTGGTCCCACTTCAGAAGGGCTGTTCATAAAGGAAAAACTCAGTATATTGGCTCTTACTTGCCATAATTGACTCTATGACCGGGAATTATAGGCATCTAAAAGTAGGAAGAACATGCCTAGCCACTCAGGAATGTGGAGGGAAGGGAGATATTTGCTTTGGATTGGATCGGTCGCTTCGCAGTGTGTTACTTATCCAGTCAGCTTGCTCAGTCTGAAAAGGTCTTTAGAGCTAGAGTCTGCAGAGAAATTGTTCTCAGAGGAGGTACCTCAACAAACATGTGTGTCCAGCTGGTATAAACTGCAAAGGATGCAAACCTTTCTTGCTAATAATCAAGACTCAAAAGTGTATAAATGAATTCAACATAGTTTTTGAAGTGAAAGTTAAAAAATAATGTAGACATTCAAACATGGACCTCTCTCTCCACACACCTGAGTTTTTCCTTGCTGTACCTGCTGTGACGTATGTGTTGTCTGATATTGTTTATATCCAAGATTAAGGGGTGTTCCCTGATTGGTTGCTGTACCTCTGCTTTCAATCCTATTAAAGAAGGAACACAGGCTTGCACAGTAGGTGGTGCCCATGAAGGTCTATGTCTGAGAAATATTCATATAGGAAAAGCACACACGTTTTTCCTCATTATTTATACCAACAAAGTATAGCATGTTTGGATCAACAGTAACAGTGTTTCGAGCACAAATTTTTGAGAATACTTTGTTCTTGATTTGTTTTGTTTAGTTTTCAGACCCAGCTTTTTTGGCACCTTGTCAGGATCACATGTCTGCACTTCTCATTTGGCAAGCAGAGTCTAAATGATAAACCTGTGGGAGCATCTAGGTGTCCCAGTCCAAGATTATTTCAATGCAGGAGATGGGCCCAGCCATACTAGCAACAAATTCATGCCAGTGCAGTTTCTGTAAAACAAACAAAATGAGCAAAAGCAAGGGCAGGTTCCCAGGATATTATGTTGTTAGTGACCTACCTGCAAAGTTGAGAAAGATGAAGACCCAGCGACTGGGGATTCTGGTAAAGCTCAGGACACATAATTTTAGGGTTGTCTAAACATGGGCAAACATGACATTTGCTGTTTCTTGGCTAGCAGCTATTAAAATTTGGTTAACGTTCATTTCCCTGTATTTCTGGCTTCCCACTGCTTTATTCTTTCGACATTTGAAAACAGTTAGTAGTCACTTTGAAGTGGTGTCTGCCCTTGTCCACTAAATTTACTCCCAGCTTGAAACATCTACAGGAAGCAAACATGCAACACAGAAAGCAAAACAAATAGTTGCCCTTATACTCACAGATGAGTGTAACTTTCTCTAGGCAGCAACAGAGACCATAACAGGTCAAAATACAGGGAACAATTGGTGGAGGAGTGCTCGGCCCCAGTGGGTACATCTACAATATACAATTCCTGCCCCTAAGGCTCAAGAAACATAATGAAAAAGGAAGCAGGAAGTTTGTAAGAGCCAGAGGACTGGGAAGTCAGCCATGAGATTGTGTCTCCTGTGAAGATGGGAAAGCTCCACCCAGGATACCAAGACAGTATGGCCACCTAAGCAGGACCTAAACAAAGTACCAATAAATATGCTAATGTGGAGGGGGAATCACATTGGGCCCCATCTCTGGACAAAGAACTGCAGGGACTAAGGACTTGCTGAGAGAGGGAGAATTTTTCTAAGAACTTTCTAAGGAATGAGTCTTCTGATTGGTTGTCTAATACCAAGTGGTCAGCCCTGAAAATCATATCCATACAAATAACACCAAATGAACTCAGCACGTTGTGTTCACATATGTATAAATTGTTACATCTGTAACATTAATAAAGAAAAAAGAGGCTATGAGGAAGTAAGGGGGGGACACAGCAGAGGTTGGGGGGGCAAAAGGAAAGGAGAAAAATGATGTAATTCCATTTCCATTTAAAAATTATTTTAAAACACTACATCAGTAGGAAGATGTCAGCGTGACTTTTTTATTTTGAGAAGCAGTATAACGTAGGGTGTTGTTGTTAGGGCTTTTGTTGCTGTGATAAAACGCCATGACCAAAAGCAACAGGGAAGGAAAGGGTTTATTTCATTTTGCAACTCTTGGGTCACAGTCCATCATCACCTTGGGAATTTATGGCAGGAAGTCAAGGCAGGAACTTGGAGGCAGGAACTAATGTAGAGGCCATGGAGGAACAGGAATATTGCTTACTGTCTGACTCCGCATAGCTTGATCAGTCGGCTTTCTTAGACATCTAAAACCACTTGGAGGGGTGACACCACCCACAATGAGCTGGATCCTCTAATACCAATCACTAATTAAGAAAATATCTCACAGGCTTGCCTACGGGTCAGTCTTATGGAGATATTTTCTCCATTGTGGTTAACTCTAGCCGGTATCAAGTTAACAAAACAAAACTAAGCAGGACAGAGGGTCTATGTAAAGCATAGACTACAAAGGCCCAACCCCAACTCCAACATTGACGGATATGACCTTGCACAAGGGTCAACAGCTCCTAGTTCACTTTTCTCATCTGTAAAGAAGAAAAAAAAAAAAACAAAAAAACCCAGTATTTGTTTTCCTCATCTGCACAGGAGGAGAGACTGCCGTGTGTATTCCAGTGTGTGGACAGTCATTGCTAGGCACAACTGGACTGTCATGTTTCCTAATGCCAACACATTAAAAATCTCCTCTCTGCTGCCCTTTTCTAATCAACTAGTTACCATGGTTTCTCTCAGTATTGGCTGACCCCTGACATGCCACTCTCTACTTTGTATTGCTAATCTTTAATTATGTATGAGTGAGGTCTGAT
Organism: Phyllotis vaccarum; assembly: GCA_033318265.1. Lineage (NCBI taxonomy): Eukaryota > Metazoa > Chordata > Mammalia > Rodentia > Cricetidae > Phyllotis > Phyllotis vaccarum. The sequence goes on from JARWLC010000003.1 coordinate 82,464,960, forward strand.
TTCCAGCATATGCATACCTAGAGAAGGTCAAGCCTTCTATGCACAGTCTTTTGAGCTATACAATTTCTATTTACGTTCCCACTGATAACCAAACTTAAATCCTAAAGTCATCCAGTGTTTTTCTTTTTAAAGTGACTCAAATCTTACAGGATTAAAGATTTTGTGAGTCTTGGGTCCCTTCCTGGAGGCAGGGTGAAGTCAGAGGGCACTCTGGTAAGGATCTGGCACTGGAGAGATTCCAGGACCAATTGAGAACGCTGGGCTGCAGAAGGAAGTCGGGGGTCAGCTTGACAGAAACAGTATCTGCTTGCAGGGTCAGAGGGGCAGGAAGCAAGGCCAGAGCCAGGGCTTCCACAATCAGGAACAGGTGGGGAAAGGAAGTAGCCATCAAGATAGACTGAGGCAAATATTTCAGGATGTAGCCTGGGAACACAGAACCTGCCAGGGATTTTCAGGGGGGTGTGGGACTGATTCCTCCAGCTTGGTTCTTTTTTGGTTTGTTTGTATGTTTCTGTTTTTTTAAGTGAATGTTTAGGTCTTCTAAGGTGTGTGTGGTATTTATGCCATTTGATTATCTGAGGGTGAGGAATTCCTTCAGGAACTTCACACATATCTTTTGAAGTTTGAAATGGAATTCTATAATGTGAACTGTAGCCCCTCTCTGGGCTCAATGCCTCCACTGCAGATTCCTCTTGGAACAAAACTTCTTGAAAATGAAGTTATGCTCATAAGCTACATAAGTTTTTTCAATGCCACACAGAAAAGCAGCTACTTTGCTACACATCACATGGGTCCCATGGGCCCAGCTAAACAAAGCTGAAATTACACAGGTTGGCTTCTGCCTACTTACCAGAAATCTTTGCTTTGTCTTTAGGTCTTTCTTCTCTGGGGGCAGCATTATATCACCTCCTAATCCACTCCCCTGCCCTGTGAAGAGCAGTAGCAAGTGCCACAGGCTTATTGGAATCTCTGAGTGTGAACACCTTTGTATGTAAGAGATGGATTGATTTCCTGAAACTAGCCGGAGGATAGACATTATTGTCTCCATTTAGTGGCTGAAGACACCTAAGTGATAAAGCTTATGTAATGTGCCCAAGGCCACTTCACAGGGTCACAGTGCAGAGACTTGGGAATTAAGTTCAAGTCTGTCTGACTTTTCACCACTCTGCTGATATGCTAGTAAGAATCAATCACGGCCACTTATGGGATAGAAGCTTTAGGCCAGGTATGACTGTTCTCATGCGCTATTAAAATATGGCATATCTTCCAAAAGGATGTAGCTGGAAAAAGAGTGAAGGATAAAATGGGCACAGATGTGCATTATTCCTTTAGTTTGACTGGAGTGAATATCCAGAAAAGTCAATGGGCCTTGGCCTCTCACTTACTTCTCCAGAGGGATGTGTGGGCAGACCAGCCTGGTGGCAGAGCCCTCCTGCCAAGCCTGTTTTGAAGCTGAACTCCTATCTGGCCATGGTCTTATCAGTCTGGCCTGTGACCTGCAACATGTCCCACACAGACACAAACCTCTCCACAACAGCGGTTCTTTCCCCTGGACTCTCTCTCCTTCCCCCACCTTCCTGATCTGACTCAAGTGATAGTGTCCAAAAATGTCATCAGATGTATTCTCTTTGTTAAGAGAACCCTCAGGTTCTCTCCTGGATTCAGCCACCCTGCTCTGCCTTACTGCTGCACCTTGTTCATTCCCCTCCCCAACTTAGGGCAGTTGCTGTGTTTTCCAGAACTTTCCAGGTGCTATCTGTGGAGGTGCTTCTGCTTCTTCCCAGTGACACTTTTCCCTCCCAAGCTCATATTTACAGCATTTCATGTGTTCCTCAAAATTGGCTCCAAATGCTCATCCTTTGATTTATCCCCTTTAAGAAAAAAGTAAACGCTGTGAGCCCTGCACCTCAAGGCTCGCAGCAGAGGAGTCTCTGGGCTCTTCTGGTGACTAGCTTGTCAGTTCAGAAGGGTCATAAAACATGGTTCACATTCCAGACCCTCATTCTCCTCACACTAGGCAAGGTCTGCTGGCCACATGGAGGCTGCAAGCAGAGGCTTCTGTCTGTCTTTCTCCACGCTCACACTTTCTCCAAGACAATAAGAAAATACCACAGTTCACCAACCCTAAGGACCAAAAAAAAGAGACAACTTCCCAGCTACAGTAAACCCCACGAAACAAGGATGTGATCAATTTTTATGGTTTTGATAAATATGAGGGTCACTGAAATTAGAGGCCATAAATTTGGGAAGTAAGAGGAGACAACTTAGATTTAATAGAACTAACTGTTACTTGAAATCTGCCTTGTTAAAGTTAATTAAAGGAAGTAGAAACGGTCATTTATTAGCAGAATTTAGCCCTCCGAAACTAGTTTATGAATGCAGATCCATTTTTACGTAGGGTTATTTGTGACGCTATGGCATATGTGCCTGGATTTAAGCATAACAGCCTTTTTAACACAGTGACACACTTCTTAGCACAGTCTACTATTGAACTACTGATCCCTCTGCCTCGTTCTCCCAATGCTGGAATCACAGACGTCCGTCACTTGTTTGGCTCTAAGTACAATTAAAATGTAATTTATTTATTACATACATGTGCTCAAATATGAGCCATGGAGTGCACATGATTGTTAGAGGACATCTGTCAGCTGTCCTTCCTCCCATCATGTGGGTCCTTCCTGAGGACCAAGCTCAGGCCATCCGGCTTGGTGGCCCTTTCTCCATAAGCCATCTTGATTGCCTAGCACAGAATCTTTGATTCAAATCATAAAGAAATGATATATTTTCTAATCTAATAAATTTATTCATACAAATAACATTATAAATATAGAAAATAAAATGATATTTTATATATGTTTATTATAAACAACATTTTATAAAATTTGCATGGTCAAAAAACCCGATAAATACACATACCTTTTCTTCTCCTGTGGATATCTAACACAGGGCATTAGGTTAAAAAGTCACTATCCAGAGATCATAGGGGTGGGTTGAGGGCTGGGTCTGCTGGCCTCCAATCTCAATTACTTAAGAGTCTGAGGCAGGGGCATTAAAATTTCCGGGCTTGCCTTTGCTACAGAGTGAGTTCAAGGTCAGCCTGGAGAGCTTAGTGAGGCCTTGTCTCAAAATAGAAAGTAAGAGAGCTGTGGAGTTGGTAGAGTACATGCCTAGCCTGGGAGAGGCTCTAGATTCATACCTGGCAATTCTCTCTCTCTCCTTCTCTCTTTCTCTCTCATATGCACGCTAACAGAAATGAACTCAAACATACATTCTATATACTCTCTCACACACTCAAGTAAATGGATTAGAATCTCTTTATATGGACTTTTAATCTCCATATCACTAAAATCTTTAAAACTTAAATATACTAAAGTTATAGTTTTTAATATTTAAAAATAAAAAAGATAAGACTATAAACTCAAAGGCAGAGATCATTGCTTGTTCTATCTCAAGTACTTCTGGAAAAATTGACTATGCTTTTAAATAGAGTCTTAAAATGAATTTTATATTTTTAAATCATGCTTTTCCTCCCTCCAAAGTCACCAGCTAATGGCTCCCAGCCTACATTAGTTATTCATATGGACTTAAAGAAATTGGGAATATTAGTCCAAGACTGAATAGGATTCCTTTAAATAGTCTGTACTTATTGAGGGCTAAATCCCTGGGCTGCATGAGCTGAAGGAGAATTTCAGAGGTCACAGAAGTTTCTTCATCCAAGGAATGGTGGTACCCACCTGCCATCCCTGAGCTCAGGAGGCTGAGAGAGGAGGGTCACTAGCTGGATGTCAGTCCAGGCTACACAGCGAACTCCTGCCTAAACGGAAAAGAATTGTAACCTAGTTTCCTGAACCAAAAAGATGACTTTTGAACATAGCCCAAATTTGTAAATTAGAACATTAGCCAAGTGTGGCCATAGGTCCTAACTGCTGTGTGTGTGTGTGTGTGTGTGTGTGTGTGTGTGTGTGTGTGTGTGTGTGTTTACCAGGTCAGAATGAGAAGTTTTGAGGATTCAAGGCACTGTCTCGAATCTTGCAAGTACAGAGGTCTGGGGAACGTGGTGGGGTTTAGCCAATTCATTTTCATTTCCATGTGCTGTTGGCGACAGCACAAATTGAAACAATTGGTTTGAAAAGCAATTTGGCAATCGGAGGTGTCAGGACACTTTTCATGGCCTCTGATGCAGAGATTAACCTTCTGAGAATTTGCCCGGAGGGGATGGGAGGACAAATGTGGAACATTTTCAAGACACGTTTATTTTCAAAAGCAAAAGCCCAGGCATACATGTGAAATGTGAACAATAGGGAATCGTTAAGTAAATGAGGTTTAAAATCACTGTACAAAATGGGCCCATCATTAGAAATGTGGGCTTTGCAGTGATACAAAAACAGACTTAGGACATAGGTTGGCTATTGAACCATTTGTTTTTATCTTAAAAGCTGTTCTCTTCCCCTTGGGAACCTGTTCCACAGAGTTAGAGCAGAGAGCTTTCAGAGTCCACCTGTAGTGGGCCCAGGGGCTTTGGGCTTGTTGATTACACAGCTGCCTTTACATCTCTCCTCTCTCTCTCCTCTCTCTCTCCAGAAGCATCTCTGTGTACTCTCCCTAGAGGCCGACATCCCCATTCCCACCTTCCCTACCAAGCTTCCTGGTCCAGACTGCCCCAACTCTATGGATCCTCCAATTCTCAGGGGTGTGGTGACCACTTCCTGGTTTAATTTCAGGGTATTCTTTATGTGTTTTGGTTCCCCAATAGCTCTTTAACCAAGTCTCCTAGTTAGCTTCGGCTGTCAACTCGACAGCTCAGAGTTATCTGAGAGAGTCTCAACTGAGGAATTACTTCGTTAGACCGGGCTGAGGGCATGTCAGTGGGTATTTTCTCAGTTGATAATTAATGCAGCAGGGGCCAGCCCACTGTGGGTGATGCTGTCCCCTGGGCAAGTGGTCTTGGGTCATAAGAAAGTTGGCTGAGTCGGAGCCAGTAAAGCAACTTCCCTTGTGGTTTCAGCTTCAAGTTCCTTCCCCTACTTTCTCAACGATGGATCATCACCTGAAGTATCAACTAAACAAGCTTGTAGGCGGAGTTTTACTTACAAGGCACCACCAGTCCAAGATTAATATTTACTAAAATATAAACCAACACTCACGATACAGGTAACACAAGCTCTTTCTTTTCTAAATTGCTTTTGGTCATGGTGTGTATTGCAGCAACAGAAACACAAATTAGAACACCAATCCTTATATTAAACAATTTCTACAGAGTTAATGTTGTTTCTGGGAATCAAACTAATGTGAGCTGAACACAGTCTGACGTAACAGTGGGCAAATGCATTGGCTTGTGTTATCCAATCCTCATAGTGTTTGTATCAGACAGTGTCAGGCTTAGGAATGTTTGTATTTTCCTTCTATCTTTACTTGTTATTCTGGGCTGGGGTGGAGCCTAATACCTCGCTAAGCAACCTCACTTCAGGCAGCTACATCCCTAACTCAACTCCTGTTTTCTTTACTGATGGACAATGTATTTACATTAATGCGTAGTAAAACATAATTTATTTATTTTTTTTTTAAAAAATGATGCATCATATATCTTAGGCTGGCCTTGAACTCACTATGTGACCAAGAATTATCTTAACATCTGCATCCCCCTGTCTCCATCCCCCAAGTGCATGCAGCACCACTCCCAGATTAAAAATGTAAATTTAGACATATATTTAAAAAGAGAATAGTAGATTCCAAGTAAAAGAGTTTGCCCCTCTGAGAAAGTTTGGCCTCTAAGACCATTTAAATTATGATCTGGGTGATATGAAGTGATGGATGGTGGTGCTACAATTCCACTGGGGTAACTCTTATCAGATTGACTCCATTGATGGGGTAACTCTTACCAGACTGACTCCATTGATGGGGTAACTCTTACCAGACTGACTCCATTGATGGGGTAACGCTTACCAGACTGACTCATTGATAGTGTAAATCTTAATTGATGTCAGGCTGTCATTGAGGGAAGAGAAGAAACATTCAGAAGTAATGGAATCAAGGCTAAGGTGGGTCTTCAGCACATTCTGGTGGATTCAGTGCTGGGAAGAAATTCAGGTTTACAGAGCCTTGAGTGTCCAGAGTTCAATTTGTTTCTTTTTCTGCTAGGTTGTTGGATGGGTTGGTCATGTTTTTACTCTTTAAAATTTATTCATATAACAAGCATTTGCTACATGACTACTATGTTCTAGGAAATGTCTTGGTATTGAAGATAGAAAGATGATATTTTGATAATTGAGACATCTATATGACATTCAGATGCTTTCAACATATGGCCCAGGGACCAGGGAGTTTCGTCAGTGGTTAAGGCTACCAAGCCTGAAGACCTGAGTTCAATCCTTAGATCCACATGGTAAAAAGGACAGAAATAACTCTGACTTCCCAACATGTGCCTTGGCAAGTGGGTGATGATGTAGATACACACACACACACACACACACACACACACACACACACACACAGAGAGAGAGAGAGAGAGAGAGAGAGAGAGAGAGAGAGAGAGAGAGAGAGAGAGATGTGGGTGCGTGAGCATGCACACACACACACACAGAGATGCACACCCACAGGCACACCCACACCCACCCACCCACATACACACACACATACACACACACACACAGAGGGAGAGATAAATTAATTAATTAAAATTTTGTCTTGGAAAACAAAGCATTCAAACTTAAGCTAATACACTTGGGCCTCATACATCACTCCCAGCCCCAGCCAGAGAGGAGAGTGGATTACAGGGAGTGGAGAGGGATTGGAGGAGGATGGGACTGACATAGGTGAAAGGGAGGGACAGCCCAGGGCTGGTGGGGTGAGGCACCATCTGGCAGCCAAAACACAAAACCGGGTGGCATATGTTTTCCACACTTGCTCATCTTAGCAGGGGCCATCAATCATTCTAAATAAGATGTCTGTTCATTCTAATAACACATGGATTCTGAATGACCCACACCTCAATTCTCTGAATTCCTGCTTTAATGCCACAGTGGCCAAACACACTTACCCTTCAGTAATAAACCAATTTAGCTGTTAAGTAATGGAAACCATTCTATTTCTGATCTGAACATGCTTTCTTTTTAAAGCGGTTTTTCCCCCCTGATTTGATTTACCCGATTGATTAAATATATACAGAGTATCAGACAGGGGAGAGAGTTTTGTCTGTAATGGGATCTATTCTCAGCTCTAGTAAAATACATTCTAACTGTTCCTTGTATTCTCTGCCATACACATTCATCATAGCTCATACTTTAAATCTCCATTAAAGTGCTGGTTGGAGGAAAAAGACGGAAAAGTCTCTTAGAGATTAATCAGCTACAGACTTCCATATATCTTTATTCACCTACCCCCACCGTGAAAAGAGGGCTGTACTTGTAAAATTATAAGCAATTTAGAAATAAATGAAGTAGAAAATGAAGGTGGAGGGTGTTGGAGGTGAAGTAAAGGAGGATTTCAAATGGGCACCATACTTGGTTATGAACTTTGATTAATTAGGCCTATATAAATAAGTGAAATCAGAATGCTCTGCTGAGGTAGGCCCCTAAATAAACCTTTGTCATAAGAAGTCCTAAGGACGCTGATGGACAATCAAGAAAAAAAAAAAAAAAAAAAGAACAGAGAAAAGTTGATGGATGAATGTCATAAGCAGTGGTCCTCACCCTGTGGGTCTCAACTCCTTTGACAAACTTCTAGCTCCAAAAGTAATAATTCATAACAGTAGCAAAACTATAGTTGTGAAGTAGCAATTAAAATAATTTTATGGTTGGGGATCACCACAACATGAGGCGCTGTATTAAAGGGTCACAGCATTAGGAAGTATTTAAAACCACTTGTCTAAAGGCTTGAGTTAAATAATGATAGTCACCATGCTTCATTCAATAAAACAATCACCAGTTAATTTATAGCCAACTGTACTCCAAATGTATATTCTAACATATTAAAATATATATGTAGCACAAGAAAAGTTAAAACAAGTATGTCATAACTTGGGACAAAGAATTAAGTATAGGAAAAGTAAGATTAATGCAATATTCATCAATATTTGATGATATAGCATACACAAATATGTGTTGAAATCACTTGAGAATGGGCCACAAGTTTGATTCTAAACCTCTTCCATATCTGTACTCATTGTTAGCTGTATAAATATCTAAGCTGGTGTGGTCCAGTAAAGTGACTCTCCTTGGTACTGTGGCTAAGGAGAACTGCTTCCCTCTATAAAGCAACAATGGACTAACATAGTGATTAGTAGCCTGAGAGAATTTTCAAAGTGAAAAGGATGTTTGGCTGAGCAATTTCTCAATGCTAGTGTTAAGAGGAGGCTGAAGTAAAAATAAATAAATAAATAAATAAATAAATAAATAAATAAACAAACAAACTAACTAACTAATTAATTAATTAATTAATTAATTAATTAATTAATTAAAAAAAAAACCTCTCACCAAATTCAGCAAAAAGAATCCATAAAACAAATGTATGGATGGATAGCACCCTGGGGAATTTCTCAGATCAATAGTCCTTAACTTTTTAGAATTGTGAGCTACTTTGGAAAACTTTCCAATCAATCATGTAAAATGAATATTTTTGGGTTAGTTAGAGAAACGTCTCAGTGGTTGGGAGCACTGGCTGCCCTTCTCTGGGACACAGATTCAATTCACAGCACCACTTGGTGGCTGGCTTACAGGCATATGTTCCTCTGGTCCCAAGGGATCTGACACCTTCTTCTGGCCTTCTCAAGCACCAAGTAAGTATAAGATGCACAGACATACATGTGAACAAGCACCTGTACACAAAAATAAAAGTGTGTGTGTGTGTGTGTGTGTGTGTGTATTTGAAATCATTCTATAGTAGGCTGTGGTGTACTGGAAATACACACTGCTCAGAGCTGCCTCAAGACAAACCACTTCAGGATCCATAGCCCAAGTTTGCACTAAGGAATTGATTCCAGAGCTACTGAGAGCCCGGAGGAGGACTGAACAGAGCAGAGGGATGGTGTTGAGCTGCATCTGTAGTGGGGAAATCCCGAACTTGGCTTCGGCTTGTTCTCCCTACTCAGAACTGTGCTTCACTCTGCCTGCTTCGTCCTTCCCAACTGGCCCCTCATTGTGTTCAGACTTGCATTCTGTCTGGATATTTTCCTTGCCTCTTTTTGATCCCGCCGTTGTCCTTTACAAGTTCTCTTCCCAGGACATCACTTCACATTCAATTCTATATTGGCACTTGCTTTTCCAAGGAGGAAAACGAATTTATGTGCACTGACAGGGTTACCATAACAGTCAAGAATCCCGCTCATATGGAGAGATGGACCACAAAGGAGGCACAGATGCTTAACTGAGGTGTGTCTCCAAAGTCATTAGGACTCTGAAGGAAGCAGAGCAGGGCTACATGATGGAAAATATGGAAAGGGGATTCTTGGTGATGGTCATGGTAGCTTCATCAGGCACACACTAGACAGAGGAGGATCGGTGGGCTGGCCAAGGGCTGCAAGGGTCCTAGAGAGAAATTCAGATCCTATTCTTAATGTGATGGGGAAATTAAGAGTGTGAATAGACTTTCAGGGTCTTATCAACCTCTTGAAATTCATATATAGGACAGAGAGAGAGGGAGAGAGAGAGGAAGAAGGAGGAGGAAGAAGATGGAGGGGGGGAGGAGCGAGGGAGGAAGGGAGGGAGGGGGAGAGAAGAGAACCAGAATGCTTGTTTTGCCTAATTTTCCATAAATAGTATCACTTACATCATTTATAAATATTTATTGAATTTTAAAACATGCTATATCATTAGTGGAAAGACTTCTAATTGTACAGAAAAACACAAACAAAGCCGATCTTCCCAGTCTCACTACCTGTAGATGACTGTAGACAGGAAATGTATAGTCGATGAACTAGTTCAAATATGTGCAAGAGGATACTTTTAACTTATGGGCTAAAGTCCTCATCACTCATGCTATTCTAAAATTGCTTTTGATTACTTAACACCTTCTGCATATAATCTATTTTATTGATTTTAATGTTTTGTTTGTTTTTAAAGCATTCCACATTCTTGCCACTAAACAGTATCTTAGAATCCATGGGGATGAAGTGTGGCCAAGCAGTGTCCACTGTAGACACATTCATACACAAGCATTAACACAAACAAAGGGTTGTTAATGTTAATGGTCCAGGAAAATCTATTAGCAAGACGTAAGTTTTCTTTTAACACTTGGGGATAAAATTACCAAGAAAGGATCCTGGGGAGAGTTTACTAGAGTAGACCAAAAGTGGTTTTTCAGTATCCCCAAAGCTGGAGTTCAGAGTCAGTCCTTTCTAAATAACTGCAAAGCTAGATGGGAGGTGGGTCCTTTTTACTTCATGTACTTTTTCAAGAGTCAATGCCCATTATTGATGCCACAGAGGACAACAACACATAAAAGTTTATGGACATTGATGGAATTGCATGAAATTTAAAAGTTCTACACAGCAAAAGAAACAGTTCTCAGAAGAATCAGCCTACAGGATGAGAGAAAAATCCTTACCAGCTATCCATTCAACAGAACATTAACACCCAAGAATAAACACCAACCTCCCCGAAAGAATCTAATAGGTAGATGGGCAAATAATCTGAACAGATATATCTCAAAAGAAAGAAAAATGTTTAATATCCTTAGCCACCAAGAAGCCACAAATAAAAATGATGCTAAGATTCCATCTCACCTCAGTCAGAATGGCCATCCTCAAGAAAACAAAGACATGCTGGAAAGAGGCAGAGGGCAGCAGGGATCCTTCAACACGGTTAGTGCCAATGGAAGTGCCAATGGTAGCCTCTGTGGATGGTCTTCAGCTACCACCCCCTCCGGCTGTACCTAAAGAAAATGAAGTCAGTGTTCAGTATCTGTATTACCATAGTTATTGTGATGGGGACACTGTTGGCCACCGCCCACCTATGACCAGACCAGGTGCCCACCAGTGGAGGAATGGATCAAGAAACTGGGGCACATATACACAATGGAGTGTTATATTCAGCCATTGAGGAAAACAACCAATGTCCACATCAGGTTTTGGAAAGTGACTGGGACTGGAGGTCATCTTGTTAAGCCAAACACGTTAGAATGACAAGTATCACATGCTTCCTCATATGCAAACTCTAGGTGGGGAAGAATGTTAAAGGGGGAGGGGCCAATAACGAAGGGAAAGGAGGATGGAAGAGGGAATTGAATTACTATGACCAATGTGTGTTATATATGAACACAACACACACAATGAAAACCATTATTTATCAACAAAAATACCTGTGTATTAATGCCACTCAGCTGCCCTGTGCTCAGAAGAGTCGGACACCAAAGGGTGAAGACCTCTCAGAAACATACTTTATTATGCTAATATTTTTCTTTCATGCATGCAAAAGAACGGTGTGTAATTTAAACACGCTTGCTAAAGGAAGCGTGTATAATCTGGAATTGCTAAGTTTTTTCTAACATTAGAAGATGATGGATCTTAAACAAACCAAAAAATCCCAAAACCAACAACAACCTAAACTAGACATCTAGAAAATATGTTTGTAAAAAAAAAAAAGAGAGAGACAAAATTTTGAAATAAAACTAGTTTTCCTGTTAAATCAACTTTTACCTGTTGGCTTCTTGAGTACAGTAAGTTTATAACAATCCTAGATTCATAGACTTCATAACTACGAGAAAATTGTTATTGATTTAAGTTACTATTTTTTGTACCTTAGTGTACTAATAACATAATACAATATTTGCACCCGGAATTGGTTTGCTGTTCTAATAAATAACTAAAAATATATGTGACCCTAAACTTAGATAGTGGTTAGAATTTTGAGATTAGTTTCCATTAGCCTGTGTGTGCTGGTGATAATTTAAAAAGAAATGACAGGCCTGGGATAGAAATAAATAGTATATTAAAGTTACAGAAAATATACAAGGATATGTACTTAAATTTATACTATATCTTAAATATAAGGAAAGTTGAAATATGAGTACTAAACCCACATTTGGTTGTGCAGTATGGAAACTCTAGGAGACACAGCCTTCCTTATGGTGTGACAGAGTCTTCTCTCCAGTGTGTCATATAAGCTACAGGGAAAGCAGAACTTGTGAGCAAGGAGCTTGGATGCTTCACTCAAGGATTGCTACGTAACATCTTACAGGAATGGCCTTGTTCTTGCTGCCACCAACAATAAATTTGTTACAGGGGAAAAGTAAAATGATAGGAGAAAAAAAGACAATACATCTTAAAAACAATACGGTCTCAGGTCTGATAAAATGAGGGTCCCTATCCTCACTTTCAGACTGTTTAGTATTTTAGTGTGCATTAAAATTTGTGATCTGTATGAGTATCACTCTAGTGATGGACACCCTAGAGCAACATGGTTCTTTATACTGTGCACCATGCTGTAGCAAATGGTTTTGGGAGTATACCTTTTAGAATATATATAGTTTTCCCTTTCAGATAATAAACCAAAATTCAGTGTCAAGTTACAGGGATTTGAAATGCCACACCTTGAAATTTGAGGAATCTGATAGGGAATTATTTTACCTGGATGCCAGTCACTTCTTAAAAGTAGATTAATGGAGAGATACAAGCAGGTAAATATTGACCAACTACCTCTTCCATCAACTTTTGTCCATCCATCCATTTATCCATCTCTTTTTCTATTCATCCATCCACTCCTTTTTTCACCCATCTACCAACTCATGTAGTCCCACAGCCTTTCTAAATTCTATTACTTAAACGTTCAACGTCTCCTTAAAATAGTCCAAAGTGTCATAACTGAGTCCTATAAAATAAAAACACAAGTTAGCTACTTCTTATCCTAGGAGAGAAGAGTGAGAACACAGTTACAATCACATCACAGGGAAATTGACATTCAACAGTGGAAAAAGCTCAGTGTCCAGCGTTGAGGACTCACTCATCATTCTGGCTCCAAAAGAAGTCCCTTGTTCTGCCATCCACAACACAGAGTGTGTCTCTTAGGCCCAGGATGGATCTATTCCACACTGATGTCCTTGGTGGACATCTCACAGTCACAACATCTTGAAGATGCTGAGTCTCCACTGCAACTGATGCTGAATCGTGACCAACAACCTCCTCAGGTTTCTTCCTGGACTTTAACCCTGCCATGTTGGGCTAACTGTCAGCTGCTCTCCATGACCTCTTCATGCTACCCAGACCTGGATCGTATGAGAGACTCTTGCACATGACCAAGTCCAGCTGCTAGCTTAAGATGTAGATCACAGCTGTTGTGTGCTGACCCTGAGGAAATACTTCCCAGAAGATTTCACCTCAGCGATACTGATCTCTTGTTAATAACAGCTGATTTTTTTTTTTTCAGTTCCAACTGACAAGCATCCATTTTCCCACTAAATCAAAGGCTTCACTTCCACAGACTCTTAATATAAATACTGCATAAACTGGCCTGGTAGATTCTTTGCTTTCCTCTAAAACCCCATAGGCCAGGCCTCTGTTGTCTGCATTCATCTCAATGTTCTCATCTCCTAAGAACCCAGAGAGTCTGTTAAGCTCTGAGAACTTAATGGTTTTTCCAGCCCTAAGATCCAAAGGCTTTATTGACCCTCCCCTGAAACAACCAGTTAATCACAGCGACACCACACACTCGGTACCATTTCTGTCCTGGTTTGCTTATTACTATGAAAACACCATGACCAAAAGGTACTGGGATAGAAATGGCTTATTATTGTATCTTACAGCTCCCAGGTCACAATCTGAAGGAAGTCAGGCTAGAACTCAAAGCAGGAACTACAGTAGAGATCACAAAAGGGTGCTGTTTATTGGCTTCCTCAGGCCCACCAGCCTATGGCAAGCACCGCCCAAAGTGGGCTGGGCTTTCTCACATTAACCATCAATCAAGACAATGTCCCATGGCCAGTCTGATAGAGAAGTTCTTCAGTTAAGGATTTTTTTTTCTCCACGTCTGTGTCAAGTTGACAACTGATGCTAACTGTGGTGCCTCTTAGCTATTAATCTTTGTCTTTACTGTGGTTGTTTGGATAAAAACTGTCCCCTACAGGCTCATATATTTGGATACTGATCTCAGATTGGCACTGTTTCAGCAGGTTCTGGAACAATTGTGACTTTTAGAAGGGGGAACCTTGCTAGAGAAAGAATATCTCTGGCTGCTGGCTTTTCTGTGGTGGGAGGAAAGGATGCAAGTTTTGAGAGTTTATAGTTGGGCCACACTTCCTTTTCTTTCTACTTCCTGTGAATAGATGAAAAAAAAAATGTGTTCTGCCAGCTTTCTGCTTTGGCAACTAGGCTAGCTTATCTTCCACTCCCTTATGGACTCTTCCAATAGAACTATAAGCCGAAATAAACCATTTTTTAAGTTGTTTTTGGTCGTGGCATTTTGTCATAGCAACAAAGGGTAGCTAATAAATCATCTACCCCTTCCTTCACTCATCTCTCCATCTCTTCACTTAAGTATCCATCCACCCTTTACCTATCCATTTCTTTACCCACTCATCCATTTCTTTATTTATGTACACATGCACTCCCTTCATAACATTATTTTACTCTGTGGAAGTTGATTGTGCTCAATAACAGTATAGAATTAGCTACTACCTTCTGGGAAATTACTGTAGCCCATGAGTCATGAAAAGGAGTTATAACTTTCTCTCAAAAGGTATAGTTTGTTTTGTCTATAAATCCCTAAAGTATTACATTAAAAAGCTTTATATAGAGAAGTCTCACAATCAGATTGACTGTTGTCTGAATCAAAATGCTTGACATTTGATCAGGTTGAACAGGTGGCAGGAATTGGAGCCGACATTTAGAGCCATCTGTCTGAAGATCGGGATCTTCTCTGGGAATCACATTTACCCAGAGCTTTTGAATCAAATGCTCCAGACAAGCAGATGTCACAGGGACTACGTAGAGAACAGCTTGAGACCCATAAGCCTTGAGCACAGCTGATCTGGGTTTGTAAAGATAGGAGGCCAGCAACAGGAGCCTCCAAGGCCCATTATGTTCAATCCCCTTGTCCTTAGCTCTATAACATCCTTTCTCCAGATGACTCTTCCTTTCTTGTGGCTAAGCTGACTTACTGTCAAGGTTCAGCTGAAGTAATTTCCTTTGAGAAACCACCTCATAGGCTTTGCAAGGTGGTGTTGCTATGTGTACCCATGGGTGGTCCATCTCCTATCACTACTTACCATAGTTGAGGGGGAAAAAAAATGCCTTAAGGTTCAACAGTATGTGGTTGTACAGACTGTGCTGGGCAGTGAGGTACTATTTAAAGCACCATTAGTATGCATAACATGCCCCGAAGGTGGGCAGTGCACAGTCTGTGCTGCTGTGTATATATATCCATCCTGATTCTTTACCTTTTTGTGTGCCTTTCTCTTGAGGTTCTACTCCAGAAGGACAGAGACTGCCCCTTCTCTTCCCTCTTATATCCCAAGAAGCAAAACAATGAGGAGAGGGCGAGAGGGGAGGGAGGCAGAGAGAGAATATAAATATGCATGTGAGAGACAGCGTCTTGCTAAGTGGCTCAGCCTGGCCTGCCTCCATCTGTCAGACTTCTAGGCCTATAGGCCTGAGCTTCCAAGTTGAGCAAGGACAATATCTCTTTTGCTTAGGATCCTCCCAACCCGAGCATTATTGCTGGTCGTTATGAAGCACTCACATTTTTTATTAAAATATTAAATCTATTCTTGTTGATACTGATAAGGGTGAAATATGCACCTTCCCACACATCCACATTCTTTCAAGAAGGTGCATGGGTAACTAGATTTAATTCTACATTAGACTTTTCATTTTTGTTTGTATATTGCTGTGTCAACATGAAAAGTGTTTGCTGTTGCATTTCCTAATACACTTTGCCAGGTTAGCCACCAACAGGGCAAGGCTCGCTCTTGCAGAGACATGAACTAGGCCTGCTTTGAAGGGCTCAGTCACCTATGGAGAGGGGGAAACTCTTCCTGGAGGTAGCCCAGAAACAAGGAATGTCACAAATTCCACCACAAGACACAGGCTGTTACCTGACAACCTTCTGTCCTCATTGGCAAAGGGGACCTGGGAAATGGAGTCATTTATGGCCTGTTCCTTGTAGTAAAGGTGAACGGATACAATGGGCAGGACCATTCCCAACTCAGACCTGAAAGTGCTGCATGGAAGCCAAGGCCATTGCCCATCTGCCTCAGCAAAGCTGTCTGCAGAGGGATGATGGAGTTGTTCTGTTTCCTGGGATTGTAGAAAACTCCAGCTGCCTTCCACATCCACCCTCCTGAAGGTCCTGCAGCACATATGTTTACAGTAATTTTCCACTAGGTGTTTATAACTAACTAAATGGTGATCCCAAGAGAGAAACTGCTTGGCTCCCTGTACATGGTCCTAGGCAGGGCGCCAGGGTTCTGCTCCCGAGATAAGCAGAGACAAATGACATATGGAAGCAGGAGAGATAAGGTGTCCCTTCACAAGGACAGTGTAAGAATTCAGAACAGTCACGTCCTGCTTCCTGCCACAATTCAGACATGGTGCTTTCCTAAGTTAAAGCAAAGACAATAAACAAACAAGCAAGGGATGGCAAAACCAAACCAAGCGAGCAAACCAACCCAACCAACTGGTGTGTGGTATGTGTAAGAGGGGAGAGAGAACCCCTGCTGAAGAGGCTTCAGAGCCCACTAGCCATGGCTGTGCTCACCTGTGAGCCCAGAGGATTGCAGATTCAAGGTCAGTCTGAGCTACATAGTGAAACCCTGGGTGGGTTTGTTGTTTTGTTTTAATGTGAAATCTAGAAAGAGACTACAAGCTGGGCTCACTTGGGTTTTGGAAGAGGCAGAAAGACTGGAGGTATCATACTTAGTCAACAGCTGGAAATTTGGGACTGCGGACTGGCTGAGGGGTCCCAAAGGACAGGTTTGTGAGTGCAGAAGGGAGGTGATAGAAGTAGGTAGCACATTTTTAGAGTGTTTCATCCATGACTGTTCCTGGTCTCCATTGGAACAGACAAAAGTGTAACTCGAGTCCTTCCTGTTCAATCGGTGTCTTCAGGATTCAGCCATCGGATAATTAAAGATGCCCGTCTTTTTAAAAACAAGATGAACAGTTTGGCTGAGAAACACAGAAAGAACCATCTCCAGACAAACTCCTCAGCAGCATCACGCAAACCTATGTGTCTAAATGTCATTCTTTTACAGCGCACCACAGTGGAGGAATGATTTTGTCCGCCTGAAATTACATCTTTCCATTTCATAGAACTCACTCTATGAACAGTGAGAAAGCCAGCACATCCATCACTGTACACTCACGGCTTCTCCAGAAGGGTGCCCCACTATGCTGTTTCATTTTGTGGTTATAGCCGGAAGCAAATGACTCATCTGGAACTGGAGGCACACTAACTCTCCCAGGTGTATCTTAGAGAGGCTGGCAGGTGTCAGAATCACCTGGATCCTAAGATACTGTTGGCTACACTTACTATGAAGGCTATCTTAGTGAGTGAGTCACTGATGGGTATTGGAACGCTTGTGGAATTCAAGGAAAAAAGCATTTGAGAACGGCTTAGGTAACTGGTACAGACTATAATTATAACAGCAGACTTCAGTCCAACATTTCAAACGACAGTACAAAATGACTGAACCTTTGTCTTTTAGAAATGCCAATATGTGTCCAACTTCTTGAATAATTCTCTGAAGTCCATGACTTTTGAAATCCTTAACAAATAAGTCTTTGCTTTGGTAAAAGCTTTTGATATCAGGGCCGGCAAGTTGGCTTAGTGGGTAAAGGCACTTGCTACCAAGCCTGACAATGTGGGTTTGGTCCTCGGGATATACATGGAGGAAGGAGAGAGTTAACTTCAAAAATTTGTCCTGTGGCCTCTGCACATGTGCACATGTTCACATGTATGGTACATATACAAATAGGCATGTCTCTGTGTCTATGCACACTCTCAAATGTGCACATACAGACATAATTAATCAATCAATTAAAAAAAAAACATGAAATGGGTGAGCCCATCAGTTCACGTTTAGAGGACTTGGGAAGACGGAGAGTGCTTTCTTTTTCTCCTACATGTATATATGTGAACATGTGTGCAGGTGTGCATGTACATGTGTGTACATGTATGAAGGTGCAGAGGTCAACCCTGGGTGTGTTCCTCAGTTTCTGTGAATCTTGTTTTTGAGACAGGGCCTCTCACTGAACCTGGTACTCTCTGATTCAACTGGTCTGGTCAGCCTGGGAGATCCAGGGATCCACATGCCTCTGCTTCTTCCAGACTGTGTTTACAGATAGGCCTTGCCACACCCAGTTTTCTATGTTGGTGCTAAGATGTAAAGCCAGATTCTCATGCTCTTGTGGACAAGAACTTTACTGTGTCCCAAGCCCACACCCCCTTATCTGTAAAGTGTGGTGACAGTGGTCACCCTACCGTGTGCTACCTTCTAGCAAGCAAAAAGGGAAGGCAGCCACCTCATGGATAAGCTAGCTAGTCCTGTCAGTATGGAGGAATGCCCTGAGAGACAATGACATGGGATCATTGGTCTCATCACCTTGTTTACCTGACCTTCAGGACATCCCTCTTTCTCTGGACTCATGTGGCATGCCTGGAAGATTCATACAAAAGTCTTGCAATTTTAGCTTTTAGTTCATTTCCAACTACATCTCTATGTTTCACCCAGTTTAGGATTTAATCCCACTAGTAATTTTAGTTTTGTTTTTTTTTTTTTTCTTCAATTGTTCAAGCTTTGTCCCAGTTTTACAGGATTTGGTTGGTAGGTTTTAAACTCTACAGGTGTTCTCGTACTTAATGGGGCCGAGGATCTCATTTTATGTTGAATAAACTTCTACTTTGGAAAAGGTATCTGTAGAAAATGAAAATACCTTCCAGTCAATAGACAAATAGCTGGGTTATTCCTTTTCTCATTCAGACGTCAGGCGTCTTCTCCCCCTCACAGGTCAAGGTCAAGAAGCAATGTTCTGTGGATTCCATTGGCAGAAACCTGCGCACTGCGGTGGCTTCTCCTTTTCTTCTTTACCTGGCCAGGAGAGGCAGAAGACCTCATCATCCAAACATCACTTCTCTCCACCCCACCTCCTCTCTGTCTGATCAGATGGTGGCTTAGAATGGGAGCCACCAGACAGGAGAAGTTGGCTGCAGCTCTGGGCTTTTCATATCTAACATAGGCATAATGCTTAGTGTAAGGGCTAATGAAACATGGAGCAAAAATTTATTATACTAAAAGACATAAGTATGTATTTAAATAAGCACCCAGGATCTCATTTTACTGAATTCTAACTTTAAAATTGGTATTGAATTTGTGTTTTTTATTGTTGTTCCAGGTAATGGCTGCATTAGCAAGGCATAGACACTTTGATACAAATTCATTTCTCTTGGGTGAAAATACCTTATTATTAACTGTTTCTTTCAAACTCACCCAGTCATTAGCATACATAATCTTAGCGGAGAACATCTAATCAGCTCAATTCCGCAGAAAGAGGGCTTTGTAAACCCTTCCTTGTACCCGCAACAACCCCTCATTTTAAAGTAAATGAATGTTTGTACACATGTGTTATTAAAATACTGTCAGGGTTAGTTCAGGTAGGAACATCAATGCAGTTGCTGACATCTAGAATGTCCCTTTAAGCCGCTTCTCAGTTTTTCCGTACATTCATATGGTAATACTTCCCAGCTGGTAAGGAACCAGCTCCTGGAACAGGAAAAAGCAAGAAGCCCAGCCCTGCTTCTCAGCTGCCTGTCATTACGGTATTCCCAATTCACAGGAAATGAACAATCATTTAGCCTTGACAGGTACATCCAGACACACTATCTTCCTTTCAACCACCCAAAGTCAGGGTCTGCAGAAGGTTAGCTTTAAAGCATACCTCACTCTTTTATTGTTGTTTTTTTGTTTCTTGCCAAAATTGTGAGGCTAGCATGTGAGAGCTTTTGACGGTACTCTGGAAAAATGTTGCCGATAGGCTTAGAAACCAGGGAGGAATTGAAAGATAATTACCCCAAACACATTCTGCTTATGAAGATATGAACTTAGCCGTCCCTTGTGAATGAGGAAGCTCAGATTTGCTTGGTAGAAATTGGGGTGTAACAACTCAGTGTCTCTTTCAGTAGGTTTTCAGACCTCACTTGAAAGCAAAGAAGTCCACAATGTGCTCCTGTCTCTGGAGCCTCTAGCAGCGATGCCATACATGTTAAGGAGGCATTTATACCTATTCCCCTTACTAGCTATTTGTCTATTGACTGGAAGGTATTTTCATTTTCTACAGATACCTTTTCCAAATTCAACATAAAACAATCCTCTTCTTAAGCTGGTTCCTCACTACAGCAGACCTCTATGAGACATGACAACATAGTACCAGGACCTGGAGAGGCTGTGCCTGAATGGCGTGTCTTCACTGGGCTTCCTGGAGAGACAGCCGGTCTTACAGCTAGCTCCCTGGAAGGCAAAGCTGTTTAGTCTATGGAACTGAGGATTTTCAAACATTTACTTCAGCTTCCCTCGTATTCCCTCATTATGATCCATTTGTGAGTGTTCCTCCTTATCACTGAACCCAAATCAAACTCCGCCCTTCAACAACCCACTCCGTTTCAGAAAGTCAAAGCTTGATCATGGAACTCAAGTGTTTCTCATAGGGCCCTTCAGAAGGCCAGGGAATGAGGTCTGACACTAGTCTTTCTCCTGACTTTTCAACAGACTTTCCAGGGGCAGATTGATGCTGCTGGCCATGGTGCGAGCTGTAGGAGCCACCTAGTTCAGTGACCTCTTCTGGCCACCACTCCATCTTCCTGTTCCCACCGTCTTCATGGCTTTCCCTATCAGTATGTGACAAATCTGTTTTTCTTTCCACCTGAGCAGGCTCAGCAGTGTACAGTGAGTGCCTGGTAAGCACCTTGGTGCAGAAACCTGGAATCTTCCAGTGTCTGGCTGGGCTGCATTGGACAGCATGACTCAAGGTGACGGCATGCATTCCTGGGCAGCATTTATAGGTAACAGTGGCTGAGCTGTTTGCAGGTGCCCCACGTCTCAGTGTGCTCGTGTATGCCTCCTTCCACATTGCACTAGCATCTTCTGAAGTACACCTTCACAGGGTGAACAGGAAGACTAGAGCATTTTTATTACAGCTGGCTTCCTTTGAAGAATTAGCATTTATATTTTCCTAGTAGAAATCCCCAATTTGAAAATAGAGAGGTGTCTGTCATCTAGCACCACTTTAGTTACGATTGGGTCAACATTTCCTATAAACCTTGTTTTTCTAGGGTTTATAACTAGACCATAAAAATTTGCTCAGCTCTAAAACTTGGCATAGAAAGTAAACCTGGGAGTGTGATTTTGCAGAATTTGAAAAGAAAACAAAAAATAAGTTCAGCTGTTGTTAACCTGCTCAAATGGAGATGAGCTTAAGATGTGTTCTCTCTCTCTCTCTCTCTCTCTCTCTCTCTCTCTCTCTCTCTCTCTCTCTCTCTCTCTCTCTCTTTCAAAAAAATATACTCCTCAAGAGATTATTTCATTAATACGGCTAATTGCTGTAGGTAGTTTTTAGAGAAAATGTTAATGACTGGGATCTTTAATGCCAGCCCACTGGCTGCATCTGCAGGTACCAGTTTCTGCAGAGGAGTTAGATGTGCACAGTAATGGAATTTGGCAAATTGCAAACATCTTAGGGCATCAAACCAATGGCGCCCATAAGAAGCTAATGGGCCATTTCAAGACACATATTTGCTGAGGACAGGGACCCCTGGTTCATCTTTTCTTTCTTTGATTTTCTCTGATGACTCCTAAAGTGGTAATGTGACATTTGGATGAAGAGTCACTTTCTGTCCCCCTAGGCATCCTTTTCCAAGAAGGGGCATCCTCTCTACAACTCCAGTTAATCGTATCTCCCTTTGGTATTGCTGATGGGATGATATGTATTGGAAGCAATGCCTCCACATGTTGACATTTTGGATGATGGCTTGCACTTGGCCATAGTCTCTGGGATGGTGATAGCCAAGGGTAACAGGGGTATCATAGAACAAAATAAATTTCCTACAGAATTTGAGTCCAAATTCCTCTGTATTCAAAAACTACAACTGGAATTCTGTCAACCATTAGGCTTGTGTTCCAACTGGTCCCCATTGGGCAGTCAGTGACCTATCTGGGGATGACAGTGATACTTGGTTAACCTTCCAGGGTTACTGACAGGATGGATCCAAATCATTATACACAGGAAAGCATTCTCAAAACTGTAAAGTACCATCTATCTAAAAAGCATCTGCATCATCACATGGTATCCATGGACACCTACAAAGCATTGACAATAAAGTAACCACATGCCCTCATCGCTGACTCATGGGGAAAGGCCCTGGGCCTCTTAGCATAACAGCCACAACCACAGGACTCAACCTCCACTTGTCCTCTGCAGTTTCTGGAAGCTTCCTCTTCTTTCTCCTTGCATTCTTCTGGTCACTGGCCAGTTATAGAGATGACAACAGAGTCAGGCTGCTCATTGCCATAGACTCTAACCCAGACTGGCTGCAATGGCACCCTTGGTACTTTAGTGTCCACCTGCTTTTGATCACCTCCATCCTACAACACGACATCCTTGCTAGAGGTTGAGGATATGGTTCTGGTGTATTAAGGTTTCTTTAAGTTCTTGTTTGAGACAGAGTGTCCTGTAGCCTAGGCTAGAACTGACCTCCTGTTCTTCCTCCACCCCCGCTTCCTGCCCTGAGTGCTAGGGTTACAGGTGTGTGCCAACACATGCAGCCGTCTTTATGTTCTCCGTGAGATCATTTCCCACTCTACCTGAGGGCTTCTTTCTGAGATAAAACCTGCCACCCACCTTGAACGGACGTGATCTGCATCTATTCTAGGTGACTTCTTGGCAGGACCATCGATGAGATGCCATTGTCATGGTCAGTTCTGGTGGTGGCTGGCTCCAGGAGTGTGGCCTATGCTGGCACACAGGCCCTTCACGGGCTTCCAGGCTCTGTTCTTGCCCTTTTGAACTAATAACTTTTGAACAGGGGCTCTTCACACTAGATTATGTTGTTGGTCTGGCCTGACTTTTCCCCGGCTGCCTGTGAAGTCTCAACCTGAAATAATTCGCCGAGTTGCCAGAGACAATCTGATGAGCATTACTGGGGGGGGGTCCCCTGTCCTGAGGTACAGAGGGGGATCAGTAGAGTCCACATTGCTCTACTCCAAGGTTCCTGGTGACCATCTGCTCTGTAGCCTCTGCTTTAGCAAATCCCAAGTGGCAGCCTTAGGTGTGGTTTCTGCTAAAGAAGAATTCTCTCAGCTGGTGTAACAGGAGCCAGACTCCTGTCTGCCTGTCTCTTCCCTCTTTCAGCCTATAAGCTGAACATGAAAGGGATATTGAACACCTCAAAGCAGGAACTGAAGTCATTGCTCTGTATCAGCCCACTGACACAAATCTCTTCCAAATCACCCATCCCCACCCATCCTCTCAGACAAGTAAACTGTAAACTGGTCCTGGACCGTGTGCCTGACACCCCAGATGCACCAGGAATACATCAGTGAGAGAGATGGGCGATGGCCCTGTCCCCAAGAAAGCAATGGATGAAGTAAGCAAGTAACTCAATTACAGCTGTGTTAAGAAGGGGCATCTGATGAAAGATCTCAAGAGCTAAGGACCCATGGATTTCCCGAAGAGGAATATTCTCAGCAGAGGGTTAAATGAACCAAGGGACTGTGGGACTGGGAAAAGGTAATGCCTGGAGGAAGGCCATCTTGGAGGGCCTTGCGGGACTTGGCTTGCCCTAGGTGACACGGGAGCCATCAGAGCAGTTTGGAGAGGACACATGGCAGGATCTGTTTTCCAGGGATCTCTGTGATGGAAAACTGTAAAGACCGAGAGATGTTTGGGGAGGGGGGGAGGGAGAATACCACGCAAAAGCCCAGAGGTGACGTGTTCATTCCCTCCATGGAGGTAACCTCTGACTTCCCGTGATCCTCTGAAGAGCTATCCCCACGGTAACTTCTTCCCAGCTGTTTCTCAGGCCCTTTAGCATCTGTATCCAGATGCACCCAAGAAGGAGCGGGTCCCCAGGCCTGGCAGAACACCACTTCACTAGAGATGCTTTTAGAATACTTTGTTACATTCACCTGGGGATGCAGCTGGAGGCAGGGCTGGATCCCCACTCCTTAACTCCTACCCGGCCCTCTAATGCTTTCTCCAGGCTGCTCACTCAGCAGCTGCATCTGTACTGTTTGGTTCCCTGTGAGCTTGTGTTCCAACTGGTCCCTAGAGATATGAACTCAAGTTAGTAAAACACCTTTGCAGGCAGTAAAAGGTATGTCCCTCTGAGGTCAGAAAGCTCACTTGGCAAGAGTCCAAATGGATGTTTCCCAAAGTGCAAAGTGAACCTGAACGCGGGGCAGAAACCCAGGGCAAGGCTAAAGGTCTCAGGTAGTCAGGGCCGAAGGTATTAAAAGAAAGCTTGTCTGTGGTCTTCTCCAATGTCCCCCATTCCCACCCAACTCATTTCTTCCTTTGTTTTTTTTTTTTTTTTTTTCCTGGCAAGAACTCACCACATAGCCCAGGCTGGTCTAAATACACGATCCTCCTGCTTCTGCCTCTTAAGTGCTAGGACGATGGACATGCACCACAGTTTTACTGCCTTTAGGAACGAAAATGCGACATTTCACTCCAGTCCCAAATTGTCCAGGATCAAGTAAGAAATTTGTGACAGTGTTTTCCCAAATGGAGGCGACACCCCTAGTTGGGGATGCTTCTAGTTCTCCCCTTTCTCACTTGGCAACACTTTTCTGAGCACTAACATCTAAATTTCAGCAAGCTGTTCCAATAACTGTCTAGTAATTTCTCCAGACTCTTGCAAAAGCTCTCCTGGGCCTTCTGGAGCTTTGGTAACCTGCATTTCGCACCATCTTCAGGGACACTCAGAGCAGAGTGGGTCCCAGACCCAAAGTCAGAAAACTCACTGGGCTCTGTGGGCTCAGGAAGTCACTCAACCAACCACCCAGAGACTACATTTCCTTATCTGGAAAACACCCTCCTGCCTCACAGGGTATGGGTAAAAAAAATTATATGGATAAGAAAATTCTATGTCAACTATTCAGGTCATGCAACATTGCCCAGCCGCTCCAAAAGCTGACCCAGCTGTATATGCAATTGGAACCTTGAACTCCTCAGAATTTCCAAGAGCCAAGGGTGGATTAACTATTATAGACATTTTAGGGACCTCCCAACCATATCCTCATGTTTTTATTTTGTTTGTTTAAGAACACAGAAAGCCATGCTCCTGGGTCATACTGCTCATCAATGTATTTCATAACCTTAAGCAAAAAGTACTGACTCACAGGTCACAGCAGCAATGAACAGGAGGTAATGAATGCCACAGATTAGAATCAAGTAAGAAAAAGGAAGGAAAAACTCTAGTTAATTCCTGAATAAACAGTACTATAAAGTGACTGCTCTGTGGGGTTCTGGTAGAAGGGTAGCTAGCTCACTAATTAGTGCATTTGAAAACATTTTATGGGGGACCTGGGAGAGTGGCTAGTGAATAAAGTGCTTGCCCGTGTAAGCATGAGGACCTGAGTTCAAATCCTCAGAACTCCCGTAAAAGCATACACAGTAGCATGGACGTCTATAATTCTAGAGATACTGGAGCTGGAAGGCAGATTCAGAATCCCCAGAAGCATGACAGCTAGCTGGAATGTAAGGGGAAACCAAAGACCCTGCATTGGACACGACACAGAGTGGAAAGGGATGACATGACAGCAAAGCTTGTCCTCTCACCTCCACGTACACATTGTGACAGGCATGCACATCCACCCAACCCCACCCCACCTGTGTGACCATGGGGAGTCATGGGGAGTGTTTGCAGTGATGGGGAGTTAGGAAGACCGGCACACTGTGGGATCTTCAGACAGCTCTTTCTCATCAGGAACCCTTACCAAAACACCCTCCCAAGCAGTGCTGAAACAGACATAAAAGCATTGTTTGGGAGGATTTGGGGATACCTGCCAGGAGCAAAGTCTTTAAGATGCTCAAGTCTTATGAACAGGTCCTGAGGGCCTCACGCTCTTGAAATGCCAGGATGTGAGGAGCAGAGTGGTTTGCTGTGGAGAACATGGGGCCCTGGGGTTCTGTAGCCAGGGCCCAGCTTGGGCTCCAGTTTCATTGCTCCTGATTATTCACCTGTGAAAAGGAGCTCAGTGGTGAGTCAAATTGAGTGGGAGACAGGACACTGCGTGCAAGAGCGTCCCAAACACGCATGGCCAACACATCTCGAATTCTTAACTTAAGCCAAGTGCTGGGCAGTCACTTTTACATGAGTCATTTTATTAAATTTTCCAGTGACTCTGAGCCAGGCGCTAATCATACCTTCATGCATCAGGACAGCCTGAATCCAGGATAGGCTGAGGAACTTGATACTCAGGACCCTAGCCCACCCAAGTCCTGTTTGTCTCTTTTGAGGAACTTGGTACTCAGGACCCTAGCCCACCCAAGTCCTGCTTGTCTCTTTCTTATTGTTATTTTTGCAGTGCTGAGGATTGACCTCTGGGCTTTGTACAGGCCAGGCAAGTACTTTCCCACCAAGCCACACCTCCAGCCTCTTGTTCTTATTTCTTAAAAATATGTTCTTTTGATTACAAATGCCCAAGTATGAGAATATTTCCCCAACAGCCACAGATCCTTAAAAGGATGTTTTACCCCAGGAATTTAACACGGATTTTTCTCTTAGGTGTTTGATTATGTGCGCCGGCTCTGCAGAGGAGGGAGGTTCCCTTGGCTAAAATTTAGTTTATTACAAGGTAATAAGCTGCTTCACAGCTCAATATCTGTCTTCAAAAACACTTAGTGAAAAAGCCTCTTATTCTCTTCATTGTGCAGAAGAGAGGACTGGGGCACAGA
Source organism: Phyllotis vaccarum (assembly GCA_033318265.1). Classification (NCBI taxonomy): domain Eukaryota; kingdom Metazoa; phylum Chordata; class Mammalia; order Rodentia; family Cricetidae; genus Phyllotis; species Phyllotis vaccarum. The sequence goes on from JARWLC010000003.1 coordinate 82,491,835, forward strand.
AACATTAAGGGATATGTCTAAAGTCACACAACTGATAAATGGATGAACTGGGATTCAGCTCTTTACTACTGCCATGACTCTGTCTCCCCAATAGGAACTCAGCAAAAGAGGCACTGCATTCCCTCTGCCCCTCTAAATGGTCCAGGCTTCAGAAAGGTCTCAAAAACACATCTCTACACACACATCAAAACTGTGACCCATATCCAAATGGTCTGCTTTCTGGGAGATCACAAGGAGAAAATTGGACAGGTTGTGGTCATGCTATAGCTTTTGTCACAGAAGCAAAGACCCAAACCATTTTATTAGCATAATCCTTTGCTAGAAACAGCTTCTTTAGCAGGGATATTCTTGAACCTTTACTTTTGGACTATAATAAAAAATGCTTGATGACAAATTTGACCTTGGGATGTCATTTACTGAAGGTCTGCTCAGGTACTCAGAGTCAAAATTGTGGCTTTTGTTTGAGAAGTGATTGCTCAACTTTCCCTACTAAACTGATGCTAGTCTTTGAGCATCCTCTGAGGGACCTTCCGGTGATTACTAGGACTGCCATTGTGAGGATGGACTGCATACTTACAGAACTCAGGGTCACTTTATTAAGAGATATTACGCTTCACAGAGGAGTTAGATGACATATCATTGAAGATAATCAAGGTCCTCACTTTGTCCCACAGCCAGCACACCTAGATTTAGATGGTAGATGTGTTGTACAAGCAGGGCAAGCCGAGGGTGTTTCAGCATCTCCTGGTGGATGGATCCCTCTGAAGTTAGTACAAGTCCTGCCTGCCAAGATGCAGCCATAGCGTGTGAGCGAAGGGCATCATTTGTCTTGGTCTTTAGTGTGCACTGCCCAAATCTCTGCAGAATGCTAAAGACTGCAGCTCTCTGGGATTCTCAGAGTAAGAAGCTTTTGAAATTCACTTCACATATTAATATCCAGCTTTTCTAAGACCATGTGCCAAAGCAGCTTGCCCTAAGACTCACCTGCTCACCACAGAGTTATCAGACATAGGAGATCCTGAAGTTCAGTATCCAAGGAGACCATGTGTGGGGAAGGGTCCCCTGCTATAGAGATCCTAGTTGACTATGAAAAGTTAGTTCTTGGAGCAAGGCCAAGGTAGGACTGGGAAAAGTGGGAAAGCAGAGGTCACCTAGGGTGGGCACCTAAATCTGAGACAGGCATCAGGAAACTGTGATTCATTTTCCTCTTTCTAGGGCCTTGGGTCATGCAGCAACTTTCCTTAACACTAATCAGGGCTGTTGCATAGAGATATCTGGACCCCTTCTCGTGGGCCAGCAGCAGCTGTATAAGGGATTGGGCTTTAGATTGAGGCCTCTCCCTCCTCATTGTAGTGGACAGTATGCTGGGATTTTATCTGTGCGTGAGAGCTAAAAGTCTAGGTGTCTGCTTTCTGGGCCATTGTGGCGACGGACAGTTGGGTTCACTCATTCTTCCGGTATGTGGGAGTTTCCATTCTTCCTTCTGCATTCAGCTTTGTATTCCAACAGCAGCCACCACCACCTCAGGCCTTTTCCCCATTTACTTTGTCTAAGCATTTTTCTTTCTGTGATGGTGGTGATAGGTCACCGAGTTTCCAGATGCCAAACCCACGCTCTCCCACTGGTTGCTGAATTTGACCTATGCCTTTGTTCACTCCTAGCATGCTGATGCTGAGAACTTCCTAAGGCTTGTGCTTCTGTGTCAGCCAAGTCATGAGTGATTTTATTCCCCTCTTGGTGGCTTTTGGTGGCCAAATGACTACCCTCTGGAGAACAGCCACAGAAGAGCACATGAGGAAGGGACTTTATCCCTTGGAACCTCTTCATTTTCCCTCTCTTTAGGCAGCCTGGATGAAAATGGGATATCTCTCAGTCAATAAAGAATCCTGTGGGCTTTGGGGATTACAAATCCCTTTGGGAATCTTATATGTATGTGTTCTGTCTTGAGAAATGGACACAGGGCATTCTTCAGGCGCTTCCAGAATCCCATGCTAAAAACTTTAGTTGAGAGGTTAACAGTTCTTTGGTTGAATTAGCAACCCTACTTTGCTTGCTTAACCCGAATGGAGCTTACAATGAAACTGGTTAATAGTAATCTCAATTTTTGCTCCTTTGTAGCATAACAATGGCTCAAAAAGTAAACAATGATGCTTTTATATAAAATTTTTTCAAGATACTTTGTGTGAAGAAGTTGAATAACGCACAAACATAGTTTCCTTACATCTTATTTCTTCATATCTTATTTTCTGACTTATTTATGCCACAGATGGGACAAAAAAAATCTTTATTTTTTTAAGATGGAGTCATTGTGGCATAGTGGAAAGAAATCTGAATTTTAGTCATGATTCTGGCCAGCTACCAACTTTGGGAGATTCTAGTCTCTCTGGGCTTCTTTTTTCCTTATCTGTAAAGTAAGGAAGTTGGACTAGATCAAAGGCAGTCTGGAAATCTGCAGCCTGGTGAGAGAAATCCAGCTCATAGTCTAGTTCTGTACAGAATGCTTTACTGGCGAACAGCACACTTGTTCATTTCTGCATTATCTACAGGGACTGATGGGTCAAATGGTCAGGTTGAATAACTGACAGAATCCATAGCACCAGCAAAAGCTGCTGAAATATTTACTATTGACTTTTCCAGAGATTTCCCAAGTTGTTTTGACTGAGGGAATATGAGCACCCCATTACTTTCTTCTGCTATTCTGCAATCCCAAGAGGCAAAGGAAATGTTACCCAGCTCTCTGCTGAAGCTCATGTGGAACAGAAGTGAATGAGGGGAATATTATCTCGCTTCATACACTGTCTTGGAATAGAATGAATGTAGGGAACCTTATTGAGTCCACTATGGAAACTCACATGGAATGGACGTAAATAGGGGAACATTGCTTAGCCCACTTCATGGGCTGATGGGGAATGGAAGTCAGTGGGGGAGTAGCCTAAGATTATTATTTGCACCATGTTGAAGCCATTCCCTCAATGGAGTCTATGCTCAATGCTAGTAAAGAGTAAAGGGAAGCTTCTTAACCCTATTAGACTTGATGTGCACACGAAACAGGGTTGGAATTCAGACATGCTGCGGCTCGGAACAGCCTTCTTTTGCTGAGGCTTTACAGGGAGTTTCTCTGGTACTGTATATTAATAAAGATAGTGAGAGATAGCATATGCATTGCTTTCTCTAGCTCAGATCTTGTTTTGAAATTAATCAAGGCCTTAAATAACCAAGAAAGGTGTGCAGGCCTCTGGTGGGGAAAGCCCATGAAGTGTCCACTTGAGAGGAATTTTCTGAACTGAGCCTTCCACAGATTGACACATTTTAATGATCTATATTATTCAAACCACACTTTCTAAACAGCAGGAGCTGGGAAGTCATTGTGTCACAAGAGTATTGCTACAGTGCCAGGCATCTCAGGGTGTAGGGGTTTTAAGTCAGCCTTCAACAGTCTCATTGCATTGGAATGCTTATTAAAATTGCTTTTTCTGTCCCTCTACATTCTTTACATGGAAGAAGAGGTTACTTGAACTCATCATCATAAAGATTTTCTTTCTGAAAGGGATATAGTCCAAAGGGTGGAGCCTCTCCATGGAGTGCTAGAAAGAGAGATAGAGGATAGTCCTGTTGGTGCCCAGACTCCCAGCCCAGGGCAGTAACTCTTCCGGTCTTTCCATCCATTAAGCTATTGCCTCTCCTTTGTCTTCCAATGGTATCACTGTGTCCTGCCATTTTATTTATTTATTTTTTTTTAAATTTGAGTTCAAGGTAAATAACTTATGTCATGGTGTTTTTTTTCTAAGCTGACATTTAAAAATGCTTGTATGCAGCTTATAAAAATCTGACCCTTCTGCTATTTTGTTTGGTAGTGATGAATGGAACACATTGCTCCAAGAAAACTTAACGATGAAGGACAAAGTATTTAAATTCCTCTTCATTTTTAATCAATGGAAACTGAACACCTCCAGCCTGGCAGTAAGATTCCTCAGAGATGGGACCAGAATGGGGAGAATGGAAACCCAAGATCTCTAATGGTACCCAACCTGGATGGTGAGAAGAATGGAGAAGTAAGTGATTCCTAGAGAGTGATAGATGTGGACTTGGTACATCAGCCCAACAGGACACAGACTCTAGTTTTGACAATTGGAGAGAGTCTTTGATCAGCCCCACAGTTACTGATCCTGCTTGAAAACCCAGAGTTTCTTTCCTAAAGTGGTGGAGATTTGGCCTCCTTGTGTACAGTTTCACTTTCTGCTTTGTTTCTGGAAGAATCCAAGCACCCTTTCATGCATCTTTCCTCGTGTGGCTCCACCATCTTCCTGGCTGAATTAATTCCTCCCTCCAGGAATTAGGCCTTACAATTTCTCTCTCTTGCCAAGACTCCTAATCTAATGACCCCTTCCCCGTGCTCTGACTCCATCCTCCACTCCTCCTGTGTTAGTCCTACACTGACCCTCATTGTGGCTGGAAACATTCTTTCTCTATTGCCACTGGGACAAAATGATCTAGAGGCATTGTCTACGAAGGGGACCTATTACTTCCCACAGCTAGCTGGGAGGGGAAGGGGGGAAGAGGAAAGGGGGAGGGGGAGAAAGAATTGGGGATTGTTATGTAGCTAGGATGTGGCCCTTATAAGCTTCCTGGAACTGACATCACCCTTGCCTGCAGCTGAATTCTGTTGCTTTTTCCATTCCAGATACATTTCATTGCTGTGTTTCAGGGCTGGAAAGGCTGGTCTTTCAGCCTGCTATGAAGAACTTAGTCCCAAGGTCTATCTCTGTGTGAGTCTGCATTCTAATTTTGTTCTACTGTTTATGTTGTCTTATTCAACTTCCTGGTCTAAACTCCATAGAGTTAGTTCACCGTTAGCCTGACAGAGTTGACATACTTTCTAAAATAAGAGCTGACAATTTCCAAAGTACAAACATCAGATTTAAGAATGTCCTTAACACCCAAAAGGCTGCTCCTTTATGCTCCTGGGTGGCATTGTCAGAACTGCCAAGGCAATGTCTCTTTGCCACCAAGCTTTAGCAACTGGGCAGTTCTTCCCACCAGGAACAAGCATGACTATTTTCCTAGGAAACCGTTGCAGGTGGTGGTCCAGTTGCAGACCGTCCCACAGAGGTGCATCTAGTGGATGATTCATGCAGCTGAGCAACGGAGAAGAAAAGAGTTTCGCCCATGTAGAGTTTGCTTGTTGAGGTAAAGCCGCACAGCAGCATCACAGTGGTTCTGTGGGAAACTGTTTGCTTTCGCTTCCAAAAACTGATTTACAAACAAATACACTTTGGAAGGAAAAGCCGGTCTAAATTTAGAGCCTCCTAGGTCAGCTCTAGTTTTTAGTATGTATTTTTTCCTTCATTAACACAAGTCATCTGGGGACAGTGTTATTGAAGCAGCCAGGTGAAACTCAGGGACTGTCACCTGTCTGGTGTAAGTCACACGGGTGTACTGGGGTCCGGAAAGAGGCTTTTATGGCCAGAGAGAAGGTTTTGATTTCAACTGGGCTGATTTTTCTCAAGTGTTCTTAAATGCAGTCAATGCTCTCTGCACATGCAGAAAGAAGCTCAGATTAGTAAGGAAATCCTTCCTCTTTGCCTTCACAACCATCCACTTTGTTGTCTTTCTTTGGAAAAGAAATAATACCACAAGCCCAGATTTCCAAATTGGTAAATCACAGAGTGAACCTCTCAGGCAGTGGTCTTCAGCCTTCTTCATGCTGTGACGCTTTAATGCAGTTCCTGATGTTGTGGTGACCCCCCAACAATAAAATTAGTTTGTTGCTACTTTATAACTATAAATTTGCTATTGTTATGAACTTTGGTGTGAACATCTGCTATGCAACCCCAAAGGACTTGTGATCCATAGGTTGAGAACCACTGCTCTACAGTAAAATGGCGTTAACGGGTGTAGGGTTCACCTAGAACTCTTCACTCCTGTAAAAATCCTATAGAAGCTGAGGTGCCCTGATAAGGACATGGGCTTAGTCCTTCTGGTCTGCTCACCTAAAGGACAGAGTGATTTCTCTTGAGTCTAATTAATCATTAGTAAAAGGGTTTCCTGATAAGCACGGCTCTCAGGATGCATGCCCGGCTTTTGGGCCAGGTGCCCTAGGGTCCTTGCTGTCTAGGCCAAGATCCCACCACACAGTCAAGGTATGCCTTCCTGTCTTCCACTGACATTGGAGCTCTTTTGTTCACAGGGCTTGTAAGTTGCATTTTATTAGTAATAATGACTAGTAGAGAGGGCATTTTTTCGTTCTTAATGACCAGCTGCAGGAACTGTGGGCCAGAGGCAATGCATATACTATGCTATTAAACTCTAAGATTTGAAAATGTAAAGAAAAATAATCACCTTCTTATGCATGTTACCATGGATACCAAGTTTTGTTTATAATTTTCACCTTTTCTTAGAGATTAAAGTCCAGTTTAGTAACCAGTAGGGAAGGGGCCCTTCAACCTCAATTTCCAACTGCTGTATAATGCTTGACATTACCTGGTATGCGTGTTTCTTTAAGAAGCTACTACTCACCCCCAAAATAGGATGTGGATTGCCATAGTAAATATTCATATTTCATTGGACAGTTTATCAATCAGTCTTTAAAATCAGCTAAGCCCATAGATGCCCACATTCTAGTCCCCTGGGGTGGCAGGAACTTTCATATCATTCTTTGACCTAAAGAATGATCTACTTTTCAGCTTTCAGATTGTATGCACATATTTTATGCATTATGTATTAGTGCCAGAAATACTTTTTCAATCGGATCTATTATTACAGTGCATAGCTCAGAGATTAACTTTTAAGGATGAGGAAGAATATGCCCAGAGAATTACCTAATACTCCATAATTCACATAACAACTATTTGTTCCACATGTTTCTGAACTTGGGATAACTTCTTTTCAGACTCTTATGGAAAAGCCGGAGTCCATTAATTTCACATCACTGCAAAAATGTTGGCTCAAATTTATATGACTAACTTTTATTTGTTATCATCTATTCTAGGGATAAAGGCTTTTGAAGGAAATTTTTAGGAAATGTCATCCAGAATTTTAAACTTACTCCTGTAAATATTTTTCTAGTTATTGGCTTTATGTTTCTTTATCATAATAAAAGAGTAATACAGCAGGTTTTATCAAATGTGTAATACAGAAACACCATTCATTTGTCTGAGTGTCTTTGAAGTGAGTTGAGCTCTATGATGAGTCAGATCACAGAAGCAAGCAAATGAAGAGGCCTGCTCAGGAGTCAGAGATATAAGCTCCACCTCCACACCTTCACGACATATGCAGCACGAGATGTATGAAGAGATGCACTGAGTGCAAACCAACGCCGTAGCAACTCTAAGGATTCAGGGAGGTATCTCAAAAGAAGTGGCATTTATTTTCTATGTAAACCCTACAGTAGAATACACAAGTATATGATTATTATTATCTTGCTTACTTAGGTATTTTTCTTCTTTGTGTGTGTGTGTGTCTGTGAATATGAGACAGAGATCTGTGCATGTGCATGCACTTGTGTGTGTGTCTGTGAATATGAGACAGAGATCTGTGCATGTGCATGCACGTGTGTGTGTGTGTGTGTGTGTGTGTGTGTGTGTGTGTGTACACGCATGTTCATGTATCAGAGGCCAGAAAATGTCCTTCCTCTCTTTTCACCTTATTCCCATGAGACAGGGTCTCTCAATGAAACTAAAGCTTACTGTTTTGGCTAGGCTGGCTGGCCAGTCAGCTTCTGGGATCCTCATATCTCCCCTCTCAACACTGGGATTAGAGACAGACGTGGCTTTTATGTGGGTGCTGAAGATTTAAACTCAGGGCCTTGTGTTTTTAGAGCAAGCTCTCTTACCCACAGATACATCTCTCTAGCCCCTCTTAACTATTCTTCTATTAAAGTACAAAGACGGACACATTTCCACAAAATATTAAAATAGAAAAATCTCACAGTAGGTTTTAAGCTCATTCTATACTTCTCTCATCTAATCACACATAACTTCAAGCAGCACTAAAATCCCATAAAGAACCAAGTCTTGACATCATTGTGACAGGCCACACTGACACAGTGGCAGTGGCATCAGAAAGACCATTGGTTAAAGCAGATGGCCACAGCGGGGCTGACTTCCCTGTTGACATTCAATGCTGCGAACACACCATTTTCTGTCTTTAGGGAAGTACATGGGGGAAAATCCTGATACTTTTCTTTGTGTTATTTTTACCTATAGACAGCCAAGTCATACTTTGTGCCAGTGTGATTTATGTAGGTCTTTAGCATCACACGCTGAAAGCTCACATTATGAGTAGGAGGAAATAAAAGGACCAGGGAAGATGATTGGATCTTGTGGGTTTGACCTTTAGAGATACAGTTGTCATATTATATAGCCACAGAGATGAGCTACCATGAACTCAAAGTGTCTAGGTAATATCCAGTAGGTCTCTGAGGTTACAGAAAGTAGACTCTTACCTGGAACAGAAGGTCTGGCTAGGGAGCCCAGAGAACTTAGGTTAAAAGGATATGGGCAGAAAGGGGAACAGATGACAAATGGCCTTGCCATTAGCTTGAAATGCAGATGCGTTTATGAATTCCTACTATTTTAAAGGCCATACAGCCATCATCTCCTGATTACTTCCCTTAATGCTGACACTCATCCTAAATGACCCTCACTCGATAGCACACACTCCATACTCCTGAAATAACATGAATGGACAACAAACAGTCTCACATGTTTACATCTTTGACATTGGTGCTCTGCGAGGCAAGCATTTTTGCCTAGCCACAAGGTCTTCTTGCGTGCTTAGAGTCTAGCATGGAACCTGGGGAAGCAATTATTGACTCTGCCAACAGAAACAGAGGTTCAGCCTCACACCACCACTGTCCTAGAGGCACAGAAACACCAGTGAAAAGAAAGAACATGTGTGTGGTTGCATAACTCTTGCACTAGAAAGAGAAGCACTCTAGATTCTTACAGAGACCGAACATAAAGGATTGAGGAAGAATCTTGTGACCCACATAAAGAGAAAAGCCTTAAATCTGAATCAGCTTTCAGCTTGGGGCCACTTGCTCTTCCACCTACAAACATGTGTAGCTAAATCTGGTCTGACAAGAGGAAAGAGCCCAAGAAAACAGCCATTAAATGGCTAATCAGGGTTGCAAATGACAAAGTAAAGTACTGTGATTTGGATACCCTCTTTCGGTCTCCCCAACCCTTATGCTGAAATGGAAGAAGCAGGACTGTGAATTGCTTAAGGTGGTTAGGTTGCATATCTTGGACTGAACTCCTGATAAAATCTTGAGCTCAGCTCAATTTTTTTTCCTGCTTTACATGCTTCCTTACTGTGACGTCTTCCACCATACTGCGACACTAAGGAAGGCCCCCTCCACAGTCAAATGCCAGATGCTTAGACTCCTCTGTCACCAGAGCTATAACTAAATCCCTGTCCCTTCTAAGTTACTCAGCCACAGGCATTCTGTTACAGCAACGGAAAATGGGCTATTGAACAGAGACAGTTACTTAAAATTCTCTGAACATAGCTTTTTTAATAAAACATTTCAGGGGAAATTTAAATAGTTTCAAAGGGAAGAGGAAAAAATACTCCCACAAATACTCTGACATCCAACCATGTGTTGATAAGATAAACACAAAACGTGAGCAATAGCCTCATAGACCAGCTCCCCCAGCCTAGGCTAAATCAGCTGTGAATGCAGCCTGTGGGAGACAACCTAACCTACTTAATAAAGCGCATAGCTCAGAGAACATGTGTTCTGAGTCAGACTCTCACAGGGTCTGGGCTGAATCACTTGCCCGTGCTGTCTGGTTCTCTGTGCCTCCATGCCCCTGCCTCTTAGGCCCTCCACAAAGAAGGCATGATGAGCATGGCTAGAAAACAAGGGGTTCGTTCCGGCTGGATTTTGGTATCAGAGACTAATGACACTGACAGAATCACCCAGCCAGGAAGGATGGAGCTGTGGAATGAATGTGGAAAGGGAGAAACGATCGGCTGTATTTGAGGTGTGGCCTTCTGGGGACCACATGCTATGACAGCATTCTAAGATCAGTTAGCTTACACGATCTTCTGGGAAAACAGGGAGGGAGCTAAATTAAAGTAGAAAAGCAAGGTCATCTGCTTTGTATAAATCACCTGTAAACAGGCTCCTTCATTCTTCACATACGTCAAAAGTCAAGGTGTACCTACCCAGCTTCCACTGGGCTGTGTGCCTGGGGGATTCGTATGAACCCACTGGAAAGGCTTCCTGAGCTATATCCTCACATCAGTAACTTCAGGTCATGAAAAACATTCTCTTAAATATGTGCATGTATTTATATTTGTGTGTAAAAGAAGAACTGTGGGAATCACGTTGTTCCTTTCGCCACATGGGTCTAGGAATAAGACCCAGGTCGTCAGACTTGGCAGCAAGCACCTTTATCTGCTAAGCCTGCCCCCCAAAAGAATTCCCTTCCCAGTGGCTCAGGGTATAGTCTCATACGTGGGAGGAGAAGCAGACTACAGGTCCAGCGAAGCAGACATGTGACAAAGCAGATAACAAGGTAGATGTTGACACTTCCTTTTGCTTTGTCAAAATAATATTTTATTCATTATTTGAAAATTTCATACATTTATACAATGTATTTTGATCATAGCCACCTATTAGTACCTCTCTCCAAATGCCCTCATGCTCCCAGCTGTCTCGCTGTCTACTTCATGTCCTTGTTTATTTGTCAGGTTTATATTTATTGTCACACATGTGTTTGTATATGTTTGCATACGTGCGTTTGGTGTGCTTTCTGAGGCCTAAAGAGGTTCAGAGGTGGAGTGTCAGGTCCTCTGGGGCTGGAATTATAGACAATTGAGAGCCTGATGTGGGTGCTGGAAACAGAACTTGGGTCCTCTACAAAAGGAGCAAATGCTCTTAACTGCTGAGCCTTTGCTGTTTCCTGCTAATCAGCCTGAGTACAGTTAGTGCTGCCCATACGTGTGTGAGTGTGGGGCTGTCCACTGGGCTGTGAGTAACCTACAAGTGACCATATTCCTGAAGGAGAGTGAGTCTCCCTTCTTCAGCAGCCACCAACTGCCAAGAGTGCCCCCCTTCCAATCTGTAACTTTGACTGGCTTGATCTTACGTAGATCTTGTGAAGGTAATCACGTTCCAGTGAGTTGATACATGTAACAACCCCAGCCTGACCAGGAGTCAGCATTCACCGCTCTCTCCTCCACACCCACTAGCTCCCACATGCTTTCTGCTTTGTAGTGTTCTTGAGCCTCGAATGGGGGGAGGCTGCTGTAGATGACTCATCCCCAGATGAGCACTCACAGCTTCTCATTCTCATCTTTTGGACCAGTTATGAGTCTCTGCATTAAGAACTACCCATTGTGCAAAGACATGTCTCTAACCCAAGCTGAGGAAAACACAGATCTATGATCGTAAATATAGGTATTTAGAGGGCAGTTTGACAACATGAACATATATCAAAACAACGATAGTAGGTTTCTCCTCCTGCCCCGAAGGGCCTGTGATCTGTTCAGTTATAGGATGTTAACCAGATTTGTAGTACCGGGCATGCAATTCCCTCCTGTGGAGCTGGCCTCATATCCAATCAGAAGGAGGTCAGCAAATATCTTAATACTTATGGCACTATTGCATCAGTGGGCACATCCTGCCTCATAGGCCAGTATTAGGGCATGCAGAGTTAGGCACTGGGTAAAACTCTTGATAACTTTTCCTCCCCAGAAGCCTGCTTAAGTACTGCATAGCACTGCATAACACTATACAACATTGCATATCACGGCATAGCACCACTACAGAGGCTAACTAGCAGGGAGAGAGCTCCCCGGTTAGTTGAGGTTGATTTTTCTGTCCTTTATCCAAAGTGAATGTTGTCTCTGGCAATAGACTCATCATTACTTATAGAGGATAAACAAAGCAATGGCAATAGCTTGGGTGGCCTGGGTGCCTGTGGGGCTTTTCTGACCCATTATTAGTTCATTATTAGTAGAGAGGCATCCCATGCCTGGCATTGAGACTTTCATTTAATAACCCCATCTTCTGGGAAACACCATTGTCCACCTCTGCAGGATACTTCTGTTCAAACTCCATTTTTTAAATATATTATAATTTTAATTAGATATCAAACTAGTGGTTTCCATAACATTTCTTCATATGTTGACTTCTGACTTTAGGAAGCTGTTGTTGTATAAATATGAAATGAAAGATCCACCAAATGGGTAAATTCAAACGATGATTCTAAGTTTTTACAGTTGCCTGTGGAGTGCGGAGCTCAGCTCATATCTGAATTATTAAATATCTTCTGTTTTAGTGCAGCCCAGTTAAAAATGATTGGGCCAAAAAGCAAGCCAGGCATATAAAGCAAGCACAAAGATTTAAGATTCTGGAAATAAAACTATGAATCCACAAATTCTCATAAAAATTCTGAACATGAGTCAAAACACCGAGGAGGCTTTGCATCTGCTAGGCTCTGAGACAGCGCCTTCTCTTGTATGCAGTGACGGAGGATGGAAACCAGGCTTGGAAGTCTAGAATCTGACGAGGGATGTGCCCACGATGAATGCATGCAGGAGCTTACATGTCTGTGTACTTGGTCAAAACCAGTCCTCAGCTAACAAGATCCTCACTACGTATCAATAAAATGGATTATTTTTATAAATGATTATTTTTATAAGTGATTATTTTTATAAGTGATTATTATTTTTATAATCAGCATTTTTCTTGGTTTTATCAGCCTGGAAACATAAATCACCACACTTGTTATTGATTCACATTTCATAGGCTTTTGAGAGTCATGTTCCCAGGGTGTGCTCTTGGGACACCAGTAAGGTATCAGTGTATAAGGAAGCCTGCCACCAAACCTGTCAATTCTGTTTTGTAATGTGATCTTGGGGCTCTGAGGTGTGTGGGATTGAGTTCTCTGCTGGGTTTTCCCCCTAAGATGTTATATGTAAATATAAAAAATTAAATATATATATTAAAAAACCTTAACCACCATCTTTTGTTGAAAAAGAAAAAAGATATCGCTGCTGTATTACCACATGGGGGAAGAAGAAATAGACTCCAGCAAGATGTCCTCTGATGTCCACACATGCACCATGGCATGCATGCTTCTAATCTCATACATTCAAAATAAGTAAGTAAGTAAATAAGTAAATAAATGAATAAATGAATGAATGTCATTAAAATTTTTCAAAAGTGCTCTTTGTATCAGTATCTGATGAAGAGAAATTGGTAACCAGAATGAAGTAGCGGGGACCTTAACATGTAATGTGTTCCCAGCAAAAAGATCCAGCCAATCCCCAGGGCGCCTCTGAGAGCTGCTCCAAATCTGTTCTAGCAGGTCACAGCTTTCCACTTTAACATCAGCCATTTGAAGCAGGTTCCTCCTGGCAGATGTGACCTCCACAACAGATGTTATGCTTTAAGGAGGCAAAGCCCATAGACTAATAGCCAAGAGCCATCTTCAGCCTGCACTCAGCGTGTGGGGAAAAAGACCTTCGTTCCTAGACAGGAATCCTCCTGAGTAGGAATCTGGGCAGTGCATCAAAGCACAGCTTCAGTCCGCCCTCTACGGCGCTGGACATGCCTCTTCTTTGGGTTTTTAATCAAAAGCTTCTCAAGCAGTGAGCCTGTGCTCCCCCTGGAACAGAAGAACAAGGCTAGAGTGATGTGGCAGATCCCAAGGTACCAACAGATATTCACCCTCCTTCTTATCTGTTGAGGATTCTCCCCAGCGGCAACAAATACCACTTCTGATGTTTTCTAAGCAGCAAGAATGGCTAATTCCTTAGTGGGGAGTCTCTTACCTTTCTGTTTTTCTCAACCTATAGTCTTCATTTCTTCCAAAATTGAGGGATGGACCAAAAACCCTAAGCAGATCCCTCAGGTTTTGTATTCCTCTGCCTGCTGATCAAATTCAATGATGATCCCTCCCAATGTGGCCACCCCTTTTCTTTGCCAGTTGGTCCCTTGGAACAAGGAGCATAGCCAAAGGTATAGTTCACTGGACTGCCACTGGATGTTTAACCAGAAATATTCCTGTCTTAGGAATGAGAGCCTTGGAAGTCACACAGATTAGTCCTGAGGGTTTTCAGCTATTTCACTGGGGAAGTTTGGGAGGTCAAACTTCCAGTTCCCACTCTTTTGTTCCTAGACTCTTGGGTTTTAACTACCATATAGAGGTTTTGATTTAAGGTGACCTCTCAAAGAATCACTGTGAATTACACTATCAATGAAAGTCCCCATCAGGCCTGTCTATACCCTTGTCCTCTGACTGAAGACTGATCAAGGGCCTAGCATGTGACTGAAGCAGCTGGAGTCCACTGGCACATGTATTCCAACAGTTTCTTTGATAAAAAAGCGGGTTCCTGACCTTTATGCAATAGTCTACAGAGCTAAGGAAAGTGGATTTAATGTCACAGAAGTCCTAAGATGGTGGTTCTGACCAAAATGCTAAGGTCCATGTCTTACCTACTGCTCTATTGCTGTGAAGAGATGGCATGACCACTGCAACTCTTAGAAAAGAAAACATTTTATTGGGGCTTGCTTGCAGTTTCAAGGTAGAGAGCATGGCTGTAAACACCCCTGACTGCTGCATCCATATGAACAGTTATGATGTGGCTGGCTAGAGTAAGGACATTTCCCCCGAGCCAAGATAATAACTTAAAAGGACCAATACTTGAGGGTAGTTTTTCCTGAAGCTTTCTCAGTGGCTGAAAAATAATGAGTGCTTCTCTCCTGGTGGGTTTGGAAGATCTAACACAATGACCTTGATTCCAGCTGTTCAATGTGTCTCTCTCCTCTGAAATTCTTCCTTTATTTCTGTCCATTTCTAGACCTGAGTGTGTAGCATGACTGAGTTTCCAGCTATTCTTCTCAGACCTGCCCCGCACTCCCTTATTGGTGCCCTGTGTCTGTTAGACCATCGAAGGGGAGGGAGCTACCCCATGGTGCTGCTTAGTTCCTAGTATACTTCAGATAAACCCTCGAGGCCCTCCATGCCTGACCTTGTACCTTCTACAGACCATGAGGGTGGCCCAGAGAAGAGCCCATTAGGATGGGCTCATGATGATCCCTCGCAGACATGCCCACAGACCCATCTGTTAGAGATAGTTTCTCAACTGAGGCTTTTCTTCTTAGCTGGCTCTGGGTTCTATTACATTGACAATTAATGCTGACCAGGATAGCTGCCAATCACCAGGCAAGCCAACGGAGCTGATCTGAGAGGGGCCCTGCGAGCAGGACCGTGTCACCATCCCCACGAACCTGGAGCTAGCTGGTTCCAAGGGCACCATGGGTAGATGGTAAAAAGTTGAAGAGGCAAAGCCTATTAGGAGGTCTTTATGTCACTGGGGTGTGTTCTCCAAGGGGACTGTGGGGCTCCAACCTTAGCCCTTTCCTTCTTCAGTTATCTCTGACATTGTGTTACAGTGTCAGGAAGCTTATTCCACCTGCGAATTAATAATATACATAACTGGATAGAGACCCACACAGCAAAATGAAGGGTACATTTATTGACATTTACTAAATTGACTTATATGGGGGAGGGGGTGAAGGCAGACCCTATGACTCCCTTTCATTAAAAAAGTTTTTTTTTTTTTTTTAAAAAAAGCAAACAACAACAAACTTGAACTTATCCTGGCCTCCTCCTAGATGGCAGATCCTGAGACAAAAGCCCCCCGTGCAAATATTTACGGGGAAGTGTGGCCCAGAGAGTGGGAGCAGGAGACAAGAGGACAGAGCACAGAAAGCTGGAAAACCACTATGAAGATGAGTTACGAAGTTGGACAGTGCTCCTGGCAGGGGGTTCCTGGCTCTTTAAGAGCTGCCTGAGGGACTATATGAAAGATGCTTCAGAACTGTCTGCCTCCAGGAAAAAAGGAAAGCATGTATCCAGGAGCACTCGTGTAGCATCTGCCAAAGCATTGCCTCTACAATGTTTCCTGAGACAGACAATGCACAAGCCCACAAGGGAAGATTCTGGAAGTGTCCAGCATACTGGGGCACAGGGTGGGATCCCAGAGGGCTGTGCATGCAGGAAGCTGCTGAGAGAAACAGAAGAGACACAAAAACACCAAGGTGGTACCCAAGAGGTTTTCAGTATGTGTACTTCCTGTTCTGAAAGCATTCTTTAGAATCTTTAGAACATTAACAATTACTAGCCTCTTGGTAGTAATTCTTCAGTAAGAGTTAAATGACGTCACAATACCTGTGGCCAGCATTGTGTTCACCACTGAATTTACCTAAGAGCACAAAAAAGATTTGATAAGGATATGATTTGGTTCATATGTTAAAGTTTGAATACAGGAATATGTCTGAAAAGAGATTTGCTCCAAGCATCTAAGTAAGTAAACTCAGCCCAAGTTAACCCCTTGCACAAGAAATAAAGAGTCTAAGGAATTAAGCCCTTTGTTCTAAACGCATGGTTAAGAAGCCATTTCCACACTCATTTTCAAGGCACCTTTGGTTTTCTAGAAGCTGAAGGTTTTCATGTGCAATTTCAAGCAATGTGAATTTTCATATTGTTCTCTGACTGGGAACTCCTGAATTGATTTTTTTTTCCTTATAAGAATCTAGTACTGATTCTTTTATGTCCAAACTGAGTGGCATTAACCAGGAAGAATCCTATTTAATCTTTCGCTGAATGCAGGCCTTTACTGTTGAACAGAATGTGGTCGCAGATCATAAACCTGTTGCTGGAGAAGATGACCACTGGCCACTCAGCAGTCCTAAAAGACTCCAGTCTACGGCTGCTCTGTCCTCTTTGAGAAGAAGCTACAATGAAATCCCACCCTATACTTGGAAGAAGATCTCAGAAGTTCTGTGAAGAAGGCAGAACTCCTCTAGCTGGGGAAACTATCAGGGTAGTACCAACGTGACTTTACTGGAGCTCAGAGGCAACCAGCAGACAAGAGCTGGTCCCCAGACCAAGAGCCCTTTGTGGGTTCCTCACCATCCCTGCCAAGTGTAACGGCACAAATGAACCTTCTGGAAGTTGAGCATTTAACTGTAATACATAGTAGCATTTAAATAAATTTATAACCATCATGAGAATTCTCAATAGATATGAGAGCTTTAAAATAATTTTAACAATGTTAGACCCTCATTATCTCTCATTTTTTTATGTGCTGGGGATGGAACCCAGACCCATGTTAGGTAAGGTCCATATTACTGCATTTCAGCTCTATCCCAAGATACTGTTAAGAGTGGTCTCAATATATTTAATAGATGATTTTGGAAGCAAACAGTTGATGCGTCCTTTTATGTGTGTAGATGTGCACATGTGTGTGCAATGTGTGGAAGCCAGAACTTAGATTTGGATGTTGCTTTTCAGGAGCTTCCCACCTTGTTTTTTGAGGCAGGATACCTCACTGGGATCTGGGGCTCATAGATTTGGGTTTCAGGAATAATTCTATCTTGGAATTACAAGTGTGGCCATTTTTTAAACATATATTTTAAGAGCTACACTCATTGAGTTCTATGTTTGCCCTCAAATATTTTATGGACTGATCCATCTTCCCAGCCCAGTTCATGTGTTTAAAAAAGTTCTTTAACAGTAAAATGTTATACTTATTGTATTTTATTATACAGTTTGGTAACCTCTTACCATGCTCGGTTGATGAATTGTCACGCATAAGTGTATTAGTTTGGTTTCTGTTGCGTTGCTGCATGTGACAGCTGATCTTGGTTGTCACCTTGGTACACATGGGAAGGGAGAGCATCAGCTGGAGAGTCGCCTCCATCAGATTGGCCTGTGGGCATATCTGTAGTGCATGGTCTTGATTGATGATTGATTCTAGGAGGGCCCAGCCCACTGTGGGAATGCCAGCTCTGTGGACTTGGGCTTGTATTGGCTAAGGGAGCTGGAAGTGTACAAGCAGAGAAAGCCAGCTAATAATCAGCATCCTTCATGGTCTCTGCTTCAGTTCCTGTCTCCAGGTTCCTGCTTTGGCTTCCCCGATGGATGATGGACTTTGAGGTGCAAACTACAGTACACCCTTTCCTGGCCAACCTGTTTAAATCTTGGTATTTATCATAGGCAACAGAAACAAACCAGCACATTGTGATGAACACCGTGACCAGAAACCAAGGTAGAGGAAGGAAGTTTATGTGGCTTACACTTCCTGATCACAGACCATCATTTCATAAAGTCAGGGTAGGAGCTCAAACAGAAACAGTGGCAAGAACCATAAAGAAAAGTTACTTAAACACTGTCTCAGTTCCCTTTCCATGGCCCAGAGTCACCTACCCTGGGATAGCACCATTTACAGTCAGCTGGGCTCTCCTCTATCAACTAACGTGTAAGAAACTGCCTCACAGTTGGCACCAGGCCAATATAATCTGGACAAGTCTTCAGCTGAGGCCTCTTTCCTCAGGTGTGTGTCGAGTTGACAGCTGAAACTTACTATGACACAAAGTATGGGAAAACCCTGGTATATACAGGATCTGGTATTATCTAAGGCTTTGAGCATCTACTGGGGTGGAAGGCTTGGCATGCGTTCCATGTGGATTAAGGGAAACTACTAAATCAACTATGGTGATATATTGTATATTTAATAAAAAAAATAGTCTGAAATATCAGAGGACAGAGCAACTCACAGGGACAAGCCATGAAGATCAGGGAGTGGTGACCCAGGCCTTTAATCCCAGCACTGGGAGGCAGAGATGTCTGGATCTCGGCGAGTTCAAGGGCAAAAAGAGCCAGGCAGTGGTGGCCCAGACCTTTAATCCACCAGGCAACTTTAATCCTAGCACTAGGAAAGTTGAACCAAGAACTGAGATAGCTCAGAGGAGAAGAATAAAGTAAGGGGAGGGGAGGCAGAAGTTCAACGATTTGCCTGTGCTCTCTTTTCTTTTGGCTGAGCATTTGTGGAGACAAGATCTACCCCGTTAGGCCCGAGAAGTTGACTGTGGTTTGCTTATCTCTATAATATTTCAGCTTTCCCCCAATATCTGGTTCTGTGTTTTTATTAATAATACCAAGTAGAATCCGTGCAATCATCAACCATACCAATTTTCTTTTCAGAGCTGAAAACACAGAAACTAATTTGCTATCAAAACAAACAATAACAAAGCAAAACAAAACCAAAGTTAAGGAGCTAAGCCTTCTACTGACAAGTTGATTTTGCCCAGCTCTCCCCCAGCAGCCTCCCGACGTTCCAGGGGCTGGAGGGGTGGGATAGAGTGCATTATTACCCTTATCCCCAGCAGCAGAATGTTAATGGTGCCCCTTGGATACAAATAATATATGCAGGGCACTGTATGACCTGAGCACATTGAAGGCTAGGTGACATCTGCAGCTGAGAATTATTTGCCAGGGTGTCCCTTTTCAAGGAGGACCTGGCTCCTGTTCACGCTGCAGAAGACAAGTCTCCAAGCTGCAGGGTACTGTGAAATAAGAAAGTTTAAAATATGTCCATTTTCTTTCATGAAGTCCCTGCTGATACCTGGAGTAGCACAGTCACAGACTCGCCTCACAGCACAAACAATTCTCATTAGCTGAAGAGAAGTCTGACTATTCATCACCTCAACAAATATGAGGAAGAATGGCTGGTAAGGCCCTGTGCCAGCGTGTAGTGGCTCTATAAACAGAATCACTGGTCATAGCCTCAACATGTTTGCAAATAAATGAGGATGACGAACCTATATGTGTGGCGAACATTACATGGGGCAAGAACAAAGGAGCTAAAGAGTCACTTAATAGAAGAACCTTATCTAAGCATGGAAATGTGCCTTACCTGAAGCCTGAAAAATGGGCAGGAGATAAAGGGGGAGCATCCAGGAGAATAAGATGCAGTGAGCGGGGTAAGGTGCAGGAAGAGGGACCTCGGTGCAAAGAGTTTCTCTCCACCCCCCCCCCCAGCTCCCACTCAGGCATGCTTTCTCCTGGCAGCTAGTTTAAGACCTTCCTATTGGCAGCTGAAGCATGTCAGCATTGGCCTGAGTCCCAGTGAACTGATTCCATGTACACAATACTTCTCAAAAGAGTATGTGAAGGCAAGAGCCCCCGTCTTGATCCATTGCCTAGTATCTGGTATGCAGGGGCACTCCCAGCCATGTCTGGAAGGAACACGGGGGGGGGGGGGGGGCATGAGGGAAAGTGGGAAGAGCGGGGGGGGGGCATGAGGGAAAGTGGGAAGAGCGGGGGGGGGGCAGGAGGGAAAGTGGGAAGAGCGGGGGGGGGCAGGAGGGAAAGTGGGAAGAGCGGGGGGGGGGCATGAGGGAAAGTGGGAAGAGCGGGGGGGGGCAGGAGGGAAAGTGGGAAGAGCGGGGGGGGGCAGGAGGGAAAGTGGGAAGAGCGGGGGGGGGGCAGGAAGGAAAGTGGGAAGAGCGGGGGGGGGGGGGGGGCAGGAGGGAAAGTGGGAAGAGTGGGATTAGTATCCGACTCTGGGCACATTGTTCCCAGTGCCTTGACTGTCACCATACAGAAAAGGAGGCTGTGACCACTGATGGTCACATGTTAGTTTAGTCTCAAATATGTGCACCAGATCTTACAGTCTAGGGTGGACACACAACTGGACAGATCTCTCATCCTTAGCTTTGCACATGCTAAACATTCTTCCACTGAACCACACATCCATCTGTGCCTCTGTGTGTGTGTGTGTGTGTGTGTGTGTGAGAGAGAGAGAGAGAGAGAGAGAGAGAGAGAGAGAGAGAGAGAGAGAGAGAGAGAGAGAGAGACTGCAGACACACATGCTACTGTACACTTGAAAGGGAGGGAGGGCAGCACTCTGGGAGTTGGTCCTCATCCTCTGCGTTGTTTAAAACAGGGTCTATGTCGTTTACCTGTGCTCTCCAGGTTAGCTTGGCCCTCAGACTTCCCAGGGTCCTCCTGCTCCTGCCTCCCATCTCAACACAGGAACACTTGGTTTACAGATACGTGCTGCCATGTCCAGTTTTCGCTTGGGTTCTGGGGATTCACACTCAGACCTCATACCAGTGCATCAGAGCTTGACCCACTGAGCCTCTTCCCACCCACCCCAGGATACTTTCATTAGTGTGATTCAAATCAATATGTTTCATTGTGCTATTTTGGCTTGTGTATCATAATGTTTGATCTCATTCATCCTGTTTGCTCTCCCATCCACTTACCAAATATCCCCCCTCTGTTTTAAAATATATTTTTGAAGTCTTTTTTTTTTTATTTTAAATGTTGCCAGGCAGTGGTGCCTATAAGCCCAGCACTCAGAAGGCAGAAACAGATGGATCTCTGTGAGTTCAAAGGCAGCTGGGTCTACAGAGCGAATTCCAGGACAGACTCCAACTGTCTTGACAAACAACAAAGTGTTATATGTGTGTTCCTGCTTGTCTGTGTGTGCACCACATACATTCAGGTGTCTGCAGACTCTGCACAGGAGAGCAAGCATGCTATAGTTGTTCAAGTCTGGTTTATTGGGCTAAACATGTTGGTCTCCAGTTCTAGCCATTCTCCTTCAAATATAAAATCCATCCCACATATACACCACAGTTTACACGTCTCTGCTGGTAGGAATTAGGCTGAGTTCATGTCTTGGGTATTTTGACTAGCGCTGTTGGGTGGTGGTGGTGCTTTACTCCTTCCATACCAGCACTCTGGAGACAGCAGTCGGATCTCTGAGTTCAAGGCCAGCCGGATCTACGAGAGTGAGTTCTAGAACAGCCAGCGCTACACAAAGAAAGCCTGTCTTGAAAAACCTAAAATAAATAAATAAACAGAATATGCCATAAAGCCTATAGTATGCTGGTTTAGAGACCTGCTGCTACATACCCAAGCACGGTATAAGGTGAATTGTAGGGTACCTGGGTGCTCATTGCGAAATCCCCATACTTACTTCCGTTGTGGCTCAACTAACTTACAACCCCACCAGTAGCATGTAAGTGTCCCCATCCTAACCATAATTTTTTGTTATCTGGTATTTTGACAATAGCCCTCTGACTGGGATGAGATACATGCAAAACCCATTTAAACTTCATTTCTCAGCTTTCAACTATGATGCCAATTGTCCAGAGAAGTTTAGCTTTGACCACCAAGGTTCTCTTTACAACTACCAGCGCAAGGACCTGAACTTGAGAGAGCGGAATGGGCTCTCTGAACTCTACTTTTTCCGCCCATTCATTTTCTCTTTCCCTCAAAGGTAGGGAGCCCACAATCCATCTTCTAGAGCCGAAGGGACTGTCCCCACAGCCAACCCAGCCTCCTTAGCAGAACAGGACTTTTCTCCAGCCATGATGCTTTAGCTGCACGTCTGCTCAGGGGTCTGGCTCGCCCACTCTACCCCCACCCTACGATGTCATCCTGCTCAAGTGAGTGAGTGACCTGGCTCCGCCTTCTCAGCTGCTCTCCCCAGACTGGAGTGCCAGGGGCGGGCAGCCTTCTGCTGCGGGTGGGGGCAGCTCCTGGAACCCCAGGACAGTGTTCAGCAAGGGGCTCTGGTGAAATTAGAACCGGCGCTCTAAATTAAGGGGAGCAGATGTCCCTGTTTTGCTCACAAGGCCTGGGTGGCCTGCTGTTCAGAGCGGAGTGGTGGAGGCACTGACCTCGGGGCTGCTGTCAATCTCAGCGTGCAGATGGCCAGCCTGGAGCCTGGAGTCCCTCTGCATTGGAAATGCGGTGGCAGGGAGATCCCAGGCTACAGAGAGCTGTCTGGAGCAGGGGCGGCCAGCAGGCCGGGAGCCCGAGGGCAGGAGAGAAAGGCTGCTGCATGCACAATGGAGCCCCACCGAGGCCCCTCAGAGGACAATGGGGTCCTTGGGGACCCGCGGTAGGCTGCGCTAACCAGCCCGTGCTCCAGCTGCCTCTTCAGAACAAGACAGTGCAAATACGTACACTCGATTCTAAATCCTCTTAGGCACTCTTGGTGTGAACGAGAAGAGGGGTGGCTTTACAATCCCGAACAATCTGAAGCCTTAAGAGGCCTAGAAACCGCGCTGCTGCCAAGGACAGGGTCTGCTGCATGCATGTAAATACATTTTCTAGACTACCAGAAAGGCCTGGGGTGGCCACTGCATGAAACCCAGTGAGTGCTGTAAACATTGCAATCTGGCCCTTCAATGCCACATGATGTCCTCAAACATTTAAGGATGTTTCCCCCTGCAAGAGACTTCCCATTAGGTGCAGAAAAGCCAGCTGAGCTGTGCAGCCATTAGTCACACAGGTATTTACACTGTTTTTCCTATTTCCTTTCTGTCTTGGCCTTCGTGGTCAGTGGTATAAAATTCCTGGTAACTCCCACCTAAATATCAGCTTCCTGTTTATATGCTGAGCAGCTTTAACATTAGACTTCAAAAGCAGTTGGTCCAAACTGAGATGGAGGAGGAGGGGGGGGGGAAGAGGAGGAGGGAGAGGGGAGGAGGAGGAGTGAGCAGGTCAGGGGTGTAAGTTCAAATTGCTTATGTCGAAATCAGAGGAAGAAGAAAGTAAAATTGAAATGTAACCTAATGCCTAAGATCTTGGCTCTGTTTCACATGGCTCTGAGTCTGCAGGCTCCTATAAAACACATTCAGTCAAGTATGAGCACTTTCATTTGTAACCCACCCTCCCCCCTTTAAATGTGGCATGACGCTCAGTTGTTATCAAAGGTTAAAATTACTATATTAGCACAATCTGTGTGTTCTTATGTGTGTGCTTTCCACCTCTTCATGGCTGTTTTTCCCTGTCAGCAAAACATTTCATTTTATAGTCACCTGAAATGCAGTCTCTCTGACCTAAGGAGGTTGGGAGGAGGCAGGCAGAGGCTACATTTTGTAACCATCTTCTGGCACAGAATTTTCTGTATTGTTTCCGGGGGGTGGGGGGCAACTGCTCTTGGACATAATCCTTAGAGATAAGAACCCTCTGCCTTGGAAAGTACCATCATCCATAGCTGTCTGATATTTTAATGGAAGTTTTCTGTCTATAAAACTAGAATCTGTCTCCACTTATAGAGTCACACAGAATAAATCTAATTTCTCTTCTACATGACATTATCCTTCAAATATTTGGAGACAGTTCCACGGTCCCTGCAATGCCTTCTTCAGCTGGTCTCCCAGCTCTCCTGAGTTATCTAGGGATGCTCTAGCTTGCAGGAGCGCCTTTGAAATTGAAGGCGACACTCAGTTCATACTGACCTGGTAGAGGGGCTAACTCCAAAGGAGAAATGGGCTGGTTAGCAGACCAGTTAATTACTCAGCACTCAGTTTTGGTTTTCTACTCTGAGTCAGGAGGACTAGACCCAGCCATAGAAAATAAAAAGAAAACCCTACCCTGTGCTGCTACCCTTTTGTGGTCTTCAATTTTATCCTCACAAACCTCTGGTGAGTAGGTACTGTTATTATACCCCTTTATAATCTCTGAGGTCAACTGACCCATGCAAGGGCACACAGCCACAGGTAGCAGAGTAATCTTTAATGTGCTTCAAGTCTCCGTGTAATAAAAGCTACCACCATGGAGCTCAGCGGCCAAATCCGAGGTCCCAAATTTGCTCTTCAGCACATTCTACAACGTACAGCTTTTATTTAAAGCCAGATTGTATATATATCATGTTTATGTAGCTACAAGGACTTTTGAAATACAAGTTAAGAACTTTGTGGGGGGGGGAGGTCCTTTTTGGAAGCAAATGAAACAGAAATTCCCAGTTTAAGCCAAAAGTCATCCCGAACACACTTTTCTTCCAACGCCATTACTTAACAGCCAAGTGTTATATTACCCTTGAATTTCCTGCCTAGGCTGAGGGCAGGCCAGGCCCTTGATGCTATTTCAGTTTTTCCATGTATTTCAGCTCTATCGCAGCAGGACCACTGCCCCTGCTTTCAGTCTGTCCCCTGGTGTGTCAGTTGGAGAATATGTTTCTCATGCATATATTATAATTTTCCCCAGTGCTTCCCAGCCTTCCAGAACAAACATAAAGGCACAACCAGGAGATCTAGATAAGCTCCTGCATCACACTGATGCTCTTCCGCAGTTCAGGAGGGCGGAACAGCGAACACTCCCAACTGTCATCCGTCCACTTCTCCTCAGAATGAAGGGCTATTGGCATGTGCCCTGCCAAAGTATTTCTACCCTGAAAAGGTTATAGAGTCCTTTTCTCCAGGAAAATACTCCACAAAGGCACAAGGAATTGATGGAGTTGGTTTTGAAAAGGTTTTTTTATATACACTGGGGCCCTGCCTTATCGAGGATGATTAGTTGTTCAGTTTTGTTCTAATTGTCACAGAGTACCGGGGAGATCTTTCTCTTACTACTCAGTCTAAAGAGAACCCTGAAGTCACTCTCACAAATGGATCCACTTGTTCTCTACATAAGCCTTATTCTGGGTTGGGGAGACAGGGCAGTGGGAAAGCACTGGCCATGCATGAGTGAGGACCTAAGTTCCAGTCTCTAGAACCCACAAAAAGTTGTATACACTAGTGTACATCTGTTGCCCCAATGCCCCTAGAGTAGGATGGTGGGTAAAGATGGGAAATCCTGCAAGTTTGGAGGCGCATTAAGCTTATTACTTAGCAATGAGCAACAGCAGAAAGACCGTATCTCAAACAACATGGAAGACAAATGCAGACACAGAAGGTTGTCTGCTCATGCAAGCTGTGGCAGACAGGCACACACACACAGACACACACACAGACACAGACACACACACAGGTACACACACACAAACACACACACATATACAAAGACACAGCACACACATACAGCACACACACAGAGACAGACACAAATACACACACACACAGATACAAACACACAGACACAGAAACACATAAACAGACAGACAGACACACACAGAAACACATAGGCAGACAGACACACACACAGCCACAGCCACACAGACACGGCCACACAGACACAGACAGACACAAACACACACAGAGAGACACATAGACACACACATATACACATACAGATACACAGCACACTCACACACAGAGACACAGACACACACACACACCATGACTTATCCCTACCTCATGCCTTACTGTCTCCATGTTTGTTTACAGCTCATGATCCTTATTACTTGTGTATAAGTCAAATGACCTCACATCTCTTGTTTAGGACAGAGTACTTAGTAGGACCTCAGGAAAGTTGTTTGAGTGAGTGAATGCTTCTTTTGTGCATACACATGTTACTCTTGCATTCTTAGCTCCTCAAAATAAACATTTGCAATAGTTAAATTTGTAGAGAGAGGAAACAGAATAGTGCTTTGTGGGGACAGAGTTTGTGTTTAGTGGGGACAGAAATGCAGCTGGGGAGATGCTAACAGTTCTGGAGATGGGTGGCAGTGATGATTGAACAACAAAGTAAGTGGACTTGATGCCAGCAAACTGAACTCTGAAAGTGATGAGCATGTTGATGGGCTTATATGTTGAGCACAAATGAGTGAAATTGTTAACTGATTAAGAACAGACCTAAGATGCCCGATTGTAGGTATACGCACACACATGGAAACTGGAATAAAGTTGTGGATGCCTTCCTGCTAAAAGAGTCAACTTCAGAGTAAAGTTAAAAGTTCCACCACCTTAAAAGTACGTATCTATACTATCTGAGTTAGACTTATTGGGTGAAGGGCATGTACAAGCTTTGCTTCTACTTCCAAGATTGGCAGTTTACATCCCAGCTATCTGCTTATGAGAAGGCTCACTTTCCAAAATAACCAGTACATTTTCTTTATTCTTGTACATGGGCATGATACACGAACAGACAGCTGATTATTTTTGTGTATTTATTATTGAAAGCTAACAGCTTTTTAATATATTTATTGATCTTTTATAAATACACTGTTTTTATATGGGACTATTTCTTTGTATTAATTTGTATGAGTTCTAAGTGTAATCAAGGAATTAACTCCTGGAGCATCATATTGTTTGAAAATAACATTGTAGAGGCTGGGAGAAGGGAAGAACGGTGAGAGCCAGGTAACCAGCAGCAGGCTCTGGGAAGGGCAGCTTGCTATCTGCTGTAGGCCACACACAGCAGCCCTATGGATGCTTTCCCCACAGGATGGCTGCTTATAAACCATCACACATTGTCCCCTCCTTGGATCAGTGAGCAGTTCTGAACATGGGGTCACATGTTGGGACTCAGAAGTGGGCAAGGCAGGCATTATTCTTAGCTCAGAGACCTTCTACTCCAATAATGGACAAACACCTTCAGATAAATGAACAGACTGACCCGTGTGGCAAGTACAGTCCAGGCCCAAAAGAGTGTTCAGGGCTGGGCGAGTGTGGAGGCCCACTCCAGATCCAGTGCCAAGAAGATCTCTCTGAACACCTTAATCCAGCTTCTGACATAAGCCCCCTCCCATTATATAAATATTTGGAAATGTTTTGCCACTTCTTTCGATGTTTGCAAGTTTCCTCATGAGCATAAAAAAGAACACATCACAGGGCGGTGAGTTACAGAAGCTTAAAACATACCTGTCATTCCTCCAGCCATGCTTCCCCTTCTTTTGCTCTTTGAACACTTTTACTTGATTGTTTTTAGACCTGGATTAATTCTGTCTGGCCCTAGGCCCATGCTCATTTGCATGGCTATTCCATATACAAATCTGAGTCTTGAAGACAGCAGGCCCGCCTGAATCAGAAACCAATTCACATCCATCAAGTGCCCCCAGCCCAAGTACTCACTGCACAGGAAATGGGGGTAATGAAAACTCCATGAGCTGGGATCACTATGCGCCAGGTCGCCCCATGGTCATGCTGATGGGTGAGCCACTCCATCATCCTTATGCCCCACATGTCAAACACTTGTGGGATTCCATTTGGGGCTCTGGACATGTAATTATGGTGCACATTGTTTCCAAAGCCACAGATAAGCCTCAGATTATATAATTAATTGTGAGTTACACAGGGTGCTTGCTCGATTTATACTTTTATCTTCGATGTTTAATACAAATCCTTATTTCATTCAGTAACACTAAATAGGGCCCAGCCACACTAGTTGATGAAATATGCACTGGTCTAGTCAGTCAGCTGCTGTTCAAGGCAAGTAACTGGAAGTGACTGGATTTAAAATCCATTAGAGAAAAGCCAAGTATTTCCTAATACTTTCTGTACATGGCCCCTAATTCTTTCAGTCTTAAACAATCATTTTTTTAACCACCAACTGATTAATTAATTAACCTATTTAATCTAATCAATCAATACATAGAAAGTCTGTTATTCATTCAGTAATAATTTATACTTATTATAGATATTTTTATGTATTTATAACTTAAGTGTTTACATAATATCTATATTTGAAATATAAGATATATATATTATGTATTTTCATTTTTATGTTATTTAATTTATGTTTATTTATATTCTACACAATGAACAATGGTAAGTATGAAGTAGAAAACTTGCTTTCTGACGTCAGAATCATACATAAATCTAGCTGGTACCCACTTTGAGGCACATACCATCAGGTAGTTATATCTGAATTGGCTGGGTAGCATTCAAAAGTCATATGTGCCTGCCCACTCCATTCACAATTCCTCAAATTCAAAGGAAGGCAACAGGGGGAATGTAGACCAAGCAGCAACAAAAAATGTACCCATTCTGGGAAAATCATTATAGGGCACTGCTCTGGGGTCTTTCTAGAAT
The DNA here is from genome assembly GCA_033318265.1 of Phyllotis vaccarum. NCBI lineage: Eukaryota > Metazoa > Chordata > Mammalia > Rodentia > Cricetidae > Phyllotis > Phyllotis vaccarum. The sequence continues at coordinate 82,520,357 of JARWLC010000003.1, forward strand.
TCAGGTCCTGTTCATCACAGCTCTGGACATCTCTTCTGTCAAGCCAACAGACATTCTGGGCAGTGACTACCTGTTCACCTCTAAAGGACTGCTCCGCGTGCCTCCCTAGCCACCACCTTCCATGACAGCTGGTAGCAGATGCATCTTTACTGCATTTCCCTTCTAAACTTGTTTTGATTCTAAGGTGTGGGTGCTGTAGCCACAGTTACATCTCATTCCTGTCTGATTTTTCCTCTTGAAGATGCTCCAAAAAGACACTCAGGGTACAGAGGGGAGGGACTCATGAGCACCTTGGATGAACTTGGTCACTCTCCAGTGACCTGGGGTGTGCATAGTTGACATAGAAGTCAGAGAAGTACTCATAGGGAATGTTGAGTCCTAACTGGGGAGATGGGTGAGAGGCTAGACAGAGAGTGTCCCAAAGAAAGAGCCAACCTTCATTCCCTATTGCAGGAAAAGGTTCCAGTTGGTGTGTGTGTTGCGGAGGAGGGGGGTGTCGTCAAGAAACCTCAAGTATGAGAAAGGCATAATGGAGATATTAAATGTCTAGCCCTCACTGTACCTGCTTCTCCATCCTAACCACCAGGTGAGTCATTGTTCTCCTCATCCAGCTCTGGGTCTAGACTCCCCCTTGACTCAGCTGATGACTCCAGTGAGCCATGCAGGCATCTGTACAAGCATCATCAGAAGAACATTTGAATGACAGGAAGTGACTTGCCTCATATAGTGCCTGTTACCAACTGGTGGACTTTGGTTCCGTCAAATTTTAAATGTCAAGTCTGATTATTTCAGAGATGATATTTTGCCTGACTATGATTGATATACATGACAAATCAGAGAAGATATTTTCAACATTTGATGGTACTTTCATTTCACATGGAAAACATTTGGCTCAACTAATTCTGATTTAGTTACAATAAGTCTCTTGAATTGATGGTCAGTTCATGAAGTCTTCCAAAATTAACAGGCTTCATCAGTACATATAAAACTAGCAACATGGAATAGATAGTTTTAATCTCTTCTACTTAGGGCTGTTTCCTGTTTTTTGGCCTTGATTATAACACTTTTATGTCACCTGCCATTTATTGTTGATTCAGCTTTTACTTGTCACTTAAGCTGCTCCAGCCTCACTACTCTCTGCCACTTTCCCGTGTTCCTCACACACATCCTGCAGTGTAGGACAGTAAAGCTGGGTGACTAAGATGAGGTTCTTGTCCCTCAACTCCTCCTAGTCCAGGGTGACAGCTGGATATTTATCATATTGAGGTGATAAAGGCTATGGTGACGTTAGACCTACACCTTGAGAGACGCAGAACAAGCAGGCAAGAAGAATTCCATGGAAGTGGCTGATGCATAGCTCTGGGGTCCAAAGAGCAGGGTGGCAAGGCAGGTGTGACTCCTAAGAGGAGTCCATGGTGGGAATGCAGAACCAATGGGCAGATCTCTGGCTGACCCAAGTGCTCTGATTGTCTGTTGAAGAATCTGGTTACTGAGTATGACACTCTTCCCCTGTTCCCAACCACAATATCTCAGCCGCCCTCTAGGGCTCACTGCCAAGTTGGAAGAGGGAATCTGGGCCTACACTCCTGTTCTTCAGGGTAAATAGGTTGTTACTTTCTGTTTACTTTCCTTCTCTTGTCTTGGGAGCAAATGCTGCATTGGATTTCTCCCTGTGCCTGCTGGGAAACACACAATAGTTACATCTCATTTCTGGTTCAGACCATCCTCAGTGGAGACATCCGTCTGAGCTCCCAGAGAGGTCTGCAGAACCAGTCTAAAAATAGATGAAGAGAGAAGTACAGACTTAGGGATAAATGTTCCTACCAGGCCCCATGAAAGCAGCTATATCAAATTCAGGCTTCTTCCCAGCCAAGCCACAGGGTCGTGAGAGACTTCCCATCTTGCCTTCTTGAGCTGGGAAAAGAGAGGAGGGAGTAAGGAGGCCGGATGTGGTAGATGGACTGTGTGCTGCTTGGAGGGCAGAGGTCCAGAGCAAAACTCCTCCTAAAGATTTGGTTATGGGTATGCCAAGCAGCTGAACACACACCCACACCCAGACCACACCACCACCACCACCACTATATCCCCCACACAGCAGAGAGAGAGAGAGGAAGAAGGAGGGAAGGAGGGAGAGAGGGGGAGAGGGAGAGAGAGAGAGAAGAGAGGACAGCTCAGAGTATCCAGAAGAATCTTCAGAGATGTACAACCATGCCCAAAACTATGAGAAACATAATACTTAAACATGTAAATCTGTGATCGAGCAGACAAAATGCAGAGTTACAGACTGTTTCTGATAATTTCCCCATGACCTCGGCAAGCAGATATGTGACTATCATCTAAATACCTTGTCTACTTCTGTGCCAATGTCCCTTCTGTCTGCTGTTTCAGCAGCTCTACTACTGTGAGTTGGACCAGTTCTGTCTCAGGATACAAGGTACTGGAATTCCAGCAGGAGTTGATTTGGGTCTGGTGGTTCTGTAAAGGAAAAAAAAAAAATCCCCCTTGCTTATGATTATTTCCTGGGGTTGGGGGAACCAAAGCTAATCCAAGGACTAGATGACTACACAGTCACTTCTGGATCCCCAGGGGATAAGTAGCTCAAGGCCATCCATTAGCAGGCTGGCTAAACAACTTACCTTGAATGTGTGAAGCTCTGAGTGCATTAATGTTTTAGAGCCTCAAAGACCATTACCAAAATACCATGTGCTGCTGTTCATAACATCTGGGGATGCCTGCAGAGATGTTCTACCACTTCAGATCCCTGTACCGTGCAGAGGAGATCTCAGGCAGCTGTCCCCATCTCTTCCCTGCCCTGGAGAAGACTCTGTCTAAAAAGCACATCCTCTTTTGTGGACATGAGATGGAATTAGTGGACAGAGAGGAAGACAGATTGTTATTACTTGAGTGGCTAGAGATGCCAGGCCAAGTGGCATGTGTGGAGTGGAATTCTAGCCTGGAAGTACTTCTTTAGATGATTATAGGAAGCCCAAAGTCAGGCTGAAGTATGGGTAAAGCTCACCTGAAGTCACACTGTTGGAGTTCATGCCTTTGAATTGCCACTTGCAAACAATACAATTTCAGATAAATTGATCTCTTTGTGACTCAGTTTCAACTCTGCAATGGGATGGGGGTGATTTTCCTACTAATGGGCCTGTGCGAATCTAATGAATCTAATTCAGGCCTTTGGAAGGTGCTCAGTAAATGTCAGCTCCTCCTCTGCAGACCAAAAAGTGGCTTGTCCTGGTTAAACACCTTGATTCATCCGGATAGGTGAAATAGGCATTGGACCACATGTGCATACATTTGGACATTTGAGGCAGGGAAGGAAAGGCACAGAGTACTGCCCATGGAACAAACTAAGTTTGCTTTTGGGGAACATATTTGGATGTGAGTATGTGCTCTTTGGAGCACTTCTTTTATAGCCATAGTGCCCGCCCCAGTAGAAAAATAAGCCCTATGAGGTACTTAAGCCATGGTTTAGATTAAGCCACCCCTTGAACCTCCTCCTTTTCATTTCATGAGACTTTATGCAGTTACTTAATTTAATGCTGAAGACTTGAAGTGCTATGGGATACATTTGCATATGGTGATGGATGAGGTCTCTGAAAGCCCAGAGCTTTGCTCTGCCAGCATTTTTATTGCCCCTGGATTTCAACAAACAGCAAACTGCACAGGTCACAAGGATGTGAACACTCCTCTCAGGTTGCAGAGAGATTAGGCGGCCACTTTAAAACTGCCCAACAAGACTCAGAAGATGGGTAAGAGGTTAACATTCTTCCTGCTTAACCTGCAGACCAGAATTGGGAATCTTCAGAAATCCACAAAATTTCACATGGCCATGGTGGCCTATCTGTAATTCTGGCTTCAGAAGGTGGACATGGGGGTGGTCAGAGCAAAATGGCCAGGAAGACTGTAGCTTACCAGTGAGCTCTGAGTTTAACCGAGAGGCTGAGAGACTCTGCCTCATTGAGTACAGTAGAAAAGCCATTAATGATAATTATTTAATCTTGGGCTTGCAGACCCAGACATAGATTCATGTACCCACAAACACACACATCCCCCACCCCACACACAAGAAAATGGAAAAAAGAACAACAGCCAAACACACACACACACACACACACACACACACACACACACACACACACACACACACACACACACACAGAGAGAGAGAGAGAGAGAGAGAGAGAGAGAGAGAGAGAGAGAGAGAGAGAGAGAGAGAGAGAGACTGACAGGCAGGCAGGCAGCAGGCAGCAGACAGGCAGACAGGCAGGCAGAGACAGAACAACTGCCCAGAAAACCAGGGGCAGGCAAACTGAATTACCATTAAGTCACCTTCTTTTACAAAGGGAAGGAGCCAGCCATCTTCTGCCCATGTGTTTTTAATTAGAAACAGGGGCCATCAGGACTTTTGAAAAACAATGAAACTTTGCTAGCCCAATTAAAAAAATTCCCGTCACCACAAGTCTGTGACTGAGCTTCTGGAGGACAAACCATGTGGCAAATATTGTGACTTAGCTGTCCAGTGGCTTGGCTGACAAGAGAGTGAGTCCCTGGGTACCTCAGACCACCTGAAGGGAACAGGGCAGGGCAGGCAGTGGCCTTGATCCGCCCTCCCCATAGCTTCAGACAGCCTCCGTCTTGTCTTTTTGCACTGTCCTCCCAAGGAGAAACTTGTACCACTTTCCCTCATTCCAAATGCTACTCACTCCCCCACAAACTGAAGTGTCTTCAGTCAAGTGAGAGCCCTCCTAGACCTCAGAAATGCTTGCTCACCAAAGACCATTTTTCCTGACTTGTCATTTGGTCAGTTATCACTGGGTTTAGGTTCTGGGTGGTCCAAGCTCCTCTGGGAACTTGGTAACGTCCATGGTTTCAGTTTCCGGAGATTTCTGCTTGCCTAGGAGTTCCAAGGAAGCTGAGCTTTCTGAGGAAGTGGGCGGCAGCAATCCAGCTCCAGAGGCGGTTCAGCATGGGGGAGAGAGGGCTTAATTTAGGAGCCCGCCTTTTCTTTTAAGCAAGGTTTGGTTGGTAGGAGCTGGGCTGAGAGCTGAGGCGGCTGCCTCTAGTACACCAGCTAAAAATGATGCTTACCTGAAAATGTTCAAACATTGGATACTAATTTATACAATTTTTACAGGTGCCATTAGCCCTCTTTCTTCCTGGAAGTGTCAGCATCACTAAGGCTCACCTCCCTGAGGGCCCAAGCCTGATGCCACTTGGGCCTGTTCCGTCTTGGACTCTGCATGCTTTACTGCATCCTTCTAATTTGAAGTATGCAAACTAGGTTTCTCCCTTCGCAGCCATCCCCTGCAATTTGGTTGAAGAGCAGAGTACATTTCACATCAAGAGGATAGAGAGCTTCCAAAAGGACTGGAGATTGCTCAAATGGACGATTTCCATTTATAGCCCTCTTGAGGGGCGGGAATAAACACAGAAGCATCTGCTGGGAGGGTTAAGGTGGATTCCTCTGCTTCTTATTTTGGCAGGGAGACAGAAAAGAGGTTACAGCACACAGAGCCTAACACACAGCACCTAGTCCTGTGCACCACTGGGATGGCCAATAGGGAAGGAAGAAGCAGGCTGGTTGTCTTCAGGAACAAGACAGGAAGAGAAGCTCCCTGATAATGGAACTGGTTCTTAGCTGTCTGAGGCTGTCTCCTAAACAGAGGAGTCCATCAGCTTGTGTTCTGAAAAACTAACAAACAAAAAGGCACAGCTGGCTCAGGAATCTTTCCAATAAGAAATTACAGTGCTTTCATTTATTCACTAGAGATTTTCATACATGTATACAGTGTATTTTGGCACATCTATCCTGATCGCTCAATTCCTCCAGCATCCCCTCCAACTTCATGCCTTCTTTGTTTGTTAATAACTCACTGAGTCCAAATTTTGCTGCCTGAATGTGAATGGATGTGGGGCCATCTATTAGAGCATGGGAAACTTATCAGTAACTATGCATCCAAAGAAAAATGACTCCCCCCACCACCCCCCAAGCCAATAGCTCCTCAGTTGGTGCTGGAAACATGTGAGACCTTCCCTGTCTCAGGGTGGCATTTTGACTGGCTTGCTATAAGGGCACAACTGCAGTGAGCTCATGGGCACAATGCCCATGCCACAGTTTCACATACTCCAAACATATTACAGCTTCCATGTCCATGCGGCCTCCTCTTCAGTGACACTTCCAGGGATTGGGCAGGGGTGGGGGGAGGTTTATACAAATGTCCCATTAAAGGGTGGGCACTCATGCTAATTCTCAGCCTATTGACTGATTTCATAACCAGTCTCTGAAATAACCATCTGCTACAAAAATAACTTCTGTGTTCAAGGCTTAGAGCATCACTAATCTATGGGTGTAAATATAAGTGTTAAGAAGGAAGGCATAACATGACCATTTAGCAACCAGTAGTAGGTCTCCCATTCCCTAGAGCCTATGCCCTCCCCAACCATGCGGTTTTGACCAAATTTACAGTACCAGGCAAAAATTTCCTCTTGTAGCAAACCTCAAATCCAACCAGAAAATGTTTTTGGTTACCCCTATAATAGTCACATCTCTATTGCACCAATGAGCACATTTTGTCTAGTAAGTTGGTGTTGTAGCATGCAAGATTCAGCCTTAGGTAAAGATCACTGGTGAGAAGCCTCCTCCTGTGGTTTCACATCATCTTCTGGCAGCAGAAAAGCGAGGCAGCAGGGAGGGGTTTTTCTGTCAGTTCAGATTGTGTTTGGTGGTTTCAAAAATAGGGTCTCACTGTCTAGTTAAGGGTGGTGGCAATAAACTGTATTTTAGGGGGTGCCTCTGGGACATCCTGGTCTTTCCACAATTTTATACTCTGAGTAAACACTTCTTCGAGAGGTGGCAGGGACACGTATTTGTTAAAACTGACCAGATAAAGGACAGAGATGCCAATAGGAGACTCTGCTGTCTGAATTAGCACATCCAGTATTCAATGTGTGTTCTGGAGAACCCAGACTGCAGCTAGGCATCCTTTATGGGAATGTCCTCTTGTGGCTCCTGGGAGATTGTAAGAAAGCAGGCAGTACTAAATCCAGAGTTCTACATGTGGCCAGGAGCAGCATTTTATCAAACCCAGTATGATGATTTTTGGCATTCTATTCAGAATTGTTTATTCCGGACCAGTTAGTAGGAAATAAAGCTGTGTGTGTGTGTGTGTGTGTGTGCGTGTGCGCGCGCGCGCGCGCGTGTGCGTGTGCGTGTGCGTGTGTGTGTGTGTGTGTGTGTGTGTGTGAAGAGGGAAGCTACTTCTCATAGGTCACAGTGCAGGGCTCCAGTAGAAAGTCATATTTTGTGGATGTACTGGCCTTCTGAGGTGGCAGACGGGATTGCTTCAAAGGTTTTCTGCTGTGGCCTTGGCTTGTTTCTTCTTGTCTGATCAACCAGGTTGCTTTCCTGAGAGCAGATTGGCTCACTGGGCAAAGATCTCAAAAGCTAGGCTCAGACTCCTTACTCAGCCCCCACACCCCAGGATGGGAGAATTCTATGCCTGAGATCTTATCATTGCTGATCTTGGCACATGCTGCCTGTATGGGCCCCAGATGAGCCCCTACTGTGGCCAGATGGATGTATGTCACCAGGGAAAACCTCCCATCTCAGCATGTCATTTCCTTTCTCAGGAAAGAGGGGCCAGGGAAAGAAGGCCCATGCAGCACCCGAGGGAGAAGGGAATTAGAGTCAGCTTAGAGGTTTCTGTGATCCCCTGAAGGAATGAGGGAAACTTTGGAGTTATTTCCATACCCTTTCTGCTTCTGAAGGATGCATGTTGTGAAGCAGAGCACAAGACATACCAGATGAACCCAGAGGAACTAGAGAACAACTCTCTTCTCTAAGACCTATGGTATTCTTTTTGGGGGAGTGGTTGCTTTGCCTGCATGCATGCCTGTATACCATATGTATGCAGTGCTCATGGAGGCCAGAAGAGGGCATAAGAATCCCCTGTCCATGCTGGGAATTGAACCCAGATCCTCTGGAAGAGCATCCTGTGTGTTTAACCTCTCTGCCACCTTTCTTGCGTCCTCAACGTTTTCTCCAGCCCCAAACCAGTGTAATCTTATCTGGCAGTTTGGGGCCCATGATTGAATGTGGGCTGAGTCGGGGGCATCTGCACAAAGACAGGTCTTTAGTAATTCTCTTCTGTTAATTGTTTCCTAAAACTGGGGACTGTCTTTTGAATTCTTTCACAGCTTATAAGGACTCTATGTCAACATGATGGGTGGGGTATTCGTGAAGACTTCCCATCAAGGCTTCACTTCATCATTGACTCTTGTCTGAAATAAAGATTTCTAGGCAGCTAGTGGTAGAACAGGGGAGGGTGGTTGGGAACTGGAGGTTGTTGGTCCCTAATGTGGATGAAGGTATCTGGAAGCACACAAAAGGACTCAAGAACAGACAACAAAGACATCAGCCATGCTACCATTTTCCTGCCCTATAGATTGATGATACTGATGATTCTCCAGTCTGGCAGTGCAGGACTATGATGGAGGCTGCTTGGGAGGAGGGTTACTACCCCTTCTTCTCTTACACAATGCTAACAGAAGTGTCTCTGGGCATCGAGGCCAGCAATGTACAGGGCTGGGCTCATGTTCAGCCTACCGTGCACTGTGCTACCACTCTTGGCATAACACTGCAATGGTCAGCATGATTGTGAGGGTCAGTGCCCATTCTCCTGGGGCAGGTGAACTGACTCAACCTTGTACAGTCAATCTTCCCCTCATAACACAGAAATCCCAAACCCGTGGCTAACCCAAGACTCTGAATGGTTGCTCTTGGCCCAGCCAAGCCTTTCCCAGGTACTCTCAAGACCAACCTGACTTCAAAGAACATCCAGGAAGTAGAAAGAAAATAGAACTTACTCTTAGAAAAAAGGGACATTTCATGAAGTACAATTCTACCTTTGTCGCCTCCTTTCATCACTTGCTTTCTCTACAGGAAAGGAAACACAAGGGACTCACATCTGGGTTTTTTTTTGTTTTTTTGTTTTTTTGTTTTTTCATCTCTCACCCCAACAAGGGCAGAGATTTCAGTGTGCAAATATACTGGCAACTTGAAATTGCTGGGATGTTCTTTCTCCAGAATTGTGTGGTCCAGGCTGAAGACTGGCGACCAGCAGGCTCATTTTCCATCTTGATCAAAGTAGAAGAATTGTCAGAATATCCTGTGGAATGCATTCCTGTGATCCCAGCTCCTGGGGGCCAGAGGCCAGAGCATGGTGAGTTCAAGAACAGCCTGAATTACAATGGGTGTTTAAGGCCAGCCTATGTTACATAGTGAGACCCTGTCTCAGAAAAACCACTCCCGTTTTACAGAAAAACTCCCTCTCTGACCTAAGATCCACCTCCTCAAAATGTGTGGAGTCAATGTGGAGTAAAATACAGTTTAAAAAGTATTTTAACTGTTGTACATTCTAACTCATGGATAGTGTGGTTTCATTATTGATTTATTTGAACACAATTAAAGTTTTTTAATTTCTTTGAAAGTTGGCAGCTGGGGATGGGGGTTCTGGAGAGACTGCTCAGCAGGTATACTGTTCCTACAAGGGACCTGGGTTCAGTTCCCAATACCTACATGGCAACTCACAACTATCTTTAACTCCAGTTCCTAGTGATCCAATACCCTCTTTTTACCTCCAAAGCATCAGGCATGTACATAACATTCATGCATAAATGCAGCGAAATAACAGAAATATAAAACAACAGCAATACATCTTTTAAAATAAATAAAAAAACAAATAGTTGTATTTCTATTTCATATTTATGATCTGGATTGGGGTACCTGTAATTCTACTATTTAAAAATCATACCACCATGCAAAGAGAGTAAAAAACTTACCTGCATGATTACAGTCATGTTTGAAACAACCCTGGATATATTTCCTAACATTTACCAATTGACTAAATGGCAGTATTACAATTATATTTCTGCATTAGGAATATTTCTCTCGTTGCCATGCTTCTGAAACGGAGTTGAAGGAAGCTCACAGAATATCAAAGCAACATTCTCAGTATCTGAACACTTGTACTAAAGCAAGAGAATGTGCAACCAGTTAGTAAACCTCCTCTTTGTGGAACAGAAACGTGACAAATTCGAAGTTGGCTCCTCTTCAGGCAATTTTCCCCAGCATGTGCAGCAGCAAGGGCAACTCTTGCTAGGGGACACAGGCAGCCCCCCTCCCCCAACCTTTCTGTTATATTTTCAGGAGGGTGTTGTGTTAAGTTCCAGAGAGAGCTGGTGAGACATTCATGAGGAAATGGCATATTTTCTTTCAGATCCACCTGCTCCATCTCAAAGTGTTCAGTTCTGTAGAGCAGGGCCCTAATGTTCCAGAAATAACAGACCCCTCCCTCTCTGTTTTCCATGCTCCACTGACCCAGGCCAAGGGGATCTATGAGCTTTGAAACAAGACTCTTTGCTGTGGACTTGCTGTATGCCTGGCCTCCTCTCACTTCCCTGGCTCCATATGCACGCTGTTAGAGAGACAGGGTTTTGTACTGTCTGGAGAGCAGCATGATTAGAAAGCCATTTGGCCCCTAAACAACTTCTGTGGTTCTCAGCCGGCTGGTTTTGTTCTGCTTTGGCTGTGTGCCGGGTGTCTAGCAGCTCGGTGATGTCCATCTCCTCTGCCTGGGGCCCGGGCTTGGCCAGACTCAGAGAGTGTCAAGTGTTGTCTGCATGGAAGCCTGGGGGTCCCAATGGAGCCCATGTCATCCCTAAGTCCCAGTGCTGTGACACCCAGCACCAAAGAGACCTAGGGGCTTGACAAACTGGGCTGCATTGCTGGATGACTTGACAGTTTACTCGGTGCCTAGACTTCAGAGAGCGCCAGGGAAGCATACTCAGCATCCAGCCTCTGTTCTTAGGCCCCCCCCCCCCCCACGCCTGCACTCCAAAGCCTGGTTCCCGCAGTGGGAGGCATCTTTAATTCAGCCCCTGGCATCCCTCTCTCCATCCCCAAAGTTGGTCTGTCTAGTACTGCTCTCTCCTCACTCCATCTCCAGCCCTTTCCCACACGACCGACTTGTGAACTTCATCACTCTTCTTCTATTCTTCTGTCAGCCTGTGATCAGGTTTCCTTCCTACCACGTAGCATTGGTAACGTCATATAAAGTTCTCATTGATCTCCAGTGCTGTTTCTCACGGACTAGGACTAGAACTTCCTCAGATAGTGTTCTGGCCACTGCTCGTTCCTTTAAATAAAGTTTTATTGAAACACAGTTATTCCTCTTCATTTCTGGATTATTTTTGGCTACCTTGTGCCAGAGTGAAGTCACGGTGACAGAGTCCATATGCTTGCAAAGCTTGACTATTTTTCATTTGGAGGACAATGTGATGGCTGAGTGGGTAAAGGCATGTGCCTCTAAATCTGAATATCTAAGTTTAATCCCTGAGAGCCACATGATGGAGGGAGAGAACTTACTTCATAAAGTTATTCTCTGATTTCAGCACATATGTGTATTCACACATACATATCACACACATAAATACAATAATCATTTTAAAAGGCTTTTATTTTCTTCTTTACAGAAGACATCTGCTGACCTCTGCTCTATGATATGGTTGCAGTTCCCCTTACCATGCTGGGCTTTGGTGCTGCAGTGTCCTGGCAGTACTCTGGCAAGTACGTTCTTCCAAGCCCTTCTTAAGGAGTTCCTCTCCAAGCACAGTTTTGCTGGTTTCTGTTCCAGTGTGCTCTCTCAACTTGCTCACACTTGGCCATTGTGCTCTGACTCACTGTAGAGCTTGTCACCTTGCTTGACCAGCTCTGTAAGGTCCTTTGTGGGGGAAGCAGTCACGTCTCAGCCATCTTTGGAATCCTTCGAAGCTCACTGCATGCACATTATCATCCATTAGCTTTTGGAGGCTTCCTTGACTCAGTAACTTCTGCAGTCAACAATCCATCTTCTGTATCTTGTTGGGGGCAGAGAAAGTGAGAAAATGAATACAAATTATGTTCTTCTGGGAAGGTTTGGAGTTTTGCTGTATGAGTCTTAGGTTGGCTCCATGAGTTATTAAGGAAATACTCAGCCTTGTGCAATAGAGAATTGAGTTTATAACCAGAGGAATATACAAAGAAAGGGCCTTTGTCTCCCACTGTCTTAGTCTTTGCTTCTGTGAGCCATTTCAAGGAGATGTGAGTATCAGGTGGCCAAGGAGGATGGGAAGGGGTTGCTATGATTTGATTATGACTTGTGCCCCACAAGCTCACTGCTGACTGCTTCTCCTTAGCTAGTACCAGTATATTTGGATGTGATTGAAACTTTGGGACATGGGGCTTATCTGAAAGAAATTGCCCATGAAAATTATCCCTTCTCAGTCCCAATTCTGATCCCTCCCCCTCTCTGCTTCCTGTTCCTCATGAAGTGAAGGACTTTGTCCACCACATGCTGCTGACATCATGAAAAGTACATGGATGCCAAACAGACACAGGATAAGCCCCCAGAAACTGGGAGCTGAATCAAATCTTTCCTCCTTCAAATTGTTCCCCAGGGTATTTTTGGCATGGCTATTCAAGGCCACTGTTTCAGGGAACAATAACACTTCACAGGCACTTCAAAGTCTGGAAAGAATGTGGCAAAGGAGGCAACAAGTTGGCAGAGAGTAACTCAAAAAGAGTACTGTGGTCACAGCACAGGACCAGAGCAGTTCAAACAGGAGAGGCATAACCTTTTGATGCAAGTTGACAAGAAAGATATGGTAGTTTCCCAGGCCCACTTTACTCATGTTTTTCTCTAAAAGTCCTAGGAGTAGAAAATCCAAAACTAGCTTCACTAGGACTGTGTCTGTCTATAAGGATGGCTGGGATAGGGGACTCTGGGGTCGCTCAGACCCCAGACTAACATCTGGCAGCTGCTGACATGGTCCATTGCATCCAGTCTTTGTCACTGTGATACACTGCCTTGTTTCCTCTCTGTCAGTCCTTCCTGCTTCCCCTCTATATTTAAACTCTGTTGGAGTAATCCAAAAGGATCAGCCATCTGCAAGATCACTTTTAAAATTAATAAGTAACTGTAATGGGATAGATGTTTGCATTCTTCTAAAATTTATTTTTCAAAGTTTAAAATAATAGCCCTTTGAGAAAGGATTTTGTGTTTTTTATATACATATGTACAGTGAAATGATATGGAACTCAAGCTAATTAATGAATCTATTGCCTTGTGTTTACTACCCTTTAATGTGGCAAAAACACATGATATAGTCTTAGAAAATTTCAAGCATAGAATACAGTCTTATTAGCTATACTCATCACAGTGTATAGTAGATCTAACACTTATAGGTCCTGTAAAATTGAAAGCTGATGTCCTTTGGTCAGTATCTTCTCAGCCCTGGAAGAGATTTTCTAGTCTCTGCTTCTGTAACATGATTCTAGAATCCTCATGTGTGAATATGCCCTTCAGTGTCTGCCTCATTTTACTTAGCATAATGCACTCTAGGTTCACGCATGATACTCCAAGCTGAAGGAGTCTCTTCTTATGTAAAGTTGTATAATATTCTGTCATACACACTTACAAGTGCATATATATTCAAATGTTTGCATATTCTCTATTATTCTATTAATTATTCTTATTCTATTTCTTATTGTGTTCTTTTTATTGACAGACATGGGTTGTTTCCATGGTGACTATGGATGCTACCATGAACCTGAAACTGTAGGTATATCTCCAGATGCTGATTACATTTTTTTTTGTAGCTTTTGAACATGGTTTGAAATCAGGGCATGTAATGACACCTGTTCTGTGCCTTGTCAAGACAGCTGTGACTAAGTAGGATCTTTGGCAGTTCTCCATAAAATGTAGGGTTATTTTTTTTCTATTTCTTTGAAACTGATGCCAAGCTTTTGATAAGAATTACATTAACTGTGTATTGACTTGTGTTGTGTCAACATTTGACAATGTTAATTCTTCCAGTAAACAGAGTTATCTTTTTAAAGTTAGTTTTATATGAGGGCGTGGAATGTGTGACACTGTGTATATGTGTGTGGTACAAGGGTTTGAGTGTGTAGGTGTGCAGAGCTTGGAAGGTCAAACTAGTATTCCTCTACCACTCTCTGTTATGTTACCTGGAGACAAAGTCTCCCATCAAGCTGGAGATTTCCATTCTGGCTAGGCTAGCTAGCTTCAGTGAGCTCCCAGGATCCACCTGTTCCCACACTTGCAAACATTGGGGTTGCAGGCACCCATAACCATGCCTAGTCTTTGGTGTAGATGCTAAAGGTTCAAACTCAGGCCCTTATGCCCACTAAATCACCTCTCTAGCTCCGACCCTCTTATTTAATTGTACCTCTCTCATTTTCCTTTCCAGCATCTTATTTGCCAATGAGATAAAACTTTTCATCTTCTTTGTTAATCCTTAAATTAATTTTTAGCTTCCAACATAAATGGGACAAAATTTATTAGTATGTTTTGTTTGTCAGCCGCAGGGATTCGTGTATCTAGGTTTCTGCCTTGCATGTTTGGATTCATAGGTGAAGCTACCACCAACAGGTTTTTGTTGTTGGGAGGCTGTGGGTTACTGATCACATTTCTTTGTTGCTGGCAAATGAGGCTTTTTGTATCTTCTGAATTTGGCCACATTAGGCTGTACATTTTTCAGAGTTTGTCTATTTCTGCAGTGGTATCTACTTAGTGGATTTAGATTTTTTTTTTATAGAAAACTCTCACTTAATTGAATTACATTTGGCATACAATTACTTCCATGAATCTTTTAGGCTTGGAGTAGCAGTTTCTCCCAGAAAGTGGCGGCTAAGCTATCCTGAGACAGGAGCAGGCTGTAACCTAACGTTGCTTCCAATAACCCAACTCTTTGCCCACTTGACTCCTCTATCACCCACTTGATGCTCATCTCCTTCTACATTTTCTCATTTTCTTCCAATAATTTTTGGCTCAAACTGTTCTTTCCCATTATATCCCTTGAGGCGTAAAGTTAGACTGTTTATTTAAGATCATGTTTAAGGCCTCCGCATACTGTTTTGTAGCATCCTAATCATTTGAGCATTGTATTTTCATTTTGTCTGTCTGCAGGTATTTTAAAATTCCTTTTGATTTATTCTTTGAAGTGATGGCTATCAGGCTGTGCCACTCTGCTCCATGCAGTTGTAAATTTTCTGTCTTCTTGCCGTCATTTATTGGTGTCTCCATCGTGTTCTTCAAAGGTGCTCAGAAAGTCTTTGATCTTCAATAGTGCACTAAGGCCTGCTTTGTGTGTGATCCACCCTGAGATCTGTCTCGGAGTCTGTTCTTCTGCCACCATGTCCTAGTTAACTGTGATCGAACAGGGACACAAACCAGATCCAGTGAGAACAGGTTTGTTATTTGGCCAGTAGGTTACAGTCTACCATCTGAAGTAGCCACAGCAAGAACTCAAGGCAAAACCATAAAGCAGAAGTCACAGAGAACTCTGCTTACTTCCTTTCTTATACAACCCTGGGCCATCTACTCAGGAATGGCACTGCCCACAGTGGGCGGACCCACCTACATCATTTAGGAACCAAGAAAATGCACCACAGACATACTCACAGGCAAACTAGACAAAAGCAATTTCTCAATTGAGACTCCTTCTTCCAAGGTGATTGTATCAAGCTGATAAGAACTAATCAGCACACATTATATAGGTATTTGTATTTGATAGCAGGTCATCAATCTGGGTGACAAGCACCTTTTCCCACTGATCCATCTTGTCAGCCCAGTAGTGCTATTCTAAGTAGTCATTTCTTTACTGATTTTCATTCTTGATATTTTATTATTGAAATTGGGTATTGGAATTTCCAATCCTACTGGATTGCTATCAATTTCCACTTCAGGTCTTTAGCCATGAGGTACTCTGATGTTGGATGCATGTATACTATGACCACTGTCCCTGTTAATCCTTCTAAAATTACAGAATGACCTTTTTGTCTCTGAAGACACATGTACAGTGTTATCTTGCATGGACCACATTTTCCACCCCCTTAGGCTGTGTGGACTCTAAAATTTGTCTCTGATAAAGAAAGTGCTTAGCAGTCCTGGAGCAGCTAGGAGAGCTCAGTGGGTAAAGGAGCTTGTCAACAAGCCTGATGAGCAGAGTTTGATTCCCAGGGACCCACAGGATGGAAGGAAAGAACCAGTTCCTGCAAGTTCTCTTCTTTCCTATATGTGTGGCAGTGAAATGCATATGCATGCTGTGCACATGCCTGTGCACTAGCACAATGCACATACTATAATAAATATATACATGTATATACACATACTCATATATATTATATTGTAATAATATATATGACATATTAATACATATGACATATTAGGAAATCCGCTGGATTTTCTTTTCTTAACTATGCCATTCACATACACCACTAAGGCCATCTTGTTAGCACTACACTTGAATATGCTCTCTCTCTTTCCTCCCTCTCTCCCCCCCTCTCCCTCTCTCTTTCTTTCATACATTTTTGAGTCTGGGGAATCACTCTGTAGTTCTGTCTTGGCCTCTAGCTCACAGACATCCTCCTGCCTCTGCATCATGAGTGATGAGATGCCTGACCGACTCATTTCTTTCTCTTTTTAGCTGATGGCTCCTGGGCTAGTGATTTGCTGTTATTCTGCTCATTTTATCCTGAGTGTCTTGTCTGTTTCTGTTTGGTGTTGCTGTGAGGTTCTGCACAATGTCATGCAGTTACAATCTCTTTTCTTGGTGCTTTTCAGGTTGTCTTTACCCTTGTCTTCTGGCTGATGCTTACAGTGTACCTTGGCATGGCATTTGGCATTCCATTTGGACATTTCTCAGTTTAATGATTTTAGGCGCTATCATCCTTCCTAAGATCTGGGATGTCTTCAAACATTATTTCTCTGAGTAAACTTTACCCCCCCCCCCCACCGACACACACACTTCATAAAATTTTCTGAGGAAATGTACTGGTTCTCCTGAGTTATCCCTTAAATTATGTAAGCTCCATACACTCTTTCCCTCACTATGTAAAATTACAAATGCTTTCTGTTCATGTTTGACTGTCTTCCACCTGTGGATTGGTCACTGTACTAAACACACTGCTGTCTACATTCTTTATGTCACCTATTGTAGGCTTGAGTTGGTTAGGTTGCTTAACAATATTCTCCTGTAGTTACCCAAGATTTTCAAATCTTGATCCAGCAAGTCACAGGATTCCACTTCTTTGCATTGTTCCTGGAAAATTTTTGCTGGTGTTACATTACCCGGTGTTCCATGTCCCTTACTCCTTTGGGTTGATTGTGTATTTTAAAACGTATCAATTTTTCCATGTTCATAGACCAGCTCAGGTGAGAATCAAGAAGAGACACTTGCTCTCTACCAGTCTGTGACAGTTGAGTCAGAAAGGATTAACAGAGGTAAGGCCCTCTTCAAGAGTGAGCTACATTTGTAGAAAACAGCCAAATATAAAGGCATCTGAGGAGAAAACAATTCTTTCTGCCTTCCTTCTATGCTTCCCTGCCTTCCCTGCCTGCTGGTGAGTGTATCTATCCTGCCAATGACGTCACCATCCTTAACTGACATCAGAACCCAGCATTTTTGGGTTCCAACATGAATTGAAGACCAGAAACCCTCCAGGAATTTTCTAGGTCTTCACAACCATATTGAGACTACTGAAGCACCCAGTCTCATAGACCGAGCACTCATATCTGTGGCAAACAGATGCCATTGTTGGACTGCCAGTCTCTATTAGTTATAAGCCATTCTAATATATTTTTATATAAATCAGTATGAGATTTAGAAAGACAGGTAGTTAAATAGACAGAAAGATAGATGATAGATGGGTAGGTAAATACTGTATTGGTCCTGTATAGAACCCTAATACAGTCACCAGCAAGGTGAGCTGTGTACCAGTGACTCCAGACTTCAGAATGCTGGTTCCAAGAATGCAGGCTTAGGTCCTGTCTGCTAGACACGTGGGCACCAGATTTTTTACATTACATTTGTTTATGTGTGTGTGGTTGTGCATATGTCACAGCACATATGCAGAGCATGTGTGGCAGTCAGAGAATGTCTCAAGGGAGTCAGTTCTTCCCTTCCACCATATATGACCTGGGGATCAAACTCAGGTCATGAGGCTAGGTGGCAAGTGACTCACCCAGCTGAATCATCCCACTGCCGCTACCCAGATTTTATGAGGACTATTGTCTGGTCAGTCCTGAGGCTTTCTTTAAGAAAAAATCTCAGATTTAAGTGTGTGAAGTTTAGTGTGAATCTTTTTTGGAAGAATGAGATGTAAAGGCCAAATTACAAGTTGGAAAACAGTGGCACATACCATAAATATTACATTATGATTTGGATGAGAGCCTCTACCTATCCCCAAAGTCCATGGAAAAAGATGGTCTTAGGATGTAACCATGGTGTTTTTTTTAGGATAGGAGCACAATGGACCATAATGAGTTGGGGCCTAGTGGGTCTTCACTAGGTCATTGGAAGCTTGTTTTGAAGACATGGTGGTGTAGCCTGAAGTTTCTGGCCTGTCTGGCCTGAGGTCCAGACCTGCAGTCCCATAGCTGCTTGGCCCCAAATAATCACACCAAAGCTTATATTAATTAAAGCTGTTTGGCTTATGGCTCAGGCTCATGACTTGCCAGCTCTTTTATCCTAACTTAACCCATTTTCATTAATCTGTGCATTGCCATGTGGCTTGTGACTTACCTGTGTTTCTTTACATCTTGCTTCCTTGGGCAGCAGCTCACAGCATCTCCAACTGACTCCTTCCCTTTATCTATGCTTGGATTTCCTGCCTGCTTCTAAAATGCCCTTCGATAGGCCAAAACAGTTCCTTTATGGTTAATCGTATTCACAGCATACAGAAAGACATCATGCATCACAGTGGGATCCTTTCCCTCATTCTCTGTTGTGTGTACATAGGCATATATGTCAGTGTGGTGCATGTATGCCCATGTGTGCACATGCATGTGAGCGTCAGGAGATAATCTCTCATTGGCCTAGGATTTCAAGTAGGGAGATTGACCAATGAGCTTCACTATCTACCTATCTCCTTACCTATCTCCATCACCTTGGTTATAACTGTGTGCTGCCATACCTTTCCTCCCTTCCTCCTCCCACCATCCCTTCTCTCTTTCTTTCTTTCTTTCTTTCTTTCTTTCTTTCTTTCTTTCTTTCTTTCTTTCTTTCTTTCTTTCTTTCTTTCTTTCCTTTCTTCCTTCCTCCCTCCCTCCCTCCCTCCCTTCTTCCTTCCTTCCTTCCTTCCTTTCTTTCTTTCTCTTTCTTTCTTTCTTTCTTTCTTTCTTTCTTTCTTTCTTTCTTTCTTTCTTTCTTTCTTCTTATTTTCTTTCTTTCTGTTAGTGCTTAGAATCAAACTCTGGCCTTCACATTTGTGAGGCTAACATGTTATAAACTCAGCCATCTCCTTAGTCACTTTCTCCTTTGTCTATTTCTGCCTCAAGATGTGGCCACTGTCTCCAGCCATGTGTTGCCCTCTCTAGGAGCCTTCTTAGTGGTGTTTCCCATTCCTGCTCTTGAAATCCCCAAATGTGATCCAAGATAAACCTTTTTGCTTTAGAAGTTTCCATAGCAGGCATTTAGTTCTGCTGGTGGAAGCTTACTGGGGCAGATGGAGCAACTGTCTGCTGCCATGGATGATGCTTCCCTGAGTTCACTGTCTGAACTTTCTGAATATTCTCTATGGGGCACTTATTTGTTATATTTTTTTTCAGAGGAAAGAAACATAATTCAGTTATTGCCCTCATTACAAGTGGTCAAAAATGTGATTTTACTAATTGATACACATTTCTCTATTTTTGTTCCCATCCTAATTTACATTGTCATTTCAGATTTCAAGATTGATGCTATGTTTTTAGAAACTTCTGTCAAATATTTTGTATATCTGACAGTGGCATGTAATGGAGTGAGTGGGTGCCAGTGGGCACACAGCAGAATAATCTGATGGCAGCAAATATGTGGCTAGGACAGGTGGCCATGATGTAGACATGATTGCCTTTCTCCAAAAAGGAAGACATACTTGGTGGTCATTGGTCTGTCATATTTCTTCAGGATCCTGAGGTCCCTTATTCTATTGAATATGTTTCAATACCAACCACTTAGATGCTGACTGCAGTTGGGGTAGGAGTCCCAACCGCTCATGTGAAGAGCCAGACAAGCTAACAGAGATTTTATCAACACCACAGATACATTAACAAAGACACATACACACTTGGGGTGTGAATGCATATGTCACCTGGACACTAAAGTCAGCTCTCTAAATGTGTTGTCCAATCTGTCACTCTCTCCTCTCCTCTCTAGAGTCCTAGATACCATCCTGGTGGCTTTATTAATAATTCACCTGGAGCCTAAATTGGATAGGGTAAGCAATACTTAATACTGATATGTGCTACAAAGGAGACTACCATGATGACATTTTCACTTTTCATTCATAAAAAAATATGAATGTGATTCTACCATCACCTGTCATTTTGGGGTTCTTAGCTGAATTCTATGCACAGGGCCAGTAGACGGAAGAAAGGGGTGATAAGATGGTCGGAGGTTGCTTTGGTCAGGAAATTACATGTGTCTCTCTGACATTGGTTAGAACTGGCCCTATAGAATTACCTACTTGCAAAGAATTCTGGGAAATAGGTTTGGGCAAGTATACAACTGTGTTTCTGCCATAAGGATGTTTGCTATCACTTGACCAACTGCACTGCTCTACTTCCTGGTGGCCAGTTTTAGAAAGGAAGCACCTCAACCCTTCTCATCTGGACCCAGGAAAGCTCACAGAGGTTACACTGAGCCCCCAAAGTCTGATGAGTAAAGGCCATTGGAAGGACAGTTCATGTGCCACCTGACTACCAGACTGCATTTTATACTACTCCACACTCACAGGGCAGGGTTAGCCAAGGAAAGGACAGGGAACCACAGAAACTTTCATTGCACGGCTAGAGCCCTGCTAAAGAAATTTAGCTTGTTGGATCTTCCCAGGGGTTGGTACCTGGCCAGATGCATGGGGTGTCTCCTCTCCTGATGTGCTCCATGCTCCTGGGAAGACCAGAGGGACAGCTCGGAACATCTGGGGTCCATATGCCGCTGCTTCTCATAATGGCTCTAAGAGCAGCGAAAGAAGAAGATTGTTATTAATCTGCAGAATCCTGCAGGTCTGCTTTTGGTCTTTGCAAAATCTGCTTGCCTCCTTTATAAGATTCAAGAGGCACAGTTGCCTTATATACTAGATAGGAACTATTCAGCGGAGGATGGTTGGTTTGGGAAGAGTTCCGCTGTCAGTTCTACCTACAAAGCTCCAGCTTCCTGACTGTTGGGACACGATGACAAACTCATTCGCTTTCTTGCAGGCCAGCAGCATTCTGAGGTATCTTAAGTTAAGCCCAGATGCTGCACAAATTTATGGGTTGATTTAGCTCTTCATCCAGGCTTCTTCCTTCCCTTGTGATTACTCTAGAACCGAGCAGTGAAATTTGCAAGGCTGTGAGATGCTCAACAGTGAATGCTTTCAGCTTCCTCTCCAGTGCTCTCACCCATCCAGGCCTTTGCTCTAGTGCTTTACTTCTCACCTCTGGGGAAGCGGTGTGCCTGTGCTGTGTGGCCATGTAATGCACAGTATGATGACTTCAAGAGCTGCATGGAGGGGTAAGCGGTCAATCCATAATGGAGTGTTAAGGAAAAGTCAAGTTTTACCTGCAACTTCAGCTCGCGAAGGCCAAGATCATGAGCAGCCAGACCTCTAAATATTGTTCCTTAAATATTCTCTCTCTCCTCCCCCACCGTGTGTGTGTGTGTGTGTGTGTGTGTGTGTGTGTGTGTGTGTGTGTGTGTGCAGGTACATGTGTACTTTTGCACATGGAGATTAAGGGGCAACCTTGGCTATCCTCTTTATCATGTTGTCCATCTTGACTGCTTCTCCTCCTCCTCGGGATGAGGAGGGATTAGAGTGTCTCACTGTCCTGAGACCGATGAACTGGAGGATAAGCCAGCTGGCCATGGAGACCCAGGATCTGCTTGCATTGTGTCTTCAGCACTGGGCTTACAATTGTACCACCACTATGGCCCAATTTTTATGCAGATACTTGAGGTGGACTTTAGGTCTTCATATTTAGGGTGGAAGTGCTTTACTGGAGGAGCTGCCTCTCCCACCCCAAGTATTCCCCACACACTGAGAGTCTTTCTTGGATAGATTGTGTATTTTGTATAGAGACCCCTGGATGGATTATCTTATACTTAGATCTATTATTAGTAATGTCTTTCCAAGGATGAGAAAGGTATTCACCGTAGTAAGAAAATATAAATCAGGAAAGCTCAAAATACATTTGCTTTAGGATTGGGGATACAGCTCTTGGAGGTTCAAGTGAGCAGAGTAAGATGCCTGTTTCTGTTTTCTTTTTTTAGCTCCTGGACATTTATCCATTCAGATTCCCCATACCTACAGAACAATGGAGAAGAAAGAGAAGGTTTGGAGAGAAGGATTCTTTCAGGTACAAGGAACAACCTCTCTTCCTCAAAGTGGGGACTCATACCATCAGGCCAGAAACAATGACACCGTGGTTGGTTAAGTCCATTGCACAAAAATATGATATTTTGCTTTGTAATAATCGGTCTGCTCCCTCACAACTGTGATATGGTCACTAAAACTCCAGGTGCCAACAGTTACAGTCAAGATCCTGCTATGGCAGAGTGTTGTGCACTCTCTTTGGATGGAGGAAGACAAAATGTGTCTCTAGGAAGTTGCTGTGATGGTTGTTCTTAACTGTAATATTTACACAGTCTAGGAAGACCCTTGAAGAGTGTCAAAGAGGAATTGTCTATGTCAGATGTCTGTAGGCCCACCTGTGAGGAATTTTTTAAAAAATGGATCCATTGAGGAAGATCCTTCCTTAATGTGGATGGCACCATTCTATGGACTGGATCCTAGACTGTGTGAGAGCAGAGAGGACCTGCTGCACACCAAGCATGCTCTCTGCTCTGGACTACGGCTGTGTTGAGGTTATCTACGGCTGTGACTTCCCTGTTATGAAGGACAGTAACCAGGATCCGTGAGCTCAAACAAAACTTCTCACCTCCAAGTTGTTAATCGTCATAGAGGGTTGCCAGTTGGCTCTGCAATGGCTATCCTTGGGAGCCAGACTTTGAGAACTCTTGGTTTAGATGGAGCTCAAGCCATTTTTCTGGAGTCAGAAAAGTAACCATTTTGGATGCAGAGCCAAGTATAGAAACTAGGGAAGATATCTCCCTGAGTCTGGGGAGGGAGGAGAGCCCCAAGCACAGGCTGCTTCCCTGTATCTTTCCCCCTCTGTTTTCTGAGAACATAACCAGACCCTTCCAACTCTCTTTCTGGGAATCGTTGCAAAGTGGACGACTGTATTGAAATGTTTTCGTTAGTTCATTTCTACAGCAATTTTTTTTCTTTGCGACTGATAGTGATCCCCAGTCCATCACTGTGCACTCCTTAGATGGCAAAGAACTTAATGGTGAAGAGTTTAAGTGGGCTCCCTGCCTCCTCACCCTGCTTGCAAAACGCGATCAGCTCAGGAAGCTGGCTCTGTCTGCCCTGTATGAAGTTCCTCACAGTCCTTCTCTCGCATGCTTTACACTTCTGCACCATCAGCAAATGTTTCTTTGCTGTCAGTCCCCGGGGCTGAATCACTTGAATTGCTGACTTGGACTCGAGACCAAGGCATCTGAAGCAATCACACCATGGCTGGCAACGTGGGAAATAATCTACATTCAGTTTCATTCCGTCCTGTGCATAACTTGTTAGACAAATGTAATTCATTGTTTTGCTTATATGGCTTCAGTTTATTTTTGTTTTATGGGGGGTTTGGTTTTTATGGTGTTGTATGTAAGAAGTCATTGCCTAACTCAAGTTCACATTTTTTTTCCCATTAAGTTTGTCTACAAATTTTATAGTTCTTTTATTGTATGTATTTTTGTGTATGTATATCTGTTCACTAGCATGTGGGCATATGTGTATACAGACATACATACATGTGAAGGCCAGAAGTTGTCTACAAATGTCTTCCTTAATTGATTTCCTCTGTATGGGCTTGAAACAAGGTCCTTCATTTGAACCAAGCGTTCAAAGACTCCATTACACCAGATCCATCTTGCTCTGGGATTCTGTGTCTGCCACTTGAGAACTGGGATCTGAGCCAGGCTGCCATACCCCTTGGAGATTTATATGGGCTTTAGGGATCTGAACTATTGTCTTCATGCTTACACAGAAAGTCCTTTACTCTCTGAGACGCCCCCCCCAGCCCAGCTTTAATATTTACACTTGGATCTCTAACGTATTTTGACTACTTTTTATATATGATGTGTTTTAGTTAGGGTTTCTATTGCTGGGGTGAAACACCATGACCAAAGCTACTTGGGGAGGAGAGGGTTATCCATCACTGTTCATCATGGAAGGAAGTCAGGACGGAAACCCAAACAGGGCTGGAACTTGGAGTCAGGAACTGATACAGAGGCCATGGGGAAGTGTTGTTTAACTGGCTTTGCGCGGCTTTCTCAGCCCGATTTCTATAGAACCAGAAGTGGCACCACCCACAATGGGCTGGGCCTTTTTTCCATCTATTATTAACTTAGAAAATGCCATATAGGTTTGTGTTTTGCATACAGCCTAATCTTGTGCAGGATTATTCTTACTTTTTAATCCCCCGCAATGCACTCCTCCTCTGTTTCTGTTCAGAAAGAGGCAGGCCTCCCATGTGTATCAACAAAGCATAGCATATCACGTTGTGATAAGACTAAGCACCTCCCCTTGTATTGAGCCTGAGCAAGGCAACCCAGTATGAGGAATAGGTTCCCAAAGCTCGAGAGAGAGAGAGAGAGAGAGAGAGAGAGAGAGAGAGAGAGAGAGAGAGAGAGAGAGAGAGAGAGAAGCAGGAAAGGATTGTAAGAGCCAGCAGATTCAAAGACATCACAAGAAAACTCACAGAAACAACTACCTGGACGCATAGGAGCTCAGTGTCTGAACCAACAAGGGAGCTTGCATGGGATTGACCTAGGCCCTCTGCATGTGTGACAGTTGTGTAGCTTGGTCTGCTTGTGGTACTCCTAACAATGAGAGCAAGGGATGTCCCCAGCACTTTGGCTGGCTTGTGGAGGCTTTTTCTTAGTTGGGGCTCCCTCCTCTCAGTTCACATAAAACTATCAAGCATATGGTATATGAACTGAGTCATAATTAATCCTACCGCATATTGGTATGTGTCAACCACCTTTCTATTGTTTTGAGAATACATGAGATGGATAAATAACCACAAAGGAAGAATGGTTTCTGTTGGCTCATGGTTTCAGAGGTGTCAGCCCATGGTCAGTTGGCTTACTACTTCTGGGTCTCTGGTTAGTCCATACACCATGAGGGAGAGACCACAATGGAGCAGAGACACTCTCCTCATGGTGTCGGGAAAGCAGACATGGGGTCTGTGCCCCAATAGGACACTCCACAAATTTCTTACACTCGGCTTTGCCTCCAGCACCTGACAGGAGGGCTATGGTCTGGCATTAAAGCCTGTAGCTTAAGGACCCTTGGGAGCCACTTAAAATCCAAAGGGTAGTCTATATAATTATCCCGTGTCCATTAGTTAAAATATCATTCTTTCCCCATTAAAGTAGCTTTACATTTGTTCTGAAAACAAAAGAGCATGTAGGTATGGGTCTACTTCTGAACTTTGTATTAAACTTGCTGTCCATCTTGGCATGGATATACCTTACTAGTCTGCTCTATGGCTCTCTTCTGTCCCATCAACCTTTCATGTATCATGATGCAATGTCATAGTATCTTAGTTACACTAACTTGATAATATTAAAGTAAAAGAGGCAGAATCTGGTCCTGTCTTTCGGCCTTTTGTTGTATTCTTTATATTTCTCTGTAAATTTTAAAATCAGCTTGCTAATTTCTTTTTGTTAATTTTTTAATTTATTTTGCATATCAACCACAGTTTTCCATACCTTCTCTCCTTCCTTATCCCACCTCCTTTATATCATCCCCCATCCACTCCTCAAAAAGAGTAAGGCCTCCCACGGGAGTCAACAAAACATGGCCATGGTTTTAGCCATTCTGACAGGTGTAACATGGTATCTCAAAGTTTTTTTGTTTTTGTTTTTTTTTCATTCCCTAATGACTAAAGATGTTGAATACTCCCTTAAATGCCCTTCATCCATTTGAGATTCTTTTGTCAAGAATTCTCTGTTTCAATCTGTACCACATTTTAAAATTAGATTATTTGGTACTCTGATATCTAGCTTTTTGAGTTCTTTGTAAATTTTGGAGACCAGTTCCTCTGCCAGATGTGGGTTTGGTGAAGATCTTTTCCCATTTATAGGCTGCCATTTTGTCTCGGTGACAGTCCTTTGCCTTACAGAAGCTTCTCAGTTCAGGAGGTCCCGTTTATTAATTGCCAATCTACTAGTGCTACATTTAGGAAGTACTTCGGCTCCTGTGCCAATGCATTCAAAGCTATTTCCCACTTTCTCTTCTAGCAAGTTCAGTGTAACTGTATTCATGTCGAGGTCCTTGATCCATTAGGACTTGACATTTGTGCAGGGCTATAAATATGGATCTATCTGCATTCGTCTACATGCTGTCATCCAGCTATGCCAGCACCGTTTGCTAAAGATGCTTCCGGCTGGAGTGGGCTTTACTTATTATGCCTATGCGATCTTTTCTTCCAGCTGGTGTAGGTTTTGCCTGTCCCTATGTTCTTCCAACTGGTGTGGGTGGTGTTTGTGCCTAGAGGGTCTGCTGATGTTGCTAGAGAGAGCATAGGGAGGATGCTGGGGGTCGGTGGGATTGGGGAGCAGGGTGGGTCTGTTCTTTCAATTGGTGTAGGTGGGGCTTATGCCTCTAGAGGCTGCTGATGTTAGGGTGGATGGTTGGCCGGTGGGAGGATGATGGGTTTGGTGGGTTTGGGTAGGGAAGTGTGGGTCTTGTAGGTTACAGAGCCCAATGGGTGGTGGCAGTGGTGGAGCTGCCTGTCTGTAGGACTCTTACCAGATGTCCAGCTCCTGGGCCTTCAGCTTGCTAATTTCAATCAAAAATTTTCTACATTTTTTTTGGTATATGTGTATGCATGAATATAGGTATTTTCACTAATATGTTTGCATGTGGAGGCCAGAGGTTGACATCAGTGTCTTCCTTGGGTGCTCTCTACTTGCTTTTTGAGACAGTCTCTCACTGAATCTGGTGCTTACTGATTGCCTGCTGGCCAGGAGGAGCTCCCGAGGTCCTTTTTTCTTGCCCTCTCCCGCTGTAGGGGTGCAGGCACGTACACCTGGCTTTTAGGTGGATCCCAGGCTTTGAACTCCGGTCTTTGAGCTTGTGCAAGGAGGCATTTACTGCCTGAGAATTCTCTAGCCACCTACAGCTTGGATACTTGACTAAGAGTGTGGCAGGGAACTTGGCACAGCTGTTCTGAGTCACCTGACGAGCCTCAACTGTCCTTTCTATTTGCTTCCCCCACTCAATGGTGCTCTCTAGGTTGAACTGCGCAGTTCTTCTTCATATTCTGCCAGATTTATCTCCAAGGTTCTCACATTCTTAGGTACAGTAAATGAAATTTTAAAACATTTCAACAGCCAAGTTATTCGCTGGTCATTTATATGAAGCTGGTCATTTTGGATGCCACAAACTTTTGAGAACTATTAGTAGCTCTTTCTTTTGCAGATTCCTTACAGGTTTTACATAGATCTTATCATTGTCAAGTAAAGATAGCTTTACTTCTCTTCCATGCCCCTCCTCCCTCCCTCCCCTTCTCTTGTCTCAGTACCTAGTCAGAACCTCCAGTATACTGCTGACCTCTTCCCCAGGGGGAATTGCCTCATCTAACTCCTAATCTTCAGAAATATGGCTTCATCACACATCCCTTCCTCATATATTCAATACCTCACCACAACAATAGAACGTTCATTTGCTCTGGGTTTCTCACTGGTAATCTGAGTGAGAGGATTTCCTCTGAGGTTTGGTTTTCTGAGCCTACAGACTCCATTCACTCTGCATCAGGCTACTTGGGGATGTCTCCAGCTCACAGATTTTTCTTAATTTTTTCATTGCTTTTCTGTGTTTAATTTGTTGAGTTTATATTGCTAGGCTTTAATGTTGATTAACCTTTTTCTTTATTGTGACTAATTGTTTTTAAAAGCATCTGGTGTGCTGTTTGCCTTGGATATTGTCATTCTCTTAGAAACCACCATGTCTCTACTTGCCCCGAGTTTCTTAAAAAGGTGAAATATAGGTGTGAAAACTATATGAACACTTTTGTCTACTAGTTGTGCCATGTGCTGTTCCTTCTCTGGCGTGATTAGTAGACTTCCTCTCCGATTTTGAGTCCACCTTCTTCCAGTTCTGTGTGCCCAGCATTTTTGATGACTTCATGGTGCTCTAGTAAAGTAGTTGAGACTGATCACTTTCCAAAGAAATGATGCTCCTTTTTTGTTCATATTTGAGAGATTTATATTCTAGGGCATGGGCCCTCTTGCAGTGTTATAATGTGGTAGGCGGTTCCACAAGGTGCTAGTTCACACAGGAGACGTGGGCAATATGGGAAGAAGAGGCCCATCATACGGGGTGGCGGGGTTTACAACATGCCCTCTCATGGTAACTACTTCAGGCCCTGAGATCTAATGTAGTCCTGATTAGAGCAAGCGATGCCAGTTTGATCCTGTGAGACATCTCACTAGCTCCTCCCCTTAAAGAGACCTCTTGGTTGCTTGTCTCCTACATAGCAAGTTAGCAGTGAATGAGTCCCACGTAAAGTTGTAATCTAAGCACAAAGCCCAATGCTACAATGATCAGTTCTTTTCCTCTCTAGAATTTTTGCCACCTGAACCTTTCAGGGAGAAACCATCTCCAAACCTCAGGGCCTAGTCATATCCATACACACTACTACTTGGGTGCTACATATATTTGTATCACTGAAAGTATTTCACACTATATTCTGGATTACTACTAACCTATTTGGAAACAGTTCCTTTCAAGCTTGACTTAAAGATACCTAGGAAACCACAGTCTGCTGCTAATTCTGTCACATTGCTGAGGCTAATGAATACTTCCACATGTTCTACACAGGGTTTCACAATTCCAGTCTTTTCCACTCTGCCCTAGATTATCTCTGGAATGAATTCTCCTTGTTCCTATTGGGTGGCTCTCACTCTGGCTCCAGGAGTTAGCTGCTGTCTCAGACAGTCTCTGCACATTTCTGGAATATTCTCTTTACATAGTTCCCTTCTCTGGAACAGACTCTAACTTCTGTGACCCACTCATTCTAATCCTTATCTCCTCATCTCAGAGAGACAAAGGTCTGCCTGGGTTGCCCAGACTGGTGGATCGGGGTAGTCAGAAGGCATCTCTCTGGGATCATCTTCTATTACTATTAGATTTACACGGCCGCAACAACTCCTCTTTTGTATTTATTATTGCTATAATTTGCCAAAGGCCAATGTGTTGAAGGTTTGGTCCCCAACTTGGTGCTATTCTATTGGACCTGGCAGAGATCTTTAGTGGTGAATGAATGGAGGACTGTTAGGTCACTGCAGAATTGACCTGGGAGGGAATTGTGGGCCTTCGGCACCTTCCCATTCTCTTTTTAAATTTTTGGCCATGAAGTAAATGGTTTTGCTCAGCATATACTTCCAGCATGTAGCACCACCCCAGGTTCAGAGTAAGAGGGACAATGTTGGAACCCATGAACGACAAGGGAGACAAGTCTGCTTGTGAGCCGGTTGCCCAGCATATCTGTTGTAAGGATGGAAGCCAACAGACACGGTTGGTTATCTTCTTTAGTGCTTTCACACAGGAGGGAAATTTGGCCCTTGTGATTACAGCTTGGCAGCTCCAATTTTAAAACCTTTGCCAGCAAGCAAAATTTACCAGCCCCAGACTTTGTTCCTACAGGGCGTTCACTTTCCAAGTCAGCAAGTGTTTCCAGCAAGTCACCAGAGCTTAGGAGGTAGAACCTAAGTGCTGAGGATATGACGCCAATGTTGTTTGGTCTTTGGAAAGTTATCAATGTCTCTGAGCCTCAGTTCTCCCATCTGTAACTGAGGGAAATGCTAAATAAATATTTATTGAATTGTGTGTGTCAGCCTGTCCATACTAAAATTCTGAGGTGTTGGTCAAACACCAGTCAGGAGATTGCTGTGAATATATTTCATTATCAGAAACTAATATCTAAAATTGACTGGCTTAGGGAAATGACCCTCGATGAAGCTGATGTGGCTCATTCAATCCACTGAGGACTTTAGAAAAATGTAAATATCCTGGAGAGAGAGACTTTTACAGGGGCAGACCCTGCCTGAGTTTCTTTCCAACCTGTGTGCTCTGTGAACTTTAAACTTTATGGTCTCTGTATACTCACGTGAGCCAATTACTACAGTTGTGCTACATATCCAGTAGCACATGCCTGCAACCCCAGCAGTCCAAGGCAATGAGACCCTGCCTCATTTTTTTCATTGGGCCCTCACTGTGCTTAGAAGCAGGGATAGAGCTGTGAACATAGAATTCTGATTTTTTTTTAAAAGTTGACTGCATGTAGCCCCCAGACCAGCCAAGAACTTGCAATGTAACATTATATAACCCAGGCTGGCCTCAAACTCCTGATTTTCCTGCTTCGGTCTTTCAGGGATTTGCAGTCACATGCCATAATTCTTGAATGGCTCAACCAAGAATTAGGCCCCAGAGTCTCCTTATTCCCTAGATGGTAGCTGAATATATTCACAGAGACCGGAAACTAGTCAAACATGAGCAGCAGTTTCTGTGGATGACACTGGATGGTTAGGACAATTGTTTTCTATTCCTTTTCCACGTCCTTCACATCATCTGAAAGGAAGTATGATTTGAAAATAAATACAGATCATGTGTACACAGATTCACTTTGCCACTAACAGGTTTCAGTCCATCAGTTACAATGTATGCATCCATCTTCCAAAAGAAAGAAGTCTCATTTAAAAGTATGCCTGTTTTTATATTAAACACACAATCTACGTAGGTTCAGAAGTGGAGCCACCTGGGGCAGGTCGCAGGCATCATGCCCTTGCAAACATGTAGTCTAGAACAAAGCAGCCAGAAGGTTCTTGAATACCCACTTGCTCCCATCACAGAGGCCTCTGGGAATAGTACATACTCTTGGGGGTTGAATCCAAGAAACAATTTGGAAGGGGCCCAAGACACTGTCAAAGTGATGTTGTATTAGTAAATAAAGATCAAATTTCTAATTTATATAGTGAAAAGTCTACCTTGAAGAATGGGGTACATTAGCTCTGGATTCCTATGCCAGGCTCCACAGAGGGCTGTGTTATCCTGGGATGGTACTGCAACCTACAATCGACTCTCAGGAAACTAAGCAAGAAGGTTTTGAGTTCTGGGGTGGGCTCCACAAATAAAGGTGCTTGGTACTAGGCCTGATAACCTGAATTCAATCCCTGGGTGGAACCAAATGGTGAAGGAAAAGATGGGCTCCTTAGGCTGTTGTATGACCTCCGCCCATAAACTATTTATATCTGCACACAAATGAATAATACATAGAAAAAAAAAACAAAGACAAAAACTTTTCTTAAAAATGAAAGAAACCCCCTTTCACCTAAGAGACTTCCTTGCATTTTTTTAAAGCAACATTTGAACTTCCTTCTTTATCACAGCCTTACTTGCACCATTAACATGGAAAGCTATGATTTCTGGCTCACATTTTCATTATTAAATGCTGTCTACACAGAGCTGCTGAGATGAGGCTCCCAGGAAGTTTGGGTGGATCTTCATTCCACCAAACAACTTGCTAGAGTCATTGTGTTCATTAATTCAGTTATGGGGAGAGTAACACTGCAGAGCGTGGGCTCTCTCCTACTGCTCCTGTGGGCAGGGATTTAAGCAAAAGAAGAAATGTGCTTGTCTCCACTCCAGTAAATACGGGTAATTTATAACAAAAGGAGAGAAATACAATATAATAACGGAAGAAATGTTTGACATTTTAATTTATCTGGTGATTCTCTTTTCCCAGTAGCTTCAGGAAATCAGAATGCGTGAGCTGAAGCCATAGGAGTTCTAAATCCTCAGGTATTCTGATTTGGGACTATTTTAGTCACATAAAAATGTAAAATTTTGCTTTGGAAAGGGAAGAAACAATGGAGATAAGAAAATAGACGCATATAACTCAAGGATGAATTTTAAAAAGATGCTTGATTTAGTTGTTTAACCTTCAAGATGTGGTTCTCTCTATGAAACGGACCTAAATAAGCACAGAAGAGTCATTCTAGAACACACGTAAGATTAGACATTTCGGAGAGGGGAACTGAATTGGGCATCTTGGTGAATCACATTTCTTTTACACTTTTTCCCTTCTTTGGACTTTTATTGGCTATCTCTTGCCAGTTATTATTTCTCCACAGTTGAATCGTTACAGCTGCTGAAAAGAAGCTAAAATTCAAGCAAAAACATAAAAGAAGACTTGATGAGTTTTAGAATTGTGAACACCCCAGGAAACAGAGAAGAGAGCAGACCTGGTCTAGCACGTACTTGGACCATTTTCATAGTTAATGAGAAATGTATTCCACTGAGCATTACCAGGGAACAAAGCTGCCCAGAAATCCACTGACAGCCCTGCATTTTAGTGGAAGATTGAGATTTTATGGTTCCCACTATCACCAGTAATACACAAAATGGATTAAAATCTCAACAAGGGGCCCTGAAGTCATGCCAAGTCCCCATTAGTAGACTATCCTATTAAAGGAAATAAGAAAAATTTAAAAATATCTGTAGAGAATTGTGAATTACATAGATGTTGAATCATCTAATATATGATGGATCTTTGGCCAGAACATGGAGATTCTCTAAGAGAATAAAATGTTTATTTGAAGGGCAGATGGATCATGGGAGCAGACGGGCATCTGTAACTCCAGTGTGTACATGCTACATCCCCACTTTATTAAGTGGGAAATGTCTTATTTTCTCCAAACTGAATTTCAGTCTTTCAACAAAAGTGGCAATTACTCCAGCCTGGGAACTGCCCAGAGGTTCACTCGCCTCCCTGTGAAATGCCCCTGGAATTTCCCACTTCTCTTGTATGCAGTACGTGTTCTTTGTCATCCATCTTCTCAGGTTCATTGGCTTGTGTCACTTTTGAACAGTATTTTTCTTTGGAACTATCAGCTGAAAAAACTCGTCAGCCTTATGTTGTCTCATAAAGATGTGCTCTGATTAAAACCAGACCCGGGCTGTAGATGTAATGTCATTCCTCTCTGAAACACAAACAGGCCAATTTCAATAAAAACATTCCAGTTCCCACCAGAGACTCTGTGGATTGATAATCCAGGTATTACTCTATCTACAAGCAGGAATCCAGCATACAGGGCCCTTCGGGATGCATTTTAGAAGTCTGACCTAAGATTTTCATATTAAGAATGGAATGTAGAATCATTTGATTTCTTAAAGCCCCAATTTTGAAGAAAGGTGCCTTTGCAAGTGTTTCCATTAGGACCTGGCACTAACAGATACCTTGCTCAATACTGATTTCATTCTCTTTTCTCAATGTCTTTTTAAAATTGGATATGCAGCATCCAGGGATAAATGGGGAAGGTACATAGCCTCACTTTGTTTATAAGAGCCTCTATTGCATGCAGCCTGACTTTCCATCAAGACAAGAGGTGACCAATGGAATAATTTGCAGACAGGGAGATGCTGGGGCTAGAACATACCAGACAAACACTCTACTGTCTATTTCTATCCCCAGCTCTGTGTGAAGATTCTTACCCTAATTTAAAGTGCCTATTAAGAGGGACTCTTGAAATAAAGGGCATGGAGGAGAAGGAGAGCGTGTAGGCCTAGGCAGGGGGAGAAACTGATGTGCAGCTAGTCCCCAAAGCTCATTTGGCTTATCAGGCAGTTCAGAAGTAGGAATACCCCTCAGTGTTGCCAAGCTTCCTGGGTAGTTTCATTCAGACCAGCCAACTTCCTTAATAGGTAATTCAATAAATTTTATAATAATCCAGGAAGATGGGGAACTAGCCAGCCCAGGGCAAAACATTGAAACTACTCAGCTTTCTATTTTAGACCCAAGTAATATTAGTGAGAGCTCCGAGTAGATTATCCAGATAAACAAAGAAATAAGACTGTAATAAAGAACTGTGATCTACAAAACAGACACAGGAGTCAGGTAGGAAAGATACTCACAACTGTTCCTTACTGAGACATCTGCTGCAGATGCCCACAGAAATACATAGGCATATTTAATAGGAGAAAAATAAGGAAGCAATAACAATTTCCTAACATTTCATACATACACTGTGGTTGGCTGCCTCCCTCAGCCCACAAGCCAGGTTAGTTCACTTCAAGTACAACAGAAGAAAGAACCTTCTTGAAAAACCCCAACTCCACCACACAAAGACACCTCCAGCTTGCCTTTTCATTTTGTGATTTTTATTATGTTTATTCATGTATAGGCATTTGTGTGTCATGGTGCCTGTGTGGAGATCAAAGGACAATTTGTGGGAGTCAGTTCTCTCCTTTTCCCATGTGGGTCCTAGGAATTGCATTCAAGTCATCAGGCACGGAGGCAAGTGCATTTACCCACTGAGCAGACTAGGCAGCTCAGCACCTCCACTTCAATATGATCTGTATAGAAAATGGAAGAATCAAAGGGGTATGAATATGACCTCAAGTAGGTGATAGCATCACACGAATGCAGGCTTTCTAGTTTTAGATAAACATAAACCATTATATTTATATAAAATAACACTATGGGACACTGTGCTGGTTATATTTTAACTTTTCACTGACAGGACCTAGAATCACCTAGGAAGAGTCTTCATGATTCAGATTGATTTGGACTATAAACATATTTGTGGGAGATTGTTAATTGATGTGGGAAGATCCAGCCCACTGTGGGTAATACCATTCCTTAGGCAAGGGGTCTTGAACTGTATGATACAGAACTCTAGAATAAAGCAATCAAAAGAGCATCATGGAAGCATTTATTTCTCCCTGCCCTTCACTATAGGTATGATGTGACTCCTGCTTGAATTTTTACTTTAATTTTCTTGCAAAGACAGAGTATAATTTAGATTGCCAGCCAAAGAGACACTCTTTCATGTACTGTTTTTTGGTCAGGTTATTTGTCTAGGCAACAGAAATAGAATGAGAAAACTGTACGAAGGGTGTGGAGATTTTCTATTTCATCTTTTCATTCTTTCTATAAACTCAATTTTTTTTCAAATAAAAAAATTCGCTCTTTGAAATTCAGCTTTTTACACCCTTTATTATTTCCAAATGTTCCTTGATTTAAATGAAGGGATCTCAAGCATCAACACAAGACTCTGCTTTTATTTAAATATAAAGTGTGAATCTTATCCTGTGATTTTAAAACACTGTATGAAATATTTATACACATTTAGAAGTCACTCTTTATTCTCTGATAGCAACTCCCTGAGTAGAGAAAACACCAAAGTGAAAACGAGGAAATTGTTTATATAAAGCAATAGTGAAGTCTTGAAATTACTCTCGAGTCGGAAAATTCTCTGGAAGACACACAGCAGAACCATCGCTGGATGGTAAGTTTGGAATTGAAATACTTCCAGAGCAACCCTGAGAGGCCAGACTGTGCTACAACCATGAAGTCCATGAATACATGCTTTCATATGACCTGCCAAAGAAAAGCTCGATCTGAGGACATACAGTCAACAGTGAATGACTTCTTATCATTGAAAAGACACGGACCTGGGGGAGTTGGCTCAATGGCGAGAGCTCCAGCTTCACAAGCACGAAGACTTGAGTTTAGATCCTAGCACCCACATAAAAAGCCATGTGTGGCCATGCGTGCACCAGCAGCCCCAGTGCTGTATGAGGTGGATACAGGAGCCAGTAATCAAGAAATTGCCCCCACAAATACACCCACAGAGCAATGTGATGGGGCAATTCCTTAACTGAGGTTTCTTCTTCCCAAGAAGTAGGTCAAGTTGATACCTTTCCCCACCCCCAACAAGAAGGTAACATTTAACAGAAAGGCAAGAGATATGGAAATCTAAGTAGTCCTGGAGCTGTAGCCTCAACCTGTACAAAAACTAAAGTTGAATACATAGACAAATAGTAAAAATGGCAATCTTATCAAAAGTAATCTACAGATTCAATCCAATTCCCATGAAAACACAAGCACAGTTCCTTACAGACAATGAAAAAAACAATATTCAGCTTCATTTGGAAAAAAAAAAAAAACCAAGAGAGCAAAATCAGTCTTGTGCAGTAAAGGAACTTCCTCCAGAGTTATATCACCATCCCTGATTTCAAGCTATGCTATAAAGTTAGAGCGATAAAAACATCTTGGTATCGGCATAAAAACAGACACGTGGACCCATGAAATTGAATCTAAGGCCCTGACATAAATCCACACTATGTACCCTACATAGTAGGGTGTCAACAATATGAAAGAGGATGGGAGGGGAGGGAGTGATGTGCACTGAAGGATTCTGTGTACAAGCACAGTCTCTCCAAAGACAGTGGCTTTACAGAATCAAAAGTATAAAATGTGAGAGGAAATACACAGAAACACCTCCCTCCCCCCAGCCCACATAGTCAACCACATGAACATTACTGTACCAAGAGTTAAGCCTTGGGGCCATAGCGTGCTTCCATGTGTTTTGCCTAGTTTACATCCTATTAATTTTTATGTGTTATGTGTGTACACAAAAGACAAGCAAGAGTAGAGTCTTAGGGATGGAGAGTGACTAGGAAAGTCTTTGATGTCCTGAGAGCTTTGCATTGGCTCCCGGAAAGTCACAAGACAGTGTTAAGCCTGGGATCCTCAGTATCACACCATGAATATGCATGTTCCAACTGCCGATCTGTACTGTGCTGTGGAAAACGTAACTATGTAAAGATGTGTTACATTTGTTTATGCTGTAGAATGTTACTTTAACTGTGTAAGGTGCATTACATTTATTTCTTCTGCATTTAATTATGAAAAGATATATTTCATCTTGCTTGCATAAGGCAGGTGATTGGTCTAATTAAAAGTTGGCCAGCCAATAACTAGACAGAAGAGGGATAGGCAGGGCTGGCAGGCAGAGGGCAGAAAAAAATTAGTC
This sequence comes from Phyllotis vaccarum, assembly GCA_033318265.1. Lineage (NCBI taxonomy): Eukaryota > Metazoa > Chordata > Mammalia > Rodentia > Cricetidae > Phyllotis > Phyllotis vaccarum. The sequence continues at coordinate 82,557,386 of JARWLC010000003.1, forward strand.
TGGAGAGGAGCGAACAAGGGAGAAAGAGAGGGAGATGCCCAGGGCCATCCAGGTAGACAGCTACCCCGGGCCATGTAGGCAGCCACCAGCCAGCAGACACAGTCTAGACACAGAGTAGAATGTACAGAAAGGCAAAAATGCCTAGAGGCAAAAGGTAGATAAAGAGAAACTGGTTAATGAAAGTCAAAAGAGTTACTCAGAAAGAAGCCGGGCTTAAGTTAGGCTGAGCATTCAAAACTACTGAGTTGTCTCTGTGTCATGACTTTAGAGCTGGTTAGAGACCTAAATGAAAAAGCCTGCTACAGCATTGTGTTTGATATTCTCAGAGTTTGGCCTTATAATTTGAAATAAAAGTGAGAAAATAATTAGAATGAAGTTAAAAATAGTTATTTAAAAATATATCTGTAGTTTTTTGATTGTGAGTCTAGCCTTTAATGGCTGAGCCATGTCTGGAGAAATTATATAATGAATTAAGTTGTAATTCATTATAATTAAAATTTAAATCAAAATTAAAAATACATTTATATTATTCTCTGATAATTTCAAGCACGTATAAAATGTGTTTTGACCATGATCACTTTCCACCCTCCCCGACCCTCCCCAGAACAAACTCTTATAATTTCATGCTTTTCTTCTTCTTAAAAAAATACAAAATTAAAAAAAAAAAAACCAACCCTGAGTCCAGTTAGCATTGCCTGAGTGTGCACATGTGTAGGGCTGTCCACTGGACATGGATAAGCTGCCAGGAACACATTTATGAAGAAAACTGTCTCCCTCTGACAGCAACCATCAACTGCTATAGCTCCTCGACTAAGGGATGGAACCTCGGGTGACCACAGCTGGAAGAAAATATCATGTTTGCGGGAAATTGTTAGTTGGTGTCTTTTGATATAAACATAAAATATATTAGTCCTTTGGGAATTTCATACATGCATAGTATATTGATTGTATTCATCCCCACTCTTTTCTCTAACTCCCCCCTACCCAACCAGATCCACTACTCACCTTCCTACCCGCCTCCAAACTTCATGTACTCTTTTAAAACTGGAGTCCAATTTGAGCTTTCCCTATACTTGTGGGTGGAGGGCAGTGGTCAACCTACCAGGGACTTCATCCTTAACAAAACCAGATTCTTTTCCTCCAGATGCTGTGACCTGCCAACAGGTCCTCAGTGAGAAGCAAGGCTCATGGGATCCTCTCTGTTCTAAGCTAGAATGCTGGTTGGTTGGTTTGTTCTTGTGTGGGTCCTGTGCAGGCAGCCACAGCTCCTGGGAGGCGAGAAAACAATGTTTTTCTGAAGTCCTCTCCTACCTTTGGCTCTTACAGTCTTTCTACCTCTTTTTCTAGAATGGCCCCTGAGCCTCGGGGTGGGGAAATGATAATACAGTGTCCTATTTGTGGCTGTGTGCTCTATAAACATTTTTTGTGCTTGGACCAATTGTGAGTTTCTACATTAACTGCCACTCACTCACTACAAAAGAAAAGTTTTCTGTGAGGTCTGAGAACGCACTAGTCTTTGGATACACAGATATTTAGATGTTAGCTTGATACTATATGCTCATTAGCAAAATAACAGTAGCAGGTTCACCCCATGACCTGTGTGCTTCTCAACCATGGGTTCTTGGCCAAATTTATGGTACAAGATATGTGTTACCTCCGGCATAACAGGCCTTAAGTCCACCCAGAAAGCAGTTGATTAACCCAAAACACTCTTGCTATTATTGACTAATAGCACAGCTTGTCATTCTGGTTGTCACTGAGCTCACATGAGTCACTGCTGATTAAGACTGTTAATGACGTTTTTCCCCAGCAGTTAAAAACTTTATTTTACATTTTTAAGGGCAGCACAAAAATTTATACCCACATACATAAAAATCATGGAAGAAATTTTAATGTTTTAAATATTTAAGAAATACTTAAAAGGTTATTTTGCTCCGCCACAAAATACTAACTCAAGACTTTCAGTAACTAAATTCTTAAAATATTATCTTCACTAAAATATTGTTCATATTTCATGATGTTCATGATATGCTAATGTTTAACATGATATGTTAGAACTCGGTGGAATATCTAAATATTGCTTTTTTATTTTGTGTGTACATGTGCTTTTTTATTTATGAGCATATGGAGGCCTGAGGCTAACTTTGGTATCTTTCTCCACTGCTCTCTGCTTAGTTCTTTAGACAGGGTCTCTCACAGAACTTTGGTCTGGCTACTGTGGCTACATTGGCTGGCCAGAGGGTACCAGGGAATCTTTCTGTCTGTTCATTAGCACTGGGGTTACAGTCGCACTACCACATCTAGGTTTAGATTGCCCAGTTCTTATGTAGATGTTGGGGATGTAAACTCAGGTCCTCATTTTCCCATTGAGTTATCTCCCAAGCCCCAAATAGAAAACATTTTAAAAGTAAGTCTGTTGGAATAAATGTTCAAAGAATATTTCTCTTCTTCTTTAAAAAAATTGATGGGTAATCTATCATGGAGTCTTCTGTAGAGAGGAGGAGGCATTTGATCCTTTATAAAGTCTCAGACAAAAATAAATAAATCTAGAAAGAAATAAAAGTGATTTCCCGTGGGGAAACGTTCCCTCTTAAAGTGTAGCCTTCATCCTGCTGAGCAAGTCAGGGGTTTAGGGACTTGGGATGCTAGTGGAATGCAAAGTTTACCCTGGGCTAAACCCACATGTCTGGAGCCCAAGCCCACAGACCCAGTGTCTAGCAGACCCAACAGTTGACATTTTTAAGAAGCTCAAAACATTACTATGAAGTGACTCCTCATTCTGAAGATGATGCACTGAGTGAGCTCTGCAGAGTTAGTTACTTGCCCAGGGGTACATGGGTCCCCACTGACAAAACCCACCATCCAACTTTCCCAACCCATCTTTTGTCCACCCAGCACTGCCCTTCAGATATGTTCCACAACTCAGATATAAACTTTCTGTCTGTCTGCCTTGCTAGATCTATGTTGACTGGAGAAAAGCAACTCAGTAGTCCAATTTTAATGCTTGGATTAGAAATCACTCTTTGCTTGCAAACTATCCTTTGAGTGTCCTGGTGAGATTAATGGCTGCATGGCTTTATACAGCTAGAGACAAAAGGTTGCTATGGCTTTGTTATAGTTGCTGCGTTGCTAGGAGAACCTCTATGATAGAATCTGCATTCAAGGCAGCCTTCCTTCTCCAGTGTGACCTGTCATGTGCAAGGGGCACTGTGCTGCATGAGGGAAGTGGGGCCATAATCACAAGACCAAGGCCGGGAAGAAGGGAAGGTGTGCTCTCAGCTGCTGAGGACTGGTAAACAAAAGCAAAGGTCCTGCATCTTCAGGATTCATGGAACTATGCAAACATCAACAGTTAAAGCTGCAAATATTATTCTGGTTTTGCTGTTACTTCTCCAAACAATTCATTTCTCTGTGACAAGTGGTAACTGAGGTGGGCTGACATAAATCTTAGCAGGCAATGACCAGGACCTGAGCATCATGAACTGGCCTCAGGAACACTACAAGTGTGGTGGTGGTGGTGGTTGGGGGGCGGGACTATGTGCTCACAAATCTAGATGATCAGACCAGCAAAAAATACACAGTGAGGGTTTGAGATGAAGATCCTGCGTGTATGTGGAGGGCAGGTCACCACATGGTGAAATCCAGAGCTGCATCCGACTCTTCTGGCATAGATTTCACAAGGTCAGCACTTGTGTCTGGCACTCACCGTCTAGAAAATATGCCTTCAAGGATAATGGCCAACACGGATCTTTAGAGTGGGAGAAAAGGCAAGAAGAATAAGGAAGGCGATATGACATTTAGCTTTTCGACATGTTTGAAAACTGTCAAGAGGAATAAAACTCCTTATTGGAAACTCTGACACATTTTATTTAAAAATATGCCTGCACTTAGAGGAGTGTGTGTGTGTGTGTGTGTGTGTGTGTGTGTGTGTGTGTGTGTGCAATATGTGTGAGTACATGTGATGTGTGGTGGTGCCTGTGGCTTGCAAATCCTCCCTAAGATGAACGTGCTTGTCACTTCTGGGAAGTGAGGTCTGGCCTGTGGTGACTTGGGTCCAAAGACTTAGCTGTGTTCATATACCTGTTCCTCCATTTTGAGAAGACTGGGCTGGGAATAGATGAGGAAAAGGTACCAGTGTTTGCAAAGGCAGCACTTCCTGGAGATAAAAAATGGAAAGCTAGGGGATGGGGGTCAAGAAAAATCCAGAGTAGTGAGAATTTCAGGGACAATAGCTCCACGTACTCACTAGTCTTAGGACAGACTTCAGATTGGCCTTAAGGCATGGCACAGGCTCTGGCTGGGAAGTGGAGGTGAGAGGAGGGAATCTGAACATGAGCTACTTGCCACAAGGCTTGAGGGCCTGAACCTGTCAGAACCTCACTGACCCATTTGAGCAAAGATGAGTAAGTTCTGCTCCATACCATTGCACTACCTCCAGAATCAGAGACAAGCCTCTGTCCCTCTCTATAGGTTGAAGAACCTTCTCAGTGGCCTGATTGGCATGTAACTATCCTTGTGAAAGGGGAAAATGAAGTGCTCAGAGGTCTCAAGTTTCCCTGCAAGAACACCTCTACACTCTGCAAGGAGATGGACCTGGCAGCAGAACCCCCATGTTACAGTAGAAAACACTCTGAATGACTTAGAGACACCTGTTTCTGAGTCCCCTCAAAAGCCTGCAGCAGCCTCCCACAGTGGGGTTCCTCTGCCTGCCTCTGGAAGAACAGCTGACCGCGTCTGAAATTGGAGTTTTACTGGCTGATGAAAACAAGAAATGCTGGTAGGCCACTCTGCAGAGAGAGGTCACCACAATTACCGTGCTGCAAGGAAGACATTCCCCCACCCCTTTGTGTTGCCTGGTGAACATGACTCATTTCATTCCCATTTCATTCCCTTGCCAACAATGCAAGACATTCAGAACTCTTCACACATAGGGAACAGTCAGGAATCAGACTGTACCATTATGGTTGTTTTGGTAATATCCAAGTTAGATTTCCACCAGACTAAACAACACCATTTCCTGTCCAAAGGTTTTATTAGTGTGAATGCTCCCTAATGACAACATACAGCAGTCTTTACTGAGCCTGTGAGCAAGGATGCCCTGAAAGTGCTGGGCCTGGTGTGTCCTGGCTGTACATAAATGGCCAAACCCAAAGACTTCTGGCAAAATTATGATCTAGCTCCCAGAACTCCCCTTTCTCATTAGGCTCCTAACTTTGAACACCAGCTAATGGTTTTCACCTTTTAACTATGTCTCCATCTTTTCAAACAAAGCTCAGCAGCTTCACCCTCAGTTCAAGATTCCAAAATTGGTAAGCTCACTTCAGAGTGGAGTCCCCAGTGAGTGGAGATGTCCTAAAAGATTCAGGAACAGAAATTAAGTTCACTGATGCTGTAGATGCTGAGCCCAGAGACACCGTGTCAGAGAAGCAGAGGCCTGGGGTGGCACCAGACGATACTGCCAACCAAGAAAGCAAACCCCACAGACACAGTTGTGTGTGTGTGTGCTCACATTTTTGGGTGTAGATGTGGACACACGTGTGGAGACCAGAGGATAGCTTCAGCTAGTCAGGCCATGTGACTCACCTTGTTTGAGGACAGGTCTCTTGTTTCTGGCTGCACACACCAGGCTGCATTGCTTGCAAAGTTCCAGAACTCCCACCTCCCCATAGGAGTGTTCGGGTTACAGAAATAGGATTTGTCTGGCTTTTATGTGAGTCCTAAGGGTCCAAACTCAGGTCTTCCTGTTTAGATGGCAGATGCCTTTTTTCCCTGGGCCATCTCTTCAGCCCTCAGTGTTTTTTCTCTTTCTTTACATTTCCTAATTCATTGCCAGCCTCACCTGGGTCCACCTTTTAGTTGCTCCCCCCAGCATCCTTATCATTTATTCCCATGCTCACTACCATAGCCACAACCTATGTCTCCCACCATGTCGCCTGCCCAGCTCACCCCTGAGGATGGGTTTGGAGGACTCGAATTCAGAGCCTCCCGCTTGCACGGCAAATACTTTTACTCGCGGAGCTATCTCCTGCTCAAATACTAATCTCTTATTTTCTCTAATTCTGTGGTTTTTAAACTTTGTTTATGAAAAATTCTCATAAAAGGTTTTAAATTATCCATTCAGTTCATTTCCCCCTGTCCTCGGATTGCTGGTTAAGAATTTATCTCAGCCCACTCTTATAAAATATATGTTTCTTTCTTCTGGTTCTTTAGCACTTCTGGCTGTCTTTACATTTATAGCATCAGTCCTCTCAGATCTTTGTTTTTTGTGAACTGTATTTGGGGATGGAGCTATCAGGGCGGAGGTATGAAGACAGGCTTGGTTACCACTGGGCCTAAAGCTCTAGAGAGTCAATGCGACACATGGCCATTGTCCTACGGCAAATCCTGTCATGTGATAATCAAATGATGTTTTGAAAAGGTTAAAATGTTTTAAATTTACCACCTTTGGATTATTTTGATGGGTTTATTATTACATGGGCTTCTGCAACTGTTCTTGACTATCAGGTGGAGACACTACATAAGGATGGTGATGCCATGTTGATTAGTCTGAATGATGGAAGTGTTTACACCATGGGAATTGGCAAGTGTCACAAGTCAGAGCTTTTTTCTTCATTTGGATATACCACTGTAAATAGTTCCCCAGCATACCAGTACCCATCTCCAGATGTGCCTATCCAGAGCAAGGGAAGGTGTGCAGGAGAACAGTGCAAGCCTACTGTCTAGTCCTGAGACAACACTCCATGAAAACTCATCTTTATTTCATGAGTGTGTGCTGCCAAGGGGAACTGACTCTGGGGAATTTCTCTAGTCTCCACATTCCCAGCCTGGGTCTCATTCTGGTGTAATTTGCCCTTTTCTGAGTCATCACAGAACTTCTTGATTCCAGTGTGGCAACTTGGGCCTGTAGGAAGGGCTATTTGTCATCATGTGTCTGTTTTCATGAAACATTTGTCTAGACGCTATCAAAGTAGCTGAGTGATCGGGAGGTCACCTGCCCGCCTCTGCATGGGAGCCTGTGCTCTGGAGACAAGAGCAAAGTCAGGCAAGAATCAGGAGACATGTTTGGGATCTCATAGCAATTCTCAAAATAATGGAAATGCTATCCTAATTTTAAGAATAACTTAGGTTTTATCTCCATAAATCAATTCTTTCTGAAAATCTAAGAACTTTAAAAAACAAAACAAAAACCCACTATTTTCAAGTAACACTCATATGGTCCCATGAAAACTTTCCTTAGAAGATAGGGGTCACTTTATTTTGATTGCATGTTTTCTTTTAAAACTGTTTAGCACATGTTTAGAAATTTGTATTGAACTGATAACAGTATCACCCTGTCAACAGCTCTCTAGTATATTTAATGTTTGTACGTATGGTCATACATACTTGTAATCTTAGCAAGGGGGGGGGGCAAGGCAGATGAGTGGAGTTCAAGGCTACCTTGGGCTACATAAAAAGATACTGTCTCAAAAATGGAGTTTGGAAGCCACTTTTGGCAACACCTCACACAGAGATATCTGGTCTGCTCACTGTCTCCCAATGTCCTCTGATTTCCAGTGCTTCTCCTCTCTTTTCCAGTAATCATCTTGATTTTTCAAGATTCTGCCTTCGTTCCACAGTGAGCTCCAAATGTAGTACACACCTGCCCTTCGGACTCAGACCCTGGAGAACCCATCTGCCACCTGGTTCTACTTCTGTGTCAGCATTTACACAAGGTCCTTATCCTTGGAGACAGGCCAGTAAGCAGCGGTCCTCCCTGGTCTCAGCTTCAGGTTATACTTCCAGGCTTCTGCCCCAATTCCTGTCCTGACTTCCTCAGCGAAGAAGTATGATCTGCAAGTTGCTTTTAACCAAGGTTTTTATCACAGCAACAAAAAACAAGAACACAGCCTAAGAGTGTCTCAACCATTTATGTCATTTAAACAATTTTACATTTTCATCCTTACAAGAATGTGCTAATGCTGCATGGCTGATCAAACTGAAATTTTTATATTTTCAATTATTTTGGAGGGAAGGGAAAGTTACTGCTAAAACTTGAGTTGTAAAAATTTTGGATTTATGAAGCAGTGGGTGGAAAACTAACTTTAATCACCGTGTTTCTTGTACCAATAACTCTCCACAAAAAAGAAGATACACTCATGGAAACCTGGGAGACAGATTCCGTGACATGTTGGACTGGAAGGGTCCATGCTAATGACAAGGGCATGGGACTCTTGGGTGGTGGTTAAACTATACTTAAAACTTCCTTAGCTCTTACGGGCATGAACGAAGCTGGTGACAGCTGGCCAACAGCAGTACACGAGACAGTCCTCTCACGGTTAATAATGGCATCAGGATTCCGTCTAACACATTTGTGCATCTCAGAATCTATTTCTAGCCCAGTGACTTGGAGGTTCTCCAGGTTAGCAATCCTGTCAGCATTGACCTGAATAGTGGGGTCCAAGTGGGTTGTTTACATGAAACATGTTTTCCAAAAGGCTCTTGTGTTGATGACTGGTGCCAGCTGGTGGCTCTATTGAAGGCTGGAATCAGGATGGTGCTAAATTCATCAACTGATCAACACATCAATGACTTCTTAGCTGAAAGGGTATTAGCCTGGTCCTCGTCAGCGGAAGTAGGTCCTAGGGATGGGACTTGAGGGTTCTGTCTTGTTCTGGCCATTCTCTTTTTTCTCTTTGCTTCTCAGCAACCATGAGGTGAGCATGGTTTCTACCTCATGCCCTTCACAGTGATGCTTGTGCCTCATTACAGGCTGCAAAACAAGAGAGCCAAGTGATCATGGACAAAGCTCTGAAATCACGCACTAAAATAAAGCTTCCTTCCCCCTTTGGTTGCTCAGGTATTTTGTTACACATAATTTAAAAGCAAAAAGTGACTTACAGGACAAGGGTGTGTAGAAAAGAATGAAATTAAAGTCTAAATCTGTGAGACCCCCACGTGAAAGCAATTATGTAGTAGGGAAGGGTACCTGTCTGGAAGAGGTGTTGAAGTTATGATTAATGGAAAGTGGATGAATGACCGGATACACAGAGGTACTTATGGTAAAGTGAGTCTTAACCAAAAAATGGGACATCATTCATTAATTTATTCAGTCACTCAACAAGTTTTAATTAAGTACTCACCTTGGGCTCAGCATGAGGCAACTGTGTGTGTGTGTGTGTGTGTGTGTGTGTGTGTGTGTGTGTGTGTGTGTTTTGGTCTACACTACCAATTCCACAAGTTCCACAGGCATGGTGCATGGTTCCAAAGATCTAGATTTGAATCTTGCTGCCATGGTTCAGCTGCATGATCTGAAATGCTTAGTTTCTGCCCAGTAAGAGCAGTTTCGCTCAAGGCAGGCAGGACCTCTCAGTGAGTTTGTGGAGAAGTCTTGTGGGATCAAGTGGAGTAATTGTGGAAGGTGGCTCACCTGCTGCACGGCTGGGAGAAGCATTCAGCTAGGGAAGGTCCACTCCCTCTTCCCCCAGAAGAGGAAGCTCTTTGGAGGAGAGGGTGGCTATATCCCAGGAAGGATTTGGGACAGGTACATGGTATTCCCGGATTCTGTGTGAGTGTCTGTCTGTGCTATGTAGAGAATTGCATGACATTTCCCATCAAATGCCCGAGTCACTGTTAAAGTTCAAGTTCTCAGACTTTGAGGGTCAGCAAACAGCTCTGAACTGCACCAATGGCAAACATAATCTTCAAAGTCAGTCACATGTAAAATGAGGTGCCAAGGCCAGGATGAGTTCATGTCCACACTCAGCAGGAAGGAGCAGCATTTGAAACAATCACTGGTGACTCCTATCCCAGCATTCCCAACGTTGGAGGCACTGGAGCAGAGGCCAGCAGCAGGCAACCCACAACCAGCTGCGGGTCACATTGTGGCAGAACTCTTCTTAAAGCCTAGGAGAGGCAAGGCCTGTCCTGCTGTACTTGATGTCATCACTAAAGCTGTCCTTTTAAGAATCTTGTGCTGTCTCCAGAGCAGTAGGGGAAGAAGGTTGGTTTACAGGACATAGACGTGACCCGTCCCTTGCCATTCCTCTCTCCAGGATTAAAGCAATGTTCCAATTACCTATGCAGTATCAGAGTTCCCAAGCAGTTTCATCCTTTCTAAATTTTTAAAAATTACTTATCTTACGTGTATGAGTGCTTTGCCTGGTGTATATTTGTGCACCATGTGCATGCCTGGTCCCCACGAAGGCCAGGAAAGGGCAGTGGATCGCTGGATGGTTGATGATTGTAGCCATCTAATGTGGGTGCTGGTAACCTCACCCAGGTCCTTTGCGCCAGTGCTCTTAAACGCTAAGCCATCTCTTCAGCCCTCACTACTTTCTTACAAGGCCAGGAAAACTAGGCATTAAGCAATGGTGGCCCTCCCCAAGACTGTTGAGTTTGTGGTAGTCACCAACTATCAGCACCCACACTGAGCTCATTCACTCCTCTCTGCTTCTGTTTTATCCCCAGCTTAATTGCCAGTTGCACAGCGAATTGTTTTTGTTTAATTAAGCTAATTTGGGGAAAAAACAAAGTTTTGATGTAACACTGCATGTCTAACCCATGCTGGTGATGGAGTAGGTGCTTAATCAACACACGAGGGGTGTGTGTGTGTGTGTGTTTCCACTGGACACCCAATAGACAGATATTCAATGCCTGTTTTGTTCTAGTGTTAGGATGAGACTTTTCCCCAGACTATCTGCTAGTGAGGGATAGGAACAGTTATCAGAAGGAGTGACTAACCATGTAGTAAGTGAGAAAACAGCCTACACACAGAGAGAATTCAGTTAATTCTACAGAGCAGGCCATGCTGGCACATGACAATTCTCAGTGTCTTTCTTATTTACTTAGTTATTAATGAACATGTATAATGTTGTCCCTAGATGGTGTGGGGCTGCAGAACCCCCAGTGGACACCTAGAGAAGATGGGTTATTACTCTGTCATCTAGAGAGTCAGGACAGGAACTCAAGGTAGGAACATGGAGACAGAAACTAATGGAGTCCATGGAGGGCTGCCTTATACTGGCTTGTTCCCTAGGGCTTTCTCAGCCTACTTTCATAAGCCAGGACCACAGGCCCATAGTGGCACAGCCCACAGAGGATTGGGCCCTCCAACAGCCCAATCTAGTAGGGGCATATTCCCAACTGAGGTTGTTCTTCTCAAATGGACCTAGGCCCTGTCCAGTTAATTTATTTTTAAGTGTGCATGTATATGTGTGTGTACATGTCCACCATGGATTTCAGCCCACTGTGGTGGAGGAGACACAGTCCCAGGAGCATGTTCTGGAGACTGTTCACACTGCAGTGCACAGAGAAACAGACAAACTCCAGAACCAGAGCTAGCCTAGAACCTTCAAAGGCTGTCCCCTAGCACTTCTGTCAAGGTCCTGTTTCCTTAAGGTTCCACAACCTTCTAAAAGAGCCCCCAAAGGAGCTGAGGAACAAGAATTCAAAAGATAGACCTGGGCCAGGAATGAGACCATGTTCAGATTCAAACCAGAACACTGTGTCAGCTACAAAATATCTGAAAACCAGGTGAGAGTGTTGCTCTTACTTTGCTGATGGAAATGTGGGAGGAGACCCAAGGACTCTCCTAAAGTCTAGTGGATCATGATAAACATGAACCAGAGTGTGTTCATTGACTGGCACCCACTTTCTTCTGTACTTCCAGTCCTGACCACACATTAGGATAAAAAGACTGGGCCCTGGAAACTCGAGCCCCATGTGCGGATGGCAGGCCAGCGTTGATAGTTTTTGTTAGCTTCCTTCCCCAGCTGCCAGGGGAAAGGAAGCTGTGTGCACACTAAACCTTGCACAGCTCCTCCAATGGTCATGAGACCTGGAACTCTAGGGCCCAGCACTCGGGGCTAAGGAAGAAGGGAATTGCCAGGAAGAGGCTGCAAATGGATTTGGAAGAGAGAGGCCCTGAGATTGGAGAGTTGCAGAAAGAGGTCTGAGACCTGACTGTGGTATGGACCTATTCTCAAACAAAGCCCAAGTGTGTGGTTAGAGGAAAGCTTGGGGGCGGGGAGGGGAGGGGGCACAGGGCTCACTACACTGTAGCTCTGCTGCTCTTGGGGTCTAGGCTGGTCCTTACTTATTCTAGCTTTTCTTCTGCTTATGTGGGATTCTACTTGTCTAAGCCAGGAGTGAAGAATATTCTAAACACTGAGAGGAAAGGAGATGGAGATTACTTCTCACAGATTTTGTGGTTGGGCCCATGATCTGTTGGCACTGGAACTGTTGCTTCGGAGCCGAAAGAGAGGCCACAGGTCATGGTGGAAGCACCCAACAGAGGAAAATGGTTCACTTCATAACCCAGAACCAAAAGAGAAAGAGGAAGAGACCAGGGTTGCTTATTCCCTTTGAGACACCTTCCTCACCCCCAGGGACCTCAACACTTCCCTGTAGGCTCACGCCTGGACTTTCCTACCTCCACCCTAATAATGTCAAGTTGGAGGTCAGGCTGCTAATAGGCGGGCCTTGAGGAAGATCCAGGTCCAGCTGCAGGGTGCTCCTTCTCACACCAGTCTGCCTTCCACTGGCATAAAACCTAATATGACTAATCTCCTTTCTCTATGCTTCAAAAATTCCTCCCTCATCAAGTAATAATTTATTGATAACCATCAGTAAGTCCTGACCTATCACCCATCTCATGCATTGCACTTCCTCATGTGCTTTATATAGCTAATTCTCAAACATATCCCTTCTCACCCCATGCATGTATGTTTATATGTGTATGCATGTTTATGTATGTTCATGTGGACAGAGGCTAGAAGTTGACATCAGGTACCTTTCTGGATTGCTCTGCTCCTTGTATACTGAGACATGATCTCTCATGAGAAGCCAGAGCACCCTGATTTGACCAGTCTAGCTAGCAGCTGGCTCTAGGTATTCCCTGTCTCCACTTCTCTGCTCTGAAGTTGCAAACATAGTTCTTCACTCAATCCTCACTGTCTTGGGTTCCGGTGATCTGAACTCTGCTCTTTACCCTGCTGCACCAAGCACTTCAACCACGGAGTTGCTCCCTAGCCCTTGTAGCCTGTTTATGTCCATGAATGACAACATTATTTTGTATTATGTCCAGAACCCCAATACCTTAAAAATCAACTGAGATGGTGATGATGATGTCAACCTTATTTGCCAAAATATTAAATTAACTAAATCATCTCTATCAGTCATTCCTTAATTATTGCTTATATTGAAAAACTCTTGCACAATTATCTTAGACAAGGCATTTATAAATTAGATGGTCCCCAAAGAAAATTGTTCTCTAGACTTAAGGTAGAGCTGTCACTTAGGATGGGGCAGACAGAATGTAAGAAACCCAGGAAACTGGTCCCAGCAGCCCTGAGGAGAGGTCCGCAGAGGCCTCTCATTGGAGCCTCTCAGCTGCACAGCCTAGCACACAGTGGGGAGAATGTTCCTAGAGTCACAGCTTCTGGCTTACATTCCAGAGAGAACCAGCACTCCATGCCAACTGTGGTAAAACCAACAGTCATAGTTCCACACCTTAAGGTAAACCAGGTCTACATGGCGATGTGGCCCCCACTGCCAGGTGCTGCAGAAATCTTAGCCACCATGAGGTGACTGGTCAAAGAGGAACAGACACAGGAGTTTTTTTAACATTTACTCACCAGTTTACTTACCATGATAACAGCCTTGCAGTGAATGTGCTCAGTGTTGAGCTGAAATGACGTGGCACGGCTGTGGGCAACTGGATGACCGCACCCGAGAAGCCCATGTGTGGATGGATGAGTGCCACAGGTGAGGGTATTCACAGGCCTTCTGTCGCTGCCAACGGGCATGCTTCTTCTCCTTCTCCTCTTGCTGTGTAGACTAAGATGGTTTTGCTTTCCAATTCTCAGTTCTCCTGCCTCAGTCTCCCAAGTGCTAGAATTAAAGGTATGCTCTTCCGATCATGTTTATGCCTCAGAGACTGGTGCCTAGTTGTAAGAAAATTAGGGAAAAGCTCAGAAAAATGCAAATATAAAATTGGTCAACACGACTCTTTTCATCTTTGTGAGGTGTGGGGTAGGAAGCTAGACTTCTTCGTATAGAGTCAATGCTCTGGAGCTCCTGGGACCTGAAGCCCTACCCTTAGTAGCATGTCACCAGCAGAGCCATCACTTGCCACCATGGCAAGGAGCCTATACACATGGACATTCCTGTTCCTGAGTCTCAGGGGAGTTCAGAGAAGCACCTCTTTGGGAACACTCAAGTTCCTTCAGTGAGAGAATGTGGGAACAGGGCTCCACCATCAGGATCCCAAGAAGCCCATCCTGGATGACCCCCTACACACACACACACACACACTTTCTCCTTCATAAGGTAGGATCACAGCTGCTTCTTATGGACGTTGTAAGGATTCAAAGAGATAAACAAATAACAAATGCTCATAGCTGATGGGTTTCTCACATGTCTTAGTCAGTTCCTCCTGGTGAGACAGGTGAAATGTGGAAAATTCACTGATGAAGAGGCACTGGAGCATGGGTGCATATTTCTGAAATTTCTGAGAAATTTCACTCATGATGTGTTCTTTTCTTGAGTGTTTTGGGGATTTTCATGGAATGATCTGGAAAGCTATCTGTGTGAAGATTCTTCGGGTTGGAGTAGCTCTCCTCCATGGGGACTTGCTCTTGCTTGCTTCTAAATGGCACCAAGCTGTAGCCACTTTAAACTGAGCATCCAGCCCAGCTTTCTTTGTCACGCAGGCAGGGTGGTTTTTATCACTGTCTGTCTTATTTACTTGAGACAAGGTCTCTCACTGAATGTGAAAGCCACCAAGCCTCAGTGATCCTCCTGTCTCCAACTGCCAAGCAACAGAATTCTATGTATGTATGCCACACAGCCATACACTTCCCCCTCTTTAATCAGGATTTGAACTCAGGTCCTCATGCATGCACAGTAAGTTCTCCTACCCACCGAGCCATCTCCCAAGCCCTTTTTCTTCATTTTTACTCAATGAGACATAATATTTATGCATCTTTAGGGGTTACTCTATGCTAATGCAATGCATTTATACAACACTTAATAATCGAAGCAGAATGATAAACATTTTGGGATCTACAAACAATTCCTTTTATGGGTTTGGAATTTCCTAGTCTTTGAAGTGTAGGTTGTCAGATGACAAAAACTGCGAAGACATTTGCCTAAAAAAGAACGGTGCGGACAGAAAAAGAGAAAAGCCAACCTTAACCTTGCCATCCAGATCATGATTTAAGTCATGATTTAGCTCGCTCAAGGTGCCGATCAGGGGCGAGGTCTAGCTTCAGAGATGCCACAAACAAGAGGCCTGCATGACCCCTGTCTTTTTCACTGGGAAAGTTTCAATAAGCCTTGAGTCCTCAGGGGATTGGGATGAATCCACTACACAGTATTGCTTCTCCTTAACACTGTCCACAGAGTGCAGGGAGAGGCTGCTGTAGCACTGCTCACTGGTTGAGCCAGAATATGTGCAATGGATTGGTAGTGTGTGCACAGATGTCCAGAGGATCAAGCAAAGAAAATATAATTTAAAGACTCCTATTATAATTATTATATCCTTTGACTTTCGCAAAGAGCACTTTGGCAAAATATAAATTTTCGATATTTTTATTTTCTTTCTGTTGTGATTGCCTGCCATATTCATAACTACAGAATAACTGTTAAGACACCAACTCTTTCTAGAAAAGTCAAGTTCTGGAAAGCAGCCTGCTTGGATGCATTGCTTTGTCTTACTGTGCATGAGAATGCTGATATTGATTACTAAGTGGAATTTCCAAACCAGGGAGCTAATAGAAATGGGATATTTTATAGAAATGTGGAAAGAAATGGGAGACAGGGATGGAATGGGTGGAGATGAAAAGATAATTTACAGAACAAATGAGAACAATAACTTTAATGGTCTTCATCCATCCCTGTAAATCAACAAATCATGTCGTGAAGTCTGGGCTGCTGCAAGGGAGCTTGGCCTCACTCTGTTCCTACTGGAAGCAGCGACAAGTGCTCGGACTGGTGCCACGTTATGCATTTGGAAGAATGATTGCATTATAAAATCCACTCCATGCTTCCTTCTGCTCCAGCAATGGAAATACTGAAGAACATTTGGACTGATTTAAAGTTGAAGCCTTTCTACCACTCAGCCCCTCAAATGAGTCTATTACCTGCTTATGCCAGCTTATGCTTGGGTGGAGAGGCATCATTCTTTCCACCCAGTTTCCACTATAGAAACTTGAAACTTCACAGAAGATAATGATGCATGCAGTGGTGGAGGTTGGGGCCTGGTGGTTGGAGGCTGGATATCCCTTTCTAGAGAAGCATGGCTGACATGATCCTCTGAATGAAACCGGCAGAATCTGAACATAGTCAATTAAGACTAAAGAACTCACTCTCGCTTGCTGAAAGGCATTTGTTCCTCAGCAGGTCTGGTGTTAAGGGGTGCAGAACATCCCATAGGCAGTGACCTACTGGCAGTGAAAGCAGGAATCCCAGGAGGAAAATGAACACCAAACCCACTTTTGCCCAGACAGTGTGAGTGGACCCTGAGAAGAGAAGTTTCCGTTCTGTTTTATGTGCAGTTCTGAGAACAGAAGTTGACGTTTGGGTCTGTTCCCGGGAGAATCTGAAAAGACAGCCCCTGGAAGGCTGGAGTTCTACAGCCAAGATGAATGAAGGAGAGAAAGAGCAGGAAGTAAACAAGCCTGTGTCTGCTCCCCTGGGAATATGTAAGCATGAGTCTATGCACCCTGCCTGCGTGACACAGAAAGCTGGGCTGGATGCTTAGTATAAAGTGGCTGCAGCTTGGTGCCATTTAGAAGCAAGCAAGAGCAAGTCCCCATGGAGATCAACTTCAACCTGAAGAATCCTCTTCTTCTGATCTCTTCTTCAATTTTTTTCTTCAATGACGTAAAGTTCTTGTTATATAGGTCTGTCACTTCTTTGGTTCGAGTTACCCCAAGATATTGAATACTAGTTGCAGCTATTGTAAAGGGTGATGTTTCTGTGATTTCTTGTTCAGCCCTTTTTATCATTGTTTATAGGAGGACTATTGATTTTTTTGAGTTAATAGCTGCCACATAGCTGAAGGTGGTTACCAGCTGTAGGAGTTCCCTGGTAGAATTTTGGGGGTCTCTTATGTATACTATCATATCATCTGTAAATAGAAAAAGTCTGACTTCTTCCTTTCCTGTTTGGAACCCCTTGATCTCCTTATGTTGTCTTATTGTTCTGACTAAAACTTTGAGACTTATATTGAGTAGCTATGGAGTCGCTGTGAGATCCTCTCCATTTAGTTTGATGTTGGCTGTCAGCTTGCTGTATATCGCCTTTATTATGTTTAGGTATTTTCCCTGTACTCCTGATCTCTCCAGGACCTTTATCATGAAGGAGGAGTGTTGGATTTTGTCAAAGGTTTTTTATTTTTAGCATTTAATGAGATGATCATGTGTTTATTTTTCTTTCAGGTTTTTTATATGATGGATGACATCAACCTTTTTTATTTTTTAAAGGCAATCTTACCAAAAGCAATCTAAAGATTCAATGCAATCTCCATCAAAATCCCAACACAATTCTTCACAGACCTTGAAAGAACAATACTCAACTTCATACAGAATAACAAAAAACCAAGGACTGCAAAAAGCAATCCTGTTCAATAATAAAACTTCAGGAGTCATCACCATTCATGACTTCAAGCTCTACTACAGAGCTACAGTAATAAAAACAGCTTGGTACTGACATAGAAACAGACTTATGGATCAATGGAATTGAATCAAAGACCCTGACATTAACCCACACACCAGTGAAAACCTGAGTTTTGACAAAGAGGCCAAAAATATACAATGGGGAAAAATAGCATCTTCAACAAATGGTGCTGCCATAATTGGATGGTGGTATGTAGAAGAATGCAAATAGATCCATATCTATCACCCTGCATAAACATAAAGTCCAAGATAAACCCAGTTACACTGAAACTGATAGGAAAAAGTGGGAAATGCCCTTGAATGTATTGACACAGAAGACCACTTGCTAAATATAACACCAGTAGCACAGACACTGAGTGGAATAATTAATAAATGGGACCTCCTGAAACTGAGAAGCTTCTGGAAGGCAAAGGACACAGTCAATAAGACAAAATGTGTTATATTGTATTTCTGGTATAGACTTTTGGACCTAGCCCAGAAGTTTGGACATGCTCTCAGCCCTATTGCTGCTTAGGCCCAAATAATCACATAGATGCTTGCATTAATTCTATACTGTTCAGCCTATGGCTCTGGCATACTGCTAGTTCTTGCTCTTAAACTAATCCATGATTCTTATCATTCAGCTTGGTACCTTTTCTCAGAACAGCACAGTTTTCCTCTCCATCTGCTGCCTTTTCTGGCATCTCTGTGGCATCTCTGCTCTGTTCTTCCTGTTCCCAGAGTTTTCCCAGTCTGGTAGCTCTGCCTACACTTCCTGTCTGCCTTCAGCCAATCAGCGTTTTTTATTAAACTAGTAGGTGGGACAATTATTTACAATGCATCATAATCCCACTACAAAAATGACAGCCTACAAAATGGGAAAAGCTCTTCACCAATCTTATATTGGACAGAGGACTGATCTCTAAAATATAGAGATAACTCAAGAAACCAGAGGACATTAAAATCAAAGAACTCAATTGGAAAATGGGGTACAGAGATAAATGGGCAATTCTCAACAGAAGAACTCCAAATGGCTGAAAGACACTTAAAAAACTGCTCAACATCCTTGGCTATCAGAGAAATGCACATCAAAACAACTATGAGATATCATCTTACACCTGTCAGAATGGCTAAGATCAAAAACACAGATGACAGCCTATGCTGGAGGGGATGTGGAACAAGGGGAACATTAATCCATTGCTGGTGGGAGTGTAAACTTGTATAGCCACTTTAGAAATCAGTATGGCAGTTCTTCAGAAAACTGAAAATCATTTAACTCAGCAATATCACTATTTGGGCATATACCAAAAGGACACACACTCTTAGCCCCAGGGCATTATTAGCTCAACTATGTTTATAGCAGTATTATTCATAATAGCCAGGACATGGAAACAACCTAGATGCCCCTCAACTGAAGAATGGATTTAAGAATTGTAGTACAATTACATAATAGTGTACTACTCAGCGGAAAAAAAAATGATGTCCTGAAATTTGTAGATAAATGGATGGATCTGGAGAGTATCATTCTGAATGAGGTAACACAGACCCAGAAAGACAGACATAGTATGTACTCACTCACAAGTAGATTTTAGACATAAAGCAAAGGATATATCCAGGCTACAATCCACAATCTCAGAACAGCTAGGTAGCAGGAGGAACTTAAGAGAGACATCCAGGGATTCCCCCCAGGAAAGGAAAATCGAGAAGATCTCCTGAGTAAGCTGGAATCATATGGGGGACGGAGCAAGGGGAGGTGGGAAGAGAACATGAGAGAATGGGATGTTTGAGTGGGGGAGCAACAGAGAGCAAGAGCAAAAAAGTGGATATTTTGATAGAGGGAGCCATCATGGAGTTAGAGAGAAACCTGGTACTAGGGAACACCCAAGAACTCACAAGATGAGTCCAGCTAGGACTCCAAGCAATAGTGGAGAGGGAGCCTAAACTGGTGCTTCCCTATTATCATACGAATGATCACCATAATTGCCATTATAGAACCTTCATCCAGCAGCTGATGGAGGCAGCTTCAGAGATCCATAGTGTTTAACACCAGGCTGAGCTACTGGTCCATCTGAAGAGAGTGAGAAAATATTACATGAGCAGAGGGATCAGGATCATGTTGGGGAGACCCACAGAATTGTCAGTTCTGTGCTGTTGGGAGCTCACGGACTTTGAAATGACAGCTGACGCACCTTCATAGAATGGATCTGGACCCTCTGAATGTGGGTGACGGTGGAAAGGCATGAGAAGTCTGTGGAGCCTCTTACAGTAGGACCAGAGTTTATTCCTGGTGCGTGAACTAACATCTCTGAGCCCGTTCCCTACAGAGGAACACATTTCTCAGCCTTGATACTGGGGGGAGGGACTTGGACCTACTTCAGTTGGATATGCCAGACCAAACTGACACACCTTGGGAGTCCTTCCCCTCTCTGGGGAGTGAATGGGGTTGAGGAGGGGAAGGAGGCTGGGGGGAGGACTGGGAGAAGGTACAGGAGGGGGAGCAGAGGTGGGTATGGGAAAAATTTAAATAAAAATGTAAAAAATAATTTCAAAGCCTCACACCATTCCCAGAGCCTTCTCTCTTTTCCTGCAGTTTGATGTGATTCCTTACATGGCTACTCCAGCCACCATGCCTGCGCTTCCTCACCATAATAGACTCCAATCTATCTGATCCCCTCAGCCCAAATACATTCTTACTTCTATTAAAAAAAATCCTCACACAAATAACTTTCCAGAACAATCCATGAAAATTCTCAAAACACTCAAGAAAAGAACACATCATGAGTAATATTCCACAGAAATATGCACCTATGCTATGATACCCTCCGGCAGCCCATGTCCTTTAAGTATGGAAAGTATCAGGCAAGGAAGAGTACATTTACCATGTTAAAATGAAGATAATAGCACCAAGGGTGTTGACAGACATCAGGATCCCAGCACTGGCTGTCACGGAGGTGGTATGATCAGGAGTTGAAAGTCAGGCTCAGATACATAGCAGGTGTGAAGCCATCTTGGCTACAGGAAACCCTGTCAAAACAAAATAAAACAGAAACACCGGAAGGTTAAAATAATGGTAGAAACTGTCTTGCCTTTAAACCAAATTGAGTGTAACTGATAAGAAAAAGTGGATGGAAGGAAGGTAAGCCCACAGAAATTAAATAAAATAAAACCTGAAGATAGAAGAATGGGAGGCACATGTTGAGGCAGGGGAATGAAGCAAGAAGGCCTGACATATGCCGATTTGTGCCACAGGGTGACGTAATGTAGAGAATGGGGAAGAGGTATTTTAGAGGACAGACTTTTAAGAGATGTCAGAAGACCTTAATATTCAGATGCAGTACATAAGCCATGAATTACAACCAGAATCGAGTGGAGAGGACAGGAATATCTCTATGTCTGTTTGTGTGATGTGTTTATGTGTGCCTGTGTGGAGGCCAAAGGTCAGCCTTCCTCAGACTCTCTCCACTTTATTTTTTGAGAAAAGGTCTCTCTGTCCCAGTTAGCTTTGTCAACACAGACTAGAGTCACTTGAGAAGGGAGTCTCAACTGAGGGAGCTTGATCTGTGGAATGTCTGTGGGCGACTGTCTTGATTATTAATTGATGTGAGAGAACAAAGCCCACTGTGGGTGCGCCATTAGTAGGCAGGTGGTTCTGGGCTATATAAGAAAGCTAGTTGAGCATGAAACAGAAAATGAGTAAGTAAACGTTCCTCTATGGCTTCTGCTTGAATTTCTGCCCTGACCTCCTTCAATGATGTAATGTGACCTGGAAGTATAAATGAGATCATCTTTTCCTCCAATAAGTTGCTTTTATTTCACCAGTTGCAATATTTTCCCAGCCTGGGCTCACCGATTCATTTAGATTAGCTGGCAATGAGACCCAAGGCATCCTTCTGTCTCTGCTTTCCCAACACTGCTATTACAGCCTCATACTACTGTGGTCAGCTTTTAAAAAAACATGGGTTGAGCAAGGGACACCTATTGAGCCATCTCCCCAGCAATAATATACATTTATATATATATATATATATACACACACACATATATATATAATATACATGTGTGTATATATATATATATATACCAATTTATATATATATATATACATATATATATATACATATATACATACACCAAAGAAAATAAAAAAGATCTTAATCTAGGAAAGGGCAACTCAAATCCAGAAGGCTCACATGTAAAACTGACTCCAGGTTACCTAATACTGGTTAAAGGGGAAAGGATGGCTCCATCTGACTCCCACCAGTACAGACTGGTTTTCCTGAACTTCATATTAAGGGTATTGCATATGCAATGCTTTGTTCCTCTGACCCACCATGTGACATTTATTCACACTGTCACAGCTGACACCGGCTGGTGCTTTTGAACATTTCTTTGGGGCATTTGACTTGCGACTACGCCATAACCTCTCTCTTCTCTGTTGATAGGTGTTTGAGCTATGTCCATATTTTTGCTGGTGTGGATAAGATGCTGTTACTGAGCTGGCCATTTCCTTTTCTCCCTTTAAATGTTTTGTGTAATATGTCTCCAGGAACATTGTTGAGTCTTTACTCCATGGAAAAGTCATGAAAATTAAAATGTAAATTAAACATTAGCTTTATGATAGTGTCTTAACTCCCTGTCCAATAAAGTTCAAACACTTTATACCACACCTTGCTACATTTGTCCTATGATTTTTACTGATTTTTGTCTCTGTGACAATTTTTGACAACAATTAATTTTGCCTCCCTGTGATTCTTGTTCTAGTAAACTGGGCACACATAGAAATCACACCTAATTCCTTAGAATGACAACGTATGTCACAATAAAAATCTGAATTTGATTTTAGAACCTTCTTGAATTTCAACATGCAAAATCACAGAGTATTGGTCAGCCTATTCGTTAAGAGCAGAAAGAAGCCACAAGATTAAAAAATATCCACAGGTTGATAAAATCTCCACTGTGTGCTAACAAGTCACATCTGATTAAACAGTTTCCCCCAGGATGGTCTCTCTCAAAGTGTAGTTTGCATGTCAATAGGTAGACCTTGACAATGTGAACACACTAAACTCCAGTCTGGGGAACACCAACTCTGTGACAGCCTGGAAGGGATAACAGGAGTTGATTCAATAAAAATGAGATAGATTTGGGATGACTGGTTTTGTGGACTTAGAGGAATGTATAAAATATCTAACATACTGCCTGGGTATTGTATTCAGTATAAATTAGTCCAATAGCGTGTAATGTCCATGTTAGTGCTGGAGATTTCTTTCAAAACTAACTTTATCCACTTTGCCTGTGCTCTTTGTAGTTCTCTGTGCCAACACAGGATGTAATCTGCTTTCAGCTGTTAACATTCACACTTGTCTATCACACCTCTTCCCCTGTCCTCTGTATTCCAACTCCAGAACTACCACATAAGGCAATCATTACCCTTCAGACACTGGTCTGTTCCTCCAAAGATCCTTGTCAGTTTTCACTACGCTGCCCCAGTTACTATGATGTGATCAGGTGAGAAGTAAAGGAAGGTACTTTGAATGAAGATGATCTAGGCCATCCACCACTGATCCACCACTGCCACCACCCACTGGACTCTATAACCTATAAGACCCACTCTGCTGCCCAAACCCACCAAACCCATTCATTATCCCTGCCCTGGCCAACCATCCCCCCAATCAACACCCTCTCTAGGCACAAGCTCTACCTACACCAGTTGAAAGAACAGACCCACGGTGCTGCCCAATCCCACTGACCTCAGCATCCTCTGCATGAACAACCCTCTCCATCAATATCAGCAGACCCTATAGGCACAAGCTCTATACATACCATTTGGAAGAATAGGCACAGGCAAAACCTACATCCATTAAAATAACAGACACCATAAGCATAGGAACAACCCACACCAATTAGAAGAACAGGCCTCATAGGCACCAGTAAAGCCCATACCAGAAAAACTGGGTGGTATCCTGGATCTAGCACCCAATCTCCCACAAACCTCAGCTGAGACAATTCTACTAGACCTAACAACCAGCCAATCACCAGAGCTTTAGGCCATGCAGGGAAAGAAAGAAAGAAAGAAAGGAAGGAAGGAAGGAAGGAAGGAAGGAAGGAAGGAAGGAAGGAAGGAAGGAAGGAAGGAAGGAAGGAAGGAAGGAAGGAAGGAAGGAAGATTCATTCAACAAAGACATTACAAGAATCAATACCTGTACCTATGATTATCCCAAACCCAGAGGAGTAAATGGCAGTGTATGAATATGTTCAACAATGTGACAAGCAATATGGAATATGGCAGCATTAGAACCTAGTAGTTCTACAGCAGCAAGATCTGAGAGCATGCCAATGAAGATGAAGCAGAAGAAAATGGCTTTTAAAGTAACTTTATGAAGATGATACAGGCACTTAAAAAGGAAATTAAAATCTTGCTTAAAAAAATAGAGGAAAAACAAACAAAAACAGAAGGAAATCAATAAATCCCTTAAAGAAAGCCAAGAAAAGCAATCCAATAGGTGAAGGAAGCAGTTCAAGAACTGAAAATTGAAATAGAGGCAATAAAGACAACAAAAACCAGGGGGATGCTGGACATGAAAAATATGAGTAAAGGAACAGGAACTATAGATGCAAGCATCGCCAACAGAATAAACGAGATAGAAGAAAGAATCTGAGGCATTTTAGATACAGCAGAAAAAATAGATTAATTGGTCAAAGAGAATGTTAAATCCAAAATGTTCTTAATACAAAACATCCAGGAAATCTGGGACACTGTGAAAATTCCAAACCTAAGGATGACTGGGATAGAAGAAGGGGAATCATTCCAGCTCAAAGGCACAGAAAATATATTCAACAAAACCATAGAAGAAAAACTCTCCAACCTAATGAAGGATATGCCTATGAAGGTACAAGAAGGATACAAAATGCCAAATAGACTGGATCAAAAAAAAAAATAAAAATTCTCCCTGTCACATAATAATTAAAACACTAAACACACATAATAAAAAAAAAGAATATTAATAGCTTCAAAAAGACCAAGTAACATATAAAGGCAGAGTTATATCCAACTTCCCAGTGGAGATTTTAAAAGCCAGAAGGTGCTGGACAGACATTTTTCAGACACTAAGAGACCACAGGTGCCAACTCAGACTACTAGTCCCAGCAAAATTTTCAGTTACCATAGACAGAGAAAACAAGGTTTTCAATAACAAAATCAGATTCAAACAATATCTATTCACAAATCTGGTCCTACAGAAAGTACTAAAAGGAAAATTCTAACCCAATGAAATTAGCTGCACACATGAAAACACAGGCAATAGATAATATTACACCAGCAAATTCCAAAGAGGGAAAATACACACACATTCTCTCTCTCTCTCTCTCTCTCTCTCTCTCTCTCTCTCTCTCTCTCTCTCTCTCTCTCTCTCTCTCTCTCTCTCTCTCTCTCTCTCTCTCTCCCACCACCAAAACCAAAAATAACAGGAATTAATAAATACTGGTCATTAATATCTCTTAATGTCAATGGGCTCAATTCCCCTAAAAGAATGGGTATGAAAACAGGATCCATCCTTCTGCTGCATACAAGAAACATACTTCAACCTCAAAGACAGATATTACTTCAGAGTAAAAGGTTGGAAAAAGACTTTCTCCAATCCAATGAATTTAAGAAGCAAGCTCATGTAGCTATCCTAACATCTAACAAAATAGACTTCAAACTAAAATAAGTCACAAGAGATAGAGAAGTAAATTTCATATTCATTACAGGAAAATTCCATCAAGATCAAGTCTCAATTCTGAACATTTGTGCCCTCAACACTAAGGTACCCACATTTGTAAAAGTGTAAATTTACAAATTTTAGTAAAACATTACTAATGCTTAAATCACATATCAAACCCCACACAGTAATAGTGGGAGACCTCAACACTCTCAAGAATGGACAGGTCTGCCAGACAGAAACTCAACAGAGAAATAAAGAGAACTAGATGTTATGACCAAATGGACTTAACCGACATCACAGAACATTCCACCCAAACACAAAAGAGTATACTTTCTCCTCAGCATCTCATGGAACCTTCTCAAAAATTGAGCCCTTCTCAATAGATAGGAAAAAAAATCAGATAACCCTCTGTATCTTATTGGACCACTGTGATGTAAAGTTAGAATTCAACAACACAAATTGCAGAAAGCCTGCAAACTCATAGAAACTGAACAGTGCTGAACTAAATCACTCTTGGGTCAAGGAAGAAATAAATAAAGACTTCTTAGAGTTCAATGAAAATGAAGGTACAGCATACCCAAACTTATGAGACAATATAAAATGCACTTCTAAGAGAAAAGTTCATAGCACTAAGTATCTGCATTAAAAATTTAGAGAAATCTCTCACTTGAAACGTAATCGCTCACCTAAAAACTCTAGAACAAAAGGAAGCAACCTCACCCAGGAGGAGTAGACAACAGGAAATAAACTGACGGATAAAATCAATAAGATAGAAACAAAGAGAATAATTCAAAGAATCAATGAAACAAAGAGCTGGTTCTTTGAAAAAATCAACAAGACAGACAAACCCTTATCCAAACTAATTATTAAAAGGCAGAGATAGAATATCCAAATTAACAAAATCAGAAATGCAAAAAGAGGACATAACAGCAGACATTGAGGAAATCCAGAGAATTATTATGTCACACTTCAAAAATCTATACTTCACAAAATTGGAAAATCTAAATGAAATGAATGATTTTCTTAGTAGGTACCACATACCAAAATTAAATCAAGACCAGATAAATGATTTAAGTAGACCTATAACCACAAGGAAATAGAAAGAGTCATTAAAAGTCTCCCAACCAAAAAAGCCCAGGGCCAGATGGTTTCAGTGAAGAATTCTAACAGAACAACAAAGAGCAGCTAATGCCAACACGCCTCAAATTGTTCCACAGATTAGAAATAGAAGGAACATTGCCAAATTCTTTCTACTATGAGATTTCAATCACCCTGATATCCAAACCACACAAAGATATAAGAAAGGAAGAGAATTACAGACCAATTTCTCTCCTGAACACTGATGTAAAAATATTCAATAAAATATTGGCAAACCAAATCCAAGAACACATCAAAAAATCACCCACCATGATGAACCAGGCTCTGTCAAAGAGATGCAGGGATGGTTCTATGAAAATCTGTCAATTAACCCACTCCATATACAAACTAAAAGAAAAATAAAAACACAGGGAAAAGCAAATCAAAATGACTCTGAGATACCATATTACACCTGCAACAATGGCTAAAATAAAAAACACCGATGACAGCTTATGTTGGAGGATGGGTAGTAAGGGGAACACTCCTTTTCTGCTGGTGAAAGTGTAAACTTGTACAGTCCTTTTGGAAATCAGTATGTCAGTTTCTCAGAAAATTAGAAACTATCTACCTCAAGTCCCAGGGATTCCACTCTTGAGCATATAACAAAGGATGATCAATTATACCACAAAGACACTTGCTTGACTATGTTCATAGCAGTATTATTTGTAATAGCCATTACCTAGAACCAACCTAGATGCCTCTCAACTGAAAAATGGATAAAGGAAGTGTGGTACATTTACGCAATAGAGTATTACTCAACAGTTAAAATCAATGACATCATGAAATTTACAGGCAATAGGTGGAACTTGAAAAATCATCCTGAGTGAGGTAATCTGGGCCCAGAAAGACAAACATGGTATGTACTCATTCATAAATGGATATAGGTGTAAATCAAAGAGTAATCAGGCTACAATCCACCCCACCCCATAAAAGCTAGGTAAAAAGAAAGAAGAGCTTAAGAGGAGTGCATGGATTGTTCTGGGAAGGGAAATAGATGAGATATTCAGGGTAAACTGGGGGCAAGGGTGAAGTAGTTAGATGGGGATGGGAGCATGAGGGATCGGGAAGGTAGTTAGGGGAGGGACAGAGAGGGAGAGTAAAGAAAGAGATCTTAATAAAGGGGGCCATTATGGGGTTAGAGAGAAACCTGGTGGCCAGAAATCTCTGAGGAATCCACAGAGATGATCCGAGCAAAGACTCCTTGCAATAGTGGATGCAATAGAGGGTGCCTGATCTGGTCTTCTGTCATCGCATTGGTGACTACCCTAATTGTCATCATAGAACCTTCATCCAGTAATTGATGGATACAGATGAAGAAATCCATAGCCAAGCACTGGGCCAAGCTCCAGGAGTCCAGTTGAAGAGGAGGAAAGTTTATATTAGCAGGGTGGCAGGGGTCAAGATCATGATGAGGAAACCCACAGATACATCTGACCCATGCTGGTGGGAGCTCATGAACTCTAAACCGATAGCTAGGGAGCCTGCATGGGACCAACCTAGGTCCTCTGCATGTGGGTGACAGTTGTGTAGCTTGGTTTTCTTGTGGTCTCTAGCAGTGGGATCAGGATCTGTCCCTGGTGTATGAGGTGGCCTTTCGGAACCTGTTCCCTATGGTGGGATGTCTTGCCCAGCCTTTATACAGGGGCCAGAAGCTTGATCCTGCCTCATGGTTATGCCATGCTTTGTTGACTCCCATGAGGAGACCTTACTCTTGGTAAATGAAGAGAAGGAGAAGTTGGGGTGGGGAGGAGAAAGGGAGAGAGGGGAAACTGAGGTTAGTATGTAAAATACACTTTAAAATTTAATAAAAGGAAGCCTGAAAAAAAGAAAGTTAAACATGCTATCTCCAGATTCAAAAAAAACCAAACAAACTCAAGGGACTGGTTAAGATTGAAGGTGGAGACTATCTTTCATGCTGTCTACATGCAGGGCATACAAAGGCAATAGTCTAAGGAAACTAGTATGCTTAGAATAGGCTGTCATAGTTTGCAAGTTTCTATGAGGATTCCTTGAAAACTGGGGTTTCTATCATTCTGGAAAAACAGTGTCCTCTCAGTAATGGCCAGAGATCAGTCCACTCCCTTGTTTTCATTTAGGAGGCTAAATTTGGAGATTTTTTTTTAAAAAAATAGTGTTAATAAAGAAAGAGTAGTAACCATAGAAACACAGCATTGATCAATTCCACCAGCAAGCAGGCACCTGCTGTAGAATGATTTGAGCTGCTGTAGCAAGTATTCCTGTGTGAAGATCTGTCTCCTATAGGTCTGAACTATTTAGAACTATGGGAATTCATTAATGTAACAGGCCACCTATTTAATAACAAGCATCGCAAATTTTATTAAAAGTTTAAATATACTCAGTACAAAGAAATGCCAGAAAAATATAAAATAGCGGGCAACTGACCAACCCATCAACAGGGAAGTGACAGAGCCACAGGGGCAAGATCAATCCTGAGACAAGTGTGGTGACTGACTCTTTGCCAAGCTCTTAGGCTGTATTACATTTATCCATCCTGACATCCTGTAAGCACACATACATACATACACACACACACACACACACACACACACACACACACACACACACACACACACACACACGCATGCACGCACGCACTAAAACAAAAAAATAAGACTGATTTCTCTTGGTCTTGAGTACTTTCTTCATCATCAATGAGATCTTAAGATGAGTCTATTCCTTTACTGTTATTTCTTACAAGTGCCTGGACAGTGTCTGACTCTGAACACCTGAGAAATCCTTGCCTATTGTGTGGGTGTGGCTGTTACACTAGCCAACTCACTTGCCCTCATTTTATACATTCTGATTTATTAAAATATATAAAGTCTTGTTAGAATCGTCAATTTTTCCCCTTCAGGTTAGTTTTCAGACATCAAATTGCAGAATTAAAATTGTAGACCTTTCTAAACTCATACTGCATTTGGACAACATGAGGACATCGTCCACACAAAATCAGAGATCTATTTTAAATGACCTCTTACATACAGAATAATATTTTATTACTAGCATACATAATATATATACACATATGTATAAAGTTTATATATACATATAAGCTATTTTTTCTCTCTTTTTTTTGAGACAGGTTCTCTTTATGTAGCCCTGGTTGTTCTGGAGTTCACTAGTAGATCAGGTTAGCCTCAAGCTCACAGAGATCCTTTGCTTCTCAAGTGTTGGGCCAACTATGTTTTACTTAAAAGTATTTATTCTATTTTAAAAAGGTGAAGTGTTAGGAATAAAAATGGTTATCCAACATACCTTTTTCTATTTAGTGTCCTATCCATCTGAGACAAATAACCTTAACAACTTTCATTTTTATTTTCTCTGGTGTTAACTCTGTGTTACTAAGTAACGTAAGTGTAGTCTTATCCCCTGCACTTCCTCTGTGACTGGCGGCTTCGCACCTTCGTGTGTGTTACTCCATCTTTGTTTCCCTCACTCAGTCCTGCTTCTCTCCTGTTTTGATTTCCACTTGCTCTAAACTTCCGTTCTGTAGACCATCAAACTTCAACACTGTGTTTGGATTCTGTGGCTTATAGAAGAAATGTGCTTTCTCTATCCTTTGCTGTGGCCCAAACCTCTACCTCTGACAGACATCATTTTGTGGGGCCGAAGCTAACACCATGCACATTTTGCCCCATGATTAAGCATTTCAAGATTCGAACGCAGGTGTCATCTTGTCATATAGGTGACTGATGCTCCTGGCTTGGTGGCTATGCTCTTCGTCACAGAGCCAGAATCTTCTGTTCCAGAGACACGGTGCTGCCCCACTGACAAAGAAAGGCCAGCACAAGTAAGGCCAAGCAGATCCTTCCTAAATTTCATAGACTGCTCAAAATGAAAAATTATTTGAAACTCATCGATGAGATCATATTAACACAGGCTTGTGTTTGTAGGAAAGTACTTAAGGACTTAATACCTTTACTAACTACAGGATAGATCTGATTTTCTATTTTTCTTATGAGAGTTTTCAAAAGCCTTGGTTTTCTAGAAATTTGTCCATTTAATCATGGTTTTGAAAATTTCTGTATAACTTTTTCCACAGTAAAATAATAATAACTGTGAAATCATAAATGATATCTCCAAATTCTCTAAGAACTGATCATGGGTCAAGTCTATTTGCTTGATCAGCCTTCATAAATACTTATCATTTTAACATGTATTTTTCAGAAATGGAATTCCAGATTACAGGGCATGTTCTGTTTGTTGATGTACAAGTTTTTGAAAGTGACCTTTGCTAACTACAATGGTTAGATTTGATTTTCAACTTGACTCAGTTTAGAATCTCCTGGGAAGTGAGTTTCCATGAGGAACTGTTTATATTAGGTTGGCTGGCAGGCATGCAGACAAAGAGAAGACACAGCCCACTGTGGGTGGCACCATTCCCTTGGCAGTCTAGAACTGTATATGAGTAAAGAAATCAAGCAGAGCACAAGGAAGCAATAATCAGGCAGATCAGCACGCATGCCTTTATTTTCTGCTCTTGACTGTGACTGGGTGTATGAAGTTCCTACCTTGAGTTCCCCACAATGATGGACTACAACCAGAACTGTGAGCTGAAATAACCCCCTTTCTTCCCTAAGTTTCCTTTTGCCTTGGTGGTTTTTTTCACTGCAGCAGAAATGAAACCAGCACACTAGCTTCCACGCTAAACTGTAGGCTTTGACACTTCGGTTTGTGACTTTATTGTTCTCTTTCACACTGGTGGTTCTGATGGAGGTGTAACTAGTTATTTGATTGAGCATCCGTGTAACTTCCAGTACTATGTGAGATTTATAAACCTTCTTTGTAAAGTATCTGCTTTTTAATTTGCTATTTATATATTAGCCATCCTTTTTACAAGTTATTTACATATCTTAGTTTTGAGGCCTTTTATGGTTACATAGATTGTCAAAGTCATCTGCTTTTTTCCTTACCTTGCCATTCAAGTACTATTCGACAGTTTTTTAAAAATTTTACGTGCTCTTATTTATCAACTTTGATTTGTTTGTGTGCTTATGGAGAGTTTATTAAATTCAGGAATTTTTGCATCCTTCTCTACCACACTGCATTAGGGTGTTTTTTTTTTTTTTTCATGTGTTACATTTCAGTAGTTTCTTTCTTTCAGATTCAGATAAATAATTTGCCTGCGATTGAATTTTTTTTTCCAATATAGACATTAATTTGATCCAGCATGGTAATGGAAAAGACTGTCTTGTTTAATTCACTTAGTGTCAGCTTGAACGTAAACCAAATGGCTGCATTCTTGTAGGTATATCTCTCCTTGTGCAAGGAACGCAGTGAAGTCGTCTTTAGCATCTTGTAATTAGTACCGGCAAACAGCTGGGTGAGTTCTTCAAATTAGCTTATATTTAAGACTATCAGCTATCTTTAGGTTTCGGTATTTCTATTTAGATTTTACAATAAACTTTTGGGCATACACTTCACTTTCTCTAAATGTCTGGTACAGATCAACTTGTGGAGATGTGGCAGATTATTAACTAGTTCTTCATCTAAGACTGGCATAGGCTTATTTAGGCTTCTTATAATTTAGTCCGATCTATTATAATTTTCTAAATAGAGGTCTTGCACATTTTTCATGAGATACAATGTTGGAATGTTTGATAATTTTTTCAGTTATTGATTTATTGTGTGTTTAAGCACAATTTTCAGAGTCATGTTCTCCTTGTATCAGGGGGGTTCTGGGGTTAAAGTCACGTTGTCAGATTTGGCAGTAAGTACCCCACTAGCCCAATATTGGGCAATTTTTGGTGCTATAAGAGATTATAATATTTAATCAATTCTTTAACCATTGCTAGTATATAGAAATACAAAAGATTGCCGTTTTCAGTGCTAGGAAACAAACCCAGAGCATCACACATGCTAGGAAAATCCTTTGCCACTGTGCCACACCCACAGACTGCAAGGTATGTGCACTGATATATTGCTCAGCACATTATGAATGAGAATGGATTGTAAATTATTTTCTGTTTCCTGAACACAGTGACAGCTTATTTTTTCGTTTCTAATCCAATTACTCATTTCTTATCTTGTGGGCTAAGATCTATACTTAATGTTCATTAGTGGTGACAGTGGGTATCTTTGTCCTTCATGATATCAGCACAGCTAGGAACAAATGCACAACTTCTGGAAGCTGAATGTCTATTTGTTCTTCTTTGGTAGTTTCTGAAATACAATATTTTTTTCTCGAGTACCCAGAGACTGTCTGAAGTTCCATTCTGAAGGCTGGGTACATGGTTCAGTTGGTAAAGTGCTTGCTATGCAAGCCTGAGGAAGACCTGAGTTCAGATATCCAGCACCTATGGAAAGCCAGGTAGAGTGGTATCCACCAGCATTGGAGGAAGAAGACAGGCAGATCCTTGGAGCGCATTGGCCAGCTAGCCTAGCCAATAAACGAGCTGCAGGTTCAGTAAGTGACTTTATCTGAAACTATAAGGTGGAGGGTATCTCAAGAAATAACATCTGACATGTACATGTGCATATACCACACACACACACACACACACACACACACACACACACACACACACACACACGAGCACACGTGCACGAGATACAGGCAGAGATAGGGAGCAACTTTGTGTTTAAACTGTTTCTCATTAGTTACTAAATTTTGCCTGCTTAAGATTCAATAAATAGTTCACAAATAAATATGATACCAACATGTTGTGGGGTTTTTTTTTTTCATCTCTTCTTTCCTGGGATATTAATTCATGGCTGCTTCAGTGAAAGCATTAGCCGCAGAAACCAAAATTTACTCAAAGGTTAGGAGGAACTTCCTGGGACCAGTAGGATGATCTTTCTACTTACTATGGCTTTTTCACTGTCTTTAAAAGTTCAAGCAAACCCAAGGCTTTTCTCAACTTACTATCACAAGCTCTAACATAGCTTCTGTGGGGGACCCTTTTGAGCTGGTCGACGTTTATGTCTCAGCCACATCTGGTCTCACCAGACTGGCTATTGTCAAGGTAACTATTAGCTTGGATAGAAGATCATTTTACTGAATCACTTTCCCTTTATTATTTATGAACAGCTAACTGTCCCTCCATTGCACAACTTGAGAGGTGCTGGGCTGAGAAACCCGGAACAAAGGCTTTGAAAGGTTTGGAGTCTTTTAAAGATTAAGCTTTAAAAACAGCCACAGGAGAAAAACAATTCATTTTTCCAGTAGCCATTTCTGTGAGTTAAAAACTCAAATCAGACCTCAAAAGCAGTCAGACACCACGAGTCTCCTGCAGGAGGATTCAATTACATTTGTCAAAGTTGGTGTCTATCTAGAGGATTCGGATCTTGCAGCCACCAGTACATTCCGAAATGGGGCTTAGTGAGGAAGGCTTATATTTAGGAATCTGAACTATTGTACTTTTAATCTCCAAGATATGCAACTTAAGGTTTATTACAGAACAGTCCTTTTAATGTTGTGTAAGTTTGCATGTAACGTGTCCCCCCATACGCTCAAGTATTGGACACTTTGTCTTCAGGTGGTGGCTCTGTTCTAGGAGGTTATGGAACCTTTGGGAAGTGTAGCCTTGCTGGAGGAAGTGGGTCACGGGGAAAGGGGGGAGGGAGGAGGGAATTTATAGCCCTAACCAGCTTCCTTTCCTGTGTCTGTTTCCTGTCCTGAGAATGAAGGAGGCAGTGAGTCCCTTCTGTACCCTCCTGCCACATAGAGCGGTCTACTGCCTGCCTTCCTTGCCATGATGGATTAATTCCTTTAAATGATGTCCTTTTTCCCCTCAAGTCGACTCTTTAAGCTTTTTCTAATCACAGGAGGGATGAGAAACACCACTAATACAAATGTCTTTTAAAGGTCTGAAAAGAGAGAGTCTCCTAACACTCTTGTTTAGTGAAGGTCAGTGTGCTATTTATCAACTGCTAAGTTAGAGACTGATTAGTTCATCTGTGTCCTGCCATATAAAATTGTTTTAGAAAGAAAATTGATAAAAATCAAATGTGACTGAGTAACAAATGGATTCATTATAGTGAAAGTGAATACATGTCTGTATTTTAGAATAGATAATTTAAGCCAAACAGGACAGTATGAAAATTAACATTTGTTTTTTTCCTCAATCCTGGGACACAGAACAATATTCTCAGCTCTTATTTCCCAGTTACAATAGCATGAATAGATATTGATGTAGCCTATTATCTCAACAATAATGCATATTACAACAAGCGATTATTTATTAGCAATAAAATGTTTCTCTGGGGCTTAATTTAAAATGTCTGAAATGAAATAACAAAATCTCTGTCTTGGAAGTGATCCTCTGCATAGTTACTGTTTAGGGAAATTTTTATTGCTTCACAGCAGTTTATGACTCTTAATTGGGTAGTTCTTTGAAATTAAGGCATATGGTGCAGTTCTGAGTGTTTGGAAGGCTGATGTGATTGAATGCATGTCGCACTGGAGGCTGGTTCTGAGAATGAGCAATAGGTGTCTATTCAGAAGCGGAGATGGGACTCTCTTCCGTTCTCGGTAACATCTGGTCATCTGATTTCTGGTTCTGCTGCTTCCTAGCAGCTCCCACTCAAAGCCCCACAACTCTACTTGCATATGGACATGTTGACTATGAGCAGGTTAACACACCTACTCACTCAGAATGAGGGTACAGTCAAATATCAGATCTGGGTTGTGGAAATAAGGTACAAAACTGGGCTAACACAACACATTCGAGCAAACTCCCCTAGGAGATCCCAAGACTGGACTAAATCCACTTTTGACAAGCAGCAAGGACTTCAGAATCCTGCAAATTATTATGACAGCAAACAAGATTTTGATCCTGAAGACTCTGGGGAGGAGCTCAGGGAGGCAGATCTAGAACTTCTGAGTCACAAGGTGAGGTCACTGCCATCTCTTCTCAGATTCAGGAGCATCAGGCAAGAGGGATGACAGAGGCAGCTGGTGCCTGCTAGCACTGTCACACTCCCTGGCTGGAAATGAAGTTGATTGTAGAGCAGGGGACAGAACTAAGTCTCTAAGTGCTCACCAAATGATCCACTGTGGGACAAGAGGAATTTTAGGAACATGTGATTTTAGGCTACCAGCCATTCTGCATTTCAAGGACCTTGTTTTCTAGACCACCCCTCCACCCCCTACACGACTTTTTCCTAGGGGGCTTCAATTTGAGGGCTTGATCAAGATGCAGTGGCAGCTTCATCTTGAGAATCAGGCATCAGTCTAATCTCTCACAGAGGCTCAGCAGAATTTATGCAGGGAGTCAGGGAGCCTGTTTGGTGGATCTGCATTCGTGCCAGGGCATACAGATAGGCCAGGACCCTAGGTTTTTCTTCTAAGCTTTGTTTGAATCTGCTGACTGAGAGCTGAGTAATGACTGGAGATGACCATGACTGAACTAAAATCTGCATCCATCCAGAGCACTAAAAACGAATGTACTTAATGGAACTGCTGGCTGGTAGAAGCCACTGTAGACTTCTGACTCAGACTTCCAGCCAAAGCTCTTTTTATATTATTATTATTCTGAACTCAAGGCTCTCAGTAGATTGCTTAATTATTTGGAAATTTGCTGAGGCAGCAGGTGGCCTTCCTCAGCCTAGAGCTCACCACACAGCAATGGACTGTCATCTACCCTGTCTCCTAAGAAAACTGACCCTTCAGGACCACCCAACAAGCCTAACACACTTCTCCTGTTCAGTGCTCTAACAAGACTGCAGCTTTGAAAGCAAAATCCAGGCAAGGTAGAAAAGCCTGGCACACCCAGACTGGGCACAGTGGTCATGAAGGAGCATGTGGGCAGTGAGGGAGAGAGGAAGAGGTTCTGCTGAGGGTGAACAATGCCAGGTCACAGAACCAGAGTAGATACCTGAGGGGTTTACGTTG
This sequence comes from Phyllotis vaccarum, assembly GCA_033318265.1. Classification (NCBI taxonomy): domain Eukaryota; kingdom Metazoa; phylum Chordata; class Mammalia; order Rodentia; family Cricetidae; genus Phyllotis; species Phyllotis vaccarum. Next base: position 82,593,715 of record JARWLC010000003.1, read on the forward strand.
AAGGGAAAAGGGTGGGTGGGTGGTAGGTGCGTGCGTGCGTGCGTGCGTGCGTGCGTGCGTGCGTGCGTGCGTGCGTGCGTGCGTGCGTGCGTGCGTGCGTGTGTGTGTGTGTGTGTGTGTGTGTGTGTGTGTGTGTGTGTGTGTAGATGAATACACATGTAGGAGACAAAAGTTGACATTAATTGTCTTCTATAATCACTCATTTTCTTTCTTTCTTTTTTGAGATAATGCCTCTCACTGAACCTGGGGTTCACTGATACAGCTAGACTGGCTAGCTAGCAAGCCCTGGGATCTGTCTGTATCTCACAAGAGGTAGAATCACAGAAGTGCACTGTCATACCCAGTTTTTACTTGGGTGTCAGAGATTCAAACTCCGGTCCTCAGGTTTGTGAGGCAAACACCTTAACTGTTGAGCTGTCTCCACAGTCCTGCGAAAACCTTTAGGTTCTTCCAAGTTGGAAACTGATTCTCGAATTCTGCATGCAATGGTTATTTTTCTAGATATATACCAAACTCAAATTGTTTGGGGAACCAGGACATCTAAGCAAGGATAAGGAAATGATAAATTAAATAAAGAAACTGTGATTTGTTAAGTATCTATCCCATGATAGGTATTTTCATATCAAGAACTTAATTTAATCCTTGATACAATCCTGAATATATTGTTATTCTCGGTTCTAAAGAGAGGCAAGGAAAGCACATTTCCTGAGTGTAGGATCAAGGAGAACAAACCAGAGTAGCCATGGGCATCCACATGACCCATATAGTTACAGAAACTGAATCTCTATTTACTTAACCTGCCTTAAAGGAGAGTTGGAAAGAAGAAACTTTTCATTTGCATTAAGTAGCAAATTAATGCACTGTCTGACACTCATCAAGGGCTGTTAATTAAAGTGTCTCCTATATTTTCCATCTGAAGTGGTAGATACAGACCAGGCATGCTGGATCATGACTGTAATAATTGGCATTTGATGGTGGTGGTGAAGAGAGGCAGGAAGATCGTGATTCCAAGGGCCAACCTGGGCTACAAAGTGATATTTTGTCACAAAACCCAAGCCAACCAATTATGCAGTTTTTAAAAAGCTAGATGCCTGGAGAGGCTGGCAGGACATAGAAAAGGAGTGTAGCCAGTGTAATTCACAGCTGCCCCTGGCTGCCATGAAACTTTCTAGCCTCAGACTCCCAAGCTTCAGGGGCCTAGAAAACTAAAGCAGGGGTGAAATAGAAGGCAGGTTGTCCTGAGCACAAAGCAGACTGTGTGTGAGATACAGAGGGATGACTTATGGAAACAGCAGACTTATCATTCCAGAAGAAGGATGGGGAATGCCTTGGGGAAGTGCCCTGCTCTGTCTGGAGTCACTTCTTCTGTCTGCTGTCCACAGGTCTGGTGACTCAGTAGGCAGTTAGAGCCCTCTAGATGTCACAATGCTTGTGGAAGTAGGGAAGTGTTGGGCACATGACAAGAACACCTTCCAATAGCAGCACATGTCCACCCCTGGCAAGGTCTCATAAGTCCAATGCTCCCTTATTCCCATCTCTGAGATCAGTGCTCAGTCCTTCCTGCTGTGACTCAGAACCAGCTCAAGCTTTCCAACCTGTTCTCAGCTTTGTTTCCCAGATTTCAGGGCTGATCCCATGGGTCTCAGCTTGGTATTTTCCTGTCTGATGCCAGTTTGGTTCATAATAAGCACACTCGATACTGAGTCATCTGAAATCCAGAGCCCCAGGAACTGCCCAGTGAATCACCTGTAGACACCAGAGTGGCCCTGGATGGCAAAGAAGTGGTCACACAAAGCAAAGCACTTCCCTCAGAGATTCCCCACCCTCCTCCTGGCACGATAAGTCTGTCATTGCCTCCATCCTTCTGTTTCAATTTTCTCTGTGTGTCTGTATCCCTGAACACACACACACCTTTAGCAAATTCTGGAGATGATATTCTGGAAACTACTCTCTTCTTGGCTCCTGAATATTTTGATGGTTTTCTTCTTGGGAATGCTCCAGCAGGGAACTTACCAGAAGGACTTTCTCTGACTAAAGAGCAGGAAGCACAGTTCATTTTGTCTCTTGATGATTTCATAGGGTGCTGTGGGATGGTCTTTCTGTGGGCTGTGAATATGTGTTGCTACCATTGGTTAATAAAGAAGCACTTCTAGTCTATGGCAAGACAGGATACAGCCAGGGAATCCAAGAGAGGTAGAGGGAGGAGAAAGGTGGGGTTGGAGCAGACCCTGCAAACTGTTAAGGGAGCAAGATGTAATGGAACACAGGAAAGCCACAAATGAAACACATGGCAATACATAGGTTAATAGAAATGGGTTAATTTAAGATTAAAGAGCTAGTTAGTATAATAAGCTTGAGTCATAGACCTAACAGATTGTAATTAATATAATGAGTGATTATTTTATAAGCAGCTGCAGGACTGCTGTGGGAGAGATTTGTCCGGACTGCAGGGCTAGGCAGGACCAAGAGACTTCTGGCTAAAATAGGGCCTGGACAGTATCACACACTTTTCCTATTTATCCTGGTTTGTGCCATCCTGGAAATATTCATGAGGTCCAAACCTGCCTGTTATTGAATCCATGTCCATAGCACACCTGCTGAAGGAGTTGTTAGAGGTAGGCTCAGGAACAACCTTAATATAGTGGATGTGTAGGTACCAAACCAAGAACACGAGTGGGCAGACCTTACCCTGTACTTTTCTTACGGGCCTCGAGTCTAACTTCATTTCTTTGCATGTGTATATATAGTTTCCCATAAGCCATTTGTTGAAAAATTATCCTTTTCCTGAATGAGCAGTGATAACTTTGTGATATATTTTAAAATAAATATATTTTAAAACTGGTGCATAAGCTTGCTTATGGTAATCATTTGTAGCGAAGGCCCTACCTTCAGTGAATCTTCCTATAACACTGAAAATATAAGTTAGATCCTTTTGTACTTTTTCTAGATCTTGCTCTACTATTTTTGAAATACCAGTTTTGACTTTGCTCATAGCCCTTTCTATTCTTTTGATTAGATATAATTAAATTGTAGTAATAATTATTTATTTAATTAACTTTTCCTGGCTTAATCCAAACACTAAAGTGCTGTTTTTTTTTAAAATAATGTTTCCTTTTAGAACAATTGTTTTATGTTATATATTCTCCTCTGTGGGTTCACTAGTACATTTATCACTGTTAAGGACTCCTGTGAGTTCTTCTAACATGTGTTTAAGCAAATGTTTCATTGATGGTTTTATTACTTTTTACCACTATGACTACATAAAAAGCAACCTAAAGTAGATAAAATTTATGTTGACTAACATTTGGGAGAATATAGTCCATCCTGGTGGGGGAAAGCATGGTGGCAGGAGTAGTTCTTGGCTGTAGCAGCAAGAGCAGGAGGCTACTTCCTCACATTTGGATAGATCAGGGAGCAGAGAAAGAATCAGAAATACAGTGTTTCCCAGTGACCCATTTCCTTCATCTAGACTCAACCTTCCAAGTTTCTACAAGCTCAAAGAATAGAAATATCAGCAGACCAAACACAAGAACCTAGGGGGACACATTTGCACCTACACTGTAACAATGTAGCTCTGCATCCCTTAGGCTGATGGCCACCCCAATACTTTCAGTCCAGTTTCTAAACTCTGTATAATCTAAATAGTTTCATCATTGTTCAATAGGCAAAAGTACATTTTATTTTAGACTCAAGATAATCTTTTAACTCTGCACTCTTGTAAAAGAAAAAAAAACAAACAAACAGGCAAACAACAAACTAGTTAAGTAGTTCCAATATGGAATGGCATGGACATTCCCATTCCAAAATAATGGAATGAAGCCATAGTCTGAAAAGATTGGACCTAACCTCAGCAGAGCAGACACTACACTTTGTAGCTCTGTGCCTAGCACTGGAGCTTGTGATGGCATCACCTGAGTTTCCATTGGCTTGGGTCACTCTACCCCTTCAGGCTGTTACTTATATCCATTGTAATGTCTTAGACTGGTCTACTCCGCATATGTAGCTACCTCAGTGAAAGTTTCCAGTAGCACTGATATACTGGAATCTCTACTACACATATAGGCTTCTCCAGAAAAATCTTAAGCAATGAACTCTCGGGACATGTTGTAGGGAATCTGACCCTGCCACATGTTGCTTATCCTCAGTGGTTTTCTGGAATGTTGGCACACACTTCCACGACTCTTGCACTCACAAAATGACAACCATGTGGATCCTACCATGTTCTGCTGCTAGCTTAAGGTGTAGTTGTCCCCACTTGGGAAACAGCTGTAGCTGTTTGGCATGCAAATTCTTCCCTTATGAGTTCTTTTCCAGCAAAGCACTCTGAAGTATTTATTACCTTTTCCCTTTTCACTACTCATCTATAGAGTGACACTCTACTGGGACGCCCTAGAGCCTCAAAGGGGTGGAATTTGCACGTTGTCCCAGTGCAAACGCTAAGATTTCTCCTATGACTCTCACACCTAGATCAGCCGCTCTGCAATTTTAGCAGGGCTCACACCCCTTTCCTTACTAAACTGAACATATTTAATACCCTTTTTTTGTTCTCTCCTCCACCATTGTTAGTTTTAAATGAATGCCATTTTATTCAAAGAAATTTCCTGTATGTTAATAATTCCTTAAAATATTTAGTTTTCTTTTACTTATTAGGATACAATCAATATTTGGAACTATTCTGATTACTGAAAAAAATATTTCCATCAGAGTGGGCATATCCTCCTATATAAAACTGTTAGATTATCTTGGCATGGTGGCATGCATTTGTAATCCTAGTAGTAAGATCTGGAGGCAAGAGGATCATAAATTGAAGGCTTGCCTGAAGAGCGTAGTGTAGCTGTCTCTATTTCTGAAGTTAACAGAGACTATTATTAGACCAAGTTTATTTGGCTCCTATTTTGTCACTGAAAACTATCCAGCTCACACTCTTTTGTAGTAAGGGTCCCTTCTATAGTACTATAGACAACATTAGCGAGTCATCTAATAGGTTTCCAGAGGCTTCTGTGTTTAAATACTTGGCTCTCATCAGCCAGCACTGCTTGGAGAGCTGTGGATCTTGCTCCACAGATGAGTATCTTTGAGGCATGTTATCTGTCTCCCTGTGGGCCTAAATGCCAGTTGCCCACAGTGGTTACACTGCCTGGATTACTTCATTTCCCTCTGCCATGTCTCTGCTCACCTACCTACTGGTGGTTTCCAGGATCATTTTCCAAATAAACCATCTGACTTTGATGGATTCTCCCAGGTCTAGTTTGGGGGAAGCTATGCCTGACAAGTAGCTTTTTAAGGGATCAACATATTTATTGTGTATTGTTTCCTTACCCCTGGAAAGGAATTTGTATCTAAGTTTTAGGGTCTTCTTCTGTAAAGAGTGCATTGCCAGCTTAAGGAAAACAATGCAAACTGGATTGCATATACATATATATACATATATGTATATGTGTGTATGTATGTATATATATGTATATGTGTGTATGTATATACATATGTGTGTGTGTATGTATGTATGTATATATATGTATATGTGTGTATGTATGTATATATATGTATATGTGTGTGTGTATATATATATGTGCCAATTTTTCATGTTAAGTTTAATCTAGAAGTTGTTGACTAACTATCCCCATAGGCCAAACCCGCCCCGAAACCCACTTTTGTATGGCTTACATGTTAAAGCAGCTTTATATTTTTAAAGGTTTCAGAAATTATGTGATATAAAATGCCTAAGTTCTATCCAGCATTTACAGAAAGGCCCCTGGCTTGTCCCTTGTATTTATTGTTGCTGATTTTCCCACAATCGCACTTTGCTGTCTTCTATTAGACTCAATGTCTTATCTTCTTCTTCCATATTTATTAGAGCTATAAATTCTATTCTTTTCCTGGCTGTCATTAAAATTTTAAGGCATTTCTATCTATACAATTTTAGACAAAGTCTCAAGTTGATCAGCATCATAACTTCTTTCTACTGAACATTTCAACGTGTTATGCGGGGCTTAAGTTAACGGATTTAAAAATTACATTTCTTATTTATTGCTTGTGTGTAAGTAGGTGTGAGTCAGCATGTCACAGTGTGGGCATGGAAGGTGGACGCTAGCCTGCACGAGTCAGTTCTCTTCTTTGCCATGTATATGCTGGGGATTTAACTCAAGGTACCAGATTTCTAGCAAGTTCCTTCACTCACTGAGGAATCCCTCTGGTCCTTTGGGTTATTATATATAATACAATGTATTATGTAACTATAATACATATTTTAAATGTAATATATAATTATATATAAATACACAATTATATAATTTAGCTACATATTATAGATACTATAATTACTATATTGTATTCATTACATGTGTGTGATGTACAATGAAAGTCTGTGTGATTGGTTAATTGTCTAAGTCTGCAATTATTCAAAGTCTTATGTATCTTAGCAGCTTTGTTGAATACAAAATTATACATGAAAATTTTTGTTGTCTCATGAACAGTTTTCTTCCATCAGTAATGACTAGTCTTCTGCCTGCACTGAGTGCTCTACACGTTAAACTTGCTTTTATTTCTGATAACTTTAGTATTTGCCTCTTTATCCTTGATGTTATCCTGCTGTATTTGGTTTCTGACCCAGACTTTCCAGCCTATCCTTGTGGCCCGGACTTTCCACCCTGGCCTCATGGCCCAGACCCGCAGACCCACAGTCCCGTAGAGACATACAGTCGCTTACAGTAATTTTATACTGATTAACCTAGGCCCAGGCATATAACTTGCTAACTCTTTACCCTTACACTAACCCATGATTCATATCATGTCCAGCCATGTGGCTCGGTACCTTTTCTCAGAACAGCATAGTTGTCCTCTCTATCTGGCATCTCTGTGGCATCTCTGCTCTGTTCTACCTTTTCCCACAGTTTTCTTAGTCTGGTAGCCCTGCCCACACCTCCTGTCTGCTTTCACACAATCAGTGCTTTTTATTAAACTAGTAGGTGGGACAATTATTTACAATGTAACAACATAATTCCACTACATTATCTAACTCCATAGTTAAAGCAATCCTGTGTTTTAGAATTTAAATTTTTTATTTATGTGTATTATAACTGTGCATATATGTATGTGTACAGCACGTGTGTGGATGTCTACAAAGACCAGAAGGAGTCAGATCCCCAGGAGCAGGAGTTGTGGGTGGTTGTGAGCCACATAACATGGAGGCTGGGAATGAAACAATAGTCCTTTAGAAGAGCAACAACTGCTCATTCACTGAGCCTCTTCTCACCCTATTATCCTACAATCCTGCTTTAAAACAACACAACACACACACACAAACCCCATTCAAAGCCCTTGCTTACTTTTCCCACAAAACAATTATACCAATTTCCTAGATAACCATCACCATCATCTGTAGTAGGAGGTTTCTGGCCCGGACTTTCAGGCCTAGCCTCAAGGTTTAGGCCCGCACACCCACAGACCCACAGAGACACACAGATGCTTACAATAGTTTTAGGCTGATCGGTCTAAGACCCAGGCATATAACTTGCTAACTCTTTACCCTTAATCTAACCCATGACTCTTATCCTGTTCAGCTTGGTACCTTTTCTCAGAACAGGATAGTTGTCCTCTGATTCCTCTGGTTTCTCTCTGATATTCTGTTCTGTTCTGCCTGTTCCTACAGTCTTCTTAGTCTGGTAGCCCCGCCCACACTTCCTGTCTGCCTCTGGCCAATCAGCACTTTTTATAAAACTAGTGGGTGGGACAATAATTTACAATGGAACAACATAATCCCCCTACAATCATCACCTAATAAATTCTTTATCTCCTTCCTCTATACTGTTGCCACTCAAGTAGGAGCTTTGTCTGATGATCATTATTGCATTGTCTGGGATATTTCTCAGCATGCAGCCACACCTTAAATATATGTTGAATGAATAATAACTCATATATTTTGATTTGTTCCAAAATTTAACTTAAAATTGACCAAGAAAGACACTTATATGAAAATATGTAAAATAGAAGGTTGTGGAGAGCTTATCACCTAGATGGGCCACGGGGAGGGTAGTGCTGGTGTGCCGCTAAAGACCATAGAACAATCTGGAATAAGCTTGAGAAGCTCAGAGATTAAAGCTAGCCAAATGGCTGGACTAAGCCTGGATGTTCAGATACAAAAGTATCCAGCATCCTGTAGGATGCTTCACCAGACCCAGGAGCTCACAGGTGAGATCCCAAGTACATGTGGACTCCTTCTCAAGGCAGATGAGGCTTCACACTGTGGCCTCTATCTGTCCATTCTCCCCAATGATATTGTGTTAGTGTACAGCAGTAATATAGCCATTGTGAAATAATTATATGTTCCTGAATTAAATCTTTCCAGTTGCTACATAATGTGGTTCTGGTCCTTTTTTTGTACAATATTTTATCCTATCTCCTTCTCTGTGTTCCTTTGGTTTCCTGACCATCTCCTAATTTTTCTTCAGGTCCTTGCTTTCAAATGGGCACCACTGAGAACTGCTCCATGTTCCCAAGAGTCGAGAATAAGGTTTTTCTTTGTTTCCCACAGTACCTGCTCATTCTATAGGGTGTTTATTACACACTTTTCCGAGTTACACTTTTATCATTGTGTTCTAAACCTGGCAATGTGACAAATTCACAGTTGAAATGACATTAATTGGGAATGAGTTGATCCTGCTCATGATTTCAAATGTTTTGATCAGCACTAATTGTGCATCCAGGAAGCAGTGATAACCAGTACTAGCTGGATTTTTCTTGGATCATCCCAAGATGATTTCACCCACATTCCTGGTGGGTCTTATCCCCTTTGCTAATTGTCCTCTAGTTTTTATTGCTGGGAAGAGACACCATGAAAACAGAAACTCTTATCATGAAAATATTCAATTGAGGGGGGTCCATTACAGACTGGTGTTCAGTCTATTATCATCATGGTGAGGAGCATGGTAGCATGCAGGCAGATGTGATGCTGGAGGAGCTGAGAGTTCTACATCTTTCAAGCACCAGGAAGTCAATTGAAGCAATGGTATCCTGAGCATAGGAAACCTCAAAGTCTGCCCCGACAATGGCCCACTTCCTCCAACAAAGCCATACTCCCTAATAGTGCCACTCCCAATGAGACTATGGGGTCAATTACATTCAAATTATTATACCAATCCTCCCTGGAAACCCCTCACCAAACTGAGAGGAGTATAACACTAACCCCACACATAATTCTCTGCCCACTAAAAATGATTATGAAGATGAACTGTCACAGATTCTCAAACAAGGGCTGGGAAATATTCATGAATATAATCTAGCACTTGGTACATGGGTTTCCCAGTCACACTCATCAAATACCCACTGAGTGAGAAAAGAAGTGTGAACAGGCTGGAGATGATGGAGACATCACAAAAGCATAATGAGGTAGCTTCATATGAGTTAGGCCTTACTTAAGAGTGTATGTTGGCTCAGCAGCTAGAGGAAAGAGAGAGGCATTAGCTTCACAGCAAAAACAAAAACAAAAACCACCACCAACAACAAAAAACAAGAGTTAAGTCAAAGGCAGCTTGAAACCATCAAATATCCAGGATTCGGACTAGCAATTTCAGCTTTCCCCTTTTCTGCTGCTTTCTCAACTCGTGCCATATAACTCCGTATTGTGCTGGCTCTAAGCACCAAGTCCCTGCCTCCTCTTCCTCTTTCCTGTACCACTATTATCTATAAATCTGAGGAGTCTGAGAAAGAGAATGGTGCAGGAGGAGTCATGGACATTTGTACCACAGGATGCTCTCAAAGATTCTGATACCATGGTTCATAAGAAGCTGCCCACTCCTTATACTAGTCAGAGGGTGTGGGATTCATCACTTACTATGTGGAGAATCAAGAGAGTAAAAACTCAGTCTGAGAGACATTGAGGTGTTGAGAAGCAAGTGCCTGCCTTGGTTTCAGTGAGTTGGAGCTGATGTTCAATTCAACCCAATCCATATATACATATCTATTTTCCAGCAAATGAAATCCATTATTATTCTTTCGAGCCAGCTGTTCTTAGGGCTTTGTTCTCTATAATGGAAGGTATACCTTGAGGTTCTATATTTTCAATCCTGCAACCTCAGAAATCTATACTTATACTAATGGAGGTACTCATTTCTCCTACAAAAACCCCTCTGTGACAAAAGTTGTGTTTGGGTATTGCTTAATGCACTCGTAATAAATATATACAGCCATGAAACATTGCGAAAATCTTGGTAACCTGTTATTTGCTGTAATTGCAGATTTTGAGTGGACATTTAAAAGAGAAGCTTACAAGTTAGTTGTACTTTCTGGTAGTAATTACCTCCCACAAACATGACTCACTTCAGCAGTTTAATGCAAGAGCCAGGTGTCCCAAAACCAACAGTCTTATAAATAAGTCTCTGAATCATGAACTGCACAAATGTTTAAATATTTCTCCCTGATTTCAAAGGCAGTTTTGGAGTCAAGATTTTATACATTAAAATACCGTAGGAGAAAAAGTAAAAACAAAGAAAGAAGATTCTGGAAGCTTCCATACACTGAAGTGAGGTTTTCTTCACTTTGAAAGTCCACATTCTCTCTGGGGGACTCAGACCCTAATGCAGTGGTTTGCAGATCATTTGTTTTGTTTTGCATGGTACTCATGGGGAAGACTGTTATGGTACTATAGAAACATGGATGCTTTCGGGGTGAGACTTCTTGAGATTCTCATGGGTAACAGAACGTATGACTGAGGAAATGTGGTTATGTTGACTGGGAATGCTGAATAAAGAACCGCCCGTGCCAGATGGGATCGCTCATGTTTTGGGAAGGCTCACTCAAAGACATCATGTATCTCAATGAGCTTTGGCCTTATAATTCATAAAACTTTTTAAGTATGAAAGAAGTACATTCTGAAATTAACAAAAATCTAGGCCCTGACATCATCCACCCACACTTCTTTTTTCTCCTCCTCCCTCTCCTCTTCTTTCCTTTTAAAATGTGAAGTCCCAGGAGTTTACTGCTGTCTCATTGTGACAGGAGCAATAATAGAGGACTCTTCTACTCTCCATATAGCCGTGCATTTCAGAGCACGATATGAATCACACATGTGGATCTTAGGGGAAAATGGAGGCAGAACTATGTTAATCTGTGTTTAAAATATAAAATTACATGTCTATCCACTTCTGCTTCTCTTTGGGTTAAAAAGAAGACTCATGCAGGTCATCTTCTCACTGAATTATACACGATGTTTGGTGTCGGAAGCGAATGTCTTCTGTGAGAAGCTTCTGGAGTGTTTCTGAGTTTGCTATCAGTTTTGTTCCTAGTTATTTTCAAGTCCACAGCTGCTGTGGTTGCATTCCCTTCTGTGGAAAGATCCAGAGAAATGCAAGTTTTCCTTGTGGCCAAGACGAAAATCCTTGCCAAGAATGCTGAACTAGTGAAGGTCACTAAATCCTACCAGACAGATTGAATATAGTAAATAATGGTGGTGTACATAGACAAATATCCTCCTTGTAATGGTCTTTCTTGGAGAATTCTGATATCACATAACCATACAAGTGCATCTGGACATGGAATGGAAAAGAAAGACACTTCCATGGTCACGTGGCATTTTCATGGTTAGGCAGCAATGAGCCAGAAGCTCAGAACATCCCAGAATAATCACATGGCACATACCTGGTACCTTTTGGTGCACATTTTAGGCTTCTATATAGAACTGAGACTGGGAAATTTCCACCTGGCCCATTAGAAAGCCTTTGGACAGAATGGGAAATACAGCCCATGGAGTCTTTTTTTTTTTTTTTTTTTTTTTTTTTTTTTATTTAAAGTAAAATGGTCATCAGCAACCGCACTCACATACAGCACTTCAAAATCTGGGTCAGGTTCCCTTTCTTGCTCACAGAAGGTGTTTTGGTGGTACCCAGGATGATGCTTTTGGACACCATAGGAGTTTGAGTTTTAGTGAGTGATGAGGCCAAGAAAAGGGTTGGTAGTTTGGAAGAGCTTCATCACACATCATTCTCAATTCATGCTTTTGAACAATAATGAATTGAAACTAAGGAAGAAACTCAAAAGTTATTTTGTAAGTATTTAAGAATCTGAAAATAGAAATGTCCTGAAGCAAGAAAGGATTGGGACAAGGCAGAGGTTGCTAACTGACCCTCTAATCCCTAAAGATAGTAGCAAGTAGTTTGGACTTTTCAAATGCCATAAACTTGCCTTCATTTTTTCTAAATTAAAGGTCTTTCATGAAGGGCAGGGTTAACACCTGAAAACAATATTTCTTTATTGATAAGTAAGATCCACCCCCTTCAAATACACAAATTTTGGTTAACTTTATCATAATGAAAGATATGTAGAGATTGTAAGTAAATAAGACGTTCAGAAATGAGTGTGAAGAACTCTAAGTGTTACCCACTTGGTCCACCACAGGAGAAATAAACCTGTATAATACATAAAGATACAAATTTGCCTTTGAGAATCTAGTACCCAGCCTCATCTTACTCTAGGTCTAACACTCCTGATCACCCTGCACTTGTTCTGACCCACCACAGGACACATCGAGTCACGCCCAACTCCCAAGTGTGTAGCATCAACTTCCAGCAGGGTGATACTTAACCAATACAAGGGGAGAACCAGTCAGTAAAATCCCACTCTGGTGCCTGATTCAACTAGTATAAGTAGGTATTTACACAAGTGCTCAGAGTACACCTTGTAGGGTAGAGCTATTCACTGCACATACCAGCAACCAAGTAAGCAACATTTTTTCCTGTTGTCTCTTTGCTTCATTCTTCTTGACTCCCATGGTGTCTCTGATAAAATAAAGTCCTTTTGTTGTGACCTGAACTTTCTAGAGAAGTCAAACTAGAAGACATTTGCATGTGTGGCTCACCTGAAGAATAAGCCTCCCAAAGAGAATTGCATTCTTGTATTAACAGAAGACTTAACAATGATAGGTCAAGAGCAGTCCATCAGGGGAAGCAAATGCCCCCATCTGTGACAGACGTTAATAAATAATGATGCTGTACAAATATTGGAGGAGGGGCATGGAAAATCTCTGTACCAAAACTGTTCTAAACAGAAATTATTTATAAAAAAACAAGAATATTACAGAAACCCACTATTTTATAAGCATCATATAATGGGGTTGCCCCACACAAAGAATTGTGAATATCCCAGAAGTCATGGGCTGTCAAATTAAAAGGCCCACTGCCAGATGTGGCATATCTCCCTTCCAGTTTTTGGTCAGAAGTGTCCCAGTGACACCCAAATAAAACATTGTTAATGCTTTTGATTACCCACAGAACTTGAAGTCAAGACACATTGGTCACAGGATATGGAGAATCAAGCTGATCCTGACCCTGAAAACTTCTTCCCTGGTGACTAACTCTCATAATACTAGAAGGTGTTTAGTCTGCTGGAGGGAGAAGTCAATCTTAACCTCGTGAAGTGAAATAAATATCAGTGTGATAAGATAGGCTCATGGGTACTATAGTGGCATAAATGTTATGGGGATAATCAATTGCTTTCTCATCAGATTTAAGGCCCATTACACAAAAGGAAACACATACCTGATCCTGTAAATGTGGCCAAGAACCCATGGTTGGGAATTCATGAACACCAAGGCCGAACCTACTCCATTATTCTGCTATACAGACATAGTAGCAAACTGGCCTGAAAATTTGTCTCTCCCCATTTGGAGTTTAGTGTCGTTCTTAGACCTCATCACAGGAGTTTCTTTGTGCCATGGATAGTAGTTAATGCAGAAACTCACAATTGAAGTACAGATAATAAAGTGTCAGTCGGTGCTCAGCTACAAATGGGTCATCCATAACACATCCTCACCAAGACTCAGAGACAGCTGCTAAAGAGAGGTGCGAAAGGTTGGGGAGGAGGGGAATAAGACAGAGTCTTCTGGACATGACAGGGGCCCTTCCCCAGTGAATTCACAGCAGCAATGGCTGCCTGCATAAGACCTGCCAAGATCAAGTCAGTCAACATTCTAGTATAGAACAGGAAGTTACTCATATCTTCTACTACTAAGTGAGGACAGTTGATGGCTTCTGGGAGTGAGCCAGTGTTTTTCAAGAGTGTGGCTCTTGGTAAATCTAACATGCTTCAGGAGATGGCCTCACATCCCAGAGCAAATAGGTAGCACAAAGTATTTAGGGTCAGTGGATTATTTTTAAAAAGAATGGGGGGACATGAAGTTGGGGTTTAGGGAGGTGGGAGTGGATCTGGGAGGAGTTGGGAATGAATGTGATCAAAAACATTTATGGCTAGGGATTGATCAGGGAGGAGTTGGGGATGGGTCTGATCAAAACACAGTTATGAAATGCTGAGCTAATTAATTAGTGTTAATGAACTAGCCTAAGTATTAAACTGGAACTTCAGTGATTCAGTCAATACACTCTTCCTTGAGAGGCTAACTAAACTTGTGAGCTGGATTGGGCTGAGCTCTAATCTTCATGACAATTTGTTTAGTGGGTATGGGTGTCCTTTTGCCAGCATCTTATGAAGTAAAAGCGTGAGACGTGGGAAGTTTTAAAAATTCCTCCAACTAGTGTATTGGATAATTTGGAGTTGAACTCTTGAGCAAAGGAAATGCATAAGAATATAGATGAAAAAGTATATAAAACCAAGCATATAATACACACACACATGCACACACACTCACACACACACACACACGTTAAAATGTTCAAAGGATGGTAGCACAGGTCTGTATAACACTCAGGAAACTAAGGCTGGAGCCTCTCAAGTCTGAGGTCAGTCTGGGCCACAAAATAAAGTTTTGGACTGAGAAAATTCTGGTCAATGGAAGCATGCACCATGTGTTAGATGTAAGTCCCAGCTCAAAAATGAGACAGTTGAAGTCTTTAAAGAAGATGAATTCAATCCCCTCCCCCAGCTGTTTCCAGACTGAAATAGAAAACATTTCTGTATTTTTAAATAATTTTTGTACTGTGGCAGGCACAAGGACATATGTTCACTATTTCCCTTTGCTCTGGGCTTATAATATCACTGTACACACAGCTGGGCTTCCAGGTGGGGTCATGTGACTCCCTATGTCCACTAGAATGTGAATACATCATCTTCCTTTTTCTTTGTGCTCCAGAATTCAAATTACCCATAGTCAACCAAGGTTGTCTTGAGTCAAGGCAAAGACCACAATACATAACTTTTATTTCTATAAATCATATTTGGCCTATTTTATTATTTATTATTTTTGATTATTTATTATCAATTATTGCTGTTAATCTCTTGCCTCACCTGATTTATAAAGTGAACTTTATCTGACAAAGACTTATAGGGAAAAAAATCTGATAGCTATCCGGTGGTGGTCCTCACTGTCTGTGGCCTCAGCATCTCTGAGGGGCTCATGCAGCTCTCTAGGGGATGGCCACAGCATCATGTATACTCTTTTTAAGCATGGCCCCTATCCCAAGAGTTGCTTTGTCTCTCTGTCTTTCCTGGCTGTCTGCTGATGGTCCAACAAATGGTTCCAAGAACACAGAGGATCCTACAGGCCCAGGCAGTTGATCCAATCGAGGGAAGAATCTAGATCCCTGGAGCTTCTGCAGGAGAGCCTACCAAGCAACACTCAGAAGGAGGGAGTAACGGAACGAGAAAACTCTCTTGTTATGTTACTCCTTCGAGCTCCAAGACTCAGTAAGATGTTCTTGCTATTATTTATTCATAAAATGTAATTCAAATAAAATAAAGCAATGTTGGCTTTTAGGCTCAAGATCTGAAACTTTCATGTTTTGTTTTTTTCTTTCTTTTAGCTTCCTTCAATTTCTGTGAGCGTCAATCAAAGCAATGACAAATCAGGAGAGCAGCATGAAGAGCCAACCAGTCAGGGCTGGAGCTTTTCTACTCACAGAACTCCCTTGACTTCTTGATTCCTGATGAGTCCATAGGACACTGACCTCTGAGCTGTGACACCACAGCTTCTTAAACTGAGGGTCACAACTCCTGAAAATGTCACAAAAACTTGACAAGAATGAAAGTCTTCTGTGTGGACAAAAACCAAAAACTAATTCAAAATCCAGGTAATGATGCAGTGTTGCTGGCGGTCTTGTCTCTGTCACGCCAAGCTACTGCAGCCTTGGTGTGAACTCACAGCACAGAACCATTGCTTCATGTCATTGCATCATGCCATAGGACACCCAAAAAGGCCTTAGCTCAGTTCTGCACTCACTATATGTCTTTAAATGTAGAGTTTTACTATACATGCAGACGTCTCTACTCTTATAGAAACACAATGGTTTAATTGTGAAAAACAAGAACCTAAAGTTTTTCTACCATCATTCCTCAGCAAGGAAATCTCAAATTAGTACACCTTCGTGTTGTATTGTGTGAGATTGTTGACTTCAAGGGGAAAATTGCTGTTTGGGTGGCTTATGTAAAATAACTTTACATTTAAAAAAATCACTAAATATTTGAGGGGGATGGATTTCATCAAAACATATTGTACACTTGTGTGAAATTTCTAAACAATAAATAAAAATAGACTTTAAATCTCATTAAAAGAATTTTGGCTTAGAAGTAGGCCAATTTCTAACAATTTTGGAAGCAGTGTTTAAAATACACCTGCCATTTTGTAGTATTACTTATAGGAAGCCATGTCCTCAGCATTGATGAATGGAAAAACAGACTGTCACACCTCTGAAAAATGTTGAAGATGGTTCACATCCTGCAGTGTTAATATTCAGCCAGGAATTAATTCTTTATGCAAAAACAAATGCATCAATCCTATTAGTATGTACTTTTGCTTTTCCCTTTCATAATGATAAATTTTATAGCTATAGATAGATATCTAAGGAGTGAGTTTTCACATGTGGGGTACTGGGAGGAGGGAGCTTGCGCATATGTGTGCACATGTATGGGGTGTATCTGTCCTCACGTGAGCATGTGGAGGCCAGAGGTTGACATTGGGTGTTCTCCTTTGTTGCTATCTTGTTTCTGTAACTCGGTCTCTCGCTGAACCCGGAGCTCACTACTTTGGCGAGACAGGCAAGCCCTCAGCATCCTCCTGTCTCTCAGCTTTCTCCAGGGCTGGGGTTCAAGAGACACACTGAAGCACCAGTCATATATTAGTGTTTTGATCTCTTCAATTCCTGGACTCACTTCTCTCCAGTCCTGGACTCCCCTAAGCTCTATTAGGCCACTGACTTCCCTGTAAAAGCGACTGCATTCCCTTGTGTGACTCTGAGACTGGGCTCATTCCAGAGAAAGGCAGGTAGAAATGGCATAAGGGATTTCCAGGTCACCTCCTTGATGACAAGTTTTGCCTTGCCTTTCTCTTTCCTGCTGCATTGAAAGAATGATGGGAGCAGTCTTAAGAGCCACATGTTTAGGGTGGCAGAATATTCCCACCAACTTAGACATGCTCGCCTATGCATTTACTATAGGGGAAATACACACATCTGTCTGATTTGAGCTGCTGTCTTTCAGCTTTGTTACAGCCACAAAATAACCTGACAAATCTAGTCTCTATGAAGCATTGACTGCCCCTTATGTCACTACAGCTTTATTCTGACTATTCTCTCTGTGACACTTACTGGAACCAAAACTGAATATGTGGATGAATCCCACATATGTTATAATACTAGTACTGAGAAAAATAACTATTTTTTAACTAAGTTTGACAGACATAGTGTCACTGTGTGGTCCAGGTTTATCTGGAGTTCCTCAGCACTAGTGTCCCCTGCTTCAGCTCTCCGAGTAGCGAAACATGCAGGTGTGTGGCATCAAAGGAAATACGCTCTACTAGGTGAAAGTACAGAAAATGACTTAGGAAGATAATTCTTGGCCTGTTAAATGATGCCTCACTGTTTTTAGTTTTCTAAGTATTATAGAATCATAATTAATATATGTGGTGAAGGGCGAAATACAGATTGACCATTAAAAGGGAGTTGACACCCAAATGTATGCTTTCTCCTTTCTAAGAAATGTCAGCTTCTAAATCAACTAAAGTTTAACTTTGGAAACCAAAATGCATTTTATAATTTTTAAATTTTACATGTAAGCTAGTGGGAATGACATTGAAAAGTATAACTTGATCCTCAGTGAAATGAACTTAATGTTACTTTAAAAAATACTTTGGAAATCTATCACATATTCTTTAGAAACATTTGCTATATACAACAATAAAATTACTTTAAAAGTATCCTGTAGCTCATCATTTAATCACTGTGATTAGCATAATGATCCAGGAGAGGAGAGCTGATAGCAGAAAACATCAGCAGGACTTCATGCTGGCCCACAAATGGAGCCTCCACAGCTGGGCCCCTCCTGCTCTAATGCCCTTCTGATAGTGAGACTTTGGAGAAAAGCTATTCTAGTTTGCAAACCCAAAGAAACAACAGCACACAGCCCATATGCCAACATCTAATCTGAGTTCTAGGGCAGCGACATCTTGGATCTTAAATGTTCTCCAAAGGCCAGTGTGTTGCAGGCTTGGTCCCCAGAATGGCTCTTTGGAGAAGTGGTGGAATCTTTGCAAAGAGGGGCCTTCTGGGGAGTCTCCAGGTCACTGGGAGCTGGGAGGTAAATTCTTGAAGGAGAGCATGTAGTTCATCCTGTTGTATGAAGTTTTTGGTCTGGCCTAGCCTGGAGATCTGGACCAGCAGTTTCAAATAATCACACAAAATCACATATATATTAATTACATGCTTCTTAATCTATGGCTCAGGCTTATGGTTAGCTAGCTCTTGCATCTTAACTCATTTTTATTAATTTATGTCTTGCCACGTGGCCCACAGCTTACTTATTTTTTTTTTTACCTCTTGCTTCTTGGGCAGCTGGACCATATCTCTCGTGACTCCACCATCTTTCTCCTGTATCTATGCTTGGATTTCCCACCTGCTTCCAAGATGCTCTGCCATAGGCCAAAATAGTCCCTTTATTAACTAATGATATTCACAATATACAGAAAGACGTCCCCCTTACTCATTAGATGAGTCCTTTACTTTTCTGCACGTGTCACAGGACCAAAGCAATAGATCTAACCAATCATAGAACAGAAACCCTACAGCTGTAAGCCCAAGGCTCTAAGTTGATTGTTTCCAGTATTTCATCATTGTAATGGAAAGTTGACTAGTGTAAGGGTCAGGGTTTACACTACCACGAAGCAGCATTGCCTTGAGACACCAGAGGCCCTAAGCACCTAATGGCCCATCTACTGTGCATTCTTGCTGTTCACAACAAGCCCTGCTCTGCTCAGCACCAAAGGTACAAACATTTCTTGAGGTCAAACAAATGGTATACCACAACACTAACATCTACTGATTTTCCAGCTCAAAAAAAAAGTATCTTAGCAAATCAGTTCTCTTCCTCATGGGTGTCATTTTAAATATAATAACTGATTAACACCCTTTTAGCTTAATAAACTGTAAATGTTGCTCCTGCACTGAGCTTACATCAATATCTCAAATGACTCACCATTTAGGATAATGAAAAATCACTTATGGCCATTTACGTAGCTGGCATGTAAATTTAAAGTAGCTATCCATCATGACAATATTATAAGAAATTATTAAAATGGTATTTCATTGTGCTGAAAATAGTCATCCTGGTGTGAATTCTGAGTGAGTTAAATACATCCCTCAATGATCTGGCCTTAAAAGCCTTTCCATACTGTTATTTGCAGCAGAATTCCAACAAATAGTGGTTATTTGTCTTACAATAAAAACTAGAATGGCTGTTTGACATTTAGAATTGAAAATGGAAAGTTCTTTTCATCCCCCTGCCTGCTTTTGGGATTGCATTTTTTTTGTTAATATTTCATTTTTTTGTGAGAGACTCTGCCAGTTTTCCTGACTTTGGGTCACGAGGACTTGGAAAATTATTGTGTAAGACAATAAATCATATGGAGAGGGCTTGGCTGAGGGTCGTCTTGCTTTTCATTCTGCTTGCCCTTGCATGGAGAGAGGAAGAAGAGACGGAGCGGGAGTGGAAAGGATGGGGATAATGAAGACATGCCAGAGAAAAGCAGCAAGGTCAAGGTGAAACATCTGTCCAGTCTCCAAGGCAGTGTGGCTCTGGAGCTGCTGGGAAGGACAGATGGCCCTGGTTGAAATCCACGCCACCTGGAACTGACATACAGATTAGGAGTGGTGATGGGCGGCTGGTGATCTTTGTAAAACCAGATGCTTTCTTAGATTCTCAGATTAATTCCAGGCCCGAGGAGCAAAGGAATGCTAGAACAGAAGTGTGGGATGTGAGAAATGAAGGGAGCTATGGATATAAAAGCCCTCATGGTTGGAAGCCCAGGTGGTTCACATGACTTGCCTGGACGTTGCAGAGAGCAAGTGACTGAGCTGGAAATCCAAGTCTCATGACCCAAACCCACATCTATGTGTGAAACACGATGTTTAGGACATGCTCCCTGTCCCTGGATTGTTCTGTGATCTCCCAAAAGCTGCAGGGCAGGTCGGAGACAAGAGTCAAATGGGTGAGACGTTCTCTGTCCCTCACCCAGGCTTGCCAAGAAAGCTCATCCTGCACCTTTACATACTTGCCATCTTCAGTCATTTCTATCTTCAAGGACCCTCAACCTGGCAGGCAAGGGAGTGAGCAGAGAAATGTGTGGGTCCGGCATGAGTTTTGCATGTGATCATGAATGCACGGCTGCAGCTCTCGGCAGAATATTTATACAAGACTGGGGCCTTCAACAGTTGCTCAGGACACCCCACTCCTTCACAAATCGACACTGACAACTGATGGGTGGGGGAGGGTGGGGGGACAGGTCATGTTGCTCAATAGTGTAGCCAGCCACTGGTTAAGGTGCCCATGTTCTAATATATTACCCCCACCCCCAAGCCTCACCCACCAACCCTACTACTTACCCTCCCCGCTCCCCACCCCCACTCCATGCTCATGTAATATAAGCCGCTCTAATAAAAATCAGTGGGTCAAAAGAAAGAAAAAAGAAGCATATGGAAGGAGAAGTTATGAAAGGCTGGGGGGGTGAAATAGAGGTGATAATGGAGTGAATATAGTATGTGTATGTACAAAATTGTTAATAAATGAGTGAATTAGTCAATTTTAAAAAGACGGTACGTGCAAATTATAGCCACTTGCTGGCTTCAGAATTATTCAGCTAGGTGTGTTGTAATCAGTGTTTAACAACATAAATGCAGTGGTTTTCTCTGGTTAGAATGTGCCTTAGTCTAGCTTCTATGATTATAATGAACACCACGACCATAAGGAACCTGGGGAGGAAATGAGGTTTTTTCCCTTTACAGCATATAGTTCTTCATGCAGGGTTGATGGGGAAGGAACCTGGAATCAGAAATTAAAGCAGAAGCCCCCGGGAACACTGCTTACTGGCTTGCTCAGTCTGCTTTCTTATAGCACCCAGGACCACCAGCCCAGGTAGCTGTGCCCTCCCCCACCAATCAACTTGCTATGGGCCAATGTTATGGAACCATTTTCTCCACTGAAGTGCCCTCTTTCCAGATGACCCTGGCTTATATAAAGTCAAGGAAAATGGATAATGATTAAAGCACACGGAAGGCCACAATGCCATTGAGATCATTCTTACAAGCTCCAAATTTCAAGAGAAGTTCTTTGCCCTACAGTACTGCTGTCTCACTGAGCCTTCTGCTGGCTTCACTATCAATAATTTACACATATACCAGTTTACACATTATTTGAAACATATGTATTCTCCCATTGCTAAGCATACATTGTATTTAGTCTTTTTTTTTTTTTAAGGAAATAGTTTAAAACTGAGATTGTTTTAAACCAGTGCTCTGTATGACTCTACCTGAATCATCTACACTACCACCCTCATGGGAGAATTCCAGAAATAATTTTTGACTACTGAACACATTATGTTTCAGCTAAGACTTAAGACTTATAGTAGCTTTATGGAGTAGGTTCTGGTATTATCCCATTTTATGGTGAGACAAACAGAGTCACAATTGTTAAGTGTAGCCACATACCCAATAACCTACAGAGGCAGGGTTTGAATAATGTGGCCTGAATTACTCTGTTGTCAAGAATGTTGCAATCAATAGGCAGCAGCTGCATCTGTATGCATGAGTGAGTGAGTGAGCGAGTGAGTGTGTGTGTGTGTGCACGCACATGCACACACAGTGATATAGTGAAAGGGCATAGATTTTATTTTCTGAGATGGGGGGGGCAGGTCTCACTATGTAACCTGGAAGACTTCAAACTAAAGATCTCACTTCCTTCAGCACAACTTACAGGCTTGTGCCACCATAGACTCGAAAGTTAACCCAGGGCTGGACCTTTTATGACCTCCATGATTAACACTGATCTGTCAACTTGAAAGGATCTACAGTCACCTAGAAGACAAAATTCTGAGCATGTCAGGGAGGAAGTGTCTAGGTTGGATTAACTGAGGTGAGAATGACATCCCTAAACATGGGCAATACACCATCCATGTGCTGGGTGGGGTCCCAGACTAAATAAGAAGGAAAAAGTAGAATGAGGTGGAGCATTCATCCTTCAGTGCTTCCCCGCTATGCATGTAAACTGGCCAGCTGCCTCAAGTTTCTGTCACCAGGATGTCCCTGCCATGATGGACTGTATCCTCAAATTATGAACCAAAATGACCTCTCCCTTCCTTAAGCTGCCTTTGCCTCAGCAACAAGAAAATAATGCAGTGGATGGTGAGGAAACAGGCAGGCCCAACACACATGCACTTTCTTTATGGGAAAATGCCTACAGAACCCAGACAGAAGCTGGGGAGATAGCTCAGCGGGTTAGCGCGTGTGGTGCAAGTATGCGAACTGGGGTCTGGACCCCTCCAGCCTGTGCAAATGCCTGCAGAGACAGGATCTCCTACAAAAGCTGGCTAACTAGACAAAGATCCTGAATGTCAACCTCTGGTTTGATAATCGCATATATATGCACAGGTATGCACATACACGGAGGCATATATGTTCACACAGGTAGGAACAACACACACATAGACAAGAACAAAGATAATCTGTTCACATTGTCTGGCACTGGAAATACATCTTCCTTGTTTCTGAACAAATCACATATGTCAATTAGCAAAGCTTCCTATGTGCCACTTTCAGAAAATCACCACAGCCTTGATTTCAGATAAAGCTGATCATGTCTGGATATCAGAAATATTCAGTCCAGTCCTTGCCTCAATACAGGAAATATTTAACTTATTTGGAGCAGTGACTCTTTCATGGATTTTGGGTGTCTTCAAGTCCACAGTTCAGAGGTTGGGGGGCCATGCCGGACTTGTCAAATGGAAAGAGAGTAATACCTCCACAGATGTTATAATAGAATGCAGAGCATGTTCTTTGGAGCCAGATAAGTTGGTTCCACCATATGAACTATGTCACCTGTACAAGGAGATAGCCTCCTGGGGTCTCACTGCCCCTTTCTCAGAACAAGGAGGATATCAGCCTTGTATGTCTGGGTGGCTGATGATAGCAGAAGGAGCATACTACCATTTATTGAGCGCTGTGCTTGCTCTCAGCCCTTTATGTGACTTATTTAATATTTCCAGCACTAAGAAGTAGATTCTGTCGTGATCCAAAGAACATCCTAGTGTGCAGAAAAAGACACAGTGGGAGAGATTGTTACTAATAATCATGGCACCCTAACATTGGTATAGTTTACAGTGGTATAGCCAACCATCGAGGGCAATAGTGGGAATGTCTTCATTTAAATGCATTATACAAACCAACAGGGTAAGATAAATCATTTCAAGCTTCTTTCTCCATAATAAGTAGTCAAGAAACATTTATTTTAAGTGAGTCTTTTGGCCTAAATAGCCCTATAAATACATGATTAGAAACTGAAATTATTTGTAAATCTTAGAGAGCAGGAAGTAGACAGAGGAAGAAATAAAGGTTTTTTTTTTTTTAATGCCCCCCAATTAAAGTGTAGGAATTCCCAGACTGACAGATGAAGGTTTTAACATGATGAACAAGGAAAGCCCCAGGTCGCTTGAACTGTAATAACAAACCACCCTAAAATCTTCCTGAAAGGTAGAAACAAGAAAAGAAAAACTCAGTGCTACAAAAGATGCCCCAAGCCAGAGGACAGCTGAGAATTGTCTTCAAGATGCTCAAGAGAAATTGTTTCAAACCTAAAATACTTGGCCCAAGCATGCCGTCAATCAATCCTGACATCTTACAAAATATTCAAATGCTTAAAAACTTATCTCCCCCTGTTTGCTCTTTCTCAAGAAACTTCTGGGAAATAGACTCTATGTGAAAGAGGAAGTTACTGAAGAAAAAAGGAAGGCCTGAGATACAGGAAACAAGATGTAGGAGACAGAAGACATCCAGGAATTAGTGAAGGGAAGTCCCAGAACCGCATCTGTGCAGCATCCTTAGATAGCAATGTCCTCTGTGGGCGAAAGGACCAAAATCTCTAAAAACTGGAAAAACAAACTGATTGATTTGCCCTGTTTAGCTTCTGGAAATGCTATTTTTAATTGTTTGATGTTACAACACAAGAAAAATTATCCAAAGATGCACACAAAGAAACTAAGCAAATATAAATATAAAGGAGATTGCAAATTCTAGAAAGAATAAAGAATTGTACAAAAGAAGGGAGTCATTTCAGTATACTCTCTGACTGAGCAATGTGAGATGTAAAGTCCCTCCCATGGGTATAAATAATGAAGGCAGCTCAACTGAGATCTAACTGCACTGCAGGGGAAGCCAGAAGTGGAGGGTGAGGGATGAGCTATTATTGCCCATGCTCTAAACTGTGTTTTCTAAAACACTCACTCAGGAGGCAGGATCATCACTATTGGCTTGGAATGACAAGAGACATCTCACAACTGGGTTTTGCTGCTTCTGGGTAGACAGTCATGTTAGGGGAGAACAGAATTAACTCTCAGAAATAAGACTTTGCATTTTTAGATTGCAAAATGTACTAATAGGTCATGTGTTACTTTGAATAGTAAAAATTTAAAAAAAAATATTTCCAAAAGGCTCATTTTAATTGGGTGACATAACCAGAGTGTAAATTGGAGGAATTGCTTTAAAATCCATTCTAATGTTAAATAAAAGAAGAGAATACCCACCACACACATACACACTTAAATATAGGAAATTATTCTTAAACCCCAAACTAATAAAAACTATCAGAAAAACTAAGAATAAGAGAATTCATAAAGGAAGGAAAAAGGAAACAGGCAGAGTAGAGAAGGACCAAAGTAAAAATAACAAATAACTTGTGACCTACCGGCCCGTCCCACTGAAAGGCAGGGGCTGTGGAAGTTTGCCTTCTCAGCCAGAAACAGGAAGACAGATGACCCCCAGACCCCGAGCCCTCCACTTCCACCAAGCAAAGGAAGCAGGATCCAGAAGGCAGAACGGCAGATAACCCACCAGACTACTGATTTAAAACTGCCTGCTAAACAGATTTATTCTCTCCTTGGAACCTTGGAATAGAAATCTATGAAAATACGTACATAAGAAGAGTCCAAAATGATTATGACTGGAGGGGGAAGGATGGTTCCTGAAGTGAGGAGCTGTCCCTCTAAGTGTGACAGAAGCAAAGTCCACATGATGGACGGCTGTCTTGTTTGAGGAAAAACAAGAATATAGAGCAGTTAAAAGAACTGGGAAGAGGTTTCTCTGCTTAACTGGAAAACAATACTAATTTTCAGGCTTACAATCTAGTGTACCTCTTTTGAGTATCTATTCAAAAGAATTAGAGTCAGTTTAAATCAAGATATCGTATCAGTGTTTATTGTTACACTGTACCTGGTAGCTAAGTTGTGCATCAGCCCAGGTATCTAACAGAGGAAAAGACAAAGAAAACCCAATAGAGTCTGATTAAGCCATAGAGGAGAGTGAAAGATGTCACCTGAAGGAAAATGCTGGAAGTGGAGGTCATGACGCTAAGTGAAAAAAACCAGGCCCACAATGACAGAGGCTGAAAGCTTTCTTTCATACTTATAATTTAGGGTGTGTGTGTGTGTGTGTGTGTGTGTGTGTGTGTGTGTGTGTGTGTGTGTGTGTGTCTGTGTGCCGTGTGTAAGTGTGTGTGTGTGTGTGTGTCTGTGTGCCGTGTGTAAGTGTGTGTGTGTGTGTGTGTGTGTGTGTGTGTGTGTGTGTGTGCATGTGTGTGTGTGTATCAGAGTGAAAGGTCTACTAGGGTTATGGAAGGGAGAGGCAGAGAGAAGAGGATAAAAATGGTCATGGGTGCGTTATCTCTATGTATGGAAATGCCACTGTGGCTCACGAGTATAATTTAATTTTGTGCATTTAATACAGGCTAATCAAATTATTCCTTCTCCTTGTCTATATTTTAATAACTACAAGTGCTGCCTACATTTCCAAATATTTTAATCACCTGGGTAAAATGATGTTGAGACCTCAGTTCTGTTTGTCTGATGCATTGTGCAGTTTGAGAACTTGTACCTCTGTGGAAACTTTAGGTCACAGGTAAGTTGTTCTGAAGTGAAAGCATCTCATCAGACACCATTACCTATCTATTGTAGACAGAAGTTTTCTGACCCATCCAGGCCTGAGATCTGGACAAATCTCTCCCACCCAAGGTCCTGCAGCTACTTATAAAGTAATTACTCAAGGCTTATATTAATTATGAACTGTTTAGTCTATGGCTCAGGCTTATTACCAACCAACTCTTGTAACTTAACCCATTTGTATTAGTCTATGATTGCCAAATGTTCCATGGCTTTACCTGTGTTCCATTACATCCTGCTTTCTGAGCAGCAGCTTGCAGCATCTCTCTGACTCCATCCTTCCTTCCTTTATCTCTGATTGGATTTTCCACCTGCCTCTAAGCTGCCTTGTCATTGGCCAGAGCAGCTTCTTTGTTAACTAATGGTAGCAAAGTATATTCATAGCATACAGAAAGACATCCCACATCAATTTATGGCAAGGAAGTCTGAAATCTTTTAAATTATGTAAAAAGAAGATTAAAAAAACACTAGATTTTCTACAAATACAGGTATTTATTGCCTATTCCTTAACTTACGTGGAATTTATTTTTTGTGTTTTAACTTAGTTGTTTAAGAATTTCTTATAATATATTTTGATCATATGTTCTTCCTTCCTTGGGTCCTCCCAGATCCTCCGTGTCTTTATCCACTCAATTTCATGCTTTTTCTCTCTTTAAAAACATTTTTTAAAGACACACACACACAAATATGTATTCAAATCTGTGTTGACCAACTACTTATGAGCATGGGGCCTGCAGTGGAGTGTAGCTGACATACCCAGCATCACTCCATTGAAGAAACATTCTCTTTCTTCTAGCTCCCCACAACTGCAAACAGCTTCTCAGATAAGGGTGTGACTTTGGACCTCTTCTCTGTGCTGGGATTTTGTCTTGATTGAGTCTTTGTATGTCTTATATGTGCTGTCACAGTCTCTTTGAGTTCACCATACACACCCTATTCTGTTGGGGAAATATTGTTTCTTATGAGGCTAGGCCTTGTGGGAAGGGTTATGGTTACTATATGCCATTAGAGATGAGTGTTCCAGGACCTCTTACTCTCTGCACTTCATCCAGTTGTGGGTCTCTGTGTTGACTACCATTTACTGCAAGAAGAGGACAAGGGTTGACCAATGTTTTTATCCATGTGTATAGCAATATGCGATTAGGAGACATTTTAGCTATGTCTCTTTAGCAGAATCAGTAATAGGCTTTCCTGTAGGGCCCCATAACCTATTTAATCTCGAGTTTTTAGCCTTACTAACAGTGTCAGATATGACTTCCATTTCATGAGCCATAAGCCCAATTCTTTAAAAGTGGTTAGTTATTCCTATAACATTTGTGTCACTATTGCACCAGTAGAATTATTTTGCTGAGAGGTTGTTATTATCACTTGTAGAGTTCCTAGCTGGGTGAGATTACTTTTCTCTTCCAATAGTGTAATAGCACTTTCTAGCACTCTGCATATATATGGTCAGTGAGCATTGGTCAGTATGAGTAAGGTTTTCAGTGAGTACCAGCTCTATTTATCCATGTTCTGTGACATAAGCATATGGTATTTTTAGCAATAGGGACTTACCATCAGATTGTGGAAACCAAATAAAACCCCAGTACTGGTACATGTTACCTTTTTTTTTTTTTTTTTTGAGTTGCTAAAATTTATTCTTTTAATCATAATTGAGGTAGTTAATTTTATATCAATGTGACACAAGCCAGAGTCATTTGGGAAGGGGGAACCTCAACTGAGAAAATGCCCTTGCCAGAGCAGCCTATGGGAAAGCATGTGGTGCATTTGCTTTATGGTGCCACCCCTGGGCTGGTGGTCCTGGGTGCTATAAGAAGGCAGGCAGAGCAGGCCACAGGAGAAAACACTACTCCTCTACAGCCAAAACTCCTGCCTCCAGGTTCCTGCCCTATTTGAGCTCCTGTCCTAATTTCCATTCATGATCAACTATGATGTGGAATTATAAGTTGAAATAAATCCACCCCATGTTGCTTTTGGTCATGGTGTTACTCATAGCAATAGGACCCAACTAACTCAGTAACTGTGTTCACAGTGATACAGGTCTTCAGGATCCTTTTCCCTCTAGTCCCCAGTGGAAGAGCAAGGAGAATCCTCCCCCACAGTGCCTTGGCTGTCTTCATTCAACTTTTGTCTTTCCACTGCATTTCTCCATCTGGCCCATAAACCCTCTGGGGGTCATTCACTGCAAGGGTTAGTGTGTAATTTAATTGATTTTAATTGAATATGATTGAAAATAAACGGGAGCATAGAAAGTGCATGAAAATGCATTTCCCCCCAGTTACCCGTGCATATTATTTCTAACATACATCTGCACCAGACAATCTCAGTTTATACATTGAGATGCTTGAAGTCTGTAACTTAGAGTGGAATCTACACAGTTAAGATACAAAAAAGACCACCCCTGTTCTTGTCGGGAATTGGCTCTTACCAAGATAACTGATAGTCCTCATTAGTTGTAGAGGATGCACAGGAAATTCCATCCAGTTTACTTCCTTTCCATGCTAATAAAATGACTGAAAAGCACATTTGTTAAACAATAGCTTTGAGCACTGTCTTCTAGGTTCTCATGACTGAACAGTAGGTCACAGCTTACAAAATATCTTGTCATTATTAACCCTGCCTTGAATGCAAGATCCTGAGAGGAAAAAAAAAATCAATGTTTTAAGTCTATTTCTTTATATGAAAATCTGCTGGTGAACCAAGTTTGTAAAGTTGCTTTGTTGTTTGTTTATAAAATATGGAAAATTTGGGCCAGGAAAATGGCTTAGAGGCCCTAACTTCATGATCGTGAGGACTGCAATTAAGATCCCTAGTGCTTATGTAAAAGCCAGGCAGGTATGAGAACTGCCTATAGAAACACTCAAGAGGCAGAGACATGGGTACCTTGGGCAAGCTGGTAAGCTAGACAAGTCAGAATTGGCAAGCTCCAGGTTTAGCAAGAGACCTGATCTTAAAAAAGTAGAAAGGGTACAGGAAGACATGTGATGTCAACTCTTGGCTCCCATATGCATGTGTACCTGCAAATATCACCCCTACACATGTGAACATGTATACACACATGCATTCACACACCCCACATGCTATACAGACATTTGCTAAACTACTTCTTGATTTAGGAACCTTTAGAATGGAGATTGGTTGATTTCTGTGGCTATAATTCTTGGCACCTTGACTATGTATTTAATCCTGGAGTCAATTCATGATGTTTATAGCCACCCTTTCATGTTCTGCATGACAGAAAAATGCATTATTATCTTACACGAAATTTCTGATTATGACCCATTTCTATTTTGATATGACTTGGTCTCATTCTGTAACAACAACAACAAGAAAAAAAATCACCCAAATTATTTTGAATCCCAAGATTAATCAACTGCTAATAGTCACACTAGGCATACTGTCATGTAATTATCATATCTAGTCTATGGAAACTCTCTATTGATTCTCACTTAGCAATAATAACAAGAAAAGACACAGGGCCAATAAATTCAGAGTCTTGACGGTCATTGGCTAGGGCTCATTTCCCAACCTAGTTGACCAATTATATATAGGATTCTTGATATAGGGCCAAGGGGCACTGGGAAATCACAGTCTATATGGAGGCACAGACAAGGTAAACCTGGACATCTGTGTTTCTTCGTAACTACACGGCCGTCCCCATTTGGCCTCCTTTCCACATTCCTCAATTCTCCCCACTCCTCAACTGTTCTAGAATTCCCCATGTCAGTGAGATCATACAGTATTGTCTTTCAGTGCCTGGCTTATTTACTTAACATACTGATCTCCAATTCCATCCACATGGGTGCAAATGTTCAGGTATCATTTCATATGGCTGAATAGTATTCCATGGTTCATTCACATATCCCAAATTTCTTTATTTGCTGTGTGAAGGGCACTGAAATTCCATTCCTTGGTTACTGTGGGTAGCACTGTAGAAAACATGAAGATGTAGAGGTCTCTTCACTATGTTGATGTCCTTTGTTACATATTGAACACACACATATGTAGGTATACATCCTTACTAGAGTGAGGTGGTGGCTTCAAGTTCACGTTTCCCTGATGGTTAGTGGGGCTCAGAGTTTTTTCATATGCCTACTGATGTCATGGTCATCTCTGGAGAAATGTCTACGTAAATCTTTTGTCCCATTTTATTTGTATTTTGGGGGCAGAGTTGGAGTTTATTAAGAGATTAGAATCTAAATTTTAAGCCTGGTGTGAGGGAAGCCACTTCCAAGAGCACAGGCATAGGAAAGTTGCCTCTTAGCCATTTAAAATTGGATTCTTATTTTTGACTATTGTTTCATCTGAGATTCTTATTTATTCTGAATATTAACCCCTTGCACAGTTTGCAAATGTTTCCTTCAGACAAGTGTTTAAAGGAAGGTGAAGGGAATGCCACACTGTATGTAGCTGGCCAAAAGGAAACCAGTTGCCATCCCACCTAAAGGAGCCATATGTCACCATCACTTAATTTAATGAATATTGATTAGCTGACTAGTATTTGGAAGACTTTAGTGAGCCCAGGTATAGATTTTAATTTTTCACAGTTCTTTTCCTTAAAAAGTTGTCTGTCTAATAAGAGGGATAACACAAAGATACAGGCAACTTTTCTTCAACACAGATTATACTGCAAGTCCCAGGAGAGATACATGCCAAGTGTTGCAGTGGTGAACATACATGCCAAGTGTTCCAAGAAAGGTCACATCTGGTTGAAACCAGAAACATTTAACAGTGAGGTAAGGGAGAAAGAATACTAAAAATAAGTAGATCACCATAAACAAAGGTAGGAAGAGCCCAGGGGCCCAGGACAAAGGAATCTCTTCCAGGAAGAGAGTCATGACTTAAGCAAAGACTCTGGAGGTATGGAGAAAATTGCACATTCACAGAGCAGTGGTGACCTGTGCTCCTTAGCATGCACCCCAGGGTGCATGCAGCACAAGCTGTGGATGTCCATCCTCCTGTACAGAATACCACAGTGTTCACATGGACCCTGTACCTATCTCCTGTGCATGTTACACCGTAAACAGCGCTGATGGTGGGGCACCTCTGAATCCTGCACCTGGAATGATTTTGAAGTTGAGACCAAACTGGGCCACACTGTGAGATCCTCAAAAATCTCAAACACCTAAAACCATATCAATGTTGTATATGTGAAGACTCTACAAAAAGCCACAATATTACATTGTTTAGGGAATCATGAACATTTTTAAACTATAGGATCAGTAGACACAACTCTTGGATCTGTGAAGAGAGAAGAATTGTGAGGTCAGGAATCACATAGTGTGGGCCAACAGCCAAATACTAACAGAGAAGCATGGCAAGACAAGGAAGTTGCAAAGACTCCTTTAAAAATCTTAGCTGAATGTGCGGGTGCCCATGCACACACATGCATATATTTGAGTACACAGGGAAGTCAGAGGACAGCTTGTGGGAGTTGGTTCTCTCTATCACGTGCATCTCAGGGATAGAACCAGGTTGTCAGGCAAGTGCCTTTCCTTTTTGCTCCGTAAGTATTTTTAGCATTCATTTGTGTGTGTGTGTGTGTGTGTGTGTGTGTGTGTGTGTGTGTGTGTGTGTGTGTGTGTGTGTGTGTGTTAAAGGAATGTTAAAGGAAGATCTAAGATCAAAAGAAGCTAGGAAGCTGGTGCTGGTGGCAAGGCCTGAAATGGCTCTGGAACTT
This sequence comes from Phyllotis vaccarum, assembly GCA_033318265.1. Lineage (NCBI taxonomy): Eukaryota > Metazoa > Chordata > Mammalia > Rodentia > Cricetidae > Phyllotis > Phyllotis vaccarum. The sequence continues at coordinate 82,625,802 of JARWLC010000003.1, forward strand.
TCTGGTCAGGCTGAATTGATGATTCAGCAATCACTAATCCCTTCTTTTCTGCCAGCAGAAGAGCTCCAGAGCCTTACTTAAGCTTGATTTTAAATATAAAGGTTGGGAGCAGGGGATAGGTGAAGGGTGGGAATGAAACTTGGTAACAGAATGTGTTCTTTCACATATATGCATCATTTAGTCCAATCCTGTGCATTCCAAGAATACACAATGAAAAAAATAAGCAAACATAGCCGAGGATGCTTTATTCCTTTATTCACAGGAAAATAACCTACTTGGTGAGCTGGCTATACCTCCTTTATTTTTCTGGCAGTTTACATGTAGTGATCATTATTACTTGCTCTTAGCTCTGACTTGGCATCTACATCCTGAGGCTCTAGTTGCCAATGTGCTCTTCACTTGAAATCTCTTTTTCTTGGACTCTCACTTAATAAGGACGGCGGGATCTCAGCCTCTCTACACAGACCCAGAAATACAACCAGAGCCAGCAGACCACTTTCTCAGCCACCACCACCCCCGCTCCTGTCTGCATCCAGGCAGGTGTTTCCCTGTCCCAAGGCTAGAGTAAGCCTAGGAAGCACTGTGTGGAGGAAGCGATAACATGTTTGCTATATGTTAAGTGGGACCTACTACCTGCAACCTATTCCTTATATTCCTGGTTAACTTCAAAAACATTTTAAAGGCCATATTTAAATTGCAAACATTAAAACTGCTCTCTTTCATTTAAAAAAAAGATATCTACACACACTCCTTCTAAATTAATCTGTCTGCCATAAAGAAAGCTGGGCTTTTTTTTTTTTTTTTTTTTTTTTTTTTTTTTTTTTTTTTTTTTTGGAGAGGCTCTTGCTATGTAGCCCTCCTGTTTGGTCTGAAATTTGCTATGCTTCATATCTGCAGCAATCCCTCTGTCTTTGCTTCCTGACTATTGGGAATACAGGGCTCCTTAGCACATTGGCTCTAGACTGCCTTCAGTGGAAAAGACAATGTAACAAGATCTTCCATTCTAGAGTATGGTAGGGTGTGCCTCAAAAAGAAACTTTGAGTTTCTGATCGAGCAGAAAATAAGAAAGTGAAGGACTCTGCAGGCTGCCTCATGAGAACCTGGGGCTGGTAGAACAGCACTGTGGAGCCTCATCCACTGTGCACTAAGCCCAAGCTATAAAATCTGTGTGACCCGTTTTCAATGTCTACCCAGAGAGAAAGGGGAAAGTTTTCCTGGGGAAAGATTATGGTCTGTAGTGTCTATGCTTTTTAATGCATTATATTTGGAAATCAATAAAAGAAATGTTACTCAGAAGCCATGAGTGGTGGCACCACAGCAGTAAGTATCATGAGACTGAGGCAGGAGCTTCTAAGATAAGCCTAGACTACAGATATGTCAGGAACCAGTGAATAAACAGACAGATAGATTGGTAAATAAATGCTTATGCTCTAAGACTCATAAGATTTTTAAAACCACTGTATATAAAATTGTAGTGACTGGAATGAGCAGAAAATGACTTTGAAATAATTTTAATTAATTAATAATAACAATAATTTATCTGGTCAAAAAAGTAGAAGAAATGAAAGAAAGTATACTAAAATACTTTAAAAGTCAAGATTGGACATTGAGAACACAATGTATTGATTTAACATCAAATTTTATACGAGCTTAAAGGTGTAAATTCCAAAGTAGAATAATCTGAAATACCGATACTGATGAACAGAGTAAACCAAAGAATAGAAAATATTGAAATGCACATAGGACATAGTAGAAATGTCCAAGAAACATACACTTGGAGTCTCTAAAAGAAATGGGGTGAGAGAATAAAACTTCAGCAGCACATGAAAAAATAAAAAGTTACGATTCTAGAGCCATAAAGATGGAAGATGAACACAACTTTTGCAAATGGTCCTCTGACATTCATAGATACACCACAGCACATGCATACCCCCTACACACACATACATACATATGGACATGCAGATATGCGCACATGAATAAATAACATAATGATGTTTAAAAAATACTATTCCAAATAATGAAAGATTTAAAAACGTAGACCATTAAGCATTGTAAACTTCAAGAAGAAAAATTCAAAAGTAAGGGTAAATATTCCTGGAACACAGATTAAAACTACATGAAAAAAAACTATGTTAAAAACAACCAGAGGGAAATTTTTACCTTCAAAGGATCAAAAGATTGAATGATAATTTCTCAACAGGTAGATATAATAAAAACAAAAATAACATTGCATATTTAAGTGATAACGATAATAACTGTGGATCTATAATTGTTTCCAACAAAATCCTTAAAAATTAAAGGGATACATATGACCATTCCGATAGATGTAGGAAAGGTATTTCACAAAGTTCAACATAACCTCATAATAACGGTTCTGAAGAAGCTTGAAACAGACAGAGCATATCTCAAAACAACTGAGCTATATTAAAAAATATATTGCTAACATTATACTAAATGATTTAAAAAAAATAAAGAATGAACAACAAAATACCCTGAGCCTTTCATTCTACTTAAAATCTGGAATGAGATGTGCTGCCCAATTTTCTTCATTCTTATTCAATACAGTTATTGGAGTCCCAGAGTAATAAGACAAGAGAAAGATATCAAAAAGATAAAAATATAAAAGAAGAAACTGAATTATCCCTAATTGCAGATAACATGTTGTATATTGCAAAAACTCTACAGAAAACTTTTAGGTCTGATAAATACTTTCATTAAAGTTGCAAGATACAGAGTAATATCTTTTGTTTATATCAATAACATATTTTTCTGAGAAAGAAATTAGGAAAAGTATTGTGGGAATATGTTTCAAGTTTAATAAAAAAACAGTCTGAGATATCAGAGGGATCTACCCACAGTCAAATCTCACCCAGCTGTCTTCCAGCTTCCTCAGCCTCGCTCATTGCCACTTCTTCTGCCTGCTCTGTCTTTCTATGCCTGCCTTAAACACCTTCTTCGCTCAGTTGTTTCGCATCCAAGTTAGATTAAAGGCGTAACACCACCACTGCCTGCCTGGGAGCCTGGAACTTTTCCATAACTAAGATGACCTCAAACTCATATTTGATGGGATTAAGGGCGGTAGGTCATCACTCTCAATATTCCCTGCGCTGGGATTAAAGGTGTGAGTTACCACTGTCTGATCCTCCTAGACTGACTGTAGGTAGATCCCTCTGATATCTCGGACTTTTTAAAAATTAAATTTGAAACATATCCCCACAAAGTATCTTATTGACAATGCCTCAATGAATGAATCAATAACCCAGGAATAAATCTAGATATATATATGAAAACATCTTAATATCAAAAAAGGAAGTTGAAGAAGATATTAGATGAAGGAAAGACCTTTCGTGCTTCTGGAATAGCACAATTGGTATAATGAATCGCTATATTACTAAAAATAATTTATAGATTCAAAGCCACCCCATCAACATTCCAATGACACTATTCAAAGAACTATAAAAATATAAAAATGTAAAGAAAACACAGAAATCACAAACAGAAAGATCAGTGCTGGTAGTGTATGTAACAAATTATGCTACAGAGCCGCAGTGGTGAAGGCATGTTTTGTATGTAATTGGTATAGAAAGCAAATGTGTAATCAATGGGATAGAAGACCCAGAAATCCATATATCTATGGTCATGTAATGTTTGACAAAGGTATCAAAATAAGGTAGATGAAAGGCAGCCTATTCAACAAATGGAGTTTGCAAAACTGGATATCCATCTGCAGAAAACTAGAATTCAATCCATATCTCTCACATTCCATAAAAGTCAATTCAAAATGGATCAAAGACCTTAAGATATGAAGTGTTGGATGGCTAGAACAACAAAAAAGGGAAACATTTCAAGAATAGTAGAAATTTCTGGCCCAGCCTAGTCTCAATTTCCAGACTTGCCTGACACTGTTTAGGCCCCCAAAATGACTCAGATGCTTATATTAATTACATGCTGTTTGGTCTATGGCCCAGGCATATTGCTAGCTAGCTCTTGCATCTTAACTCAACCCATTTCCATTCATCTGTCTGTCACATGACCCATGGCTCACCTCTATTTTTTACATGTTGATCTTTGGGTGTCTGGATAGTGTCTCTCTTGACTCCTTCCTCCTTCCCCTTTATCTATGCTCAGATTTCCCACTTGCTTCTAAGATGCCTTGCCATAGGCCAAAACAGCCCCTTTATTAACCAATGATATTCACAGCATACAGAAAGACATCTCATATCATACAGGCACAGACAACAATTTCTTGCATAGGACTCCATAGTATAGGAAATAGCCCTGGATTTTGAGAAATGTGATTACATTTAATTTCATTAAAGATCTGAATAGCAAAGGGAACTAGCAGCAGAGCAAACAGACAGTCTATAGTAAAAGTTTTGCCATTGATTTCATACAGGCACAATATATAACTGCAAATTTTAAACAAGAAAAAACAAAACCTGATGATCAATAGATGGGTGAGATGCCAGCTTCCTGTCAGAATGGTCATCATCCAGAAAACAAGAGACAACAAATTGTGGAGATAGTGGCCCTTATACTTTGCTAGTTGGAGTGCAAGCTTGTGCAGCTACTATGGAAACCAATGGGTAGGCTACTTAAAGGGCTAAAAATAGAACTATTGTATGATCCTGACTGACCTCTTAGGCACCCGCCCAAAAGTCTCTACATCCCTACCACAGAGGTACTAACACATCTGTCTTCATTGACGCCACATTGGTAATAACAAGAAAGTGTTAGCTTAGATGTCCATCGACAGACAAATGGATAATAAGATGTGGTAGAATACACAATGGGATACCGACCATTCATATGGAAAAGGAAGATTATAAAATTTGTAGAAAATGAATGGAACTGGAAATAGATAAATGAGACAAGACATAAATACTTTATGTTCTCTTAGATTTAATGTTTCTATATGTATGTGTGCGCTGTGAGTGTGGGAACCATAGAAAGAGGTACTGAGGAGGAGGGGTATCCATGTGATGTGAAAGTAGAAACGAGGTTACTGAGGGGCAGACAGGCACAAAGGGAGGGAATATGAGAGAAAGTGGTGAACAAAAACTTTTTTTTTTGAAAATACCTAATGAAACATGATGCTTTTATACTAACTTTAAAAATATAAGTATTAAAGCTGTTTAAAATAGAAAAGTAATTTTTTGCCCGAAAATCATCAACATTTACTTCTTTATATGAGAAAAGTACAAATCTTGAACATTTTTATTACATTGTTTTCCTAAGACTTTAAAAATTAAATTCAGAATTTTCTGGGATAATGTTAAAACTCATTAAGTGAAATAGCATTCAAAACTGAGCAATCTACCTGTATAAACATAATCAATCTAGTGTACAATACAATCCAACTGTTTTCTCTCCCATCAAACATGGCTTTTCTCCATGAATATTATTTATCTTAGTATTTTTGAGAACTGGAAGAACTTTCTATATAAACCAGGTAGGCCTCAAAATCACAAAGATCCACCTGCCTCTGCCTCCTGAGTGCTGGAGTCAAAATCATGCACCACCAACCTCAGATATTTTAGTAATTGTTATTAATACATTTGTTATCATGCATTATGGCAAATTTACTGAACTTAACTTTTACCTTTTTATTAAACACCTTAATTATCTATTGACCAAATGGTATATTAATACTTAAGTTCTTATTATTAAGGAGCGTGAGATTAATGACCCAAGGTATCTCTATAAAATCTAACTATATTGACAATATCATAATAGTGATAAAGCGGATGATCACAAGCATGCTTATAAAAAAGTACCCAACACACATCTGAGATTTTTTTATTTTATAAACAGTACACAAGACTCCTAGAGCAAATACCAGAAGGATGGATGGGTGGCATGGGATCCAGTAAGTTTAGGTGGGTAATAATGAATAGAATTTAGAGGAATTTAAATAGGTTTTTAAGGACTAGATTTAAAAACCAAAAAACCAAAAAACCCTTAACTCAAGACAATCATTAAAACGTTCAGAGTGGCCTGATTATTCAGGGTATACACTAAAACTCATAGTGGCCACATGTAGCTAGTCTTATAGGAGTGCATATTTATCTTTAACAAATCAATTTAGGTGAACATTTTATTTTGTTTTGTTTTGTTTTGAGGTTTTTTGTATGTTCATTTTATTTTATTTATTTTTATAAAAAGTCTTGTATCCATGTATCACCCTGCTCCCCCTCCATTCCCTCCTCCCAATCCCTCTCAGTCAGCCTTCAGCCTCGCCCCTCCCCATCACCTCATCCCCTCCCCCCAAAAGGGCAAGAAGTCCTAAGGTGGGTCAGCTCAGTGTGGCATATCCACTTCAGGAAAGTTTGATTTCCTCATCCCAATATCAAGGCTGGATTAGGTGTTCCTCTGCAGAGAATGGGCTCCAAGGTCCCAGCCCACGCATAGGAACATAGTCTGACCCCACCCCTCGAGGGTCCACATACTGCCCATGCCAATCGACAGTTGCCTACCCTTGGAGGGCCTAGCTCCTTTTCCTGATGGTTCCCCGGTGGCTGTTCTTTATTCAGTGAGTTCTCCAGAGCTCCAGCCAGCCATCTCTGTGGGAATTTTCCTCATAATCCCTATCCCCTTGCTCATACAGACTCTCCTTCCCTGCTCTCAGCTGGATCAGGAGCTCTGCCCAGTGCTCAGCCATGGATCTCTACCTCCACCTCTATTCTTTGTTAAATGTAGGTTCTGTGATGACACTTAGAGTGGTTATTCATTTGATTATAGGGGAAGTCCTGTTTAGGCACCCCTCCACTATTCATTGGAAACCTATCTAGGGACATCCTGTGAGTTCTTGTAGATTTCCCTAGCACCCGGTCTCTTTGCGACCCCACATTGGCTTCCTCTATCAAGATATCCATCTCTTTTTCTCTCCCCCCCCTTTTTTTGCTCTTCTCACTCAACCATCTCTTTATCTCATGATTTGTTCACACCTGTTCTTGACTGAAACCCATTATGATCCCAATTTGCTAAGATGATCTCTATTTTCTCATCCTAGGGGAAATCTCTGGATGTCTCTCAAGTTCCTTTTGATCTCAAGCTGCTCAGGGGTTGTGGTTTGTAGCGTGGGCATTCTTTGCTTTTTGTCTAAAGTCCACTTATGAGTGGGTACATCCCATGCCCATCTTTCTGGGCTTGTGATACCTTGCTCAGGAGGATATTCTCCAAATCCATCCATTTGCCTGCAAATTTTAGAATGCTATTTTTTTTTTTTACTGCTGAGTAGAACTCCATTGTATAGATGTACCACAGTTTGTTAATCTATTCTTCAGTTGAGGGGCATCTAGATTGTTTCCAGGCTCTTGCTATTATGAATAATGCTGCTATGAACATAGTTGAGCTAATTCCTTTGGGGTGAGAATGTGCATCCTTTGGGTATATGCCCAATAGTGGTTTTGCTGAATCCTAAGGGAGATTGATTCCCAGTTTTCTGAGGAAATGCCATACTGCATTCCAGAGTGGCTGTACAAGTTTACACTCCAACCAACAATGGAGGAGTGTTCCCCTTGCCCTGCATCCTCTCCAGCATAGGCTGTCATCTGTGTTTTTGATCTTAGCCACTCTGAGAGGTGTAAGGTGGTATCTCAAAATTGTTTTGATTTGCATTTCTCTGATGGCTAAAGATGTTGAGCAATTTTTTAAAAAGTACCTTTCAGCCATTTGTAATTCTACCATTGAAAATTCCCTCTTTAGCTCTGAAGCACATTTTTATTTGGGTTATTTAGGTTTGGGGACTCTAGTTTCTTGAGTTCTCTATATATTTTAGAAATCAGTCCTCTGGTGCAGGGTTGGTGAAGATCTTTTCCCATTCTGTAGGCTGTCGTTTTGTCTTATTGACTGCGTCCTTTGCCTTACAGAAGCTTCTCAGTTTCAGGAGGTCCCACTTATTGATTGTTGTTCTTAGTGTCTGTGCTACTGGTGATATGTTTAGGAAGTGATCACCTGTGCCAATGTGTTGGAGGGCATTTCCCACTTTCTTTTCTGTCAAGTTGAGTGTAGGTGGGTTTATGTTGATGTCTTTAATCCACTTGGATTTCAGTTTTGTGCAGGGTGATAGGTTTGGATCTATTTGCATTTTTCTACATACTACCATCCAGTTATGCCAGCACCATTTGTTGAAGATACTATCTTTTTCCATTGAATATTTTTGGCCTCTTTTTCAAAAATCAGGTTTCATAGGTGTGGGGGTTAATGTTGGGGTCTTCGATTTGATTCCATTGATTGGCAATTCTGTTTTTATGCCAGTACCAGGCTGATCTTACTACTGTAGCTCTATAGTATAGCTTGAAGTCAGGGATGGTGATGCCTCCTGAAGTTCTTTTATTGAGCAGGATTGTTTTGGCAATCCTGAGTTTCCTGTTATTCCATATGATGTTGTTCTTTCAAGGTCTGTTCAAAATTGTGTTGGGATTTTGATGAGAATTGCAGTGCATCTGTAGATTGCTTTTGGTAAAATTGCCATTTTACTATGCTTATCTTACATATTCAGGAGCATGGGGGATCTTTCCATTTTCTGATGTCCTCTTCAATTTCTTTCCTCAGTGACTTAAAGTTTTTGTCAGACAGGTCTGCTTCTTCTTTGGTTAGAGTTATGCCAAGATATTTAATGCTATTTGCAGCTATTATAAAGGGGGATGTTTCCCTTATTTCTTTTTCAGCCCTTTTAACCTTAGTGTAAAGGAGGGCTATTGATTTTTTTTTTTTAGTTAATCTTGTATCCTGCTACATTGCTGAAGTTAATTGTCACCTGTAGGATTTCCCTGGTAGAATTTTGGGGGTCACTTATGTAATATGATCTTATCATTTGTAAATAGAGATAGTTTGACTTCTTCCTTTCCAATTTGTATCCCCTTAATTTCCTTTTGTTCTCTTATTGCTTTAGCTAAAACTTTGAGAACCATATTTAATAGATAAGGAGAGAGAGAACAGCCTTGTCTTGTTCCTGACTCTAGTGGGATTGCTTTAAGTGTTTCTCCATTTAGTTTGATGTTGGCTGTCAGCTTGCTGTATACTGTCTTTATTATACTAGGTATTTTCCCTGTATTCCTGATCTCTCCAGGACTTTTATTATGAAGGAATGATGGATTTTGTCAAAGGCTTTTTTGGCATCTAATGAGATGATCATGTGTTTTTTTTCTTCCAGTTTCTTTCTATGATGGATGACATTCAGTTTTTCATATGTTGAACCATCCTTGCATCTCTGGAATGAAGCCTACTCAATCATGGTGGATGATTTTTTGATATGTTTATTAAGTATTTTGCATCAATGTTCATGAGGGAGATTGGTTTGTAATTCTCTTTCTTTGTTGCATCTTTGAGTGGCTTGGGAATCAGGGAGATTGTAGCCTCATAAAAAGAGTTTGGCAATGTTCCTTCAGTTTCTACTGTATGGAACAGTTTGAGGAGTATTGGTATTAGTTCTTTGAATGTCTGGTAGAATTCTGCACTGAATCCATCTGGTCCTGCGCTTTTTTTTTTTTTTTTTTTTTTTTAACTTGGGAGAATTTTCATAACAGCTTCAATTTCCTTTGGGGTTATAGGTCTGTTTAGGTCTTTAATATGATCTTGATTTAATTCTGGTAGGTGGTACATGTCCAGAAAGCTGTCCATTTCTTTTAGGTTTTCCATTTTATTGGAGTATAGATTTTCAAAGTATGACCTGATAATTCTCTGGATTTCTTGGATGTCTTTTCATTTCTGATTCTGTTAATTTGGAAATTCTCTTTCTGTTTCTCAGTTAGTTTGGATAAGAGTTTATCTATCTTGTTGACTTTCTCAATGAACCAACTCTTTGATTCATTGATTCTTTGTATTGTTCTCTTTGTTTCTATTGTATTGATTTCGTCCCTAAGTTTGCTTATTTCCTGCCATCTACTCCTTCTAGGTAAGTTTGCTTCTAATTGTTCTAAAGCCTTCAGCTGTGCTGTTAGTCTCTTGTGTGAGATTTCTCTACGTTTTTCATATAGGCATCTAGTGCTATGAATTTTCATCTTAACACTGCTTTCATTGTATCCCATAACTTTGGGTATGTTGTGGATTCATTTTCATTAAATTCTAGGAAGTCTATTTTGTTAGATACTAGGGTGGCTACACCAGCTTGTTTCTTAGGACCATTTTATTGGAAGATCTTTTCTCAACCCTTTACCCTGAGCCTGTGTCTGTCTTTGAAGTTGAGGTGTGTTTCTCATATGCAGCAGAAGGATGGCTTCTGTTTTTGTATCCATAGTGTTAGGATGTGTCTTTTTATAGGTGAATTGAGTCCATTGATAGTAAGGGATATTGATGACAAATGATTATTATTTCCTGTTATTTTTGGTGGTAGTTTGTGTGTATTTCCCTTCTTTGGGTTTTTCTTCTATGGGGTTATCGACTGTGGTTTTGCGGATGTATCTGGTTTCCTTAGGTTGGAATTTTACCTCTAGCACTTTCTTTAGGGCTGGATTTGTGGATAGGTATTGTTTAAATCTGGTTTTGTCATAAAATATCTTGTTTATTCCATCTATAGTGATTGATAGTTGTGCTGGATATAGTAGTCTGGATTGGCAGCCATGCTCTTTTAGTGTCGGTATAACATTTGACCAGGACCTTCTTGCTTTCATTATTTCCATTGAATAGTCAGGTGTTACTCTGATGGGTCTGCCTTTATAGGTAATTTGGCCTTTTTCCTTTGCAGCTCTTAGTATTTTGTTGTTGTTGTTCTGCAGGTTTAGTGGCTTGATTATTATGTGGCAAGCAGACATTTTGGGAGGAGAGGTCTAGTCTATTTGGTGTTCTGCAAGCTTCTTGTATCTTTATAGACATTTCCTTCTTTAGGTTGGGGAAGTTTTCTTCTCTGATTTTGTTGAATATATTTTCTGTGCCTTTGAGCTGGTATTCTTCTCCTTCTTCAATTTCAATTATTCTCAAGTTTGGTCTTTTCATGGTGTCCCATATTTCTTGGATGTTTTGTATTGTGACTTTTTTGGTTTTAGTTTTTTCTTTAACTGATGTATTTATTCCCATTATTGAATCTTCCACTCCAGAGTACATTCCTTTGTGCTGGGTGGAAGGTTCTGTATACATCTATATGTTCTATCTTCCATCTCTTGAATTCTGTTGGTTATGTTTGCATCTGTAGTTCTGGTTGTTTCTTCAGGTTTTCTATTTCCAGCTTTGACTCGGTTTGTGCCTTCTTTATTGCTTCTATTTAAAATTTTAATTCTTGGAATTTTTTTCCACCAGTTTGTTTACTTTTTCTTGGTTTTCCTTATTTTCCTTCAGGGATTTGTTCATCTCTTCCAATTTTTTGTTTGTATTTTCTTCTATTTCTTTAAGGGAGTTTTTTTTTATATCCTCTTTTAAAGTTTCTATTATCTTCATAAAGTTGTTTTTAAAGTCATTTCCTTCTGTTTTTTCTCCATTGTTATGCTCGGGTCTTGATGTTGTAGAACCTCCAGCTTCTTCTGATGGTGTCTTGTTGTTCTTTATATTGTTATATGTGTTCTTGCACTGGCATCTGCCCATTGCTTCCTTGGTTCACTCTTAATCAGCTCTTGGTTGCCTCAACCCAGGGGCTGAGTGTCTCCTGTAAATGCAGGAACTGCTCTTAGCAGGCTCTTAGTTAGCTGTAGGACAAGGAGCTGTGTTTCCATTTGTCACAGGGGTCATTCTTAGTTGGTTCCTAGTTGGTTCTTAGGTGGCTTTTAGTCAGCTGTAGACTAGGAGGCTTTGGGGTCTTCAGTTGTTAAAGTGTGATAAAGCTGATGGCACTTTGGGCAGAGTTTTGGCCATGAGATTTCCCTCCATCTCTGTTTCGCTGGGGATTGGGCTTGGTCTCTCCCACTCTCCCACCTTTCTTTGGTTTAGGGTAGAGCTGGGGGTGGTTAGGGTGCTGGGGGCTGTGTCCTTGGGCTGGGGTTCTGAGACCACAATCTCCACTTGGCCTGAGTGTTGGGGTGCCACTCATCTCTTAGTTAGCTGTGGACCAGGAAGCTTCTGGGTCTCCAGTTATCGAATTGTGATGACTGAAAAGTATTTTAAGACCACAATAGCATGATATAGCTGGGCATGGTGGTGTGTGCTTATAGTCACAGCTCTATCTATGCTAAAAATCTCAGCTCTCTCCCAAGGGATTATGTCTAGGATGGGCTAAATAGTGAATTTTCTATGTTTTTTAAAAGTACTTTGAACACTTTTTATGAAAACCAACCCTGCGATAAATTGTTGCCAGTAGGACCAGCAATTTCAGGTAAACATTAATGTTCCCCAGAAATTAAAAAAAAAAAAAAACATGAGACAAAAACTCAACATCAAATGTCTTGAAGAGTAAGTACTGAATATATAAATGATGGTGGTGGCAATGACTGGTCTCACAGAGTTGAAACTCAATCAAGAATGAAAATGCATATAAAAATAGAAGCAGAGGAGGAGAAATGAGATGTGAAAGCCATCAGGTCCTAGCATCATTCAGGAAACACTGAAGGTCATCATCCACTTCAGATTACAGTGCAGTCTGTCCAGCATGTGAGCTGCCATCTCCAGAGAGGTCATCAGAGAAAAGCTAAAGAATTAATAACAAACTAACACTCAGACAAAATAATGAAAAACAATGCAAGCGGGTTAGGAGAACAGAGAAAGAACATAACACAGATGAGTCAAATAGCAAGACATGATTTCAGTCTAACAACGTGAAAATTTACAAGTAAATGTAAATGAACCAAATACTCCAAATGAAGTCTGGGATTCTTAAAACATAAAATAAAGTCATCAATCTCTATAGTAGTTTACTTATATGAGATATACCTAAATATGAGGAATCAATTTGAAAGTAAGAGTAAGGAAAATGATTATTAATTATTCTAATGATGAACCGACTTTAAAACACAATACATAAATAAGTGAAAATTAAGAACTTTTAATACTGATGCAGAGATCAGTATAAAAGGAAATAAGAGGTTTAAGTATTTAAATCAGAAATTAATACCACTAAAGAAGGGGCTGTACCAGAGTGTAAGCAAGTGGGGATTTTAACATATACACCTAAGCAACTGGTGGAGAAGCTGGTCAAACCTTAGTATAAGACTACAAAACATCAAAACTACACAGCTAAGAAACCTGGTCCCAGAAACCTCAAGAAGTATCTACTTGGCACAGTGACAAAATCCAGCCATGCTTCGGTTCATAAAAATACCTCAAAAAGTCTGAAGATTGAAATCATTTACTGTGTTTCTTACTACAGGAAGAAATTAATACTGACCCAACTGTTTGCCAATAAACACATTATAACAAGAAAAATACTCAAGTAGTCATAGAAGAAGTATATAGGAAATAGAAGAATACCCTGAGCTAATTTATACCAAAGAAATAACAAAAAATCATAGTTCATAACCAAAACCTTATTTAGTAAGAAAGGAAAACTTAAGAGAAAAACCAGAACTCACAGAAACTTGAGCACAGGAAGCAATGGGCATCATACAGGGCTCCTATAAACACTGAGAATCCACTCGGGCTTAAGCACCCTGACGCCTCAGGGGATAGCAGTTCACACACTGGACACTGAAACAAAAAACACACGGGCATAGCACAGATATGAATGCAGAAAGCTATTAAATGACCAAATTCTTCCAAAATTAGAACCTAACAGGACCAAAAAAGAATAAATATAACATCTCAATGCATAGATGTAAATTTTAAGATAAAGGTTATAACTAAACTTTTACTCATGTTACATACATAATATTTAAGAGTGAAATCTGCTCATGAAAACTTTCCCAGGGAACCATAAGCCCTGATAGTTAATATGACAGAATTTTCTAAAACCTGCAAGATTTTTTTGTTTCGTTAATAAATACTGCATCACATAAAGCTACAAGAACCACAACTTTTGACAAACAGCATCCAACCAGGAAACTGCAGAACAGTTTTTCTCTTGAAAATATTTTAAAATTCCTAAATCATGGAATTGCAGATCACATTCAGTTAAATTAAAAAAAAATGAGTGTTACTAAAGAGAGTTTATTATGGACAAGCAAAGATGGCATAACATTTAAAAATCGATTCATCTAATTCACTTACTAAAGAAACAATGCACTGGTTTTGACAGGTAGAGAACAGACGTGATAGATCCAACAATACAATTCCACGATACATGACTAGGAATCCAGGATTTCACTAATCTGACTAAAGCTTTGGTTTATTTAAATAGGTTCTTTGTGGTCCTCTCTGGAGAACCTCATCTAAGACAACATGAAAAATGAGTAGGCAAACAAACAGGTATCTAAGAAAAAGGAAGAAAAATAAAATAAAAACAAATCTGAACAGGACAAAATAGAACCAGACACACACATTTGTACACAGAGAAATTTCCTAAGAACAAAAGGGCAGAAACCATAGCAAAAGGCCTGCAGGGAAAAAAACACACAGAGAGAGAGAGAGAGAGAGAGAGAGAGAGAGAGAGAGAGAGAGAGAGAGGAGAGGGAGGGAGGGAGGGAGGGAGAGGAGAGAGAGAGAGAGAGAGGGAGGGGAGGGAGGGAGGGAGGGAGGGAGGGAGGGAGGGAGGGAGGGAGGGAGGGAGGGAGGGAGAGAGAGAGAGAGAGAGAGAGAGAGAGAGAGAGAGAGAGAGAGAGAGAGAGAGAGAGAGAGAGAGAGAGCGCAATGTCCAGACAAAGCAGTATGAGAGAAGAAAGGACAAAACCCTCCCCAAACTGCTGTTGGGTTAGTGCTGACATCTACTGCAGGCCAAGGGCCTGCCCTTAAGCATGATTTGTAAACACAGTGAGATTCAGTTGAATTAAACTAATTTTTCCTTTGTGAGTGGTTATCAGTTGGCGATTGCTTCTGAGCTTCTGAGCAGCGAGGGATGGGGCTCCTGTCTACCTCCCCTCTCAGTGGTAGTACTCCATCTGGTTTAGACCTGTGCAGGCCTGTGCATACTGTCACCATCTCTGAGTGCATGCGTGTCAGTCCCATTGTGTCTACAAGTCCTTGATTCCTCGGTGTCTTCCATTTCCACTGGCTCTTATAATCTGCCCAACTTCTCTTCAGCAGAATCCTCTGGGCCAAAGGGGAGGTGGTGATTTAACAGACATCCCATTTAGGACTGGGTGTTCCAAGGTCTCCCATTCTTTGCACATAGTCCAGCTGTGGGTCTCTGAGTTTGCTCCCTTTTATTGCAGGAGGGAGCCTTTCTGATGATGGCTGAGCAAGACATTGGTCTACGAGTATAGCAGAATTTCATTAGGAACCATTATATCCTACCACGCTTTTTCTTTTGGGCCACCAACCAACTCCAAATCATGACACAGAGACTTATTACTAGTTTCGAGTGCCCAGTTTTAGCTTGGCTCTTTTCTGGCTAGCTCTTTTAACTTAAATTAACCTGTTTTTCTTTATCTGAAATTTGCCTTGGGGCTTTTTATTTTTATTTCTGTATATCTTTACTCCCATGCTTTTCCTGTGTGCAGGCTGGCGTCTACCTGGCTTCTGGCTCCGAGCATCTCTCTTGTTCTCTCCCCACCCTTCTTCTCTTGCTCTCATTTCTCCTTTTCTCTCCGTAGCCTAGATTCTTCCTCCTATTCATTCTCTCCACTTGCCCCACCTATTCCTTCTCCTTTCTATTCTCATCCAACTCTTTATTAGATCAATAACCAATTGCCTTAGGCAGACTAGGTGAAAAATCGCAGCATAAACAAATGTAACACATCTTTGCCTAATTAAAATAGTATTCCACAACACCATATTGCTACATTCCTTTAGCAGAACAGTGGTATTTTGTTTTCCCCTAGGTCCATACCCTATCTAGTCTTAGGTTCTAAGCCACCTAAGCATTGTTGGGCATGGGTTCCATCCCATGGGGGTGGGCCTTAAGTCCAGCCAGATAGTGGTTAGTTATTCCTACTACAATGTTTGTACCTCTATTTCACTAGCATATCTTACAGTGCAGTCACCGCTGTATATCAAAGGGGGTTGTAGCTCTGCTGATTTCCCCTGGGTATGCGCAGAGGAACTTTCAGTACCGTGAACACTAGTCAGCAGGGGTGAAGGCTCTAGATAGGCACCCACTAGTCAGCAGGGGTGAGGGCTCTAGGTAGGCACTCATTAGTCAGCAGGGGTGAGGGCTCTAGGTAGTCACCTACTAGTCAAGTCAGCAAGGGTGAGGGCTCTAGGTAGTCACCTACTAGTCAAGTCAGCAGGGGTGAGAGCTCTAGGTAGGCACCCACTAGTCAGCAGGAGTGAGGGCTCTAGGTAGGCACCCACTAGTCAGCAGGGGTGAGGGCTCTAGGTAGGCACCCACTAGTCAGCAGGGGTGAGGGCTCTAGGTAGGCACCCACTAGTCAGCAGGGGTGAGGGCTCTAGGTAGGCACCCACTAGTCAGCAGGGGTGAGGGCTCTAGGTAGGCACCCACTAGTCAGCAGGGGTGAGGGCTCTAGGTAGGCACCCATTAGTCAGCAGGGGTGAGGGCTCTAGGTAGTCATCTACTAGTCAGCAGGGGTGAGGGCTCTAGGTAGGCACCCATTAGTCAGCAGGGGTGAGGGCTCTAGGTAGGCACCCACTAGTCAGCAGGGGTAAGGGCTCTAGGTAGTCACCCACTAGTCAGCAGGGTGAAGGCTCTAGGTAGGCACTCACTAACCAGCAGGGGTGAGGGCTCTAGGTAGTCACCCACTAGTAGGAGGGGTGAGGGCTCTAGGTAGGCACCAGTACCACTTCATGTTCAACAAGTTGCATAAGCATTGTCTTTAGCAATAGGGCTTTGCCATTGGTTTATTAATATCAATCAATAGCCTTGACAATAGCCTGGGTTGTTGGGGGGGGGGCAATGACTCAATTAGGTGTAGCCCTTTTCTAGCACTGAAGGTTTCATTTCATGGCAAAAGATGTCTATCTGGGAGTTTGTTTCCCCATTACTTGGTGACTGCATTTAGATTTCATATGTGTGTGTATGTGTGTACGTACATATGTATACAGATATATATATATGAAGAAGCATCTAATATAGTAGGCTTCCATACAAGCCTTCAAACGGCCCTAGTTTTTGCTATCCCCATCTATGTTCCTTCGTTATCCCTCTCTTTCCTCCCACTCCATTTGATTTACATGTTCTAGTGCCCCCATCTGTCCATAACCATCTGTACTATTTCTCCTTCCTAGGGAGATCCTCCCTGCCCCGCCTCCCTTACTCTATACTTAACATCCATGGTTACTGTAGCCTGCTTATCATAACTTAATAGCTAACATCCACATGAACGAGAATTTGCCTTTTGGGTCTGGACTCGGTAAATTTTTTTCCCAGATCCATCCATTTGCCTATGAATTTCATGGTTTCATGTTTTTTAAACAGCTGAGTAATATTCCATGTTGTAAGTGTATGAAATTTTCTTTTGTTTTCACTTTTATTGATTCTTTGTGGATTTTACATTATACATTCTGATCCCACTAATCTCCCCATCTCCTTACATATACCCTCTGCCCTTGCCTATCTCCCTCTTAGGGGAAAAACAAAATTTAAAAGGTAAACCTCAAACTAAAGAAACAAAAACAAAATGGCAGGGAGGAAGAGAAGGAAAGAGGGAGGAAGAGAGAAAGAGAGAGGTGGGAGGGAGAGAGGGAGAGAGAGGAAATCTTGTAGAAGCTGCTGTGTGGCCTGGTTAGTCACACAGTTAATCCTTTAGTATGCTAATCTTGCAACTTTTCACTGCCACAAGTCACTAGTCTGGCTCTAGGCCTCTGGTTTCTGCTGCACCACCAACAACGGGCTCTCACTGGGCTCCTTTTGGATGCCCTGTTGTCCTGTGTCATGAGATAATGCTGTTTTTATCTGTAAGGTTGTCCTCTTCACCTGTTCCAACAGCATAGATGTTATGGATGTTAGGATGGGCTAACTCATAGTCTTGGTTCTGGGCCTGGGTGGTAGTTGGGTTGGTCAACCTGCCAACTTTCCCTCATCATTACTACCTGAGAGAGCTCTCTAGCACTGCCTTAGTTAGCACACCCAATGCACCCCCAGAAGGAGCAGGACCAGCTCTCCTGCTTTCAGGTCCTCAGATCTGGGTCACCCACACTTACAACACCAGGGCCAGCTCTACTATTTTGCCCAGGTGAGGTCCAGGGTCCTCTCTCCCAATTGCTGTAAGGGGCATCAGAGGCGGAGTTAGCTCTCCCACTCTTGTGCCCTCAGGGATGGCTCACCTGCACACTGACAACAGCATCAGCTCTAGTGTGCTGCCCAGATGGGGTGCAGGGTATGCTTTCCTGTGTGCTGCAGCTGGTGAATGGTTACTTCTCTCACTCTCCTGACCCTGGGACCAGCTCTCTCACCTGCTGCAGGTGGCAAGGGACAGAGCAGGGAGGGCATCTCTCCCATGCCACCCATGGCAGACTATGGAGGAGAAATTAGCTATGTTGCTCTCATGACTTCAGGGCTGGCTTGTCTGTATCCCAAATAACAGAGTCAGCTTTAGTGTGCTGTCCAGATGAGGTGCAGGACATTTTCTCTCCTGTGTTTCCAGTTTCTGGCAGTTATAAATAGAGAGCAAGCATCTCTGTAGTAAGATGTAAAAATCCTTTGGGTATATGCCCAAGAGTGGTAAGGCTAGATTTTGAGGTAGATCTATTCCCAGCTTCCTGAGAAATCATCACACTGATTTCCATGGTGGCTGTGTGAGTTTGCACTTCTCCACAAAGTAAATGAGCATTTCCCATTCCTCACAATCCTTTCCTTTATTTTACTGATCTTGGCCATTCTGACTGGTGTAAGATGAAATCTCAAAGTGTTCTGATTTGTACTTGCCTGATGAAAGTCTTTTCCTATGCCAATGAAATCAAGACTATTAGAGACAAGAAATCCAGGGAATCATAAAGCTATATTTTAAAAATTGGTAGTTCATCAAGTTGTAAAACCTAAAAGAAGCAGATTAATTTTTTAATATATGCCTCCTACCAAAGTTAAATCAAGAACAGATAAGCAATTTAAACAGACCTATTGCCCTAGTTAAATAACAGCCATAATTAAAAATCTCCCAGTCAAAAATATAATAAAAATTAAAAAAAAAAAAAAAACAGGGCCAGGTAGATTCAGCACAGAATTCTACCAAACTTTCAAAGATGAGTAACAAAACCACAGATACTCCTCAAATTATTCCTCAAAATAGGAACAGAAGGAACACTGACCAGTTCTTTTTAAAGACTGCAATTACTCTGATACATAACTCACATAAAGGCCCAACAAAGAAAAAGAGTTACAGACCAATTTTCCTTATGAACATAGATGCGAAAGATTTCTCAATAAAATACTTGCAAACCAAATCTAAAAACACATCAAAAAGATCACTCACTACTACCAAATACACTTCATCTCAGAGACTCAGGGATGGTTTAACACTCATAAATACATAAATGTAATTCACCATGTAAACAGACAAAAAGATAAAAACCACATGATCAGCTCATTAGATGCAGAAAAGGCCTTTGACAAAATCTAGCATCTCTTCATGATAAAAGAATTGGAGAGACTAGGGATAAAAGAAACAAAACTGGACATAATAAAGGCAATTTACAGCAAGCCCAGAGCCAATATCAATCACCTAAACAGAGAGAAACTCAAAGTACCTCCACTATATCCGGGAACGACACAAAAGTTACCTATTTTTATCGCTGCTCCACAGTTACTCCATACGGTACTTAAAGTCTGAGCCACAGCAGTAAGAAAATTAACGATCAAAGACATACAAATGGGAAAGGAAGGAGGGGTCTAAGTATCTTTATGTGCAGGTGATATGTTGTTTTTTTAAAAATTTTTGGCTGTTTTGGGTTTTTTTTGTTTTTTTTTTTTTTTTCAAACAGGGTTTTTCTGTGTGGTCCCGGCTGTTCTGGAACTCACTTTGTAGACTAGGCTGTCCTTGAACTCAGAGATCTGCCTGCCTCTGCCTCCCAAGTACTGAAATTAAAGGCATGTACCACTACCACCTGTCCAAATGATATAGCTATGTACTTAAATGAACCCCCCCCCCAAACTCTATCAAGAAACTTTTACAGCTGATAAGCAGTCTCAGTAAAGTGACAGGATACAAAATTAGGACACAAAACCCAGTGGCCTTTCCTTGATCCAAATGATAGTGCTGGAGGCAATCTCTGAGATCTCAAACCGTACTGTGGAGCTACTGTAATATAAATAACATGATACTGGCATAAAAACAGACATGTTGATCAATGAAATCAAATTGAAGACCCAGTCAAGTCTACCTACCTTTCAACACCTACTTTGTTTGTTTTTTAATAAAGAATCCAGGAACAAAATACGGGGGGAGACAACATCTTAAACAAACGATGCTGTTCAAGCTCAATGACCGCATATACAACAATGCAAATAGACCCATGCTTACTACTATGCACAAAACTCAATTCCAAATGGATTAAGGAAGTCGACATAAGATGAGCTACACTGAATCTGACAGAAGAGAAATTGGGGGATAGTCTTGAACTCAATGGTGCTGGCTAGTTTTATGTCCACTAGACCCAAGCTAGAGTCACTTGGGAAGAGGGAACCCTTAGAAAATGTCTCTACCAAAACGACTCAAAGGCAAGCATTTTCTTGATTGATGATTGATAAGGAGAAGCCTGTTGTGGGTGGTGCCAACCCTGGGTGTCACTGTGGGTGGTCCTGGGCTATAAGAAAGCAGGCTGAGCAAGCTGTGTGTAACAAGGCAGAAAGTAGTGCTCCTTCATGGCCTCTGCTTCAGGCTCCTTCCCAGGTTTGAGTTCCTGCCTTGGCTTCCTTTGAGGATGAACTGTGAGGTCAAACTGTAAGCTGAAAAAAAAAAAGCCTTTTCTGACTAAGTTCCTTTTGTTTGTAGTGTTTTATCACAGCCCTGGAAATGTCCGAACTTAGGACAATGGGAAAGCTTTAATTTCAGTGAAAACACTAGAAGAAATTGGTTAGCCAGAATAACTGCATCAATAGTGAGAGTGAGCCTGGGTAAGCCTTGGAAAACCCTCAGGTGTATACTGGGAAAATACCTTAGGGATAGCAAGAGAAACCCTGGTGAATGTTGAGAGAAGCCCTAGCTCCATACTGGGAGAACACCTGGATGCATACTAGAACAGCTGTGTGAGTGCTGGGGAAACCCTGGCTTAGTGCTGGCACTAACCTCTTTCCATACTGGGAAAACACCTTGTTCAATACTGGAAGACCATCTGTGCGGATACCAGGAGAATTCCCTAAGGAGTAGTTGGCTAACACTAAATATCTACAGAAATACTAGAAGACACCTGTATTAGCACTAGAAGAACACCTGGATAAATACTGGGGAAAGGCCTGGGTAATTATTAATTAGAGTCTTTAGAGAAACAACAGACAGAATAATTTGTAAATAGGATTTATTTGTATATATGCATAAATATGCACACACACAAAGATACATATGCAGGATTTATTAAAGTGGCTTATATGTTATGGCTCAAATATTCCAACAACAGCTATCTCAAGACAGAAAGTCCAAGATCTGGTAGCTGCTCATTTTGTGAGGTTGGATGTCTCAGCTGCTCTTTAGTATGTCTTTGAATCCTGCAGTAAGCTCCAGTGCAGGGAGAGAGCAAGAGCTTCCTTATTCCCTGTCATTTACATGGTCTGCTGTCAGGTGTGTCCCAGATTTAATATATCTTCTCACTTCTGAAGATCAAGGTGTAAGGGTAATCTATTTCTAATTCAACCAAGAAAATCCTTCACAAATACACCTAGGTTCTTACTGTTTAGTTAATTCCAGATGTAGTCAAATCGACAAGCAAGAGCCACCTCACTGGAAGAGCACCTAGATAAATTATAACAGAGAAACCTGGGTGCATTCTAGAACACCTGGGGGCGTACTGGGAGTACACCTGCTGCATTTTGGGAGAGGCCTTGTACGATCACAGTCTGCTCTAGTTACTAGTCACTGCCTTGCCCAAGGTTTTGGATATCTAGACTCTAAAATGGAGCCTAATTTGGACCCACCCCATAGGGTGCTCTGATGAGCAAATTCAGAAACATTTATGAGCGTACCATACTCATGATGAGGAGCCATTACATCATTTGTCACCAACCAGGCCAAAAGTCATTCATTTACTTTTCTCCCTCTTATTGCTGTTACTAAGCTTGTATCATGCAGCAGATTTTATTTTGATGTATCAAGTAGGGGAGTAGCTAAAGCCAGAGTGCTTATCTACCGGCTGTAGAGAAACTCTGGATTGTTTTGTTTTCTAAATTCAGCTCTCTTTAGAGAACTTAAGTGCATGCACTCTCCATTGCTTCCTCCCTGAGAGCATCTGATCCTTTCACGTCCTGGTGTTAAACTAAAAACCACTAGCAGCAGTAGGTGCAGACTTAAATGATCAACAATTTTCCATTATTAAAAACTCAATTCTTAGAACAGGATAACTCAAGAGTTGTGGATTTTCCAAGTGTATCTTATAATCTTGTGATGGGATCTTCTAATGGCAATAAATCCATATAAAATGTTTACTCGACTATTGATTATGTATTAGTGACTGAATTATATTGAGCTGTAATCACGGCTAAATTTTATTTTTATTTTCTAAGATTATAATTAATTTTTCCCTTACCCATTCTCCCTCCAAACCCTTTCGTATGCTTTTCCTTTCTCTCTCTCAAGTTCATGGCCTTGTTGTCACACGCACACGAAACATATAAATATATACATACACATATAGATGTGCTTATGGCTATACATATATATATATATATATATATATATATATATATGTATATATATATATCCCCATACATAAATACATCCTTTGCAGTCTATATGTTACTTGTATATATGTTTCTAGGGCTCACTATTTGGTGTTATATATCCAATTGGTATGTTCTTCCCTCACAAAGTCAGTCTCTCTCTCTCAATTCCTCAGTTGTCTGCAGTTCTTGATGTAGGCCTGGAGACTCTTGGGCTTCCCCTCAGCCACCTAGCATTCACCCAGCATGTAGATTGTTCTTCCTTTTCAGCTCATACTTAGGCACTCATGTTGGTGAGAATTTGTGGCATTTTCAGAAGACACCCCCAGAACCTCCCTCCCATCATCTGTCTCTAACAATTTTTCCACCTGTACTTCTACAAGGATGCTATAGCTGATTGCAAAAGACACATGCTCATCCTGTTCATTCACAGCCCAGATGTCTATCAGATGATGAACGATGGAAATGTAGTACATTACACAATGATCCCTGAGTTCTGGGAGTTGTATTATAGATGTGTCTGTTGAGACTGTCCTCCACAACTCTGCATTTTGACTGGTTGTGATTTTCAGTAATGGTCTCTGTTGCAAAGAGAATTTTTCTTGGTGGTGGCCTCTTGGGAAAGGCTCTCAGGTCAGATACAGCACAAGTAAGTCTTCTGAGCCCTGTGTCTGAAGTGCATCGTGTCTTTAAAAAGTTAGGCATTTACTTTCCACCTCTGGGAGATAAGAAGAAAAATGTGGTAACCATATACTATGTAACACTATTCAGATGTCCAGAAAAGTGCAATCATAAAATTTTCAGTCGGTAGTAAAACTAGAAAAGATTGAGATAACTCAGACCCAGAAAGAGAACTGTCATATTCTCTCTGTCATCTAAGGTCCTTTGTCCTAGGTCCAAATCTTCAGATACAATATTTGTTCTTTGGGGTCTGGGTTACCTCACTGAGGATGATTGTTTTTATATCCATGTATTTACCTGATTTTTTTTTCATTTTTTCGTAACTGAATAATATTTCATTGTGTAATGTACTACATTTCCATTGTTCATCAGCTGATAGACATCTGGGCTGTGAATGAACAGGATGAGCATGTGTCTTTTGCAGTCGGCTGTACAGTCCTTGGGAATATGCCCAAAAGTGGAATAGCCAGATCTTGTGGTGGATCAATTTTTGCTTGTTTGGGGAACCTCTGCACTGATTTCCATAGAGGCTGTGGAAATAGAGGCTGTACCCGTTTGTACTCTTACCAGCATTGAACATTATTCCGTCACTTTATCCTCAACAGAATACGCTGCCATTTGTAATTGATCATAGCCATCCTGGCTGGTATAAGATGAAATCTCAAACTAGTTTTTTAACTTGAACTTCCCTGATGGCTAAAAGTGTTAAACTCTTCCCAGTTATTTGTGTTTCATCTTTTAAAAACTCGATTTAGTTCCATACCTCATATTTTTGTTGTTATTTGGTGGCTTTTTTAATGTTTAAGGTTTTGTTTTATTTTATTAGGTATATATTCTAAAGACTAATCTATAGATTGCTTTCGATAGGATGGCCATTTTCACAATATTAATCCTACCAGTCTCTGAGCAAGGAGATCTTTCCATTTTCTGATGTCTTCTTAAATTTATTTCTTCAGTGTCTTAAAGTATTTATCATACAAGTCTTTCACTTAGTTTGGTTAGAATCACCCCAAGGTATTTTTTGAGGCAACTGTGAAAGGGGTTGTTTCCCTAATTTCTTTCTCAGCGCGTTTGTCATTGGTATTTAGAAAGGCTACTCATTTTTTTGTGTGTGTGTGCTAATTTTATATCCTGTTGCTTTCCTGACAGTTTATCAGCTGTAAAAGCTTCCTAAGGGAATCTCTAGGGTCTTTTATAAAGTCCTGTCTTCTGCAAACAAGGACATGGTGACAGCTCCATTTTCTATTTGAATCCTCTTGGTCTCCTTCAGTGTCTTATTGCTCTAGCAAAGACTTCTTCAATTACATACTGAACAGCTATGGAGAGAACAGACAGCCTCGTCTTGTTCCTAAATTTAGTGGAAATGCTTTGAGCTTCTCTGTAGAGGTTTACGTTGTCTGTGAGCTTGCTGTAAATTGCCTTTATTACACCGAAGGATGTCCCTTGAATTCCTAGTCTCTTTAGGACTTCAGCATGAAGGGATGTTGGCTCTTGTCAAAGACCTTTTCTGCATCTAATGAGATGAACATTTTTTTCTTTAGTCTGTTTATGTGATGAATTACATTTTTTATTTACTTATGCTGAACCATCCACGTTATGTGATAAGGAGCAAACATTCATGGCAAATAATTTTTTTATGTATTTTTGAACTTACTTTACAAGTACTTTATTGAGATCTTTTGCATCTATGTTCACAAAATTTTCTATAATTTTCTTTTTTGGGGGAGGTTTGTATGGTTTTGTGTCAGGGTCAAAATGGCTTTGTAAAAATAATTTTAAAATGTTCCTTCAGTTTCTGTTTTGTGAAATAATTTGTGGAGTATTGACATTCTTTCTTCTTTTAAGATCTTGTAAAATTTCCCATTGAATCTATTTGGCCCTGGGCTTTTTTGATTAGGAGATTTTAAATTACAGCTTTTATTTCACAAGAAGTCGTATGTATAAATTGTTTGTTTCATCTTGATTTAACTTTGGTAAGTTTTATATATATATATATATACATATATATATATATATATATGTATATATATATATATATATATATACTTATATATATATATATATATATATGTATATATATGTATATATATATATATATATATTATAATTTCTCTGTATTTCCTCAGTGTCTGATGTGTTTTCTCCCTTTCATCTTTAATTTGATTAATTTGGGATCTTCTCTCTCCATCTTTTGGTTTAAGTTAACCAAAGGCTTTTCAATCTTGATTTTTCTCAAAAAAAAAATATTTGTTTCATCAAGTCTTGTGTATTTTTGTTTCTATTCCATTTATTTCAACCATGAATTTGATTATTTATTCCTACCTATTATTTTTGCATATTATTGCTTTTTGCATTTCTAGAGCTTTCAAGTATATAATTAAGTTATTAATAAGGGATTTCTCCATTTTTTGCACAAGTATGTAGTGCTCTGAACTTGCTTTTAGAAATGCCTTCTGTGGCTTATAGGGTTCGGTATATTGTTTTGTTACTTTTATTCAATTCTACACTTTTTGGTTTCTTTCCTTCTGGTATTCGGCCTTGGCCCAACTTTCCTTCAGTAGTGCGTTGCATTATTCAGCATTCCTAAGCTTGCATACATTTGTCTTTTTCTACTCTTGTTGATGTACACCTTTAATTCATGGCAGTTAGGCAGGATGCAGGGTGTTATTTCATTATTTTTGTATCTTTTATGTTTTATGTACTAATATGTGGTTAATTTGGGGAAGAATTCCAAGAGTTGCCGAGGAGTTGTATATTCTTTAGTTTTTGGGTTTTTCTTTTTCTTTTTTCTTTTTTTTGGTCTGAATGACATGTCTATTGGCAAGAGCGAAGTATTGGGATCATCCATGTAGTGTGTTAGGGTCAATATGTGACTTTTGCTATAATAGCTTATCTTTTATGAACTTGAATGCCTTTTTTGGTGCATAAATGTTTAAAATTATAACAGCCTCTTGGTGGGTTTTTTCTTTAATGAATGTTCCACATACTTTTCTATCTAGATTAATTTTGGTCTAAAGTATGTTTCATCAGGTATTAAAATAGCCGCATCTGCTTACTTCTTGGTTCCATTTGCATGAAATACTTTTTTCCCCATCCTTTAATCCTTAGATAACATCTGCCCTTGATGGTGAGGTTTGTTTTTTGGATGCAGCAGAAAGATGGATACTGTTTTCTAACCAATTTTTTTTATTCTATGTATTTTTATTGGCAAACTGAGACCACTGCGTTACTAATGAGAAGTGGTTGCTAATTTTCATCATTTTGTTGTTGTGCCCCTCCTCAAGTTTTAATAACTATTCTGTGATAATTTATTTATTGGCATCTTACAGGCATAGTTAATCTCCTTTTCAGAATAGTGTCTTATATATACCTGGATTGGTGGAAAGAAATTGCTTAAATTTGTTTTGATCATTAAAAACTTTTCTCTGTTCATTGTGTTTCATAGTTTTGCTTGGTATAGTAGTTTGGGCTGACATCTTTAGTTTCTTTGAGACCATAGGACATCTCCACTAAAAAGTCAGATAATATTATAACTACCCTATCTTTATAAAATAACTTGGTATATTTCCAATACAGTTTTTAATATTCTTTGTTTTGTGCATTTAGTGTTTTGATTATTGTGTCATGGGGAGCTTCTTTCCTAGTACTGTTTATTTGGAGTTTTGTATGCTTCTTATACCTTGAGAGACATTTCATTCTTTAGATTGGGAAAAATTTCTTCCACAATTTTGTTAAAAATATTTTCTGTGCCTTAAACATGTGTTTCTTCTCTTTCCTCTATACCTATTTTTCATAAGTTTGGTCTTTTTATAATTTCCCAGATTTTGTGGGTGTTTTGTAGTTCTACTTTTAGGTTCAATATTTCCCTTAACTGAGTTATTAATGTCCTGAACCTAGTCTTCAAGACCTAAATTTTATCTTTTATGTCTTTTAATCTGTTCATGAGATTCACTTCTGAATTTTTTGTTTAGAATCTTGAGTTTTTTTATTCCCAGTTTTATATAGCTCAGTCTGGGTTTCCTTTAAGTGATGCTGTCTCATTCTTAAATTCTACTTTTGTGTCTTGAATTGTTTTTACTATTTCATTCAACAGTTTGTTATTTTATGGTCTTCATTAAGGTATTTACTCCTATCTTCTTCAAGACCTTTGAACACGTTCATAAATGTTGTTCGTCTTTGTCTTATGCTTTGACTAAATTGATTTCCTTGTGGCCTAACATAATTGAGTTTCTGGCTTTTGGAGAAGGCATAGTATCTTGGTTATTCATGTTTGCATTTTTGTGCTGGAATGTTATGTTATTTTAAGATGTGCTGATTTTGTTCATGCTGTGAGATATTCGTTTAATCATGCAAAGTTGCATTGCATTCTCTTATGCTGCATTTTTTTAACTCTGTGAAGTTGTGTCATTCTGCCTGTCTAAAGCACCTGATTGGTCTTATTAGAGCTGAACGGTCAATGGCAAGGCAAGAGAAAGGAAAGGCGGGGCTGGCGGGCAGAGAGAATAAATGGGAGGAGACGTCTGCAAAGAGAAGGTGGAGCAAGATCAAGGAGTGAAAAGGAAGGGACCAATCACCCAGCTCCACAGCCAGAATAAGAAGGGAAGAAAAGAAGTTTACCCCGAAGCAAAAGGTAGATGGGCTAATTTAAGTTAAGAAAAGCTGGACAGAAACAAGCCAAGCTATGGCCTATTTTCAAGTAATAATAACTCTGTGTGTATTTATTTGGGAGCTGGGTAGCAGGCCCCCTAAAAGAGCAAAGAGCCAAGGGGGAGCCAAGTATACTGGAATTGATATCTGGAGTTAAGATGTTTGCAATGTTTCATTGGTGTAGATATCTTTTTGTAGGGTGGATGTTCCACTGGGTGGGGGGTGTTCTTTCCCTATCCAGGTCTTATCCAAGTGTGGCATCTGTGGACTCTTTGAGTTCTAGTCCACTGTGGTGGATGTTAGTGGTTCTAAAAGTCTGCAGGGATTCATGATGGAGCAGAGATGGGTGAGAGAGAAAGGCTGAGAGAGGGTTGGAGAGAACTGGAGGGGCCCTGGATCTGTACCAAGAGGCAGAGAGCACAGAGGCTAGGGGAGGGCTGGGAGAAGAGTCTCCTGTAGGCAGCCTTCAGGAGGATGAGGAGCAAGTCTGGACAGGCTGAGACGGAAGACAAGAAGGAGAAGGAACGCTCCCCTACTGGAAGCTCAGCTTCAGTATGTCAAGGTATCTAACTTTTGAAAATTGCTCACAGAAGATAATTGTTTGGATTATTTTCAATATAAAAATGTTATGTCCTTAACAAAGTGGTTCCGTTACACACAATTTCTCAAATACATTTAAAAAATCCAGATACCTTTTGGTAAGGAAAGGGTAAATAAATTATGAAATTTCAACACGTTGGCATATTATACAAGTTTTAAAAAGAGTAGATATTAGACTTTAAAGAGTAATATAGACATTTATGCATCACAACGTATGCATGCTGCAACTATAGTGATAAAAAAGAAAGTTGCAAAAAATATGATCTCAAAATATGCAAAAAATAAACCATCCCAAACCAAAGAAATACCCATGTTGGCTTATAAGTTGAGAGTTTATGAGAAGGTGCAGAAGTATTTTTTAATGTCCTTAATTCCAAAAAAAAATTTACAGATGCAGTGCTCTGAGGCTGCTAGGCCTTATTCATTCTATAATTTTTATTTTCAATCTCTTAGCAATTACTTTATAAAAATAAATGGCATGTAAGCCTTTTGTTCTCTAGTGAATAAGTTAATTTAAAGCATCTATCTTGGATGTAAGAATAAATCAAACAGTAATTTGCTAAGTGTGATCACATTTAATTAAAAGATACATGTGTTAAGTTTATTGAAAAATACAACCATAATCTAATACCTAGAACATAGATGGTACATTCATACAGAATTGTTTTTTTTTTGTAAGTATTAGCTTAAAAGAATTACGTTTCATTATATTGTTTTATTTTCAAATAAAATTTGGTTTTATTATTTCTTTCTCCCTTCTTTATCACCCTCTAATATCTAGTCAAAAGATTTAAAAAATATATTGACTTGTCAAAAAAAAAAAAAACCTCTTTAAAAATTTTGTTTCCATGGTGGCTAATTATAGTAGGAGGTTTCTGGTCCGGACTTTCAGACCTAGCCTCAAGGTTTAGGCCCACAGACCTGCGGAGACACACAGGTGCTTACAATAGTTTTAGGCTGATCAGCCTCAGGCCCAGGCATACATATCACTTGCTAACTCTGTACCCTTAATCTAACCCATGACTCTTATCCTGTTCAGCCATTGGGCTCAGTACCTTTTCTCAGAGCAGCATAGTTGTCCTCTGCATCTTCTGGCTTCTCTCTGGCATTCTGCTCTGTTCCACCTGTACCTAGAGTCTTCTAGTCTGTTAGTCCCGCCTACACTTCCTGTCTGCCTTTGGCCAATAAGTGTTTTTTATTAAACCAGTGGGCGAGACAATTATTTACAATGGAACAACATAATCTCCCACAGCTAATTCAAAATATCCAGTAGAATGAATGTCTAGTAGCTGCTAAGGCCAATAATATGACTTCTTCTATTAATGATTTAATGTTTTTAATTTTGTGCATATAGATATTTTGTCTGTATGTATGCCACGTGTATCCACAGTGCTCATGGAGGTCAGAAGAAGGGGCTGCACCTCCCAGGACTGGAGCTGTAGGTGTTTGTGAGCTGCCAGGTGGGTGCAGGACCAAACCTGGGTCCTCTGAAAGAGCTACCAGTTCCCCTTAGCCCTGAGCCACCTGTCCAGCCTTTGACTTTTCTTATTAATACAGTACTGTCATTTCCAACAATTGCAGTGCACTGTAACAGGAAGAAGTAAATTCATAAATAGTACCTGTTAAGTAAGACTTGTATGTTACCTAATTTCTGTAAACACAGGAAATATTGACTGAAGAATTGACTCCATAAGATTGACCTACAGCTATGTTTGTGGGGCCATTTTCCTAATTTTTAAAATTGATGTTGGGAGGTTTAGTCCATGAATGTCTATGAAGGTGGTGTGAACTATATAAGAAGGTAGCTAAACAACAAGCCAGGGGAGATAGGAGACAGCATTCCCCGCAATCTACTTCCATTTATGCTCCAGGTTTCTGCCTAAAGTTCCTGCTCTAGCTTTGCTCATTGACAACAGTGAGCTGTAAAGGAAAGTGAGCCCTTTCTACCCCCAAAAGCTGCTTTCTGGTCATGGTGTTTATCACAGAAGCAGAAAAGAGAGTAGGACATTTTCTGTACCTCAATGCAAAATAAAAAACAAACTTCAAAAATTATTGAATGTTAATAACATGTATTATCGTGAAAATCCTAACTGTATAGTTTAAAGACACTGAAGGCTCTATCACCTTCACAATCCAGTTCAAGGAACACAATATCACTATCTGCCTCCTTAGGCTCTATGTCTAAACTCCTCACCACCACCCAAAAAGGGGCACCAGTTCTGTTATCTTGGGTTGGTTTGGTCTGATTTTGAACACTGAATCTTTTGGTTCATGTGCATATATATGTATATGCATTTCTACTGAGGCATGGGGCTCCTGGTTCAAAGTTACAGGTCTTTTAAGCTTTCATAGGAAATATGAGCTGGATTCTCTAAACATCAGCATCAATTAAAAT
Organism: Phyllotis vaccarum; assembly: GCA_033318265.1. NCBI lineage: Eukaryota > Metazoa > Chordata > Mammalia > Rodentia > Cricetidae > Phyllotis > Phyllotis vaccarum. The sequence continues at coordinate 82,656,846 of JARWLC010000003.1, forward strand.
TTCTGCCATTAATACAGGAGTGCTTGTGTATAACTCCCTCTCTCCAGGAGCAATCTGCTTCCTCTTATTCTTTTGGTATGTTTTTAGTGGTGTCTCTTTTTGACTTTAGGTTCTATTCCCTTGAAAAATGATGTCACCTTTTCATATCCTTACTGAATGTTCACACGTTTGTGCAGTGTCCAAGTCTTCCCAACCATGCTTTGTATTGTCCCTTCTGACCGACCCGTATTAGTTTCCATATTTTGATAGGCTCTTTCTTGGCTAGAGTGGAATTGTTATGCTTTGATGCCTTTGAGAAGTAGAAGACTTTCATTTTAATGTAATCTTTTATAAATGCTTTCTCATTGCTTATATGTGCATGTGAGGTGAGTTATGTATGAGCATGTGCTTATGGAAGTTATAAGTTTGGGTATAGTTCCTCAGACATCCACCTTATTGTTTGAGATGGGTCTGTCAATAGCAAGTGGAGATTGCTGAGTAAGTTAGACTGGTTCACCAACAAGTCTCAGACCTGCCTGTCTAAGTGAGCACCATCATGCTGGCTTTTTACAGACTTGTCTAGTTATGTGGGTGCTGGGATCTGAACTCCGGTCTTCTTGTATGTGTGGCAGTGCTCTTAACTGCTGAACCATCTTTCCAGTCTCCACAGACCCCCATCCCCTTACTAAAATTCTTAATTGATTTATTTTATAGAAAATCATAGATGAATGAGTTTCTGAATCTGTATACTCCTTTTCTTCAATATTCTTATTCTTGGATGTTTGCATTTCATATAAATTTTACATTCATCTTGTGTCTCATAAGAAGTTGCTGGGATGCTTATTTGGTTGTTGATATGTTTAGTACATTATGCTCCCTGAATCTAGGGGAGGACGTCTGTCTTTATCATATGATGTTTTGAATGCATGGATGCTTATTAAACTCTGCTGCATTTGATGGTCTTTTATCGCTTATCCAATCTTTTATTGTGCTTTTTTCCTAGACTCTTGATGTTTTGAAAAAAAAAACATTCTATTCAGCATCTCAATATTTGTAAGCAATGTTTACTGCTAATGGAGAAAATTTAAGTATTATGTGTGTTGTATCTTCATCATTGTTGGTAATCACGCTTATTCATTCTAAAAGTGTATCTGAAAAATTCTCTTGAATTTTCTCTGACCCAATCATCTCATCTATTTATGATGACTTTTCTTTCTTACTTACAGATTCTTGTATGTTTTGAATCTTTTCTTCTCTTACCTCACTGGTTAGGATGTTGGCTGGACATAGGATTATCTTTTTTTGGATCTTAGAAAGCTTTAATCATTTCACTAATGTTATGTGAAATTCTTTTTGCAGTACCCCTTGTCAGACTGTTTCTAATTTCCTACAAGATTCCCCTTTAAAAATAATGAATAAAAGTTGAATTATCTCCAAAGTGGCTTCTGCATCTGTTGATATGACCTTTAAAAGATGAGTGTGTGTGTGGTATATGTGTGGTGCCTGTCTGTGAGTATGTGGGTGTACACCCCCAAGTGTGTCCACACAGAGGCAGGATGTCAGGAATCCTCTGTTGCTCTCTGCCTTGTTGCTTTGAGACAGGGTCTCTCTGAGCTCCCAGTTCACTGTTTTGGTGGGCTGGCAGCAGGCTCTTAGAGATTTGTCTGTCCCCACTCTGCTCTCGGGGCTAGGGTTCAGGCATATTCAGACATACTGGCTTTCAAACAAGGATTTGAACTCAGATCCCCACACTTGCACAGCCACTTTGTCACTAAAGGAGCCATCTTCAGGTGCTCCTAGGTGTCTTTACTAGGTGATGTTGTCAATTCATTAGTTGATATGATGTGAAGCTAAATAAGATCCTATCTCCAGATCCATTTAGAAACTAATATACCTTTCTTGGACACAGGTACAGAGGACATAGGTACACTAGTCCTTCCTGAAAATCATTTGGGCCACCTTTAGTTTTTCTTTAACACACATGCACGCATGCACGCACGCACACATGCACCCAACTGCATGCACCATGGGTTTACAGCCCCGTATAATTTAGAGAGAATGAAACCACCTATGGTGCTGCATTAGATGTTAGTACTGAGCATATACTAGGTAACCATTTATTAGCAGTGTGGTTGTTCTTGGCTAAATTACTCATTATTAGGTATTCTGCACATACCAGACATTGCAGAACTCAATTTATGTCATTTTCTTTTTCATCCTATAATTGTTTCCATTACATTTTAGAAAATAGTCCAGGAAAATGAAGTATTACATTATGAATTTCTTTAATTAGAACATTTAAAAATTAGTATTGATCAAGGTACCACATTTTTATGAGCATATTCTAATTTGGATTTAGTAGTTGGCCTCTATGCCAAAGTAGGAATGTGTCTGGCATTTCAAGGAACAATTGAAGGCTGGCGGAGCCAGGAGAAAGATGGGAAGCAGAAGACTGGGATTGGGATGAGGCCCACACACACCAAAGCTGAAGATCATTTTAAGAACTTTGACTACAATTTATCGGGGGGGGGGGGGGCACATTAAAAAGTCTCCAGCATACAGAGGAGAATTGAGTGATAAAACAGAGTGAAAAACATCTAAGGACAGAGCTGGAGTGCTGGCATTTGGCTTAGGAAGATCACCAAGACAGTTGTCACTTGAGAAGTGTCAGAGAAGCCAGTAAGAAGTCTTCTAAGTTAGGGGGTTCAAGGAGAATAGGGATCAAGTGTGAACACTCACTGTCAGAAGGGCTGAGGTCAGAGAAACACCAGAGATTTGATGGTATCTCTAACAGGAATATAAAAGAGGTCATACCAGGAGCAAACTCTTGATGAGGAAGATGCTGTAGGAGTCAGGCAAAGGAGCTCACTCTGTCTGTGTTGGGCCAGAAGCAAATCAGGCAGAGACCCCCGCCCCAAGTCAGCAGTACACCTCCTGAGCACCATGGAAGCCCATCTTACTATTCCTGTCAATTGTGTGAAATGAGGCCACAATCTCCTTATTTAATACACAATTGAACTTGTTTACTAATCTTTTGGTAGAGTGTAAAAAAAAAAAAAAATCCAAAAAGGTCTGAATAGAAATAATAATCAAAAAACAAACCTATTAGGTTTCTAGCATTTTTTTAATTGTCACTGTTTCTTTTGTAAATTTAGCTAATGAGCAAGTGAGGAGGCCCAAAGCAAAGCCTATGGTGGCTAATGGTTCCTACACTACCTTCTGTAAAAGGAAAAAGTAAGCCAGTGCCCTGTAATTCTGCGTCTCTCATGATGAGCACTAAGGATGAATGCTTCACAATCCTGAATTCTAAAAATTTTGTTTGACTCATAAAATATATACAACATAGTTAAAAGTTAATATTGTAAATATTCACTTTGGAGGGATGGGTGGGATGGTTGAGTTGGGGGAGGGACCGAGAGCGAGAACAGCAAAATAGATAGAGGAAGCCACTTTGGGGTTAGGGAAAACCCTGGTGCTAGAGAAACTCCGAGGAATTCACAAGGCTGACCCCAGCCAAGACTCAAAGCAATAGTAGAGAGGGTATCTGAACTGACCTTCCCCTGTAATCAAATTGATGAGCACCCTAATTGTTATCACAGAACCTTCAACCAGCAAGTGATGGAAGCAGATGCAGAGATCCACAGCTAAGCATTGTGTCGAGCTCCCAGTCCAGTCAAAGAGAGGGAGGGGGATTATAGGAGGAAAGGGGTCAAGATCCTGATGAGAAAACCAACAGAGACAGCTGACTGGGGCTATTGGGAGCTCACTGACTTTGGACTAACAGCTGGGAACCTGCATGGGACCAAACTAGGCCCTCTGGATGTAGATGACAGTTGTGTGGCTTGGGCAGTTGTGTGGCTTGGGCAGTTGTTGGGGCCTCAAGCAGTGGGACCAGGGTTTATTCCTAGTGCATAAAGTGGCTTTTTGGAGCCCATTTTCTATAGAATTGCTCAGCCTTGATATGGGGGTGGGGAGTGGGTTGGGCGGTGACTTGGTCCTGCCTCAACTTGATATCCCAGACTGTACTGACACCCCTGGGAATCCTTACCCTCTCTGAGGAGTGGATTTGGGGGGTGGGGTAGGAGGGGGTGACTGGGAAAAGGGGAGGGAGGGGGAATAGTGATTGGTATGTTTTAAAAAAATTTTAATAAAATAAATACTCACTTTGTAACAATGAGTTTCTTTTAGTTTTTTTCTTTAATCTTAACAATAGTGAATTAGTAAGTGTAATCTGCAAGAGGTGTTGTGTCCCTCTGAGAACACTTGCAGTCCATATGCTAAGTGAATGTAACATTTAAACCAGCCAGAGTCTTATGCATAATCAGATGCTTCCCTTAGTGGAGTTTGGAGCAGCTCTGTCATCCCTGCAGCCTGAGGGGTGAAGGAGGTGAGGCAGAGGTGAGAACAGGAGAATGGAGCAAGAGAAAGGCATCCAAGCACTAATGACTCACCTGGACAAACTTTGTCTGCATTTGGTCAGCCCTGTTACACACTTCTCCACACTCCATAACTAATCCAAATAACTTCAGGAGAAATGATTTAGCTGTCTGTTAAGGCCAGGGTCATATTCACCTCATCCCTGACCACTCTAGGATGGACAAATTGGTTTAGTAACCTCTATGACCCTCAGTTTCCAAGAAATCTTCCAGCCATTGTACGTTATGGAGATCAAGTGAGATTTTAATTAGTAAGGGGCACAAAGCCCTTTAAACTGTTGCTATTGCAGTTTAATAACAGTTGGTTAGTTTCCTAATTCTAAAGGCCTTTCATGAGCCTAGAAAAGGAGGCAGAAGTTCCCACACAGTTTTGAACAAGTGTTTTTAACAATGACCCCAGGTGGGACCATTACAGCTCTACCATAGCTGGATGCAATTAGGGGCTACAGCAAAGGCCTGTGAAACTGCAGTTTCTAAGCCTCCTCCCTCGTGTCCATTCTCTGCCAAAATAGGCGAGCATACATATTCATCCATGGAAGTTACATAAATTATCCCCATTTCCTTAAGCATAGGAACATAGACAATTATATTTTCATTAAATCAGATGGGAGAAATGTAAACGTTTTAAAGGAAAGTTGCACATATGTTCGATTATTTCATTTTTAAAACAGCAGTGAATTAGAATTTGCCAAAATGAAAAACAAAGCTAAGGTGAGTAAAAAGAACAGGTGTTAGGGATTCAATCGATAGACAACATCACAGGTTTTGTTTATTATAGAATTCATGAAAACTTGAATTTCTCTAAACACAGGATAATCTGTGTTTATCCCACACCTTGTTTTCTGCTGTGACACCTTGCTTTGAACCTAACAGAACTACTGAGGACTGAAACACCAGTCAATCTTCCGGAAAGCTTCCAAACCTGGCTCCTATACAACTTTCTGAGAACAGTTCCTGGGGCCTGGGGTTTTCACGTTCAGTAATTTAAAAGGGGATAATCCTGAGGCCTCAAGATCTCCGGTCTGTGGTATCTAACCCTCTGGTAGTGTTCACTTGCCCATTACTGCTTGTCCTTTGTCTGTGGCATTGATAGCAAGTTTTGTTGCGCAGGGGCTTTAATCTGTGAGATCCCTTTACCAGGCTCACGACAGCAAAGCAACAAGTATTTCTTAGTGAAATCAACAATTGCCTTCTTTTTAGCGTCCCTCTTCATAATGGTCAAAAGTCTTCCTCCAGTCCAAACTACATTTTAATGTTTTAATACCACTGGCTTAATATTTGTCTCGATTGTCATCTTACTTAGGTACACAGCTTTATTCAGTTTCCTAAGAATGACCTAAAACTATTTTATGTGATAGCCTCCCACACTGACCTCCTATGAAATTTTCCTGTTTTGTCTTTGTTGGTGATTTCTATACTTTGTTTAAATTGGCTGTATAACATGAAGCATGTGTGAACTGACCAATCAAACCAATTTAAAGTGCTACCTCACATGCTTATTTTTGCAGTAAGTACACTCAACTCCTGCAAATATCAAGTCTATCTGTATACTGTGAACTATAATCAATGTGGCATGCAATCCAGCTCCTCACCATGGTTTTCCAAACCTAATGCTGTATCTTTGGACAACATCTTTCCAACCTGACACTCTAGTCCCTCTGGAAACCACCATTCTGTCTTAGAGTGGGGTATTTTTGGATTCCACATTATCAGCCAGGACATGTGTTTCTCTTTCTCTACTTGACTTACTTCACTTAAAATAATGTGCTCCAGGGTCATTTTGTTGTAAATGGAAGAATTTTCTTTCTGAAAGCTGAATAGTATTCCACTGGATTTATGTAGTGAATTTTCTGTACCAATTCATCAGCCTTTGGACACTTAGACTGCTTATATAGCTTGGCTATTGTGAATAACACTAAATAAGTACACAATGACAATACACCATTCATGTCCTTGGAAGATATACCCAGAGTAGTGGGAGTTCTACGCTTAAATTTCTTCAGGAGCCTCTGCACTGCCTTCCTGAATGGCCATGCTGATGTGCTCTCCCACCAGTGTGTACTAGGGCTCTCCTTACTCCACATCCTCACCTCATCTTTGGGTAGCAGCCATCCTCATGGGAGCAAGGCAACACCTCAGTGTAGCTTCAGTCTGTGTTCCCCTGGTGGTTAACAATGTTGAACACTTTTTCACAGACTTGGCAGCCACATGTAACTTCTTTTGAGCTCTGTCCTTTCAGACCATTGTCTATTGTAATCAGGCTCCAAGTTGTTCTGCTACTGAGTTGCTCATTGTGCATTTGGAGCAATACATAACTTTCACTAACACACCCTCCAGAGCTCAGTATGTCTAATTTCACTTTGTTAACCTTTATTGTTTACATTATTGTATTATTTTATGCATATGAGTGTTTTACTGGTATGTATGGCCGTGAACTACATATATGCCTGGTGCCCTGGAGGCCAGAAGAGAGTGTCAGATCTCCAGGAACTGGAGCTATGGCCAGTTGTGAGCCACCATGTCGTTGCTGAGGATGAAACCCAGGTCCACTTCCCCAGTCCCACTGGGTTAGCTTTCAAAAGGTTTTCTTCACTGATATACCTTCTTTCTGGGGGAGGGGACTGCTTTAATTTTTGTCTATATTTACATTTTTGCAGTATTCCATAGTCAATGGTCCTTACATATTTATTGTAATTACCATTTTTTCAGATACCAAGTTAATGTTTCTTTTTAACATTCTTAAACATTGAATCCTATGTGTTTGCATGTAGTGTGTGTAAAAACTATTTTATTCTTGAAGAAATCAACCTTGATTTTCAGATACAATGATCTTAAAGTCTAAACATTTACTGTAATTATCTTTGGGTAGGCTTCTGAGATTTTTCCTGTCCTGTAGTCTTTTGACAGTGATCATTCTGTGATACATGTTTTTGAGGAAGTTTGCTCTGGTGCTTAACAATGACACCCTCATGACATCTCAGAGAATGCTTCCTTCCTTAACTGCTACTTCACCCGTTTCCTAACTCTTCTATTCAACTAAATGTGCACCTTGAGGGAGTAACTTTGTGAGAGTTTCACTAAGGAATTATGTGATGGAGTTGGCCATTTATTTTGATATAAAAGCGATCACTATAATTATTAGGTCGTATCTTAATATACAATATAAGGGCCTTTTTCTTTTTAAGACGGGGTCTCACTTTATACCTCAGTTATCCTTAACCCATTATCTTCCTGCCTCAACGTCCAAACCTGCTTTCATTACAAGCCTGAGCCCCTACCCCTGGCTATCAGCATTTGACATGTTTTGGGAGAATATTTGATTACAGATTCCCTTACCATTAATATGGACTTCTCTCCCAGCTCTCCGTTCTCTCTGGTAGAGGCACCCATTCTGAAACATATATTTCTAACACTTTGTATCTCCACAATTCCAAAGATATTCTGTCATGAGTACTAACATTTATGAATAACAGAGACTCTTTTCCATTTCAGGATACTACATTCTAGTGGAGAATTGAACTGCTTTGGATAGTATACTACAAATAGTCAACTGCCATTTTTTGTTGTTGTTCCTTTATCTGGTCATGCTAAAGATGCTTATTTTGTCCATAAAGGAAAAAAAAATTTCCTTCCTTGGTTCATAAAACTCTGGGACTTAGCACATGTATACAATGTGCATGGTACTGAAATATAGTGGGAAGTCACATGTGATAGGCAGCTCATTTGGAGAGGACCCTTAGAAGCGTTTTCATTTCCTCTTAGGTGATGTTGGGTTATTCTGTGCTTGCAAACACTATGATCAGTTTCTATGGCACCCTCAAATTGGGTTCCTCTTCTTATACCCACCATAGTAGGGTAGCTATGGTGCATCTGTTTACTATAGGCAGATATACTCATGATTACAAGACTTATTACCCACAGATATCAAACAATGGACTGTGAAACAGAATTTCAAAACTTGGGCTCAGTGATGAGAGACCAAAATAAAGAGAAGATGAAAAGAGGTAAAGAGAGAGGGCATCATAGAATTGTCCCTGAAAGGACATCATCATAGCAGGAATGGGAGGGGGGATGGAGGATGTGGGGAGGCAGGGTATATATAGTGTTTCTGACACTGTTCAACTAACAAGAGTTAAGTAAGATTACTCATTCAAAACATTTTGGTAGTGCTGTGGGGTCTTCTGCATGCTAAGTTAGTGCCCACCACTGAGGTACAAACACAGGCCTAGAGTTTTATATATCGTGAGAACATGTAAGGAAATAAACATATAGCCATTACTCAATAAAGTGCCTCTGTTCCTTTTACTTGAATATTTATACATTGTGCCTTGGAATATTATTCTGGTTGTGACTGAGTTTACCAATTTCAGCAAGAAGACAGGATTTGCTGTTATGAACAGATGGGAGTGGCAAAGGGGAAAAGGTCTTCCTTTGCTTCCCTCATTTCCCCCTACACTCTAGACACAGGACACACATGATCACCAACTTCCTGCAGGGAACAGCTTTCAGCCTCATCGAGAACATGGCTGCAATCATTCTCCAGTTAGATCCAAATGACTGAGTTGCTAGGTGAACTGTGTTGGTGGCAAACTCATTTTCCCTCACCTCCAGCACCCTCTTTCCTAGAGATCAAGCAATTTTCCTGGGTAATGAACTGTGGCTGCTATCAAGTGGCCTGGAAATTAAGAGGGCCAAAGTGTCCTCCTAGTCCGTGTTTCCTTTAGGCAGAGGGGACCTCTGGCTGCTACACCACCGATCTATATGTTCCAAAGCTAGACAGGGAGGATGAGAAAGCAAGAGAAATTCAGGGAATGCTTTTTTAGCTAGTGACCATCACACTCTGCACTCCTTGTCTGTCAGATGATTATCTTCAGTCTGTTTTTCAGCAATGGAAGGGGCAGATGGAACCAGAACATGCTGTGAGATAGCACCTTCTTCAAAAAAGTGGCCTTAGGCTTTGATTTATACTGATAACACACCCAAAGTCTGGAGAAAGTGAGTAGAAGGGAACACAGTCTTGTAATAAACTAAGTAGTTCAAAAAATAATGTGAATAATTCAAAGCTATGTATTTTTAAATTTTAACATGTCTTCCATAGAAAATAGAAAGGAAATGCCTGTAATAAATTCACTTCATTAGAGCAGGAGAATATTTTTTTTCTCATGTAGTCAATGTATATAAGCCTTTATAGTGACAGTATGAGCAATTTCTTCAATTAAGCATTTTGCTATTTATGAAGTTTATGCTAAACACTTGATGTTTTGTATGTTCAAACATTACTTTTTGGCATTTGCTAAAAAATGTTTCTAGTTTTCTAATGAAAATACCTGCCAGAAAATGTCCATATTGTATGCAATTTTAAGAGAAAAAAAATGGGTACTTATTGGTAATTTAAACTACTAAAGGAAAAAGGTATTTAACAAAAACTAACTAAATACAAGGGAAGCGATTAAATTGCACATTTTTTTACACTTAAATAATACAGATTTTATGTTGCAATAAACACCCAGCAATGACTATGAATAGAATGAGGTTCTTGAAGATGAAACAGTTTTCCAAACCCAAACAGTAACTATGTGTCACCCCAAAGGAAGACCTAAAATAAGGCCCTTTATGGGAATTTTTATGATTTGTAAGAATACCATATAAAGTATCTTAGAAAGAAAAATAAGATCAAGTTCAACTACATTTAAGAGTTAATAGGATGCTGTCTTAGTTTGGGTTTCTGTTGCTGTTAATGATAAAAGCATTACCACCAAAAGTAAAGGGAGAAAAGATTTAATCTCTTGTTATATCTTGTCAGTCAGGCCCTGAGGGAAGCCAGGGAAGGACCTCGGGGCAGGAACCTGAGGGCAACACCTCAGAGGATCTCTATTTACAGGCTTGCTCAGCCTGCTTTCCTATACATCCCAGGACTGCTATCTGCCTAGGGGTGGCACCACACACAATGGGCTGGGCCCTCCCACATCAGTCACTAATAAGAAAATGCAGGACAGGTTATTTCCTATAACCAAATCTTATGGAAACATTTCCTAAATCAAGAGTCCCTCTTTCCCAACAACTCTTGACTTATATCAAGGTGACAATAAACTAGTCAGGACAAACAATCTGACCAAATCTCTTCAGATCATTTATGAGATAAATGGTCATATATGGAAATCAAGCTGGAACGCTACTTCCAGCAGACATAATGCTGTGGAAGGTACACTGCAGGCTTACCTAACTGTGAACCCTTCTCCTTCAAGCCACATTGCGAACATGGCAGGCAAGATGTGCCCCCCAAGTGTACTAGTGGCGTGACTGCTATGGGAATAACAATTACTTATTGGATCTGAGGCCCCTGCTACAGAAAAAAATGCGCTGTGCTGCCAGTCTAGTTAAAACTCAATGGCCAGTGTGGCCATAGTCTCTAAGGGATAAGATACTTCTGTTGTTCTACTAAGTGTATATATCAAACTGCTTCAAAGTATTTATGTTTATACACAAAGAGAAATGTTACTCTCAGCCTTGACCAGAGAAGCTTCTCTTTGTAGTGAGTGCAGAGACTCATGGCTGTTCAAGGTGCTGAGATAAAGAGAAAGCTGAGTGCTTAGCTCTAAACAGGTCATTTATATCAGCCTCCTCTGAGGCCTGAGAACATCGAGAGAGGGCAAAAAGGGTGTTAAGAGTCTGATGATAAGGAGCAAGGCTGGGAGATGCTGCTCTCTGCACATGGACACAGCTCCTGCGGTCATGAACTCAAGCAGCTGCAGAGCCTTCACTGTGCACACAGAATATGGTTCCTGCCAAGAGTCATGGATGGAAGAGGGCTCACGTGGCTTTGCCCTTCCTCCTTGGGGAACTACTGGCTACTCACAGGAGCTCTGGAAGGAACTCATTTTTTTTGCAATTGTGTACCCATTGGCCAATCCATCAGACTCCAGAAGATAGCTCCATACCTATGATCTCTAGTGGCTAAATTCAATGGGTTGCAAAACAAAAAAGACAAAGATATGGAAAAGTGTCCTGTAAGGAGGAAGAAAGGAGTTAGTGGGGGTAAGAGAAAGATTGGGGAGGGGGTGGTGAAGGTAATAAAAAGCGTTGTGTATGTGTACAGAGCACACTGTTTATATAGGCTCTTTTCCCATTTAAATGATTCCCATTTGTGCCAGCTAGTTTTTATGTCAATTCGACACAAGGTGGGGTCATCTGGAAGGAAGAAATCTTCATCAAGAAAATGCATCAGGTCAGGTCTGTAAGCATGTCTGTTGGGCATGTTCATGACTGATGATGTGTATAGTGTCTCCCCTGGGCTGGGGGTTGTGGGTGCTATCAGAAAGCAGGCTGAAGGGTCTGTAAAAGCAGGGGCAAGTCTGCAAGCATCAGTCCTCCACAACCTCTGCTTCAGTCCCCACCTCCAGGCCTGTGACCCGCTTGAGATACCCTAACTTTCCTCAGTGATAGACTGACCTGAGAGCTGAGAGCGGAATCAAACCCTCTTTTCTTCAGGTTATGTTGGTTGTGGTGTTTATCACAGCGATGGGAATCAAACAATGACAATATCCTTCATAAAATGACAAGGAACTCAAATGCTTTCAGACATTGTAAATAAGTTCCCAACTTAGAAAAAAAATTAGTCATAGTGAGACACTCTCTCCTATACATCACACAGGAACACAATCCATCTGGAAAGTTAGTCATACCTTTAAAGACCCAACCCCCTGGAGAGATGGCTTACAATTAAAGCTAAAAGTCTGTTTCCCAGCACCTACACTGACTCTTTTTAAGCTGGGCATGGTGACTTATCCCTTTAATCCCAGCACTTTGTTAGCAGAGACAGGCAGATCTCTGTGAGTTCAAGGCTAGCCTGATCTACCTATGTTCTAAAACAGCCAGAGCTGCATTATAAAGAGACACTGACAAAAAGAGGTAGGGGATAGCAACCATGTTCATTCCCACTTATTAATTCATTACAGGTTTGAGGATATTTTTCTATAAAATGATCAAAATCCAAAACAAAACAGAACCTGTGTGGAAACAGTTTTATTTTGTATAAAACAAAACATTACAAGTAATTTAAACTTTCAAAAAATATGTGACTGGCTTAGTATATTACAGTCCATTTATCAATTGTGGAATACTATGATCCAGTAAAAAGGATACAAAGGTCATGCGGACTTAAACAAAAATTCAACTGGTAAGTAAAAGCAGTGCAGTACTAAAGCTCTATGTAACATTTATGCCCATTCCAATTAATATTATAACTGTGTAAACTGTTTATGTAGAAAATATTTACTACAATACTCAATCACATTTGGGGCTGAGGAAGCTTGCTTTTCCTCTAGGCACTGTGGAGTGATGATGTGGTTGTACATTTCAGGCCATCTGTCTCCATGCACAGCCAGAAAACAATGAACCAGAGGAAGAGAGAGCTGCAGAGGCAAAGAAGGGTTCCTGCACTTCCATCCCTACACTTGGAGCTTCAAAACCAAACCAAACAATAACAACAACAAAATCCTCTTATCTTTATAAATTACTATCATTTTGTGTCAGCTCATTCAAAAGCAATGTCTGTGAAATCCAAAAGAAACCAAAGTCAGAGTTTCTCTTATAATCTTTATCTTTATAGATGGACAGTAAGTACCACATGCCACCTCACCCAGCACACTGCAGGTTCTGACATTTGTCTTACAGTGAGTCTGCTGCCTGGAGACTCAGCTGCTTAAACAGCATGAAGTCACCTGCACCTCCAGACAACATTCCAGCTACAGCTCACTAGGGCAGCTTCACTGTTCCCTTTGGTTCTCGATGCAATTATTCCACCTGAGACTGAGATGTTATTTTTTTCAGGGGTAAGAATTTGCTTTGCCTTGGGGAAGAAAGCACTTGGTAAGAATTATAGCAGATTATGCTGTTAGTATTTTATTAACACTGAAGAGATTTAATCTTTGTGAGCTGGATGTTTTGTTGTTGCCTTTCATTTACAGTTTACCAAGTGCTAGACAGCAGTGCAGACTTCCATACACTTCACAAAAGCTTACTGAGCAATGAGTCTCCACTGAGAACTTCCACTCTCCCATAGCCCAGGTGCTAGGCAATAGGCAAAGATTGAAAAGCTCAGAGCAAGAGGAGATAGGTGCAAAAGACAAAAACCTAAGGCATGTAGTAAAAGGACTGGAGACACAGCTTGAAGGGAGAGTCCTTGCCTTCACTGTATGGGGCCCCAGGTCCATCCTAAGGCAGCACAGAGGGTGAAGAAGAATGTTTGTGTGCACTGTGCATGTTCAGGGTTTGTGGCCGGAGCAACTGCACTCTCTTGCAGAGGTCACTGTTGTGGACTATTAGCTAAAGATGTATTACATTCATTTATGCTGTGGAATATTTGTTTTTGATGCAAAGATGTGTTGCATTCTTTTATGTGACATTTGTTTAACTCTGTGAAGCTTTGTTACTTTGCCTGTCTAAACACCTGATGGTCTAAGAAGGAGCTGAATGGTCAATAGCAAGGCCTATAGGTGGGGCTGGCAGGCAGAGAGAATGAGTAGAAGGAGAAGATTGAGAAACGGGAAAAGGAGAAAGGACATCAGGGGTCGGCCACCCAGCTACTCACAAGCCACAGAGTAAGAACTAAAGAAAGGTATAGAGAATGGAGAAAGACAAAAGCCAGAGGCCAAAGATGAACAGGATAACTTAAGGAAAGCTGGGTAGAAACAAGCCAAGCCACGGCCGGGCATTCCTAAGCCGGGATGAGCCTCCATGCATGTGTTTGGGAGCTGTGAGTGGTTCTCCAAAGAGCAAAAAGCCAGAGTAACAAAACAATAACAACAACACTACAGGTCACCCCTTTTGCTCCCAGCACCTACTCTGAGCAGCTCACAACGACCTGTGACTTGGGGGTCCAGGGGCTCCAACACCTTCTCTTCTCCACAGGCACCTGCATTAATGTAAACATATATGCCCACACCCACACAATTTGAAATAAAACAAAAATCTGTAGTGAGATAAGGCATTTAGGGGCATGGAAAACAATGCTTAGCTCTTCAAGGGAGACAGACTGCTTGCTGGTCCCAGGATATCTAATACACTTTTAACCCAGCAAAACCAAATATCTGCCTTCTTGAAAGCCGGGACAGGAGCCTGGAAGACAGCAGATCTCACAGGGCTAGAAGTGGCACTTCTGTGTTAGGACTAAAATACAGCCAGAAAACAGCAAGAATTAATGAGTACATTCAGGGATCCTTTTTAATACTTGTTCACAGATCTCATATATATATGGTCTGTCATAGTGTTGAGGCATTATTAAAGAGTGTCAATACCACAAGAATATTAAGTCTGGAGCAATTTTAGTAATACAACAAAGGAAAAAATTATAATGCTTAACTTTTAACACAGCTACACACTTATTCATTCCATCTGGGAATACTGACCCCACCTGAGATTCTTTGAGAATCTCATGGTGTATGTGCACCCACATGGCTATTTCTTGAATTCCTTCTAAAATGCTTATTTTAAAGAAAAATGCTAGTGTTCTCTTAGTGTTCATCTGCCTTATTCTTATTTTCCCTTCTCAGAATACCAATTAACATCTTGTATAATGCCGTCCTCTTAAGATCAATGTCCTACAGTTACATTCAATATAACTTCCCAAATTCCAGAAGCATCATTTAAACAATCTGTCATCTATTTGCCACCTACACAGCCTCATCTGGAACCGGGACACCTTTAGTTAAACCCTCACTTCTATGGGCTTACCTCTAGAAGGGCAATGTTTTCATCTTGGCATTTTTCATATCTTGTGATTTTCACCTTTAATTCTCTCTGCTTCACTTGGCTCTAACAAACTCCATCGTTTCCAATCTTCTATCTTAGTATCTCCTGTACATAACCATGCCTCCCTGCCATTTGTATGATCATGTTTGACAAATCTGCTTCTCCTACAATCTGTACGTTTCTTGAAGTCAGGGACTGTGCTAGATATTTATAGACCCATGCTGTGTCTAGCACATAAAATGCTCTCAGGAACAGAAGTTGGAAAATAATTAATACTTAATTATTAAAGATTTCTATGTGACATAAAGAATAATGACTAATTAGCATAATCTGGAAATCTGCACAGAAATTAAAGATGAGCAAGTTAATAAACATTTGTTTCTCAATCACAAAACTTTAAACATAGATTCCAATGCCTCTCAAAGTTAACCTATGAATATCTTGCCAAAACCTCAATAGAGAGTAATTTAACCTTGTGATGCCCATTTTGGACTTTTGTCTTCCAGGATGATAAGCTATTGAATGTGGTTTTAATTCATTGGTGGACCAGGTTTTCATGGCAGCCAAGATAACACAATATACCCACACTAAACAGGAGTGATGCTGGCCGAGTATCAGTGCAGATTCTGACAACAGCAGCATATCCATAGTGTCCTCCACTCCCTCCTCCCCCCTGCCCTCTCTCGAGAAAATCTGGAGCTGATTACAGAATTTCAGTGGCAAGAACCCTGCTCCTTTAGTTCTGTTCTGCCTTCTCATGGAGCCTGGGCATAGCAGGTCTGATTTCAAACAACAGGGAGAAGTGTAAGACTGTTTGAAGACAGTCCACAGTGCTGCACACACCACTTCTATCACACTGATCAGAACTAGCAGCACGGTGGCACCTAGGCCCATGCAAGGAGGGAAGAACCGGAGTCGTTATTGCAGATGGCTAAGTGGTAAAAACGAATAGTTCTGTCATTGTCAAACACCCGGGAACTTTATCGGGAGTACATGTGAACTCTGATTTAAATTACTGTTTGAAAGTTGTCTTACCTAGATTTTAGTTAGATAAGGATAGAGCCCTCATTCTACGGTTATTGAATAATTAGTGTCTGCCAGATTTTATAGGAAGAACATACATTAGGATCATCAGCTAGATACTTACCTTGTGTTTAAATTTTAATTTAGAACCAATGGGACTGGTCGTCTTGGTTGACAAGGTTGGAGACAATTTCTAATACGAACTTTCACATTACTCATGTTCCTGGCAGGAGGCAGATGGCTCCTTCAAAAGGTCACTGAAGAGAGTTTAATGGGGAGAGTTCTTACAAAGGTGGAGACAGATTCCAAGGGAAGGAATGACTGAGAATCTAATCATGATATCTCTAGGTCTGAAGGTACAAGGGAGAGAAGCAACTTCTAGAACTTGGCTACAAAAGACACAGGTATCTGGGCAGGAGCCATGGGCCCTACTGGAAGATGAAGCCACAGGGAAGGAGTGACTCTTCCCATCTCTCCCCTTCAATCTTTTGCCAATGCTTCCCAGACTGGCTGAAACCAAACAGACTCCAAGCGCCAAGAAGCCCGAGAGATGTGGTCCACAGGAACCAGCTTCTCAGAGCACAGTCAGGCAGAGGCTAGGTTTAACCAGTCAGAAGAGTAATCATCATGCAAACAAGTAGGATGCCTTAGAGTCGGAACAATTTTTAAAAACCTTGACCTAAAAGATAAAGGGGAAGGATCCAAACAGAACTATGTCAGACCTGGGACAAAGAAAGACAGAGGAAGAGAATGATTAAAAAGTAAAACAGTGGGGTGGGGCACAGAGTGTGGCCTAGTTATGGAAGATAAAGAAAAGCAGAAAGAGACCAGAATCAAAGAGGTGAACAGATGAGCAAGGTCAGAGGCAGGCTTAGAATTGTGGATGTAACTGAACATTGTAATTTTCTATCACAAACTATATTTCATGTCACCTTAACACCGTGGTGAAAGATTTAAAACAGGCTTAAAAAAAAACAAAACAAAACAACAACAAAAACTTTTAACTACATCATGCTCCAAGGAGTAAATGCTGGTGGTGCCTGTAACTGAGACTATGGGTTATAGAGAGCTGGGTGTAAGCCAAACAGCAGATGCACTCTGTAACAGAATCGGTCAGCTGCTCAGAGAAGTCAAGACGTCAAACAAAGAAATAGATGGAAACAAAGGGGCGAAGACAGCAATGCAAACGGAATGCCAGACCCTTTGATACCATGCTAAGTACACTCCACTCAAAACCATTTGTTCATACTGGGCTCTCTGGTGTCAATCACTTGAGCATGTCACACGTGTTCACACATGGTATCAATCGGGGATGGAAGCTACTATTGTATACTTTGGAGATGAATGCTGACATTCTGCAAATATCTCCCCAAATAAATTTATGCTTCTGTATCTGATGTTCTGAAAATCCCACTTATATTAACATCCCTATTAACAGTTCATTGACTTCTACTAAAAGCAGGAACTTCATCAGAGAGAGATTTTGTGGGTGCAGTACATAGTAGAAGTTACCTGTGGGCATGAGGAAAACATGTGTCCCTTCATCACTTCCAAGGAGGCTTAAGATTAGAGAAGCTGGCATGGGTTCTGAGGACTGTTGATTAAGCATTGCCCTGGGGTGTGGCTGCAGAATCTAGTTAAACTTCAGGAGGTGACCAGCAGCTTCCTTTGAATCCATTGTGAACAGCAAATCCAGTCCCAGTTGAGCCATTATGGAGAAGCATTTTTACATGTGTCCTGGTCAGTTTTTGTTTGTTTGTTTGTTAACTTGACATAAGCTAGAGTTGAGAAAAGGGAAGCTCAACTGAGAAAATGCCACCACCTTCCAAAGTGGTTTGTAGTACATTTTCTTGATTGATGACTAATATGAGAGGGCCCAGCCAACTGTGGGCAATGTCATCCCTGGGTTCTATAAGAAAGCAGGTTGAGCATTCCATGATGAGCAAGCCAGTAAGAAGCACTCCTCCATAACCTCTGCAACAGGACCTTGCTCTGGCTTCCTTCTGTAGAATGTGATCTGAAAGTTCTAAGCTTGAATAAACTCTTTCTCCCATGGTGGTTTGAATAAGAAAGTCTCCCACAGGCTCATATATTTGAATGCTTAATCATTAGGGAGTGAAACTATTTGAGAAGGATTAGGAGGTGTGGCCTTGTTTGATGAGGTATGTCACTGAAAGTGTGCCTTGAGGTTTAAAAGGCCAAGGCAGGCCCAGTGTCTCACCCTCTTTGACTGCTGCCTGTGCATCAGCATGTACAGCTCTCAGCTACTGCTCTAGCACTGTTTGCCTGCTTCTCATCATGATCATGAATTAATCCTCTTAAACTTTAAGCAAGCTCTCAGTTAAATACTTTCTTTTATAAAAACTGCCTTGGTCATGGTGTCTCTTCACAACAATGGAACAGTAAGACAATATCCAAGTTGCCTTGTTTTACCATAGCAGTAAAAACCCTAGCTAACACAACATGAGTATACTCTCACCACTTCAAGATCCAATGTCAAACGGCTATTTGAATAGAGAGGTGACAACTGACAGAGGCCTTCCATGAGACTACCTGACATTTGAGTTTGATAATGTCTAGACAATTGGAGTAATAATCCTAAAATGTACTTGGAAAGTGAGGTACCCATGATATAGAACATCCAATTCAAACTTCAAAATAATAATTTATCAGTTTATTCTAACTTATATACGAATTTAGTAAATGCAAAGACTATGGAACAATTATAGGAAAAAATAGAATTGAAAATATTCCATCCATTTACATTTTCCAGTGAATTTTGGAAATAGAGTAATCCATTTTACAGTATTTCTTGCTCAACACACACAATCCTAGTGTTCAAAGCAGTGTTAATATTCCACTAAAACATGGGAAAGCACTTACTGAAGGCATGTCCTGTGATGTGTAAGCCACTGCAAAGAAGACATGAAGCATGTGTAACTCACACCAGTCTCTGTCTCCTGTAACTATCTAATCTCTTAACTTGAGATAAGGCTTCCTATAGCCCGGGTTGGCGTGGAACTACGTGTATAGCCTAAATTAACCTTGAACTTCTGATTCTCCTTATTCCACCTCCCAAGTGCTGGATTTACTCTAAATCTAATATGTATTTCCTTCATAAGTTAGTTCCAAAGATTTTTTTTCCCAGTTCTTTGTTTAAATTTTAAATATCAGACAAGAATCAAGTTAAAGTAGTACTTTATATTAGAGACTTGGGTCTGCTCTTTCTAGTATAGACTTTAAATATATTCATAACATTATGAAACTATGAATAGAAGTATTTCATTTGTAAGTTATCAGAGGCTTCTGTAAAAGTTAAACTTTGTATTAAATTTGGCGTAGCAGTACTTCCTGAGAACATTTTAAAAATAGAACTAAGCAGAAGTAATTTTTTAGGGAAAAGGAAAATGATAATGGAGAAATTGGGATGGAGATTAGCACGACCATGAATGGTAACTATTGTTTCACACTCAACTGTTCCCAAGAACTGATAAGGTGGGACACAGTCTTCATTGATGACCACAGGTTCAGAAAGTTAGACAAAACTTACTCCAGAAACGTTTATTAAATATATACTAGGTGGTTAGGTACTCTGCTAGGTGTGAAGGATACAGAAATAGCAAGCCCAAGGAAAGATTTACTCTCCCCATAGTTAACGGGAGCCCCACACACTAAATCAGCAACCACAGAAGGAACAGAGATTCCTGTTTGGTTTGTGTGCCTCTGATTGTTCCAGTTAGGACTAACACAGAAGGGGTACAAAGCAGAAAAAGAACTGGCTGTGACATCTCCCAAGCTTAAGAGTGAAAAGGTTTTTATTTTTCTTTTTGGCTGTAAACTAGAGTGACTGTAAAACAGTGGGAATTAGACAATTTCTGGTAGAAGACAAAAGTTTATAATCTGATTCAGAAAGCAACTGAGGTCTGGCTGGCTAGGGCTCACTTTGGTGATCCCAACTACTCAGGATGTTAAGGCAGTGAGTGGCTCCAGGCGTATCAGAAGTGATCCCCTGCAAAGGTTTCAGTCAAGATGGTACTGAGACAAAGAAGCACTGCCTGCATGTTCAAGGGCCAAGAAAAGGTCTAGTTTTGTAATGAGTACAGATCAGATGTGGAAAGAACATGTGTAGTCCCATTATTAAGGCACAGCACATGTGGGAAGGTGTTCTTCTATAGCTAGCACTTTTAGATTACTGGACTTACTTTAGTTTAATGACTCTTAACATGTGGGGCTTGGCGGGTTTTTTTTGGGGGGGGGGTCTCGTTATGCAGCCAGAGTTGGCCTGAGACATGTGACCTTTCTGCTTCCACCTCCCACAAGCAAAGACTGCTGGTGTATGTCACCATGACTAGACACACACTAAAATATCCTGCCTAAGGCATAGCAAAATCTGTAGGCCGAAACTTAGTAAGCAGCTTTGGTGTATCCACACTGCTGGTTTGGTTTAGTGTATTACTTCTTATACTCCAAGGCATATTTCAGTTATTTTTATCCATAACTTTCATGTTTATACATTAACATTTAATAACTACATATCTGCAATAATGGCTTAAATCATTTATGTCATTGCCCCACACAGTTCCTCCTTTGAAAGAGGTGGGAAGCAGGGAGAGATTCATTTAAATCCTAATTACTTAAGGTAGTTATCAAAGACACCAAAGTATTTGGGATCTTGTACAAAGTCAAACACTTAAGATAAAAATCAGCCCCGGGGAATGCTGATCAGCTTTGCTTTTAGCCTCGAGGTCATTATACTGCTCAGATATATGTGTGAATCTGTATTCTGAGGCAGGGTTCCACTGTACCGCAGGCTGGCCTTGAACTATTTGCCACCCTCCTGCCTCTCGCTCTTTTGGATTACAGGTTTCCGAGCGTGCTCCCCCAGAGTTGTTTATGCCTCAAGGGCAAGTCACAACGCCCATGAGCCTGGCCACCCTGGGACCCTGCAGGGCGGGGTAGGCAAGGTGACAGCAGGTGAGCTAGGCGCCTATGAGGAAGTGAGCCTGGCACCGTGCGCGGATTACTCATGCTGCTTTCCTGAGAGCGGAATTTCTCGCCTCCTTCTCAGTCCAGCCGAAGTTCTACCCAACTGCTGTCACTTCCCGTCCGGGTAGGCTGGGGAAACCCGCAAGTCTGTGGGAGGGGAGGGAGTTAGAACGAGCCAGGTAGCTCGCCGCGCGTCCATGCTGTCCACGTCCCCGGCGCGCACGCGCGGGCCGCCGCACCGACAGCAGGAGCGCGCGGGATCCGAGGAGTGCGCACCCGTCCGCCCGGTGTCTGCGCGGGTGTGGCCCGTGCCGCCAGCTCCACCTGGTCCAGGAGGCCACCCTGTCGCCTCCCGTCCCTGTCCCCAGGGTCCCAGCACTCCCCTCCGTCACCTCACCACACCTGAGCAAAACTTTTCCCTCGCCTCCCCAATTCAAACTCCGCAGCGTCCGAAGCTGCCGCAAACCGCCCCGGCCCTAGCAACAAGGTTCCGGCCGTAGAGCGAGCGCCGCTAGGTGTTAGGAAGGTGATGTCGTAAAGCCGCGAGTGTCGTAAACCAGGTGCGGTGGGGAGGGGGAGGGGTGGAGGCGGCGGGTGGGGGGGGGAGAAGGGGAGGGAGGGAGGGAGGGAGGAGGGGGAGGAGGTGACTCGAGCATTTAGACACAAGCGAGAGGATCATGGCGGATGGCCCCAGGTGTAAGCGCAGAAAGCAGGCGAACCCGCGGCGCAATAACGGTGAGTGGCCGAGGGGCCCGGCGCGGCGGCGGGCAGCGGGCGGCCGGGCGAGGGGCACGGGGCCGAGTGGGCCGGGGGCGGCGGCGGGGCCGGGCCGAGTGGAGTGGGAAAGTAAAGTAGTGCGCCCCGCTGCCGCCGCCGCGGCCGCCGTCCTGGACCGTTATGTCTTACCTGCCTCTGCGCCTAGCGGTTCGCGCGGCCGCCGGGGACCGTTAGCCGCGCCGCATCCCGTCGCCGCGCCCGGCCACTTTTCCGCCCGCGGGTGGAGCGGCTGTTGCTTCTTTCCGCACTTTCTCCACTCTTGCTGCCCCTCGGCGCCTCCCCGCGCGCGATCCTCCCTCCGCGCAGGCCGCGGCGGCGGGGAACAAACTTGCGGCGGGCGGGCGCGGGCTGCGGGGCGGGCGCGGGCGGGAGAGGACGGGCGGCCGCGGGCCGGTTGCGTGTCGGCTGCGTGTCGGCCGTGCGCGCGTGTGCGCGGGAGCGGGCGCTGCGCGCCGGGTCGGGCGCCCGCGGTAAAGTTGCGCCCCGCGCGCTCGCGGACGGGCGGGGATGGGGACGCGCGGGGCCGCCGCTAGCTGGGCGCTCTGGGGCTGGAACCCCGCGCGTGCGGTGCCTGTCGGGGGGGCGAGCAGGGTCGGGCGGCTCCTAGCTGCTGCCGTGGGGCGAGCGTGTGCGTGGACTCGCCGCCTGCTGCTTGTGGCCGGGAAGCAGCACAGACAGGTCGGGACGCCCGGGCAGCCCAAGTCCCGGCGGGCACGGGGCTGTGTGCATGCGCCTTGCTTTGGTTCTTTCGGTTTGGGGAAGTTGTTACCTGGGCCGGACGCGCGAGCCGAGGGCAGATAATGGAGTTGGGGTGGCGCTCAGGATCGCGAGTGGGGCGGGTGGGGGAGGGGGCGGGCGGCCCGACGGGCGCTCGGGGCTGCGGCTCGCGGTGCAGCTGCGCGGGGTATTGATTTGCGAGGATGTGCCAGGGAAATACACTCATTGGCCTGCCTGCAGAGTTTTTTTGTTGTTGTTGGCCTTTTTTGTTTGTTTGTTTGTTTGTTTTTTTAAGAAAGAAAGAAAGCCACAGGCACCAGGAGAGAGCGCGACACCCCGACCTGTGTCGGTGGGTGCATTGTGGGCTCTCCTAGCGTGGGGAGACGCAGGAGTTGCTGGATAGAGCCTCTCTTAGGCTACTGTGTCCTCCAGGCTCGCGGCGCGGACAGCCGTCTGCTCCTGGTCATTGTCTGGACAGTCCCTGCGGCGGCGGCTGGGGGATGCCCCCGCCCGGGTACCTGTGTGTGGTGATGGGCGGCCACAGCCCAGTGCTGCCGCGGCCGCTGCTATATAAGGAATTCCTCGTGCCTTTCACACCCAGTGGCTCCGTGGGGCTCCCGCGGGGCGTTAAACGATGAGGTTTTAAGAATAGGGGGTAATAAATGCGCCCCTGATGGCATCGATGTGGCGTCCGGAGAACTAGGAAATCCTGTTTAAGTGGCAACCCCTGCGCGCCCCCCGCGCCCCACCCCCGCCCGGTCTATGTTGCTCCCTCCCCTCCGGGATGCCAAACGCCAGGTTTTGTAACCTTTCCTGGCAATTTTAGATTTTGTGTGGGATTTCCTGTCTAGAAGCAGATACGAAGATTTTATGCTGTTCCAAAAAGGTTTCCTCTCGGTTGTAAACAATTTTGAATATATCGGAGCCTGCATTAAAATCCCCGCTGCCATGAATGCTTTTCAGTTCCGATTAACGTTGCGTTTCAGAAAAGCCTATTCCTTCTGAGGGAAAGGTGTGTTGGGTAGCGAACGTCATTGTGGAGAGGTGCCTGGTTGTGGCAAGGACCTGAGCACAGGCTACTGCAATTGTAATTTCCTGCTTCTAGCGTCAAATAGTGTCTGTTCTACATTGAGCTGTTGCCGCTATTGCTGATGTGGCTTTATGAAAGGTAAGTTGGTTAGGAAGGGCTGTTCTCTGCCCTTACCTTATTTAAAATGTTGATCACCAGAGAAGGGGCTTTTCTTGTTGCTGACGACATGTGTGTGACATGTGGATCTGAACCACCCAGCGTCTGTGCAGCTGCTGTAAACATGTTTACCTGAACAGGAAAGAATGGATTTTTCTTCTAGAGATCCTGTGATATTAATATCACACACTTAAGGCATATCAACAGATGACTGAAGGGTGGAAAGCTATCCCAAAAGGAGCTTGAAATCAACAGGAAAGAGGTTCTTGATCGCTGCAGCAAATGGCAACTTGTGCAGGTAGAAAAAAAGATGGTGTTTAGTTTTCTCCTGCATGTATGTCAGCCCCTCCTGTTTGCTGCCTTCCTTCTCAGGGGAGGGATTTATTTACCACGCTTGCTGTCAGTGTTTTTCCTTTGTGTTTAATATTAGAAAAACAGATTTGGGGCTCTTGAGCCGGGAATGTCTTGACTGCAGTATTCATTACTCCGAGAAAACAAAAGGTGTGTGAGATAGCGCTGTGCTACCACAGGTATCTTCCATTTTCACCACTTTGGCTTTCTCTTTGTATTTCTTTTTGTTCTCTAATGCTCTCATCCATTGCTGACCGTTGCAGCCATGCTGTTTGATTTAGCCTGCTATTTTTTTTTGGAAATTAAAAATGAAGTTTTATGCATTCTGTTGTGAAAACTGGGGGGTTGGTGCTGGCTCATATTTCTTAGCAATGCAGTCATACTTAAGTTGCAGGTGTTTGGGGAGAGAATTATCTGGAAAGATGTTAACTCTTAAATTTCATTTAAATGATAAATAATGGTGTATACAGTGGGGGATAGTAATAGAGATATTTGATGTTGTTTATATATGAATTATATTTGTATTTATTTTTGAAATAAGGTATTTAGATTTTTCAGCAAAGCCATCAGTAACACATTTTTGTTTCCTTCTTAGAATATGTCTGCAGGCTAGGATACTGATGACGGCATCACAAACTGTAACTTAACAAGGGTGTAGCAATAGGGCAGGTTTGCCTGAATCATTGAACCTTGTGTGGGGACATTATGGTAATGATGCTAGCCCTCTAAAGGAATGGCATTAGAATTGCCGAAATTGATTTTTACTGTTTATAATTTAATGCTTTGTTGTATTTAAACATTCTTCTCTTTTCCAGAGTTCTATTCTGTTATGCTTTCCTTCCTCCTTTTTATTCCTGACAAATGAGCTCCAGCTCCCAGTGACTGCATGCTGACTAAGTCACCTTAGATGGAATAGCAGGCACATACCTTTCTATCATTAGCACCATTTCTTCTTGCTGTCTTTGGAAACCACCAGTAGAGGATGCTAACAAAACCTATTGGTGCAGCATCCTAAGCTTGTCAGTCTTCTGTGTCCTTCTGAGCCTTTAAAAGGAACCCGAGCGTCTTTCAGTTTACCGACACTAAAACAATGTGTTCACATGGATATACTTACAATTCTTAAGCTGCAAAATCTTGAAATTGATGCTTTTTGGTATCACATTAAAGCAGATATATCATAAAAAGTTTGGATTTAGACTTGGGCAAGAAAATGTAGTGACTCCGTGTTTTATATTTGCATATACACCACCACACTTTTAATCCCTTTGTTGTTGGTGTTCATAGTAGGAGTCTTAAAGAACACGTTTTCAAATGTTAAAGATGTCCATGGTATGGTAAAAGTTTCAGTTCAGTGAGTGATAGTACTGGCTAGTAATTTTTTAGCTTGCATAAACTTAAGACTATAGATGGGTTAGGAGACTAAAGTAGTTATTTGTTGTTTGGATGTAGGATTTGATTTTACCCTTCATACTATAAATCCCTTATTAATGTGGCCCCTTCTCATCCCATGCATATCTCTTTAAGCAAACTATGTACACTGGAACAATGGCTTTGGCTATAAATAATTGCAGGAAATTTAAAGTATTTAGTTATGTTATTGATCCGTGTCCACACACTTATGTTAGTATAACTATAATCCATAAGCTTTGCATTTGGGTCAAAAGTTAGAAGCATTATTTCCCTGTTTACTTTAATGGTAGGTCTAGAAATGCACTTGTGTGATAGTTACACTGTTTACTTGAATTAAATAGGATTTACCTGACTTGTCAGGTAAGTCTGTGGGAATGTCTTATGGATTGTGTCTGTAAACACCGATTTTCATTTCTGACAGGTATCTCTTTAATTTGGTACTGTCCTACTTCTTGAGATCTCAATGAATGAGTGTAATTCATTTCTTTTTTTCATTAATTAAGGAACTTACCAGAGTTTACAATATATGAAATTCTAGCATGAAGCCAAACATCAGAAGTATCTTATAAATTGAAAGCATAAGTCACTTAGATGTCCCTGATATAAAAGCATGAGGAATAATTTTGTTTTGCATTTTGTCTAGCCTTCATTATTTTTGAAATTGTGTCTCTATGTTTGTGATTTTAATGGGTTTTGAAATATGAAGAAGCTGTATTGGGAATATTTCTAAGATATTTCTCACAGTGATTTTTGCCCCTTTTTCTTTCTCCTTTATAAATTACTTTTAAGAATTCAGTTAAGAGTTAGATGTAAACACAGATGCAATATCATGTGAGATTATACTGCTGCTCTTAAGTACTTCTGTGGATTTGCAGTGAGAGGAGGGGAGAAAGATGTGCATTAATGTAAAGAAGTTCAGTTAGAGGCTAGAGGGTGTCATGAGCACAGAAATGACAACATGGAAATGCCTTCAGATGCTTTTCAGCATGATAGTTTAGTTAATCTGTTGTTCACTTCTCGTAGAGATGCAAGCTAAAATAAAAATGCTTGTGGAAAGAAAATTTAGAAAGTTTAAATTAGAAAGGCACCCCTATTGGGGTGTATGATAAAATACTTTCAAAATTATCCTTTGAAAAAGTAGATATTGTACATACTAATATGTAATCGTGTTATAAATTATGTGTATTATACATAAAAGTCTCTTTGCACTGTAGTTAGGACTTCAGAAGAGTGGCCCAGTTAACGAATAACAAACACATCTGTTGCTACAGCAGTTTATATGATGAGGAATGTGAAATTCTATAGCAGGTAAACCTGATCTTTTTGTAGACACTACCAGGGGGAATGATCTTTCCTTTGTATGAGACAGGGTTTTGAGCATTGTATTTCTAAAGGAAGCAACCCCCCCCCCTTTAAAAAAAAAGGATTATTTTATATATGTGTGTGTCTGTGTATAGGTACGCACATGTGGAGACAGGTATCTGAGGAGGCCAAAGGGATCTGGTCCCTTGGAGTTGAAGTTATAGGCAGTTGTGATCCCCCTAATGTGGGTGCAGGACTGAACATGGGTCCTCTGAAAGAGCAGTGAGCTGAGCACTCTTAATGACTGAGCCATCTCTACAGCCCCCAAAGACAGCAGTCCTAGGGCATCAGTTTTACCCAATAAAGATTAAATGTGTATTGAGAGCATGTCTGTCTGAGTTGAGACTTAATAGAGGTGAATTATACTATTTTTAAACTTGAAAGTTGGTTACTGATAACTTACTTTCTTATTTATTTATCTATCTATCTATCTATCTATCTATCTATTTATTTATTTATTTATTTTAGTGTTGGAGATTGAACCTGGACCTCAGCACTCTGCCACTGAATTACACCTCTACTCTTTAAAGTTTTTAAATTAAAGACAATGGCTCTAGACATTAAGTTGTCCTTGATGGACATGAACTTCTGGTCCCCCTGCTTCAGATTTCTACGGAGCTAGAATTATAGTTGCAGATAGATCAACAAGTATTCTTAACCTCCAAGTCCTCTCCAGTCCTCTCTACCTTATTTTTGAGAGAAATCTCTCACTGGGTCTGGGACTGACCTGTTGATTAGTCTGGCTGGCCTGGAAGCCCTAAAGACAGACCCTCCTGATTCCACCTCTCTAGTCCTGGGATTACAAGCATTCCTGACTTTGATGTGGGTGTTGGGAATCCAAACTCAGGTTGTCATAGTCAAGCACACTGAATTAACAACTGTCTTCCCAAACCACCTTTTAGTCATTTCAAGTAGTCTAGTTCTTTTGATCTGACCATTACTGCTGGTGGTCATTAGTATAAGTGAGACTTCTCTGTTTATGAATCCTTGAATTATTTAAATGAAGTATGTGGAGGGGGTTGTTATTGTTAAATAGCTAGTATTTGGAATGTAATTAGCTTTCTGGTTTTAAACTTAATCATTCTAATGAAATTTTACACTTTTATTTGAACTTATTGGATTGAACAACCACTCAACTACTGAACTACACCACATTCCAAAATTCTGATTTTTAACATGAAAGATTGTCTTACTTGGAATCTTCTTTTCAGAAAACTGATGCAGTTGAAATGATATTGTACATGCTTAGATGGAAATGGCAGAGAGGCCTGAACATGTACTCTGCCGTGTAGTCTCTGACAGATACAGTAACATGTGGATAGCATGAGTAAAATCCTTCATGGAGTGTCAGAACCCGGACTTAAGTTAACCTTACTCTGTGGGGAATTCTAGAATGGCCTATGGAAACTGCCATGTTTTCTCATTTTTTTCCCCAGCACTGAGTAAGTCCATTCTTAGAAATGTGGGGGTTTTGAGGGGGATCATCACAGTAAGCACTGTGTCATATCACTGAATGGTAGAGACTTGTGGGCCACCACTGGAGATGAATGTGTCCTTGAACACATCCATATGTGCTACAGGAATATATTATATTAACTCTTCCTTACCGTTGGTGTATGCTCCACAATGGCTTTCCAGTGCCCACTACTTGGCTAGTACTGAACAGTTACTAGACTCACTTTTCTAAACTGGATCTTTCCATATAACCTTGGGTTTTATTTTTGCTAATGTGAGTGAACAAAGAAGTGGAAAAAATGATAATCATTCCATATGTATTACATTTAAGACAATAAAGTAGTATATGTTTAAAGATGGAAGGAATTGGGAGAATCTTCAAAGGCATTTTTTAAAAGAAAACAATACTGTTGTGGTTTATACCCATAGTCCTATAATTCATGAGGCTGAGACAGGAGGATAGACACTGTCAGCTTAGGATACAAGATGAGATCCCTGAGGGAGTGAGGGAGAGGAAGGAGAAGGGATGGAGGGGTGGAGAGAGAGGGTGGAGCCGGGGTGGGGGCACAAACGTGAGTACAGAGGGACATGACTTGGCAGCGTTGTATCTCTAGTTAGCTGGGACTAAGTCCTAGTCCATGTTTCTGTTAGGAGAGTGTTAATATTCATCTGTGAGTTTGTAACAAGCAAGTAGATGCCAGTATTTCTCTGTATTTATAGAATGCTTAGTCACCTTGGCAGTAAGGGATTTCTACTGCATATGCATACACCTAAGGACCTTAGCTGTTGATTAGCTGTTTCCCTCAGCCTAGCTTTATTTAGAGGAATTCTTTCACTTAGATGACTTGTTCTCCAGTCACAGTGTCTCCCCTGCCCTTTACTGTGCCAGTCTTTGGTGCTCTATGGCTACTTGTGACTAGAGTTATTCCATTTGTGTAACACAGCTCTAACTAGTTAGGAATTCCTCCAGTGTTGGATCCCCAGTTTGCCTTTGACTGTTGGGTCTAGGTGATCCCATCATGCATGTCTTCCTGTGTGTCTGGAAGGCCTGAGGAAAAATTTCTCTGGAGTTAATGACTAAATCCTGCCACATTGTTTTGAGAATGTCAAAACCAATCTTCACTCACCAGCAATGTATAACTATGTCTTATTTCAGAGTTTTTCCCAGAGCATAGTATTGTACAATAGTCTGCATTTTGCACTTTTTAATTAAAAATTTTCATTTTATATATAGGAGTGTTTTTGCCTGTGTGTCTGTGCACCATTTATGTGCCTGGTGCCCTTGGGAGACCGAAAGAGGTCCATTAGGTCCCCCGGGGCTAGGCTAACTGTCTATTATCAACAGTTGTGAGCCGCCATGTGGGCACTGGGAACTGAACCCAGGTCCTCTAGAAGAGCAGCCAGTGCTGTTAACCACTGAACCCTCTCCCTAGCTCCAATTCTGCTATTTTGACAGCTGTTAAATAGGATGTCAGCGTGGTTTTTATTTTACTGGGAAGTTGATCATTTCTGCATATGCGAGGCTAGCAAATTGGGTTTGCCTTTGTGTCCCACTTGTACTTCATGTTATTTAGAGGAATTCTTTCACTTGGATGACTTGTCACAGTGTCTCCCCTGCCCTTCACTGCGCCAATCTTTGGTGCTCTATGGCTACTTCTGACTAGAGTTATTCTAGGATTAGGAATGCTAATCTCAGAGTTGAAACGGTGAAACAAGGTTTAACCATTTATTATTTTATTATCAATAAATGCTACTTTGATATATTTCTTTAACTACATTTTGCATCAGTTGACTATTTCTTATCCATTTCTAACTAATGTAACTACTATCTGAAAGGGTGTTGCTAGAAAATGCACACACTGCTTCTGTGGCTTTGGCCTTGAGTGTTGGCTAGTTCTCTCAGGAGCAATAGACTAATGCATTAGGATATGAAGCTGCTATATGAACCTTACAGTGAAGTTTCCTTCTCCCTTCGTGTGTGTGTGTGTGTGTGTGTGTGTGTGTGTGTGTGTGTGTGGTGTGCCAGTGTGTGGGTCTATGTGCCTATGCACATGCATGAATGTCAGATGAGTAGAACAGGTGTTTCTTCTCTGCATTATTTATGTGAGGCACATTATTCATTATCTCACTGAACCTGACAGCCAGAAAGCCTGAGGTCTTCCTGTCTTTGCCCTCTGCTTCCACACAACACAAATTGCAGGCACATGCCTTGCCTTACCCTTTACATTTGGGTTCTGGGATGCAAACTCAGGACCTCAGGCTTGCTCTGTAGGCATACTTACCCCCAAGACATCTTTCTAGGCCCTTGAGATATTGTCTTGTGCTGATTGAGATGTGTCTTTTAGGTCAAGGAGGATCATCTTGGACTCAACTCTTGAGGTACATTATATGGAGAGATATTGAAATAATTTTGTGTAAATGTTGACATGAAATTAAAAAAAAATGTGCCATTGTTACTCTGTTGCATAAGTTAAAAAAAAAAAAAAAAGCCTGAGGAAGCAGTTGGAGCAGTTTAGAGATCCATGGAGCTCACTGGTTTTCATATATTCATTTAGCTTGGGATACTTTGAAAATGCAGTTATTTTTATTGTGTTGTTGTGGTTTAGGTCAGAACAGTCCTAAGACATAAGTTAAAACCATATGTGGGTCAGTAGGTATAGTTTAATAAGCCTTACTGAAACGCTAGTCTATGTGATAAGATACCTTCTTACACATCTTGGAGAGTTCTGGTATATCTACATGCTTATATAACCACTACTGCAATTTACATAGGAAGTTTCTCTGATCATCTCCAGTTTCCTTGTGCCAAATGGCAGCCAGTACCTCTCACTTCTGGCCCCCAAGAAATCAATGGTCTGTCTGTTTTTGTTTATTAGAGATTGGATTTATTGTTTTTAGAATTGCAACCAGACAGTGTGTGCTCCTACTTTATATTTCTTATTTTGCTTTGGATAGTGTTCTTGAAATTCATATTATCAGTGGTTCATCCTTTTGGATTGCCAAGTAGTATTCCATTATATGAATAGAATACAATTTATATAACTATTCACCACATCTGTAAACACACACAGGTTTTATGGGATCATATGCTGACATTTCTCTTATATGCTTAAAAGAATGGCTGGGTCATTCATGAGGCATATGCTTAGCTTGATGAGAAGCTGCCTGGATGTAAAGTGCCTGTCATCTTTGGACCTCCCACCACCCCATCAGCTTGCTCCGTGGCTTTCCAAAAGCTTGCTTCTGTTTTTATTGTAGTGGTTCTCATGAGTGTGCAACATCTCTCTGTTGGTTTTGTTTAGAATAACGATGTGAAGAAATTATGTGGACCTGTTGGCCGCTCATTTCCTTTTGTTAAATGCTTTTCAGATTGTGTTCACTTTTTAGTTAGATTTCTTTCCTCAGAGATTGAGTTGAAAGAGTTCCTTGCATTTTCTGGCCTCAGTTTCTTTTTTGGATATAGATATTTATGGCACTTTAACCTTCCATGGAGTAGCCTTTGACTTTTAAAGTCTCTTTAAGTTTACAAGTTTAGTTACTTGTTATCTGTTTATGATTTTATTCTTTTTGACTTCATTCCTTGATCAAAGTGAAATTTTTTTCTAAATAATTTAGAAGATTAAAGTATTAACATTTAGGCCTGTGATCCATTTTATATTAATTTTTGTCCATATTACGTTTTGAGCTTGATCTATAAACACCCGAATCTGCCTTCAGTAATTTGCAAAAGGTAACATTCCCCCAAATCCTAACCTTTTAAAAAATTTTCTTTGTGTGTAGTATATATGTATGCATATGAATCTTTGTGTGAATGCCTGTGGAGTGAATAGGCCAATATTGATCCTCACTGTGTTTTTGAGATAGGATCTCTCCTTGAACACAGATCTCTGATTTACCCAGAAGCTCCAATGTTCCTTCTGTCTTTGCCTCTCCAACTCTGAAGGCATATGCCATTATGAGCTCAAGATTTTGTAAGGCTCCAGTTTGAGAGAATGCTGCCCAAGTGGAGCCAGTGGGTAGGCAGAATTTGATTGTTACCTGCTGGTTTGTTTCCTGCATGGTTTTGACGAGCCTAGTACAGTTCTTTTACATTGCACACCTTCTGACTTTACACAGAGGTTTAAACCTGCTACTCATCTTGAGTTCATTGAGGGATAGCTTTCTTTGGCATGAGCACTTGATCTTACTGATTCTTGGTTATGTATCTTACTCCTCATTTTCTTACAGCTTAAGAAAAAAAAAAAAACTTGACAAGCTGACCAGTATTTCTTTACACAGACACATTCTCTCATTTTCTAAAAGATGTACTATCACTAGTTTACTTATTTCTAGCTTTTCCATCTCATTTTGTTACTGATTTTATTTTGAAATCTGTTAGTGTTTACATATCTTGGTTTTGTTCTCAAGTGTCACATGCTTTTGTATTTCCTTTAACTGCATCTATCTTGGACATTCTACAGATGATTGTATAATTCCTTTTGATCTGTTATTCATGGGTTCATTTATATAAAGAAAGCATTGAACTGGAAATCTTAGGTTATAGTGTAGACATATAGTAGACATCTTAGATTATTTTATTAAATTTTATGTTATTTGGTTTGTGAAATTTAAACAGTAATTTGTTGAATCCTAAATATGCTTTCTGTGGAATTGATATGGCAGATTACTGTGTGCCAGGCAGAAACCAAAGGCGCTTACAGTATAAGAGAAATAAAACAAGAATTAAACTCAAGAATTTACTTTGGTAACAGGTCCCATCCCATATGCAGAGAGGACCGTGCTTAAAGATGAGTCTTAAAGGATGTGCCTGTGTATCCTGGTGACAATACACATAATGCTATTCCATGCGGAAGAATGGTTTGTATAGCTAGCTGCATGAGACACATCCACATGCTGGGACTTGAAAGACGTTTGTGCTTGAGTCATGTAGGATGAGAAGGGAACGAAGGATGAAGTTGAAGCAAATGAAGAAGAGGTTGAGTTTGGATTTTGTCTTGAGGTGATGCAGAACTGCCAATGATCTTGAAACAAGGAATTGTGTATTCTATTTTGCAATTCATCATGTAATGTCTCTGTAGTAACTGTTAACATACGTTTTCATTATTAAAAGTAGAAAACATTATGAAAGTTGAAGCTGACCCCTCTTCCTGGCTTGTCTAGTCTGATCATGCTGACAGATTGACGTAGCTGTTACTTTGAAATGGTGCTGTCCCTACCATGGCTGTCACCAGTGCCGCCCTCATGCCACTGACAGGATCATTTTGTCAGCGGTTTACTTGGGCCAGTGTTGGTGGCTGAAACTTACACACCAACTGGCAGTGAATTTCTGCTCTGTGTTCTTAATGGGAATTATTGTATACTTTCGTTTTTTTTCTAAGTCAAATAACAATCTAAGCAAATGTTATGATTTTCAAACCTTTTGAATGAGATATTTCTGCTGCTATTAACTATGGTTTTCCAAAGATGCAGTGGTTACCAAATCTTGCCTCTTTATCGTACTGCTCAGTTTGTTGTTGTTTCAAGGTGACACTAACTAGAGTCGTCCGGGAAGAGGGAACCTGTGGCCTGTGAGCGTTACCATGGAGCATTTCTTAATGAATGGTTGGCATAGGAGGGCCCAGCCTGCTGTAGACGGTGTCACTCCTGGACAGGTGCTCTTAGGTTGTGTGAGAAAGCAGGCTGAGCAGACCACAGAGAGCAAGCCTGTCAGCAGCCCTCCTCCATGGCCTCTGCTTTAGTTTCTGCCTGCAGGGCCCTGCCTTGGCATTCCTCCATGGTGAACTACAACCTCTAAGCCGCATAGACCTTCATCTTCCAGGTGCCATGGGCCAGAGTGCATTAGCACAGTACCCAAAATCAAACTAAAACAGTTACTTCTGTCATTTCCTCATGTCTCCGAATGAAATCCCATCCTGTGAACTTATCATTGTGCTCTGATTTTGATCCTTAAATATTTAATAAACTATAATTAGGCAATTTCCACCTTTCTTTTCTAATTAATTAATTTCTTTACCTATGTTAAGGCAGGCTTTGCTACTGTCCAGTCTAGCCTGAACTTAACTGCAGTCTAGGCTGTTTGAACCATGACTCTTCCTCCCTCGTCCTCATAGGTGCTGGGTCCAGGCATGACCCACTGCGGCCTTCCTGCCCTGTCCTCTTCTGCTGTCACGGTCCAGTGTCTATTGCTTGTGATAAATGAAGGTAGTAAGTGACCTAACTGTTTTATTATTTGAATTAAATTAGCTAGGCATTTAAAAATCCTCCAGTTCCAAATAAAATAAAAATTTGCATGAATGCTTCATAGTCAATGTACTGCAGCTTTGTATGTTGCAGTATGTTATTTTTTTCAATCCAGAGAATGCAGGCTGGGTGTGGTGGCACTTACCTTTAATCCAGCACTCAGGCAGGGCAGAAGGATCATGAATTTAAGGTCATCTGGACTACATAGTGAGGCTTTGTCGAAAATCAAGCATAAGAACATTACAAAGCAAACTTCTTTTAAAGGTACATTGTATCCCACAAGACACATTAAAGCCAGTGTCTTTTAAGGGTTGTATGTTAGGAAAATGCACTTTTATCATGTTCTGACCTCTGAGTGAATACTTATTACATAAGATGAGTGTGTTGTTTGTATCTGTTTCTCTAAATATTTCATGTGATCTAATTTATGTTAGTTAAAGGGCTGTTACTATATACTATATGTTTTTTCTTTAACTTAAAGATGGATTAGCCTCATTATCTTCCTGTACTTTCTGCTCACTTGGTCATGAGCTTAACTTGTCATGTATGTCCTGTGTGGCAGCTGTGATACCAGAGTTGAGTGCTTCAGAAAGCCTGATAACCCAGCTTTCCTAAAATGTCCTGGATTTTTTTTTTAAATGGGAAATACTATCTTTCTCTCACTCCTGTTTTCTTAACACAAGCAGGTGGAGTTATAAGGGGAACCTCGAGAATAGCTTAGGTCAGTAAGGGCAGAGAGGCCGCTCTTAGCACATCCGCCCCTTTTGCAGTGTATTGAGCATCTGATGAGAGGACACTGGGTGCTGGCTTTCTGGGGTTCACCACCACATTCACCCTCATTTTGTTCTTTGTCTGCCTGAGCAACATGGAGCCTGGAAGTGACATATCTGTGAGTGAAGTCCCAGTGCTTTAACTAAGATGGTCATGCTTCCCTGCTACTCTCATTCTCAAACAGAGAAAGTTACAGACAGGAATGTGGGGGCGGGGGGTTGCAGAAAGAATGAGAGAATAGGAAGGTAGATGCAGATGGGAATAAACAAATGCTAAATAAAGTCTGGGAACAGCTTTAAACCTAGAAATAGTGTACGTGAGAATAAGGAAAGCGGGATGAGAAAACATTCAGTGTGAGGAAGCTAAGCAGAAGATGAGGGAGAGGAAGAAAGAAAACATGATGGATAGCACTCAGTTACTAGTTGTAAGTGCAGACAGTGGTAACTCAGAGCACATCTGTGAATAGAAGGCCCAAGTGGCAGAGGCTGCTCCTCACAGGAGAAGCACACAATGTCAGTGACAGGTGCCAGAGTTACACAAAAGCTGTGGCTCTTACTTCGTCAGCATTGACTTTGAGACAAAGTTGACTTCAAGAGTCACTAAGTAATACAAGGACAATTCAATTTCAAATAGATAACTAATATACCTCTATGAGAGAGAGAGAGAGAGAGAGAGAGAGAGAGAGAGAGAGAGAGAGAGAGGAGAATCACAAAAGGAACAAGCAAATTCATTTTCGTTTTGGGTTGTTTGAAATAATTTCTTAGTAGGCGTTGGAAGAGCAGAGAAAAATCAACAAGAAGAAAGACTTTAATGGGAAAGTTTACAGACTTGATGGAATGGGCTGATCTGGAACACTGCATCCCACAACCAAAACATTCTTTTTGAACATACAAAGAATATTTAATCATGGTCAAATACAACCAGTTTCATAAAATTTTAGCATTATATATTTTGTGCTTGTAATACCATTAATTTAGATACAAGTGTCCTTGAAAATTAATATACTTTTTTTTCTGAATAGTTTGTGGTTCAAAGAAACATAAAATTAGAAAATGTCTGTTACCAGAAAAGTACCATCAGAACTTGAGGATAGCCAAAACATCACTTTCTGTGAATTTGTAGGGTTTTTTTTTGGTTTTGTTTTGTTCTTTGTTTTTTTTGTTTTTTGTTTTTTGTTTTTAACAGTTACGTTGCAACATGAGAGGCTGAAGAATAATAGTCATTTATTTCTGAGAACTCAAAAGGAATAATTTGATATTCTTCTAATTGAAGTAAAACAGGGCTAGGGGATAGCTCAGTGGGTAAATGGTTTACTATGTAAGCATCAGGACCCAAGTTCAAATCTCAACACCCATATAAAAGCCAAGCATGGCGTGCAACCCCATAACTCCAGGACTGGGGTGGAAGGGACGGGAGGAAACTGGGGCTTCACTGGCTAACTAGTCTAGCCAGCCATGTGGCAAGCTTCAGACTCAGTGAGAGACCATGTCTCAAAAGATTAAAGTGGGAACGATAGAGAAAGGCACCACATGCCAACCTCTGGCCTTCACATGTGTATGGTGAACAGGTAGGTACACCTGTCCACATGAACATGGACACACACCTCCCAAAATAAAATATAAATAATAAAGATGGGGTACATAGTACTGAAGGGGAGAATAAAAATAACTCAGAGAGTAAATCAGTGCAGCTAAAATAGTAGATTGACTGTACAACCTTTCAAAGCTGACAACACTAGCAAGGTTAATCACAGCGAAAACGTCAGCATGAATGAGGATGGGAATGGGTGTCACTACGGGTTGAACACCAATTCACTGTCTTAATATAGCAGTGGAAGCCGATAGAACTGAATGTCTAGGTCAGAAGCACAGAACTGAGGAAACTCATAGAAAATTGAAGAGTTAAACCACATACGAAAAATCTTCTCACAAAAAGAAATGCCAACTTTTACTAACAAGTTCTACAAAACATTCAGCTAACGGTCTCATCCTGAAGGATCAGTCTATCATTTGGAAGTATGAGAATGAAAATTGAGAATAACCCTAACCCAAACACAGATACAAAAGTTTTATCAATATTGTTGGAGTTGATCCAGCAGTGTATAAGAAAACAACCATGGTGACCAAGTTGGGTTTATTCTAGAATTTCAAAATTTGTTGTAAGGACATCAGTTAATGTAACTGATCACTACTTGAAGGAATTGTGAGCATCTGGTTAGATCCATTTCATTTGATTATCTTTAGTTAATTCTGACTTTGCATTTATTTTCAATAATACAAGAATTTTTGATTCTTTTATATTTTAAACTAAATTTAAGTGATATCTACCTAATGTTTTTTCTTATTAACCACATTTTATGAAGTTTAAAGAGACATTACCTTACCTTGTTCTGTTTTCTAACTTAAAGCACAGATGATGTCTCTCATTATTTCTTTTGTGTTTGTGGTAATCACATTTTCAGAATCTGCTGTTCCATTTGGGTTTTGCTTATCCAGTAACCATTCACCACCAAGCATTATTATAAGCACTTTCAACATATTAACTTATTTAACCTTCTATGTAAGACACTGTTATCCTTATTTAATATGTCAGGGCTTCCTCCAGCGTTAAGTGTGTTAAACTTAAGATTTTAATAATTTATCACATCACTTAAAAGAACAACTTTGGGCATATAGAATTTTTAATTCAGTGACTGTACAGTTGTGCGTTGTCTTTCCCACAACTTTTATCACCCCATAAATAGTTTCCTGAAGATTCATTGTCATAGTGTATGTTGGTGTGATGAGGGGTTTAGAGATTCTCTAAAGGACCTTCAAAGAAGTTGCACCAATTTTATGGCTCTGTGCTCTTCTAATCATGGTGGCCGTATGACATAGGGACCATGGCTGTCCATGTATAACTTCATCTCATTATGTTCTATGTAAACCTAATGCTTGTCCAATCAGATATAGGATCAGGTGTGTTTACTGAATGTTGTTGAGGTAGAGCACGAAGCCTAGGGTCAATCGGGTATAATCCCAGCTTCCATTTCTTTCCATTTCCTAGAGGTTAGTGAAGGCCACTCCTTCAGTCCACAGAAAGCAGGCCTGGTGTCAGTGGACTTGCTACCTTGCCCTTCTTTCTTCCCTAGACAGTGGCACTCGGAGGCCCAATGGGTTTCCTGCAGATCTGAACCCCTGTGGCCATTAACTGCCTTCATTTCCATGTGACATGACAGGGACCTCCATTCCTGAGTTCCTCAGTTCTTGCCACCCGCAGCTCAAGCTTCCTTCCTATCTGAGTAGTTTGTGAAGTCACTTCACCTCTCCCCACCCAGTTCCTACATCTCCGAAGAGAGCAGTACATATACTTCACAGCTGCTCACTGACTGATCTCTGAGCTTGTCCTATACCAGCCACTGGACTGTGTTCCTGTTCTCATACATTCTGAACTCTTCAAATAGGCTGGCTGTGTGGATTAATGAGATACTGTGTGTGCAGAATAAGACACAGCACACAACATGCAGCACCAGACTGGTTTTACCTAAAGCAATCTGACTTCCACACCTTAATTTCCTAAACTTTAATGTACTGTCAGGTTGATGAAACCTCAGCTCCGTGTGGAATGTCCCACCTCTCCTTTGCCAGTACACCAGGTTAGATCTCATCAGTGTAAGCCACGTAATTTCCTCTGCTCAAGTGTCCATATGTACTATAGAGATTCTTATGTTTATGTATTCACCTGGTAACTTCTACAGTTTGCACACTCAAGTGTAATATCTTTAAAATATTTAAATATATTTGAATAAGTTATATTTGGTATTTATAGGAATGAAGATGAATAATTTACAAGTTATGTCTGTTGAGCTGCAAGTTCTTGGCCTTGTTAACAGTGCCAGTCATAGGTTTTACCTCATGAAGTAGGGGCTTAGGTCCACTCAGAAAATGGTTGTTTACTCTCACAATGAAGAATATTTCTCTAAATAGAGTAAATAAATATTAAATTAATGATAAGCATTGCATAGAGCTAGCTGACATCCAGTAGTTCTGATTAAAACACACACAGAGAGAGGGAGGGAGGGAGGGAGGGAGGGAGGGAGGGAGGGAGGGAGGGAGGGAGGGAGGGAGGGAGGGAGGGAATGAAGGAGATCAAAATATTTAAAGATATTTTTTCCAGATAAGAACTGCTAATTTCTACCAGAAGAATTTGCTGTGATTCAAGAATTAAGTGAGGGGTTGCGGCAGTATGATGTGAGGGGTTGGGGCAGTGTGAGGTGAGGTGAGGGGTTGGGGCAGAGATCAGTCTTCATTAGATGCCTTATCCAGATCTTCATAACTATTTCCCTAAATGATTTCTGCATTCTACCTTTCTTTTATTGAGTGTTCCATTTTCAGAGCTCTTATATCACTTCTTACATTAGGAACTACATTTAGTTGAAGAGTAAAGTATATACATTTTGAGAGATGAAAGCAGATGGGAGGGTACTATAAATCCTTTAAAAGCTATTTAAGATGGAAACATTAATTTTATCTTTCAAAATTGCATTTATGATAAGAATATTTCTGGGTGACCTAGAATTGTTTTTCTTCTCTATATTTGTTATATATTTTAGATGTATAGTGAATACAGATTTTGATGCTCTGGTTTGTCTGCCAGACACAACTATTTTCCAGAAGCTTTGACATTTTACTAAGTATTAAGACCAAAGCAAGTAAGACTTGTCTGTGAGGTTCCTCCTCTCTAAGCAGGACCACAGGGGAACCTGCCCATTGAAGCATTAGGTGGCAGTAGTCAGAAAGGAAGGTGATAAAAGGAAATCCATTAGCAGAGACAACTCATTCATTCATGGGGATATTCATGTTTTCTACATTCCCATAGGTGCCGTGTTGTGCTGTGAGACTACTGTCTGGAAACAAAACAAAAAGGCTGGAAGAGATGGTTTTGCCCTCTGATATTCCAGACTATTTTTAATCTATGTAACAGCGCTGGCTGTCCTGGAACTGGCTATGTAGACCAGGCTGGCCTCAAACTCACAGAGATCTTCCTGCCTATGCCTCACAAGTTCTGGGACTAATGGTGCATGTTATTACTGCCTGGCTAGCTCAGTGGGTAGAGCAGGGGACTCTTAATCCCAGGGTCATGGGTTCAAGCCCCACATTGGGCACCATTTGTAAGCAGAAGTTTCTGGCCCAGCCTAGCCCCAAGTCCTGATCCTTAGTCCCAAAGAATCACACAAAGGCTTATAATAATTACAAGCTGGTTGGCCTATGGATCAGGCATATTACTATCTAACTCTTAAACTTTAAGTTAGCCCATAGTTCTTATTTTTGTTTAGCCGTGTAGCTTGGTACCTTTTCTCAGAGCAGAATTCTCATCCTTCCTCCCTCTGTCTGGCCAGCATCTCTTGCTCTGCTTCCCAGAATTCTCCTAGTCTGGTTTCCCCACCTCTACTTGACCAATATTTTATTAAACCAAATATTGACAGTGTACAAGATCATAGTCCCACAGCAGTACTGGAAAAGTTAGAAAGCTTCCCACACTCAAATCTATTGATAAAGACACATTTGTTTACTCTGACTTGGTACCTTTGAGGATGATTTGAGAAAGAAATGAAATAACAATTCTTAAGTGGGAAAGAACTTTAAAATTCATCTAGTTTGATTCACCTTATAGAGAGGAACAGGAGGTCCAGAAATTTTATGGTCTGCTCGGAAGCAGAAGCTGCCATTTCCTTGCTGCGTTTGATTGGTTAGCAGAGGGACAATCATTGTTGGAACTATGTGACCGAAGATAGCAGTTGTCCCTGCAGCCTTTGCACTGTGCTCATACCCCAGGTTAGAAGAGCAACACTTTGAGTGTCTGTGTGGAAGATGCTTACCTCTCTACAGTCAGTCAGCAGACATTGCTCATTGACTTGGCTGTTTTAGCTACTCACAGTATTTCTAGTAAACTGCTGATTTTCAAAACTCTAGTTACAGAGTAGTAATGTAAGTCTAAAGCTGGTGTGCAGAA
This sequence comes from Phyllotis vaccarum, assembly GCA_033318265.1. Lineage (NCBI taxonomy): Eukaryota > Metazoa > Chordata > Mammalia > Rodentia > Cricetidae > Phyllotis > Phyllotis vaccarum. The sequence continues at coordinate 82,698,279 of JARWLC010000003.1, forward strand.
TCTTGAGCATACAAAAGCCTGAGGGAAACAAAGTGTCTTCACATGGCACTTGAGCGGATGTCTTAGCAGTTTCTATGGCACTTACTGACATTGGGCATAGTGCTTCTTTTAGTTACTTTTAAACTTTAGTATTATTAGTGTGTTTGTGTGTTTGTGTGGGTGTGCGCATGCCATAACACATATGTGGAGGTCAGCAAACAACTTTGTGGAGTTGGTTCTCTCCTTGACCTTCATTAAGGCTCTAGGGTTCAAACTTGGGTTGTAGGGCTTTTGTGGTAAGCTCCCTTCACCTGCTGAGTCATGTCACCAGTCCCTAGTGTTTGTTTTTTTTTTTTTTTTTTTTAACAAACAAAAAATACATATGTGAAACCTGAAAGTCTAGTTTATTTCCTTTTTGAAGTAAAATTTGCATCTTAATGTTCTCCTATGCCGTGTATTTTAATGCGTCTTCTTTTAAAAATGTTTTTAAATTGAAATAGTTACTTCAGCTTTCCCTTCTCTTCCTTCATCCCCTCCCATATGTCCTCCTCAGATATCAAGTTGATAGCCTCCTTTTCTTGCATTATTATTGTTGTATATGTGTGTGTGCGCACGTACATATAAATACAGTCTTCTGAGTGCATTTTTGTTGTTTGTGTGTTGGTTTCATGGTTGACCACCCTGAACTGGACAGCCATTAAAAGTGTCACACTCATAGGAGAGGCTCATTTTTCTCCCAGCAGTTGCTAGTTGCCTGAAAAGTTTTCCTCCTTCCACGTTAACATTACCCTGATATTACCATCGTTCTGGTTTTGTGACTATCTCTAGGAGAAACTTTCACAGAAAAGAATTCCTGTTTTTTGATTCCTAATCCTTTCTCCCCCCCCCCTCCCCACAGTGTTCCTAAAGTCATAGATATAGAAACTGTGATAGATGTGTATCCATTGGGACTGGGCTCCGCATTGTGTCCAGTTGTGGTTTTCTCTATGGTCTCCATTTGCTGTATAGAGAGGCTCTTTAATGAGGGGTGGAAGCTGCACATACTTGTGGGTATAAGGATGAGATTTAGTGTGTAGTAAGGAAGTATGCTGGTCTAGCAAACTGCTAGTATGAGATTGTTTTCTAAGGTCATGATGCTAGTTAGGTTTCCAGAACAAGGCATAATTTTACTTCTGTTGAGTGGGCCTTAAGTCCAATTAGACTTCTACCCACATTAGGGTTAGGTATCCTTTATGGCTGTCTGGCCATGTTGCCCATTGTGTTCATAGGTATTGCAGCTGGGGAAGACTATTTAACTGCTTCCTTTCCTTGGCAGGTTACCTAGTATTTTCTGGTACCATGGAGACTAAACACAGGATAGAGACTTTCAGGTCAGGTCCAGTTTGAATCATTCAAGTTTTGTGTCCTAGGAGCCCACCCTTGATCCCCAAGAGGCAACTAAGGATATATCGATAGTCTGTATTGTTTTGAGAATCACCTGGGCTATCCTGTTCTACCATGTGGAAAGAGATTTTCTTGTGCCTGATATTGGGTTTTTAATCTATTATTCTTGTGGGGAGCATCACCAGCCCAGGTAGCTTAACTTCATTTAACACGTGTGTGTGTGTGTGTGTGTGTGTGTGTGTGTGTGTGTGTGTGTGTGTGTGTGTGTGTGTGTGTGTGTGTGTGTGAGAGAGAGAGAGAGAGAGAGAGAGAGAGAGAGAGAGAGAGAGAGAACATGTAAACTTATCCATGTTGTGTATAACTTTAGGTAAATATATGGTTCCTTGGGGCTTTATCAAATAACCTTGCTGTTATTTGTCCCTTGTCCTTTCTCTTTGTATTGAAGGAGAGCGGGCTTTTTATGTGGATCTTGGAGAATTCCATACTGCATATCAAGCACTTTACCGCCTGAGCCATTTCCTAGATCCAGGCAAATGTATATCTTACATAATGTACATCATTTTCTTCTCATGTACAATTAGCACCTATTTAAAATAACAGATTCTACCCATATCTCTGTGAATCTGAGTGAAAAAGAATGTTTGGTTTGGATATGTTCTTAAAGATGTATCAGCAGATACCACTTGACATTGAAAAATGCCTTTTTAACTAAAACCTCCATGAACATTTCCTGTTGATCTATTATAGTTGGTTGGTGGTATGTAGCATCTCTCACCATTCAACCCACTTTGTCTCATCAAAAGTACCTGACATGAATATTCAAGAGTTCTAATCTATTATGAATATATGAACTGAAAGTTTGTATCTTTATTCTGATGATAAAGTTTCAGGTTAAGAGTTGTTGGACATATGCATCACAGTGCATAGTCTTAATATGCTTTGAAAACATTGACTCATGCCTTCTGGTAGGAATTCAGAATCCTACCACAGATTAATGGGGACATATAGGGAAAAGCAAATGTGTCAAAAGGCATGGTTTTAACCTTTGCCATGTGCTAATTGTCAGTACCTGGGTAACAGCATTCCTTATGTGGACTGCACAGTCCTCTTCATAATGTATAGATGAGTTCTGACTGTTCTACCAGCCCCAATACTCAGTGCATAAAAATATGGTTTAGGAATGACAAGTGCTGATATCTTACTACCTGGTATTCTGGGGGGAGAAATTGAAATAAGAATTAAATGTATCTAGAGATGAACAGGTGTTAGGAATGTTGTACAAAATATGTTTTTTTAAAATAAAACTGTTTTTAAATATTAATTTATCATGTGTACTGCAATTCACATGTGGAAAGCAGAGGACAAACTATGAGGGTTTATTCTTCCATCATGTGAAATTTAATGATTACACTGGGGCCAGAAGGGTTGGTGGCAAGTGCTCTTCCACCACAGCCATCTTTGCTGGTTCTTGTCAGAAGTTTTAGGTATTTTAACATGTTATTTGTTTGGTGGGGAGGGAGAATATATGTGCCACTGTTGAAGTGAGGACCAATAGATTCTTTCCCTTTCATTACATAGATTCCAGGTCTGTAACTTGTGGTTTTATATCTTAGAAGAAGAACAAGGTCAGTAAAATTATGTAGATGATTCTGCACTTAGGGGTTTTCACAAAGTTTCAAACAAAGAAGGTATAAAGATGCATAACGTAGAGGTGTATAACTCTCCAGAAGAAGTTGTGTGCTCTGTAGGTCTTAAGTTACCCTGTATAAGTACAATTCACTTGTTCACAAAATGGTGACTATTATGATTATTTTCAGTCTGAAAAAGATATATATTTATGCTGTACAATGTGATTTTATTATGAATATACTGTGAAATGGCTTAATTAAGGTAACAAATGTATTACTCTTAGTTCTCATCTTGACAAGGTTCAGTCTTCCTAGCCATCTTCAAATCTATGTTATACTGTCATAAATTATAGTAACCATGATAGCTTTTGCTTCTTACTACAGAGAAGTTACAGATCTTTACTTGTGAATTAAAATTTTGCTATAATTGAACCAGTATATCTAGCCCTCCACTCTTATGTTATTTTCTAAGAGATATATTTTAGCTTCTTTTTAAGGTTTTTTTTTCTGCTGCACACTTGATTCCATTTATACTTCAGATATTCAGGTCTTATCAGAGATACGATTTTAAAATATTCTCTACCACTGGTTGTCTATTTATTCTTCATTTTTTCTTTGCTGTGAAGATATTTTAAGTTTGCGATCCCATTTGTTACATTTTTTTCTCATCTCTGTTTTGGAGTCATCCTAAAAAGTTACTGCCAAGGCCAGCGACAAGCCACATTTGCCTCCTTTCCTGGGTGTATGTATGTACTTTGTAGTCTAATGTTTAGGTCTTTCTTTAATCTAGTCTGAGTGGACTTTTGTATGCATTGCAAAGGTCAGAGTCTCATTTCACATGTCTACATGGAGACACATGTTGAGTTTACCCAGCACCACTTCCTAAGGAGATTCTCAGTTTTGTACTCAAGCATCTTTGTTAGAAATTTATTGGTACATTTCATGGATTTTTGTTCATTTTTTTTAAAAGTAAATTGTTTTGTGGGGAAGATGGGGCAGGGCTGTCCATCACTAGAGTGCAGACTAGACCTGTTTTTCTTTCAAGAAGCAAGGCCTTATCTCTGTCTGCCCTTACTCAGAGAGGACTTAATCTCTATTAATAATTTAGGTTGTGGGAGAAATCTGACTCTATCTTGTCTCTGCTGACCAAGAGTCGGGACTTCCTTTCTAGAGTCTTCATGAGGTAAATCTCAGCAATACTCAGCAGGAGAAAAAGATTTGTTTCCAGCAGTTTCAGATGCTTGGCTCTCTATCAGGCACACATAAGAGGACTCATAAATAAGCACGTCTGTACTTGGCTCCTAACTTAAGAACAACAGAGGGGTAGTTTGTTAGTGCCTAAAAGCTGCTCATGAAACTTACTTTGAGTCACTTAGAAGTTGGCACCTTGGTCTGCTTTACAAAATTTATAATTAAAGATGTAAATTTTAGATACATTATAATCTGATATGTAGTTAAAATATTTCTGAACAGGGAGAAACATTACAGGTTGGCTAAGGAGTAATAATCTTGCAACTTTTCATTCTGGGGTTCACTGTTGAGTGTCCTGATAGAGTTAGTTAGAAATAGTGAGTTCATGGCTTGGCTGAATAAATAATTCATACCGTACAAAAGAAGCCTTTTCTCTTCTCCAGTTCCTTTCTCCCCATTATGTTCACTTTCTCTCTTTCAAAAGGCTCCTTTACAGCCTAAGAGCAACTCTGTGTGAATATGGAAGGGCTTGGGCATGGTTTCAACCTCAGGCTTAGCTGAGTCTGGGGGTCACGTCAGAGAATGAAGAATGTCTTCAATGTGGATTCTGTAGTAGCAACTGAGAAAAATACACTAGTTGAATTTTGGAGAACCTCAGATCCTCAGGATAGAAAAGCACTCAACACTTGTAGCCAAGTACAGTTTTACTTAACAAAAATATTTCAGTATACCTATTTTAAAAATTTAAAGTTGACTAAACTAGATTTCTCTAACTTTTTTTCAGAATCTTTTTACTACATTAAATAAAATGTCTAGTAGAATATGGGATTCTACATTTTCTTTAATTTTTATAATCCTTTGAGAAATTTGACGACTTATAATGTATTTGTTGAGGTCTTTCTCTTTTTTTTAACCTTTCATTATGCTACAAAGTAGGAACTCTGCCATATGCTTTCTCTGCTCTGTAGCTCCTGACTTTCTCAGGCATTTCGGAGTAAGGCCCCTGCCCTTCTCATTGGGTATTTGTTGAGGGCAACACTGTTGAGGTGATGTCCAACCTTCATCAGTAAGCGTTGCCCTTAGTTTTGATTGGAAGTAGGTAATATCCAAAGCAGCAGGAGAAAGTGAAAATTATGTTAATTAAGCACTTTTCATGGTATAAGACATTGGAGTTTATGAACAGACATTTAAAGTCAATGAACTGTAACCTAAACTCCTATCAAAGGGAAGTATTTGTGAATGGGAGTTTTCCTCGCTCCAACATACCGTACTTCATCATTGTGCTTGTCCTTAGGGTTTGAAGTAAGATGAAGTAACATGTTTGGTAGAATTCAATGCTGTACGCCCTGTCATACGCTAATTTTTCATATGATGTAAGCTACATGATGCAGAATATGTGGGATACAAAGCTAATCTAAGTGCTGTGTTTTTATAGAAGTAAAATTGGTCTGTTGCCCATTTGTCTTTTTCTCAAACTTGAAAGTAATGCCCTTATTTTCTTAGAACTTAATGATTCCTCTAATACTAACTTTAGAGATAATAGTAATTTTAAGCAAGTGGTTTTAAATACTGAATTGTGTTTTAATTTTAAATTTAAATTAAGTGAAACCATCAACAAATTTTAAAACTTAGGTTCTACTATGGTTCTTTACAATTCTTCTTCAGTAGCCACTAAAACCAAGTGTTCTGGAGTTTTCCTGGACTTTAAATGCTGATGATGGTTATTTTTGAAATTTACTTTTAAGGACTGTTTTTTAACTTATTGCTGCATAGAACACAGCCTTGAAGTTCAGTGGCTCAAAGCAACAGTAATTTACTATCATAATTTTTGAGGGATGACCACATAATTCTTCTGCTCTGAGTTGTAGTGTTTGGGGTGTTGGGAATGGCAGCTGCAAGAATCTTGTCTCCTGGCTGGCAGAGGAAGCTTGGGCTTGCTCACAGCGTGGCAGGGATGGCAGTGTTCCAGAGACAGGCAGAAGCTGCACCTTGATTGTTGGTGTCACTGTGAATTTCTAATGATCATGCTAAAGGGTCTCATGAATAATTACAGTAGACCCACCCCATGTGTTCAGGGAAAAGCCTATCTCATGTATGCAGGCAAATTAAAACCATATGCCAAGGGTTTCCCTGCCCCAGTGACCTACCCTCTGACTTGGTATTCTAAGTTTGTGTTCTAGAAAATGGATGGCTTCGTTGTCCATTGACAGAACAAATCACAGCACTGACACTCAGCATGAGCTACTGTCTGGTGCTGTCAGGCTTCTCACTTATCAGAGGACACTGGCCAGAAAGCCTGGTCTGCAGTGTTCATCCTCCACCTGCTTCCTGCAGATCCCAGGGGCCTTCAGTGTTCAGAACAGCAAAGGCTTCCCTCAGGTGATCTGTGTGTCCACGTCTGAGAAGCTGCACTTTTCAAAGTCTAGACTTGAAAATTTCCCAGAGCTCATTCCATCCATGTTGTTGGTGATAGCAGGTTCTGTAACTAGCCTAACTCAAGAAATATATTCTTTATGGCAAGGAGCTAAACAAAAGCAGATTAATGGCAGTAATGTGATTTGCATGGGCTTCAGGCATTCATTGCGGTCTCAGCACATATGTTTATAAGACAACAGTTACAGATATTTTGGTAATACAGTGTAATTATTTCAAGTCTCTATCCTTTATACTCATCATTGATATATATGTATATATTATTTGTCAAGACATTCTGATAGCTCCAGTATGAAAAAGTTACAGCAATTATATTATGTACAGGTCTTCAAGCATTTACTAATGCGGTAGCTAGTTCCACACTATCCCATACAGGCTATATAAAGCATAGAGGGCTATTTGATAAAAGTATTTTAAACAGTTGATTGGCTTTTCCTACTTGACATAGTTCTATGTTATAAGTTATGACTTTCTTAAGCAGCCACCTCACCCTACCCCCATCAGTTCCAGAAGTTTTTTATGAACTGTTTTCCAGATCACTAGCCATTTGGACTTATGATGCCGAGTAATGAAAGATTGTGATTTTTCTTCAGTGGGCATTTTTTCTTTTCTCCCCGTGATGATGGAAATGAACACAGGGCTTTGTGCATGCTGACAGCAAGGACTTGGTCAGAACCGTCCCTCCTCCATGGTGGTCAGATTTAACAAAGACAGAGAATAACAGCTCTTCCTGTGATTAAAAATTGCACAGCTACAGTTTTTTTCTGTGATTCAGCTGCTGTTTGTTCTCATCTTCCTCCAGCCTATAAAACTGCCAATGCAGAGTTTCATTTACCAAGTTGGAGTCACACAATCCTGGTACTCCTTAAAGAAAAGTAAATAAAATGCATGTCTTGATTTGCTCTTGAAAATAACATTGAGGACTTGGTTGATTTTAAACAGTGTGTACAAAAGGCAAAGTTAAAATGTTACTGTTACAAACAGATAATTAAAAGAATGGAACTAGGCATAAAGAAGAACTTTTGAACCCTAAAAATGAGTAGCTTTTAGAATATATCAGAAAGATAAAGAGGTAGAGGTGTGTGTGTGTGTGTGTGTGTGTGTGAGTGTGTGTGTGAGTTTGTGTGTGAGTGTGTGTGTGTGTGTGTGTGTGTGTGTGTGTGTGTGTGTGTGTGTAGGAAGAGGAGAGGCCTGGGTATTTGAGATTTTTCTGTTCTTGCCAGTTTGACAGAGAGAAATTGAAATAGTTTTGTTTCAGATACTATTGTATGAAGAAACACTTTTCTGTCACGGTGAGTTTGCTGTTGGACCGTCGGCTCTAGACATGGACTCACAGAGACCAAGACACTGAGAAGGAGGACATTTTGCAAAGATAGTTCTGGAATTCTTAAGAGTTCTGTAGTTTCTTAAGTAGTGGGGTTGCTTGTGGTTGGTTTTATCAGGTACAGCGAGTCAGCCCAGTGAAGGCCTAGAGGGTGTGGCACTCAGCCACTAGGGAAATACCGGTGAGGCAGCAGCAGTCTGTGCTCACCAAGTCGGGAGAGTGCCATCTGACATCCCATCCCACTGTACTGTGGCTATGTGCCGTTCAACCTCATAATTGCCAACACTATGGAAAGGATCCTAAAATAAAGATTTTATGTGGGCTAATAGTTAATAGTAATCAAGTGACTTTAAAACAGCCTGTGCTCGTCATTGTACTGCGCATGTTAGACCTTTGGGAAATACTTGGCCCTTCTGACTTAGAAAAGACTGTAAAAGTAAAGAGAACTATGAATAGTGACAGACAGAAGAGAAGAAGGAAAGAAGAAATACTGTCTTCAAGTAGAAAATAATACTGTGTGCTACATCATTTTACCACTAAGTTCAAGAAGCTGTTCAGTCATCACAAGAGTATTCATATGCTTTTTAAGTATCAGAAGTTCAGCCATCTGGAACTGAAAATGCAAAACTGGTCACTCAAGGAAAGAGAGCACGTCATATGTAGGAAGTTGGTGAAGTAGCAGAGGAGAGCATCATGTTTGCTCTTTAACTAAAATGTGGAGACTGAGAAGAGTGTGTCCAGTATCGGCCTAAATGGAGGAAAGGCTTGAGGCAGTCCCACCGAGTCAGGAATGAGGCAGGCTGCCCACTGTCACCGCTCCTTTTCAGTATATACTAAAAACACTAGATGGAGCAGTAAGACAAAAGGAGGAAATGAAGGGATACAACTAGGGAAAGAAAAAGTCATCCATCCCTGTTTGCAGATACGTATTCTACAGAAAAGATCTCAAAACTCTACCAGAAAACTTGTAAATCAACTTGAGCAAACCAATGCATCAACAGCATGTGTAGAAGAAGAGTTCATGAACACATTGGAATTCCTAACCTCAAAGAAGATAAATGTCTGGGAATAAGTCTAACAAAGAAGGTGAAGGGCTTCTATAATGGAAATTGTAAACATCTAAAGGAAGATATTAAGGCATTAGAAAATGAGGAGTCCCATGTTCATGAATTGGTAAAATTAATATTGCAAAATGGCTATTTTACCAAAAGTTGTTTACAGATTCAGTTCAATGCCAGTCAAATTCTCCATCCCATTCTTCACAGAAGATTGAAGATAGAAAACACTGGCTGAGGAGAGACGAGCTGCGGAAGCTATCCCAAACCTCCCGGGCTGTTAGAGTGATGGTAACCAAGAGGATAGCATTGCCAGGAGACAGCCGTGCAGACAGTAGAGCAAAGTTAGAAACCCAAACATCAGTACATATGACCTCAGCCATTAAAAGATGTCCTAAGCCTAGACTGAAGAAAAGCATCTTCAGTAAATAAAAAAAAAACTGGACGTTTATACACAAAAGAATGAAATTAGAGCCATATCTATCACCTTGCACAAAAACTCCAAATGGATCAGAACACAACTGTGAAACACTGAAACTGCCAGAAGACACCTAGACAGTGTCTACATGATAGAGATATGGGAAAGAACTTTCTAATAGTGCTCTATTTTCTCAAGTATTAGGCCTGTGAGTTGCAAAATGAATCTTCATAAAACTAAAAAGCCTTCTACACAACCAAAGAAATCAAAACAAGTAAGGAGAGAATCCTTGTCAGATATATATCTCACAGAGGATCGATACCCAGAATACATCAAAGTTAAAAAATGGGCCTGAGATCTGAACTGAAAGGTCTCAGAAGAAATAAAAGTGGCTGAGAACTGTCTCAAAAATGCTGATCGTCTCTTACAATCAGGTAAATGCAAATCAGACAACTTTAAGGTTCTATCTCATCCTAGTTAGATGTCAAAGATCAACAAATCAACCAATATCAAAAGCTAGAAAGGAATTGGCACAGAGGGAATCCTCATTCACTATTGATGGGATGGCAGACAGGCCCAGCCACTTTGGTTATCAATGTGGAAAATCGTCAACAAACCAAATATGTATCCACCATATGACGCGGCTCTACCACTCATAACATGCTCAAAGGACAATGCTCTACTCCATGAATACTTGCTCAGCATGCTCATTGCTGCCCCATTCATAATATCTAAGAAATAAAATCAAAATGTCCTTCAACAGATGAATAGATAATGAAAACATGGTACATATACACTAGGTAATATTATCCTCTAAGGAAAAATGAAATGATGAAATTATCTGGTAAATAGATCGAACTTGGAAAAAATTAGGTAAGCCAGACCCAGAAAGACAAGCATCACATGTTCCCTCTTATGTGGGATTCCTAGCTCCAACTCGCTATATATTAGTATATAATCTAGAGTAACTCTGGAAACCAGGAAAGTAAGATAGGACCTGTGCTGGGGTAGGGTATGGGAGAGCAACAGAGAGGGAAGAACAGGGTCCAGGTGATCTGATCAGGAAAGGGGGAGGAGCATAAAATAAGGGCATCTGAAAAAGTCTTCAGGAATTCTACTTAAAAATACCTAGAAGATGTGTAAGTTGGTGTGTAAATCTGAATGCATACATACAGTTTAAGTGACACGCTCACATCTGGATTGACTGTTTTCCACAAGAGCCATAGACTAACAAACCCCAGCAGCAGGCATGAGACGCCTTCTTGTGAGTCGTTGTCAGGGTTTTCTAGGACGTTTTCAAAGTGTTGTAAGTAGTTACTGTTGCCCTTGTTTGCCTCCTGGAGGTGGAGGGTAAGTAAGTCCCTATTGCTGAGGACACTGGGCACCTCAGACAGGACCCAGAGCACCCAGGCTAGATCTGACCTGAAAAAATGCACCATGCAAGCTTCCAAAGGAGGGAAGCAACCAGTAGTCCTGCACAACTATTGCACCTGTGAACCATCACAGCCAGCATAGCAAAGTACCCTTAAGAGTGCAGTAGTGGCATGTATACCTTGGTAACCAACAGCTCTCTATTTGGACTTATGACCTATTCAATGAGAGAAAAATTGTAGCTGGGGTACTGTAAAACCTAGCCTATTCAGAGCTATTGGAGTCATTAGCTGCCACTTTACTAAACCAACAGAATCCCTACCTACATTTTAAGTACTTATCATTATACACACATGAAAGTGTAGTCCTCACCCCTCATCCAGTAAAGTTTTCTTTGTAATAGACCAAAGACCATTGTAGAAAACACAGGTCAAACTGCAGAGTTGTAGAGCCTAATCCCCAGCCAGTACATCTTCAACACAACTCCTACACCTTATGCTCAGGGATCACTGTGGAAGGGGAGCGAGAGAGGTGGTAAGAACCAGGAAAACAGTGTGATGTGAGGCTATGTCTCCTAGGAACACCAGAAGCAACACCCATGAAGTCTCACCAACATGGCTTCCTAAACATAACCTAAACAAGGACTCCACAAATAAAAGAAACTAATGTGGAAAGAGGAGAGCTCCTAAGGCTTTGATCCTGTACAAAGATGTGCAGGCAACTAAGGAATGCTGAGAGGGAGAGGCTTCCCCAGGGAAAGACAGCCTACTTGGTTATAATACCAAACAGTCTTGAAAACACACACCCCATTAAAGGAAAAGAGGCCACGAATTTGAAAGAGATCAAGAAGTGGTTATATTGGAGTGTTTGTAGTGGGGACATGATGTAATTATAACAAAATCTCAAAACATAAAAAGAAATCTTTAATTATTTTTTTAAAAAATAAAAAGAATAGGAACAAGATGCAGCTGATGTAAGAATGAAGTCACCTTTGAAGACGTAGTGATCTTTAGTATCCAGTAGGTCGTGAAGGTACTGATGTCATAGAACAAAAAGACATTACATTGTTGGCAATAGTCTGGTTGGTGTTTCCAATATTCTCTTCCTAATGATTTAAAGTATATAATCATTGTAGAGAAATTTGAAAACCTAAGAAGTAACATAGTTTTTTAAGCCAGAAATGAAGTAAGACAGAATTTATAATTTTCTGAAAAGTAAGTCAAGTTTGGCAATGTTTGTTCCTTAACAGCCAACTTATTATCAAATGGATTCAACTCAGGTGTAAGTAAGGAAGCTGTTTGTCCCCTCAGATAATCATTATTTCCCACCCTGTCCAGAGATAACAGGTAAAAATGGACAAAGACCTTAAAGTAAGATCTGGCATGTTTAAACTAAGGAAACATTTACATATATAGTCATGGACAAGGACCTACTGAAAGAGACTCCAGTAGCTCAGGGAGCAGTACCAAGAGAAGACAAATGGAGCTGCATAAAACTAAAATGACTAAGCCTGTGAGGAGTCTACCTGGGGCTGCTACAGTCTGCCAAATACTGTCTAGAGTACACAGGGAACTCAGAACAGTCCATGCCAAAAACCTTAAAACAGTCTAACCAGCAAATGAACTAATGAGTAGTTTTCAAAAGATGGCCCGTGAACATGAAAAATGTTTGCTGTCATTTGGTGTTAGGGAAAATGTCAATTTAAACTGCTGTGAGATTCTCTCTCAAAGCCGGTAGAATGGCTCTCATTTAGGAAAACTTGCTTGCATGGAGGTGGTAATACATAGTATTAATTTTTTGGATTGCATAATTTCTTCTTTTAAATCCAAAGTGAGAAAAAACGAATTTACTTGACCTTGTGAGCAACACAGTTTCCCTTACGGCAGTACCCTCTGCCCCTCTGACGTGCTCGGCCATGTATGATGTTTTAGATCATGGTATACAGATTAATCTTGGCACAGGATGCATACCATACTGGGCTATATAGTATAGATTCCTTTCATGTGGGTTCATTCTGCTTCCCCTGAGGCACAATGACTACTGAAGAGTCTTTACAATTTGTCAGAGCCTATTATATCCCTCAGCACCACAGCAAATACATGTATGACAGCCGGATGCTTGATAAAATGAAATACCTACAGTCTCTTTCTGATTCAGTCATAAAAGCAAAGTTCAGATAATGGGTCATTTACAAAGCAAAAACACATTTAATGTCTTATGAAGATAGTCATTACATTGTGCCATTTTTGACAGAAATACACTAATTAGCCATATATTTCCTTTCAGATTTCTGAGTATCAATATTTTAGTTTGGGGGTCACAGAGACATTACAACTGGATGGATGCAAATGGTTTATGTATTTCATTGCCAGCTTAGTTCTTTGATCATGCTTGGATTTCTCATTATTTGGTTCCTTTTCAAATAAGCCTGTTTCCTTGTGTTCACATGATACTCTGTTAGTTTTTCTTTTGCACAGAATTGGTCTGCGTGTGTGCACATGCACATGCATACATGTGTGTGTCTCTCTGTGTGTCCCACCTTAAATTAGGGTTGTGATAAAGCAGTCAATGACTGTAGTTTAGATTAAGATGTTTTAGGATCTTTGTCCTACAGAAGGTCACACCTGTTAAATCACCTACTGCAATGCTAATTACCATGTGAAACCTTGCTTTAAAAGCTAGGAACACTCAGTCTCTGTAACTTTTTTTCCTTAGCTCTGTGCATTGAGCCCCCTAGGCTTCCTGCATGCTGGTACCCTGCCCTGCTGCTGTAAGGTGTCATTAAAAGACACAGCCTGTGTACAGTTTAATATTGGAAAACTCACAGAGAACCTTACTTAATGCAAAGTTAACTTTTATACTAGACACTAGAGCCTTTTTCTTCAGGTAAAATGAGTGGTCTTACTATCCAGAGCATTAATTCTCAACCTGTGGGTCTTGATGACCCCTTAGCAGATCAAATGACCTTTTCACAGGAGTTGTCTAAGACCTTTGGAAAACAGATTTTTATATTACAATTCATAACAGTAGCAAAAGTACAGTTATGAAGTAGCAATGAAATAATTTTATGGCTGGGGGGGTCACCACAGAATGAACTGTATTAAAGGGTCACAGGGCTAGGAATGTTGAAAACAACTGGTCTAGAGCTTGTGTGTGTGTGTGTGTGTGTGTGTGTGTGTGAGAGAGAGAGAGAGAGAGAGAGAGAGAGAGAGAGAGAGAGAGAGAGAGAGAAGCAGAGTCAGAGCAATAAAAACTTCAGGTACAGTGCAATAGAATCTCAAATTTCATTTAGAATTTTGTAAGTGATATAATTTGCTATCTAAAAGTTTGTAAAATTTAAACTTAAATGTAAAAACTTTAAAAAGTTTAGTTTCTTATAATTAAAAACTTTATAATTTTCAGTAGCTTTTATTTGACCCATCTATTTCCAGTGTGCAGTTCATGGAATAAACATGCTAAAGATATAGATAGTGTTGTGCCATTTCAGTAGGAAAGCAAAGCACAGCCTCTGCCTCTGTGGAGCTGTTCCTCGGTGATGTGAGTCATCGACTGTGGAGCTCACAAAGACTTCTGGGAACAAGGTGCCCGGATGTGATGTTTGACTTAAGACTTCCTTATGTTTAAAGGATTGATGATATGGTGGTAATTAAAGGTGGGTTCAGTCTAACAGAACATGGATCCCTGCTACTACTGGAAAGATGACCTTTGTTTTTAATTGAAATTTCACTACAAACATCTGAAAGGTTTGTTGGCATTAAATAAAGCAAAGCTTTTTCTTGACTGTTTTTACATATTTTACATTATTTGGTTGCCAAAATACGCTTGTTGTTCATAATTTAAGGTTACAGTTCTAGATTGTTCACTTGAAATCTGGTCTTTTACTAAGGTCCTGAGGTGCATCTTCAAGGGATTCATTTGAGATCTCTTTGCCCATATGTGTTTCTTTTATTGATAATGTTTTTCCCCTCTCATAGTATATCTTGACTATGGTTTCTTCTCCCAGTTCCTCCCTACCTCCCCTCTCATCAAGAACTATAGTACGATAAAAACAAGATCTGGGGGATTTCCCATGGGACCATTTTGACCAACAACTCAATTAGATGTAACACATTGGAATTAGACCCCCTACACCCCCCCCAAAAAAACGAAGACAAAAGAACCCATAAAAACACTAAACTGAAAGTCATAATATATATGGAAAGGACATGTTGTAGGCCTTTGGCATGCTGCCTCAGTCTCCTGTGTTTTGATTATGTTGATTTAGAGGCTTTTTTTTTCCTTGGTGTCCTTTATTCCCTCTGGATCCTATACTCTTTCTACGTCTTCTTTTGCAGGATTCCTTGACATTGGGGTGGGATTTGATAGAGACATCCTGTTTAGATCTGAGTGTTCCAAGGTCTTGGGTTCTCTGCATAATGTTTGGCTGTGGGTCTCTATTCTCAACTGCTGCAGGAGGAAGATTCCCTGATGATGACTGATGGCTGATCTATGAGTGTAGTAGGTCATTAGGAGTCATTTTATTGATATGTGTTTCTTTTCTTTCTTCTATAAAACAAAATATTTGGTTTTCCCCTAGGTTCCTGGGCCATCTTATCTTGGGTTCTTGGTCACCCAAGCAGTATCTGGTATGGGTTCCACCTCCTGGAGAGGGTCTTAAGTCACATCAGATATTGTTGGTCACTCCCATAAGCTTTGTGCCACCATGGCATTAACATTTCTTACAAGGACACCACTGTCATTTCAAGGGTTATGGGTCAATTGCTGTTTACATTTCTCTTTAGGTAGAGTGTAGAATACCTTCTTGTACCAAAGACACTAGAACATGGGATGAAGGCTCTATGTAGACACCAGCTTGATTTCTGTTCAGTGAGTTAGTTGTGTAGTTGTCTTTAACAGTGGGCCCTTGTCAGTTTGTGGAGAGTAGCCTATAATCTTGGCAACAGCCTGGGTTGTTTGGGAATTCCCGTGGGACCTTTTGGGCCAACAACTCAACTAAATGCAACCCAGTCCTGCTACTGAAAGCTTCATTTGGTGACAAGAGATGGCCTCTGTATTTCCCATTGTTTGGTGGTTGCCTTCATATGTATAAATGTAGGCATTCATAGCTTTAAACTAGCTTGCCATTATTTTCTAGGCATTCTGTGTATTAAACTGCTTTGGTTTTATGTCTCAGTAACAGTTAGGACCTTTAATGTGTGTTAAAAGGGTACTTAGAAGCTGTCTGCTTTGTCCAGCAAATGATAAATCTGAGGACTATGTTGCATGTACCCTCTTCCAAATCTCTGCTCAAGCTCTTCTCTGTCTTTAATGCCACAGCTTAGTTCTTTCCCTACTCAGAATTCTCCGTGGCCACTACTCCAGCCACATTTGACAGTCTACCATTTCCTTCCTCCTGAATGTACCAGCACAAAATAGGAAGTTGCCAGACAAAAAAAAAAAAAAAAAAAAAAAAAAAAAAAAAAAAAAAAAAAAAAAACAAGCCTTCAAAGTTTTAAGTCCTCTTTGTTACTTGTTTCCTCTCTATAATCAGTTAATAAGTTTTAATGATCCTTTGGATTGTTCTCTCTCACTACTGTCAAAATGAAAGATGAACTATCCAAACAGCAGCTTAGCATAATCTTCCCAAGTTACTCATTAAGTTGTTGAGCTCAGAGTGAAAAGAGCATCCTTTCAGGTTGGCAGACGCCCAGTGTGTGGATGTTGCTGAGATGCTTGCAGTTCCTCCACACTTCTGCTTTCTGCCACACTGTCTTCTTTGTCCTCAACATAGTTTTTCTTACCTGTAAAAATGTTAGTTGTTTTAAGACCTATCAAAGATCTTGGTGATGTCTTTCCTGTTGTTTCTGACTAAAGTTCTTGTGTCTTTCTTGATTAATACCGCTAACTAAAGTCTCTTCTCTATTCTCTTGGTCCGTACTGCTCATTAACCTGGAACAAGCCTTCTGTGGTACCTGAAAATATGGAAGTTGTTTTCCCACTGAGGTTCTGGGAGGACATAATGTATTGTGCTCCATCCCCTAACACTGAGCAGAGCTTACCATGTCTAGTGAGTGCTCAAATACTGATAAGTGTTTGTTTGTACAAACTTTGCATAAAATGTATTGCTATTCTTTACTCAAGAAGAAATAAAATATATATTTCTCAATTTTTTTATTGACTCAGGATCCCCTTATTTGTATTTTCAGCTGCTCCTGAGTAGTGAGCACACTGGAGAATGGCTGTAGGCTTCTGGATTGGTTGCATGTGCTTTGGAGAAGGAAGTTAGGTTGTTACTGAACTTTCAAAACTCCAGTTTTGCTAGGTGTGGTGGCTTATGTTTGTAATTCCAACACCCAGAAGGCCGAGGCAAGAGAATCACGTTGAATTCTAAACCAGCATAGGTATATATAGAGTGTTCCCAGCAAGCTTGTACTAGGCTGACACCCTTTCTCAAAACAACAAAACCCACCAGATTTTAAAAAGGAAAGTATTTGCTTCTTCATACTGTTGATTGTAAGATGGTATTGTTCTAAGCAGTGTGCTGCAAATATATCTGTGATCCTCCATTTAATCTACTTTCTAACACTGAACTGATTCTATTAAGCTACACACAGGTATGCATAAACATTTATAGACACACAGGCATATACAACTGAGGTTGTCAACTTCGTGACCAAATGGGATGTATAGGATGTAAGCAAAATGCCTTAAATGCATGTACTTTTGGTGTCATATGACAACCATTGGTCTTTTAAAAATAATAGATGGCCAAAATGTTGCATGCTTTTTGAGTTTGTGGCCTTTGATGGTGTAGAGGCGATAGTGGTGAGTGTGGTGTATGACAGCGCTGACTTGTTCAGCATTGCTCTCTGTTTACAGACTTTTTGGTGATTTTAGATATTGCCTGATGAGTGCTCTTTTGACATATATGAGACAGAAAGCATGTTGCACTTTACTAGAAATGTCTGAGTCAATACAATGCAGTAATAATTGAACTAATCTGCAGCTCTTTTTTTATTATGACTAAGTCCAAACCAGGGCCTTTTAAACTCCTCACACCCAAGCTCCTTCCCACTGAGGACATGTCTGACCCCAGGCTTATAGGCCTACAATCCAAGTGCTAACACTCATGAATATATTTTCAACAGTTCTTTGATGTACTTGTAATTTTTCTTTTATTAAAAATGAAAGCAAATACTAGTGAGATGAATATGCTTGTTTATTTTTTCCTAAAAATTAAATTCTGGTTGAATAGTTGATATTGCAGGACAAAGAATATATTCACTGTTTTTTTAGAGTTTTATTTATGGTTTGATTTTATAATTATCAATATTGAGCATGCCATTCACATCAGTACCTAATAGAGAATGGCCAAAGTAAGCTTAAGAGAACTTCAGGAAATACTGGAAATTCTGTTCTAATCTCAACCCTGAAAATTCATAGCAATAGAAACCGTAGTTTAAAAATTAAACATTCTTAACACAGTGTATTCCAAAGATATATGAACTTGATATATGCTGAAGAATGGTAATAGGAAAACATTTAAACGTCTTTGTTTTTTGTTATTAAGCCATGATGCTCTATAAGAGCAGAAGACTGTGTGAGCAGTAGTAACACGTGTTTGTAGTGGAGTCTGGAGTCTGCACTGAAACAGTTCAGGCAGTAGAGGGCTTTGTGCAGTGCAGAGTGCACACACTATGTGCTCAGAGCTGCAGTGCCACTGTGAGATAGAGCATGGGTGAGTGCTGCCAGGAACACCTGCCTTTGTTGCTCTTTGATTTCTAATTAACTTGTAGTATTTACACATCCAGAAACTTATTGTTGCAAATTTTGATAGCTCCAACATTCAGTTATCTGCCCCATTTGGAGTCACAGCTCAGTTTAGAAGCTGGGATCTAGTGTTTCAAGAATTTTTTCTTACATCTAAACAGTAAAGTCTTAAGACCTTCTCTTGTTGTCCAGGTGCATATATAAAATATAAATATGTGTATTATATTTAGAGATTATATGTCACTTGAAACACTGAGATCTTTGTTTTTCCACTGCTGACTATGCTTAAAATTTAGATGCACACACATGAGAATTCCATTTCATGAGTCTTTCTCTAACTTTATGAATTATAAGATTTGCATTTTCTAAGGCTTATGGGTTATCTGAAAATGTAATATTAGTATGGATGTTAAAATGTTGAGATTTCTAATATTCTTTCTCATGATGTCTTTTTCTTCTTATTGCACTAAATGTAGCATGTATTGTTCTTAGGAGTTTTTGGTAACTGTGTGACTCTGGGCTAAAAATGGCAGATTTCTGGGTTTGTTTGTTTATTTTTAAAATGAAGAGGTGATGTTAAACTTTAAAACTCTTGTACATGTATTAGAAATGTTCAACTACATGCAAGCATGTGCACATATAAGCTAATTTATGGGATTTTCCTGCTGAAGTATGAAGCAGCCTTCTTGTGTAGGTGTGCTAGAAGTCTTCATTTGTTCATGATCTTATCTCAGAGACTTGCCAGTTTTATGTATTGTATTAGAAGTGAACTTACAGCCATGATGACTGTGATCATTGAAGTGAGTGAGCATGTCTAGAGCTGCTTCTTCTGCTCAAAACAGGACTTTGTCAGGGATGGCTCCATATACTATCATTTGTTTTTTTTTTGGGAGGGGGGGGCTAAGGAATTTCTCTTTTTTCTTCCAGACTGAGGACATGAATACTTCCAAAGCCATATTCTGTCACTGTTTGCTTTGTGGAATTTATTAAACTAAATAAGAAAAAGTAACTGATATTTTTCCTATCAGAGATGGTTCATGGTATAAATTAGGCTTTTCAAATTGGCTCAATATGTCATCAACCTGTTCAAAACAATTACGTTGCTACAGTATGTGCAGTGTGCTGTGTACCGTGCTCTCTCCCCCCCCCCTCTCTCTCTCTCTCTCTGTGTGTGTCGGAAATTTAATCATTCTGCAACATAATTTGCACACATACTTGTGTTTCAGTGTGCTTGTATCTGTGGTGGATACCAGTCATTTGTACAACATACTTCACACGTATACACACCTTGAGCTTTACATTGTAAACCACGTAAGAAAAGAAGCTTTCATTGTAGATCCATAGCTCCTGAGAAATAACTTCGCTGGTCTTTGAATAGTTTGGATGCACTGAAGTTTTGGGGTGGAATGTGCTGTTCTTACAACAGCAAACTGTTTGAAGGTAAATATGAGTAACTCTATTGAGGTTCTGTGTCTGAAGTCCATTTATTTGGTTTGATTTTAAGATGACTCAACCTATAGCCTCTTTTACATAATACCTTTATAGCAATTTCACATTATGATACAGGAACATGGGATGGGTGAATGAATGTATGGATGGGTGTGTGGATGAATGGATTGATAGATAGAAGGGTGGGAGGTTGGATGGATGGGTAGGTGGATGGATGGGTGGATCTGCACTTGTGTGATTGTGTGATTGTGTGATTGTTTATAGAGCCTGAGATTCTAGATATATGTACTTAATTTAGGATCTACTATAGTTGATATTGATAAAGTTTTAATCAGCCATTTTAATATGAAAAACCATCAAAACAGATTGTACAACTGAGTAATAATAAAGACCATTAAGGATCAGAGATCATACATGATTGGCAGACTCTCCAAAGAATAGGCACCAATTAAATGGGTGCGGGTGTTAAAAATAGATTAAAGCTTATAATTTCAAGTGGATAACCATATTATTTTCAATACTAAGATGATATTTTCAGTCAATCCTATATCTGCAGTGTAACTTTGAATTTCTTTATGGTACCTAGTACTGCAAGCAGTTGATGACTTAGTGAGTGTTTTGTAAAACTGAATGTCGCAGTCAAAGTATTTTAGACATTATAGTTAGCTCTTAAGTGAAGGCAATATTTGTTGGCATTTAACTTTGTGACTTAATAATTTATTGCATCAGCAACTAAATACCACCTTTATTATATGTTTGGGATGATTGTGGGGACCTTCATGGGAGAGACTGAAACTTAGAAGTTTCAGTTTGGCATTCAACATTTCTTCTCAAATATAATATGATTCCCTAAAAGGAGGTAGACCACGCATTTTTATTTTTCAGTTTAGTGTTATTGATCATTCTCAGCTGGTGGACATGGGAACAACTTAATAAAGTTTGGGTAATTTAGTTTTCAGTTTAAATTCTCAACTGGCAAATGGCCGAAAATTCCCACCTGAAGAGGGGAGACCCAAATGCATTTTGTGGCCTCGTTACTGTCTGCTTGACATAGGAAGACACCATCAAGAATAATGGAGTCAAACGGAAGTCGATGGTAAGAATTTTCACTTACCTTAAAGCATATATATATATAAAATAAAATTTTAGAGTGTTTTTATTCTAGGACATAAGACCATATGTGTGAGTTTTACATGTCTGTTATACTTTTTATAAGATACATGCAGAGAACAGTCTTACAAGGTATTTCATACATGCAGTATTGGGAAAACTAATAAAATGTGCAAAAATTAGTTTATATTGTTTATGCACTGTTTATCAAGTTTAGTTTCTGTAGTTCTGCTGTACCTGACTGTCTTTTAAAATAGTCTGTTATAAATGTTGCTTGAGTGAAGTTAAGTTTTAAGATTATCTATATCATGTAATTTATAGGTATTTCTCAGAGTATACATCATAAAGTTTGTAATAGTCTATTGAATAGTGCTTTCTTTTGCTTTGATAGAAAAATAATATAAAGAAAAAGTTAAATCTATTTACCTTAAAATTTTTTCAATAGAAGTCAGGTATGTTAGTGCACAGCTTTGAGACTTGAGGCAGGAGGATTGAGAGTTTGAGGTCAACAAAATGCTGTCCAGAACTTTCCATACACTGACAACTCCTGTTACCTTTTGTGTCAAATAATAACTTTACAAAAATTGTTTCTATAATCAAAATGAGACAGAAGAATACCAAACCTTGGTAATAAAAATCAAACATCTCTTTCCTGTCTTTTTATATTTGTACCAAAACAGGAACCCCAGTTCGCTTCATTTTGATGTGCTACAAATGAACTTAAACAGATATTTTTAGAATGTATTTGGTGTCTACATATTTCTTCATATGGATATCTTCATTCTGTTGGACTTGTTTTGGCTTAATTTTGGGTAGAAGTAACAGTTCTGATTTAAAGCTAACGCCATGTTATCATTTCCATGGACATAGTAACTTCATGATAACTACATAATAATTTACAAAGACCAGCATATTAATATTGCCCGGTAATTCAGTTGACTATTTTGGTACTAAACTTAGGATTTTTGAGACTGAAATTATTTGAATAATTTTTCTTGCTTAACTAAAGCTGTGAAAATTACTTTAACTGAATCTTGCCATATTTTTAGCCATTTCACTGATAATAATAGATGTATCAGATTTTCCCCTTGTGACAGACAAGCATCTGCCTCAGCATCTCTCATGCAGTCATTAGATACTGACATGCCTTCAGGACTCTATATCACAACATCAACCCTCAGTTCAAAGGTAGAATTGTAGTTGTAGACAGTCCTATAAGAAAGTATGTGTTGCTATGAGGGGGAAGCAATTACCTTGGAATATAAATAAAACACGTATTTAAAAGTGAAACAATAACTTGTTTTTGAACTTTTTATTTTATAATCTTGCTAATTGAACGCCTTTTAAATAAAACTTTGGAATGATTCAGTTCTGACCATGGAGACATATGTCATTACACTCTGTTCTAGTTTCTTAGATTTCTTGGGCCTTTGCAACAGAGACTTATGAAAGTCAAATTCTTAGGTGAAAACTTAATCTGTGGGAGAATTAATACTAGATCCTTCAGTATTTCAGAAACTATGCATGAATAACTCTAAGTTCTTCAATTGATAGAAAGTTATATGTAGACTTTAAGGTATGATTTCGTCATAGATTTTATCCTTATTAAAAATGTAAAATTTATGTTTATACACATTTATTTTAAGGTTTATTCATCATTCAGTTTTGAAAACAAAGTAGTAGGTCATTTGGGCATCTTAAGTTGGCACTTCTGTCATGATACAGTTTTATTGGAAGGAGACATTAATAATGTTTGAAAAATAATAAAGTTAGTTATTTCCATATGTTAGATCATGGGTATTTTGAAAACTCTGGTCAGCCTAGGTGTTAATTTTCCTTTGTGCTACTTGCATGTTCATATGGAGCTATCAAATTCAGGCAATTAGCATTTGCCTTTGGTTTTGCTTTCTGTTGGAGCCTTGAACATTTTCTCTGACCCTTTATAAACTATGCAGTATTGTTGTGAACTGGTCATCTCACATATAAAACTAAAATCAGAAAAGTTCATGTTTTTAGAACTAATGATCTTTCTACAATTTACCTTCAAAATATTCAAACATGAAATGAAGACAAATATTTTCTGAGTAGTAAAATCCAAATTAAGTACCTTATTTTTGTTCCTGTAAATTATGTGATTGCATCTATATATAATCAGATGTCACCAAGCGGTCTCTTACATGCCCTGATTTGAAGATGTCAGTGCAGAGATGTAAGACAGTTCTAACTGTTACTGTGGGAGAGCCTCCTGGAGGCGTGCCTTGGGGAAATGGGACCATTCTTTGCTATGTAGCATGCCTTGTCCATAGCATTTAGTTTTCTTTGACCACTCCTTTGGATTCTGTGAGTTAGAGTTGACTGATGTAAGATTTCAGGTAGATTCATTACATGATGGAACTTGAAACACAAAGGTCTAAGGGTAATGAGGAGTGAGGATGATCAGCGTATGATGTATGGCTAGCTAAAGATGCCCCAATGAAACCCTTTACTCTGTATGATTAAATATGCCAGTAAGCATCTTTTCAAAAGCACTGTTGAACACATGACACAGATGGAGGTGATGCAGAACATCTCTTTTGTTAAAGTGCCTATTAATAACTTATTGACACAAACAAAGGCCTTTAGGAATCATTCAGGGTGTCTCTAATGCAACAAATGCAGTGTATGTTTTAATAACTTCTGTTTGGATCTTTTAAGCTACTATTGTCATAAGGAATAAGTCACAACTAAAAATGGTGTGGAACTGGGAGTTTAAATTCTGTGAACCATGAGGGTTCTTTTTAAAGTTCTGTCCTATCTTTAAAATTAATATCCTGGCAGTAACTGTCAGCATGTTAAATTTTATGTGAGGCATATATTACCAGATATATTAAACTGCCACTTATGGTGGGTTTTACTGAGTAAACCTAATAGAAGAAGAAATCCCATTTATGCATTAAATGACTACTTAGTGGCAACATGCTGTGTGTTGGATATTGCACTGGACGCTGGGGGCTCATGCTAAGACTGTGTGATCCTCGGTTATAGTTGAATATAGAACATAGACATTGAACAAGTAATTACCACCCAGTGTCTTGTGGCATTGTAAAAACAAAATCCTTTCTTAAATGTACCTCAGGAATTGATTTCTAGTGTGTTAGCAATTTGACTAATGAATAAACTAATAATTCACCTTCCTCTTGAAATTGGCTTCAGTTTGGCATTTAAAAATTGGCAGGAAGTCTTTAAAAGTATTTCTTAGAAATCAAAACAGTCTTATTATGTTTCTATATTATTTAATACAAGAAACTGCTATGGAGGGACTTATGTTACTAACACAGTATATATGGCAGAGCATACATGGACTGCCTATCATGTGTCATTCACTTAAACCCACAGTACCTTCCTCGAGTATTATAGAGTAGACATTCACTTAATAAAGTTATACCAGGAAGTTTTACATAGTACTTCCAGACTGTAGTTAGGAAGCTGGTCTCTGGTCAGACAAGATTTGTTGCTGACACCTACACTTGGAAGGTTCATAGCCCTAAGAGTTTCCTGTGCTTCTGTTTCTTTTTCTCTAGAATGGAACAGTATACATAGTATAGAAAAATAGATTTTTAAATAGATTTTAAGTGCTTGCAACAGTATTTTACATGTGATTTTCATGGCTCCATATGTTATCAAAAATGTTCCACCTGGAGCTGGCACATAGCTTAACAGAAAGTGCTTCCCTAATATGCACAAAGCTCTGGGCTAAATCTCCAGCATCAGAAATTATGTTCTAACCAATTCACAAAGTTAAGCCGCCTGAAATAATTACAGAATAGATGGCTTTGTGTGATGTGTATGTTGTCATTTACTCTAAAGAATTCACCTCTAATACATAGATGTAATCACTACCAAGGCCTGCTATCATTATTGCTGTAGAATAAGGACTGGAGAATTCTCACCCAGTCTGTGACAGCTCTTTAACTCCTGTTCAGCAGCCACTCTACAAAAGCCTCCATAATTGCATCTCTAGGACCAAGGTCACTTTGCATTTAGCCTAAGACTCTTGAAATCCCAGCTACATAAAAGTGGTCCTTCTCATTTGAGAAGGAATATCAAACACTTGTTATTTATCTCATGAAAGATAAGCCAAAGTATAGTAAGTTTTTGAATGAAAAGATTGTGCTGGATAACCTCCCTCCGTAAAGACCCTAATACAGCATCTTTTCCTCAGCAGCTTATACTATGGATTTGTAAACCAAATAGGACATAAGTATGCTTGTATATATTACTGGTAAGCAAAATATTCTTAGTACAGTCCTGTTTACTTTGAGAATTGATGTTTAAGTTGTAAGGCTTTCTATGAATATCGTATCTTTAAAATTGATGTCCTACACAGATATATACAAACTTAAGTGATTTTTTCCCCCCAAGTAATGCATTTGTTGAAAAATAATTTCAGGGTGAAATTTCACATGACACTTTCTTTTTAATTATGATTCTATGGTTTTGAAATTTATGTATGCAAAAATTATTAACTCAATTGTTTTAAGTACAAATATTTTAGATTGTAATAATAAAATAAAAATAGGGGCTGGAGAGATGCTCAGCAGGTAGAAGCACTTGTTGCTCTTTCAGAGGACCCAGGTTCTAGTCTTCAGCTCTCCATGGTGGCTTACATGGATGTAACTCCAGTTCCCAAGGTTACATGACATCTTCTGACCTCTGCAGGCACCACACACACATGTGGTGTGCAAACATATATACCAGTAAAATATTCATACATGTAAAATAAATATATATAAAATTTTAATACATAAAAATAATTTTAATTTATATTTTATAACCTAGTATATCTTTGAGTTTGCAACATAGAAATCTTTCTCTCATTGTGAGATGTGAACTTAAAGATATTTCCATAGTCTCCGCCTCCACTGTGAACTCTAGTGTGGAACATCTACTGGAGAGGCCCTCTCTGGGTGCCATTTCTCTTTAAAGACAGAAGAGACATTTAAAGGACCATAAGCTTGAATCATGAGCTCTGAAAGCTGCCTTCTGCCCTGCCACGAATGAATAGAAAGTATGAATCTTCTGATATTGTTACTCCCCTAGTATGTCAATTTTCTTGTTATTTACAGAATGTGTGTATTTCTGTCTTGAACACATACACTAGCCTCCCCAATTCTCCATATTAATTAAAAGCTATGAAGTTACTAGTTGTTTTTAATTTCCAGATTTATTAGTAAAGAATTCTGTCCTGAAAAATAATATATGTTATTCATGCTGTCAAATGAAAATGCATTATTGGTTTTCATATATATTATTTCAGAGCTTCTCAAATATCCCAACATGAATTATCAATTTTCAATTTACAGCCTTTGGACCTGTTTGCTAAGATGGAGTTATAATGTTTCTTTTTCTATGTTTTTATTAGAATACTAGTTAGGCATAATAA
The DNA here is from genome assembly GCA_033318265.1 of Phyllotis vaccarum. Taxonomy (NCBI): domain Eukaryota; kingdom Metazoa; phylum Chordata; class Mammalia; order Rodentia; family Cricetidae; genus Phyllotis; species Phyllotis vaccarum. The sequence continues at coordinate 82,724,791 of JARWLC010000003.1, forward strand.
TGAACCTTATTATAGCATTCCATACATGTATATAATGTATTTTGATCATGTTTACTCCAGTTACTCTTTAAGTGTTCTTTACCACTCCTGCTTATCTCTTCCTCTTCCCAAGTAGTCCCCCCATGCTTTGATGGTGTGCATGTGTGTGTGTGTGTGTGTGTGTGTGTGTGCATGCATGCATGTGCGTGTGTGTATGTATGTGTGTGTGTGCACGTGTGTTTGTGTGTGCATGTGTGTGTTTGTGCATATGTGTGTTTGTGTGTATGCATGTGTGCATGTGTGTCTTTGTGTGTGCATGTGTGTCTGTGTGTATGCATGTGTGCATGTGTGTGTACATGTGTTTGTGTGTGTGCATGTGTGTGTTTGTGTGCATGTGTGTGTATGTATGCGTGTTTGTGTGCATGTGTGTGTATGTGTGCGTGTTTGTGTGTGTGTGTTTGATATAGTTGCCTATAGGACATGGTGATGATTTATTTACAAGAGCTTAATCAACTTCAGTGGCTATATGGCTGAACAAAATGTCTCTCTTTTCCCCAACAAACATTAACTGCCAGTGATCCTCAAGGAGGGATGAGGCCTTGTGACCTTCTCATTTCTAACAACCTGGGGGGGGGGGCTGTGATGGAGAGGAGCAGGATCTTGTGAAAGGCTTGTGTGGGAATCACAGCTCCTGAAAATTTGGAAGTACAGTGGCCACATGGTTGTAAAGACCATTCTACAGCACTATCATAGCCTATCTTTTTTTCTTGCCTTTACCTTCTTTCTGCCTCCCCTTCCACAGTGTTCACTGGACTCTGGAGGAGTATTAGATGTTTCATTTGAGGCCGAGTATTCAATAGTCACTTATTCTAACATTTTGGCTAGTTATGAACCTCTTTCATAACCACTGTATACTGCAAAAAGAAGTTTCCTTAACCAAAGCTGGCAGCACCGGGAGGGAGGGAGAGGGAGGGAGGGAGAGAGGCATCATGTCCACTTAGCAGTACAGGAGCAATAGATTCTCCACTAGGGGTCTGTATCCTCCCCAGGCTTTAACCAGGTTTCCAGCACAGAAATAAATTCACTCTGTGGAGCAAGTCTGCAAGCCAATTAGAAAAGGTTTGGTTCTTCTCCAAACAGGCCACTGTTATATCAGTAGGCCTATGTTTGCCTGGCAGGTCAGCAGTGTTAGGGCACAGTCTAGAGCTGGGAAGGACTATTGATGATCCTCCATAGTTCATCTAAGTCTGTAAAGCTATCCAGCAAAGAGGCTTCTAGTTCAGTCCTAGACTGATCCTTCTATTTTCTACACCCAGTGTGTGATATCTTTACCAGCTGACTATAGTGGCAGCAGTAGGGAAGTAGCCTGTCTTGTTTGAGAGATTTCAGGGGCCTCTCTGGCCAACAAAATCTCAGGGAAGCAACCCATCCCTGGCACCAACACCTTAACTTAACAACCTTACCAATTCTCGGAGCACCTTTATCCACCCATGCAGGGAGCCTCTGTTCAACCTTGAGTCTACTGTTCTGTTCTCCCTCAAAGCCCCTTCCCTTCCCTTCTATTTCCTCTCCTTTTTTTCCCTTCAAGTTTCCCGACTTTTGCATACACTCTCACTCTGACAGATACATGTGTATGAAAATTAGATTAGAAGCTAGAATCCATGTACAGGAGAGAATGGATGTGTGTTTGCCTTTGTGAACCTGGGCTGTGTCCCTTAAATATAACATTTTCCCCCAAATTTTATTACTTCATTGTTCTTAAGGCAGAGTAAAAGTTTGTTGTGCATATTTTGTTGATACCACATTTTCATAAACCACAGTTGGTGGACATCTAAGCTGCTTCCATTTCCTTCAATAAATATGGATGTGCAAGTTATCTGTGTGGTGGGGGGAGACACAGTCATCTGGGCATATACCAAGAGTGGTATGCTGGGTTATGTGGTAGTTCTGTCTTTAGATTTTTAGGAGAATGTGCCAGTCGTCACCCTACTCACAGTGTATACACAGTATTGCCAATTTGCCATCATTGTTTTTGACAATAGCCTTTCTGATTAAGATGAGGTAGCATCTCATAATGGTTTTATTTCACATTTATGTAATAGCTATAGATGTTCTAGATGTTCAACACTTTTCTTAAAGGAACATAAAAGTTCTTTAGTATAATCTTAAAATTAATTCTTTTTGTTCTATTGATTTGGATTCTTGTGTTCTAATAACAAAATGTTAAAAGCAGCAAAAATGTTTTCACCTTTGCCCTAAATCTTTATAAACATATTCTGCATAGCAATAGTAGTCACTACAAACCCTCTGTATGAAGCACTGCAGGACACTTCTAAGGTCTCAAATGGTGTCAATGAAAAGGACACTGTAGCCTTTTTAAGGGAAAGGAAATAATAAAACACAGTAATATGTGTCATAAAATATATATGTACACATGCTTGTGTGTGTGTATATATGTGTATGTATATCACCAGTTGATCTCACTAAATTATATAAACAATCTCCACTACGTAGTGAGAGTTTAGATAACAGGAACCTTGGCTGTTTGTATGTGTGTACATAATTTGTGTGTTGTATTTATATCATAATTTATATACTGTTTATCACTACCAATAGTTGGATACTATGCCATTGATAATGTGCATATATATGTATGTATGAATATATATACACTTATATACACACACACTAACCATCATACATTGGCATGCCTATTGAACTACTAGATATTGATATAAGCATAGTTAAAATAATTTCTTTTAGATTAAAACAGACTTCAAATCAGGTTTGGTGGTACATAGTTGTAACCCTACTACTTAGGAGGTTAAGGCAGGAAGATTGCTGCTACATAGTGAGTTTGAAGTAAACCTGGACTATATGACATCCAGTCTCAGACAGACAAGTTAAAGTAGATGTTTTTAAGGCCACTAGATTTTAAATGTCAAGATGCTTGCAAAGGAATTGAATATAAATATTTTAGAAAATTCTGTCCTGCTATATTAAAGTTGAATCTGTCATTAACTCAGTGATTCTGAGTAAATGTGAGTTCTTAATTTTCTGCCATTTTCACATTGTGGCTTTGGAGCCCCCTGTCTTGAAATGAAATGTACTGTTAACTTTCCAGTTTATCTTGAAGGCCAGCATCATACTTGAGAGTGTGTAGTCAAATAGTATCCATTGTGAAGAATTGTTTCTTGAATCTGATGGCCTTGAAGATTTGATTGTTGAAATTGTACAATCCCTTATTATCAGCAGCTCTGACCTTGTGACCTTTGCCTTTCTTCTTTTTCTACCAAATTAGCCTTGATAGTTAGACAGCACTTAAGAAGGCTGTCTGTTTCTAACAATGTTCTGTAGGTTAATGAAAAACGAAGTGAACAAACCACATACTTTAAAAACTGTATATGGAAATCATGATTGGATGGCATCTGCTGATTTCAGTGTGATACCACAACTTACTCAGGCAGAATTAGAATTGTAGTAACTATTTTATCATGCAGTTTATGTCCAGCTCTCCATAAGATGAAAATAAATGCTAAGGTATGAATAGGCATATTGAATTCCATCTGTTAATATTCTAATACTTCACACATTGTCACATAGTTTAATATGTGCTATTCCATTCCTTGTCAGGGGTGTGGGTTATAACAACATACTATGACCATTTCTCGTGATCATTTTGAAACATTAGTTTCTTAATATTTAATATATGGTTAAGATTTATATTACTAATATTGTTGATTTTAAAGAATGTATTTTTAAAATCAAAACATATAGTCTTTTAATTATTTAATTTTATGTAAGTTTTGACTTTGCAAATCTGACTAGTTTGTTAACATTCTTTTCTGTTCCTAAAAAGTTCTAGTGCTTACTAAATATGCCAAGACTAGATAATCCATATTTAAAACAAAAGGAGTCTATTTGTGGCCCTTATACTCTAACATGCTGATTTGGGCATGGTTCTGGGCTATACTAGTCATGTTTATTAAAGTGCAATGTAGGATTGTGATAATTTTACAACACAATTTTTTCATGTTTTTCTCAATTTTTTAATTTCCCAGAGATAAGGAAAGGCTTAAATTCCCCCAAGGTCTGGTAAAGGGCATAATATTTGCAGATATAGTATTACAAAAGATAGCTTTTAAAAGAAGAAAGTGTCGCAATTTGACCTAATTATTTTTTCAGAGTCTTGTTTTGTAATAGACGATAAACTTGGCCCCTGTGGTGTGGTCTCAGAGTAATATCTCACTCTTCTCTCCTCCTTCAGGATAATCTTAAACTTCCACCACAAGAAGATTGTAGAGGTCCCCCCCGCACCAAGAACCATCCGCACATCTTTTTCAGTGTTCTTGGAGGTGGGCTGAGAGCTTGATCAGTTTGTGTCTGCCACTTTGCTCTCTAAAGGTAAGCACTGGGTAGTGCGTGCACGCGTATGGGCCCGAGCTCCTGCGGCAGGACTATTCGGAATGCTCTATTTAGGGCCTGAGATCAGCAGACCTGGACACCCACTTGAGTCCTGGATACCACGTGTCTGTCAAGAGTTTTTATGTTTGCTTTTTGTTTGTTTTGTTTTTTTAACTGTTTACAAGTGGAATATGGCCTAGAGATTATAATTTTTAAAACTTTCTGCTTTATTCATTTTTTTAATTAGGGCCTGGGGATATAGCTTCTTTGTCAATAAAGTACTTCAAACACAAGCACAAGACAGTTTATATCCCCGGCACCAGTGTGAGACGCCTGATGTCCAGCTTCTGTCTAACCCTGGGGAGGTGATAACAGGAAATTCATTCGAGGGCTTCATTGTCTGGACAGCATAGACACTTGATGAGAGACCCTGACTCAAAACAAAATGGAGAGTGATCCAGGAAGAAACCCAGAATTGAACTTTAGCCTCCACTGTACTTAACATGTACACACAAGAACATACAGGAACCCAGCTATACAAAGCTTACTTCCTCAGTTCAGTCTGCATCTAAACCAGTTTATAAATGCTGAGTATAATTCCTCAGCAAGACTACTGAAGGTCTTGAGATTTGAAGTCAAGAACTGTAAAGTAATCACAGATTTTAGGTACTCTGGTGACACAGTTTAAGTTGATAAAACCAACTTGGAAGCAATGCTTTTCATGATCTCTCTGAAGTTGTCTGTGTCTTACCTTTACTCTAGAGCAATTCCAAAATCATTTGCAATTAATCTAAGCTTCAAAAATATGGAAATAAAGGCTTTCTTATGTTTAAGAAGCATGCTTAAAACTTTTATTATGTCAGGTCCTAATAAAAAGAAATGCTTAAAAATCCCCCCTTTTTTTCCTTCTTAGACTTTTTCTTCAAGAAATAGAGAATAAACACAATAGCTCCAGCAGGAACACTTTCAACAGAGAGATAAATTAATGCTTCAGCTTTCCTTCCAGACTTTAACAGTAGAAAACCTCTTGGTTCTTTTGTTAATTTGTTGACATCTCAAAATGGCTAATCCTAGATGACAATGTCATTTTCTGATGAGGACGAGAAGAAGTATTCTGATTTTGAAAATGTTATCTATATTAGGGTAGGCTAGCGCTAGATAGATCACTTTTGTTTTAAACGAGAAGCTAAATTCTAACACAGTTAGTTCCCTGGGTGCTGAAGGGGAGAAACGCCATCTGCCATCTGTCCGCTTCCACTCACCTCCTCTTGCTGGTCTTGGAGACAGTCTGCACGTGATGTGACTGATGGAACACCAACCCTGGAGAGAGTCCTGATGACTTTGTTTGGCAGCCCTAATTCTGAAACATGGCTAACATCACCCTCTTTCAAACCCCTCCCCTTCCTGTATATTTTTAATAAAATGTATTGAAGGAAAATGGCCCTTGTTTCTGTTGTTATAATGAGAAGAGAGAATTTAGATATCCACAGGAAGGCTTCAAGAACCTCTTCACGTTGGGGGATATAAATAGTTCAGTAGTCAGAGCTAGTCTCAGTGCAAATAATTTAAAAATTAAAAATTCTTAAGTATCTCTAATAGATTATATAACATAGAAGCACAAGATATTTATAATTTAAAAATTATATTTATGCATACAATTAATTGCTTTTTTAATTTCTGAGAGCATGCAGGATACTTTTGAGCCTTTATAGTGGCATGGAATGGAGTGGAGAAATATAACTCGTTAGCCAAGTGGGAAGAAATTTGGAAATAAAACATAAACCTGCCAAAATCCTATGGTGATGCTTAGTAATACAGGTTAATTCTTATTATTAAGGCTTTATTAGGAAACTTTCGTTATAAAATTAATGTTTAAAAAGTTTTACACACATCTTTTTTAAATGAGTGTTTGGGACTAGAGAAATAGCTGAGCAGTTAAGAGTATTCACTGTTATTGCAAAGAACATGGGTTCAATTCTAGCACACACAGGAATTCTCATAACCCTTTGTATGTAACTCTAATTCCAGGGTATCCAATATTTTCTTATGGTATGTAGGAACCAGTGTGCAGTCAAAACACTTGTACTCATAAAATAAAAATAAATAAATCATTTAAAATGGAGTGTCATCTTACAATAGCATCGACAGCCTATTTTAAAAATAATTTTTCACCATTTCATCACTATTGTTTAATTTTGTATCTGTTGTGTGATATGTGTATATAAACCAGAAACACTAATCTTGCCTCCTGTGTCTGTATTAACAAAAGGTCTATAGAAACAGTTGTCAGTATACAGCACATCCATACAGAGAAGATGAACTATTATAGATCCTGTGGCTATGCTATTGTGGCATGACAGCTTGGCTCACTGACACTGGCTCTTTCACTGAACCAGGGTCAGGATGAGCATCTTGTTTCCTGAAAGCATGATTGTAAATATTAGTATATGCCACTACTTTTGAATTGTTTAACAGAGGTTTGTTAAAAATTGAGTCTCTGATTTCCCCTTCATTAGTATTTGAATCTATGTTTGTTATTATACTTAAAGCAACCCTAGCCAATTCATGCAAACAGTCCCTAATGGAAGCTTAATGTCCTTGTTTTGATTCTGCTCTTGACCTTCTGTAGTAAGGAAGAGGGAGGAGAGGTGGCCTTCAGTGCTTACCAGTGGGACAGGGAAAGTCTTAGACTCTGTGGAGGCACATAAACCATCACTGTTTAATAAAAATTGGAAGTAAAAGTTACCCAAGAAACAATTCTGATGATTTCACTGTTGTTAGTAGACACATTAATTGTAATTACATTTTATTTGACCAAGCCTATCCAGATAATGTGATATAAACATAGTTATGTAAATTTACGAGACCTGTTACTTTTCATACTAAGCATTTAAAATGTGGTATATATTTTACACTATGCGTGTGTCTATTGGCCTAGCCACAGTTCAAGTGCTATGGAGCCACATATGGCTAGTAGCTCCTGTATTTGAGTGGATGGATCCAGGCAAAGAACGAATGGAGCCTCCATTGTTTCCTTCATCTGTCCATTGGGCAGCCTTGATAGTCCCCGGGGTTTTGAGTTTCCAGTTTTAACAGAAAGCAAAATAGGATGCCCTATTTAATTTGAATTTTAGTATAAGTATTACCCTTGCTTAATTTATCTAAGTTGATCTGATTATTTTGTATTTTATCATGTTCTGGTTTAACTTGAATGAGATATCACTGTGCTGTCTAGAAATTTATAGGGCTAGGAGGATAGAGACTTTTCTAGAAATGAGTCTCCTGAGCAGGAGCCTACACAGAGAGAGCATGGGGAAGCTTAAGCTAGAGAGGGATTTCCCATGACAGAGTTCAGTGTTTGCATTTTGAAGCATTTAAAATCCAAACCATTGCGTTACGGTATAAGGTTTGTGAAACTGAATGATTAGTAACTTGAGTTTATAAAATGCAAACTGTTTAATGCACACAGTGATTCTGTACTTTCTGAGGAACCACTCACTGAACAGGAGTCTCCAGAGGTTTCTAGGTCCTGGCTACTCTAAAAACCTCTCCTGGCACTGGTCACTGCTGCAGCTGGCACTTGACACCCAGATTGACAGACATGAGAACAGGACATGGAATGCCCAGCACTGGGGGAAACTGAGTGGCAGGGATCTGGTGATGACCACCCAATTCTAACACCAACACCACCTTCAGTTCTTTTTCTGATTTTTTTTTTTTTTGCAAAAGAACAAAAATACCAACTTTACTCTTTAATGTTTTCGTAGCATTTTTTGAATTTTTCGTAACCTGTTTAGTAATGTGGATCTGACCCCTGAAACTCCAAAGAGACCACTGAGGTTCTCTAAAGCCAGTAGGTTTTATACTGACTCCACACCCCTCACCACAGGGTCACCCTACATTGTAGTCCTTTAGGAAGACACTGCCAGCTGCCAGTGCTATGTGACAGTTTTTCACTCAGAGCATAAGCTGTTGTATATTTCCAGTACATTCACACTTACGGACTGTATCCAAGAGAGAGTATGCTTATGATTCTGCATCTTTCAGATAACTGGGATTGCAGATACATCTTTTTTTAAAAGTAATTATTTTAAATAAATTCTAAGATAGCCCTCTTCCTAGAACTGCTAGCTGAAAGGTCTCAATCATGATATTTGTTGTATATTTTCCTTCCTCACCCTGAAAAGGAATTGAAGCTGGTCAGTAGCGGTGGGCTTGGGTGGCAGGATTCTCATCATTTGAAAGCTTAAGTGTTATACATTTTTATGTCCGGAAATATCTTACATTTATGTAAGAATGTTCTTTTGCCTAACTTCAGATTTCTAAGGCATGGATTATTTTGTCCAATTAACACCTACATCTATATATAGATAAGGTGTTTAGCCTTTCCTAGTTAATATTTTTAACAGTAAAGAATATATTAATGACTCATGTTTGGGTTTTCACTTTTGTTCACAAGACTGGTTTTTCTTTTGCTTAAAGGCTTCATTATTTCTAAAACTATAATTTAAAACTGCAGAAAAACGTCTCATTCCTAGTCCCTGCTTAAGCCAAGGATCCTTGGGTGATCATCAAAGGGTTGTGAAACACCTGGTTACCTAATCACTTTCTAACCCCTTGTTGCTAGGCACAGAGTCTTAATTTTTATCAAAACCCCAAAGGATTTGTATGAAAACTTTTGTCAAGCCACCACTGATACAATATCATGGGGTCATTTTACTTAAAGAGAAACTGAGGGATAAAGAACTTAGTAATTTGCAGTTACCCATATGTAAAACTTTAAAACCTTTTCAGAAACATTGTAAGTACATATACATAATTTATTTTAAAGTCTAAGTAGGCATATTGAACATTATCCTCTCATTCAAAAGCTGAAAACAGTTACACATTCAGCTCATGAAGTTGGTGGTGGAGCCCTATTTTCATATTATCAAAATAACCTGGCATCTTTGCTGATAATGCCTTAACAATTATTACGTTTTTAAGGATAACATTACTGTTTATTAGTAGATAGCTGCTGTTGGCACTAGGACTTACAGACAGTCTTTACCCACATGCATGCCTTTCTCTACACTAACAGCTTAGCGTTTATCTCTTTTTCCCTTCATGTTTATGTATCAAAAGCTCAAACAATTTAGTTTATACTGAAATATTTAAACTTTGAAAATCTGCTAGCTACCTTTCATGTTTCTCTGTTGGGAATAATCAAGCTTATCTAATCAACTCTCGAAAGAACTGTGGCAACATAATGATAATAATTAATGTATTTCCTATTCTTCAGAATTCAGTCTGTGGAAAAGGTGTGTGGAAGAGTTGCAGGAGGAGCAGAGGGACACAAATCAGAGAAGAGTTTACTTTTGGCTGTAGAAATGGAACTTAGTTGAATCTGAGACAACAGTGAGAATTAGTAAAGCAAAATAGGAACCAGAAGAGGGTTTCCGGTTAAGGCCAACAGACATGAAGGCCCTGAAGGGAACGGGAGAACAAGACACGAGATCAAAGACATTCAGACACAGCCGATGAGGGTGTACGGCGCGATGCCTTTCCAGTCTTTTAGGTATTCATCATTTGCCCTTCAAAGTAAGAGCAGAAAGAAGATACTGGATGCCAGATTTGTGTTTTTTCTTTTAGGTAAAGCCTGATGCACAGGTAGAGCATTGAGCATATTGGAGGTATAGACTTTCAGAACCTTCACATTTGAGCACATTTGTAAGCATCACCAGCATCTCAAAGCATTTATTTGTCTCTCCTCATAGCCCTGCCCACATTCATCAGGGAAACTTGTTGCCTGGGTTCCTAGCATGTCCATAGTGTGCCTGTGTTGTGCTTTACATAAATAGCGACATGCAGGATGTAGTCATGTGAGTGAAGGATGCCAGATACAAACCTGTAAGACCTGTGCTGTTGAGCAAGTTCCTACTCATTGTCATGATTATAAAATGTTCTGTGATCCAGGTAAGAAAGGGACAGTGTCCTTAAGCTAGTGTGGTGGCAATGAAGATACAAAATAGGCCTGCTATAGAGAAATCTGTGGGCTGTGAGTTTGATGGCATGTGGGAAGGATTGAATAGGAAATGGGGAGTGCAGGGACACCTGTGGCTCTGACATGGGCAGAAGTTAGTGATGCTGTCTTCTACTAAGTCCAAATACTGGGGAGAACGTAGGTGGCTTGAATTTTAGTGCTAGAGGACAATAATGAGTTTGACTTTTGATATTTGTGATATATATGAAGCATTGCCCTGTTCTGCTTCCCACAAATCAGTGCTCATGGCTTAGTCAGTGTATAACTGTACATTCATCAGCACATGTGCCAACAAAGTTACTTTAGAGTATGGAAACTCTTCTGATCTCCTTTGGTCTCCACTTGTCTCACAGTGTTTTTCTATCTATGTATACATGTACAGTATACCTCTCCCAAAGTGTCACTAAATTTACATGCAATAATAACATTTCCTATGTATTTTTCATGAAGGGTATGATTAAAATAATTTCATGCTTAACAGTTGTGTTTGTATCATGTTCTTGCCTCTAGTTAGCGTGGTGGGATGAAAGATGGAGAGTTACAGTCTGAATCCATGCCTAGGCAGGGTGCCCAAGGGGAAAACCAGGCTGCGAAGCTGGAAGCCCTGGCTCCTAGCAGCATAGGGCAAGAACTGCCTGGCAAAGTTAAACTTTTGAAATTTTTCCTATAGAGATGAGACACCTGCTTTGGGAAGAGTAAATTGCTGAGTAGACTGGTTTACAGCCATCAGGAATGGCTCAATTCTATCTTTAGACCACAAACTGAAATAAAGTCTGGACTACTCACTACCTCATCATGATGCGACAGGAAAGCAACAGCACAAGAACTGTCGTCAGGCTTTTCAGTTCTAACAGTTCACCTGCTTTTGGGTTCTGTCACTTCGCCACCTTTTAAAATCAAATGTTCAACTTTATTGCAGTTTTTCCTCTTTCAACATTTTGTCTTTAATTTGGATTTACCTTTAACCAAACCATTGTTTTCATGGGCAATGAATAAATCAATTTAATAATTATTTGTTAAATATGCATTATGTTTGTAATAGTGCTGAAGCCTACGATGCTGATGGGAGCCTTGGAACATAGAACAGCACCATAGTAACACAGATTATTATGTAATATAACAATACTAACCCATTGTGCTAACTGAGCAGCAGTAAGTTCTGGGGAAACAAAGTGTACACTGTAATATTCAAAAGAGCAGGGGCAGGAGTAGACTTTAACTGAGGTCTTTGTGGAAATGTCCAGTTGAATAGGCATGGTAAGAATCTGGTAAGAAGTCAAGAACCAAGACCTGTGACAGTGGGTTCAGAGAAAATAGACCCCATGTTAGACAGAATGAGAATCTAGCCAGACTCAGAAACCACAAGCTTGTATGAGGAGAAAGGAAATGTTGAGTAAGGTTTGTGCAGGTTGTGAGCTTTGAATCATTCAAACCTCCATCAGACATACTATCAAAGCCAGAGTTATTGTCTTTGTTTTGGTGTGGTTTTTGGGTTGGTGCTGGAACCTTGCCTGCTAAGCACACCCTCTGTCTCTGAGCTACACCTCCAGCCAGTTGATTTTTGGTTGTAACTATAATTCACTTTGTCAACATATGGTAATTATATAGGTTTATCTTTGCTTACTAACACATGAAATAAGAGCTAAAATTACTGTGAATTCAAATTCACATTCTATACCTGGGACCCATGGGTGAGTGTCACAAGTTCTGGATCTCTGTAAAGGAGGTTTGTCTCTCCTGGAGTAAGAGTGTTTCTAGGGGCTGGAGAGGTGGGTCAGTGACTAAGAGTACTGTTCTTCCATAGGACCTGAGTTCAGTTTTCAGTACCCATATGGTGGCTTACAACTGTCTATTTAACTCCAGTTCCAGGAGAATCTGACTCCCTCTTCTGGATTCCCTGGGAATCCAGTATATACAGAGTACACAGACATTCATGCAGGCCAAACACTCATACACTGTTACAGGGCATTCTGTTTGGGCACCCCTTGGAGGGGAGGTGAGAAATCATGGTGTTGATGGCCCAGACACTGGGAGCCAAGTGATAAACAACAGACTGGTTAAAGCAGTTGGCAGACTGGCAGACACCTTCATTTCCAATGTGGAGCAAACCTATATACCCCTCCCAATTTCCCACTGGTCACTGGAGACTCACCTAGGGGTGTCCTCTCTTTCTCACTGTGTCACCAATCACCAGCTCAGGGCAGACTCCAGGCTGGCTCAGCAGGAAGAGGCCAGTGAGCATGCCTATGCACATTGACCATGGACAACTGTGGCTCCTTCAGACTAGCGGGCTGCATTCCTCCTACAGCACACATGAAAATAAATAAATCTATAAAAAACAAGTATTTTTTTTTTCTTTCTTACTAGTGACTATACAGTACTTTAGAGATAATTCTGTCCAGCATATCCATTAGGCTTTATAACCACTTGTGATTATCTTATCAATTCTGTGACTGTCTTATTTACTTGGTTTTTTAAATTTCTATTGTAAAACGCCATGACCAAAGTTACTAATGAAAGACAGTGTTTAATTGTGGTACATGGTTCAGAGGGTTAAAGTTCTTCACCGTCATGGTGAGGAGTGGCAGTGGGTAGGCAGGCATGGAGCAGTAGGTGAGCGCTTACATCTTGATCCACAAGTACAAAGCAGAAAGACCTAACTAGGAATGGCATGAGATTTTGAAACCTCAAAACATATCCCCACTGACACACTTCCTCCAACAAAGCCACACCTTCTTAATCCTACCCTAAGTAGTTCCACTAACTGTGGACGAAGCTTTCAAATATATGAGTGTGTATGTGTTTGCATGTGGGGGACACATTATCATTCCAAAACTGCCACAGTAGCTTTCAGTGAAGATCTGGTTTGGGGAGTTGGAGAGGTGACTCGGTAGCTAAAGGACTGCTCTCTAAGTTTTGAGGACTGGAGGACAGGTCTCCAGAACCCAGATAAATTCCAGGTAAGTGTGGCAGCAGCAGACCGATAGTTTTGACCTTGAAAGGTGAAGACAAGATTCTCCAGAGCAAGCTGAATAGCAGGAGTAGCTACATCACCATGTCTGGTTTGATTGTCTCAATGAAGCAAAGCAGAAGAACCATCAAGGGTGACTCCTTACGTCAACCTCACATGTGGTCACAAGCATGCAAATATGTACACATACATACACAAATACATGTACATACAGAGAAAACAAAAATAAAGCTCTGCTTTCCACTCCCCCACTGTCACTCTTGTGCTGGCTTTATATTAAGGAGCATTGAGCCACTCAGCTCTATATAGACATTTCTCTTTTTTAGGCTTAGTTGTAATCATTGGTAAGTTCTCCTTGTGTACCGTGTTTCCTGGTCACAGCCCTCATTCCTGCTCCTTACCTTTATGCTCCCTTCCATCCCTGATGAGTCTCCCCCCCTACTTGGCCCCTCCTGCCTGCAGGTCTTGAGCAGGGTGTCACATCTGCTATGATTGATGATTGCAGTGGGCATTTCAACTGTAAAAGATGGCGCTACCCTCTGTTCCTCCCCACCCTCCAGACCTTACAGCCCTTTTGCCCCTCCTCTGCAGTGCCCCTGTGCCTCAGTAGATTTTACAGATGCACCCATCTAATAATGAGCACTCTGGCAGTTTCTTATCTAAGGCCTTTATCTGGGTTATAAGTCACTTCCTCACCATTGACTGAGGCTGAGAATCGCACTAGTCTATGGGGGTAAGCTAAGCTTAAGTATTTCAAAGGCAGTTTTAACCACATACCCATTTAGCAAAATAACAGTAGATTGTACCATATGGTCTATGTCCTTCCTAGACTAGCACAATCTTTGACCAGTACAAAGCCAGTATTCTCTCCCATAGAGCAGACCTCAAATCCAGTCAGGAAGTGGTTTATAGCTGCCAGGATATTCGTGTCACTTTTGCACCAGTGGACATACCTTGTCTAGTGGGATGATATTATAGCATTCAGTATTTCATTTCAAGTAGGAATTGTTTTTATTGCTTCTGGTTATACATATTATAGCTCTTTCTACAATATGCACTGTGTCTCTTAGTTAAAAATTGGACCCATCTGTATTGTGCTTTTGTACAACTGTTTAAAGCAGAAGTCAAAACATTCTGATTAAAGCACCAAATTCATCTTTCAGCTTGATTTTAGGGCCCTCAAAGTCAAGAATTGTTTGATGTTGTTTTGAAGAAAAATTTCATAGAATTATATTTAAAAAAAAAATAATGTGGAAGAAATGCAATGCATTGTTGATTGGTTGTTTATTTTGACAGACTTTTATTTACACTCGGGTCAGTTTTCCTTAGTTCATTGTTTTAGGGTTTTTATTAACTGCTAGTAAATCTCCCAAGTTATTTAGCAATAAAACACTGTAGTGAAAATACAAAGTTCGATTCCTGTGAGAATGAAAAACACAGAGCTAAAGTTATCGGTTGTATTTTACATTGGTTATAACAGTATACCAACACTTTCCAATTTCTTACCATCCAGTACTGGAGCCGGGAAAGCTGCTGTAGATGTTTAGCTAGAGGAAGGTCCCAAGGACTCATTACCCAAGAAACTGATTTACGTGGAGAATTAAAGTAGATGTGTATCTTTGACTTGACATTTCTTTATAATGGACCTAGGAGGTTCTTTCTTCAGAAACAATTGAGGAAGTGGAAGCATCAAGGGAACAAGGAAGGTGTAGTTTCAGTACCAGGAGGGAAGATGTGTGAGGTGCGCCACTGTGGTTCTCACAGCAAAGTGTGGCTCCTCAGCTAATGGGAAAGCAGGCAGGGAAAGGTGGGAATTCAGCAAGTGCACAAGACTGCACTACACTAAATGTCAACTCTATGACAAGAGCAGAAGTCCATGGGAAGATGCACACATTCTGGCAAAGGTCTGCATCATGCTCAGGCTGCTGCCCAGTGATCGGGCCCCATCCTATGTTCTGTCCATGTGCTCTGTGCTTTCCATGGGTATGATATGCTTATTCTATCCACACCCCATTGATAACATATATAATTATTACAATCATTTTGTTATTTCTGTTTTCTCAGCTCCTTGACTTGTTAGTGAGGTCTACATTACATCCTATTTCCCCTGTGTATAGTTTATTGTGTTGCTGAAAAGAATAGGTTTGGGGTATTTGCATGATTGCTTTCTTGTTTTTTCAAATTGTGCAATTGTTTTATCTATAGATACTGTTAATATAAAATTCAAGGAATGCTAAGCCACTGGTTTTTAAAGTTCTATGTAGCAGAATCACCTGGAGAGCTGCTCAGTGATGGGCTCTGCCATTATTGTTTCTGGGTCTTTAGGTCTGAGATGGGGCCTATGAATATGCAAAAAATTATTAACTCTATGAAGTCGTATTGGAACTGCTAATCCAGGACATGTTTTGAGAATGACTGAACTTCACTTATAACTAAGCACATGTTGTGGGGGATTAAAAACCAGAAATGTTTGAATTGCATACATTGAGTAAGTTTGTTTCTCTTTTACCTGGCTTTACCATAGAAGCCAATAAAGACCTTATCCCAGATAATGGCAGCAAACTTCTTTTAATAAAAACCAGCATTACTCCTTGCTTGGAGAAAACAGTGAATTTAGAATGCTTCTCTTTTATTTTATGCATTTAAAAATAGCTCTTTGCTCCATGACAAGTCCATATGAAGCTCACTTTTCAAGTTACAGCCTCTGCATTGGTCCTCTTTCATCTGGCACAAAAGTCAAATCCTGGTGGGAGGTGGGGGACAAAAAAATGTTGCTTGCTTCTTCCCGTAAAAGATATTCAGTGAGGCAGGAGCAGTGCTGGGCATTCTGGAGTGCTTCCTGCTCTCCAGAGGATCCATGTTCGGCTCTCAGTACTCACATCATGCTGCTCACAACCACCTGTAGCTCCAGCCCCTGGGGCTGACACCTGGTCTCCATGGGAATCCACATTGCATATATAATCAAAATAAAATGTATGGATCTCAAGACTTTTCCAGCATATTATTTGCATTGCAAGTTTAGTTTTGCTATTATTAAATTAATTTAAAATTTTCAAAGACTATAAAATTTTGACTTTTTATTTTTGAGATTGTAATTTAATTACATTATTTCTCCCTTCCTTTCTTCCCTCCATGCACTCTCAAACACCCCTTCCTGTTCTCCTCCATGCTCATGGTCTCTTCCACTAACTGTTCCATGCATATATGTCTCTATATATTCCTAAATATAATCTGTAAAGTTTTTTGTGTTACATACATTTTTTTTCAGGGCTAACTATATACTTTATAATATATCTAATTTGATTTCAATTTAAAGATATTGATAATGCCAATTAAATAGTAAACATGTCTTTGCAGAAATTATATTTTCTGATATCTTTTAATATAGATACAGATTGAAGGAAAAAAATTCTGAAAATTCATATAATTTTAAAGAAAGAAAACTATGCTTTTGCTATAAATCAAGTAGTTACATATATTAAATTTCTAGTAAGCTATTAAATATTAATTATATTCTTTTGAATATTTAAAAATTTTAAACCAGATTTTTAGAAAGAAGAGTGTAATTGAAACAGCATATTATTTTTAGGATTACAGATAGACTTGATGATTATATCTGTAAATGTGTCCCACATAGGTGTAGAGGTCACAGGATAACCTTGGGTGTCATTTTCGGGATACTACCCACCCTAATTTTTGAGATGGGATCTCTTATTGGAACCTGAACTTGCTAATTGGACTAGGCTGGCAGGTCAGTGAGGGACAGAGAATCTACATGCCTCTGCCTTCCCAGTACTTGGAGATTGCCAGGGTGCTCATCACACTACCTTTTTCACGTGGGTTGTGGGATCAAGCTCAGATCCTTGTGTCTGCATGACAAGACCTTACTAAATGAGCCACTCACATCCCTAGCTCAAAAATGTTGTTTCTAGTGTGCCCTCTGCTTCTCTGGTTGTCCTGTGTTCTTTTCCTATAATCTGTTAACTTTTGGCTCTTCTTAATGTTTGCAATGTTTCAGTGACTCTCTTGTCTCAAAAGTAATAAATGCATTTTACCACTAACCAAGAAGCTATTTGCAGTTGGTACCCACTGACAAAGGAAAATGGTTTTTTCCCATGGAGTGTCACCGAGTGTGTCAACCACACTAGAGGGCAAGCTCCATGCCTAGGAGTAACTGGCCAACACAAAACTCAGTGGTAATTTTTGTGGAATTTTTTGTTTATGTCTTATTGGGGTTTTGTCTATTTTTTGTTTATGTGGGGGTTTTTGTTTTGTTGGTTCTTGAGTTTGTTTGTGTTTTGAAAAAGAGAAAACAAAGTTGGGTGGGTGGAGAAATGGGAGGATCTAGGGAGAAGGAAACCATGATCAAAAGATGTTGTGTGAAGAAGCTTAATAAAAAAGTGAGAAGGAAGTACTACAGCTGAGGAGAATACTTCTCCATAATTCAGCAGTGAATGGAGTCAGATGATAAACGTGTCTGCTGTCTTTATACACACAAAAATAATGAATGCTTCTTAATTTGTTAATACTGAAGGCTCTCATATTATACACAGCTTATACACAGCACTGTGGCAAATATTCAGTAATAGGAAAAGTTACTACTTTGGTGGTCTTGTGCTCATCTAGACACCTCAGCTTCCTGTGCCACTCAGACTGCAAGCAAGGGCTTGTCGCTTGTCACCCAGTTGTCATGACTTTGCCTCACCATTACAGAAAACAGCCTTTCTGCAGTCCCTCCCGCCTCTTACATGTCAACTCCCATTCCTGCACACTGCATTAGAGTTTGGATACTGTGGTGTCATTGGGAAGTGTGCTAAGCCATGGGGCCTGCCTTTATCTGGTTCAAACTGCATTCCTCCTTTTGTCTGTTTGATCTGGAGGTAGAGAGGGACTAGAGGGTGATGGGGTCTCTGCCAGTGAGACATGTGGTGGCTAAGAAGGCAAGAGGTGGGTGACCTTAGAGGATGAGTGAGTGACAGGTGGGACAGTCAAATATAGTCAAGGTCACAAAAGACAGAGCAGACCTGCTTCATGGTTGTGTGATCTGTGGAGAGGACCCATTTTATGATGGGCCAGATATTCAGTATAATTATTAATTTTCCAATGAAGGGTCTGGAATTTTCGTAGGACCCAGAGTCCCACAAACTGGCCTGCCCTATAATAGAAGTACAACAAGCAAACAGGAAACAGATTTCTTTCTCCTTGACTCTTAATTCCTTTACTTAACATGACCAGACTGGGAATTATTTTTCAAATGATGACTCAAAGACATTGAAAATTTGGCCTAATTTCAATATAATTATATGGTTATATAGATATTCTGTAATTGAAGAAACTTGGCAGAATTTTCTTACAGAAAATCTAAAGTAATCACAGTTCTCATATAGAGACTCTATGAAGTTACCCAGTCTGAGAAGCAGAGGTGACGGGCAGGCGCCACACTGGACGTTCATGGAGTCTAGAATAGTGCTTTCTCGCTTTCTTTTTTCTTCTGTAGTGCTGGGATTTGAACCCAGGGCCTCAGGTATGCCAAGCAAATGATCCTTTTCGTTTAGTGCTTTCATTATTTGATAATCATTTCCTTTCACTATTGCCCTTAAAGTAGCCATTATCTCATGAATTTATTATAGTGCTAGTAAAATTTATTTTTAAAAAGACTTCAGAACATGAAGTGTAAAAACTCAGAATCTCAACATTTTGGGATTTTTGTTTGCTTTGTTGGTTTCTGATTTTATGTTTTCCAAGACAGGGTTTCTCTATTTAGGTTGGGAAAACAGGCAGGCCTTAAATGCACAGAGATCCACGTACCTCAGCCTCCCAAATGCTCCTGTGAGCCACCACTGCCCAGCAGCATTTTGATTTTAAAAAAAACTGTTAGTTTCCTATTTTTGGTAGCCTTAAAGGGCTCAAATATTTAAAAGAGGATACTGTTTGTATCATACCTAGACTAATTTTTTTCTAGATCTCCTCCTTGATAGCAGTTCCTTAACTTTATTAACTATAGAACAAACTTAAAACTCTTACTTAATGTTACCTTTTACCCTAATAAACTATGGTATAGAGTGAGCTGCAGGATTACCCGAATCCATAGGATCTGAATATGCTGGAGTGAGTCGATTCAGATTATTTTCCAAAAATCTGTAACTCTTTTTGAGTGCCAGCCAGAATTGTTTGCTAGAACCATGGTGGTAGATGATATGGTGCTGTTCCTTTTAGGGAATAGATCAGAGTACAGATGTAGTAAAAGCATGTGGCTGCAAAGTGTCCTGTGTCCCATCTATACACAGGTCACAAAGAACTCAAGATGTGGGATATGGGATGTCTTGCTGTATGCTGTGAATATGATTGATAAATACAGGGACTGTTTTGACCTCTGGCAAGGCATCTTTTTAAAACAAGAACCCCAAATTTAATTTTCTTTGTATAGTTTTTTTTTTCACCTTTATCTATAACAACTTATAACCAACACTGTAAACAAAGACAAACATCCATAATCCATTTTTTGGGAATGTGGGTGTCGTTCTCTAAGCTACTTCCTGCTAAATAGGGGCACTGGCAATCCAATGGGGACCCGAAGAAAAATTTAGGATTATGGACAAGTCATTAGTGAAATAGTCTGTAAGACTGGGTCAGCTCAGCCAGTCTCCTTGAAGCTGTTTTGGATACAGAGCTCAGAGGAAACTCCAACGGAGGTGCCCTGAAATGCTGAATCATCTGGTCCATCTGTTTTCATTGGAGACTTTTCAGGGGGTCTTCCTCTATCAAACTTTATTTTTCTTTAACCAGAAATAAATCCACAGCCTCCCATTTTCTGTGAAAATAAAAAGAAAACCACTTCTCCAAAGTAGCATATATTTCAGTTTTAAAGTCAACTCACTTACAAATATATAGGTTCTATTAATCCAGCAGCATTTATAATCAAATGTCTTTTACCAGTTTTAACTACTTCATTTTCAGTCAAAAAAAAAAAAAAAAAAAAAAAAAAACCAAAAACCTTAAGGACAAGACAGTAACATACAGTATCCAGTCACTCTTTGTATTTTCCATCTTTATGTGGCTTATTATTTTTACTCTATTTCTTTCTTAAGGACTTTATCCTTTCCTCTTTTTCTTTTTTCTTTTAAACCTACGCATATTTTTAACACATTGTAAACCATTTAGAGGTTTTTTGGTTTTGTTTTTTTTTAAAACTGTATATCTCTTATTTCTTACCTTTTTCTATTTCTGACCACACCTTTGCTTGGCTAGGGTGGCTGACTCCACCCAGATCCCTCTGTTTCTTTCTACTTCTGGCCACACCTTTAATCTGCCAAGGTGTGGCTAAGGATTAAAGGTTTGGCTAGGATGGCTGGCTGGCTCCACCCAGCTACTAGTCTAGCTTCATAGAATTTAATTACCTACCACTCTAGGGAATTTAAGGGTCCATATGATCATCAGTTAAAGCCCTGCTGTCTGCTGCTCATTAACTCCATTTAAGTATTTGGCAGCAAGGACTCTTAAAAGACTCACAAGTGTTTTGCCAATAACAGTGAGTCAGGAAGCTGCTTTTTAAAAAGCCACACCTCTGCGTGTCTCTAGCAAACAGAGCTTGCCCAATAAAATGCTGCTACTAAGAAGCCATCTTTGATTCTATTCCCTTTTTGTCTGTATAAACAGAAATCTTAAATCCATCATATTCAGCTTGTTGCTTATATCGAGACTCCTGTGAGACTTCAGGAACTGGCCATTTTGGAGCTTAAGCTGCACTCCAGAAGCCTGCCATTTCTAATTCAAACCCCCCACACCACTCCAGGGTGTCTCTAAACCAAGTTTCTAAACCAAGGCTCATGTGAGAGACACCATTCAGAAGCTGTTTTTTGTTCCGATTTTGTGCTCTAGAACTGTTTTTAGTCTTTCTCCAGCTTTATGTGGGTGTATATCTCGCATGTTGGGCCACCATTTGTAGTATTAAGTTTCTGGCCTGGACTTTTGGGCACTTGCAGCTCCATTGCCACTTAGCACCAACTAATCACACAAAGGCTTGTATTCATTACACTCTGCTTGCTGATTGGCCTAGGGCCCAAGCATATCACTTGCTAACTCTACTCTTAATCTAATCCATGATTCTTATCCTGTTCAGCTATGCAGCTCGGTACCGTTTCTCAGAGCAGCATAGTTGTCCTCTGCATCTGCTGGCTTCTCCACTGGTCTCTCTGACATCTCTGCCCCCTTCCTCCGTTTCCCAGAATTTTCCCAGTCTGCTAGCTCCACCCACACTTCCTCTCTGCCTTCAGCCAATCAGCATTTTTTTATTAAACTAGTAGGTGGGACAGATATTTACAATATAATAACATAATCCCACTCAAGGGTCATCGATTTAGTCTCACCCATTTTCAGCAGCATACCTCACTTCCTCTCAGCCACAGTCCTTTACCTCTGCCTCTGTCACCTGCATATGCAGGACATGGGTCAGGTAGGCCCTGTCAGTCATGGATGCAATACCTTGCAGTTCCCTGTGTTGAACAGGGAGAATGTGATACTGCGTTGTTTAACCACGTGCACTCTGTGAGTTAAGCCCAGGTCCCCTAAGAAGCCTGATAGATAGCTGTAGCTGCTCTGCTGCTGTTGTTTTTGTCACTGGTGATACAGAAAGGCATCTATCTGGTCTCTGTACAGTGGAGAGTTTGGGTCAAAGGAGTCAATGGCTGATGGGATCCTCTTTTAGAACTTTTTTATTTTTATTTTCTAATTAAGTGAAAAACCATTCAAAACTGTTTCTAAACACTATAATTGTAAAATGAAAGTGACTCTTCGGATTCATTCCTGTAATGAGATCTGGCACCTATAGGACATGTAGTATTTGTGCAACACTTTAACACACTTTTGTCAGCTCTACAGTACAGTTGGACGGGTGTGTACTCAACACATAAAGTGAGATTTTTATTTGAATGTGAAATCTACATTTTGGATTCTCGCTGTCTTTTTCGTCTAAAGGATGATCTAGAGGGTAATCTAACTTGTATTGGTTGGTAGCTTTGTTTCACAGCTCTTTATAGACTATTCATCGCTATTCCATTTCCCTTCCAGTGGGAATAACGTACTGTTCAGAATTAGCAGCTGCTTAAGAGCTACCCGGGTTGAGGGCTTCAGCTCAGGGCTAGTTGTTGATTATTTGTAATGACCTTAAATGTAAATGCCTGTATTCTGTCCCTCCTGCCTGCTGATAGAACAATGTGCGGCCTATTTAACATTAGCTCCACAATTCTTGTCCCCTTCCCTGTTGATAAAAGAGTATATGGCATGTTTAACATGAGATCCCCAGTTCCTGTCCATGCTCTGATTTTCTCAGATTTTACATGTGAGGTAAAGTTTACTGTTAACAGTAGTCACAAGTACAGTTCTTTGTTTTTCTTTGTTTGTGGGGAGGAGGGTATTGGGGATTGAATCTAGGCTCTTGCACATGCCAGTCAAGTGCTCTACTACTGAGCTGTATTCCAGCCTATAATACTATATTGATTAAATATTGTTAATGATTATAGTTTAATGTTTATTATGTTTAATTAGTCTTACCGCTAATTTATTTGTAAACATATTTATAACTGTGTTGCTCTTTTCTTTCTGCTACAGGGATCAAGGACAAAGTTGATATAGTTGAATATTAAGCCTATTCATTATTTGTTTTAGCATTATAATAATACAAAGTGTAATAAAGCATTAAATTTGTTCTCACTCTTTAGTAATAATACCATGTTAAGCTTGAGTTATTTACACAGTACTTATGTGCCAGATATTGAAACAGAGATCCAGAAACTTAAAATGTTAAATATTTGTCCATATTTTTCTATAGTGTGGAGGCAATTTAAGATGATATTCTTATTCTTTAAGTTTTTCATACAATGTGTTTTAGTCATATTCATCCCCCCTCCCCCAACTCCTCCTGGATCTACCACCACATCCCTTCCCACTCAACTTTAAAATACAGCATTTCATCAAGGATGTGAAAGAAGCTTATAAGCTAGGGAATGTTCGAAGTGACCTGGAATCTTGTTCCCATAGCACCAGAGGAAATCAGTACATGGAAGAATTAGTTTGGTGTACATTTTACAGCTGATTCAAAAACTCAACAGCATGAGACATAGACTTAGTAAATAAAATACATTCTCTTGATTGTGCTGTCACAGCCCCCAAATCTGTAGTATCAGTGTGAGTGGCTCAACTTCAATGCAGCCAAACTGTCTGTCACATTGTTTGCAAACCTTCTGTTGTTGAGCTAGCACCCCATGCTGTCACATCTTTCAGCTTAGCACTAACTAGCCTTAGCCTTGCTCTGTGCACATCTTCTGTTTGTGGAGTACACATTTGAGGACCTGCCATTTGCCAAATACTCAGTTTAGCAGTGTGCTTGTATTTCCCATTCATATCTGAGGAAACAGCCTCCAGTTGTCAACCAGGTCAAAACTAAGCAGCCTAGAACTTAGCTTTCCAGAGTGTGCCTGGTTGGAACTTTTCTTCTGGTCCTAAGCATGTTCGTTTTCATTTCTTACCTTTCCTCTTAAGGATGCATCTCTTCTCACTTTGGGGTTCCAGTTGGCTTAATCCTCTTCTTTGTGCCATTCTCTCATCGGGTGGGTCCCTTTAGGAAATGGGGTCGGGGGAACTAATCAGTGGCACATCCTACATCACTGTGCACTGTTCCAGGCAGTGCCAAGTACCCTCATGCATGAGATGCACATGGTAATAAATAAACATGCTCAATGTTTCCCTGATGATATAGACGGTAGCTTTGAAATAGATAGGTACAGATGTTTTTTAAAAAGTAAAAATTTTTGCATTTTTATGACTTTGTGTTTTCTGATGTTTGGGTTTTGAAAATACTTTAATTTCTCATATTTTTAAATCATTTTCTTTCTCCATTTCCCTTTCTGAATCCAGTGTAGTTTTGTTTACAACATGGTTTTCATAAAGTGTTTGATTCATGTAGTCCAAAAATCTTTGAGCATTTATTTTATGCCAAGCATTTTGTTAGAATTTGGAACCACAAGCTCATAATGGAAACCTGCTCTGCCAGCTGCTTCTAGGCTCCTGGAAGAGATCTGCAGGTGAGCAGACCACTCTGGCCCAGGCTCAGCTCTCTAAGGCAGAGGGGTGTGCAGTGCTCGGCTCCTGTCTGCTCAGCAGCCTTTAGACAGACCTCTCTGGTAGAAGCAGTATGAGAGTGAAACATGAATTATAAAGTGCTAGTGTCTCCTTTAGGTGACTTTCTGGTTATATGAAACCTCAGCACTGCCCCCACCCCCGTATACACTCTGTTATCTCCCATACAGACATTCTTGAACCCTTTCTGAATACAAGGGTGGCTAAGATGGGGTAAATCTGAGTTGTCCTGAGCAAAGGGGGGTTTCTGTGGAAACAGTAACATGAAAAATGTTGGAGGAGGCAGGATGGGGAAAGATGTGGACATGGTCAATAGATACGTAGTAGCAGTATGCAATGAAGAATTTTTAAATCAGTAATTTAAGAGCTTTGTTTTCTTAACAATAGAATTCTTAAATTTTAGCAATCTTACATTTTTTAAAAGAGAAAACCAGAACTATTTTTGCTCGGGGTGCTGACTGGGGTTTGGTTTCGTTTTATAGTAGGGATGTGAAGCATGGTGAGAACTACTCTGATGGTGTGCTTCTCCCTGTTGAGTTGGGGACTGTACTCTGCACTGGGCTGCACTGCTCATTGGCCTCCTTGCTTCAAACTTACATGTTAGCAATAGCTTTTATTCCTTGTGGTTGGATGGTATTTTTAAACCTTCACTTTTATTTACTTGACAGACTTGTCAAATGGTAGTTGTTCAGATTGCTAGATACCCATGTTTTTAGTATTAGTCGTATTTTTCTGAGCAAAATAAATACAAACAGTGACTTTGTGGCACTTAGCATAATGCAGGTGCCAGGCATTTAAGAGTGTTCCTAAGCTACAACTATAAGTTTTCTGATTATTGCCAGGCATAAGTTATATCAAGAGATCTTTGAAGACATGGCATTTAAGTCAATATTTAAATTCAAACCTGAAGGATTAGAACAGTAGACAGACTATGCTCCAGGGAGAAGGGATCTGACATGCTCAAATGCTTCCAGATGCCAAGGTGAGTAGCAGGAGCTGATAATGAGGAGTGAGCCTGAGCCCAGCTTATAGAGACAAGTTAGGACTTTGGATTTTTACCCTAGTACCACAACATCAACAAAAAGAAGCATTCCAAAGGTTTGGAACAGAAAGATGCAGCAGGGTTTCCTCGCTAGGTTACTCTGGCTTATGGCACAACTAGACTAGATATAGAAAAACTAGTTAAAGGTTATTATAGAGGTTTGTTCTAGTGCATAGAGGGGTCCTTAGAAGAGATTTTGATTAACTAAGAATGACTGTCATTGCCTCTGTTGTAAGAGCTCAAATTGTTTGTAAAGCAGACAACAAGACTTATTTTCTGGTGTGGTATCACAGCATAGCAGGGAAGGCACTAGCTCTGTGCAGAAGACAGCACATGTATAGGATGCTCTCACTGCAGCATACTTTCACAATAATAACTCACTCCGTGATTAGTTCTTCCCAACCATGGTGCTTCCAAGACGTGATTACCTTGCTCTAGGCCCTATGTCTAAAAGGCTCCATCCTCTCAGCATACCCTAAGGATATGAACTTTTGGACATAGAGCTTATCAGACCACAATTTGCCCTCTAAACAACTGAACTACATCTTTATCCTACATCCTTTTTATTCTAACTACATTACAAACTTTCTGTTTTATTGTCTTCAAGGAAACTATGCCCTCATACCCACATGTAGCAGGACCTAGCAACTTACAGGTCTCTTGGCTTCCAGAAAATGATGCTCATTTTAGACTCTTGTCTTCCGTGGCTTCTTCACTGTTCTCTTTCTCCATTTCATAGATGCTACAGTTTCCCCCAAACGTCCCATCAGCTATTTGGCTGTTTCTGGCCCCCTGTGTCTTTTGTATTATACTGGCTCAGGACCAATTTATTTACTCTAAAAATGAAACCAGGAACCAGCACCCTCTCCTCCAGTCTTTTTATGAACGAAGATGCATTAGATACTGAAGTAAAGCAGTCCATGAGGCTTAGCAGGGCATAGCTGTTACAACTCCTGCCCCCCCCCCCAAGATCTGGAAAATTGTGTGAAATTGGTGGAAATGTGAGGATCAGGGAAGATCTAATACATTTGGAGACAGGTGCTACTGCCAGTGCAGCCTAGGAGATGCAGCCTAACTGGCATGAAAGGCTATTGACTTGTTATGCTAGAATGTCTTTAGAAAGTATGGGTGTGCTCACAAGTTTCACTGGAAGGGGCTACTTGTGCAAAAGTTGGGGGAGCCCTATGGTGCTAATGCACAGATGGTTTGAAATACAGATACTGTCTTAAAGTTTAAAATAACACTTGGATTTGAACTCAGTCTTCTATCTTCTAGCAAAGTCTTGTGTCTTGCATTTATCCATTCTTCACAGCTAAAAGATAGCTTGGTGGCTTCATTGAGGAAGCACTTTGATTTCTACATTTTAAAATGACCTTTCCTTCACTTTATTGGATACATTAAAACCCTGCTTAGGGAAATAGGCTTAGATGTTTCCTCCTTGCTAAAGCCTTTCCATTTCCAGAAACCTGTCCCGGTCTAGCCTTAATCCTTCCTCTCTGTGACTCTCTACTGGGGTTGCAGGTGTTCCTCTCAGCTGTGCCTGTCATAATGTGCTAGGTCTTACCTCGGTGTCTCTCCACCTGTTGGAAAGATTCATGAATAAAGGAAAATGTCAGCCATTGTGTCACAGCAACCACTTGTCACAGCTACCTCCCACTTGTCACACCTACCTCCCACTTGTTTGACTTCAGGTGACCATGTCTGATTCCCTGAGACATGGGTGTTGATCCCATTGAAATCTGTGTTTTCTTTATTCTGTGTGTGTGTGTGTGTGTGTGTGTGTGTGAGAGAGAGAGAGAGAGAGAGAGAGAGAGAGAGAGAGAGAGAGAGAGAGAGAGAGAGAGAGAGAGGGAGAGGGAGAGGGAGAGGGAGAGGGAGAGAGGGAGGGAGGGAGAGAGGGAGGGAGGGAGGGAGAGAGTTAGAATGATGTCCATCTTTTCTACAGCTAATTGGGTTGCTCTGAGCTTGGACCTCTCTGCTTTGACTTTCTTATTCACCAACACGTTTTAGTCATAAGACCAGTCTTCAAAACAGATGTTATGTCTGAGACAAAGCCTTTTTGTTTTGAAGGCCTGTAAGTCATTCCACAGTCTGGGAAAAGCTAAGTTCTTGGCATGGGACACAGCAGCAGTAGAGGATAGTAATGACAGTTATTCATACTTGGGTGATGTTCTGAGGGAGGAAATAAACACGTGGGAATTCCCACCCTAGAAACTTGAATATCTTCAGGAATTCCCATATCCTGAAATGCCAATTACAAGTGTAAGCTGTAGATACAAAGTAATTTCTAAGGTGAAACATTGGAGCCACCAAAGAGAGTGATTTTTCTTTTCCTCCTCACCAGAATTAAATCAGAGTTAGCATCTGTGTTACCCTCTCCCCTGAAGAACATGGAGGGCAGCATTGAAGATGAAATATCACTGGAGCAACCTCAGACAATGGCTAAAATGTGAAAACCTATGAAACCCATTGACCTACAGCATGGGGTACAGACTGGACAGTTTTCATGTGGCTCAAAGCTCATATATTCTAGAATAGTATGTGGTAGATTTCTGTATAGTCTGCCATTTTTTGAAAGCTTACTTTTGTAGAATATACCAAGATACTGCAATTGACTAAACGTTTTTATTTTTACTTCATGGATGAACAGTCACCAAAAGGTGACTAATATTTTACTTTTTTAGAAAGTTTTTGAACAAACATGTCTATGAGCAGGTAAAGAAAATTAGGTAGAAACTTAATTTAAGAGAAAATTAAGTAGAAACTGGGCCATGCCTACAGTTTTTAAAGATCAGGAGCCTTGACTTGTATAATGCATGTGTTCCAGTTTCCTCGTGTTTTTAGATTATTCTGATTCCACAGTTAACACAGTAGTATCCCTTGGAAAGGCAGTGTTGCTGTACAGCGCCCTTTCCAAGGGATCTGTGTGTAAGTAGCTAAGTGACCCTTTCTCCCTAACTGCACTGCTCATCTGTGCAGCAAGACTGTCAGAGAAAGAGAGGTGGGCGAAGGTGCCTGTGCAGCAAGTTTGTTCATTTAGAAAAATTCTAACCAAGAACTCTTTAGTTAGAAACCATTATTGGAAATTTTTAAGCCCCCCCCCCATTATCTGATTGTAGTCATTTGATGTGAGTTGTTCTTCAAGCTCAGTCCTGAATCTTTTATTTTTAAAATTCTAAAAGGATTTTAAGAATTTGTGTCATTAGTGGGGATGCCATAATGCCTAGAAGTTCCTAGAGATTCTATGACTGTCATGTTCTATAAAGTACCTTTGTGTAAGACCAACTTAGAGCTTTAGTCTTGTAGTTGTTTGTACAATGTGTCCTTTTGGTTTCTTTGGACAGACGGGCTCAGCTTGTTTTAGATTTCTGTCTACTCCTATAGTCAATTTTAATTTTTTTTCCCTGAAAAATGTTCTGCCACTCCATTAAGACATTTTTATTTTCTTCTCTAGCATGTGTTTACACAAACTTGTGTTAAAGACTCGGGGTTAGATCATTAGACCTGTGCAGTTATTAATAGCCTTGTGTCAGCAGCAAGATAATACATTTCCTTGTAAACTGCTGTTTCTTCATAGCATGGCGCTACCTTAGCCAACTTGACAAATGATTACCATATTTAATAGGTCACAAGTGAATCCCGAGTCTATTAACATGAGTGAAATTTATTAAAGAGGGCCTTTCTTTGTTGTCATTGTTTTAAATGCGATGAAATTTACTTGTTACCGAATCTGTGTAAATACTTGACATGATTAATAAATGATTTTGGTAGCTTTACTTAAAACGTGAACAAGTTACAATTATTTTATACTTTAGAATTTGAAACCCTTATGTTTAGGAACATACATTAGCTTATTGGTTTCATTTAAGAAATGCATATGTCTAGAGATGTGAACAGTGGGTTACTGGGTCCTGAAAGCTCTTGGCTGGCTAAACTTAGGCTAGAACATCTTTGCTGCTCTTGTGGACTAAGACAGGAATTCTGACATGACATGTAGACTTGGGTACGATGCAGTGTATGTTAGTGTTTTGTTAGAGTGATATCAAATCTCAGTTTTATTGCTTCATTGCACTTCAGAATGTAAAGGGCTTACACTCTCAGATCAACATTGTATGCTTGCTGACTTACATGTTAAGTCAGAATAGAATGCATGTCCTGAGTGTTCATATTCTGTTGTTTTCCTATAAACTAAATATAATCAGTTTTTGTTGTTGTTGTTGTTTGATGGATAAACAACAGGTGACTACTTAGCAGTTTCTTTTGGAAGGATCAAGGCCTTCCTGGGGAAATTTCGGATCTTGTAATAAACAAAAGAATAGACATTCTATATGCAAAGAAAAGAAACAGTATATGATTACTCTTTTAATTATTAGATCATTTGACTTAAAATTAAAACTACTAGGAAGGGAGAAATCTTGAATAAATTCATTAGTGAACTTCTACAGCTGTGTCTCATGGGTTCAGAGCACTTTGCCTTTGGTAACACTTGGTATGTTTACCAAACTGAAATTCATTTTTCCTTACTACTCAGGAAGTTTCTGAAAACTTACTAGTTAGTATTTCTGGAAAAAAAAATATAGCACAGAAAGTTGGGTCTTATGAAAGAGGACTGTAGAAAAATAATATTAAAGGTTATTATGAACCTGCTACAACGGATCTGAGAAATTCCTTAATTTAACAAAAATCCAATTTAAAGTTTATTTTCAGCATTTAGCATAACAAACTTTTGCCACTGAATCAGTTGTCACATGATCCACTTTTCTAGGTTGTAATCACAGCTGGCATCAGAGTCTTCAAGAAATTTAGAATTATGCAAACTTCATCCATTTTTTAAAATTTTTAAATATCTGGTGTTAAATCTAAATATCTAAATCAGTTGATTTTTTATTTTTATTTGCACAAGTCTGAAAAATTATGTAGCAGTCTGTATTTTAATGGGGGTTTATAATAAGGTTCTCTAAAGGAGTAGTACCAATAGAATTAATATACAATTGCAAATTGATTAGATTGGCCTTCATGATATGATTTGGGTAGTCCAGCAATGACTGTTTCACACCGGGGAGGCAGAGAACCTGGTAGCCTCTTAGACCATGACTGGATGCCTCAGCAGTTCCAACCTGACTTTAAAGGCCTGAACATTCCTGGGGAACCACCAGTCTTCAGTCCGTGTTGGAAGCCCAAAGAGGCTGGGTTGTGATATGAGCAAGAAGGTGTAGCAGAAGCAGGACAGATGGGCTCACCAGCAAGACACGAACACACACACACACACACACACACACACACACACACAGTTAGCATGAATCTTCCCATTTCAAATGACCTCATTGAAAAATTCCTCAAAGGTGTTTCCCATAGCTGATGTCTTAGGTAAGTAAATCCAAATGTAGTCAAGCTGGTGTCCAGGATGAAGTATCACAGTATTTGATTGTTTGAGACCTAGACTCCTATCCATACAAGAAGTTCATGTGTCTAATAAGTGATGAACAATTTTGAAGAAACTTGTATTTAATCCTTTTTAATCTCTTTGTCAATATGAGAGATTTACTTAGTATTTCTTCATATGCTTTTTCTAGACTGGGTGGAGGTAATCTCACTAGATCTTAGTTATCCTTCTATTTCTGTGGCAAACAACATGACCAAGGAAACTTATAAAAGGAAGCATTTAATTTGGGAGTTGGTTACAGTTTCAGAGGGTTTTCCATAATCATCATGTGGGGAACATGGCAACAGGTAGGCAAGCAGGTGGTGGAGGAGTAGCTAAGAGTCCACATCTGTGTCTCAAATTTCAGGCAGAGAAAGAGACAGACTGGGCTTGGCACGTGTTTTTTAAATCACAAAGTCCACCTCCAGTGACAAACCTTCTACAACAAAGCCACACCTCCTAATCCTTCCTAGAAAGTTCCACTAACTGGGGACCAAGCATTCAAACATGAGCCCTTGAAGCCATTCTCATGAAAAACACCACAGCTAGACTTGCCATATTATTCTGAGGATGAGCCAAAACCCTGTAACCTATGCATTGCAAAGATGTTACAGGTTTGGTAATGTATTTATGCCTTGCCCATCTGAATTGCCTATGTGGCCTAAAATGTAGCCTGGTGGACTCACTTCTGTAAACCTGTCACTCTGTAGGTTGAAATTAGGGGATTGCTGCAAGTTTGAGGCCACTCTAGGCTTAGAGTAAGACTCTTGTCTTACAAAAATAAAGACAGGAGTAAAGATAGCTTTTGGTGGAAATTTCTCTTGAGAAGCCCACACCCATGTCTGTTGTGCCTTCTTAATGTTCATTCTTAAATATACATTAAAACTATTTCTTAATAAACTCCAACTTTGCTTTTTTAAAAATGTGGCCTAGAGAAAGCATGGCTCCCCTTTTGACCCTTGCTAGCCCACCTGATAACTCAGTGGACAGCTGTACCCAGCTAAGGGACTTGCTGCAAAGCTTCCTGTGGATCTGCTGACTTCTGGCTCCTCTGAGCTTTCTCTCACACATTTTTTAAGAGTTTTATGTCTGCAGCTTTACTTCTGGAGTCTTTATATTGCTGAGACATTCTGGTCTAGGAAGTGGTATGACTTTGCAGCCCTTAGCTCTCTCATTTCAGTTTTCCAGTTGGGGACATCCTATGACCATGCTTGGTCCACACATAACTGTACACATCCTGTTTGCAAGTGACTCAATGTGTGCTTGGAAATTTCAGTGCCAGATTGTCCTGCATCTATTTCAGGAATCTCAGTCACCTGGGAAGTGGGTCCCTTCTCAAAATGGGAGCTTATGCAGTCATTTGGGTCCTTAGCACATATTTATGACTTGGTGACAGTGGAACATGGAGCTGTGGCCTTTCTGTGTGTCTAAGGCAATGGGTTTTCAGATGTGGCGGCTTCTGTGTATGTAGAGCTTTCTAAGGAATCTAAATGATCTACTGCATTAAATTGGTAAGGATATGAAAATGGCTTTGGAAAGTCAGGGAAGGAACTCACGCATGAACCTGGAGGCAGGAACTCAGACTCACCATGGAGCAACACTGCTTACTGGCTTGCCCTTTCTGGTTTTGTTTTGCTTTGTTTTTTTTTTCAGCTAACTTTCCCATCTTGCCCAGGCCCACCTGCCTAACGGTGACAGTGCTCACAGTAGGCTAGGCCTGTTTACATCAATTCATAATTAATAAAATGCATCACAGACATGCCCACAAGCCAGTCTGATCTAGGCAGTTCTTCAAGTGAAGCTCCTTCTTCCCAGCTCTGGGTTGTATCAAGTCAGTGCTGAAGCTAACCATGATACCCATAATCTGTAAAGTAATAAAGATATGTTCTAGCTATAAGTTTCAGAAACTCAGCTCAGTTAGCAAGTATATTAGTCACAGAAGGATCAATAGGGCATGGTGGACTGTGGTGACTCATCTGACTGACACGAATCATCAGGACTCAGGCTCTTGCTGTTAGCCTCTCCCCTTCTGTTTTCTCCACATCTGCCTTCTATTCTGTCCTCCCCATATGAAATGTAAAGGGCTTGGTTTTAGAGGTTAATGGATTGTTGGAAAATTTTATGGGGAGAATTCTTATTTGAAGAAGTCTGTTCCTATGATTCCAGTGTTCTCTGTTCTACTTAAAAATGTATAATAGCCAGGTATAGATTATAAGGATGAATCCGAGATTTAATGTGTATGTATTCTTGGGACTTGAAGATATGTGTATGAAAGAGGTGTGTGTGTGCTTACTCTCTGTCTAAATTTCTACAATGCAAGTATATTATCCAATATTTACTCTTAGTATCTGATTAATTTATTTGGGAAATAGATGTGCACACATAATTGCTTGGACAATAAAAGTTTGTTGTTACCCCCTATTTTTTCTGTCAAACTGTCTAGCTTTATTAAAGATACTTTTCATAAATAATGGTATTTTAGACAGGACATGGCAGACACTGTTATCCCAGTATACAAGAACATTGAGATCCCCTGCTTTCATGGACTACCCAGTCAGAAGGTACTGTAAATCCACTGAGTCTTTGTGTCGCCCATTGAACGAGGAGAGCTTAGAGTAGGATTGAAATCTCCCATAAAAGGTGTTGTCAATGGCTTTTCACAGGTGGGAAAAATTACCAGTCTGAAGGTCCACAGTCTTTTAGAAAAGGAACCCGCGGCTCTTCTGAGGGTGATCATTTCAGTGATGCCACTGCAAGGGCCAGATCACCAACACAGTGGCAAAACCAGCTTTAGCAGGTCAGGTCCTAGCAGGCTGTTGGTTTTAAGGAGTTACATCTATGTTGATGGTGGGTGGGAAGGAGGATATAGAAATGGAGTTAGACGTTAGGTAGCTAACATGCCATCAGAGAGGTCTTTAAAACCTGTCATGGAAAAGAAAGTCCTTTCCTCCGTATTAGTCCTTCCCCTTAGAACAAAACAAAACAAAACAAAACTATTCTTTGTGTAGGTTTGAGGCCTCCTGGGCTTTTGTCATATGTCATCCAGTTTGTCATCTTTGAGCTCATGTTTGGGCGTCATGTTGGTGAGCTTTCACAGGTAGCTTCTGAAGTTACTAGGAAAGAGTCGCACAGCAAACTTCCTGGTCCTCTGGCCTGTGAGATCTCCCCACCATCGTCAGCACTGTCCCCTAGATACACCCACCGGGACTGGGCTCCACAATTTTGCATATTGATTGGTTGTGGTTTTCTATAGTGGTTTCCGTCTGTTACACAACACTTAACCTGTGGGCATAAGAACAAATGTTTATATTGTTTTTAGGGATTATGTCAGTTTTG
The DNA here is from genome assembly GCA_033318265.1 of Phyllotis vaccarum. NCBI lineage: Eukaryota > Metazoa > Chordata > Mammalia > Rodentia > Cricetidae > Phyllotis > Phyllotis vaccarum. The sequence continues at coordinate 82,759,100 of JARWLC010000003.1, forward strand.
TACATTAATGGTTGTAAAATCTCCTCAAATAACCCTGATTTCACTAGCACTGATTAGTTAGCTGTGTTTTCACTATTGGGTGTTTCCCCTCTTGTTGAATGGGTCTTCAGGCCAACTAGAGAGCTCTTGGCACCTGTCAGGGTCCATGTGTCATTATTGTACCCTATGAATCATTGTGACAAGCTGGCTGTTGAAGTGGTTCATAGGCATCATAGCTGGGTACACAGGGAACTGTGGGCAACTGAGTAAAGCTGGGAGTGGGAGAAGGGCCCCCTCAGGGAAAATCACACCGATTGGTTGTCCAGTGTCCAATGATCAGTCCTGAAAACATACATATAATTAATATTATATGAACTCAATGGATTATACTTAGGAATATGCATTAATACATAAGATAATAATTGATGAAAAAGAGGCTGTGAATTATGGATGAGTAAATAGGAGGGCTTGAATGGAAGAAAGGAGAAATGTAATTAAAATACAATCTTAAAAATAAACAACAAAAACATAATGAAATGTCCTTTGGACTAACTAAATAGCCTTTTAAAAGTAAAAATGAATTTTTGCAAAACGACAAAAATAATAGTTCAGCTGTATAGTCACTGGAAGTCACAGTTGTGACATCTCCTCTTCAGTGTTTTGTGCCCAGCGGCGTGGTTATTCTCACAGCGGTCTGTGCTCGTCCGCGTGGTTATTTCCATCCTTGCCAGATCGGATCAACCTTTTCCCTTCTTTTTTCTGCAAGAACCCGCTTAGTTAGTCTCTGGCTTTGGAGGAGCAGGTTTAGCAGACAATCTCTGCTGTGGCTCATTCTTCTTCACCTTGGACTCCTCTTCCTCTCTAGCAATCTCCTTCAGCCTCTCTTTGGGGCAGAAACTGGGCGGGGCTGGGAGTAGAGACAACCACCACCATGGCTCACGTAGGGCTGAGTTCAGCGAGCAGTGGCTGCCGCGGTGCAGTCGGGCAGTTCTGGACTCCTGGCGCCGCTTCCATGGGAGCTTTTAGGTTGAGAGCTTTCCTACCTACATACATGGTTTGGATGAGTTTACACAGCAAGAAGAGACTTAAAACAGCAGCTATAGAAATGAGCATAGTATGGAGCTTACAGTTTATAAAATTATTCAAATAACAATTATCTTATATGCGTAACTGTAAAATATAAGTCCTCTGATTGAAAGTTCATGATTTTTCAAGATGGTGAAAATGGTGTTTTCACAGCTAGTCAGCAGCACTACCATGCAAGTAGTCTGCTGCTCTCGTGCAGAGCATTTTTGTTCACTCACAGAAAAATTAAATTTAAGATGAAAAAATTCTTTTTCTAGAAGGAATATGTAGAAATACAGAAGGGGTGATATAAGTTGACAGAGTTTATAGATACAACCACTTGCTCCTCCTCTAATTCAGGTCCTGTCTTGGTTGGTGACTACCACACCTGGCCAGAATCCCACATGCCTGTTCTCCTTCCAAATGTGGCTTGCTTATTGGGGTGCGTTGCCTGGAACTGAGTGAGAAATGGGCAGCTTTCATGATACCTTCTATCCCTCCCTGTTCACTATCCATGAGGGGGTCAGGCCAGGCAGCCCAGGTAATTTTGAAATTATTTTGGTAAGTAAATAAAAGCATCCCAGACATACAATTTTAAATTTTAGTTTAAATTTTAGTTTTAAAATTGTCTTATTTTTATTTCTTTGTTGTTCTTGTATGTTGTGTGTGTATGAAAGAATAGGTGCCCAGACCCCATGGTTTGTGTGGCAGGGAGTCAGGGGACAGCTTTTGGAAGTCAGTTCTCTCCTATCATTTTGGGTTTCAGAATAAAATTTGGGTCAGGCCTTTATGACAAGTACTTTTACCCTATGAGCCATCCTGAGAGCCTTAAAACTTATATTTAATAAGTTTTTAAATCTCACTGCACAAACTCAGAACATTAGAACTCTACAACTCAACACCCATTTAAAAAAAATTCTTCAGAAACTGAAATTGTAAAACCCCAGTTGATGCTCATTATCCAAACAAATTTATTACTGTCTTGTTTATAGATGTAACTTAAGGAAAACATTCATTCAAACACATGTACAGATCTTTTTAAAAAACTTTAAAGTCATAATTAATAGTCTGTAATTAGAACTGTGAGACCTACCTAGTAAGATGATCAAAAAGGGCCAGAATGTCTTTATTATTTATACTTATTATTTATAGAAATAGGAAGTACATAAGCAAGAAGTTGCTGACTGAGGTTTTGTTTGTTTATGTTGTGAGTGTTTTGCCTTCATGTATGCAATGCCAAGGAGGCTAGAGGGCATTGGATCCCTTACAGCTAGGACTGCAGGAAGTTATAATCTGCCATGTGGGTTCTGGGAACAAACCCAGGTCCTCTACAAGATCTTAACCACTAGCTGTCTCTCCAGCACCAACAAGGTAATATATATATCATATATATAGGCATATATATGATAATTTAAAAAGTATTGTATATTACTGATTGGCGTTAACCATATTCAGGATTTAAACTTACAAAGTTTGAAATATTTATGCATAATAAAGTCCCTAAATGTTACTATAACAGCATTTTAGGACAAATAGCTTAAAATTATATAGTGGCATTGTAAAAAGTTTTCTAAGCTACCTTTAATAGAAGTGGCATATTCTCATATCTGCTTCTCTAATCAATCTGATGCAATAAGGTCCCCCCCTTAATGTCAGGAATACACACAAACCTACCCCCCAATAAGGAATGCCTGTTTAGTAAATACTTGTAGGCTTCATTGAGAAGCCCTCTAAAGAGGTTGGCAAAGCACACTCATTGGTGTGCCATTGAAGATTAGTAATGAATCAAAGGCATTCCGTAGTCTGGAGACAGCAATGGGGTAAAGGGGAGGGGAGGCTTTCTCTCATCACACAGCCTGGTAGTTGCTTCTCTGTTCTCCTGTTTATTGTTAACTAGCTCTTACGACTCACAACATTCCAACTTTTTTCTTAGGATGAAAATTTAAACTTTTTCACACAATTGCTTCTCAGTGGCACTTAAAGAAATGCACTGTCACCATTCTTGTGCTTTGGAACACTTATTAGGTAAAAGAAGAGTTAGTTGAACACAAGCACTTGTGAAAACACAGCACAGGTCAATATAATGAGGAAAAGGCTGCTAAGTGGCTGTTGGGTGAGTGACGGCGTGCACAGTGTGGATCTGCTGCAAAAAGGGATGGTGCACGTGCCAGGTGGCATAGGATTGAGCAAGATTTCATCACTCTACTCAGAGAAGCATGGGATTTAAATATTATGCATCATTTATTTCTGGAACATTCCATTTAATAGTTTTGAATGAACACTAATTCTAGGTAGTTAACACCATGAAAAATAAAACTGCTCATGTTTGTTACTTTGGTTATAGGATGTAAATGCTCACACAGGTCTGTATCATTAAAATTAGCCCCTCTGGATAATTTCTGTGTTCTATAAAAGTGCGGTAAAGAGAAGGTTCTTAAAACTTAGTTGTCATTTGGGAAGTTGAAAGCCCCATGGTACATTTTGTAGCTTGTCATGGTATGTTGCAATCCACCTGCCCATCTGGAACTTTGAGTAGTTCTTTTCATTAATAAATTTGTAACCTCATGCGTTAAATAGTAATTTGGAATACAGAAATTCACTAACTTGTACAAACTTTATAAATATTGACATTTTATTTTGCTGTACTTAAAAAAAAAAAAAACAGAAATAGTAGCACCAATTCCTTCAAAGTGTCTTTTATATTAGAAATTGTGGGATTTTCATGGCAGTTAACAGGTGTTTCAAGATTTAGATTTAACCTCAGATCTCAAGTTTTGGTTTTGGCAACATAATTAGTTGTTTTCTCGTTAGCATGAATGGCTTTCTTGGTGAAGCTGGAGAAAGTGTCTGCTAGTACCTTAGTCTGCATACCTACCCTTTGTGCATGTGTCTTCTCTGAGGTTACAGTGGTGACATGGAAAAGGGCTGCCAGTTGGGTGAAAAGGTCTGTGGTCTCCGAGTATTTGTCATAAGACAGTTGTATAATCTGGAGTTGGGGTAGGTAAGTCATGTGTACCTAATAATTTGTTGTAGAGTGTTAAAAGGAGATAAGAGGGCTTCAGACCCTTGAGGGCCAAGGTTTAATGTGAGTAATTTTATTACATCACCACAGACATTGTTAAGTAAAACAACTGGAATTTGAGATTGGTTTGGTTTGGACATTTTTGTTGGTTGGTTGGTAGTTTTGTTTTTAAGGGTTGCAAGGGCAGGGTTCACTTCCCCTACCTTGATTTCATGCCAAGTTGCCAGTGGTTTTAGATGCCATCAGGTGAGTACAAATCTAAGAACACAAAAGACAAATAACATAGTATTGCCATTACAGAGATGACTTTGACCTTTCTGTATAGATGAGGAGGGAACTGGGAATTGACTTAGAGCTTTTAGGGAGAGCTTCCTCACAGAGAACCGTGTCATAGAATGATGAGTCTCATTTCTCCTCTTTTATTGTATTTCCTATAAGAGTAAAAGTAAGAAAGAAATTGTCATGTTAAAATTTGTTTAATCATGTTATTTTTTTTAAAAAAATCACCCAAGGATTCAGCAAGCATTTACTGAGTATTTGGAGCAAGTTATTTTTAATTGTTAAGCAATGCATGTACAACAGAATAATGATCTCAATAAGCCTGCAACAACCACTTGTGACAACCCCTAAGTGTGATTTTATACAAAAGCCACTGGATTTCGGGCCAGTCTTAACATTTTTTTGTGTGTGTAATTGAACAAATATTTTATCTTTAACTTTCAGTTTTTTAAGTGTGAAATATGAAGCTAAGATTTATCTTCACAGTATTTGTAGATTTTAAATTCATCAATTTGATGTGTTTTATAGTCACCCTTCACTGACTCAGCCTTAATTACCCCAGAAAGCCATGAAACCACCAGCAAATCATTCGTTCATATTTTGTTTTTACTTTTTATGTATTCTATGTGGTTTTTACATTATACATCTTACTCCCACTCATTCCCTTGTCCCTTTATGTCTGCACACACCTCCAAATAAAACGAAATTGAAGAAAAAAATTAAAAATTTCATCATGGAAGCTGCAGTATGAAAGTGGGTCACACAGTAAACCCCTTGTCCATATTTATTTCCCTGCAAATTCATTGCAAAGAGTCAACCATTCTGATCCGAGGCCTCTGATTTCTATACACTATCAATGCTAGGAAGTCAAGAGTGTTAGCAGGGCTGAGTGTGCAGCACAACAGTAGGGTGTGTGTCTGACAAGTACAAGGGACTGGATCTGAATCCTGGACTGTAAGAAAAGTGTCAAAGCAGTCATGTTTTAGTTTGTTGACTAATTCCATAAAAATCGTACATGTGTGTGCGTGCTTGGCAGGGCCTGTGATGCTCTGAACTTAGACCTGATGGTGTGAACAATGGTATAAAAATAGCATCTTTATCCTCATGAACCTTACTTTTAACCAGAGCATGATAGGTTAATAATGGCCTCCTATATATCATGTTCTAATCCATACAGCCTGTAAATATGGTTCCTGACAGAGAGAATTAAGTATGAATTGTGCTTGCTAATCAGCTCATTCTTAACTCTTTGAAATTGGTGTACAGAATAATGGGCTTTACTATTACATCTTCACATCTGCATTTTATGTACTTTGCTTCTGTTTACCCCCATTACCCTCTCTTATTGCCTCTCTTTTGTTCCCAAAATAGTCAATTTTACATATTCATGTTAAATAAGTAAAATTTAAATTGAGCATCTGAGAGAAAACATACAGAGTGTGTGTGTGTGTGTGTGTGTGTGTGTGTGTGTGTGTGTGTGTGTGTGTGTGTGTGTGTGTACATATGCATTCCCCACCTTATTTTTTTAAACTTCATTTAACCTGAAGCTTACCAACTGGCTAAGACTGGCTGGCCAGTGAACTCCAGAGGTCTGCCTGTTTCCATTCCATGCCCTCTCAATGCTATAGCTGTAGTACTGTAGCTTCATGCCTGGCTTACATGCGTGTTGAGGATATGAATGTGTGTCTTGGTGCTTGAACTACAGGGTCTTTGCCAACTGTGCTGTCTCCTCAGCCTCAAGCATGCTGTATTTCACTTTTCTTCAGTTCCATCCCTCTTCCTGCAAATGACATAATTTATTCTTTATAGCTGAATAAAATCCCATTGTGTATATGTATATCATCTTTATCTATTCATCTATTGATGGGCATTTAGGCTGATTCCTTTTCCTGGTTACTAAGGCTACTATGAATAACACAGCAGTAAACAGATGTACAAGTATCTCTGGTTTGCTGATGTAGATCTTTGGGAATATTCCAGGAATTGTATAACTGAATCATATAGTCATTCAATTTTTAATTACTTGAGGCCCCTCCATGCAGAATCCTAAGGTGGATGTACTAATTTTGATTTCTATCATCAAATTTGATTTCTATCATCAAATTTCCCCCCTACCCCCATGTCCTCACCAGCATTTGTTTTCTTTTGGGGGGAGGAGGTTGGGATTTTTCTTCTCAATAATTTCTGTCTAAGTTTGGTTCCTGTTGATATGTTAAACACCATGACAAAGTGTAAACTAGGAAGAAAGGGTTTATTTCATCTCAGAACTCTCAGGTTGTAGTCAATTGTGAGGGAAGTCAGAGCAGGAACTCAAACAAATCTGGAAGCAGAAACTGAAGCAGAGACCGTGGAAGAACCCTGCCTATTGGCTTGTTCACCGTGCTTGCTCAGCCAACATCCTTAAACAGCTCAGGACCACATGCCCAGGGGTAGCACTGCCCACAATGGGATGGACCTTCCCATGTAAGTTATTAATCAAGAAATGCCCCCCACACTTGCCTATGAGCCAGTCTGATGGAGGAATTGTCTTAGTTGAAGTTCCTAAATGACCCTCTTTGTGTCAAGCTTACAAATTATCATCATCATAGCCATCAGTCAGAACATTCTTTCTGGCAAATAGGATATCATGTGATTTCAATTTTTGTTTTCCTGATGTCAAAGAATGTTAATTAACCACTCTCACAGGAGAGAAATCATTTGGGTTTCCCTGGGCAGATCCAGTATAAGAATCCATAAAGGGGAAAGCTGTAGGCCAAAGAAAGGCTGGTACAGGGGGATGTGCTATGAAATTGTCAGTTGGCCATTGCTGACCTTGAAGATGGAAAAGGCTTCAGATGAGGGAAATGAAATTTCTAAACTTGGTAAAGTCTGGAATTTCAGAAAGAACATAATAGTGTGAGGCATGAATGTGAAGAGCCCCAAAGGCTTATCTGTCTGAGTCCTTCATCCTCAGTTGGTGGCCTGTTTAAGGGGAATTGGGAGGTGTGGTCTTTTTGGAAGGGACATGTCACTAGGGGTGGGCTTTGTGGTTTCAAAAGACCGTGCAGGTCTGCCCAGTCTCTCTCTGCCTCCTGCGTGTAGATGAAATGTGATATCTCAGCTACTTCTCCAGCACCTGCTGCCATGTTACGTACCCCCCCCCCCCCGCCTGTCTCCCCACCCTCCCCCGTGATGCTCATGGACTCACCCTCAGAAACTGTGGACAAATCCTCAATTAAAGGCTTTTGTAAGGTCATGGTATCTCTTTGCAGCAGACTAAGTAGAGTGACCCACGGTACTGGCAGAGCACTGTTCTTCAACACTTTTAATTAAAGCAGCGACAGGAAGCTAATATACAGGGAAACTAAAATAGAAGAAAATGAGCAACTGACTAAAGACAGTAATTACGGGTGGTAATGGCTGTCTGGCAGGACATAAACAGGATGACAAGAGAGTGTAAAGAGTGGAGGACAGACCTGAGGAAAGACTGGCAAAGAGAACATTCCAGTCAGAGGGAAAGGCAAACACAAGGACCACTGGTGAGGAAAGGCTCAGCATTTACAAAGAACAAAGACCCTCTAGTGATAACATGTGACTGTGCAGGAGACCAGAGCACATGCAAAGCCAGGCAGGCCACAGTAGCACAGAGAGAAGCAAGAGGCTTCAAAGAGACACCATGTTTTATGTTTTCAGGTGGTCACCTGATTGTTTTGTGCTGTGATTCTGGTGTAGAGGAGAGACTAAGTTTGAAATAGGAGCAATAACTTTAGAGACAGTGAGGTACCCAAGAGGCTTGCTGACAGATTGGATATGAATTCTAAAGATGTGTGTAATTTGGTACTAGGCAAAAGGATAAGGGGAAAGGATGCCTAAAAGTAAAGGGGTATGTGGACTGCTGTGTGCTAGTGAATAACGGGAGGTAAAGAGGCTCTGGAAAAGTCAAATTGCTATGAGCTGGGGGTTGGAATCTATGAGATTTGCACTCAAAATCTGTTAAAAATTTTATATTAGGGAAATAATCTGAACTGAGATCTGTGATTATATATGACCTCTACTTTTATTCTGAAGGAAAGAAAAATAAGGCTATGTAAAAATTAAATATTGCAATGAAGAATTAAAAGATGTGATTAAATGTTTGTTGAGTCGTTCACAATTCACTGGGAGCGTCACCTTCTTTTGTATTGCTGAGTGCATTCGTGTGAGGCCATGTAGTAGCCTGATTTTGAGTCTGGTCTGCAGAGCCACATGCCCTGTGCTGGACTCCCACCATCCTAGCTGGTGTCTCAAGGCCTGTGCTGGCATATCTGCTACAGTTCTAACCAGCTTCACTTGGATGTCTACAGTGTTGGTCTCCTAAGCTAGAAAGGTGGCTTTTTAGGGGTTTCATCACTCAGTATATGTAAAGCATGAATTTTTACAAAATTGTTGGATCAGGGTGAGGTAAGAGTTGGCACAGGGGACAAAACTATACACAGGACATTGATTGACTAAGTTTTACTTTTGACAGTAGCTAGAATTTGAGAGTGCCCCCCCCCACGCACTGGATAATAAGCCTAGTAAGATATGTCTCTGACCTTTTAAATTTGTATTTGGTAACAGAGTCTCACTGAGTTGTTCAGACTAGTCCTGATCTCATCTCTAGCCCAGGGAGCTTTGAACTTGATCCTCCTGCCTCAGCCTTCTGAGTAGCTGGGGTGACAGATCTGTGTCACTAAGTCTAGATGATAAACACATCTTAAGGAAGTTATGCCCTAAGTGAAGTAGACATTTTTGTTTACTCTGCACATGGTATTCATTTACTGTCTGTCTGCGTTTCCCAAGAGTGGCCTTACTGTCTATTTATGCTGTAAGAAATAATGTGTAAGAAAATGTGTGATTGTTCATAGGGTATCACTAATCTTCTGGAATAAAATATGCCCAGAGATTCTATTTTAGTCCGAGTAAAATGTTCTTCAGTTTCTAGGTAACCCAGGTAAAACAATGTCAGGAATTCCTTCATACATCAATTCATGTCCATTTGATTTTCCAGCAATCATTAAAAACAGAATATTGAGAATTGTATTATGTGGCATGTTAGCCAGGTGTAAAAGAGTACTTGGATGTGTGGTTGGGGTCCTAGGACCCTTCTTTCCTATATCACCACACTTCAGTATTTAGTTTTATACTATCACATTTCTTACCAAAATATTCAGTGTGTAGTTAAAACCATGTAAATCTGAGAAGTGGACATCTTTGTTAGTACATCTTCTTTCTGACATCTTCCATTTTAGGAGAACTGAGGAATTCATAGTGTTGTGTAGTAGATCTCAGTAAAATCAAACTCTTAACTAGCTGTAAATTGTTTCCAATGCCTCATTAAGAAGTAAACTCCTTGCTGGATGGTGGTGGTGCATGCCTTTATTCCCAACAGTCAGAGTTGGAGACAGATCTGTGTAAATTGGAGTCCAGCCTGGTGTACATATCAAGTTTCAGGACAGCCAAAGCTACATAGTAAGACCCTGTCTCAAAAAAACAAAAAAAAGAAAAGAAAGAAAGAAGCTCTTTGGCCAGGAGATTGGCTCAGCAGTAGGAGCAATAGAGTTGCCAAGCTAATGACCTATGTTGGATCTCCAGAGCCCACTCCGTGGAAGGAGAGAAAAGTTCCCTCAAAGTGACCTTCCTATGTGTGCTTCTTCCTCATGTGCACCCATCCACACACAAATAAAAGAGGACTGAGTTCCAGTTCAGACTTAATCACTTTAGCCTGGGCTTCCAAGTCTGCACAGCAGTGAGCAAGGGGAATTCGTCTCCAAGGCAGGACTGAGCACTTCAGTGCTAAAATTGGCCTTGAAATTTTAGCCCAAGAGGCAAGTGAGAGCCGTCTTTGGGTCTTAGTGGTGTACTATACATTACTGCCACTCCTGGAAACAAATGGAGAATCAATGGTCAGACTGCTCTATGTACTTGGGTTCATGACCATTTCTTCTCCCTTCTGTGATTTCCCTTACATTCCAGCAATTTTACATTATAAACTAGTTTTCATTTCTAGTCTGAAGGCATCAGGGATAATCAAATGAAATTAATTATGAGAGACATTTTGTTGCCTTCATATTTTTTCAGCAGCATTGTAGCTACTAATCAACAGGTATCGAAATCAATGACAAAAAAAGATAAAATACTTACTGGTTTATGTTTTTGTAAACTGAGAAAAAATCCAAAGTGCAAACACCTGTAGTTGACTTGGGTGGGAGCTCCAACTGTCCTGGAGTTTTCTCTTGGAGACCAGAGTTCAAGGCTTGGACAACTTTCTGTGAACCGTGGGAAGGGGCAGAGACTCACCCTACTCCCTGTCTCTCAACAAGTATTGCCTGTCTTTGTGTTCCATGTCATTTCATGTCTCATGTGGCTATGAACAGAAAACGTGAGTGTTATATGACTTTGTGACACATTGCTACCTTTCATACAAGAAGAACATTATTAACTAAAAATATTTAAAATTTTAATTAAAATATAGTTACATAACTTCTCCCCTTCCCAATCCTGACTTCAGTCCTCTGATGCCTTCTTCCTCCAACTTCACCCTTGCCTTCTCCTTCCTCCCTCTCAAATTCATGACCTCTTTTCCTTGATTATTATTTTTACATACACATGTATGTATCTATATTTATCAAACCAACCTGCTGAGTCCGTCCATTCAGTGTTGCCTGTATGTATATAGTTTGGGGACCGACCACTTGGAATCTGATGATTAATTTGGAGACTTGTTCCCAGGAAGGACTCGCGCCTACTCTTGCCTGTAGTTCTTTGTCTAGAGGCGGGGCCCAGTGAGATTCCCCTTCTGTGTTAGGATGTCTGTTGGTGTTGGCATTGATCTGGTCTTGTTGAGGTATCTGGGAGCAGCTTCCCTGTCATTCCTAGGACACAGTCTCACAGCAAACATCCTGGTCCTCTGCCTCTTAAATTCTTACATTCTCCCTTTTGAGATGTTCCCTGAACTTTAAGTGGAGGAGTTGTATTGGAGATGTATCCACTGAGGCTGAACATTCCGTGATCAGCTCTTCTTAGTTTTTTGACCAGTTGTGGTTTTCTATAAAGGTCTCTCTCTGATGCAAAGAGAGGCTTTGTTGATGGAAGGTGAGACCTATGAGGATAAGCAGAATTCCATAAAGTGGTGGCAGTAGATTCTACTCTAAGAGCCTTGGTTTCACTGGCTCTGGGAAGCTGGCTAAGCTTTCAGTACCAGGCATCATTTCCCTCCTGTGGAGCTGGCCTTACGTCCAATTATAGAAGCGTTACTGCCCAGATCTGAGTGCCACTATTGTACTGATAGGAATATCTTGCTGTGATGGTCATTGTTGTGGTTCATACGTGTCACAGCTGGGTAGGATGATTCGATTGTTCCCCTTCCTGGGCTGCTTGAATAGCACCTTCTGGTATGCGAAAACTAGTTTTATTCCAATGTTCACTCATGTATATTTACATGTATTGCCTTCTTAAACATTTTAATCTTACTCTTTAAGATTTCATTTCCATTTCTTTTAGATTTTCCCATTTTGTGGGGTACAGGTTTTTGAAGTATGACCTGATGATTTTTCTGGATTTCCTCATTGTCTGTTGCTATATCTCCCTTTTCATTTCTGATTTTGTTAATTTGAATATTCTTTCTCTGCCTTTTGGTTAGTTTGGATAAAGGTTTAACTATCTTGTTGATTTTTTTCAAAGAGCCAACACTTTGTTTTATTGATTCTTTGTATTGTTCTCTTTGATTCTATTTTATTGATTTCAGCTCTCAGTTTTCCTGGCATCTACTCCTTCTGGGTGAGTTTGCTATTTTTATTCTCGAGCTTTCAGGTGTGCTGTTAAGTCACTGGTGTGAGATTTCTCCACTTTCTTTGTGGGGGCACTTAGTGCCGTGAACCTTCCTCTTAGCACTGCTTGCATAGTGTTCCATAAGCTCGAGTATGTAGTACATTCATTTTCATTGAATGCTAGGAAGTCTTTAATTTCTTTCTTTACTTCTTCCTTGACCCAGTGGTGAGTCAGTTGAGTATTGTTCAGTTTCTATGAGTTCTGTAATTTGTATTGTTGAATTCTAACTTTAAGCCATGGTTATCTGATAAAATACAGGGGGTTATTCCAATTTTTTTTTCCTATCTGTTGAGATATGTTTTGTGACTAAGTGTGTGATCAATTTTAGAGAAAGTTCCATGGGGTAATGAGAAGGTACTTTCTTTGGTGTTTGGGTGAAGTGTTCTGCATATGTCTATTAAGTACATTTGAGTCGTAAGATCTGTTAGATCCCTTATTCCTCTTTTAGGTTTCTGTCCAGCAGACCTGTCCATTAGTGGGAGTGGGGTATTGAGGTCTCCCACTATTGGTATGTAGGGTTTGGTATGCAATTCAAGCTTCAGTAATATTTCTTTTATATGTGTGGGTGACCTTGTATTTGGTTAATAACGTTCAGAATTTTTCCTGTGCCGAATATGAAATGTCCTTGTTCATCTCGACCAATACAATGGCTGGTGTAAGGTTATGGCTAGAGTGTGTTCAGTTACAAACAGGAAGAAACTCATTCTTAAACTTTACAAGAAAGTTTGTAATCAAGAGATGGAGCCACGGAGTTGGGAAAAGTGGTAACTTGAGATCAAGAAGAACAAGAAAGTGCAGAAGTAAGGGTCCAGGTATGTAGACCCAGTCAGGAATCCAGCTCATCTCCACATATTTGGAGGCCATTCCTGATACTGTAGGTCTGTTTTGCATATTATTGTTGTGTGACTGATCTTTTGTTTATTTAAGGATTGTTCTGTGTCAATAAGAAATTGGTTTTCTCTCATGTGTGAGATTGTTGAGATTATGGTTTCTGTCTTGCTTGAGGCTGTCATTCTTACTCTGAAACTGACTTTGCCTTGTTTTCTTCAGAGGTTCACCAAGGTAAAATCTCTGGTTTCACTGGGGTGGAAATAGTGAGCTACACGTTTCTGGGTTTACTTCTCACACATGATTGTAACTGAAAACTTCTTTCCTACACTGACTTGTTTTATGGGGGGATCTGTTTTTGGACTGTAGTTGAAGCCTCGTGACTCCCTATGCCTGTAAAAGTATAAATCTGTGTTTGATTTAGTGACAAGGCCTTGTCCAACCACAACTCCCATTGCTGTTACTTTTTCTGATTTTCCTGAATATTTTTATTTTCTCAGTATTCCTTGAGACTATGAGTATAGTACTCTATGTTTTCATATATAATAGTTTCCATTGCTGTGGTAACCATGCTGGACATATCCCCTTCTGAAATCCACAGCAGAGAGAGCTAGGCTATGCAGAGGATAACACACATTCCAAGGTGATGTGGTTAAGTGTGAGACTGTGGTTTGAACCAGGCAGCCTGACCAGAGACTAAGCTTTTCCTTTTACTTGAACTCTTGAGTCTTTGGGTCCAAATCATTTACATTTGTCATCCATATGCCAACCTTGGAATTTTCATGAAAATTGTGCTGTTATAGAATATTTTAGGTAGAGTTAGTATATTTATAGTATAAAATGATTCTTTTTATTTTTTTACATACTAACCACTGTTCCCCTTCCCTCCTCTCTTCCCAGTCATACCCTTAGCTACCCCTTACTCCACCCACCCCCATCTACTCCTCAGAGAGGGTAGAGACTCTCATGGTAACAATACAGTCTGGCATATCAAGGTGAGACAGGACCAGCCCCCCCCCCCCATATCAAGGCTGAGTCAGGTGTCCCTCTATAGGGAATGGGCACTAAAAAGGTAGTTCATGCATTAGGGATAAATTATAGTCCCACTGGCAGAGGTCCCCACAACTGTCCAAGCCATACAACTGTTGTCCACATTCAGAGGGCCTAGTTTGGTCCCATTCAAGCTCCCAGCTGTCAATCCAGGGACATTGAGCTCCCAGTAGTTTAGGTAGGTCAGCTGTCTCTGTGGGTCTCCCCATCATGATCCTGACCCCTTTGCTCATATAGTCTCTCCTCCCTCTCGTTAACTGGACTGGGAGCTCAAACCCAGTGCATAGCTATGGATCTCTGCATCTGCTTCCTGTAGTAGTAAGTTTCTGGCCCAGATTCACCCCAAGATCTAGACCAGCTGTCCCAAATAGACCTCCCACAGCTTCATGGTCCCAAATAATTACACAAAGTCTTATATTAATTTTATCATTTGGTCTATGGCTCAGTCATAAAACTTGCTAACTCTTTACCCTTAAACTAACCCATGACTCTTACCTTGTTTCGCCATGTGGCTCAGTACCTTTTCTCAGAGCAGCATGGCTGTCCTCTTTCCTCTGCTTCTGCTGGGGTCTCTGCTTTGTTCTTCCTCTTTCCAGAGTTTTCTTAGTCTGGTAGCTCCACCCATACTTCTTTCTGTCTGCCTTTGGCCAATCAACATTTTATTCAACCAGTAGGAGGGACAATTACCTACAATTTACAAGTAGAAACCCACAGCAGCTTCCATAGTTTCTGGATGAAGGCTCTATGATAACAATTGGGTGGTCATCAATAGGATTACAAGGGAAGGCCAGTTCAGGCATTCTCTCAAATATTGCTCGGAGTCTTAGCTGGGGACATGTTTGTGGATTCTTGGGTATTTCCCTAGCACCAGGTTTCTTCCTGACCCCAAAATGTCTCCCTCTATCAAAATACCTATTTTCTTGTTTGCCTTGTTTGCCTTCTCTGCCCCTCCCCCAATTCAACCATTTTATTTCCTCATGCTGTCTACCCACTTCCTACTAACCCTCCCCCTATGGAGATCTTATCTATTTCCCCTTCCTGGGGGGATCCATGGATATCTTTCTTCAGTTCCTCCTTGTTACCTAGCTGCTCAGGGGTTATGAATTATAGGCTGGTTATCCTTTACTTTATGTCTAAAATCCACTTATGAGTGAGTACATACCGTGTTTGTCTTTCTGGGTCTGAGTTACCTCACTCAGGATCACTTTTTTCTATTTCCATCCACATCCCTGCAAATGTCAGGATGCCTTCTTTTTCTGCTGAGTTGAGTAGTACTCCATTGTATAAATGTAACACATTTTTATGCATTTTTTGGTTGAGAGGCATCTAGGTTGTTTCTAGGTTCTGGCTATTACAAATGATGCTGCTGTGAATAAAGCTGAGCAAATGTCCTTGTGGATTGAATGTGCATTTTGGGGGTATAAGCCCAAAAGTGGTATTGCTGGGTCCTTGGGTAGATTGATTCCCAGTTTTCTGAGACACCACTCTATTGATTTCCAAAGTGTCTGTATAAATTTTGATTCCCACCAGCAATGGAGAAGTGTTCCCCTTATTCTACATCTTCTCCAGCATAGGGTATTTTATCTTAGTCATTCTGACAGGTGTAAGATGGTATCTCAGAGTTGTTCTGATTTGAATTTCCCTGATAACTAAGGATGTTGAACAACTCTTTAAGTGTCTTTCAGACATGTGAGATTCAATTCTCTGTTTAGATCTGTACCCCATTTTTTAATTGGATTATTTGATTTTTTGATCTTTAATTCTTTTTTGAGTTCTTTATATCTTTTAGAGATCAGCCCTCTGTCAGATGTAGGTTGGTGAAGATCTTTTTCTATTCTGTAGGCTGTCATTTTGTCTTATTGACTGTGTCCTTTGCCTTACAGAAGCTTCTCAGTTTCAGGAGGTCCCATTTATTAACTGTTGCTCTCAGTGTCTGTGCAGTGTTTATTTAGGAAGTGGTCTTGTGCCAATGCCCTCAAGGCTATTTCCCACTTTGTCTTCTAACAGGTTCAGTGTAACTGGATTTATGTTGAGGTCTTTGATTCACTTGAACTTGAGCTTTATGCAGGGTTATAGATAGGAGTCTATTTGCATTCTTCTTACATACTACCATCCAGTTATACCAGCATCATTTATTGAAGATGCTTTCTTTTTTCCATTGTATATTTTTGAGTTCCTTGTCAAAAATTAGGTGTTTATAGGGTGGGGACTAATGTCAGGGTGTTCAGTTCAATTCTGTTAATCTACATTTCTGTTGTTATGCCAATACCAAGCTGTTTTTATTACTATAGTCAATAAGGTAGACCTTTTATTTATTTGTTTTGGCCTTCAGTGTAATGCTAAAGGCCTTCATGCAAGACCTAGCTCTTTAAGCTTTTCCTTCATGCAGCATCCTTTATGTGGTTCATATTAGTGGAATTTTTTCTTCTATTGTATTTCCAGCTGGTTGACATTGACATATTGGGAGTTATTTATTTTTTCAACTTAAGTCACAAATGTTTGCCTGTTTTTAATGCTAATATTTAGTCCTATTTTGTGAGTTTTCCAGAAATATTATACTACCTACAAATAATAAATCTTACCTTCTCATTATAGTATAATTTTCATTTGACCTTTTTAAGAAATTAACTTTTTGTTTTAGAACATTGTTAAAAATGACAACAGATATCTTATAAATATCTTTAGTATATAAATATATATTATGATTCTAGCCTAGTTTATTTATTACTCTATTTTGTGTGAAAACGTGTGTCTTTGTGTGTGTATAACTACGGTATGTGCATTCATGTGTGCAGATGCAAGAGTCTTATACATATACAGGCCAGAGGAGAAAGGAGAGCATGAGTGTCTTTCCTGTCTATCACTCCTTTTTCTCTTGAGTCAGTGCCTCTCAGTGGACCACCTACAGCTGGCTGGCAGCCAGTCAGCCTCACCCTCTGTCCTCTCTCTGCCTCCCAGGGCAGGTATCACAGGCAGTCACAGCCATGGCCAGCATTTTACTTAGGTTCAGGCCACCTATTTTTTTGGTAAGCACCTATGCAGCCATCACCCCAGCCCCAGTGTTGTTCCCTGTACAGATATCAGCAACATATAATAAGTTACTTTTCCAAACACCTTTCAGACTTTATAGAAGCTGTTCTTTCTATTTTTGCATTAATAAAGTCTCATCTGTTTCCTGGTGTTGGGCAGTGTTTACTTTATTCTCTTACTACGTTAGTGATGTTGGTGTAGTTTTGTCAATTGTGACTAGTAGACTGCATCTCAGTTGAAGGGAATGTGCCTGAGTGTCATCTTCAGAGCTTACATGACAATGACACTGCCTCAGAGATGCGCTGGGTGCTCTTCTGTGTGCTCTCCGAAGTGTCAGAACCATCGGTCTTGGAAGAAAGTGTCCAGGGAAGGCGCTAGCAATTTGGGGATAGTTAGTTAGCTTTTGAGCAACTACCCAGTTTAATTCTGAAATGTCTATATGTCTCCTCTCTAAAATTATAAAAGTCTATATTTTTCTAGAAATAATTTTCATCTAAGTTATCAAATTTACTTGCTTAGGCTTATGAAAACATTTATTTATAAAACATTTTAAATTCCTTTATAATTATGGTTACTTTAATTTAACTTGCTTATTTTATTCATGTGTGTTCATGCTTGCATGCATGCATGTGGGGGGAGGGGGTTGCTGGGTATCAAGCCCATGACACATACATGCTAGGCAGGCACTCTTCTACTGAATTGTATTTCCAGCCCACTATATTTTGATAATTGAATGTTTGTATTTCTTAGTTTTTCTCCACAGTCAACTAGACAGGTGGATCATCTGTATCATTTGATTCTTACAGATAGAATTTTGCACTGATTCATCAGGATATGGCCTGTATAGTTTCTATTTAATAAGTCTATTTTATTTCATGCTTTTCTTGGGTTTGTCATACTAATATTCTGCAAGTCACAATTCACGTAAATTAGAATCATTCTTTTTATAAAGACAGTTTGGCTATGAAGAAAGCACTAGTTATTAATAAATTGGTTTGAATTATTTTAGCACAAATACGTTCTGACATGCAGTTCCTGTTTCTGAACTGAATTAGTTCGATGTATTGAGGCTTGGCTCTCACTGCTTTATCTCCCTGCTTGTGAACGGAGTCTATTCCAGCTCACATTGGCTCCTGTATGAATGAGAGCTTTAAGAAGATGGTGTTGGGGTGCGGGCAGAAAACATGTAAAGGATGAGGAAAGACCAGAATAAGCACTGAGAGTGCTGAAGACAAATCCTGTGGATTTCTAGTAGTATTTATGTAAAAAAAAAATAGAATAAAAACTAGGATTCTGCAAATGGTGGCGACCTTTGTGCTTTTGTGTATCAGTTTTCATTCTATTAATAGCTGTGTATAAAGACAGTGAAAGCCACCAGGCCTCTGCAGGGAGAGTTCATAACCATTGCCTGTCATTGGAGTTAGGTTTTAAAAGATACTTTGGATATATAAAAGTATTTTATGATTACCGCTCAAGTGAATGTGTAGCCTTGATTAAGGACAACATCTACAGAGTGACTGAAACCAAATCGGTGAAACCACTACTATTATTAAACCTAACATGTTCTTGGCATATAAGTGCTCTAAACCTAGTTTGATGCCCATTTTGTTTTTCTTTTAAACTTAAACAATATATGCCTTATACATTATCATATTACCTACATATTACATTAAGTGTGTATACTATTATATCATATAGCGAAATGCATGTAGATAATAAGTTGATTTTATCAGTCATTGAAGTAAAAAGCCAGGTCAAGTCATAATTTTTAGTGTGCACCCAGTATAGTGTATATGCATGTCTTTCCTGGAATACTGTCATATGAAGAACATTTCTTTGGCCTATGAGGAAATCAACAGTCTCTCCTTTTCCTTCTGTGTGTTTATTTACTGTGTCTGGTTGGCAGAAGACTTCCCTCCCCACCCTCTATTTTCTGGAATCATCAGTAACATTAATCACACTGTCTAGTTTCTTCACTGAGAAAAGTGTGGCCTCATATTCAAATGCAATGAGTTGGTGCCTACTGCACAGAGGTAGCATCTTAGGTACTGTCTTTACATCATCCACACGCACACACACACTCACGTGTAAATGTGTGTCATCCATGTAGGAATGTGGTTTTCATTCCTACTAGTACAAGTTCTCATTCAATACATTCCCTTATTTTCTTCATAGTACACATGCCTAAATGTATGCTGTTCTGAGCATCATTCTAACACATATAAAAAAAAGTCTTCATAACTGAACCTACTGGCTGTGGAGAACACTTCAGAGCTTTTCTGTCTTGAACTCTACAACTGTACCTTAGCCCGTAGATCCAGAGCTGCACTGTTAGAATGCAGTCTTTGTCTGTAAAGCTCACTGGTAAGACCTTCCAAGGAAAGGTCCTATTGTTCTGCTATGCAGATGAGTATTTTAAGGGGCTGGATAAGATGCAGTTAAATGTGAGTTAATGCTCTCACATAATGGAAAGGCTCTGGAAATGGAAGCCTCTGTACACCAATGCGTATGTTGACATGTGACCTTTGCTTGTACCATGTGTCATCTGATGAGAACTAAAAATTCCAAAGTTAATCTTTCCTTACTTGCTCCCAAAGTGGCTTTCTCTGGGTGGGCTGAATGCTGCACAGTCCACAGTGAGTCGCTAACACTGAGATTCTTTCCTCACGAAGCACTGAGATGATTGCACATGGCTGAAGTTGAGGGTACCATGCTCCATTCTGAAACCATGTACATGTAATCCACTGAATATTTTCATTATCATCAGATATTACTGTATCACTTAAACAAGGGAGTTTGTAGAGAATATGCAAAAAACTAAGTAATTTAGACCAAATTTAAAAGATTCATTGGCTATAATGTTAGTACCCAATAGTTATATCATAAAACTCAGTGGGTAACATTACTTTGTCATTTGAAAATGTGTTGTTCAATGTTTCTGAGAATTCCTAGGAGAAGAAAAGCACCACATGTACTTAACGGTGTCTGTCACTAGTGCAGCAGTCTTCTGTGAGGAAGCGTCATACACAGTGCAGTTTGTGATGTTTAAGTCCAGCTCCACAACCTTGTGCAAATTTCTCAGCAATTTTAATCTTGTGTAGATTAAAGAGGATTCAGAGAGGAGGGAAAAGTGGGGCAGCCATAGCAAACACAGGAACCTTAAATAACACAAGACCTAGCTCTAAGTCTGTAGTCGTTAACCACTTGAGGTGATTTTCCATTTTTACTGAAAGCCATGTTATATATTGTAAGTCATGCTGAAAGAGTATTTTATGTGTGTTTCTGCCTGCATGTATGCTTATGTACCACATGTGTGTAGTGCCCAAAGAGTCCTGAAGAAGGCTCTTAATCCCCAGGAACTGGGGTTAAAGAGCCACCATGTAGATGCTAGGAATGTAACCCAGGTCCTCTGGAAGAACAGCCAGTGCTTTTTAACCACTGGACCGTCTTTCCAGTCCATGGTTAAAGATTTTTAAAACTGCTTTTCTTTTATCTTTGCTTTCTTAATATCCATTGTTTTAACTAAATTCAGAGTCAGGATGATCACCTGTAACTGAAAATATATCTCTCTCAATAGTGATTAAGGGAACCAAAATAGGCTTGGGGGAGAGGAAGAAACCATCCTGCCCTGTAGCACAGTAAGCCAGTTCTGTTCCATAACAGTAGACTTTAGAATAACTTAGAAAAGAGTTATCAGGTTCCCAACACATGAAGGTGATAGACATGATAGACATACTAATAGCCCCGACTTTATCATGCATATATGGTGTATTTGTATTGAATTACTATACTCTATATGCCAAGGCTTTATAATATTTACATTCATGACTCTTTTTACCCAGGATAATTTTACATGAGCATGGTATATAACTAGAGAGAGTGGGTATGTTGGTTACTTTTCTGTTGCTGTAGTAAAACACCAAGTCTAAAGTCAACTTGTAGAAAAAAAAGGGTTTATTTAGAATTATGAAATCCAGAAAGATTAGAGCAGCCCATGATGGTGGGGCGGGGTGGCAGCATGTGTCTGAAGCAGGAAGCTAAACGCTCACATCTCTTACTACAAGCATGAAGCAGAAAGAGCAAACAGGAAGTGGCATGAGGATTTAAACTCTCAAAACCAATGTACTCAACAGTATACTTCCTCCAGCAAGGGTGCACCTCCCCATAGCCTTTCCTAAGAGTGCCACCAACTAGCGGCCAGATGTTCAGTGTCTGATCCTATGGAGGACATCTTATTCAAACTACCACATCAGGTATAGAAATCGAGGATTTGCTGAAAACAAATCATAAAGGATGTATTTTAAAACAAATCTTTGGTATACATATAATTTTCTCACTTATTAAAGACAAATGAACTTGAGATTGTTCCTTTTCACATGAGAATTAAGTCTCAGCCAAGAACCTAGTGTTGTAGGATGCATGTCATCTTCACTGCCTCGTCATTTTGAGCTTTTTAGTTATTAATTCTGTGAATGCTGCTTCACATAAATATATAATGCCAAAAAGCAGAAGTATGTTTATGCCTCTTTCAGAAACTGTTGACAATTCTGTCCTAATCTCAAGTCAAAAATATTTACCATTTTTTAGTTAATACAAATCAACAACTCAAATGGCAGTTTTAAAAATTAAATAATACAGCATAGTCAAAATACTAAATTGATATTTATGTGCTGAGGAATAATGATGGTATTGTGTTTCTGTACAAGCAAGAAACTTTGTAGACGCAGCTTAAATGCTGCGGTGTGGTTTAAATGTGCCTTCATGAGATGAGGTGTTTCAGGGGCAATATGTGCCATGTTGTATGTCTAAAAACAGTGCTGTGCTGACGGTCATCATACACCATGGGCGAGCACTTCCCAGAGTGCTTCAGATTTATTCTGCATTTGATTGTAAAATAAGTCTTTGGTTGTTCTAGGTTCAGAACCCTTTAGTGTTGTCAAATCTTTTAAGATACCACCCGCATTTAACACACAGCTTATGAACTGAGACTATAAATGACTGTTATGTTGTGTGAAAGTACAAAAGAATCCCTCTTTTCACCAACTATACAAAGATTCAAGGAGATGAGAAGGGCAGGAGACTAACATGCTGGGCTCTCCCATGACTCTAGACTCTGACAGGGCCTGCCTTCCTGTGTGCTTTGGTGACACCTTAAGAAGTGCCTCTGTGACAGTCCTCAAGTTTTATGGGCAGTGGTGGCATAGGCCTTTATAAAGTCCCAGCACTCAGGAGGCAGAGACAGGTGGAGTTCGAGGCCAGCCTTGTCTACAGAGTGAGTTCCAGGACAGCCAGGACTGCACAGAGAAACCCTGTCTCTAGCTTTTAAGAGACAGATCCAGAAAATGGGGAAACTTGACTGTCATCTAAACAATGATCAGGATGATTGATTTCTCTTGCTGGAGTGATTGAGACAATAGTTAGAAAAGAAAAGGGAAAAAAACCTGGAGAAGGATTGTTTGTCCTTTTTTTTTTTTTTTTTTTTTTTTCTGCCTTGAGCAATAAAGCTTGGGAATTTTGGTGGGGTTTTTTTGTTGTTGTGGTTTTTTTTTTTTTTCCAGTTTTATGCCACATATCAAAATAATGCTTTCTAACCTTACCAGTATGTTGTTCCTGGGTTTGGCTTATCTTTCCTTTCACAGTGGTAGATCATCCTGGGGAACAGGAAAGTCCTAGAAAATGATAAGTGGCCTTTGGACTACCCTGCAGTCTAGCTTAAAGGGGACTCTGAAAATACAAGGTATGCAAACACTTAAAATATGTACTTAGGCCCTGAAGCCAAATTCAGAGGAAGCTTCCAAGTCTAAAACACTCCAGTTATACTTTAAATATATAATCTAAAGTTGACAAAACCGCCTACAACTAAGAAAATTAATTATGATAATGCTAAAGTGTAGTATTTTTTATTAAAAGGTAGGCCATATGAACCAATGGCCAATTTGGAATCTCCTGATGCACTAGTGTTGCCCTTCAGCAATTATCAGGGAACTTAGTTCTTCATTGTATATATCCTCACGGTGCATAAGCATAGTGAGCACTCTGCAGTCAGCCCAGCTTTCCAGCCTAGTCAGGGATTATTGAAATTGAGAACTGCCTCAGCCTTAGTCAAAGCTAGCTGCTTTACCTAGCTAGCAAATGCCTTTCATTTAGAAGCATCCGTGAAAGTCAAAGTGAACATTAATAGCATGGTTTATTATTTCAAAGCCCCCATTCTGCGTGTACGGACCAGCTTTGAGAATCATCTTCCTCCCTTCTCATGCTCCTCACTCTACTTGTCTAGAGTGGTATATAGAATATAGTGAATATAGTTGTTTCCAACTTTGTGCTTTGGCTTGTCCCCATGCCTCTAACTTTACTAAACTAAAGGGAACGTTTTCCTTACTGATATATGAACAGACTTTCTTGGGTAATATCTCAGGAATGGTTATAAAGCCACTTGGAAGACTGGCAGTTGAACAGTATCTACCAAGCAAATCTTCTCCCTCATCCCAGCCTCACCGCTGTTCTCACAGTCTGTGTGATAAATCCGTCTGAGAGAAGCCATTGTAATTCTCTGCTATTGCGTCACATTGGCCAAATCCCTGACAGAAACAACTTAAAGGAGGAAAACATCTGACTGAATATTTCAGAATATTCCGTCACCAGTTGGCCCTGTGCTTCTAAGCAAACCTAGCAGCAGGCACATGCTGCAGAGTGGTCCACTTCATGGCATCCAGGAAGCCAAGGGCACCAGAAGGAGGCATCAGGAATGAGCCACCTCCTTCAGCCATATCCAGAGCCTTCAGAAGAGTGCTATCAGTGCCCACCCTATTGTTTGCATGAGCCTTTGGGGGACAGTTCATAGCCAAAACAATCAGCAAAGAAAAGCTATTTTGATGTTAGTGCTTACCACCAGAAATAAGGTAAATTTTTTCAAAAACTGGGTAGAATTAGGGAGAGGTATCTGCACAGTGTATGTTGTCTGGCTAACCCCAGAGAAAAATTGAGCTTCAGATATATTGACAGGAAAAGTTCTCCACGACACACTGTAAAGTAGCCAAATAGTAGAATGTGATGCTGCGTGTTGCTTTTTTAGTAGACACCAGGCACAAGCAACGTAGGGTTTTTACTATAGTTGAATGGGATAAGGGGTGTGATAATGTTCAATATCATGTGTACCTACTGCATTGAAGCAATTATACTCAGCTGTTTTCACCTTTATAATGGAAGTTGAGAGGAAATGGTTACTTTTGCTTCCTTTGAGAGTTTTAATTCTGATAATTTGTGGGAAACATGCATTTTATATTAAGAGAAAAGCATTTTCTCTTAGAAAACTGAGATAAATGTATTTATGTTAAAAGACCTAACAATGTTTTCTCTGGACCCGGATTATGAAAAATTCCTGCTTTAAGTTGAGTAACACATCAAGTACTTTCTGAACAAAATGGGTCTTCTACAGCCTCCACAAGCACTCCTGGAATTTGGGTTATTGAATCTCACCTTTACATGCTTAATAACTACACTTTCAATTACATTTCTTCATGTTGTCAGTGGTGTGTGTACATGTGAGTGCTTAGGGTGGGTATGTGGAGACACACACCCACAGTGTGAGCATGTACATTTGTGGGGGAGAGAACTATGGATGCCTGTCATCTAAGCATCTTAGTGGTTACTTTCTCTCAAAAATAGTTAGCTGACTGTGAGTCAGGGGAAGAATGATGGCCAGTAACTGTGTTAATTATTTAGACAGAGCCAAGTACCTTCTCCTCGCACATGGGTCTTTCAATGGCTTCACCATTAGATAGTAAACATGTCCCAGTAACTGTTGGTCACTCCAGAGGAAAGCCTCATCCATGATACCCTCTTTGTTTCAAATATTTTATATTCTACTATCTCACAGGCTCTACAAACTATGGAAACCATTCAAAACAGTTATTTATCTTTATAATGCTGATATTAAATTCATTAAAATTAGTTAGAAATTTTATTATGTACAAATTTGACCAAGTTAGCTGATACTTACCAAAGTCACTGTGGGATTAATATGCTAGGCGTGTGGCTAACAGCAGTCCTTTTTATACGGTAACTCTGATGAAGAATGAATATTTATCAGGAAATATGGCCCCTATACAGATTTGAACCCCAGTTGAGTATAGTAGCATTGTACACAGTAAGATCAGTGCAGGTTAAGAGTGTATGTAACATGACTTGAAAGGACACTGTGGACTCAGACAGTTGGGTTTCAAATCCTGGCTCCGTGACCCGCTGGCTGCATGCATGCCAGAGACGTTACCTTCTCTCTCCCTGGCTTTCCTATGTGTAGAATAGGGATATAAGCAGTAACTGGGAGAACTCTGTGTCATATGCTCATTTTAAAATTGTAATAATTAAATGTGCCTAATATTTGCATAGTATTTGTATATTGTATGACTTTTAGTATGTGTAGATAACTGTTGTTTGTCATCGTGACCATTAGTACCTAGATATGTTATCAAGTGAGTTGCATACTTATGGTCTTATAAACACTATTTTTATGTTAATTTGTATTTTTGTGAGGGGTAAAAACTGATTTTTACACCAATTTTGATTATTTGTTCTTTTGTGTTACAGTTACAAATTATAATACTGTGGTAGAAGCAAATTCAGATTCCGACGATGAAGACAAACTCCATATTGTGGAAGAAGAAAGCATCACAGATGCAGCTGATTGTGAAGGTGGCATTCCGGAGGATGAGCTGCCAGCAGAGCAGGCAGTATTACCAGGAGGCAGTGACAGGGAGGGCGGGGCCAAGAGCTGCTGGCAGGATGACAGTAAGTGCAGCTCCTTATGAAACTCTTCCCTTCACTCTCCTCAGAAGATATTGAGTGAAAAGATAAACTGGGTAAAAGTTTTAAATAAACAGTAAAATTATTTGTATATTAACCAATTTTAGATGTCCTACTCATTTTTTCAAAGTAGATTTTGAATCATAATTATGTTGTTTTGACTGTTTGGACAGTACCTAAAATATATGGGATGTAATAGATTTTTTTAAACCAGGACTAAGCTCTCCACATATTGTTGAGATACTTGTGTCTACCTTTAATTTCATATTGGGATACCCAAATTAACAATAGATTTATAAATCAGTGAGTGACATATTAATATAATAAAATAATTCAGTATGCAAAAATCTCAAAGATGTATTGTCAGGGGGGTGGTATAATGATGAACAGAGAGCAAGTCCCCTACTTTCTGTGCCCTGCCAAAGTTAGCAAATAAAGTTGGCTAGGCTAGGCACTGAGAATCGGAGCACTGTCCTGAGACTGTCATGTTCATTCTTGTGCATGGATTTGAGCCACATTCCCACTGATGAGTGGGAACCTAAGACATCCTAAGCCATGTTTGAATTTAAAGCATAGGTATTGCAAACATCCATAGCCACCAAGCATAGGCCCGATCCTAGTGCTACAGCCAACTCTCAGAAACTTAGTGAGTACACAGGAACACAAGAAAGAAAAGGAGCAAAGGTTATCTCACACTATCTTATTTATGAAATGTTCCATCTGTTTAAAGAAAAAAAATAAACTTAAAACTAGCTACAGATATATGATTAGCTCCAAACCTGTGAGCATGCAAATAGCCCTATTGATCTCAGTGGCCACAAAAGAGAATGACTGGACAGAGATGGGAATGTGAAAGAAGGATTTGGGGGACGGGTAGGAGTGTTAAAGAGTGGGGGTGAGAGCGGTGTGTACGTGCCACATATGTATACAAAATCATCCAAAATCACATTTAGTAAATGTAGTATGTTAAAATAATTTCGAATAATTAAAATAATCAAGTGATAAAACTCAAAATGAATTTAATAGCAAATCAAGAGAGTCAAAGAGAGAATAAAAAGGTAGAGAAACAACACACAAAGTAAAAGTCAGACAGACACATATAAATAGCAGACATCAAAGTTGAAGGCATGTGTGAATTGCAGGTAAGCAGGGGATAACCAGTAAAAACTAAGAATTTCTCAGAATTGAAGCAGACAGGACGTCTCTATGCAGATGCACAACTCAGTCTCCCAGGTGACTCTAGACATGGGACCGGGAAAAAAAGCAGGGCGCCTGCTGCAGCGAGCTAAGAGAGCCGAGCTTTTCCTGGAGACCTAGTTGTCAAAAAGAGAGCCAAACAGAGAGATATTAAAAGCACCAAAAGAAAAATGACTCTGCAAATAAGGGAAACTTCACAAGGTCCTAAAATTTCTAAGCAGAAACTTTTTTTGAAGGCAAGGATAAAGTGGGATAATATATTCCACAGGTGCTGAAAGAGAAACATGGCCGACCAAGATACTATATCCAGCAAAGCTGTTCTTTAGAAACAAAGATGAACATTTCCCCAAATGCACACTGTAAGGCGTAAGAAATATGGTTCACACACACACAAACCCTTACAGAAGACACGTGAAACAAAAGATCAAAATCCACTCTAGGGATGAAACATTCAACAAAGGCAGACAGGGAGAGCAGGGAGTCTGCTTTAGCAAGTGTTGTTATCAGTGATTCAGTGAGAGGGGGTTGAGCTTTAATCAGAAATTACAGGGTGACTATGCTGACTGTGAAAAGATTCACAGGCTCAGAGAGATAGGGTGGAAAAATACTCCAAAGGAATAGTGATCAGACAGAATAATAGAATGTAAATTAAACAAGGTTTCCACAAAGAATGATAGAGTACATATACAAAAATGTTATCAGGATCAGCAAGATGGCTTTACTATAAGTTCAGTTTACAGGACTTGTGTTATGGCAAAAGACCAACCACATGTGCAAGTGCACACTCACTAAATAAGCAATTTATTTTTTTTGAAAATATGTTCACATGTATCTAAAGCAAGTAATAGAGCTGAAGAAAGACACAGCAATAGTATAACCACAAAGGCCTTAAACAGTCCACACTTAACAGTGGCTGCATCATTTAGGTAGAAATGTAAACCACCCTACCTATGTAGCAACATACCAGCCTTCCACAGAAAGTCAGGATGACACCTAAAATTAAGCATCAAAAATCTACCTTCCTTCACAGATGGAAGGTATGGAGACAGTTGTGTAACCCAAGACATTATGATACAACAAAGGTCAAGCAAAGGTCAAATATGGGCAGCAAGTTAGACAGAAATCAAGAGCATTGTGCTGAGTGAAAGAAGTCCATTTCCAAGGTTATATTCTGTAATGGTTACATTTAACATTTCTAAAGAAACCCTTTAATAAATAACAAATCCTTGTTTGTGAGAACCTGGGAAAGAGTGTGATATTAGTTGACTATCCCTGGGTTCTTAGGGCATGATAGAGTTATTCTGTATCTTGACTGCATGTCTTTACATGAACCTGTGTGTGGGTTAAAATGTGTATACCTGAACACCAAAAGAAGTAACAGTAAGATATTCTGTATATTAGTGTGTGTTTCCTGCATGAACCTTTAGCCTCATTAATATACATGGCATCAGTGAATTCTGTTAAACATCCAAAGACTTAAACATTCCAGACTCAGGCCTAAGTTCTTCTAAATCTAATATAGGAAAGATGATCACTCACCTCTTTAAATGGACTATTATATCTTGAACCAAATAAAAGACTCACTCCAAACACAGATACCAAAATCCCAGGCTAAATATTAGCTACATAATATATGTGCATGAAAAACTTGAATAATTTTGCAAATGTTCAAAATGAGAAAAATCTGTGCATGTACACATGTGGAATGCCATAGCAAGATAACCTTTGAGGGAGTTTTTAATTGTCATTGTAACAGATTTTAAAACAATCAAATACTATATCAGGAAAAAGGAAAATGTTTAGTAAATTTAGTGGCTATCATAAAAGCAAACAGCCTGGGAAGATTGAGCACTTCTTTATCTAATGCACATCTTTGTGAGCAGAAATAAATGAAGGCTATCCATTGTCATTATTTTGCCAACCTTTTGTGAGTGTTCTCCGCTGTGAAGACTAGAAATTCAGATAATAGATGTGGGAGTCTGAATGAGAAAAGCTGTAATTTACAATGATACAGTTATATGCTTAATTATGAGTCTACAGGTAAGTAGATAATAGAATGAGTAATTTGCCAACTTTCTGCATGCAAAATAATAAACTGCTGGAGATAGAGTTCAGTGGTAGAGACTTGCCTGGAGTATGTGAGGCCTGGGGTTCAATCACCAGTACTATGAAACAAAGAAATAAACTGAATTTAAAGTAGTCTCCATACATCAATCAGAGCTATAAAGTAAACTTAGGTGTGTATGACCACAAGAAAATACTATAAACTTTTAGTGGTAGGCTCTTAGTTCTCCACATTACAGTCATGGAACAGAGTAGGATTAACTTACCTCTAGACTTTGATTTTACTGATGTTCTGGGGATCCTTTTATGTTTCACCTGTAGTTGCTGTGCGCCTTCATCTTCTCTGATGGATGACAGGGTCTCAGCCATCCTTTGTATCCCTTGACTGACAGTGTTGCAGTTTTCTTGTAGAGCATCCCTCAGGTTTAGTTTGTCTGATTTTTCGTATAATTGGACAGGGGTGTGGAGTGGTAGAAATAAGACAATAGTGAGGTATCCTTCTTTGACTTCATATCAGCCATACATGACAGCTACAGGGCAACACTGAAATCTTTCACCTGCTGTGATAGGAACAGCCAGGGGCTAAGAAGCAGAAAGAGATTCAAGTCAATAAAGATGTAGCGGTAATGAAATTCCATAACATCTAAAGATCTTCAAGTTATTAGAAGCACTTTTGTTTTCATCTGCAAAAGGAAGTTGGAGGAGAACACAGAGTAGTGACATTGCTTGGTATAGGTGCTGTGTCACCAACCTGCAAATAGGAAGGAAGGCAGCAGCATAAATGCAGATCGGGAGAGAGAAGAGAAGGTGTATAGAATTCTGATTGTGTTTTCAAAGGAAGCTTTAAAAGATGCTATCTGGAGTAAGAAAAAAAAAGCTTAAGACGATTCCATCTCCATTATTTATTGAAGTCTGAAGAAAACTGCATGATGAAATGCTCATTACTCTCAATCTTGTTGGAATCAAAGTTACATAGTTTTATTTTGTGTGTGCGTACATTCATGCATGTGTACACATGTATGTGCAGGTGCTTACACAGGTTTATAGCATGTATGTGGAAGGCAGAAGTGAGTATCTGGTGTCTTCACTTATTGCTTTCCACGTTATCTTTTGAGACGGTCTCACAGAAACTAGAGCTGACTGGTTGGTTGAGCTGGCTGACAAGTGAACCAGGGATCCCCGTGTCTCTCCTCCTAACCCATCAACCCTGGGATTACAGATCTGCCACTGCATCCAGCTTTTCCCGAGATTCTTGGGGTCTGAATTTAGATTCTACTCAAACAGTGTTTACCCCCTGGACCATCTTAATTACTATTGTGTTTGGTTCGTTCCTGATTCTGTCAATTTTTTGTCTCCTGGAATACTTGCTGAATGGGACAAAGGACAGAGCTGAAGCATGGCTCTAGTTTTCTCCTATGAACTGATTTTTGTCAAGCCAGTAGTTGCTTAGGTGCTATTAACTCATTTAGCAGTGCTGGGGATTTAACCTGCAGCATCACACATGTGAGGCATGTGTTCTACCACTGAGCTACCAGTCCAGTCCTGAAATAACGTTTTTAATACATTCATTCAACTGTTTATAATCCATCTGTCTCTTCAAAAATAATATAATAGAAAATCATGTTAAATACCAGTCATATTCTACTCATACTGTAGTAATGTTGTCAAAAACGGATATGAGACCAGTTGATAATTATTTTTTTATTCTTTAGTAAAATGATCTGGCTGCTAGTGATTAGGTTTTAGGGGTGCCTTTTTTTTTTTTTTTTTGCTAGTTTTAGTTTGGTATATTTACCCTTTGTTTAATTGCTTGTATTAGTTACCAACTTATCCCATAAACAATTCTCTGGCTGGGAATGAAATGTTTTCATCTGAAGTTTACAGAAGGAAGTAGAGAGACACAGTGGATGGCATTTGCCCATCTGTCAACATTCCCTGTTCCTCGGAGATCAAAGATAGGGGTACTGAAATGACCGTGGCCCTGGTCTCTGATCAGGAGCTTACACTAGTAGAAATGGCATAACAACTATGAACATGGCCTGAAACCAAGAACAAGAGATCACGTGTTTGTGTGTGGAGACTTGGACCCTGGGTTTGGGTGTCTTTGAATCTTGAACTTGATGCTTTCTGGAAGAGACCAGACTCCTTCCTACTAGTGCGTTAGTCACCCCTCCTAAGCCAGACCTTATCACCACTCTTGGGGCCCCTTCCTCTTTCCCTGTAACCACACCATGTCCTGCACCCTTGGCCTGAAGAACCTCCTCTGCCTTTTCTGTCCTCCCCTTAAACCTGAACACCCTAGCACAGTAGATGCTGAGCCACCTACCAGTGTCCACAGCTGCTCTGTAATCGGATTATTGATCGCTCTGTTCCACTAACCAACTCTGGGAAGTCAGGGACTGATTTATTGAGATTTGTATCTCCCCACTGATGTCCCAGTGATACACACTACATGCTAAGGAGATGTCTACAGCAAGTATCCTAAGACATTTTCCTTTTACATTTTCACATCTTTGGTATCGGAGGAAGTGGGTTCCCCTTCTTTGCTTTTCCTTTCATTTTGAGAGCTTCAGTTTTTGTCATTTTTTTGGACACTGTTTGGGCATTACATTGTTTAAATTACTACATTCATCTTTAATTATGTGGCATTCTGTCTGACCTTTGTAATACACTTATAAAATATGAGCTATGTAAAAGTTCCCTTAACATTGTTTATTTTTCCTAAAAACATGAACAGAGAATATAGCCAATGAAAATTATTACATTTTCTTAGCTCATGAGTAAACTATCTAAAAACCAGTAAAAGTATGATACTCTTTAATCCCTTATAAACTATTTTTAAAAATTTAGGAATCTCTGCTTCTGGAAGAATGAAATAGATATTTTCCTCTGTTCCTCCTGCTAAGTTCTGTCTCTGTGTGTGTTGTGTGTGTGTGTCTGTGTGTTACATACAAAACAAACATTTAAAAATATCTCTGAAAGGTGAAAATAAAAGACAGCAACCTTAAGAAGCCAAATAATGACATAGTGGAGTCCCTGGATTTTCTGTTTACTCTCTCTCATAGATAAGACTGTACTTGAGAAGCCTGGTCCAGAGCCTCAGTAGGTCCGTCCACACATGGCACAGAAGCTCAAGCTTACTCTAGCCAAAACTGAGGAAAGCAACAGCCTTGTGAGACAGGAAACTCAAGGAGAGCCAACTACCACAGAGGAAACTGCAGCTTCCTCAGTAGGGGGCTCTGTTTTCTATGCTCACTGAAGAGAAGCATCCCAACCCACTGCCACAGTGGTAGCAGACAAGCAAGGGGTAACAAAACATCCCATCATCTTGCTGAGTAGGGCAGAGGGTCCTCCTGGAGAGTCAGATTACAAAAGCATTCATTCACTCATACAGGTTAGGTTTTCAGTAGAAGCCTCTTGGAGACAGAATTTTATGAAACCTTCCCATCCATGATATATAGCTGGAAGCTAGTGCAGAAAAGCCTGAAGTCATTCTGCTCTGCAATAAAGGGCAGCCTCTTCCAAGAAACCCTTTCTTCCCATTAGGGAACAGATGCTGAAAGAGTGTCCTGGAGTGCATTTCCCTCTGCCTCTCTGCTGGCCACTTAAATAAGAGCTGTTGTCTATCCACTTAAGTGATAACTAAAGACGCCCATGTTTCCTTCAAAACTACTTGTTACCACGAATGAGGAAATTTCAATTTGAATAGAAAAAAGCAGCAGACACCCAGAACTTAAGTGACACTGGTATTAGACTTTCAGAAATGTAAGCCAGATGAATAAAAACCAACAATTATGAATATGGCTTGGAATCAAAAACAGAAAGCTTCACCATCCACACCAGGGCAAATAGAAACACTAAATGAAGTTATAGCTGAAAAATACAGTAACAACAGGGAAAATAGCAGAAGTCAGTATAAGGAGGAAGAGGAGGAGGGAATGGTAGATGGAGGTGCAAATGGGGCACAGTTTAGCTGTCTGGACAGTGAGGAGAAAGGCAGAGCCTCTGTGTGCTTTCGGAATTAATGTTCATGACATCAGCTCTCCAGCAAAAAAGAGAGAGGGCAGGACTGGGAACATGTTCAAAGAAATGGCTGAAATGTTCTAATATTTGTCAAAAGACATAAAACTGTGCTCTGAATAAAATAAGCCTGGAGAAGTGCATGCCAGAAAACAGCAAAGTCAGACCTGTGAACGCTAAGGATGGGCAATCCAAGAGACTGTGGAGGTAGGGAAAAGCCACTGAATGGCAGCCACATTTTAGAAACAAACCACTCTCTAGGTCCAGAGAAACTGCGGGCATTGACAGGTAAGGAACCTCCTCTACATGAGGCACAGAAGCTGATTCTTGGTTGTCACTTGACACATCTGGAACTAATTAACAGCAAGCAACTGGAAACACCTGAGAGAGATTATGTAATTAAATGATTTGAAGTGGGAGGACCATTTTTAATGCAGATCTTTGGAGGTGGCAAGATCCACCTTTAATCTGAGGCACCTTTTGCTGGTGACCAATATAAAGGACATGGAGAAGGAAGCTTGCCCTTGCTCTCAGCGACAGAGCCATTGCCTCACTGGCTTTAAAGCCACTTCTCTGAGACTCTGGCACATATTGAAGACCAGCTGAGACATCCAGTCTCATTGACTAAACTCTTGGATTCTTGGACTTTTTGTTAATAGACAGCTATGGTTGGACTAGCTGGGCCCACAGCCTGTAAGCCACTCTAATAAATCCCCACAAGAGAACCCTGACCAATTCAGAGGGATGCAGAAGATGAAGGAACCAGGGAGAGGTGTGGACAGGAATGGGCAGTCATGTGTCCTCTTCCTACAGTTCTTCAGTTATCTGTGAAGACTGCACACATACTACAAATATGGATGCATGAAATTAGCAAAGCCAACCTAGATATCATCAGTAATTTTTAATTTACATTGTAGATAAGCTACCTAAAAATATATATTCAACATGATCCTACAGTCAATTTAATACTCAAGTCATAGGATATATAAAGTTTCACAATCATCCTGTGTAACTATTATTGGTCCACTGTTAGCATGCATTACATTGTTGATCATATTTTCAAGCACTGAAATTAACTTAAAACTTCTAGAAGCAAAATTCTCCAGTTAACACATGTAATTTTCATACATAAACTCTGTTTCTAACATTTGTAAAGTGAGACTGCTAGGCTTTACCTCACTTAATTTTAAAACTTACAGATTTATGAATATTCTGCCATGCTTAAGAAAACTTTGCCCAACTGAAAGCCAGAATAAATCTAAAATACAATTGTGAGTCCACTTGATAGACAATGTGGCCTGACCGAAGGCAGTGCCAGCACTGTGCTTATTAGAACACCTGCTGTGCCATTACAGGGATCCAGGCATCAGTGTGATAAAGGCTCAGAGCAGATGTTTGAACCACCCACTGAACTGATCCAGGGCAGATGTGAGAGAACTGCCTGTTGATGCACAGCCACCAAGACCTTTCAGTAGGATGCTAGCAAACCCTTCCTAATTCTAAAAGACACCTTGCCATTCATTCAGTTGGTTATTAATACAGTTTAGGTAATGAGACTTCAGATACATACAGTTTCTATCCTTGGATTGATTGGGGGCTCTTCAGAACAATTTGAAATTGTTCAATTTGAAATGTTGGTCTGTCAGTCTTGATATGGTTGTTCTAATCACCCTGGTTTTGAAACATCAACAGAATTTGAGTTACCACAAAAGGAGCTTTCCTCAGAGAGTAGCATCCACCCTGCTGGGAAGAGCTCACTAGCAACATCGTTGTTGGCAGGTTCTCTTCTTGATCAGAGCTGCTTGCTCTGCTGTCCAAGTGTTCTTTCCTCACAGTGAGGTCTCAGGTCACCATAACCTCAAAGAGGACATGATTCGAACACACTGTGGTGTTAGATCAGTGTGCTTTGCTCAGAAGGTAAAGAGGATACAAGGTTCTCAGTGAAGTTCCCCATATGCTAATGTCATATTGTTAATGCATTCTCTGACAAGAAGCTAGTTAAGGAGTAGACAGAACTCCTATATTATAACTTCTCCATAAATCCAAAAATGTGTCAAATTATAGGCCTTTAAACAATCCCGATCAAAAAAAAGCATTCTTATTGGGACTGTTTGTCTAGGGAAGCTGAATTCTCAACTTTTAAAATGTTTAATGTTTAATAGAACAGAAGGAAAATGTTGAAAACTAACAATTGAGCATATATAATCTATATATTGTTAGAGGATTAATCATTCTCAGACCTGTGGCCCTTGTCTCTTCCAGGTTGCCTCCACATTTAGAGTGATCTCAAAAGACATGAAATTCGGGTCAATATAAATCAAGTTTTTCTTACTTTCTTTGGTATTTTTTTTAATCAGGTCTGGTTAGATTTTTAAGAAACATGTCATTTACCTGAAATATTTAAGAACTGAGGAGGCTGTCAGGTACAGACATCCAGTTACAAGGCTGATACACTCACTATCAAAACTGGACAGGTGAACCATCACTAGTTCTTATGTACATTATTCCTTTTGTTCTTACAACAGGTCTGCATGACAGACCAAGAATAAAACCAAGTCTGTGTGGTTCCAAAGTATCTTATTTCCTTTTTCTACTAAATCCAACAGAAAATAATTTAAATATGCCACTCATGCAGATAGCTAGCAATGGGTAGGTAGTTGGATCGTGCCATCATTCATAAAGAAATATCTTAAGAGGAGTTACCATGTCAAATTCTACTTTATGTTTTTCATGGCCTCCAATAAGGCTAAGAACCACTAATTACTGGGTTTCAGATCCAGTGTCTGAAAAAACTAAAGCAGCTGAATGGGAACAAGACCAGAGCTTCTCTGTGGCTAACAGAAAATAGCCAGGGTCCTCATTCCTCTCCTGCTCTGACAGGATTTCATCAGATGTGTATTTTCTATACGGCCATAACAAATTATCACACATTTGATAGTTTAAAATATACACATTAGTTTTCTCACATCCACAATAGTCTCTCCTCAGGTGCTAGCAGAATTATCATCCTTTTGGTTGTGAAAAGACATTATTTTCTTGATGGCTCAGGCCCATTTCTGGCCTCCAGAGGGTACATACATTCCTTGGCATATGACCCAAGTCATGGTTTCTTTTCCTGTTGTTGTGATAAAATACTCTGACAAGAGGAATTTAAAGGAGAAAGGGTTTATTCTGGTTCAGAGTTTAAGGTACATCCCAACAAGGCTGGGAAGTCAAGTGACAGAATCTTGAAGCAGCTAGCTGTAGTATGAGGTTTCTGGCCCAGACTTTTGGGCCTAGCCCGCAGACCCACAGACCTGCAGAAACACACAGATGTTTACAATTGTTTTAGGCTGATAGGCCTCAGGCCCAGGCATATCACTTGCTAGCTCTCTATCCTTCATCTAACCCATGACTCTTATCCTGTTCAGCCATGGGGCTCGGTACCTTTTCCCAGAGCAGCATAGTTGACCTCTGCTTCTTCTGGCTTCTCTCTGGTGGTCTGCTCTCTGCTTCCAGAGTTTTCTTAGGCTGGTAGCCCCGCCCATACTTCCTGCCTGCCTTTGGCCAATCGGTGCTTTTTATTAAACCAGTCGGTGGGACAATTGTTTACAATGTACCAACATAATCTCCCACAGCTAGCTACATCTTATCCATAGTCAGGAACAGGGAGGGATGAATACATTCACCTTGCTTTCTCCAGTTAAGGAGTCCAGGATCCTAGCCTGGGACTGGTACCACCCACAGTGAACAGCTCTTCCCACTTCAGTTTAAAGCAATCATAATTTCCCATGGGCATGCCCAGAGGCTTATATCCCAGGTGATCCTGGACTCCGTTAACTTGTCAATTAACAATCACAGCGTTTTTCTGAACCTTTAAAGCCACAGAACAAGTCACGTGCCTCTCATATTGGACTCTCATCGTACTCCCGTTTCATCCTCCATTTTTCTGCCTCCTCTTACACTGAGAGCAACCACCTCCCACATAATCCAGGGAAGTCTCCCTAACCTTAATCACATCTACACATCTATTTTGCCACTTAAGATTTTGTGGAGTTGAAGAATTATAATGTAGACATCTTTTAGAAGGCATTTTTATAGACTACACTCATACATGTAAAAATTTCACCACAATCTACACATCACAGCCTGATGTTAATAATCATAAGGCACTGATACTGAATACTTGGTATTGTGTGTTCTATGTGCCCATGTTCTAAACTACCTGACTCTCATACAGTGAAGCAAACAGATACACAATTGGGCACTTTTCCAGAGTCACCATTATGTGAGCAGAGGCGTGAAGCCTGCTTGTCTGAATTTGGAAGTTTTGCCATTATCCTCTGCACTGCCATAGGACACTCATGTGACTCAAGGCTTCTGGTATTTAATCTGTGGCTTAAAAAAATTATATCTTGCTAGTCTACAGGCAGATTATTTTTTTTACTCTCTGTTGGGAAATTAAATAACATTTTTATTGAACAGTGTTTTCTGTTTAGATAGAATTACAGCTATAAAAGCCCCCAAACAGGGAGATACAGGGTTCAGCATTTCAAACCAAGGCAGGTTATTTATTTTAAGTCTTTTAGCACACAGAAAGGATTGGTAGTAAAGGATCATGAATATCAGGAAATGTGTGTGACTTAGCTGATTTTATTCACCATCACTTCTGCATTGGATGCCACTGTTTGGTAAATCAATCCTTTTGAGACTAATAGGAATAAGAAAGCATATAAGTTACATCCTGCAATCCACTGGCACCCTGCTCGAGCACTCATAACAATAACCGTCTCTCTCAACACAATCTCTCCCTTAAGTTGCTCTTTGAGGTTAACAATAAAATCTTTGCAATGTCATGTTCTAGCAACTACTGTAATTTCTGGTCCATGGTCAGCTCTCAAATAATGAGCATGTGAATGGATGACTTAGTTAATTAAATTATTCCAGTAGCTGTCAATCCACTTGACCCTGCTCTTAGAATTGAATGAATTAGTTTGAGGTCACATGGTTTCAGACTATGATCTCCAAATGTAGTGAGGGTAAGTCTCCAAACAATCACTGTGTCTTCCTAAGACCCATTACATCAGCCATAACTTACTGAGAACTGGCTATATGCTATGCATTGGACTGAATACTTCATATATGTTCTCATTCTGTCTTTAGACAATCATATCACGTGATTCTCATGGCAGTTAAAATTAAAGATAAGAACTCATAACTCTCTCCAGAAGTGACTCGTGGACCCAGTAAAACCAGGATGCTAACTAGGATAACTGTTCTACCCAGATGACTTGAGACTTTTAATGTTTTTTGTAACTAGAGGTAGAAATTGTTAACCTGCATATATGTAGGTTAGATATTGCTAGTCTTGTAGACACATGGTATTTCTTCCTTCCTGGTCTTTGCTCTGACCTTCTCATTTCTTGTCCTAAAAGTACCCACAAGTTTTCTGGCCTTAGTTCCATTTACTATTTGTTTATTATTTCATGTTTTTGAGACAGTGTCTCACTATGCAACCCACATTTGCCCTGAACTGAACATATGGCCCAGGCATCTCAAACTTGGAAGCATCCTTCCACTTCAGTCTCCCAAAGTGCTGAGATCACATACATGACACAATACCCAGATTGATTTCTCATTAGCTTATAAATTAAATAAAATCTGATACTTAATATAATATCATTTGGTCTTAAGAAACTAAGATATCAAAATAGTTTTTAATTAGACACTACAATTCCTCATTTCCATTTATAAAATTAGATATAAAACCTATAACTAGAAAATTGAGTTTTTCTAAATGTTAACCTAAGAATAACTTTTAAAACTAATCATTTTTATTATTTATGTTCAGTCCTATGCATTTTAATACACAAGAGTCAGAACAAAAGAAGGTTTCATCAGTAAAACAGAAGTGTGAATTCTTTCTAGTTATGACTTCCTCCCACTCAGATGCTGGCTGCCATAGTCTAGACTCTTGTTACTATATTTTGTTTCCTTGGGGGATATCATGAAAAATGGAACCATCTAGTGTGAATCACATGCATCAGTCATCTTTCACTAAGCACCAATATGTGATCCTCTCTGTTGATGGATGATATTTCAATATATGATGTGCCGGATGCATCCTGTTTCATGTTAAGGGCATATGAATTGTTCCCACTTTGTAGAGCTGTAGATAAAACCTCCACACACTGATGTACAGGGTTGAGGATAAATTTCAGTTTTGTAGAATAAATGTCTAAAGGTAAGATTGTTGTGGCATATATTAGGTATAATTAATATTGTAAGAAACTGTCAAAGTATTCACTAGGGTGCTATACAACCTCACAAACAACGGTCTGCCTTCTCTGCAGCTCCAGAGCATTTTTCTGTTGTGTTTTGCTGTCCGTGCTGCTGCTCTTCTGGAACTGAGGACCAAACCCAGGGTCTTGCACATGCTTAGCCATGCTCTGTGGCTGATTGATAACCTTAATCAGGTGGACTTGTTCCTGCACTCTCTTCTGTTGGTCACCGTGGTCATTGTTACCCCTGCATAAGCCTGATTGCCGTAGATTAAAGGATGCTTTCAAATTGGGAGCTACATTTCTGTGCTTTCTTTCTTTCCAAAGTTGTCTGAACTATTGCTGAGAGATTACATCATGAGTAGTAAAACGTCTTTAACTGGCTTGTTTCATGTTAGTTGAAATTGTATTTTGTGTCTTTAGCCCATATAGCAGTTTATATTTTAATGAGTGCTCAAATATTAAGCCAATGATTCCCTGGAAAGCCCAACTTGGTCATTTTGTATGTTACTAAACTGACTGGCAATATTTTGTAGAATATATTTGTGTCTACAGTTTAGTACAGATAATGGCTGTGATTTTCTTTTTGTCCAGTTGCATGGTTTGATATCAGAGCAACACTGGAGTCCTAGAATGACTTAAAAAGTGTTTTTTACTCTTATTTTCCTACAAAATACAAGTTAAATTTGATGTATTTGTTTTTAAATGTCTGATAAAGTCTCCTAGTAATTTTGGCACAAAGTTTTGTTAAATTATTTTGTGGTACCCCACACCGTAGTAGATGGGTGCTAAAATTAATTTTTTACACTAATTGTAGGTGACTGATTTCATTGGGGTAGTTTAATAGTTTATGGTTTCAGTTCTATTTCAGAAGTCTTTATGCGTGCGTACTGTTCCAGAATTACTGTAGCACCCACACATGCACCCTGCTTTGGTGCTTGTCAGTCCACTGTGTTGCCCTTTCCCGAGAATCAGCTTTTGTCTCGTTGACCTACAGTTTTATATTTTGAATTGTATTTATTTCTGGTCTTTCATGTTTCCTTTCACCTGCCTTATCTTCTTTTCTATTTCTGTGACACAGAAGCCTGCTATCTTGGAGCATGCATTTTATACACACACACACACACACACACACACACACACACACGCACGCACGCACGCACGCACGCACGCACGCACACTTATATCATTAGGTTGAATGCTATAATTGTCCCTTTAAGCATCAATTTAAGGTCATTCTAAAATTTTGACATTTAATTTTTATTTTTTTTTATTTTTTTTTTTTTTTACTTTTGACTCACGGATTCTTTAAAAGTTTGTTTATCTCCATGTCTGCAGATTTTCATAGCAACTTTCTGATGCTGGTGTCTAGTTTAAGTCATTGTGATCTTGGAGATACGTTTTGTAGAACTTCAGTCTTTAAAACTTAACTATTTTGTACTCTGTGCATCTTTGTATGCATTTATGTTCATCTGTGTGTGTGTGTGTGTGTGTGTGTGTGTGTGTGTGTGTGTATGTGTGTGTGTGTGTGTGTGCGCGCGCGCGCGCGCGCGCATGTGCACATGCAGCCCAGAGGACATCATCAAGTGTGTTTCCTCATTGAACTTGGAGCTTGATGATTTGCTAGTCTGACTGACCTGAAAGCCCCAGGGGTCCTCCTCATCTGTTCATCTGTCTCCCCAGTACTGGGGTCACATGCCACTGTGCCCAGTTTTTTCTGTGGCTTCTGGGGTCAAACTCAGATCCTCATGTTTTCATGGAAAGCATCTTAACAATGAAGCCATTCCCTGGCTCCCTATCATCGCCAATATTTTGTATCTTCATGAATGTTCTGTGTGCACTTGGTAGGAATGTGACTCTTGTTGTGGATGGGTGGAAATTCTATAAATGTCAGTTGAATCTAGTTGTCACGTGACTGTCACCGTGGCTTAGTTTTTCATCCATGTGTGAAGGGAGTTCCTTTTGGTGCTAAGGACTTGTCTCTGTCCCTTTGACTTCCTGTCTTATGTTCTGTGCATGTGCACTCAGCATTGGTACATTCTCTAGCTGGATTGAGTGTCATTATGTGATGTTTCTCTGTCACCCTGTTAACGTCCTTAGCTCCACACTACTTTTGTCCGGTGTTAATATATAATCACTTCAGCTTTGTTTTGATTGATGCTTATGTAATAAGATTTTCCCATCATTTTAACTTTCTCAGCTGCCTTTATCATTATATTTAAAATAAAATCCTTGTGGCAAGCAGGTAAAGTGGAATTAGATTTGGTTGGTTGGTTGGTTTCTACTTAGTCTGAGAAGGTCTGTTTCTTAATTGCTTGTTTAGACCATCTATTATAATGCAACTTTGGATGTTTGGATTTAAGCTTTTGCCATTTTGTTGTTTTCTTTTTTTCTGGTTTTTTTTTCCACTTTTCTGTTCTATATTTTGTTAACTTTTTGGTTATCTGAGTATATTCAATTTTAAATTAGAGTAGATGCATTTTTGAGTTCTGGCTAGCCCGGTGAATAAAGTGTAAGGTTTTTAGAATGATAAACTTAACTCTTGACAACCTGCCTAGATTCTACTTGGCATTTTCACCACTTCAAGAATGTGGACATTGTGCCACCGTGTTTGTGTTGTGACTTTCTTCCTGACATTGTGAGTGTGGTGCACGCTTGTTTATGTAAGGGGCGTGCACAGGGAGAGGTTCTGCTGTCTTCCATCCTTTGAGAGAGCCTCCTAGAATTTAGAGCTGAGCAGTTTGCTAACAAGCTACCCAGGAAGTTCGGGGGATCCCTCCATCTCTGCTCCTGCTCCCTCTAGTGCTGGGGTTACAGACATGTACCCCAATAGCTGGCTCTTTACATGGGTCCTAGGGATCTTTTCCAATTGTGCTATCTTTCCAGTCCCTATTCCTAATGTAGCTCAGGCTAGCTTCTTCTGACTGGCAAGGTAGCCAAAGTAGATGATCTTAAACCTACTGACTTCTGGGTCTCACATTCTAAGTGCTGGGAGTCAAGGGTACTCCACCAGGCCCAACATTTATTCTACTGTTGTAAGTAGTTTTACAATGTTATTTCCCTGCTTGCTTCATGATCCTCTTCTAATCACTTTTCCTCCGAGAATCTATTTATTCTTCCTTTAGAACCTGTTCCTGAGGGGAAATTCTTGAGGGATATTTTGACTGGGTGTAGAATTTTGAGTGACTCAGGGTTTCTTTTTCTTTCAGCATTTCAAAAATGTTCCATTTTCTTATTGAATATGTTATTTCTGATGATAAATCTGTAGCTTTTTTAAGATACTGATGGTTATTTGTCATTTTCTCTGGCTCTTTGCATTTTATTTTACTTTGAAAACTGCTAAACTTGAATTTTTATACTTTCATAGTGGGCTTGGCCACAGATTATTCTCATTTTATCTCTAAAGTTCAGTGAATTTCTTGTACCTATGGGCTTTTATCTCTTACTTAATTTCTGGGACTTTTTTTTTCTTTTATCTGTTAATCCCTTTTGTTGTTCAGGTTGAATAATTTTTCATTATTTTGTTGTGAAGTTCACTGATCTTTGCTCCATTTAGCTGCTAAGTCTGACTGGTAACTGTTGTGGTTTAATTTCTGTCACTGAGGTTTTAATTCTAAAGTTTCCTTTTAGCTCTTGAGTTAGTGTCTAGAGTAACAGAACTTAGGAGTTTGTCTGTATATACAGAAAGAAGATTTATTAGAATGATTGACAGGCTGTGTTCCAGCTAATCCAACAATGGCTTACTGTGAACAGAAAGTCCAAGAATCTTATAGTTACGCAGTTCACAAGGCTGGATATTGGTCTTCAATACATGATGGACTCCCAAAGAAGCAGGCTCTAGTGCCAGAGAAGGAATGGATGCTAGCAAGGTGAGGGCAAGCAGGCAAAGAGCAAAAGCTTCTTTCTTCTATGTCTTTATAACCTTCAGAAGAAGGCATGGCCCAGATTATATCTGGATTAAAGGTACATCTTTTCCCAGATCAAAAGATCTGAACTAAAGGCTTATCTTCCTGTCTCAAAGATCCAAATTAGAACTGAATTTAGAACTGAATTTTCTACTTCAAATTAAGCAAAACTCCTTCATTCTTTAATTTCAAATGTAGTCAAGTTGACAACTAAGAGTATCCCATCACGTGGTTAATTTTCAAATGAAAACAATGACTAGATCATAATAATGCCCAAACATGATATAGCTATCCTCATACAATTACAAATGCATTTATAAATTTAGTATAGGTGGCAATGTCCCTTAAGGAACATTCTTCTAGTACATCAAACTTAAATATGATAACCATTAATATTCTCTTAATTGATATTACATCACATGACAAAGAAATTAAGGGAAGAAAATGCAAATATCTGTACAAAAACTTTCTTAACAAAATATGACAGAAACACTTGTGTCAATTTTAATTGTCTTTTCTTCAGCTGGCCTCATGGCCATAGCTGGTATTTATGACTACCTTCCTCTACTACCCATTCTGCATTTCCTTCCACCTCTGCCATCACCTCATCATGTCTTG
Organism: Phyllotis vaccarum; assembly: GCA_033318265.1. Lineage (NCBI taxonomy): Eukaryota > Metazoa > Chordata > Mammalia > Rodentia > Cricetidae > Phyllotis > Phyllotis vaccarum. Next base: position 82,803,046 of record JARWLC010000003.1, read on the forward strand.
GCTCTTTCCCTGAAGGAGTGACCTATTCCTCCATTTCTAAAGTGTCTGTGTCCTCTGTCATCCTGCCTGGATTAGGCTGTTGGAGTTTCCTGTTGACTTTAATCACGGGACATGGTAGCACCAAGAGATGCCATAAAGGATCTCCTGCATTTCAGAGATAATCTTTCTTACCTCCATTGTGGAGAAGCAATACATTTTCCCACATAATCTGGAGTAATCACCCCTCCTGACAATGTTATTCCTTTCTTAGCCTGGTGGTTTAAGGACATCAGAAGCCCAAAGTGGCTAGGGATGTTTGTTGTGGCCCCTGCCAGGAGCACTCCCCCTCTGGAATCAAAACTTCTAGTCCAGAAGAACTTAAGGTCACAGGAATAGGAAACAAAAATTTCCCTACTGGGTCACTACAAGTGAAATAAACGAAACTATTCCTCTTTCTACCTCTTGATTCTTGGGCCCATTGGCCCCGGCTGTGGGAGAAACCATACATATATTGGTCACTGATTCAAAGAATTAATAGTTCCATCCCCCCAGGCTGCTGCCACCTAATTGGCACTGTAACTGTCTTCAATAGGCCATTCCATCTTTCTTTTTTGTTGTTGTTTTGATTTTTATTTAAGTTTTTGTTAACATTCCCACTACTGTTCCCCCTCCTCCCCTTTTCCCAATCGTCTCCCAGCTTCCCCCACTTTATTCCCCCATCCATTGCTCAGAGAATGTAAAGACTTCCAGGGTGAGTTAATGCAGTCTGGCATATCTAGTTGAGGTAGGACCAAGCCCCTCCCCCTAGTATCAAGGCTGAGTAAGGTGCTCCTCTGTAGGGAATGGGCTCTGAGAAGCTAGCTCATGCACCAGGAATAAACTCTGGTCCCACTGCCAGAGGCCCCAGAAACTGCCCACACCATGCAACTGCCATCCACATTCATAGGGCCTAGTTCAGTCCCATGGAAGTCATTTCCGAGTCAGTAAGCTCCCAGTAGTTCGAGTTAGCTGCCTCTGTGGGTCTCCTCAACATGATCTTGACCCCCTTTGCTCATTTAATCTCTCCTGTCTCTCTTCACCTGGACTGGGAGCTCCACCCAGTGCTTAGCTGTGGATCTCTGCATCTGCTTCCATCATTGCTGGACAAAGGTTCTATAATGACAGTTATGGTGGTCATCAATTTGATTATAGGGAAGGTCAGTTTAGGCACCTCTGCACTATTGCTTGGAGTCGTAGCTGGGGTCGTCTTTGTGTGTTCTTGAGTGTTTCCGTAGCATCAGGTTTCTCTCTAACCCCACAATGGCTCCTTCTATCAAGGCATCTCTTTCTTGGTCTCCCTCTATGCCCCTCCCCCAACTCAACCATCTCATTTCCACATGGTCTCTCCAGCCTCTCCTAACTCCTTCCTCTCTATGGTCCAAATTTACTCACGTGATCTTCTCTCTTTCCCCTTCCCAGGGGGATCCATGGATGTCTCTCTTAAGTACTTCCTTGTTACCTAGCTGCTCAGGGGTTGTGGATTTTAGCCTGGTTATCCTTTACTTTATGTCTAGTTCCATCTATTTCCCTGAAAATTTCAGGATGTCATTTTTTTTTTTTACTACTAAGTAATGCTCCATTGTATAAATGTATCACATTTTTAAGATCTATTTTTTAGTTGAGAGATATCTAAGTTGTTTCCAGCTTCTGGCTATTACAAATAATGCTGCTATGAACATCTGTCTATCAGGCCACCTGCTTCAGGATGGTGGGGAACATGATCAGATCAGTTCCATAATCATGGGCCCACTGCTGCACTTCTCTGGCTATAAACTCCTTGGTCAGAAATAATAATGTGTAAAATACCATGTTGGTGGGTCAGGCATTCTACAAGTTTGTGGATGGTGGTTTTGGCAGAAGCATTATGAGCAGGAAAGGCAAATACATAGCCAAAATAAGTATTTATTCAAGTAAGGACAAAGTATTGTCCTTTCCATGGAGGACATGGTTCAGTGTACTTAAGCTACCACCAGGTCACTGTCTGGTCACGCCAAAGAATGGTACCATTTCTGTGGCTTAGTGTTCAGTGTTGGTCTCTGTTGTTGGTAGATTTGGCACTCAGTAGCAACTATAGCCAGGTCAGCCTTGGTGGAAATCCATGTTATTAATCCCATGCATAACTCCCATCTCTGCTACAATGGCCACTTTTTTATGGGTTCATTGGTCAATGATAGGAGTGTCTGGGAGAGAGGCTGACTATCGACAGAATGGGTCATCCTATCTGCTTGATTATTGAACTCCTTCTCAGCCGAAGTTACCTCTTGATGAGCATTTACATGAGACACAAGTATCTTCACATTTTTTACCCATTTGAGAGATCTATCAACACATTTTCCCCAAAATTTCTTCCTCACTAATTTTTCAATTATTTTCTTTCCAAGTCCCTGACCCTCAAGCCAATCCATTTGGTTACAACCCAGGAATCAGTGAATAATCACACATCTGGCCATGTCTCTTTCCAGACAAAATGTATGACCATGTGTACTGCCCAAAGTTCTGTCTGCTGTGAAGATTTCCTTTCGCTGGTGCCTTTCATGGTTTCTCAGAAAGGGATTGTAATGCTGCAACTGTTCACTTCTGGGTGGAGCTTACGTAATGTGCAGAGCCATCAATAAACCAGCCTTCGTCTTCTCTTCCTCGGTCACTTAATCATAGGAACACCCCACGCGGTACATGGTTAACAGCAGATGACGTTATGATGAGGGTAGAAACCATAGGCATTTGGACAACTTTTTTATGAAATTTGTTTGTGCTTTATTTGGACCCCATCGCACGCACATATACCACTTCCAGAATAGATTGCTGTTGTGTATGTCCTACTTTATGACTTCATGGGTCAGATAACACCTTAATCTGTGATGATAAGTTCAGGTTGCAAAGTAGCTGGGTGGCTCATTGCCAAATGCTCAGTTTCCACTAAGGCCCAATAGTAGACCAAGGACTGTCTTTCAAAGAATAGTTGTCTGTATGTGATGGTAGAGCCTTGCTCCCAAATCCCAAAGGTCTTTTCTGAGATTCACCCATAACGTACTACCAAAGGCCCCAAACATCATGCTTAACCACCATTGACAACTCAAGTACCATTGGGTCTGCTGGATCATATGGCCTGCACAGCAACCTGGACCTGATGAAGAGCCTTCTCCTGCCCCAGGCCCCATACAAATCTAAGGTTTCCATTTAGCCTTTCCAACCATACTTCTTATTTCAAATCTTTTGTGCACTAAACTTGGTCTGTCTCCTATAACAGTGTTTGTCAATGGGCAAATCTCTCCTGCCCGCCTATTCCTGCAAAACCACTCAGAGGCTTATATTAATTTTAAATGTTTGTGGCTCAGGCTTATTACCAGCTAGCTCTTACCTTTAAATTAAACCATTTCTATAAATCTGTGTATAGCCTGTGGCTTACCTATTCCTTGACATCTCTCTTCTTGGGAGGCTCACAGCATCTGCCCTTCTTCATCTCCCTCTTTAGTTTGACTGTACTGCCTAACCTCATACTGCCTGGCTATTGACCAAAACAGCTTTATTATCCAGCCATGAAAGCAACACATATTCACAGTTTACAGAAAGACCATCCCAGAGCAAATGCTTGCCCTTATTCCTTAAAGCACTTTCATACTTAGTGCCTTACAATGTCTAACTGATGAGCTCAGCTTCTATCTTCCATGTTGCTGATTTTGTTTGGAGGTTGACACTTCGTTGGTGTGCCCCTTACAGATCACTCTTGATTGAATCCTGAGCTTTTTGAGTAGTATGGGATTCTTGGTCTTTTTATTTATTTATTTTGAGGCTTAGGGTTTAGCAGGCAAAGAACCCACTTGTATGTAGGCTGTAATCAGAGAACTGTTTTCTGTAGGCTCTGGCTTCCTTATCAGTCACAGTGCTTTTTGGAACTGTCCTGAGCATGCTACCCAGTGGTCAGTCAGGAACGCAGGCAGTGAGTTAGCCTGTGTTTGTGCATCAAGTCTGGTCACATTCATACATGAAAAGTCTGGGTATTAACCCAGGAGCTGACTAACAAGCTAATGAGCCCACTTTCCTGAGTATCTCCATTGTCACGAACTCCCCAGAACTTGTGGTTCCTGGGAAACTCCCTCCTCAGTCATCAAATCAGAGATCTGAGACTTTACCTACTTCCCTTGTAGGTCGGCATCCTGCTGCTGCTCTCACAGGAGGGTAAGGAGAACTCTTGTGCTGTTCAGACAACAGTCCATCCCTTACTCACAGTCTCCAGTTTCCTTGATCACCTTCATTGTTGTCTCTTTCTTAAAAACACCTCAGGGCTGAAGCAAAAGAACCTGAAAGAAAAACTGTTATTTTTCTCTTCTTTGAGCCTTCTCTGGACCATAAGGTTAAAGTGGAGTGCCCCACCAAGGCAAAGGATACCGCAGTTGCTTGGTGGAGGGGTGGAGGGTAGAAGGATTCCACTGGTGGGACTTTGGTACCTTCTCCAGAATGCCTGCTGTGACTTACCTCCAAGCATCTACAGGTGCCTGCTCTGCCATTCCCAGCTTTCTTCAGCAACACTTGATAGGAAACATGGAGTAGTTTGTTTCTCTTCTTCACCTCAGCTGAACCTTGCTTCTTATTTCATCTTTGTCCCAGTCAGCAGGTCTGGATGGGCATCATGAGCTACAATTGCTGAGGCTTTTCCAATGGGATGAGCAGGTTCTGTATTCTGCATCTGAAGTGTTTTCTTCAGATCTTGAGATACAGCATAAAGGAAGTAGCTAAGCATACCCAGTCCAGACTGTAAATTCAAAGGGCCCTACCGTCCAAAACTTTTATAAATTCAACCCATAACACAGATATTGGTATACAGTTAGATTCTAGGATATACAAAGTACAAAAAGAAATAGCCTGGGAAAACTATTCAATACAATATATTATTCCCAATTAAAGTTTCAACACCTTTAGTTTGAGTTCAGGAATTTTCTGGCATTTTTCTTTCTCTGTGAGTTTCCCTCAGCAGGTTGGTATTGTTAGGCCAGGATGGAAAAGCAGTGCAGACCCTTTACTGCCCCTTAGAGATGGCTGGAAAAGTGTCCACAAACAATCTGAAGTGATTACAGACAGATGAGTATGAATTTCCGAATGTACGTGTTAGAGTTCAGTTTATGTGCTAAATGACAAATCTTGACCCTGACAGGTCCTGCCCTCCAACTGCAAGCAACCCTTCTAGATTTCTAATTAAAATGAATTGTTTGCCATCTTTGTTTTTATCTCGTAGCTAAAATAACGCGTGTTAATTCTTTAACTCTAAGTTCCTGATATTTTTCTTTGACCTGCCTTAATTGAACTTTAATTTTATGTAGAAATTTAACAAAGTTATAGGTTCATAAAAATCCAGAAAGGCTCGGTGTGACCTCTATATGGTTTCCTCCAATTCTGCAAAATTGTAACTGAAATCACAACCAAAAGACTGACACTTAGCATTCATAATCAAGACACAGAACTGTACACCTACCTTCTGGAGACTCCCAAGTCCCTTTATCCACCCATCTTCAGTTCTGCCCACACCATCACGAGTCCCTGGAAGTCACTGGCTTCATTTTCTTCATTTCAGAAATGACATCTAAATAATCTCATGTACTATCAACTTTTGGATCGCCAGATTTTACTTCCCGTAATTTCTTGGTGATTCATCTGGTTACTGGATGTATCATAGGTTGTTCCTTTTTCGTCTTGTAGTTTTTTAATTTAAGAAATGTTTTATTCATTTTACATACTGACCACAGATCCCCCTCCCTTCCAGCCTCACCCACTCACCTCCTTTCCCCTTCTCCAAAACAGTAAGTCCTCCCATGGAGAGTCAGCAAAGCCTGGTGCACTCAGTTCAGATGAGGTTGTTCCTTTTAACTGGTCACAAGTAACATAAACTTACTTATCAGGCTATGTTTTGCTATTACTTGAAAATTCTTCATCTAAGAAGTTTCTCTTGTTTATATATTCACTTTGAAATTTGGACAAAAAGCCTCAGGAACATTCTCTTGGTTCCCCCTTTCTCCTCCTCTCCCTTTATTTCTCACATTTTACAGGAAAGCGTTCTACCTTTGCAGCAAGTCTTCAGACCATCGTGTTACTTTATAAACTTGCTCTTGGGTAACCAATCAGAAGGAGTGGTTATTGTGGTCTTTTAGAAAAGACTCATTATACAAATAGATTTTAGTGTCTTACTCCCTTTGTATTCCATAATTAGAAGTGAGACTCAGAGGGAGAATTCTCACTTGTCTTCCACGAAAAGGTGCATACACTCTCCAGCTCTGTCTCTGTGAATCTACCCGGTTGCTAGATCTGTGAAGACAGGATGGAGACTGTTGCTGGGAATGTCTCTTCTGCAGTAAATGAAGCGACTCGTGCTCTAAGGCAGCATTGCCCTCTGTTCTCTCTTCACTAAGTCATCTGTTTTCAGTTCTTCAACCAAAGTTCCAACCCCAAATGACAGAAAGAGTAAAGACTTCTGATTTTAAAGCAAAGGAAACTGTCAGCAGGAGAAAATCTTTGCTGGGCATAACTGTGAGAAGGGATTAATATCTAGAATATATAAGGAACTACAAAAATTAAGCACAGGCACACAATAAATGTTCCAGTGCTGATGAATTGAACAGACAGTTCTCAGAAAAAAAGAAATATAAGCAAATGGCCAATATATACTTGTAAAAGTGTTTGCTGTCATTAGTCTTTGGGGAAATACAAATTCAAACTTCTTTGGGATTCCAGCACTCTGTAGTCAGAATGGCTATCATCATGAAAACAAATGATAACAAATGTTGACAAGGATATGGGTCAGATGAACCCTTATACACTGTTGGTGGGAATGTAAACTGGTGCAGAAACCATAGAAATCACTGCAGAGGCTTCTCAGAAACCAAAGATAGAACTCTCATATGACTCAGCTGTACTACCCTGGGCATATGGCCAAAGGACTCTACACTACCGGCACACCTACACATCCATGGTCATTGCTTCTGTATTCACAGTAGCAATGAAATGGAATCAGCCTAGATGATCATCAATAAACTAAATGGAAAATGAAAATGTAGTATGTGTACATAAAGAAAGTTGAGTTTTCAGGAAAATGGGTAGAAGACACTATATTAAGATAGATAAGCCCTATTCAGAAAGACAACGTCCACATGTCCTCCCTCATGTGCAGACTCTCTCTCCTAAGTTCTGTATAGGCTTATTTATGTAGGAGTGAGTGTGAGTTGAGGTCAGGAAACTAGAAAAGGCTCATAAAGTGGGGAGATAAGCTGTAAAGAAGGAGTGGAAGGATAATAGAACACAGGTGAGATGACATGGGAAGGGAAGTTCACAGGGTGGAGAGGAAGAGAGAGAGGAGAACGGAATGGTTGGGGGGAGAATAGCCAGGCTAATTACCATGTATGAAAGGTGCTAAAAGGTCGCCTGTTACTCGGGTAGGGAGCTGGCCTGGTCAGTAAAGTGCTTGCCCACAGCCTGAAGTCCTGAGTTCGGATGCCTAGAACCCATGTTTAAAAAAATACAAAAGCTAAGTGTGGCGATGTGTACCTGTAATCCCACCACTGGGCAGGCTGGGAGGAGAGCATCCCTGCAGCTCACTGGCAGCCAGTGTAGCTAAATGAGGGGCTCAGTTTCTGTGAAAGACTGCCTCTAAAGATAATGTCTAAAACCAAAAAAAAAAAAGAAAGTAAAAGAAAGCAAGGGGATTGAGGACACCACACAAACCTTTGACCTCCATCTATGCATGCACAGATGTGCTACTTTGTCTATTAAAAATAATATTTAAAAATAAAGTCCCAAGAATAAAATCATAAGTAATGAATAAAATTCAGGGAATAGATTGTGAAGTATTTTTAACTGATCATTTAAAGAGCATAGAGTCTTACACCAAGGAGCAATGAAGGAGAATAAATGGAAAAATTACCTAATTGAATCACAAATAAATTTTTAATTAGATATAATAACTACAAATAGAAAACCAATAATATTCAAAAGATAATTATAGCATTAATATCAGTGCTCATGTTAGCAAGTAGCCACTGTTTTGCTTTTCAGTTGAAGCTGAACAAAAGACGTGTGCATTAAGTAACTATCACCATCCTTTAATTACAGGAGTTGACATATTACCATTGTGTTTTAAGTAGATGCATTAAAAAGAAAGAATGAAATAATGACAGTAAAAAGAAGAAATGAAGGAAATAGGAGCATTTAGAGGTTTGCAGACACAGGGCAGACACGGTGCCTGTCCTCAACTAAGTATTATTTCTCCTCACTATCTACTTTAGACATCATTTCCAGATTCATTTGAAAAGTGAATCTGCTGGCCATGTATGGTGGACCTTACCGGTAATGTAATCCCAACACTCAAAGGCTGAGACAGAAATATTGTTATGGGTTCAAAGCCAGCTAAGACCTTTTCTGCCAAATTCTGAGAAGGGTATGCTGAGGCCTCAGCCTGCTGTATAATCCACACACAGGCCGGAGAGTGGATATTCCAGTGGTTCTTGTGTGTGATCAGTGCCCTTTTTCTCAACAGTCAGACTGAAGAGAAATCAAAATTAGGATTTTTGACTGACATCTTCAGAAGAATTTGATTAGGGTACAGATAACTGTGCCAGTTAGTATAATTTTGTGAGTATTCTGATTATAGTTGGGACATGTAATCTGTTCCAACTAAAAAGCAGTTTTTATCTTTTAATTCTGTATCTTTTGAGAATGCACATTCCTAAATCATAATAATTAAAATGTACCTGAATATAGAAAACAGAATTTATTTATACCCCAATGTAGAAATTTATTTATAATATATTTATTCTGAGTCTATTCCAAATCAAATATTATAATTATCCCACTCTGGATACAGAGGTGGCATGTGAGAATATAAACCTCTATTTCTAATTGTTATAATTTATCAATTGATATGATAATGAATAGAGTGGAAGGAAAGCTGTAGTGTTTTGTGTGCTGTTTGGGGCACAGTAAGATCTGGTTCAGTTCTGCTCCCAGTTACCTTCATTGTCAAGGGCAAGATGTGACAGTCGGGCCACCCATGTTCAACCTCTACTCCCAAGTGGCAAGTCATTGGTTTTACCACGACAGTTTCGTTTTGCTTTTTAACTTATAAAATGGGCCACTTTGGAGATTAATAGAATAGTCTGTGAAGCTTCTCGTAGTGCCTGGAGCCAGGAATGTGTGGTTTAGAGAAGAAATGGCGGAATGTCTATTACTTCTAGATACTGCTCCCCCTGTAGTAGGGACAGTTCTCCCAGGATGCCTAGTGTCCCTGTGTGGTACGTGGTACATTTCTTATGTTAGAAATCCAAAGTCTGAAACTTTGTGTATGGTTATAGTTACCACTGACAAGAAAACCGACCTCACAACTGGTCAGACTCCGCTATGAGTGCTCTTAAGAATATTGTATAAAAAATATCTTAAGGCTGCGTGCCTAAGGTGTATGTGAAACAAACATTTTATACTTAGATTTTCTTCTGTCCAAAATCTATCTCATTTATTTACATCAGTATTGAAAAATCTGAAATCTCAATTACTTCTGGTCCTAAAGCAGTCTAGGTAAAATGCACTTAGCTTGTAATGCTAAAACAAGTATATTTCCAGAGTTATTTCCAAAATCGGTCTGATTTTTGTATCTTTGAGATATCTTCATGACAAATCAGTCTGCCTGATTTGTTTATAAAGCTGTATTTTCAAAAGCAGACTACCCATTTTTTAAAAGGAAAACTTTAAAATAAAATATAATCTGAACTCAGTTTTCTGTTCATATTTCAGAAGCTAAAAGTGTAGATCTGTCCTAATCCCTTGTTCTTTGCATTGGTCAGGAAAGGAAGGGCCAGGAACCCTAGGACCTTCTAGAAGCTCAGGGAAGTGGTACAGGATGCTCAGGGAGGCCCACTACTTGCCTTCCATAAAGGTCTTTTGTGAACCAGCTTTTTGCATTTGTGAATCCTGAGTTCAGTCTGTTTCCTCATCTTATATCTTGCCTTTCTTAAATGGTTAAGAACTTTAGCATATGGGGCACTAAAGAAGAACCAGATGTTAATGTTATTTAAATATAAAATTATAGGCTTATATAGTATAGATTTTCCATTCTATACATACGAATATAATCTACTAATCTACAGATATTCCAAAAAACAAGTCTTCAAGTGATACTTTAAACATATATAGTCTGTTTTTTTTTTTTTTTTTAATGGAAGTAAGAAAAGAGCAGAACTCATGCCAACCTGAAGTGAGTCATTAGTTGCTGATATGCTTTGACTTATCCACAGGACAGAAAGAGAAGACAGGAAGTCAGCAGTGTCGTGGGTTCTCTGTAAACTAGACGATAATCCTGAGTGTTGATGAGTTGAGTTAAGCATATTACAGCAAACAAGAACCAGCTTTTTTTTTTCTTGTAAACTCTGTGATTGCAGTGGCCAAAAGTAAATTTGGTTATAGTAAAAAAAAGGAAATTTGCTCCTTTTAATTAAAAGTACATATTGATTAAAAGTACATATTACTGAGACTTAAGGCTATCCCACTGAAATGGGTTCAGACCGAAGTTGAGAAGCAAAAGAGTAAATAGGAACTACCCTCCAATCATCTCTCACACGTGTTGGCACCAAACGTTCTTCTCTGGCCCATAAGCCAGGCAGGGCCCTTAGGACGCAAAGCAAAGCTACAAACTTCATAAAGATGATGTACTCTGTACTAAATGGCGTATGAAATATAAACTCAGCCTTGAGTTAGATATTCCTAACATGTTACTTCAACTGGTTTTCTTTAGATGATTGCTGACTTTAAAATATGTCTTCAGGGCAATCTTATAAATTATCTTTGGCTTGCAAGTGACCAAAACAAGTATTGTCCACCCATAAGCATTATCACTACATAATAATCATTTCCTTCAAACAGAAAGTAAACTTTGAATTCCAAATAGTTAATTAATAATGAAGTATATGATGAGTTGTGCCAAATGCCTACTTTTTGTCCCTTACCTTTGCCATGAGTAACTTGCGTGAATAATTTATACAGATCTGCTTGTTATCACATATTTGTCATGCTATCTTACAGATTATACAAGGCAATTAAACTTGGCTTTTATTATTAGTAAAATAATAATGTCATATGAAATATTTAAAGTCTTTGTTTTGACTAAAGAAGTAATGATAGTGAACACAAAAGAGCTATTTGTTGTTCTTAAAGATAACTTTGATGATTTATAAATATTGTATCGCCAGAGTTACAGGACCATTCCCTCTTCCAGAGAAAATAATATCAAACAATATCCCCACAGCTCCAGGCTCATGATGTTTTATTTCACAGTTTGCTTTTCACTATAAAAATCATTATTTCGGTTTGAAATATTAACACATAGATTTCCTCTCTTCACAAAACTATGTGTAAAATACAGAATATTAGCCATAGTGGCTGCCAAAATGCCAGGCCCTTCCCCTAACTAAAGCATAAAGTTATTGCAATGCAATTTCATAACTGTTTTGCTGTTGTTATGAATCATAATGTAAATTTTCTATGTTTTCCAATGGTCTTAGGCAACCCCTGTGATAGGATCATTTCTCTGCACCCCCCACCAAAGGAGTTGTTACCCACAAGTTGAAAGCCATTGTCCTAGAGGCTCCTAAATGGACTTTGCTGTTCCTTTTATGTAGTCTACAGAGTCCCAGGAACATGAGGGGGAGTCATGAACTAGTAAACATAAATTAAATTCTAGTGAATGTGGCTCTTGATGGAAGGGTGGCAGTGGACCTTTGGAGACATGCTTCTTTAATCCCAGCACTAGATCTACACAGACAGTTCAAGGCAAGCCAGGGCTAAATAGTGATCAAAAGAAAACTTAGAGTTTGCCTTCATTTTTGCTACATCCTTGACTAGAGAGAAGCACTATGCAGAGTTCTGTCCTTTATTCAGAATGTGTCAGGTCTTTCTGCAGCTGACTTCCCTTAGCTATTTATGCATTAAGAGAACTATTGTCCAAGCATGGTCTTCAAACAATGGGACACTCACCACAAACACCCTCTGTTCCTCTAAGCATGCCATTGAGGTTTATATAGGTAATAGTTGACAAAGCTTCACAAGTGGAAGGTAAGGATGTCTGCATAGACTGAGGGCTCACACTTTTAGTTTCTGAATTAAATATATGCTCTCTTTAATCTGTGCTGATCCTCCTTTACTCTGCACCCTGACACCAGTGCTGCGTCGTCTCACCTCAGGAACAGAATTATCACCAGATGCTGAGGCGTTTCCCATCGCTCTAATGGTTACACACATAGTTTTAGGAGATTTGCTTCATAGTTGACCTTTTTATTATATGCACTTCCCAACCCTTAAAATGACTGGATAAAATATGAATTGCTCATGTCAGTTTGAAACTAAGCATGGTAAATTATGAACACAGTGCAGGTTAGTGCAAGCAGGCCAGGGTGGGATAGAGACACCTAATATCAAGTCCTGTATGCTAGCAGGATACTTTCCCATGGGTCTTTGGCAAAGCCATCTACATTTTAACCCTAATCTTTTATTGAGAAGAATATTGACTGTAGAATTAGGATATTCATCTTGTGAGTGCTGCTGTGACAAAAATAGCTAGCTGACAGCAACAGCACATCCCATGTACCAGGCACAGTATTAACAAGTGCAGTACCACAGAATTGAACCCTCAGAGCAGTCCTGAGTTAGGGGTATCCAAATGTAGTAATGTACAAGTTCAAACTTGAGTATTTCATATATTGTATTTTATATTAAAAAGTAAATACTTTTTAGCATATTGACTTCTGTATACTGAATAGAATTTTGTGCTAACATAATATCTTATTTTTTAAAGAATTTTTGGACACCATCATATTTCTCAATAAAGAAATATGCTTTAGTTGTTCAGTGACAAATGGTTGGCCATGAAAACATATACACAAGTAACATTATATAGACTCAACAGATTGTATTTGGGGATATGTATATTAAAAAAAGTGTGTGTGTGTGTGTGTGTGTGTGTGTGTGTGTGTGTGTGTGTGTGTGTGCATGAAGTTGAAATTTCTCTTTAATTTCAGCAGCAAGAAGTTAAAGCTTAAAAGTTAATTTATATTTAATTATCATTAGTTTAGAGTCGATCAGAACACAAATATATTAGATGGGCTTAAAAATAAACTTCGAAACTTTATAGTGAGGCCTAAATAAACCTTTTGGTTTTTATTTGAGTATCTGCTGTCTTTAATCTGTACTTCAAGTCCTGTAATTCCTGAGAACCAATATTGTCTTAGGATAAACTAAAGGACGCGTGTTACTGTGGGTGAGAATAAAAGAGCTGAAATGTTTTTAGTTACTTCATATAACAGTTTAATTCACATTTTTGGGTTTGTTTTGTTTTGTTTTGTTTTGTTTTGTTTTGTTTTGTTTTTTTAAAGAGTGTCCTGCTACATAGTTCTGGCCAGGTTTGAACTCAGGATTCTCCTGACAGACCCTTTCCCTCTCAGGCCTAACGATATAGTCATTCTTCCTTCCTCCCCTCCCTTACTGCCTGTCTTACTCTCTGCCTGTTTGTCCATCCTTTCCTTCCTATTTTTTTTTTGGGGGGGGGGGAGGTTCAAGGTCTTACTTGGGTGTTCAGGCTGGCCTGGAACTCGTGATGATCCACCTGTCTCTGCCTCCTGAGGGCTGAACTACAGTCATGCACCAGCACACCTGGTGATGTAATCTTAAAAAAGCAAAAGTGTCCCATGCTAATTGTGTTTCTGTTTCTGTCCAGCACTGGATAACCTTGTTCTTGAATAAGAAAAGGTAGTTGTTTTGTTTGTTTGTATGTTTGTTTGTGTGTTCTTTCTACAGCTTCCTGAGGGTACACCATCATAAGATACAGTATTTACACCATCATAAGATACAGTATTTTCACCATCATAAGATACAGTATTTACACCATCATAAGATACAGTATTTTCACCATCATAAGATACAGTATTTACACCATCATAAGATACAGTATTTTCATCATCATAAGATACAGTATTTACACCATCATAAGATACAGTATTTACACCATCATAAGATACAGTATTTACACCATCATAAAATACAGTATTTTCACCATCATAAGATACAGTTATTTGTCAATGAATTATTTTAGCATTATATCACAAACTTACAACTGGATTTGCTTTCTAGCTTCAAATCATTCACTCTTTTTCTGTAATAGCAAGATTTGACTAATCCCTGTTCCTTAATAGGCTAACAGTACCCAGCTAACGGGGCCATTCTGAACCTTTTCCTTTCTTTTGACATAGCGATATCTTTTTGGTTGGTGGAATTGAAAGACAATTAATTTAAGAATTTTGTCTGTACATTTTAATAATCCTTTGTCTTTCTGCATGTACTATACTTTGATCAATACTTTTTGATCAGATTTCTAAGGAATTTCTACCTTAGCCAAGCAAGTCATCTGTCATAGCTGAGGAGGAAGTGCTTCTGTAAGAAGAGCAGAGCACATATGCTTCAGTTTCTCAGCTCAGATAATTATCTGGACACAATTTGAGGGATTTTACAAAAACTTCAACAGGAAATGTATAAAAAGGAAGTCATAAGTTAAAAGTGTACAATAAATACATTCTGCATAGATTAGTTGGTATTGAAGTCAAGATTAATATCATATAAATGATCAATCTGCCTTTTATAACTTATACAAAGCTCTGTCTCCAGATGAATATAGACACTTAGTGTACTGTAAGATCATACAGACCCTCCTGGAGTGTACGGCATGGACTGTGTAGTTCTGAAAAGTAGATGCTTTGTGTGTGTGTACTATATATAGTTTTGTTATTAGGATATAGAAAGTATTACCATTTTATAAAATAATTATAAGTTGAAATTTTTCACAACTATTTTAGAAAAATAAGTGTACCTATCTTGGCAAATCTAACTGTGTATAATCTATAGTATAACATTAAATCTAAATGTCCTTCATGGGTGCATTTAGAATATGATGGGTTGAAGCTCCACAGGACTTGGTGCTGCTACTGTGAATTACCTCAGCTATTCAGAAATCCCAGCTAACAACACCTATGAATGATGTTTGAGAATGCTCTTTGTCCCCTACAGCAGCCTCCTGGCTGTTAGTTAGGGAGCACTTCATGAAGACATCACCAGAAAATTCCACCCACTTCCTCCATAGTTAAGTACTTGGCTTTAGCTTCCAGGTTCGAACCCACACTTTAAGCCACATGCTTTATACCTCACAAAAACCCATGTAAACAGGGAAACTTGGGAGAGCTGCTTTGTTTTCAGGTTTCTTTGGTTAACTTCGTGCCTTGTTAAAGTGATAGGTAGAGGAGAGAGATATGCCCCTTTCTTCCTTTTCTTTAAGAAAGTGAGCCTAAAGGATCCTAAGAAAAATAAAGCATGAAAAGAACCCTCAAAGGCCAAGAAAGCACAGAGATAATATTAAGGAGCTGGAACCAAAAGTTTCTGGCTTACTCTGCAAAGAATCCTCATGGACTTTTAGATCAGTGACTCCTGTCGGATGGTCACCAACATGAGTGAAACCTTGACTAGCATGAGTTAAATGATACAGTTCCCAGTATATACGGAATGCTAAGTGATCATTTATTGGTGCACTAAAAAGCTGAATAGTGGCAAATGTAACTGTGTTACTGGTTCGCAAGTCTTAGACAGGATCCAGCCTAAGGTCAGTCCTGCTATTCAGGGTCCGTTCTTGGTCTACTAGGGGGGCATTTATAGGACTAGCTTGAAGACTAAATGAAGTCTGACTTAAGAGACTCAACCCTTGTAAACCCATCAGTCACAGCATCGAGTAGATGATGCCCTCTAGATCCGGTGGAGGACACAGGAACCAGGGAGCAGCAGTGCTGCCTTAGAGGTCCCGAGGAGTATTGGGTCACCATTCGAAAGGGAACACACTCTGGTTCTCTTAAACCTTTGACTGAAGGAGAAAATCCCTGCTGTAACACCATGATTAAACTGCCTCTTACTGATGCAGAAGCCAAGAAATAACCTTGTTTTGAAAGCACTTTTACCAAGTTGGTACCTTTGGCTCATATTAGATGGCTAACTACAGATGACTACTGAGTTGGCTTTCTAGGCAATCACATAACTAAATTGAAAAACTGCTGTGTGCGGAAATGACTCAGAGTCAAGGTATGGCTTTAAATGTTATGATGGGTAACTAAGGAGTGAATTAGACAACTAAAGCATCTCTTGGTTTGTCATTAAGTGAGAAACAGTTCTTTTAAATGTCTTCCTTTCTGAGTTGTGCTATTAGTAAAGTGGAATGAAGTCTGTATGGCTCTGGGGCTGAAAGGGACTGAGAATTTCATACATTTATAGCACTTGGACGCCATGAAGCAACTACTTAATAGATTGCAAAAATAATTAGAATACATTTTTAGCTTTCAAGTGTGTTCCCTGCATTTTCAAGAAGAATCATATGTTCTATTAAGATAAATAAACTCTTAGAAAAACTTTTTTTTAATTGGTGGTAAAATAGCTTTTTATAGAAAGTGTGTTTCTTTCAGTAAAAGATGATGAGTGTGACTCAGATGCAGAAAATGAGCAAAACCATGATCCTAATGTGGAAGAATTCCTGCAGCAACAAGACACGGCCATCATCTATCCTGAAGCACCTGAGGAGGACCAGCGGCAGGGCACGCCGGAAGCCAGCGCTCAAGATGACAGTGGTGAGTACAACTTAGCACATGGTTTTCTTTTTCATGGTGTTATTTCTATGGCTCTGTTGTGGGAATGTACTTCCATAAAGGGAACACTTGTGAGAACCAAAAGCCATGAGTACTCTCAAGGAGAATTGAAAACGCATTGAGCTGTTGGCTGCTGATGTACCAGGCATAGTCACACTGGGCACGTCTGTGGTTCCTGCATTGATCCCATTGAGATGGCAGCTGCTGGCGGAAGTAGAGGCATTTGGCCCATTCTGTCCTTTGATTATTTTTGTTTGTTAGTATTCTTTTAGAATAAGTATGAAATATGGTGGTCTGGTTGAAAGCATATAAACATTGGAGCAGTGGTTTCTTTGGATGTGCTTTGGTCCACTCCGGGGTGAATTCTTAGTGAGTAAAGAAGGGTGAAGTTACAATTAAAAATATATATTCAGAACTCCTACCCAGAAATAGACTGCCAATCTCCCCTTCCAAGAATAATAATCAAGTGCAAACTACGTGTAAGTGTCCCTATAGGTGATTTGGTGTCGTATTTGTACCAAGACTAGGAAGGCTCTTGGAATTTTCAAGGATTCATTGAATGTTAATTTCCGAAATTCATCTTCAATTTTCCAGGGTTCTCCGTTGAGTGCATATGATTAGCTTAATATTCAAACAATCAACTATGAACTTTTTTGAGGAAATTGAGAAAAGATGGCATGGAAAAAGAAATCACGGAGCTGACATGTAGCTCAGTTGGTAGAGCACTGGCCTAGGATGCCCCAGGCCTTGAGTTTTATCCTCAGCATGAAATAAACTGAATATAGTGGCATATACCTGTAATCCCTGCACTTAGGAGATGGAGGCAGGGAGATCAGAAATCAGGGCCATCCTTAACTACATAGTAAGCTGGAGGCCAACCTGAGCTACATGAGAGCTTGTCTAAAATCAACAAAGGAAGATGAAAATAGATGCTATATCAGACTTGTATCTTTTGTTGAACCAAGAGTCAGATATATCTTTGTTAAATCAAGAATAAACTTTTTAATAAAAAAAAAAGCAGGGTAAGAACCAAGTGTGGTATGTACACATAATTCCAGTACCAGGGAAGCTGAGCTAGGGGGATTCTGTCTTGGGAGGGAAAGAGAAGAAACATGCTTGGGTCTAGAATGGACAGGGTTTCCCGTAATGAACTCTGTGATAAAGGAATTAGGCATAGGACATTCAAGGACTGTTCCTGGAGCATGCTAAGTAGGTGAATTTGAAGAATGTACCTTCCAACTCAAGGTCTCTGTGATTCAGCTGAAGAATTAGTGCTTTGTGTTTGGTTAGGGACTTGGAGAACTCATAGTTACGTTGTATTGCTGGAAGACTACTCTTTTACTTTCAATTCCTGACTATTTGTTTCTAATGTTTTCACTTCACTCAAAGCTGCAAGAGATTATAATAGAAATAAAAGAAAAATGGAAAAAAGTTAATATATATATATGTGAGTATATGTAAAACTTTTATATGACAAGTAATTTAAAAAAAAAAAAAAAAGCCTTGATGAAGGAAAATTCAAGCATAACAGTTTGTTCCACAAATTGGCCCAGTGTGTTCAGTCAGTGAAGTAAACCTTATAAAGGGGTGGGGCTAACTACTCTGAATTAGTAAAATATTTGCGTTATACACTATGTATACAGCCATACAGCGATCTCCAGACAACAGTGAGAGCGATGACCATGTCAGGGCAGAAGACAGAAACTCACAGCACTGCAGTCTTCTTTTCCACACTGTCTCCTGAACTTCGGGAGGGTCCACATTAGGGCTGAGCATGCAGCAGCAGCTATTCCCAGCGTTTTGACCAGTTGTGCACTAACCACTTGTAGTTGGCATTACTGCAGTAGCCGCTGCCACCACAGAAAGCAGCTCCTCCAGCAAAGGCCGGAAGCAGCACTAACCCATCCTATAAGCAGAAATGTTCCAAGGCAGCTTGGCAGCGTGGCCATTAGCAAGATAGTGGTAGTATGTTTCCACCTAGGGCCAGGACCTCCCCAGCCAGAGGCTATTGACCAAGTTAGCAGTGTTAGACATGAATTCCTGCCTGAGGAACAGGCCTCAGAACACTGTTGGTCACCCCCAAAGCAGTCACCCCACTATTTCTCCAGAGGGCACATTGTTCCTGGCAGCTCAGTATTGTAATGTGTAATTTCTACCTGGGGAAAGTTGATTGACAGATTTCCCTCCCTATTAACCCTACATATCATCTTCCAGCCCTATTTTTTAAAAAGGCAGGGGGAGCCAGCAGGAAGTTTCCCAATAGGTTTGAGATTGATTTCTCTGTGTCCTAAAACCAAAGTATATGGTGCCTTCAAGAATAGGGTCTCGCCATCTGGCTCTGCTGGGCAACCGAGAGCAATGGCAATGGCCTGTATTTTGAGAGCTTCAGAGGCATCCCTGACCAATAATATAACAACACCTAGCACTGTGGTTCATAGAATCTGTGTCGTGGTTCAGCTGTGCAGGTTACCTCCATTTTAAATTATATCTTTATTAATTAGCTTTTAAAGCAGTAGGGATCCACAAGTTTTTTGATTAACCAACCCTAGTCCCTTCATTCTATGATTCTTTTTATTGTTTTGGGCTAGTGACTGAAAAGAATAAATCCATAGCTCATGTCTAGAATCCAGTATACTGATTTATGAAAATAACTTGCTATTCAAACAGCATGGCCTCTGTCATTTCCCCTGCTCACTAGCACTGTGCCTACTTTTGTGCAAATTAATCATGAAGACAGACCGTAGCACGTAATGAGCATGCATAGCCCTCCGGCCCTGGGGGAGAGCAGTCTGGTTAATGGAACCATGGGACATTGCCATGTCAGTGAACCCCAAGAGCACCAGATCCTGCCTTTTGGCATTATCACTACATAGAATCAGTCAGGTGCGGTGGGCATTGTGGCAAGGGGAGGTCCCCAATTGCTGCTTTCCCATTGTCCTGTGCAAAATATAACATGGTTTTCTCTAAAAGAAGAGCTTATGGAGTGGCCCCACTAGCCAGCCTGAGGCGCCATAGTGAACTCTGAGCTCTGCTTATTTGCGTTAGACTCACGTATTTGTAGACATTTCAACACACCTGACGAGTCATTTGAGTTGAAGTTTTCAGTCTCTCATCTGAAGGCTTGTCGTTAAGTAGATGTTTGGTTTACATGGACTCGGACTCCAGTAAAGCAGTATGTGTGTATGATGAAACATTTGAAGCATGATCAAACTACCTTAGGTTGCCTGCTTTCCACGAAGAACTTAAAATTAAAGAGAATAGAGAGAACATTTGTAATAAAATGTCATTTATGAACTGATTTCTTTAAATAAATAATAAAATATGGGAAACTACTCAGAGTAGTATTAGTTAGCAAAGTATTCTAATTTAGGATTCTCAGTCACGGTGTCCTCCCAACTTCCCTGAGTCCACACACCCTTTGTTGTCTGGGCTCAGTCATGTGACCACACTTGACTACAAGGCACCTTGGAAACCGCACTGCTTCCTTATGGCAGTATCTTACTGTGTCATTTTCAAATGAAAACAGTTAGTGCTAAGTGAGCAGTGGAATTGTCACGAGCAGATTCTGCACCAAAGCTCTTATAGTGTGTGTACGCTCACCCATGCGACTCAACCCTAACTTGTATTTCTTCAACTACCTACACGCACAGAAAGGGAAGAACTATGGTTCTGAACAGGGCATTTGAAAGCTGTGGTTGAACGCTGAACTAAACGTTTGCTTGCTGTGTGACTTGTATTTATTGAACATTTTTTTTTCTTTCATAAATGGAAGTGACTATCCATCGTTTGAGGGTGTGTGTAAAGTGAGCACTGTTGCTGTGTGTGGCCCGGGGATTTGGTGGGAGCTGACCATAGTGCCTGGATGCTTTAAGTTAGTGTCTCCTCCCTTCACAGGAACACCAGATGCATTTTCCCAGTTGCTCACCTGCCCGTATTGTGATCGAGGCTACAAGCGCTTTACCTCTTTGAAAGAACACATTAAATACCGCCATGAAAAGAATGAAGACAACTTCAGCTGCTCCCTGTGCAGTTACACCTTTGCGTACAGAACCCAGCTCGAGCGCCACATGACGTCACATAAGTCAGGAAGAGAACAAGTAAGTGGAAGCAGCAGGGGCTGTCACCTTCCCACACCCGGAAGCCACACACCCACTCCTGTGTGGAGCTGCCACCTTCCCACCCCAGGGAGCCACACACCCGCTCCTGTGTGGAGCTGCCACCTTCCCACACCCGGAAGCCACACACCCGCTCCTGTGTGGAGCTGCCACCTTCCCACACCAGGGAAGCCACACACCCACTCTTGTGTGCAGGGGCTGCCACCTTCCCACACCAGGGAAGCCACACACCCACTCCTGTGTGCAGGGGCTGCCACCTTCCCACCCTGGGAAGCCATACACCCGCTCCTGTGTGCAGGGGCTGCCACCTTCCCACACCCGGGAAGCCACACACCCGCTCCTGTGTGCAGGGGCTGCCACCTTCCCACACCTGGGAAGCCACACACCCGCTCCTGTGTGCAGGGGCTGCCACCTTCCCACACCCTGGAAGCCACACACCCGCTCCTGTGTGCAGGGGCTGCCACCTTCCCACACCTGGGAAGCCACACACCCACTCCTGTGTGGAGCTGCCTTGTGCCCAGTCTTAAACACGTGTGAGGGGTGGTTAGGGAGCTTTCTTTTCAGGTAAGAGCCTTGCCATCCTAACATGTTTTGTATAAACCATTACAAGTATCGCTCTGAGTCTGAGAGGCTTCAGGGCATACTCTACCAACATGTTATGTATAGGAAAGTAAATTTTGGTCTTTAAACCACTTGACCTTGGCACTCACCTAATCAAAGGGAGGCTTCAGTTTTTTAATTTTTCTGGAGGCGTTGACTACACTAAGCATAAGGTTCTATAGTTTGTCTGCAATATTAAGGGGAGCTGCCTCTTCTATAAAGTTTGAAATGTTTTAGCCTGAAGACTCAACTTGGATGACTTAGTCAAATTCTATCACCATGCATTTTCTAGAAGTATAAACTGAGTGTTTTAACGACAAGTTACATTTAAAGTGTTAGCTTTATATTTAAGAATAAAATCAAAGGAGATTTAGTGATTGTTCTTTTTTACAATGTCCTGGTTGGGAACTATCAGCTACCATCAAATAAGCTAATACCTATTTGACATTAACTTTACAAGCCACGTAACAGTGTAACAGGATGTTGTGGTCTGGGTTTCGGTGTGTGTCCAGCTCCTTATATCACAGGATTATGAATATACACTGCTGAATTTGTGAGAACTCTGTGTAGGGCCCTTAGGTAAGTCACTTGTCCCACAGAGAATCTTTGCGCCTTTCTAAGTTGATGAACCTCTGTAAAGAAAGTCAACAGGAAAAAAAGAAACAAGCTGTTTGCTCAGGACTTTGATATCACTCACAAAATCTGATAATAAGGGTTAGTCGTACTGAAGCAGGAGAGGACCAGAGTCTGAAGCAGTGGCCTAATGGTGGAAGTAGAGGCAACAGAAGAGGAAGCAGCTGGCCTGGGAGGAGCACCTGGGGAAATTACCACCTGCTCTTGGCCTTGCTGAGGAGGCTTACCAGGGACCGCACCATACTGTGCTGTCCGTGTTAGAGGCTGGAGCAGCCACAGCATAGACCAACTGAGAGAGAGAGAGATGTCCATGTGGCTTTTGAAAGTAGACCAGCTCTGCAACACCTGCCACAGTAGTGAGGGCCCTGGCCAAGGGACAGACAGACATCAAAGCTGAACCAACATTATACAAACAAACTCTTAAAGTCTGAAGTGGCCATGATGGCCTCTCTTGTGGGGACTTTTCTGGGGGATGTGAATTAAAGGGAGCTGTGATGGGCTCAGGGGCAGTGTACAGAAGGAGGCCTGAGAGGTCTCGGGAACCATTCAGGGATGGTGGTCTTTCAGGCCCTTGGGAATCATACTATGATAAGGGATTATTAGTATCTCCATGTCTTACAAAGGTATGTGCTCGATGCATATTTCCATTTCCATTCTATGTCAGACCCTATTTCAGTTAATAAGGAAGGACAAAGTCCTAACAGCAGGAAGCACACACAACTGATAAAACCCAAACTAAAATGAAAAAAAATAAAGATTTTCAAAATCATTGGATGAAGGCACATTTCAGAAATATCAAACATAAGAGCTATACCATCCTACTGAAATGAGCCTGGTACTCACGAGGGGTCCTTGTTTCTACTGACAAATCTCTGTAGACAGCTTGCCTTTTTATCTTTAGGGTACAGACAAGACCATCCCCAGATCCTAATAAAATATACACCACTCTGCTTTTGGTCAATATTTTGTATTCCTGACTGCTACAAAGAAATTACCAAACTCACCTGGAATGTGAGACATAAAACGCCGCTTCTTTCTTGCAGAGACATGTGACGCAGTCTGGGGGTAATCGTAAGTTCAAGTGCACTGAATGTGGAAAGGCTTTCAAATACAAACACCACCTGAAAGAGCACTTACGAATTCACAGTGGTGAGTAGGTGCTTTTTTCCTGCATCCGTTCACCATGACATCTGTGCTAATGAGTAAATCAGTCCTAACAAGTTCATATGTATAACAATTTCTTGCTGCTTTTTATTTGAATGATATTTTATTAGTATCTAACCTCTAAAGTATATAATACATCAAACTCCATTTTCTTGTATGGAAATAATATAAATAAAGATAACCTTTATATAAGAAAAGTAAAAAAGAAACTTAATAGAATCATAGAGAGGTGCTGTGGACAGAGAGCTAAGGGGACGTCTGGAGAGCGTGGTAGCATAAGTGAGAATTTAAAAGAAAAATGTCTTCTCCAGAATCTTTACATTTCTGTTCCACTTCACTTTTGCATTGCTTTCTAGATGTGATGACAAAAG
This sequence comes from Phyllotis vaccarum, assembly GCA_033318265.1. Classification (NCBI taxonomy): domain Eukaryota; kingdom Metazoa; phylum Chordata; class Mammalia; order Rodentia; family Cricetidae; genus Phyllotis; species Phyllotis vaccarum. Next base: position 82,826,641 of record JARWLC010000003.1, read on the forward strand.
CTTATAAAGAAAACTTAGCGATTCCACGTCACACTGTAAAATCTGCTCTTTTGACTAGATTTGGATATGTTTTTGATGTAGGTAATTTTAGTGACAAAACCATCAGGCAGTAAATGTGAAAACATGGTGTTTGGTATTGCTGGCCTCATGACAGATCTTCCAGACAGTTGTTAGGTAGCTTTGTCAGCAGTGCTCATTTTGTATCTTTTGGTATTGCTTTTCTGGAACTTTCACTGTGTAAATCATTGAGTTCACCCAAAGTTATTCCTTTAAAATGCTCAAACCAAGATCTTTAAAGAGAACTTTTATTTGTCTTCATGTATTATCTTGCAGCCTGCATAGTGTGCTAATACACAGTGTGCTAACTCTTAGTCCCTGTGCTACCAAATAGTGCTCATTGATAATATATAGTCTGCCTTCTTACTGGAGATGAATTAAAATGTTAGCTAAATATGAGGGTTCATAAAGTGTTGAAATTAGGGTTAAAGAACAAAAATAAGATAAAACTTGAATAATATTTATGCCATAGTTTTACATTAGCAATTATCATCTTTCTTAATGGAACAAAGTTGGAATGCATAGCTTATTAAAATTTAATGGAGATACCTTGTGTGGTGACCAAAACCCAATCTCGGTTATTGTCTTAGTTATGGTTTCTTTTGCTATGAAGAGACACTATGACCAGAGCAACTCTTTCAAAGAAAACCATTTAACTAGGGTGGCTTGCTTACAGTTCAGAGGTTCAGCCCATTATCCTCATGATAGGGAGCATGGCAGCGTGCAGGCAGACATAGAACGAGAGAGGTAGCTGAGATATTTAAACTACCACAATCTGGGAATGGGGAAACAAATTTATATAGTCAAGAGCTTGATGACCAGACAGTGTGCTGGTACCAGTTCAGACCAGTTGGGGAAGCACAAAATTCTCCCTGCATGTCACTCTCTAGTCTCGTATATTTGTGTTTCATTCTTCAGCTTCTCTACTATGAGGCATGCATGCACTTAACACAGCAAATAATGCAAATTTAGAAATATTTGAGTAAAAGTTGATACTTGATTGATGGAAAATGTTCCTTAGAGCATCATGATAAACAAAATATAGGGGCTGGAGAAGTGGCTCAGAGGTCAAGAGCACTGTCTGCCCTTCCAGAGGACCCAGGTTCAATTCCCAGCACCCACATGGCAGCTCACAACTGTCTATAACTCCAGCTCCAGGGCATCCTACACCCTCACACAGACATACATGCAGGCAGAACACCAATGCACATAAAAATAAATACATCTCAAAAAGAAATTTTAAAAGACAAAATATGATTTATTTCATCATCAGAATTACTCTGGAATGCTATAGGAAAACTTCATAGTTTCCTTTTTTAAGCCAGATTCTGTAGCTGCTGATATTCCACCCAGGTGTGAGCTAGGAAACATGTTTCTCCAAGTGTCAGTCAGGGCCTGCACTGCACTGCCAGCCTCCTGGTCCTGGGTTCTCCAAAAGCTGACTCTTAGGCTAAGACTAGCATTTGAGAAACTGCTTTCAGGGCATTGCTATGAACTTTTCTTTATTTTTAAAAGGCTTGTTGTGTGTGTGTGTGTGTGTGTGTGTGTGTGTGTGTGTGTGTGTGCACATGTGTGTGCCACAATGCACCTATGCAGGGCAAAGCACAGCATGCAGGGGTTGAAGCTCTCATTTTACCATATAGGTTTCAAGAATCAAACTTTGGTCACCAGGTTTGGTGGAACGAACTTATATCTACTGAACATCTCACTGGACCCATTTTCTTTAGGTTTTACAAAATTACAGGCAAAAATGGATTGAAACTTAAAAAAAAAAAAAAAAAAAAAAAAAAACTCAAGTTCTTCCCTCAGGTAGCTTGAAAAGCACTCACTGTTCAGGGTACCTGCTAATGATTGAAATGCACACTCTTCAGAAAACATCTGTAGTGATTTTTTTTTCTTAGTTACTTTTTTATTTAGCTTTTAAATTTTGTTGAGGATCTGAATCCAAAATTTCACTCCCTAAAATGACCTGGATTGTTACTCTGTTTTCATTACTATAAAGCTTTAGCTATGAGTCTTGAGCAGATCCAAATGCACTAATGAGCAGCCCCATGTACACTAATGGGCAGTTCCATGTGCACTGATGGGCAGACCCGTGTGCACTGATGGGCAGGTCCATGTCACTAATGGGCAGGTCCATGTGCACTAATGGGCAGATAGATGTGCTGTTAGGAGCTGAGCTCCTAACACTCAGGTAAGGAAAAAGTACCCCTGCCTGGGGTACAAACCCCCAACAAAGTACTGGTGTATTCATTCCATGGACCCAGTATTCTAACCTGCAAATTCTCATATAGATGTGACCACCCCATCCCACCCCCTAGCCCTTAAAAACCCTCAGTTTGTATATCTGGGTTAGCAGTACCGCTTCCTGGCAGAACTCCAGGCTAGGCTGTTTATAAACCATAATTGAGGCAAACTGGGTCATGCTGTAAACATGAAGCTCTGAAGTTAGAAACCAGTTTTCCAACATAGTAACTTTGGTTTAGAAGAGTTATTCTGCATACATCCTTCCTTTCAGCAATGAAGTATCAAGGCATTGACATGTACTTTCTTCTGTAGGTCTCAAATAAGCCCATAAGGTATTATACTCCACCTTTTCTGATAAAGTCGCATAGGCTCACAACACTTAACTAACTTCTCCAAGATCACGTGGAAAGTTTATAACATACCTGAGCTCTGTCAGCAGCATCCCAACTGCAAGCCATGGTCTCACCCACAGTAGTGTTAGACGTCTGCCTTCCTGGCTCTTTAAAAGAAAAATACTCCTATGGCTCATTAAAGTTGCTATCAAGTCATTAACATTGGGCTACAGATGAGCTAGAGCAGACCCCTTGTCCAACAGAGCTGTACTGGCACACAGCCTTTATCTCATGGCCACTGTGTACTTCGGTGTTCTGAGCACTGAATCCTATTCCAGGCAGCCTGTTAGAAAAATGTTGATAAACTGAAGACCATCCAGAGGTAGAGTCCAGAAAAAGCATGTGAAGGGTCCTGATTTCCTCAGTTCACAGGGAAGCTGAAGACAGCATGTAGTAGATTGGAAGGTCTGCTTAATTAAAAAAAAAAGTCAGCCTTGCTGTGTGTGGTATCAGAAAGGACAGCAGCCTGGGCATGAGATCCAGCAGCTCTGGCCCAGACCTCGACCTATGCCTTGGTAAAATTGCCTTTTAAAGGAAGCACTGTGTTTGTAGAGAGCATGCTGAAAGGTTTGCTGTATAATCTCATGGCCTTCATAGCAACCCAGTGGGAATGTGTCTGCTCACATGCCAAAGCACTGAGTTTGGGAAAGATTAAAAAAGTGATGTATGACAGAGCCAGGATCTGAACCCATTCTGTAGAGAGAGCCTGGCTGTATTCCCCAGGAGTCCTGCAGGAGTCACCTGCCTTGTGCTAAACAGTTTAAACAGAAAATTATAATCAAATATGCAAGCACACCCTATTGAAAGTTCTAGGCAGAGACTCTTTAGATCCCTTGAAATTTACTATCTGGTCCATTAAATAGGCACATTGCTGAGAAGGTAGGGTCACCTTCCTCAGCCTCTGGGCTGTGACCCCACAGCAGCAGCAGCATTTAGACCGACTTCCTCTGTGCTTTCATTTAACCTGAAGGAAAGGAACACATTCCACTGTAGCATTCACTAGAGAGATCAGCATCTTCACATCTCCCAAGGAGCCTTGAGTCTTCAATGGTGTAAAAGTATCCATGGGAATCCATGCTCTGATAGATGCAAGAAACAGTGGCTAGTGAGATCCAGAGAATCCCCCTTACTGGACAGCTAATAAACTGTAACTAAGTTGGAATCAAAATTTTAAAGTTAGATTCATGTGCCAATATTGCTTTTATCTCAGTATTTCTCAAAATTTTCTTCTAAAGTATATCTGATGGCCAAGGATAAAGAATGCCTGTGTCTTGGCGATTCTAGGGGAATTTCAGGGGAGGCCTCCACCAGCAGAGGCTTCTCTGACTTCATGCTGTTTCTCCTGCCACACACAAATGTCGGATTTAACCAAATTTAATGTGTTTGAACTTACAAACAAAATTTTATCATACCAAATAGCATGAGAAATTAAGCTGATGTCTTGGTCCCCAATCCCCACAAGATAGCATGGTCTCTGGAGGAAGTCAGTGGTTACAAATGCTTTTATTTAAAGGTTTCCTTCCCATAAGGGAAAAGTATTTCCAATGGAGCTATAAGGACATGGGAATTTTTATCATACTTGTTAAACCTGAGAGGAGATTATATTTTTTTTCCTCTAACATTAATTTTTTTTCTACAAATGCTTGTGTGGAGTTTCATTCAACATTACACAGGTTGATGAAATATGATAAGAAAAAGTTACTCAAAAGTAACTGATATTTGAGCATTATTGGAGTTGCAGAGCACGGCAGGAATGCTGTGCACATGCTAAGAAGGGCCCCTGTTTGACTAGTACACTGTTCAGAGGAAGGTTCTACTTTACATGTTCTTAACATTTCTCTAGCTTCTGAACTTGAAATGATGCTGTAAATAAAGTGTATCATGGGCGCACCAAGGAGTCTTGCTTTATTAAAATTGCTGTCTTACTATAGGGCAGTATGGAAATGTAACGACTCAATGAATCTGTTTTATTGTAGGAGAGAAGCCATATGAATGCCCAAACTGCAAGAAACGTTTTTCCCACTCTGGTTCCTATAGCTCACACATAAGCAGTAAGAAATGTATTAGCTTGATGCCTGTGAATGGGAGGCCCAGATCAGGACTCAAGACATCACAGTGTTCCTCGCCGTCCCTCTCGGCGTCACCGGGCAGTCCCACGCGCCCCCAGATACGGCAGAAGATAGAGAATAAGCCCCTTCCAGAACCGCTTTCCGTAAACCAAATCAAAACTGAACCTGTGGATTATGAGTTCAAACCCATAGTGGTTGCTTCAGGAATCAACTGTTCAACCCCTTTACAGAATGGGGTTTTTAGCGGTGGTGGCCCATTGCAGGCAGCCAGTTCTCCTCAGGGCGTGGTGCAAGCCGTTGTTCTGCCAACAGTTGGCTTGGTATCTCCCATAAGTATCAACTTAAGTGACATTCAGAATGTACTTAAAGTGGCAGTGGATGGTAACGTAATACGGCAAGTTTTGGAGAATAATCAAGCCAGTCTTGCATCCAAAGAGCAAGAAGCAGTCAATGCTTCACCCATCCAACAGGGTGGTCATTCTGTTATTTCTGCCATCAGTCTTCCTTTAGTTGATCAAGATGGAACAACCAAAATTATCATCAACTACAGTCTTGAACAGCCTAGCCAACTTCAGGTTGTTCCTCAGAATTTAAAGAAAGAAAACCCCGCCCCTGCAAACAGCTGCAAAAGTGAGAAGTTACCAGAAGATCTTACTGTTAAGTCAGAGAAGGACAAAAGCTTTGATGGGGTTGTGGGTGATAGCACTTGCCTTCTGTGTGATGATTGCCCAGGAGACCTCAATGCACTTCCAGAACTAAAGCACTATGACCCAGAGCACCCTGCCCAGCCTCTACCCCCTGCCCCAGAAACCGAGAAGCCAGAGTCCTCTGCTTCATCGACCAGAGATGGTGATTTGTCTCCCAGTCAGCCACCTTTAAAGAACCTCCTATCGCTCTTAAAAGCCTACTATGCTCTGAACGCACAGCCAAGTGCAGAAGAGCTCTCAAAGATTGCCGACTCTGTGAACCTACCACTGGATGTAGTTAAAAAGTGGTTTGAAAAAATGCAAGCTGGACAGATCCCAGAGCAGTCTCCAGAATCACCTTCTCCAGAAACGGGCACAGTAAACAACCCTGCAAAGAACGACGAACAGCCTCAACCTGCAGATGGAAATGAGCCCCAGGAAGACAGCACAAGTGGACAGAGTCCTCTCAAGATGACTAGCTCCCCAGTTTTACCAGTAGGATCAGCCATTAATGGTTCCAGAAGTTGCACATCATCCCCATCACCTCTAAACCTTTCCTCGGCCAGGAACCTGCAGGGTTACTCTTGTGTGGCAGACAGTGCCCAGGAGGAGCCCCAAGTAGAACCTCTTGATCTCTCACTACCAAAGCAACAGGGAGAGTTACTGGAAAGGTCGACTATCAGTAGTGTTTACCAGAACAGTGTTTATTCTGTCCAGGAAGAACCCTTGAACTTGTCTTGTGCAAAAAAGGAGCCACAAAAGGACAGCTGTGTTACAGACTCAGAACCAGTTGTAAATGTAATCCCACCAAGTGCCAACCCCATAAATATCGCTATTCCTACAGTCACTGCCCAGTTACCCACGATCGTGGCCATTGCTGACCAGAACAGTGTTCCCTGCTTACGTGCACTCGCTGCCAACAAGCAGACTATTCTGATTCCCCAGGTGGCTTATACATACTCTGCTACAGTCAGCCCTGCAATGCAGGAACCACCGGTGAAGGTAATCCAGCCAAATGGAAACCAGGTTAGTAAAGTACCAGCTAACTTTTTCTAGTGAAGAAATCTCCATCTACTGTAGAGTTAACCACATTGGTACAATGGTCACGTTTAAAGAAACTTAACCAGCTTGTTTTCTCTGTGTAGCAGATGCCTTCCTCGCCTACTAATCTAAGGTGAAGGCATCAGCCACAGTTGAAAGTGTATTCTCTGAAAAATAGTGCATACACTTCAACTGGAGACACACTTGAACTTAGAAGCCTAAGAGAAAAGTTATAATACTCGCTAACAAGGTTTCTGGTTTTCTAGATAAACTCTCAAATTGGTAAGTTTCTCCTTTGCTTACGATCATTAGTAAACAACCATGTTCCTATCCACCATAAAACACCAGGAAGGCTCCACTCACGCATTGTGTGCCAGCACCTTTGTTAAGAGGCTTGGATTAAACTGAGTTTGTGGGTAACTTCACTCGTGCATTTGTGAGCTGTGAACTGAGTGTTCTTTCATAACTGCTGCTGGGGTATGGCTGTGGGCCCAGGAGTACATTCTCCTCTTTAGATGGGTTTTGCTTTGTGTTGGTTTTGGATAGAACCCTACTGTGTAGCTGTATGTTTCTTGAAGACTGTTCAGAATTTCTCCATGTCACTAACTTCAAGATCTCCAGTTTTTCGTCAGTTTTTTAAACTGAATCAAATACCAGAGGTAGCTGTTTTATCTTACTGCAGGTGTAGCTACAGGTACTTCCATATCCTGCTCAAATGTGCCCTGCTGCTTGCTACCCAGAGGCTTCCTCAAAACTGTAGTAACTCATGAAGAAAATGTCCACGTGACCAATTACTTTAGATTTCTGGTATATAAAAACACTGGTGTGTGTGTGTGTGTGTGATATATCTTCTGTATGTACCAGTATGTCTACCCATGAGTGTACATGTAGACACCAGAGATTAACAATGCTTGTCTTCCTCAGTCATTCTTTTTTTTTTTTTGAGACAGGGTCTCTCAGTGAACCTGTAGCCTACCATTTTGTCTAGACTAGCTGACATGAGTCCCCACTATCTGCTTGTCGACACATGCTCACATATCCCCCAGTGTCAAACATGTCCGGCTTTTACACATGTGCTGGGGATCTAACTCAAGTCCTTATGCTTACATAACCACATCTTCCCCATTTAGCCGTCTTCCAGCCCTTCTTGACACATATTTGAATTTAAAGAAAACAGAGTTTTTGCTATTTTAAATGACTGTTGGACTGTGTCAAAGATCTGTAAAGTGGAGTCACACCCGCACTGGCAGTCACAGTAACAGGCAAATTGCTGTTTTCAAGAGATCAGTGGATTTATAAGCAGAACTCTGGGATACCCTAGTAAAAACACAAAGATCTTAGCTGACCTAAGTCTTCAGCAAGCTCTTCACGGGATTATTCCATTGAGAAGCGCGCCTTCCTCCTAAAATGACTCCCCTGAAATTGTCTGGGGTACTATGTTATATTTTGTTCACTCTTTCAGAATTGTACAAGTTCTTTTTGACAGGCAGATGCTCCTATTTAAAATTCACAGACCTTACTGCTCCTCATCATTGCAAAGAAAATGTGGACTAATGCAGACCTGTCCTTGTCAAACCAAGGTAGCTGATGTGCAGACCTCCAGAGTGGAGGGCACAGTTTAAACACTCTGTCTTAATAGTTAGCTAGTGAAACCCAAAATTTTTTAGGAAAAGTATGGTAAATGATGAAGATGTAAATGAAGGATGAATTAGCAAGCCTTGTGATTAAACCTTTCTGCAAAGTTGCTGTAAAATCCTAATTTACCAGACCCAAGTAAATGTGGCTACTGTCCCTCTGACTGGCCTTTTGGTGGCCTCTTTTACCTGCTGAGCCATCTCACTCTATCTCTTGTGTGTCTTTTAATTTAAAATTTATTTTTCCCCTTAGGATGAAAGACAAGACACTAGCTCAGAAGGAGTCTCCACCGTGGAGGACCAGAACGATTCTGATTCTACACCACCCAAAAAGAAAACTCGGAAGACGGAGAATGGAATGTATGCGTGTGACCTGTGTGACAAGATATTTCAGAAGAGCAGTTCACTGTTGCGACACAAATATGAACACACGGGTATGTCAGTGGACACAAGCAGAAGGCTCTAAAAGCGCCTGTGACGCAGTGCTGAGAAAACACTGAAGGAATATCTGAAGTTCTCAGAATCGCCTTTTGTTTCCACTGCTCCTGAGTTTATACAGGAAGTAGTGTTTAAGCGCTTGCTCCTTCTTTCTGGGCTCCTGCTGTGCCGTTAATGCTTTAATGACTTCATTCCCACACTGACACCACATGTTCGGTCCTGTGCTTCTCCAGCGCATGTCCATTGCCTTTCAGTTCAGCTTCTGCTGTATCAGTAGTGTGGGGATGGGCTGGCTCAAGGCTTGCCTCCTGATCACCTGAAGGTTTTAAAATGAAAGACCTTGGCTTTTTTTTTTTTTTTTTTAAGAAAGAACTTCTGCATGAGAGGCTTAACTTCATTTTTAGATCCCTTCAGCTCTGATATTCAATAATTCTCCACAAAGTAACACAAGCTCTAGGCTGACTAGCAAACAATGTCTTCTTACAGACCAAACAAGGCTCTACTCATCTCTCTAATGCCCATGAGCCAAGAATGGACTTTTCATTTTTAGTGATTGAAGAAGATAAAGGGTAAAATCAAAGTCCAGCATCCTAGCTGATGTTTTCTCTCTCAATCACTCAGTCACACCCCACACTTGCTTGTTGCCCAAGGCTGCTTTTCTGCTCTGGCCAATGATAAATTTGAGTGATTGCAGTAGGTATAAAGGCCAGCCAATCCCAAGATGCTTCCTAAGGAGCTTTCACAGAAAACCCTTGCCAACCTGGCCTTCCCAATTCCGTTACCAGAGCCACACTGGTCAGTTTGAGTCCGTGTATCTCTTCAGCCCAGGAAATCCAGTTAGGAGATATGTGCAGACCCCTGTAGCCCAAGAGCTCTCTCCATGACTGACCTCCAGCTTGAACTGCTGTCAGACAACTCATAGAATCCCGATAGGTTAGACCAGACTCCTAGCTGATAAGCCTGACCAGTTTCTGTCCGACAAGAAGGCTGGGTAAAGTACTGGTTTAATCTTCAATTTTATTCCCCAGCCTCTTCTCCCTAACCCCTAACCTATATCAGCCATTTTAGCTGCAGTGTCCAGATACATGCCTCTCGAGTCCTTATCAACTGTGTTCGCCCATTCACTCTGGTGAGAAGAAATGTGTTCTTTCTTTTTTGATCTGTAAGCTGCAGTGTGACCCCTTGGCAGTTGTTGGAGTTCGAAGGTAGCACAAGTTGGGAAACCTGGGCCTCTCTAACAAGGCCTTAGATCACAGCTCTCTGGTTGTTTTCACTGAGAAAATTAGCAAATCTCCTTATTCTTTATCAGGTTAAGTACTAGCAAATACCAAAATTAAAATTATAGCCTAGCTGTAAAAAGAGATATCAAAAGTCACTTGTGGAGGGCTGACTGCCTTATAACCCTAAAGCTGCTAATAGCCAGTCTGGTTCTGGCCAGCTTTTGTGTCTGTGTCTGCTGTGTCTCTCCAGCTTCTGCCCACTCAACCAGGAGCAAGATTATCTCTAGGGCAAAAGCTTGTTTCTTGAGGTCAAAGCAATCTTAGACATTATAATTTCTAAAGAACTTCAGCTTATGCATAATATACACAAACTGTATATTTATGTGAATTTGGTCATAAGTAAAGAGATATATGAAATATTAAAGTACCGTTGGAAACAGGGATTCCTTGCCTGCTATGCTTACCATCCATAGCTCATGAAAACCTCACTTTTAAATGGTCTACCATGTGGTCCTGATCTATGTATATTTGGCAATTCAGCCTTATGTAATTCCCACTGACCTCATCTGCAAATTAGTGTGTAGCCTTGAATTTCCACACGTCAGATAAACCACAGTATTTTAAGTACAGTTGGGGACCTGCTAGTTTCTTAAGCATGGAAGTATAACCATCCCCTTTACACAACCTGAATGTCCACTAATGCTCCCAGGTTCTTTATTTCCTATGCTACTGTTTCTTTCATATCTGTGCTCTTCCCTTGCAGGTAAAAGACCTCATGAGTGTGGAATCTGTAAAAAGGCCTTTAAACACAAACACCATTTGATTGAACACATGCGATTGCATTCTGGAGAAAAGCCCTATCAATGTGACAAGTGTGGGAAGCGCTTCTCGCACTCCGGATCTTATTCTCAGCATATGAATCACCGTTACTCCTACTGCAAGAGAGAGGCTGAAGAGAGAGACGGCACAGAGCAGGAGCAAGAAGAGGCCGGGCCCGAAGTCCTGATGACTGAGCATGGCGGAGCCCGGGCATCTCCCTCACAGGCTGACTCAGATGAGAGAGAAAGTTTGACACGGGAAGAGGATGAAGACAGTGAACAGGAAGAAGAAGGGGATAAAGAGATGGAAGAGTCGCAGGAGGAAAAGGAATGTGAAAACCCACAGGGAGAGGAGGAAGAGGAAGAGGAGGAAGAGGAGGAAGAGGAGGAGGAGGAAGAGGAAGCCGAGCATGAGGCAGCAGCCAAGACTGATGGTGCAATGGAGGATGGAGCTGCAGGCCTCTTAGAGCAGAAGGCGAGCGAGAGCAGCGAGCAGCTGTCGGAAGAGAAGACAAATGAAGCCTAGGAGTTCTAGAAAGGAGGTCTACTTGGTAATGAAATGCTCTATATTACCCACGCTTTTCATGGAGCACGGCCCCTGTGCCGTGGTTCCTGCTCACTACTGTGTAATGTCAGAACTGAAAAAAAAAAAAAAATACAAAAAAAAAAAAAATCCGGGTGTGCCTGAACCTCAGACCTAGTAATTTTTCATGCAGTTTTCAAAGTTAGGAACAAGTTTGTAACATGAAGCAGATTAGACTTTAATGACTCAGAACACAGAGGTTTCTTAGCAGGTTACAGGAAGCTGGATGGGCATCTGGCATGGCTATCAGTATTATCACTCTTACGTTGGTTCATTCTTAAGCTGTACAATGGGAGAAATTTTATAATTTTTTATTGGTAAACATATGCTAAATCCGCTTCAGTATTTTATTATGTTTTTTTTAAAATGTGAGAACTTCTGCACTACAGAATTCCCTTCAGAGAGCAGTAGAAAGCAGTTCCGACCGTGCTGACTACCTGTTACCAAGTCAGTCAGGCGGCAGGACCTCTGCGTCCGGTGCCATGCTGTCATTTACCATGTATTGCTAGCCTTAAGGAAGCAGCCGAGAGAAGAACGCAAGTTTCTTGCTCATGTGATTTTAAGTGGAGTTCTGACTGCAGGGACGAACAGTGTTGATGTGGCGGGACGGCAGAGTCGGCAGAATCAGTGTTCGCGATTGTGTTTGTGTACGTGGTAGCAGCTATGAAGGATCTATAGGAAGCGTTGTGTCTCCTCTGGCCTTAAGCAAGACCTGTGTGCTGTAAGTGCCGTTCTCAGTGTTGAAGGCTCGAATGGCCTTCATTCAGTGTGTGGCCTACAATAACTATCATTTGCTGATTTGTCCGATATTTCAAAATTCCCAAATAAAGCTCAAAACCACTGACTCTGTCAGAGAAACTGAAGCACTGGGACATTTCATACTTTGGTTCCTCAGTATTCATTTTATGTTGATTGACTTTCAGAAATCTCTACAGAAACAAAAGGGAAATTCTCTAAACTACTTAATCCATGTACTTGCGTGTCAGACATGGATAAGCCATTGGTATTTGGCTCACAACCGTTTCCAAATGTTAGTTATTACGGACCCAGTTGATGAACAACATTAGCTGACTTTTACCTACCAGTATTATTTTATTTCTTTTAGTTTATAGATCTGTGCAACATTTTGTACTGTATGTCTTCAAGCCTGGCAGTATTAATACCCTTCTTACTGACACGTACTTTTAGTTTTAGAAAACTTTTATATTTATGTGTCTTATTTTTATATTTCTTTATTTATTACACAGTGTAGTGTATAATACTGTAGTTTGTATTAATACAATAATATATTTTAGTATGAAATTTTGGAAAGTTGATAAGATTTAAAGTAGAGAAGCAATTGGTTCTTGTGCATTGAGATTTGATTTAACGGTGTTCTGTTAACATTTACACTCGCCTTGGGCTGTAGAGCAGAGTCTAAATGGGAATGTATTAGTTTTACAACTACAATCAAGTCATTCTCCCTTTACCCAGTTTTTAATATGGAACTCTTACACTTTGACACTCACTGTGTGGTTCATAGCATGATACTCTGCAGGTCTTCTGTTAAGAGTTAGCCCAGCCATAACTCATTCCCTTAGCAAGCCAAATTAGAACTGCCTTCTGTAAACAGTGTTGGAAACAATGTTTAACATGTGCCAATTTGTTCCTGTATCCATGTATGTAAGCTACCAATCCGACTCTTCCTTTAAGTTCCTGTTACACCATGGTCATTTTCTAGTTTTTTACCAGACTCCCCAGCTCACAATAAAATGCATCAACAAGCCTGACCTGCTGTCATTCTTTGGATCATTGTCAAGATTTTCTCTGGAAAATTGTCTGTGAAATGGGTATTGACATCCTAGAGCTTCATTCATCTTGAGCTGAGTCTGTTGACACTACATATTTTAGACATTAAGCACAAAATTTGCCTTTTTCCTGTGGGGAAATGGCCTTAGGAAAGCCCTCTGCAGAGGTCTCCCCTTCTGGAACCCTCCACCCACAGCCCAAGAGGCCTTTACCCATAGGGTGGTTTGGGGGCAGCTGAGTTTCGATGCCTTCTGCTTGCACTCTGCTGCTTTTTGTAACCCTTCTCATCAGCTCCTTTACTGTCACTGATGTCCCTTCCCTCTGTCAGGGTCATTCCTCACATGCCCACGCCCAGCAGACTGCCACACACACTCACTGGGTGAGTCCAGAAGCCGCACATTTGCAGAGCCTGTCTGTGCTCACTGTTTTGCTTCTGAGAATCCATATGGTAAATGATTCCCATAATTTGTCAATGGCCTTTCTTGAGGTATTAAGTGCTCAGCATAGGAGATGTAACAAATTACTGCCTTTTCAGCTGCTCTGTTGTCATGATGTTATAACCTAGAGCTTATTTCTAGGTTTTTCTGGTGCTCAGCTTCATGGTACATTGCATAGGCATTGGAAGCTAAGGGCAGCATGACCGAGTCTGATAGACCCCATTCTGACAGAATAACTTCCTATATCAGGGCTGCACATCCCTGTGCTCCCCATCTTCCTGTGCCGGGGCCCTACTTCTATCTTCGTCATCAGACTGCCTCATTTCCTCTATCCCTAACACCAAATATCAGGTAAAAGGTTATTAAATACTAAGTTGCCATTCTTAGGGGGTGTCCCCCAGTCATGAAGGTAAAGCTCAGAGAAGACGATGCCTCACCCATGTGCCTAAAGGGCCAATGGGGACCTTGTAACTAGTCACTAGCAAGGAGTAGTCCTTCCCACTGATCTTCACAGCATGAGAAAGCAGCAGCCAGCCATGCCCCCAGATGCAGCTGCCTTGCTACCTTTATCAAGATTGTTTTCTCATTGAGCCTTAAAAATACACAGAAAAGCAATATGCCCGTGACCATATGCATAGTAGGTAGAAAGAGACTGCACACAGGCCAGTCTGACTCAGGGTTCATGCCTCTCTGCCCAGCCTACATCAGATTTCATGTTGAGGTGAATTCTCGTGCCACATAGAAACTTAGGCCCAGCTCTTGACAAGAGAAATAGAAAATATCCCTAAAAGCAATACATAACCTGGCAGAGCTGAAAGTGGAGACACCGGATTTTTTCTCAATCTTAGTGCAAACTTAAAAGACAGCCTTAAAGGAAAAGACAGTGAAAGTGGTCAAGTCAACAGAAATCTCATGGATTTCAACTGAGATCAATAGGAGACTGTATTAGGGCAGTCATGTATTAACTCTGCCTTGGACAGAGCATCAGACCTACAGAAGCACCTCTGCTCAGAGAAGAAAAACTCATCCCAACAACTCCAGGACCATTTATGGAAAACATATATTATAGGGCATGAGAGAACTCTTGATATCTGAGTCATAACTAATCAGTGGGTAAAAAACACTTGCCAAGAATGCCTGATGGTCTGAGTCCCAGCCCCAGAACCCCAGAACCTACAGAGGAAGAAACAACTCTTCTAACATGTTGTCCTCTAACAGTCACATGTGAGCCAAGCATGCACGTGCACACGCACGCGCGCACACACACACACCATATGCATAATGAAACTATAAACCAGTAATAAATACATTTTTAAGATTCCCAAATTATTACAAAGCCATATCAAGTTGTTCCTAATAGGAAAGATGATTCTCAAATGATGGTGTCTTATGTCAAAACTTGTAGCATAAAATTAAAGTAGTATATGCAAGATAATGCACAGCCTTACATGCTGACAACAGGAAAGAATAAAGCACTCACTCTTCAAAGCTTCCACCTCAAACCATAAAAGGAGAAAATACAAACAAAGCATGAAAGAGAAAATGCATAAAAGTCCGGGTAAATTAAGGCAGCCTTTGAAAAGATGGATTTCTAGGCATACAGACCAAAGAATACTGAAGAAACGTAACTGCCAATCTTGACAAATGAGGCAGTCTACAGACCCTACAGAGGGATAAGGAAGTGATAACTACATGTTTATATATCTGACAGCTTAGGTGGAAGTGATATATTTCTCAGAAGGCCCTAATTACCAAAGGTGATTCATAAGTAACCTGATACAAATATGATATCAAAGAAATTAAATTCATAGCTAAGAACCTCCCTACAAAGGAAATTCAGAGCAGATACCACTGATGAATTATTTCATACATTTAAGAAGTTTGTAATAATTCTACATAGGTCATCTTAATTGCTTGTGAAGCTCAGATCAACCAACAATGGCATTTCAATACAAGAGCTACAGACCTAAGTTCAAAAAAAAAAAAAGATTCAAAGACCTAACTGAGTATTAGAAAGTTACTTTGAACACTTTATCAAAAGGAAAATGTATTGTGATTAAGTAGAATTTTCCCTAGAACGTCAAGATTTGTGGAGCATCCAAAAGCAAGTAGTGTAACTCCCATTAACAGATTAACAGGGTTGGGGACTATATGATTATCTTAGTATTGGTAAGAAAAACATTAAAAAACTTAACATCAAGTTAGAAATTACCAGCAGTCTAGAAATAGGAGGTAATCACTGTGATAACTGGCATCTTCAAAACCTTCACAAGTGAAATGCTCAGTGTGAAAGACCTCCACTTTCCTTTGGATGAGGAGCAAGACCAGAATGCTACTCTCCTGCTTGCTAAACTTCAAGCCAGGTAGGTCCTTTATATACTGACTGCAGCAGCTTATTGCTACAGGCAGCCCAGTTCTAGATGGGAAATAAGGAATCTGGAAAGGAAAGGCGAGAAGCCATAAGACATTCAGTGGCATTCTACTAAATAGTCCTAGGTGTGAGAATTTACACCCAGACACGGTACTGTAAAAACTAAAACATTTAGTGATGATTTAACAAAATACAAACAAAACCCATGCACTGAAAACTCCAAAATATTGATTAAATAAATTAAAAATACCAAAAGTGAAAATGCGTATTTGTAAAGACAAAAGAGTGGTCAGGAAAATGTACACTCAACCATTGGCAGAATGCTGATATAATTAAAAATATCAGCTACATGTTGAAGACATTTTGTGGAGGAGCAAAGAACGAAGAAAATCATCTTGAAAAGAACAAATTTGGAGGGCTTGGAGTTTGTAGTTTTATAAAGCTACAGTATTTAAAATGGTTTACAGAGCATGAAAATAGCCATAGTTGAAGAAAATTAGTAGCCAGTACCCATATACAGTGCCAACTGATTTTTGTCAAAGGTGCCAAGACAATGCAGTGGTGAAATACTATTCAAAATAGGATGATGATGGACCTACAGGTGTACAGTTCATTCCTGCAATCCCAGTACTCAGGAGACAGAAGAAGGAGAAGTGTGAGTTTGAGGCCACTATCCTAAAAGAAAAAAATATTCTGGCATTAAGTCCTCAGGAAACAAATGCACTCTTCCCAGCATATCCAGAAACTGATGAAAATTGGTGATAAACCTCATTGTAAGAGCTAAACCTTTAAAAGAATGAGAATTCTGATGTGACCTTGAGTTAGAAAGATAATTCTAAGACAGGACAAACAAAGCAGAATAAAAGCATTGTTGACAGGGCTTTATTAAAAGTTAAAGCTTTTGCCCTTAAATGGTGTTTAAAAAAAAAAAAAAACAAAAAACAAAAACAGAAGAGTGGGAAAAAGTATTTGCAGAACATACATATACATACTATGTACCCATAGGAAATCAAAGCATGTCCACACAATAACCTACACATGAATGTTAACCAAATTGAGGCTTAAAAGGGGGGGGGGGTTTTAAAACTGAGTAGACTAGTTGACAAAATGTGTTATTTACATACAATAAAATATTCAACCATAAAAAGGAATGAGATTATAACGCTGTGTACAATGGCTGGATGAACCTTGAAAATGGTGAACCTGTGCTTAATGGAAGACTACACACTCTGACTCCATGTATTTGTGACGTATCCAAAAGTAAGGAAGTCTCTGCAGAGAGAAGGATTTGGGACAGCCTCAGACTGAAAGCAGGAAAAGATGGCTATTAACTCCTGTGGGTATAGGTTTCCTTGGGGAATAACAAATGTTCTAGATTGTGGTGCTACTGGGAAAACTCTGTACTAACCATAGAACTATATTCAAAATGGGTCACTGTGCTACATGAACTGTATTAATAAAGCTGCTAAAATGTGTGTGCATGTGTGCTAAGTACATAAGAAACTAACACCATCTTTTAAATTAAGTAATAAGGTTAGGCTAATCACAATATGCCGACACTATACACCCAACAAAATGGCTATACCTTTGAAGACTTGGTAGCACCAAATATTGGCCAGAGTCTAAAGCAGCCAAACCATTTGCATATGGCTGGTGGGAATTTAAAATGCCATGAGTCCTCTGGAAAATTACCTGTCTAATGAAGTTCACCCCACTCTTTGAGATCCAGCCGAGAGGAAAGCACAGGTCCTCCTGAAGGATTGTATTATAATGCTCACTACAGTCAAGATCTCCTGTCCAGAGTTAGCCCAAATGTTCATTGCCAGTAATAAAATAGATAGGTCTACCCATGCAATGGACTCCGCTCAGTAAAATGTACAATGTGAAGAAAGATGAAAAGCATTGGGTTTGGTGGAACAGGATGTGGAGACTACTCAAGGGTGATACATTTTCCAAATCTCTGAACTATTTAAGTTTGAGCCAGGTGAGTTTTAGCATATGCAAATTACAGTAGCTCAATAAAGCCAATTCTAAAGTAGGTGGAAGGACCACAAGGGAAACCCCACCTCCAGATAAAAGACGTAGCCGCTCCTGTGTGCAAGCAACACTGAATATTCCACCCCAAATTATCTGTTCTTATTGGTTTGAAAGGAAAAAAAACTAATTATACTAAAATTAATCCTTAGGAAAAAAATTCTCAGCTTATTACTAGCTTACATAATGATTATCTCATTTAGTGCAACACAGTTCAGCTTCCCTTTGAAATACATCATTGCTGAAAGCTTTATGAGTGTAATTTTGTGAGGGTTGATTTGACTTAAATAGGCACTCTCCACCTGCCGTTAGATGTTTTTAAGCTAAGGTAACTAAAGATCAACACTTAATATTTCAACTGCAGGAATTTGTGCAGTTTGTCAGGATAATAGGAGTGCGTTGGAGAATAGACTGTTGGGGGTATCAATGTCACATAACCTCATTTCCTCCATCAATTAGGGACAGACTCAAGCAGACTTTGTATCTGAATACAGCACGTCAGGGCCTTGCTGCCTGGGGGTTGTTGGGACTGGGGTTGGTTTTGGTCAGTAACAGCATTTCTGTCATGAGGTTAGTAGGATTTTCTTTCAGCTGTAGAAGGCGGGAAACGGAAACAGTATCTCCAAATTAGGTGTTTTCTAGGATGACCACAAGCTACATTTTCTTTCATCTGGATATCCAGAAACTTTGGGCCTGTTGCTGAAGCCCAGTCCTAGGCTTTGTTTTGCTATGAAAAGCTTTGATCTGCACAGTGGGCAGGCAACTCAGTCATGACTCCACCTGAGATGATGAGGAGATACTGGACTGTTATACTCATGAAAGACCAGCATAGACAGTCGAGGAATGTCCAGCTCTTCCTGCAGACATACCAGCCCAGAGCCAAGTTACAGAACCATTGACTTAGTTAGGGTTTCTATTGCTGTGATGAAACGCCATAACTGAAAAGCAGGTTGAGGAGGAAAGGCTTTATTGAGTTTACACTTCCACAGCACTGTTCATCATTGAGAGACAGCAGAAATTGAAGCAGAATCAATGTCGAAGTGTTGCTTACTGGCTTGCTTACCCTAGTTTGCTTAGCCTGATTTCTTATAAAACCCAGAACAGCCTGGCCAGGGATGGCCCCACTCACAATAGGATAGGTCTCCTCCACCAATCACTAATTGAGAAAATGCCCTACAGCTGATCTCATGGGGACATTTCTTCAACTGAGGCCCCTTCCTCTCTGATGACTGGCTTGTGTCACACTGTCAAAAAATCAGGCAGTACAACCATCTGCTAGAGTGGACAGCTCTAAATTCTAAGTTTCTAATCCTGCTCTAGGATTGCCCCAGGGCTGCCCCTGAATGAGCAGCCTGCTTTCTCTGTGACTGAGATGGCCATGCACTAAAAAACAGGATTTTAGAATCAGGATAATTTTATAAAATGCTTCCCTCAAGAGTCCAGTCAATTTTAGGGATAATAGTGTAAAGTCCTCTTCAGCCTAACGAAGCTGCTATTTTCCAGCCCCCAAAATTAAATCACTAGAAAGTGTTTAGGCTCATCAATAGAAAATCGTTAGAAATCCTGTATGGATTATCTTCTCTAATGAACATTCTACCAATGAGAACAAATGATGGGGCTCACTGTTGTTGGTGTGGTTTGTGATCAGTGATGGTCTTTCACTGACAAATGGGAACAAAAAAATCCTTAATCTAGTCAACCTCTGAGAGAAACATCACATAGAACCTATGGCACCAAGCCAGACATCTGGATCCTAGAGCTATAGTTCTGAGGTATGTACATGTATGTATGAATGCATGAGTGCTTGTGTGTGGATGTGTGTGCTTCTGTATGCTTGTGTTTTGTGTGTGTGTGTGTGTGTGTGTGTGTATGCACATATGAGTGTATATGTGTGTGTGTACCTCATGTGTACAATGTGTGTTGCGCACCTGTATTTGGAGACTTACAGGCTGTTATAGATAGTTTGAGTGCCCTCTAGAAGGTCACCTGCTGGAGGGCCACCTACAGGAGAAGGTGTGGAGCTTCTCATTCGCAGTTCAGTACTAACTGCATACCTCTTCTGCTTGTCTGTTCCTTAATTGTGTCCTTTCTAATATACTAGTCAGACCTACAGGGTTTGCTGCCATTCTAGAGTTTCTCCAGTCACTTATCAGACCTAAGGCAGTGGGGAACCACAAACTTATGGTCATCAGGGTAGGGAACCACAGAATGAACTCACCCCAAAACAACTACCCAATTGACCTCTAGCAGTCCTGTGGGGACTCCCTTGCATATAGACCCCGAGACCACACTCTCCACAGGCTATTCCCAGGAGGCTAGGGAAATATTTGACAGTGACTTTGCTTCAGTGACTCCCACCAGCCTGAAGAATCATCTCCAGCTCTTCATCTTTAGTAGCCCACTCTGTCCAAGTTAGGTTTGCATGATGGTGTGATGGCTCCATGAGTCTCTCCAGGTCTAGAGCCTAACTGAGCCCTGGTACACTCAGTCCTATGATCTTCCCCTGGATTGTCCCATGAATTCTCTCCCCTGAGCCTTCACAGTACCACATGGTTACCGCCCTGGTGTGTCACGGATAATGGATGCTCTGAATATAGAATTCCACAGCTGGGTTTTAAGCATTACTCAAAGCTCCAAAGCTCGAACATTGAAGTTGGGTTGGTTTTTTTCCTTTTTTACATCTTGGAAGTGGTCAATAATTATTTAATGAGTAAAGAGATGAATTTTAAACATGAGGAGGAGGGAAAGATGATTTCAAAGCTTTCCTCTGTAGTGTTAGTGAGTATAGTTAAGGGAGAAATTGGTGGCCAGATAGCTCAGTTAGGAACTGCTGGGCTAAGCATAAATGAACAGGTGACTACAGTAAGGTTCCGAGTGCCTCAGTCTGTACTGCTTTATGACTCTCCGAGAAGCAGTCTTGTAGAATCTTAGGACAGGTGTGTTTTGTTTTATCTTGCTTTTGCTTTTCAGGTTTATTTGTATGTGACTATGCATACGGGTGTGTTTCTATGTGTTGTGTGTACATGAGGATTCCAGAGGTGTCCAATTCCTCTTGGATATAGACTTAAAAGCAGCTGTGAGCCACCTGACATGGGTGCTGGGAACCAAACTCAGGTCCTCTACAAGAGCAACAAAAACCTTTAAGCACTGAGATGTCTCTCCAGCTCCTGGGATGGTGTCTACAGGGACTTTGAGTTAACTTACTTGGGTGAGCCCAGCAGAGCTTTCAAAAGCATGCTCATCTCATCTTGGAACATCTTGGAGAACTGCCAAGGGTGGGGACAGAAAGGGGACACTCAAGGTAGTATACCATGAGTGACAGAGGTAGAAAGGAACAAAACAGGAAGAGAACATACGGACTGTTGGTCTACAAGGTTCACGTGTGATCCTTAGAGATAGCAAAACCAAAAAGGAAGGTCACAGAGAGCTGTGTTCCAGGCTCTGCTTGGGGCACAGTATCCTGTGGCACCAGAAGGCTTCCACCTAGGGAACAGTGGCATAATGGTGGCAGAGGAATCCCTCGATTAAATTAGAAAAGCACTCTCATGTGTACAGGTTCAACATGGAGAATTCCATGTGCTGAAACCAAGTGAAGCAATCTTAAATTTTCTAAGACAGTTCTTTGTTTAACATGTATTCTGCCCTAAGTGCAGTGGTAAACATCTTCTTAAGCTCTATAAAGAGGCACACATTACTTCACAACAACCTATTTAAAACAGCAAATCATACCCCTTATTTTTTTGACTTTTTCCCTCTGGGGTTTGTAGCCTATGCTTAAGTTGTAACAAATATGTGTATATGCATGTGTATATGTATGTATGCATATATATGTATATATATATACACACATGCACACACATATACTATTACTATAAAGACCCTCCCCCATCTACTGTTACAAAGGCACTATGGTTGCATAACTTCTTTTGCTTAGCAAATTCAGCTTAGTTATCAAGAAATAATTACAAGGCATAATAAGAAAGAGAAGAAATAAGTACAAGGCATAATAAGGAAGAGGAGACAGACAAATACTAGAACCAGATATAATGAAGAGTGTTAACCAGAACGGGGGATTTAAAATACCTGTGATTAGCATGCAAAGGCATTCCATGAACAGCGTCCTGACAATGAAAGAACAGATTTTCCAGAGAGCTGGAAACCCTTAGAAAGAACCACAGAAAGGCATCCCGGATCAAAACTAGCAGGCATTACCTGAGTATGCGGAAGTACGAATAGGAGAAAGAACTATTTGAAACAATAACAACTAACAATTTTCCTCCAAATTAATATCAGACGTCAAAACACAGATCTGGGAAACGCAGAGAACAGCAAGCAGGTTAGACACCAAAATCCCTAGGGGTGAACATATTTTCAAACCACAAAATATCAGAGGTAAAGGAGAAAGGGAGCCGAGGGAGCAGACAGATCACCCATAGGACGGGAAAAGTAAGAACCTGTCAGTCCTTCCCCCCCCCCCACCACCATAAACTGAGCAAACCAACAAGGCTAAGAGTGGACTAAAATATTTGTATTTTAAATATTTCAAAGTATTGGTAGGGGGGTCAGCGAAGGATCTGTACCTTAAAAAGTATCTGAGAACTGAGAAAGTTCGCTGCCAGTAGGCCTGCCTTGCAACAAAGAAAGCTAAGGGATTGGGGGCGGGGGTGACAAAATAAATAGAGCTCAGGACTTTGGGACTCTACTATAATCCATAAAGGAAACGTGCTGAAGAAATAAAGCCAGTGGGAACATTTTAAAGTCATTCTTCTGCTCTTAATTGATTTAACCAACAGCAGTTTACTCAAAATAATAATAGCAAGAGTAAACGGGCAAAACAGATTGGCCCCAGGCCTCACTGCCCCATAGACAAGAGCACCGGGGTGGGAATCCAAACGGGCTTGCTCCTGAGCCCCTTGAATGGACAGAAGAACCGAGAAAATGCTAGCGGAAGGGCTAAGAAGAGAGAGGGTTTCTCTTTGGCCACACTTCTCCAAGCAGGGACAAAGTTCCCTGGGGATTCACAGCAGGACGGGCCAGCCCACTGAGCCAGCGTCCCCAGACACTTCTCAGAAGCTCACCCTGGCCTCACCTCACCTACAAAACTAAAAACTGCCACAAAGAGTCCAAAAGAAGAGCCAAAGAAAACCATCATGAGTCATTTGTGTCTAAGGAGAGTTCACCAATATCACACACTGAAATATCAACTCACAAAAAGATGATAGTATTGTTCTTTGCCTGTGAAAACCTACGAAGAAATACAATAGGAGATAGTCTATGACCATTATAATGTTTAAAACTTACCTAATCAATAATATAGGAGAAAAATGTCCATGATTTTAACTAATCTAAAATTAAATTCCTGAAGTCATGAGTCATACTGTATCCGTAGATGGAGAACTTAATACTTGAGGCTATTTTCTTCTTCAGCTGCAGCTTGACGTCAGACCTAATCGAGCTCCTGAGGCATATTTCAGGGGTTTGAAACGTAAAATGATTTTTGGAAAACTACAAGTCCACAAAGTAGGAAAGTCAAGTTTGAAAGGATTGGAAGACACGGCGGTGGTTGGTGTTGGAGGTGATCATACTGTTGCCTAGCAACCAGCTTCAAAACCAAGCAGAACACACACAAAGCTGGAACACACCAGAAGGTATAAGGTACAGAAGAAACCAAAACTTTTAGTGACCTTCTTGACTTGTGGATTCTATACTTGGGAATTCACCTGCTGAAATGTATTTGTAACACCCAAAGCAACAGCCGTTGGTGTTAACAACTATTCTTACCCTTTCTCAGAATGAACTGTGAGTCATCAGCTAGGCTGGGCCAGCTCAGGATGAACCAGACCATTGGCAATTTTTCTACACTGATGATGTAAAATTGTCAGTTTCTCAATTATTTGGCTGTATGGTTTTCACACTTGTCTTCTGGCATCCATGATTCTGCCTTCTCCCCAGCCTTCAAGCACAGCTGGAATGCTAGTGAGTATTCCCGAGCTGGATAGCTGCAGGCACCTTCAAGAGGCACCTATGGTAGATAAGTCTTCAATGTCAGCTCGATGAGTCAACCCAGTGTTTAGGAAAAAGGGAGGCTCACCCATCTTGTGGAGGCTGCCGTGGAAAGAGTCCTCGTCACTGAGTATTACAGAACAAGGCCGCGGGAAAGTGGGGGTGCAGCTGAGGGTATGCAAGACAACAGCCATACAGCCACACTGTGGAAGGTCAGGAAGAGGTCAATTCCCTCTTAGCTGTCCCTAGTGTCTCTTGCACTTGAAAAGTTGACAGGGTATGGAAAATATGAGGATGCAGGTGAGGTGAGCTCTGCTATGAAGGAGAAGCTATGAAGAATCAAAAGCCTATGAGTTTGGGGAAGAAGAAAAACAAAAACAAACAAACAAAAAATATTAAGGCCAATGGGAAGAAACATGTGACGCAGAAGCAGGAAAGGCTAACTGTCACCTGAGAGAAGGAAACATCAAGTAACAATGATGTATTTAGTAGCATAAAATTAACGATGACTACCACAAAAGATGGTATAACCAGAACTGATCTGACTGAAGGCCCAGCTCAGTTGCAGATCGGGCACCAACCCCACTTGAATAGGCCTCCTGAGCTACAAAACAAAACAGAAACAAGAAAGTGAATACGCAAGAAAAGAAGCCGGATTAGGAAGCCCTAGGCATGACTTTAGAAAAGGATGTGAACAGGCGCTTCTCAAAACAACAACAAAATCAATGACCAGGACACAAATGAAGAGGAATTTTGGTGCCACAATGCGCATGTGTAATCCCAGATACTCAGTAAATTCAAAGCTAGCTGTGGTTACTCGGCAAGACCCTGTAAATTGATCAATGATCAATCAATAGAGAAAAAGAAAGATGGGGGGGGGCAGAGGAGACAAACAACCAAGTAAGTGCATATGGGAATTAGATAATACTCCTGGGGGGCGGGGTGAGAATGTGAGAAAGAACAAAAATCCTCAAACACTGCATAGGGGAGCATAAACCTCAATGTGCTGCCTCTGCATAGGAAAATAAGGAATCCCTTCTTACTGACCCAGCAGCCTACCCATGGGTACACAGCTCCAAGACATCCCTGATGTGGGAATGCCTTTCTGTATGCTGTGAATCTCAATCTTTAAATAAAGGAGCTGTTTTGGGCCATGACAGGCACCATAGAAGAAATAGTAGGAGGAATCAGAATAGGTAGGAAAGGAAGGGCGGAGTCAGAGGCAGACCGAGCTGAAGCCCAAAGGAGCAACATGTAAGGAGCACAGGTGAGCCATGGGCCACATGGCAGACAGATTAATAGAAATGGGTTAATTTAAGATGTAAGAGCAAGCTAGCAATGTGCCTAAGCCATAGGCCAAACAGCATGAAGTTAATATAAGTGTCTGAGTCATTTCTGGGGGCCTGAGCGGCGCCGGCTGGTGATTAAGGGGTCCAGTGCAGCAGGGTCTGGGCCCCTGAAACCCACTACCACACATCCCCACAAAGGTCTCCCCTTTCTTCCAGGCAGCTGTCACATTGTTTGCAGTGTTGGGAACATAAAGAAACCCACATGATTGTTACTGTAAGAATAAACCAGCCACATGGAATGCACAGTACTAAACTCTGTTGTAGGGGACTGTGTTGTTACATTGTAAATAATTGTCCCACCCACTGGTTTAATAAAAAGCACTGATTGGCCAAAGGCAGACAGGAAGTGTGGGCAGGGCTACCAGATTAGGAGAACTCTGGGAACAGGAAAAACAGAGCAGAATGCCAGAGAGAAGCCAAAACAGGCAGAGGACAACTATGCTGCTCTGAGAAAAGGTACTGAGCCGCATGGCTGAACAGGATAAGAGTCATAGGTTAGATTAAGGGTAAAGAGTTAGCAAGTTATATGCCTGGGCCTTAGGCCGATCAGCCTAAAACTATTGCAAGCATCTGTGTGTCTCTGCGTGTCTGTGGGTCTGCGGGTCTAAACCTTGAGGCTAGGCCCGAAAGTCTGGGTCAGAAACCTCTTACTACACTCTATGGCATTAGATACTACAGAAGAGGTCTTCCCTCAAGAGGTTGAGATTACAGGTGTGGGGCAGTACACCAACTTTGTATGATATAACTTAAATGTCCTCTCAACAAGCCATTTACTCAGTAGACTTACTCACTGCCTGGCTTTCTAGCCTCTACTCTGTTTGAGCTAGTCTAAATAGGTTTGCTGATTCCACCTTGTCAGTGAGCGGCACCAACAGACTGAAACTCTTTAAGAATCTACCGGTTCTTAAAACAATTATAGCTGTGAACCATTTTTGCATCTAAGGCCTCATGTAAACTGAAAACTATGAACTCTCTAGACAAATCTTAAAAATACTCCCTCAAAAAAAATTGAGACCATGGCATGTTCCAAAAGTTCTTGGGCATGATGCTCAAAAAGCTTGGTTTTAAATGGGAATGGCTATAAATTGGATTTTATTGAAAATTTGATCTTCCAAAGATAACATGAAGAGGTGAGAAGATGGCTCAGTGTGTGAAGTTACTGCTGTGTAAGTATGAGGGCAGAGAGACAACACTCAGAACTGCTAGAATGGAGGGGCACAGCGACTGAGCAGGACACAGCCAACCCCTTTCACCCTTCTACACACTGCACAACGTGCCCTCAGAAAATAGTGGTGATGCTTTAAAGAGCTAAAGATATGCTTGCCTCTGAATCTCATAGTCTCACACATGAGTATCTGCCCAAGAGAAGTGAAAACCTCTTTACTCAAAACCACTCTGCAAATGTTCAGCACATCTATTCCAAACTGGAAACAACCCAACCTGTATCCATGGTGGAAAAGAGGCATTATGGTTCAGCCTCAGAATAAGAGAAACAGTTGTTTTCATAAGTGAGATCAGACACACACTAACAGCGCCACACTAGAGTTGATTCAGGGGAGTTGCCGAGCGAGTACTAAGGGAGAGACGCAGAAGAGAGAGACAGACTTTCACATGGTGGCTCCTTTTCAGAGAACGGGTGGGCTTGGATTTATGTAGCCATGCCTAGAGGTGTGCCCTCCATATGACGCCTGTTCTGCCAGTACCATGTTGGGTTTACCACATGGCCACTACATGCCAGGAATCCTTATAGAAACTATCTTAATAAAGTTAAGTTATAATAAAATTATAACTATCTTAATAAATAAAATATCAACAAGAAAAGGCATGAATGAAGTATGGCTGAAGGACAGTGTTTTGAACCAGACTCAGAAGGATATAGAATTCTGAAGAGCTAACAAGGAAGAACAATTTCTTGCAGATTTGAGACCTGCTGGTTCATACCATTCTGTGCCTGTCCTGCTGTTGGTGGTCACCCTATACAGACATCTTCAATATCCTGGGGTCTCCAGAGGATGCTCCTTCACCATGGCCTCTCCTTGTCTCCTTAGAGACGCCAACTCTGACACATAGTGCCAAGCCTTAACTTCTCTCCATGACTCCTTCAGGTTTACAGCTTCCATGATGCCAAATCTAGCACCAAGGGGGAGATGGTACACATTATCAATTTTGGCTGCCAGCATAAGATATAGCCTTGGTGACCTTTGGGCCATAGCTGCTGTCTGCTGACCCTGAGAAAATACCAGAAGATTGCAGCTCAGTGAAGCTTCTTAATCACAGCTGACTTCTTCACAGCTCCAGCTGAGCACCATTATAACCCAGGAAAGCAAAAGTTTCACTCCAGTCTTTTCTGGTTCCTTGTTAATGACAGCTGCTCAGTAGAAACCAGACTCTTCATTCAACTATCCTACAAACAGCCCCTATACAATCTTTACTAAGACTCCAAAATTTCCCTCTGAAACTTCACAAGTCAGGCCTCCACCAACTGTACTGTTCACATTCTTATCCTCCAAGTGTCCACAATAGCTCAGGAGTCTTTCAACTCAAGGATTCAGTGGCTTTTCTACCCCAAACTTCCAAACTTCTTCTACAATCCTTTTCAAAACAACATGGTCATGTCTGTCACAGGCCATCCCCCCAGGACCCTGTCCTATTTAACCTTTTATTTCTGTGATAAACACCATGACCAAAAGCAGCTTGGGGGCCATTACAGCTTAAGGTCTATTACGAAGGGAAGTCAGGGCAGGAGCTGAGGCAGAGGCCATGAAGAAACACTGCTTACTGGTTTGCTCTTCACAGCTTGCATGGCCCATCTTATACAACGCAGGACCACTCACTCAGAGACAGCACCACCCACTGTTAGCTGGACCTTCCCACATCAATCATCCATCAAGAAAATGCCCCATAGACATGCCAAAAGGCCATTCCAATAGAGGCAACATCTCAAGTGAGGTTCCCTCTTCTCAGATGTCTCTACTTGTGTCAAGTTGGAAAAACTATCCAAAATAATCATATGCAGGACAAGTCGCAGGGCACATTGTGGGGGCCTAGATACTATTTCCACTCCCTATGCTGCTGCCCTGAGGAGAGACACTGGAAAGCTGAACACAGCCAACCTATACAAAATAGAAGGGGGTCTCTGCCCACCCCCGAAACCTATGCCCTCATACACACTACCTGCCCTTTGCTTTGTTGAAATGCCCTCACTTCCTCCAACCTGGTTCCATCCTTCTCCATTACCCAGTTGCTTCTCTCCCACCAGGCCACCAGATGCCCATTCTGGTCCCTCTCAGGAAATGCCACATGCCTTCCAACTGCCAGCTCCCATCAGGGTCAGAACACAGCAGCATAAATCCAATCTTTCATCCATGCCCACAGATGAACCAGTCTTTACAAATAGGTCAGACGCTCCCTGCCAGCAGTGACTGCATGTGCAATGACCCTTCAGACTGAACTGAACACACATCAAGTCACAAGGAACAGGAACCATCACGATCTCACTTGAAGTCAAAGCAACTTTCTTTCATCTTGAGCTTGAGAGCAGCTACAACAGAGACACCCCTTCCCCCAAGAAACTTGTTCAGAGTGACAGTATGGTCCCAGGTACTTCACCTCATGTTTGTAAAACCTTTGATAGAGTCCCCATGGTATAGACCTCACCTCTGGAGTCTGTGTGAGGCATTTTGAAAGCTCTGGGCATCTGGGCCATCAGATTCTGGCAAAAAAAAGAGCTGGCGGAGCTTTAAATGAGGTCACTATTGAGTCATGAGCCACAGGGTCTCTCACTTCTACCTCAGTAAGTCTCCAACTTGTCATGGGTGACCTATGACAAAAGATGATCGTAAAGCGTCTAAGGTTGAGCCCACTCTGACATATACCCCTTTATGCCAAGGACTCCTATCTGGCCAGACAAGACTCTGAAGAATCAATCTGCTGCTCCTTTTCACATTCCCATGCTTGCTGAGGACATGACCTTACAAACTGGGCCTGACTCAGTCCCATTTAAGGATGACCAAGGTCAAAGCTGCTGAGGGGCCTGGTCTCTGAAACCTTACAAGTGTGAGAAAGTGTGCTAATCCAGGCAGAGAAAAGATAGAAAAGATTTTGAAAGGGGCCCTTGGGGTTTGATCCCTGAAACTCAGCTGTGACCTCTGAAGCATGTCTTGAGCATTCCAGACCTTGATGTCCAGGTCAGTGGTCTCAGTAGGGTAGATGACAATCTTAATGAGGAAATGTATATGAAGGTGATCACGAAGCATTTCAAATACAAAGTAATTCCTCTCATTGCTGGTCCAGATCAACAGTAGTATGTGTTTAGGTAGAATTGAGGCTGGGACTCAAAGGGACCTAGGACTTGGCAGAGAGTAAGTGGGTTGTGATGTGGGAATGCCTTTCTGTATGCTGTGAATATCAATCTTTAAATAAAGGAGCTGTTTTGGGCCATGACAGGCACCATAGAAGAAGTAGGAGGAGAAATCCAAACATAGGTAGGAGAAGAAGGGCAGAGTCAGAGACAGACCAAGCCTGAAGCCCAAAGGAGCAACATGTAAGGAGCACAGGTGAGCCACAGGCCACGTGGCAGACAGATTAATAGAATTGGGTTGATTTAAGATGTAAGAACTAGCTAGCAATGTGCCTGAGCCATAGGCCAAACAGCATGAAATTAATATAAGCGTCTGAATCATTTCTGGGGGCCTGAGCGACGGGCAGCTGGGTGGCTAAGGGGTCTGGCACAGCAGGTCTGTAGGTCTGGGCCTCTGGCCGCCCGACCAAGAAACCCCACTGAAACAGGGTTGGGCCTGGGCTGATGCAGCATTGGAGAGGAAAGAGCTGGGGATGAGTCATCTTTCTAGTGCTATGAGCACAAGGTAAATGAAGGTTCCTATGTGGTCATGTGACCTGCACAGCATGGAGAAGTTCAAGTACATCCCAAAGTTGGTGTGTACAAGCCTTTTCTTAGGGCCACCAAGGAACTCCCAGTTCATGACATGGAGACTTCTTATTAGCTATGAATACTCTGCCAAGCTTAGGCTCGGTTCTGGGTAGCTTTTTAACTTAAATTAACTTGTCTGTCTTTACTTACCTTTAGGCTCAGGGCTTTTTACTTTTTTCCTTCTGTATATTTTACTTTTACTTCTTGTCTCAGGCATGGCTTCCTCTTCCCCTTCATTCTCTTCTTCCTCTTGTAGACAGAAGCTTCTCTGTCCCTCCCAGCTGGTCCCACAGCCACTTAGTCCCAAACAAACACACAGAGGCCTATATTGATTATAAACTGTTTGCCCTATGGCTCAGACTCATTACTGATTAGCTCTTATACTTAAATTAAGCCATAATTCTACTTATGCTTAATCACATGGCTTAGTACCTTTGCTTCAATGCAGCGTTCTCATCTTCCTCTCTCTGTGTCTGGCTACTGCCTGCTGCTCTGCTCTTCGGCTTCCCAGAATTCTCCTAGTCTGATTGCCCCGCCTCTACTTCCTGTCTAGCTTCTGGCCAATCAGCATTTTATTAAACCAATATTTACAGAGACAGTATATAAGAGCATCTTCTTGTTCTTTTCTCCTTCTCTCATTCTAGATTCCACCTCCTATTTATTATCTCTGCCTGCCAGCCCCCCTCCCACCATCCTTTCTCTGCCTAGCTATTGGCTGCCCAGCTCTTTATTAGACCACCTGCTTTAGGCAGGTGAAACAAATATAGCACATCTTTTTATAATTAAACAAATGCAGCATATACAAATGTAACACATCTTTGTTTAGTTGAAATATATTCTACGACAACGGTGTGAGTGTTCTTTGTATCTGGACACCTCTGTCTCTGTCCCTCCTAAGATCTGAATCTATGGTAGATCTTCGTAGAACAGCCAATGGAAGCAATCCCAGAAACCAGCATGCTGCGACTGGCCATTGCTGCAGAGGGCCTGAGGACCCTGTGAAAGCAGCTCTCAAAATCCACCCCTGAATAAAAGGAGATGGAGTCATGGCGACAGAGCTGGAGGGCAGAGAAACCAAGACATCGAGGCAGGGAAGAGGTCATTGCAGTGGCCAGGCTGTTGAGGAAGGACAGCGCTCCCATCATCAACACCTAGCCTCATCATCCAACCAGAACATTCTCCAGGCAAACATTGCTGGCCCAAGCAAGAGGCCTCCCTAGCCTCAGTGGCTATTTTCTTATTCAGGACAGCACGTTGTTTCAGGTGGAGAGAGTTCTGAAAGAGGTCAAGGTTGAGGACAGACAGGGTCAAGCAAGGGAGGGACGCAGCCTGAGGAGCCTGCCAAGGACTTGGAGGGTAGCAAGGCCCAGGAAATTCTTAGTTCCCTAAGGAAATTCCCCCTCTTGCTCTTGACACGAATTCATTTTCCTCATAACCCTTCTAAAGACTTGGCTGAGCTTGTCCAGATTTTGGGTTGTCTCAAGTCTTTATCTTGAGAAGCATTTTGAGGTCATCCTTTTCTGTTTTCTGTCTCCCCACCCCCAGTCCCAAGGGCTGCCTGCTTTCTCAGAACCACTCTAGGACAGTGACTAAAGGGGGGAGTTGGCTGCCTGGAGTTTTTCCTCTGCATTTCTGTCATTTCCCCATGGGCCAAACCTGGAAAGATGAATGGCCACAGCTGGGCTGAGCTCAGCAGCTGCCCCAGGGCCTCAGAGGCTACACTGCTCTGATTGGTCAGCCTCCCTCCCTTATTTCTTAGATTTATCCAGAAAAAGCACCTTCCTGTCTGTCTGTGGACTGATTATATAAATGTAACATTTCATGTGAGTTGGCTCCTAGTGGCCTGGGCATAAGATTGCCTGTAAGGCTAGGGAATCAGACTCCAATCCATTTAAGGGACCAGGAGCCAATCAAAAATGTCCTTTCTTTCCCTGTGGGGGCACCATGATGACATTTACACAACAGGATAAGATCTTTCTTCTTTCAGAGACTCTGGTTCTGTGTCACAGAATGAAATTGGCACAATTTAATTACAGATAACAAAGGGCCTTGCTGAGATCCCTGGTGTACAGCAATCCAAATCCTCTGAGGCCCTCTACCCACCCAGGTGGCCAACCTGTCTGGGCTAATATGTCTCCCCCAGGACCATCCCCCACATCCAGAGAAGAGGTGAGCTCCAGGCTTCCACTACTGTTTGTTTATCTTGGCAACTGTTGCTAGGGCCTGTGGATGTAAATCACTAAAGCAGAGCAGGAATGGAAGAAATAAAAAGAGCCCCAGAGAGCATCCAGGGTTCAGGGCTCCAAGCCCACTGCCTCAGAGAGCACGAGGCTGGCCACAATCATCCTGCTTCTTCATCAGGCATGGTTCAGTCCTAGCAAGTCAGTGGGTGAGCCCCAAACTGCACCCTAGTGCCCTGCTGCCTGCACTGTGCTGTGGTAGTATCTGCCACCCCTGGAGTCTTACGACAAAGGACATTGCACAGGAAGGGACCAGTCATGTCGCTCAGTGATAAAGGGTTGGGAGTTCTATTTCTGGCCCTTTAATAAATCAAAACTGAAAGTACTGTGTTTGTGAGCCCAGTCATTCCTGGCCACAGCTAGCTGGGGAGTCCATAGTTTCTCTACATATGTACAGTAATGTTTATCTAGAAAATTCTCTGAAGCAGTTCTTTGCAGAGGTGCCATGGATTTCAGGTGCAGTAAGACAGTCTCTGCTCTTCAAAACCCACAGTCTGGAGAAGAGAAGCCTGTGGCTGTTCTTGCCTTGGAACACTCCAGACTATTCTGCTGCCTTTCTTGTCCTTCTTTCTGAGACTCAGCAGTATCCTTAGAAGCAACGTTTCCCTGAGCTTCTGAACGAATATCTTAGATATACAACAGGGAGGAGATGTTAGTACTTCCTCAAGTGTGGGAAAACAACAGGTTGTCTCCCCAAATAGCAAAACTTAGTTGATGGAAATGAAGTGTCTCTGCATAGAGAGAGCCACTCATTCATGAGAAGGTAAGGCATGGATTGAACAGTGTGGCTGGAAAAGCTGGTATCCTGGTCACAGCTATTTACCCAGGAAAGGAGATACACAGCACCCCGGAGATGGAAAAAGTTGCTCTTCTCTGACCAGCTTCTTCTTTCCCTTCACTGGCTTGGACGGTGCTCAACTTACTGATGTAGGTCCCAGACCCGATCTGATCGGAGGGGGTGGTGGCATCTTTCCATGTGGTAACCTTGGGAGAAGAATCTCAGAAATCCAGAAGGCAGGAAATGAATTCCAAAGGGGTCATGGTTGTCTAAGCCATCTAAATGTGTATGCCAGGCTCCACAACCCCAGGCTGAATACTCTGATAACAAAACATGAAGTCCTGCCTTTTATAAGGTTACACAATACACTGGCTAGTTTTATGTCAACTTGACAGAGACTAAAGTCATTTTGGAAGAGGAAACCTTTGTTTAAAAAAATGCCCTCACTAGTTTGCCCTGTGGGCAAACCTGTGATACATTTTCATGATCGATGATTGATGTGGGAGGGCCCACTGGCTTCTAGAAGAAAGCAGGCTGAGCTGTCCATGAAGAGAAAGCCAGTAAGGAATACACATCAATGGCCTCTTCATCAGCTCCTGCTTCTGGGTTCCCACTATGCTTGAGTCTCTGCTCTGACTTCCCTGGATGATGGACTATATCAGTTGTGAGATGAAATAGGCCCCTCCCTCCCCAAGTTGCTCTTGGTCATGGGGTTTTATCATAGCAACAGAAGCCTTAACTAAGACACCCCCTTTCCTGCTGAGAAAACTGTAGAGAGGTGGAGTGCTGGGCCCTGCCTAGCAGGAAGTTCAGCTCCCCATTCCATTGTAATCAGGACCGGACTGGGAAGAACAGAGGAAACCCAGGTATTCAGGACATGCCAGCTCCCACCCTGCCTCCACAAGCTCTGGAAAGGTCACACTGTCTCCAAAGCCTGCCCCGTAGGCTGCTCTGCTAGGTGCAGGTGCATGGGAACAACCAAAGAGAAGTAGACCAGCAGCACAGGCCTCTGCCCCTAGTCCCCAGAAATACCTGCACCTCCTTCACATACCTACATGTAGCCAGCTTGAGTGGCCACCTTGTGGGCTTCCCCAGGCTTCCACCTGAAAGAAGCAAAGAACAATTTAAGCCAAAAAGCCTGGAGATGCTTGCCATGTGTTAGCAGTAGGAACAGAGACTGGAGTCTCTATCTTTGGACACTATCCCAATCTTGGGCAGCGAATGTGGGCAGGGCTGCAAGGTCCTAAGCCTCAGTTCTTTGTCTGGACCATGCAGAGCTGGGCACTAGGCATTCATGTCAGGGAAATAAAAACTACAGCCATGTTCCATCTACCGGCGGGCAGGACAACAGCTGCCTTCACCCCAGCCCTCCCACACAGGAGCAGAGAGTTCCAATTCCTCCACAAGCTGCAAAGCTCTTCCCAGCATTAATCTCTGTTCCCCAGGGCACAGCTGCCTGTGTGGAAGCACTGTGACTTCTGCTTCTAGACACCCAGGGGAGATGACCTCCAAGTTCCTATCTCTGTGAGCAGAGAAGAGGAGATGGAAGCTACCTTCCACTGAGCCAGGCAAAGTGTTCCTGGACACATATCTTCACCTCTCTCCTGTTCCCTCTAACAGATATCCTATCTGTTGTATTATCTGGTATGGCAACTCCATAGCCTTTTGCAACTGATAAAGGTCTTTTCCCAGAGTTATCATGTAACATCCACTGTGACTTAAATTGTTCATACTTCTTAATTTAGTGCCCTACAGAAGCACTTCATGATGTATGTACTGGGTTTTTATTGCAACCGTGTTTAAGTGACCAAAAATGTAAATAACTTATGCAGATGTATTCAGTTGTTTAGTTGGGGGCCAGTAGAAGAAAATGCAGGGTGTCCATAAGATAAAATCTCAACTATGAGATATCATGAAATCAATAATCTGTGTGTGATGGCACATGCCTATAATCTCAGAACACAGAGGGCTGAAGCAAGAGAACTGAAACTCTGTGTCAAAAATTATATATTATTCAGCTATTAAAATAAAAATAAGAGGCACAGAGTCACATATACACTATTATGTTCTCCATACAAAGAGAAAACACTGTGTGCAGCCCAGTTTCATTCTTTAAAGATATAACTCAAAGTGGGCAGAGAGAGAGGTGTTTAGTGCATTTTTAATGGCTCAAGAAAGATGTGAAAGAATACACAGGGAATTATTACCACTTATTCCCTCCAAAGCATGTAGAAATTTTTCTGCTACATCTTTTGTATTTGTTGATGAGTTGTAAGGTTTTTAAAGCTTAAAATCCAAAGGGTAGAAAAGGTGAAGGAAAGGATTGCCAGAGATGCTGCTGTCCTTCTCATATAACAGAGAATCCCCACGTTCCTCCAACTCCTCTGTGGCCAGTGATGACTAACTGTCTTAGTCAGTGCTCTGTTGGTGGGAACAGACACTATGACTATGACAACTCTTACAAAAGAAAGCATTTAATTGGGGATGGCTTACAGTTTCAGAGGTTTAGTCCATTATCAGTATAGAAACAAGCTATGAGCCCTCAGGCAGACATGGTGCTGGAGAGGTAGCTGAGAGTTCTACCTTTGGATCTGCAGAGAGACTGGCTTGAGCTTTTGAAATCCCAAAGTCCAACCCAGTAACACATTTCCTCCAACAAGACCATATCTCCTAATCCTTCCCAAATAGTGCCATTTCCTAATGACTAAGCAGCCAAACATATGGCTTATGGGGACCATTCTTATTGAAACCCACCAAGATAGTAAAGGAATCTGAGCCACAACTCTATCTCCTTCCTGTTTCCTTCCTGTTGTCCTTAAGACATCAAGGTTGATACTCACCTCAAATGAGACTCAGAACTATGTCTACAAGACAGCTGAGCAAGTGGTCTAGAAAGCCTAGCTCAGGATAGTAAAGAGCTACCTTCCACCCAAAGTTCCTTGACCTAGACTTTCACAGGAGGGAAGGAATGCTGCTCTTGTTTAAACTGTTTTATTGAGGCCTCTATTTATGAAGTCAAATAAATACCAGCTAATACGGAAACAAACAAACAAACAAACAAACAAACCAGCCTCCTTCATCATCAGAGATTCTACCATAGGCACTAGGTTCAGGGAATAGATGGGAACAAATTTGGGAACTTAAACTCCAGACCAGCGATGGGGCTAATTTCCAAAGAACAAAAGAGGCAAGGGTAGGCAGGGGAGAGGACGGCAAAGAAGGGAAAAGGATTGGGAGAGGAGGAAGGGGGGAGGGGATCCTGAAGCTCTGGGCTGCTAAGAACTCATCAAGAGTCACCTAGCTAGGAGTATGGCCAGCCTTGTCCATGACACAGGACCCCAGGTCCTGGCATGCATGGTGTTCATGTATTAATCCTGCTGCTTTCAGATCCAGCTTGGACCTTGCAGAAGGAGAGGGATGAGAGCCTCGGGAATGTGGAGCCGAGAAAAAGTCCACCTGAGGAGCATACCTCTCTGATTACACAGAGTATATCCAGACTTGAGTGGCTTTCTAGGTCTGTGCCCTTTCTCTGATTCTTTCCCTTCCTCCTCTGAACCAGAACTGAGTCCCTAACAGATATCCATGCCTTAGCCTTTCTGTAAGAAAGGGTGTCTGTGGTTTCTGGCCAGAGCTTTGTGGGAGGGGACTGGACAGGGGTGGGGGGGGGAGCTTCTATGTGAACCACCAGGCTACTGCTGAGCCCTGTTAAAACGAAGGTTATGACCTTCCCTCCGGGGGAAGCACTGACCTGAGTATGGGGTGCCCCTTCTCAAAAGCAGCAGTTGGGGGTAACTAGTTTCGGGAGTAACAGTAGCAGGAACATTATCGGGAGACAGAAAAGCAGACATAGTGCATAGCCACTCTGCCTCAGGATACAATGCCAATGCTTCTGCTGTCTATGCACATGGACTCTCTAGGGTTTTTCTTCTGGGGAATAAAAAAGCAGCAGGCCCCTCGGGGGGAAGCTGATGTGTAACTGGATGGAAGAACAGAAACTTACTTATCATCTCTCTTCTGATACCACCAGAAGCTTCATGGAAAGTGTATGGACAGCAAGATGGGATTCAGGCCATTGGAACATAGAATAAAAGTTGTGTAATTTGTGATTGTTTACATAGAGGCTGTCCTGTTTACAATTACATCATGCCTATGTCTTATTTTAAAATATCAATGAGGTATATAATAAAGATGAAGTTAATGTTTAGTCTATATATTTTTTTTAATCTAAAATTGGATGTGGCCTGATGGTAGTTCTTACCTAGCATGCATGAGGAGCATCAGTAATTAGTGTGCTAATTGCAGGCCCCTTTGGGTAAGTCCTGAGTCAATAGTGAGGAGGAAAGAACAGACTTTTGAACAGTGGTCCCCTGATCTCCACACACAAGTGCCATGGTGCTTGCACACTGCCTCTACACATGCAATAATAATTTTTTAAAATTTAAACTATACTAACCGCAAAGTATACTGAGGTGATATATTGTTTGTAATCTAGCAAAGTACGCCTGAAGATCAGAGGGCAGAACCAGCTACAGAGTTAGCCACAGAGGTCAGGCAGTAGTGGCACATGCCTTTAATCCTAGCACTTAGGAGGCAGAGGCAAAGATCCATCTGGATCTCTGTGAATTCAAGGCCACCCTGTACTACACGATATTAATCCAGCCTAAAAGAAAGACATAGCCAGGCAGTGGTGGCAGACACCTTTCATCTCAGCTTATGCTTTTGCTCCCAATACTTGGGAAGCACGCACGCCTTTAATCCCAGCACTAGGAAGGCTGAGACAGGAAGTGATATGGCTGGATGAAGAAAGGCATATAAGGCAGGAGGGACAGGAGTCTGCACCCACCCTCCTTTAGACTGAGGACTCAGGAGCATTCAGTCTGAGGATTGATGGAGACAGGATCTCCCCCTCTTGGTTAAGGAGTTGGGGGCAAGGAGAGAAGTGGCTGTGGCTCATTCCTCTGTCTCTCCGATCTTTCAGCTTTACTCCAATATCTGGCTCTGGCTTTTTATTATAAAAACCATTTGTACAGCAGTATCCTCATCTAATGAGAACAATTCTAACAAGAACTGATTAGCCTTTAAAGCTTTTAATCACCTCTAAGTGTTAAGAAATAACTTATTTTGAAATCTTGTCATTTGCTTTTGTCCCAAATGTGAGCCTGGTGGCCTCTTCTTGTTCTGTCTTCTAGTTAAACCAGGGTAATGGGACTCAGGCTGTAACACACTGCAAGAGGCCCACGTGTTTGTCAAATGAAGAGGAGACTGAATCTGATTTAGCTAACATCCCATTCTACAGACAACTGCCACTGTGGGCTCTGCCCACCAATCAGTTTACTTCTCCGTGTGTTCCCACACTTGAATTTCAAGTAAGTCAGTTCATGACAAGAAAACAAAGAGCATAGCCCATTCTGACAACTGCTCAAGGCTCTGGGTTCCATGGTCAAGGCTGGCTAATGCATTCAGCCTCCCTCTAAGGACCTCCCACCTCCGTTACTGTCTACTCACTGAACACATCTGCTTCCGCTTTCTAGATGGATGACTGAATGGTGCAGAGTAGCATGTATTTATGACTTCATGGTTCCTGTGGAATCTAAGTCTGCTCTGCAGAGTCCCGGGGTTGCAAACACCATATAGGCTGAGCCTTGTCATCTAGAGGCTGAAGAAGAACCTACTCCAGGCGAATGAGGTTGTTGGCAGATTTTCTTTGTAACTGTCTAGCTGACAATCTTAGCCATTTGCTGGATGTTGGCGAGGGACTACCTTTGGGACCCACAGGTGCTTATATTTCTCTGACACATAGCCTTTCCAGCATGCTGCAGTTTCCACTAAGCTCTAAGAGTCTTGAGGAGATAGCCTTCTCGGATCCTATCAACCACCTCTGCATAAAACATCTGACAGAGATAGAAAGGCTGGTGTGGCTCATGCTAATTTCAATCCATCATGATGGAGAAGGCATGGCCACTGCTCTGTCTGTGGTGATGGGAGCCTGAGGCAGCAGCTGTTCACACTGTAGGAATATGGGACTGAAACCAGGATAAGTAGACTCTCCAGAGACCCGCCCCTTACTACCTACTTCTGTCAGAGCAACCTTACCTTCTAAAAGCTCCACAGAAGATCTCCCCAAAATATCACGAACTTAGGAACAAATCCTCAGACCATGAGTCTGGAGATAACAGTTCAGATTCAAACAAGTTACATGCCCAGGACCTTTACCATGAGGACACCGATGAGTCTTAAGGTACAGGAGTCACAAGCAAAGGAAAGGGAACATGTAGGGTCATGGAAACCAAGAGGACATCATGACAGCTACCTTAAACATACAACCTTTAGGGGGGGTTTTGAGCAATGTCCCACAGACACTTTTGTAACATTTGGAGAAAAAGAATCATTTTAAGAAAAAGCATCAGAGCCCAGTGGGGAGAAAATGTTAGATCAGAGTCTAGAGCAAAGAATCATCCAATAAATAAGGCTTCAGGGGTTCCTTCCCCAAGCCTAGCTCAGAATTGTGTGGCTTAGGTAAGAGTAACTGAAGTCAATGAAGCTTTGACCACCCAAAGGGATACAGCTAGCAATTTCACTGTTCAAAGCAAAAACAACTTATTGGCACTAGGACATTAGAGAGAGCTTCTTTCAAGACACTAAGCTCAGGATAGCCCAATGGGGCCATGTGAATACTGAGGCAGGCAAGCAGGGGAGAGAGCAGCATGGGAGGGTCAGAGTTATCTGGTTACAGTAGAGGGTGGTGCTGGAAGGGTCACTGAAATCAGACTGTAAATTGCAAAACATTTACATCTTACCCTGTAGGCAATAAAGAACTACCAAACGTTATACATGGGCTAATGTTACCAAAGGAAACTCAGCTTTAGGACAAGTATGGCTATACTGATAGGGTGGTATATATTTCTTTAGGAATAAGTTTTGCTAGATGCAAATTTCTATCTTACTTTTTGGAGTTTTCTGTAAGTCTATAGTTACTCTGCTGTAGCTCCTTAAATGTGAGCTGTGTTCAGATGTGGTCCCCTCACTCTCTGCCTTCTGTAACCCACAGTGCGCTGAGCCCGACCATGGGATGGTGTCTCATCATTTCCTAGGTGTCCTCTTCTGTTGCTGCTCTTTCCTCCATCTGCTCAGATCTGCTGTTCTTCCCCTCTGGTGAACATTTTAGCTTAAAATTTCCATTTTAGTTATTCTGATTTTCATCTCCAGAACTTGGGTTCGATCCTGTTTCATAACCTTCCACCTCATTGTTCATTTCCTTCTCTTGACTTAGTTCGCTGTCCAGGTTTTTTCTTAGCTCATTACCCACATTAGTAATAGTGGATGTCCGCGCCAGGTGTCTGGGCTGACTGGGGGGGGGGGGGCACACAGGTCCTGTCAACCAGTGTTTGAGTGGGACATTTGTTGCTGCCTCTTCATATGTCTTGTGATTTAGTGAAAAATGAGCATTTGATTGGTGGTGTAATACCTCTAGAACTTTTCAAGCATATTTTTTCCAAAGGCTATGTGTGACTTTTTGTATGGACGCTTATGTCCTTTAGTTTCTGTTCAGATAAGATTTTAACAGAAATTTCCAAAACTTCCAGGAGGTGAATTAAGCACAAAAGCAAAAGGAGTCCCCACCCCCACCCCACACCACCCACCCCATCGCATACCCCCACCCCATCCCCACCATCACTCCACCTCCACCTCACCCCACAATGACCCCCACCCCACCCCCACATCACCCAATTCCCACCTCACCCCCACGTTCACCCCCTCACCCCACCATCCCCACCCCCACCCACCCCATCCCCGTTCCCACCTCTACCCCCACCCCACCATTCCCACCCTCACCCTCACCCCCACCCCAGCCCTCTTAGGATGACTGTGTCAGTCACTCCTGCTCTAGGCTTGCTCTGAGTCTGGGTTCTTTAAGGGAAAGCCAAAGAAGCCCTTCTGGGCACTGCCACTCTCTAGTGTCACACTCTGTTACAAGACTCTGGATAAATGCTGAAGACCTGAACCTGGCAGAGAAAGTGCTGTAGAGATTAAAACTAGAAAACTAAAAGATACTTCAAGTTCATTATTGGCTCAAGCTGGAGGCTTGCCTGGCATACGTGAGGCTTTGGGTTTAAATCCCAGCTCTACACACACACACACACACACACACACACACACACACACACATACTCACACACAGACACACATACTACATCACACACACTCCACATCATACACACACACCATATCACACACACATACACAATATGCACACATACACCATATCACATATGTATAAACGTAAATGTTAATTAAGTATTTACTATAAGAAAGGCACGCCTGCTAGTGCTCAAAATAGGACAGAAAAGATAGAATATTATTATTCATGTATTAGCTCAGATAAAGAAATTTCCACCCACCTCTACCCAGGCACCAAGCCTGGTAATATAGTGATAAGAAACGCAAGCACCATCCCTGAAGCCATCAGGCTTGTGATTCAGGTAGACCAGCAGTTAATTACTCCCTGGCTTTTAAAGAGTAGTTATCAAATGAACTCCTGCTAAACTACTAGAGAAGAGGAAATGAAAGGACAATTATCTTTTAAAAACACGGGGAATGGTGAGAGGGAAGAGAGATAAGGAAAGGTAGAGAGAGAAGATGGAAATTTAGCACTGTTGAGAGAGACACGGGCGCCAAAGCCATGCTTCTGATGCCAGGCAATGAAAGAGGAGATGAAGAGGTACAAGGAATTCTGGGAGTCTGGAACAAGGAGGAAGGTGGGTGTCTAAAGGGCACAAGATAGAAGGCAAAGACGAGTCAATTGATGAGAGGTGCTAAAGGGGTAGGTGGCAGAGGAAAGTGTGTGTTGACAGATTGGAGAAACTGAAAGTGACCCTTGTAGCTTGAAGGGAAGAGTAGGGAGGTGAGCCAGGGCCGATGCGTGGAACCAAGGTCATACATGGTCTTTTTGGTCATGTCAAATGCATGCAGTGCTGGAGATGTGGCTCTATTGGGAAAGTACTTGACTGGCATGCATGAAGTCCTGGGCCTGGTGAAGAGCTGTGATCTTATTACTTGAGAAGTAGAAGCAGGAAGATCAGAAGTTCAAGGTAACTCTCAGCTAGAGAGTTCAAGGTCAGCCTGGGCTCATAAGACCCCACCTCAAACAAAGTCTAAAACCTCATGGGAGTCATGGAAGAGTTAGTAAAGAAAGTAACATGAAAATATGGGGTTTGAGAAAGATGAATCTGCCTGCCACTTACAGATAATAAACTAGTCAGTTACACAAGAGCTGCTGTAGTAATATAGAAAGCAGAAGGCAGTGATGTCAATTTAGAGATTGACCACTAGAGCAGGGTAGAGCTAGCATAATGATTCTCTGCATGCTGCCAAGCCAAACGACCTGAGTTCAATCCCCAGTACTCACGTGGAAGAAGAAAACCCATTCTGCAAGTTGTTCTCTACCCCTACATACACACACACACACACACACACACACACACACACACACACACACACACAAATACACACAGGCACACACATACACACAGGCACACACAGGCACACACATACACACAGGCACACACATACACACAGGCACACACATACACACAGGCACACACATACACACAGGCACACACACATACACACAGGCACACACATACACACACATACACACAGGCACACACACATGCACACACATACACACAGGCACACACATACACACACATACACACACATACACACAGGCACACACATACACACAGGCACACACACATACACACACATATGCACACATACACACGTGCGCGCACACACATACACACTAAATAAACGTAATTTTTAAAACATAAAACGAGTAAGTAGCATAATTGGGAAACTGAGCTTGAATTCTGGAGACTGACAGGATTGGACGAAGTGAAGGCTGAAAGGAAGACAGCGGAAAGAGTTCCCAGACTTCTAATTTGGGGAACTGGTGTGCTCATGAGCTATTTGCTGAAACCATCTGGTTATTAAGGAGCTGCCTCAGGAGATGATCACAAGCCACACCAAGAGAACCTACAGAAGGCTTCAGGGTGGGACTAGTGGTACTCTGGTGCTCCCAGGGATCAAGTTGTGCTTCAGCTGAGGTCACCACTGCTGACTGAGTACACCCCCCCCCCCCCCCCCCCCCCCCCCCCCCCGCTTTCACCTAAGAGGCATAGGCATTCCACCCCTGACTGAAGCACTTAAGAGATGGTTGACGTGGAAAGCAATGGAATCTGGAGTGGATCCTTTGTCAGCTGACTAGTGATGTTCGCTCTACCATCACTAGTGGATGCCAGGCTCAACTAGAAACAAACAGACCCAGAATAACGCTTCACCAAATATCTAGCCCCTCCACGTGCAGGTGACAATGAGAAACACTGCTAGTAAGTGGTGGATACAGGGTGGGAATTCTGGGCAGGAAGATATGGGTATTTTAAATTAATAACTATCTGGGAAGGCAAGCAAGAGACAGACTTTTGAGAATCACCCGTATAGTGGTATTGGAACAGATTCCAAGCCACAGGAGTAAATGAGGTCAGCAAGAATAGGAAGCTTTAAAAAAGATGCCACTGGCATATAGAAAGAAACCTGAAGCTCATTAGTATTCACAGGAAGTCAGAGCAGATATCCCAGGCAGAAGAGAGAAACAGAAGGAAATCCAGAAGAGAAACCAGGGGAACTTAGAGAACCAAATGAAGCTTGTATGTGTAAAGTAGACTCTACCTTGAGAAGAGTCACCTGTCAGCCTTGGTGAGAGCTATTCCAGGGCTAGGCTGAAAGCCAAAATTACAATAACTAGGAACCACCCGAAGAGAATACATCAAGTTGGAGTGCCCATGACTCCTTGGTAACAGGGAGGGGAGGAAGGGTCAGGCACCAAGGAGGACGTTGGGAAAGGCTAGCCAACTTTAGAAGACAGAGAGGCTCCATTCTCGACGTAACGGAATGTGGTACCAGCCTGTGACTCCATGAAAGGTATCTCCAAGAAACACAGCAAGCTCAAGATTGGCATCTTGATGTACAGTAAGCCCTCTCTCAGCCTGGCTGCTTTCTCTTGCTGGACCTCATCTGTAGGACCATACTCTTCAAAGTCCCACTGGGTTAACTCAGAAATGCACATGACATCACTTTACCAGCAGCCATTATCACCTCCAAAGGACAAAGATGTCTGTACTCAGGCCTTCAGAAAGCTTTTCAAGCC
This sequence comes from Phyllotis vaccarum, assembly GCA_033318265.1. Taxonomy (NCBI): domain Eukaryota; kingdom Metazoa; phylum Chordata; class Mammalia; order Rodentia; family Cricetidae; genus Phyllotis; species Phyllotis vaccarum. The sequence goes on from JARWLC010000003.1 coordinate 82,870,965, forward strand.
AGAACATCTGGGAAATTGCAACATGGAAATCCTGGCGGGGAGCTCTGGAGAGGAAAGGTGATGAGGTTGGTTTATGCAGGCCATTGCTGGGTCGTGGCGGGACATCAAAAGCAGAAAGGCTTAGCAGATATGTGGAGACAAGGACCAGATGTTGAGAAGTCAGGGTTGATCTGGCTGTTCTCCACCCAGAGGTGAGCGGGGAGGCAATGGGCCATTGTATAATTTGCAGCAGAGTCACCCACGGATACCTATGACTCCACGTAGCCTCCATTACCTTGTGTCTACCCCACCACCACCACCTTCAATATCTTCAGCCTGTATTTTTACAGTGGAGAAAATTGGAGCTCCGAGAGGCTACCCAGATAAAAAATGATGCAGCCCAGAGGGAAGCACTCTGGCTCTAAAACCTCCATTTTTTTCCACTACCTCACGTAGCTTTGAAAAGCAGGGTGCTGGGGGAGGTCTGTGATTAGGAGATGAAAGGGACCAGCTCACAGGGCAGGCCACCAGGTCTGTGGAGTCCAGGAGAAGATTAAGTTTCAAAATGGTGGGGCTGGAAACAGACATGCCAAGAGAGACAGTGAGAAGTAAGATATGGCTGCTTGAGCTGGCTAGTTACAGAGCTACCAGCAACACTGGCTGGAGGAAGCTATGCATGTAAGAACTAAAGTTGTCTGTGAGAAGAGAGGCCTAACTCTCTTCCTCCAAGATGATATTAGTGAAGAAACATAGTCCATCTGACCAGGACTTTGACAGCTAATCCAAGAGGTGAAAGCCGTTGTCAGGCTGCCCACAACTTAACTAGGGGCATCCATTTTCCAATGTGAACATAACCAGAGGGCATACAGGCAGAAAGGAATAAACACCTTCCCCAGGAGTCTCCCTGCTGTCCCATCCTCCACCAACTTCTGGACTGGGTGAGCAGATGTCAGCTGTGACTAAGGAGTCCCTAGCCCAGTGTCTCCCTTAGCCCACAACCAGGTCCTCCATTCTCTCCCACTCAATCAACAGCCCATCCTCTCCCTCTCTGCTGAGTAACTCCATTTTCATTCCCTCCAGCAACAAAGTCAACCTAATTTGCTCTCTCTGCCGATCCTTCTGGGCTGTGTTGAGGGTGGGTGCTTAAGAATAAGGACACGGCCTCTTCTCTCTCACTCTGTTCATTCTTTATTCTGTCATGTTTAACCTGCCCCACCAACAAAGGACAAAAGTCCCTTGCTGGACCAGCCTCAGGCTCATGTGGCCCCAGCCAGCGAGGCCTTCAGTTAAGAGTCTCCCTTCCTTTTGGTTTCTGTCTTAGAACATAAATGCGTCTGAGAGAACTGCACATTTTATGTCTGACCATCTAAACTGCTCTGCTCTCACCACGTCTTGAAGGGTTAAATCATTTGGGATCCTGAGCAGCTGGAGTTGGCACCAAGAGAAGGCTGAAGGAGCCGAGAGAGAAGGTGAAGGCCCAAATGAAATCTTAACCCATTATGCAATTTTGTCCTGGGTTAACCTCACCCCTTGGCATGGTCTCGGGGAAAGAGTCATAATTCATTTGTAGCTGAGGTGCTCTGGCCACATCCCCTTGACCTACTTGAGAATGTACCTGCCACACTTTCCAACCAACTGTGAGAAGATTGCATGATGCCTGCAGTCACTAGCCGGGCACTGTGAGGGATGTTCTCCTTCTCCCACCCCCTCAGAGGGCCTCCTGCAGGACAGAGCCCCAGGTGCTCCCAGCAGGGGCCTGTTCATTACTCAGAGTGCTTTCTGAGTCTGCATTAGAAGTGAGGAATTATCCATAAAAAGACACCACCGTGTGTAATGGGCCTTTCTCTATAATACCCAATATGGGTGGGAACAATTAAACTCCCCTGGCTCCAGAAAAAAAAAAAAAAAATTCCCACAGGCTCCAAATATAGAAATGTGTTTCAAAATGTTTAAATGCCTGTGTCCTTTAACCTACTGATTCTACTTCTAGAAGTTTGTCTTCAATCTAACATGCTGAGCATCCAAAAACATGTGTATGCAGGTATGGATCACCAAGCAGAATAGTAAACTTTATGAAGCAAATTCAGTTTCCAGCAATATCTTTTGGTGGATAAACTGCAGTGTGTCTTAGGCCACCAAAGAATACACCTCATACCTTCCTCACGCTGAGAGAAAACTGAAGTCACAAACATGGACAGCATAATCTTCTACACAAAATCCAGAAAGATGAAGGCTTGCATGGGAACGCGTGCCTGCAGTCCCAGCATTCAGGAGACAGAAGTAGGAGGTTGGGAGACTGGGAGCCAGCCTGGGCTACATGATCACAGTTATCAATGTGTGGTTGGTTGTAGGTCCTTTTCACTTTTTTATATTTTCCAGGTTGTTTTTTTTTTTTTTTTTTTAACTGTAATTTACGGTTTTAAAACTTGAAATGTTGCAAAAGAATTCAGGGGCCTTAACCACACAAGAGTTTAACTCCATAGTTTCAACTGTCTCTCACCAGACTAGGGCTATTGGTCCCCTATTTCACCACCTACTAGAGGCTGGATCTCACTGAAGCAAGGCCTCCTAGCCCATACCAGTGCTTGCTAGTCGCTGTTCTAAGCAAAACATCTGCTCACTGGCCCAAAGGAGAATGCCTCATGTCACATGCCTAGCATGTGTTGCTCCATCTGACTCTAAAAATGCTGCCCCATCTAGCTGAGGGCTATGGATCAGCTCAGCAGCCCCTGCCCCCACCCGGTGGACCTCACCTCCCTTCTCCCGCCCAGCAGAGAGCCCCAGCTGGCACTCAGGCAGCCCCTTTCCAATTTGCTCCACTTTGGGGACTTCCCTATTCCCACGGGAAGAACTTGTTGCCATGGCAATGGAGCTTCTAGACCCAGAAGCTGTCCCAGAAGGCCAAATTCTTCTCTGCAAAGAAGCCCTGTCTCCGTGAACTACCTTGCCCTGCAAGAGAGGAATCCTGGACTCCAGACACTGGGTTGGGAGGGGTGGGGTCGTTATATGAGAACACACAGAGAAATAGGGGAGGCGGAAAATGGGTAGGAGGTTTTTATTAAAGTCCATAGTCACCATGGGCTCCACCCCTCTAGGACTGCACCCCATCCCCCACCCCCATCAGATGCTGTTCCCCCGTTAAGGAGCGCTTAGGGTGCCAGACACTCCGCTTTTCTAAAGTATTCCAAGAACCCTGGGCATTTCTGGAAGTTTCAGGAATGAGGCTTTGCTCAGTTCTGCTTTTCCAGCCTGGGACTGCAGCAGAAGAAGGAGTAGGGGAGCACTGGGTTCGGAGTTCTGTGTCCCCCGACTGCGGCCCTGCCCTAGCTGGATACCCGCTCTGAACAGGCGCGCGCCGGTGTCCTCACGGCCCACCCAGGGTCGAGCTGCGTGGCCGGCCACACCCAGCCCCAGGTCGCGCGCACAGAGGCCCGCAGAGGACAAGAAGGCGTGCAGGAGGCCACGCCCCACTCCTCCAGCTCCGCTCTCCCCCTCCCTGCGCCGGCCCCGCCCATCGTCTGCCCCACGCTCCCTCCCTCTGCCCAGACCTCAGCTCTCGAAGAGCTGTGCTGCTGCAGTTACTTGCCCCCGGACTGCCCAGGGACTCGGGCAGCACCGAGTGGACTGGAAAGCCTGTCATCTTTCTCCAGCAGCAGCGGTGATGGTACTAACACGGGCTCCTGACTTTGGCTCCTCCCACAGTCCTCAATGCAAATGCCTGGGTGCCTGCTGGTATGCCCAGTACACCCGTTTCCTCTACCCTCTTTTCTCCTGCTGCTGCATTCGGTCCCGCAAGACCTTTGAGTCTTAGTTTGCAGTGAATCTTAGGCATACCAAGGTTCCATCCTGCTTTTCTGTGCACCCACCCACACCAACGCCTGTCATTTTCCTTCAACTGTGCCATCCCTCTTAGCCCAGAGTCCCAATACCGCTAGCACACAGAGGTTCCTTCCGCTCCATTCTCAATTCTCTAAGAAGTCAACCCTCCCCCAGGAAAAGTCCCAGACAATCCCAGACAGCTGCCCACTAGCCCTGGAGAGAAGGGCTGTGCACACAGCGGCCCATTTGGAAATAGTGCCTTGACAACTCCAGGCATCATATTTCCTAGGTGAGCCAAGTGCAGAAGGGATTAGCTGTTTCACCCAATAAGCTCGCATCTGTAGTTACATTCTGACTGAGGTAAAATTACCCTAGTTATTAATCCTTTTGCTTTAGGGGTATAAGCTAATCACCAGCTGGGGGCAGGAAAATATTCTACCCCAGCTCCTACCACCCTCCTTCTCCTTCCTCACCATCTACCGCGTCTATTTCTGAGGTCTGCACACCAAGATCAAGGCCACCAACTGGATGCTTCTGAAGCAGGGCTGCTATAATGTGTCCAGTACTGAACAGCACCTCATAGGAGACATTGGCTACCCTGTGGAAAGCGCTATGGCCTTTACCTTTTCTAATGCCAAGAAAATCTGAAGTGGGTAGTCAGAAACTCTGGGTGGTTTCTGGGACTTCCTGGCTCAGGGCACCCTGATTATATCAGAACATCTCGGGGAATCCAGTCTGGTAACAGGCAGTCTCTACATCAGCCGCTAACGAACTACGGTGTGTGTTCCCCTGCCACAAGCTTATGCAGTTTCTCCCTATGGAAGCCAACATGGCAGGCCGGGCCAGAGTCACCTGATTGGTCTCTGATCCTTCTAATTTAAACTCTGAGTCTTCAAGTACTAGGGACCTTCCACAAGCCTGGTTTCACTTGGTAGGATCTAGAGGCAGGAGCCACGGGCTAGGATTTACCCTTTCTAGACCACATGGTCAAGGACTACAAAACACAAAGAAATGACATGCAGGAGAGACCATCTTTCTCAGCTGCTCTGGCTCAGTGTTGATATGGGACATCTTGATAAACACAGGAGGCCTAGATGAAAAGGACCTCAGTTCTTCCGAAACAAACCAAGATGTCAAGATATGTTTGCCTCATCTGTCCTTTTCACAACTATGGTAAAACACCAAGACCAAAAGCTACTTGGGAGAAAGGGGTTTATTTGACTTACAATTCATGTCACAGTCCAACACTGACAGAAGACAGACAGAACTCAAGGCAGGTGTCTCTTCACAGCAATAGAAACTAAGAAACTAAGACAGCAAAGCAACAGCACTCTCCTCCTTCTCCAATATGTCCCACAGGCCAGGCTAAGGATTTCCTGTTACAGCCTGCAGACAGCATATTGCTCCATTACTGTAGTCCCAAAGTTCCAATATGGACCGTGAGAACCATTGTCTAGAACTCGGGATGTAAAGCCAAGAATGGCAGACCGGTCTTTATGGATGCAGCTATGAGGATGTCACCCAGAGGTGTTAATGGAAGCCTTTACTTCTCCACGAGATCAGTGGTGCTCAGGGCCTGAAGGCAGAAACCTGAAGAACAAGGTAGAGAGATTATAAAAAGAGCAGAGAAAGGAACTCAGCTGCTCCGAAGATCCCCTCAATCATGTTCTTTTCTTTAAAACTTAGATTTTAACTACATATTTATGTATTTTGTGTACACCTGAATGTATACGTGTAGGCACAGACACCACAGCATTGTGTGTAGGGCAGAGGATAGGATGCAAGAGGCAACTGTCTCCTCCTACAAAGTGGGTCCCAGGGATCAAACTCGGGTTATCAGGCTTGGCTGAAAACCCTTTTACCCACTAAGCTATCTCACCAGCCTACACTTGGATTTAAATTGACTTCTGAAACTTGCAATGACTTTTACTGACATGGATTATGACATCAATAATGCTTGCCTGATTCTCAGAGGGTGAAGTTCATGCTCCTCTAAGGGGACCGTACCTGCAGTCTGAGACTGTAGTGTCTGCTGTAAGGAGTACCCCTTTACTTTGGAAGTTCCCATTTGCCTCAGTGGCTTTCTTCCTGGTTCTTCCCCCAATCCAAAGATGCTCCAGCTGCAGAAGCCATTCCGGATGCTGCGCCAGAAGCTTATAGGACCAGGAGCCCCAGACATTTCCAGCCCTCCTCTCATTGCATAAAACTGCAGCTGGGGTCCCTGGCAGCTCACCTCCTGCTCTGCAAAGCTGGCTGCCCTAGTGAAGTCACTGAACTAAGGTGTTAATGGGTGAGTTAGTTCAATATTTTAATAATAGTTTTTAAAGACTTAGCCCGATGTCTCTTAGATCTGAGTTTATAGTGGAAAGGGGTGGGGAGGAGCAGGAACAGCAGAGGAAGGAAATTGGGGACAGTGTCATGATTTGTTTTTCCTTCCTGTTGCTGTGATGAAATACTCTGACTAAAAGCAACTTGGGGGGGGGTGTATCTGGTGTAGGACATGTGTCATTATTAAAGGTCATCAGGGCAAGAACTCTAGCAGAAACTTGAAGCAGAAGCCACAGAGGAATTACTGTTGCTGGCTCCGTCTCTGGTTCATGCTTAGCTAGCTTTCTTATTCAACCCAGGCCACCTGTCTAGGGAATGGTGCTACTGGCAGTAGCCTGGGACCTCCTGCATCAGTTAATAATCAAGACCATCCCCCACCTGCATGCTCATAGGCCAGGCAATCTAGGCAATTCTTCAGCCTGCTCGGCCTCTCAGAAGACTCCAGGTGTGTCAACTTGGCAATTTAGACTGACTAGAATCGGGATGCTTTGGGTGTCTGTTTTATGAGATATTTAAGTTTCCTGTTTTCACTGTGTTTTAGCACATTTTCGAGCTTCTGTATGATGTATATATGCATGTGAGAGTACTGATGTGTATGTGCCATGGTGCACAGATCTGAGCTCTGAGTGAAATGGAGAGATTCTGCCTCAATACACAAGATAAAGAAAGTTCCTGGAAAACATCCAGCATCAACCTCTGGCCTCCACATGCGTGCACACACACATGCAGAAGAGCACACACACTTGTATACATAGACACGAAACACACATACACATGGAAAAATACAAATGGTTGATGTATCATCCTAGTGTATTTTTTAAAAGCAATGTGAATAACACTATTTAGTGGAAAGCAGAGATTTTACTCTAAAAATAATCACTGGATTTTTTTATTTGGGTAAGGTCTTTCTCGGGGAGGGAGAGATAGTGATATGTATCTGGGTATTAAGCAAGGCTTTGACGGAAAAAGCAAAGTTATAAACCAGAGAGACTGGGGGGAATGAGATTGAGGTTAGAGAGCAATTGATGAACTGGTTCTAGGCACAAAGGATGCCTAAGGGCCTGTGAGGGGCTGAGCCAGTTAGCAGAGACACTGGGAGATGCTGTTCCTTCATCCCCCTGTGACACAGTTGATGTATCAGCAAGGCACTGGTACCAAAATGCTTCACTTAAAAACATTATGAAAAAATTAGAAGAGTTACATTTCACTGTACTTATGTTACAGTTGTTTCATGAAAGATAGAGGGGAGACAAATCATCACATTAGTCCTTGGGCCCTCAAAGGTTCTGCTACAGCCCCCTTGGTAAAAGATGATGTTGAGAATCGGGAGAGATGGCTCAGAGGCTGACAGGTCTGGCTGCTCTTTTGGAGAACCCAGGTTCAGATCCCAGCACCCATATGGTGGTTCGCAACTATCTGTAACTCTTGTCCCAGGAGATCCAAGCCCCTCTTTTTGCCTTCACATGCACACCCATGGGGCACAGGTATATTTGTAGGAAAACACCCATATTTATAAAACAATTTAAAAAAAAAAAAAGATGAAGCTGGGGCCGAGTTTTGGAAGACTTGAATTCCAAGTGAGGCAGCCAGAATTTGCTGGCTTGCTATACATGGGGCTCACAACACTGACTGCTACAAGTGTCTCTGCAGAAAAATGTTTCTGGGGTCACATATGTACTCAAGTCTGGGGCTCAGATTTCTGGATGACACAGTACCTGTTGATGCAGGGGGTCTACAGTTGCTGCCATAGTGACTATGGCTTCTTTTCCCACGGCATTTGTTGATGGCCAGGCAGGTGAGATGGCTTAGCTGGTAAAGGTCCTTGCTGCCCAGTCAGATGACCTGAGTACAATCTCTAGGACCCACAGGGTGGAGAGGCAAGAACCAGTTCTCACAGGCTGTCCTCTGACCTCTATGTTCATTCTGTGTCACACACAACCATGCATGTAAACACATATGCACACTAAATAAATAAATGTAATTTTAAAACAACTGTTGACAGCCATTGGTTAGATGAGACGATGTCCCTTTGAATGCAAAGCCACCATTTTAGAGTGATTCCTAAAACAAGTGATGATATTCACTGCTTTTTATAGTATTGACAGCACTGAGAGAATCCATAGCTTTGCTGTCTTTCCATGTTTCTGGGATACTACTTTACCACGACACATGATTACATGAAGCTCAGAACACTGAAGATCTGGTGATGTTGTATCCTGAGTCATAGATTTTTGTGAAACAGGTGAATATATGGATAATTACAGAGGAGGGAGGGGAAGGAGGGGAGGGAGAGAGGAAGGGAGGGACATTTTAAGAAAGCCCTTTGAAAAGTCTCCCAGACTTTATTTTGAAAACCATCTGTCTTGACAGGTTAAGTTGTGTGCTTTTCTTTGACACCAACTGTTGAGGTCTGCAAAGAGCTATCAAAGCAAACGCAACCCGCATGGGCTGAGGGAGAAGAGAAGCTTCAGTCTTGGTTTAAATGAACTCAGGGAGCACAGGGCAGGTCCTGGTTGTGACATTGGGGCTCCTAGGGCTTATAGCCACGGCATGAAGACAACAGGGCAGAGGTACTCACTGTCCACCCTGTGGATTAACAAGAAGTGACTCCCAGTTATATAGGCCAGTTTTGCTCACAATAACAAAGTCTACTGAAGGACTGGAGGGAAATATAAACTTGAAAACAATGGTGAGATGACCTTGCATAAATACAACCACACAGCACACTCAGGAGGGACAGGGTTTGGACTCTGAGCTACAGCAAGCCCCAGCACTGAAGGAAATGGTTGCAACTGTCATGTCTACAACAAGCCAATGGGTTAGACCAGCTTCCTAAACTGTGGGCTCTGACCCTCAACTAAATGTGGGGATTTCAAACATTTGAGCAACAATGAAAGGCTTCTGAATGTGTAAATAACAAAAATGATTTCCACACCAAATAAGTAATAAATCCACGGTATTTCCGATGGCAATTCCCTGTATGGCATTGCACCACTTCACTGAGGTGTTGCCTCTGAGCTTAACACAGGTATACTTGGCCCTGCGCATGCCCTCACACCACACACCATCAATGAACTCTACACACAAGCATAGCTCAGATGACCGTGTGTCAGTCACAATGATTTTACTCTCCCCACACAGTGTGCTGATCTTTTAGAAACATGATTTACTCATGGAGAACAAAGCCTTTTAATATTCTTCCTACTGTTGTTACTCAGCATGTAAGAATAAAGCTAGTGAATCTTTGAATTGTATTGTGTTAAAATGTTTGCTTTTTAAAAAAAATGCTGTTTGAGATACTGACTTGAGTCTTTAATTAAAAAGAAAAAGTCATCCAAGGAATCTTGGCTTTAGATTAGGATTGAATTTCCAACCATTTGTGCAAGGTCCTTACGCATGCTTTTGACATTTTATACTGTGCATTAACAAAGAAACAGGGTTCACAACATTGATGATTATAAATCAAAATATTGATCAACTCTGAAAAATGGTGATGTTCCACATCCTGCAATATGAAATATTCAGCCAAGATTCAATTATTGAGGTTAAAATAAACCAGCATATCCTCTGTGAAAAAAATATTTTCATTTTTAATGAATGGTAAAAAGGTATATGTATACCAATGAACTGTCTTAAAATAAATTTCTTAGTCTGAAAAGATAGCTCATGAGGTAAAGGCTGAGCCTGATGGCCTGATCTAAAATCCAAAATGGTGGAGAGAATGGATTGTAACAAACCATCCTCTGACCTTTATACGCATGTTATAGCATGTGCACTTGCTCATCAGCATGTGCTCGTGCTTATAAACTCACATGAACTTTCGAGCATGTGTGCAAACAGACACACAGAGGGAGGGAAATGTGACAAATTTCTTTGTTGGTGAGTACATGTTTGTCTTGTATACCTATCTTATGCTCCTGCATAGCCAATGTCAAATAAAAAATTTTTAGGTGAAAAGAAGTCCTGAGTGTAAAATGTTTGAGAATGTTGGTTTAAGGGAACATCCTTGGAGAGCAGGGTTATTGACAGAGATCTGGGGGCACCTAATTGAAACAGTATCTTCTGGGCCTCACTCATGAATTCGAAGCAGCTGTGGTTACCTGGGAACAAGATCTACATAAGATCAAGCCAATCAACATTCCAGCATGGGTGGGTGGGGCCATGAGCTCCCACCCCCTGACGAGCAGCTATTCTTAGTGAGAGTTACCTTTAAGGTGTGTCCCCTGGCCTGTACACCATGCTCCTGTGGATGCTGTCATAATCATGACTATATATGGGCTGAACAAATTGAACTCCGTGTATTATTTAAAAACAACAAAAACACAGGATATGAAGTTGAGAGGGGAGGTGGATGAGGGGGGACCTAGGAAAAGGAGTGGAGATGAAATTCTCACAAAATTAATAAAAATATTAATTTCTTTTTTTAAAAAAAATGTATTGGTTTGGAGGAAGTGGACTTTTTCTGATGCTGAAAGTGTGAGGGGTTTTTTGGGGGGGTGTTGTTTCTGTTTTCTTGGCCAGCAGCACCCTGCAATACTCCACTCAGTGTTTTCCTGTTGACACCTTTGCACACCAAGCTGGACACTGCCATCCTGCACAGAGGGCAGCAATATCTTCAGAGATCCCGGAGCTCTAAAGGGTCACTACTGATACCCTGAGCACAGACAGGGCTGCGACCTTTATGTGGCTCTTCTTACTGCCACTTCCTCAGAACAGAAGCAGAATCAGAGCACCACATCAGTGAAAGTCAGCATGGAAGTAGCTGCTGTTTCTCGTGGCCTCCATCAGCTAGACACCACCCTACACAAGATGGAAGCAGAGCCCTGATGAACCCAGGGAAGGACAAGGCAGGTACCGTCCAGAACATTTACACTGACGGCCCCCAGCCAGCCAGGGCTGGAGCCAAAACAAAGCTGCAAGGATAGGGCCCCAGGGTCGGGGGTGGGGTGGGGGGGTGGGTGTGCTGGGGTATCTGTCTCTGCCTGTTTTTCTGCAGCTGGGCATCACCTCACAAATGTTAGAGATCAGATTTTTACTTTGATTCAATTAACATGGGCTGAACTGCTTTCTGTGCCCAGGGGACCGTGCTGGATGAGTTACAGATTGGCTCTGAGTTCAGCGCGCAGACCACACCCATGTGAGCCTTGGGAGAGTGCACATTTCAGGTTAGGAAACCTGGGCTCCTAGAGGCTGGGGAATAGAGATCTGGCTTCCAGCGGATGCTTGGCTGCATCTGCTGCATCTGCGCACACAGAATGATCCCGGGTTTCGTTTCCCAGGGCTGCGGAAGACGAATTTGGCTGTGGCCCCTCTCACAGGACTATTTCAGAAGACGTGGCAAGAAGGCAATACAGAAACGAACCCAGATCACCAGAACATGGAAAGGTCCTGGAATTGCTAAACCAAAACTAGGACTTTCCGACTCCTCTCCTCTCTTCTTCTCTCCTGCCCTCTGCTGGGGCTCAGAAAGTGAGACCCAAAAATTTCAGGGAGGGACTTTTTCAAGACTGTTGCCTAGAGAAAGAGAATCCACCAGAAAGGATCTGAGTTGCCAGCTACTCCCTCCCTGTCGTTTTTCCAGAGTACTCTACCCACTCTCCACCCCCACGTTGTTTCAGGCTGTTCTTATCCCCTAAAAACCTTTAGTTCCGCCAAAATTGCCCACAGCCCCCCAATCCTCTCTCTCTATGAGTAGGGCTCTGGGGCTGCCACCACGTGGATTGCTCCTTGCTAGGTTTTCATGAGTCTCGTCACTTGACCACTGGTCAGCTTTCTCCCTGTTTGTGCGGCTAGAGAATCTTCACCCTGTCACCTCTGTCCATTCTTAATAATTTGCCGCCTTCTCAGCCCATGAAGGGGTTCAAGGTTGTAACCACATAGTCCCTGAATTCAGGAATTCACTCTCTATTGAGGAGACGCAAAAGAAGCTCAGTGCTTTCTGACTTATGTGGCAGCACTTGGGTCGTGAGGTCAGAGAGAGGTGAAAGTTAATCTGCCAGAGAAGACCATTACGAAGAAAATGGAGGGCTGGAGGAGAATGCTGGGATTTACAGGCACTGAAGCTTGGGGGCGGAGATAACCAAAGACCAAAATCAAGAACCCGGATGGTTCCCAAGAACCCTCTAGTCTATGCCACAGAGCAGGGAGGGCTGAGAGTGAGGGAGGAGGGTGTTGGTGACATCTGAAGGGTGATCCAGAAGTTCTGGAAAGCTGAAATCCACACCACCTGTGGGATTCTGATTAGTCAATCAACCTCCCTGAGAAGCATCATCCACTTAGAGACTGCAGGAAAACTGACCCACAGAAGGAATCTTCCATTTCCCCAAATCCCCCTTTCTATTCTATAAAAGCCCAAACACCCCCACCATGAGCACACAGTTTTACTTCTTTGGGGGAGACTGTCCTTCAGGAGATTAAAGGACAATTCAGCTTCTGGAGATGCCTGTCAGCTAGCTTCTCGGCCTTTGACTTGGATCAAGTTATACTCTCCACTAGGGGAGTAGGGCTGTCTCTGATTCTTTGCCTGTGCTTGGGACCCTTTTCCTCCTGTTGGGTTGACTTGTCCAGCCCTGATATGTGGGCTTTTAAATGTAAAATGTCTTATTGTACCTTGGGTTGCTGCCTCTTGGGAGGCCTGCTCCTTTCTAAAGGAAAACAGAGAGGGAGTGGATCTCAGGGAAGAGGGGAAGCCAGGGATGCTGGGAGGTGTGAGGGCAAGGGAAACTGTGGTTGGGATGTATTGTATGAGAAAATCTATTTTTTTTAAAAAAAGTATAATCTGTTCTTATCAGTTTAAAATGGAATCATGTAGACAGATATGGTAGCATGTGCCTATGACACCTAATACTCGAAAAGCTGAGACAGAAGAATCTCTCAAGTTCAAAAGTTCCTGTCCATTCTGGACAAAAGGCAAAGCTTTGTCTTCCAAGAAAAACAAAGTAATTTTAAAAAATGAAATGAAAGCATACTTTCTCCACAAATGTGTATTCCAAATGCCAATTCTTTTCTATCAGAAAGATTTTTGTGCTTATAATTTTAATAAAAGTGTGATAGCTAATCTTGGTTGTCAACTTAAGACCCCTAGGAAGAGAGACCCTCAGTTGAGGAACTCCTATCAGAGTGGCCTGTGGGTGTGTCTCTAATTGATTTTGCTACCTCAAAACAGGTGGTACTGTGTTCTATAAAAATGCTATTTGAGCTGAGAGGGAGAGAGGGAGAGAGAGAGAGAGAGAAAGCAGCATTCCTTCATGGTCTCTGCTTTAAGTTCTGCCCTGCTTGAGCTTCCTCCTCCTCAGATCTCCCTCAGCTATCAGCAATGGATTGTAACCTATAAAATAAGATGAAACAACTCCCCCCCACACACACACACACAATTGTTTTGATCACAGTGTTAATTACAGCAACAGAAAAGCAAATTAGAACCCAGTGTTTGAGGTTGGTAGACTGTTAGGTTCTTTCAAATTTTCCCCGCTTACAAAGCTTTCTGGGACTTGCATCTCTTTATTGGGTTTGATTCAATTTCAGAGAGAGTTGTGGTGCTAAGGGAACACCCTATAACAGGCACCATGGTCACTCTGCTTCCTGCTGAGACAGCGGGGAAGGGAGTAGATGACCCACTCAGAGAAGGTTCTGACAGATGCTAGAACTGCCACATGTGTCTCTCAGAAGCTATCTCAGCAGTCCCAGCAGAGGCTGCTTTGCAGGACAGCCGTCTTTACCAGGAAGGTCCCTGCTAGTCTAGCAGTGATGTTAAGGGTTCATGACACCCTGCCCACCCTGGCCCTCTTTCCTTTGCAGTCAGTGGCTTGGGATGCAGGATGGAGGCTCATCTATGATGGCTTCACAATAAGGGACTGTGACACTTGTAGTTTCTTTTCTCAGAGACAAATTCATAATAAGGTAAAGTTGGCTTTGCAAAACTACACAAAAGAACAAACTCCCAGAAGTCAGCTAAATGCCCCCAAGCAACATAGAACTATTCACGCCGTGATGTGAAAACTACAAGCCATCTAAAATGCCCACAAGATAATATTAAGTGAGGAGACTGGCTTCGAAGATGAAACAATGGTGTTGAAGGAGACCTTGCCCGTGAGGGGTGCACATAAGTGAGGTTCACATTTCTATGTTCACAATGACGTTATCACATTCATGATGACTGTTCCTATAATATGTGTGTGTCTGTATGTGCAGATGTATATTAGGATGTAAGCTCTGGGACCCCTCTTTGCACTGCTGGGAGCTGGTGGGTGCGTCGGCAGGGTTTAGCAGAGCTGGTACTCAGTAAGAGAAGGTGATGGGGAGTCACAGCAATAGGTTCTACACTCCCAAAAGTTGGCTTGTGTGCCGTTCTTGAGGACTGACTGACATCCTCCAGACTGAATTCCCCCTCACAGTTCTGAGACAACACAGACAAAGGTCCATGATACCCACCTCAGCCTCTCAGAAGGAAGACCTGACTTCCTGAACTTCCTGTGGTAATGAGGAAAGGGAGCCTTCTGAAGGCAGCAGTCTGCATGCATACTGACCTCATGTCTGAACTCTACTGAGCTCCAGAATTTCCCTGCTCACTTGGACATCTGTCTAGAGGCCCAGGCATCTGAAGTAGCTCGCTGATGCTCTGTAGTATGAAGGCCAGCTAGGTGAGCCAAACCTTCCTCCCTCTGCTCCAGCTTATTTAGCAGTTCAGAAGCGAGAAAGGGTCTCCCCCAGCTCAGAACCCAGCCCGTCTCCATGTGGATTTGGAGCAGCCGGTGCTCTTAACTTCTGAGCACCTCTCCTGCTCCAAGTGTCTCTTTCCTCGCTGTCCTCAATTGTCCTTCTCACTCTCAGCATATCCTCTAGGAACCAAGGTCACCGCCGAGGCCGACTTGGAGCTGGGTCCTGAGTTCCAGATTGCTCACAGCCTCTCCTGTCACTGTGTCTGCCCCAGTGTCTCCTCCTTCCACTCTGCCAGTCATGCCAAAGCAGCCAAGCCTCTGCTGAGCTTCCAACAGATTCCAGAACACACAAAGCAGATCTACCCTGGGCCTCAGAGAAGAAACAGCCAGTGGTGGCTGCCACCTAAATCCTGTGGATTTTCTGCACAAACCTTTCCCAGGGCAGGGTTAAGTACTCCAGGCTGAGTCCTTCCTTCCCTGGAGAAAGTCTGGGGACAGACAGGAGAGGGGATTCCAGACAGAGAAGAAAGAGGCAGTGAGACAGATGGACAGCAGGAGAAAGATGTGTCCATTCTGAGGTAGTTGTAGCCCTGGCAGTGCTAGAGAGGAAGAAAAGTGTGTTCATTTCTTTTGTGTTATTGTGACCAAACTGCTTGAAAGAAACGACTTTTCCTAGGAAAAGTCAGGACTGGAGGGAGTCGGAGGAGTCAGCTGTTCAAATCCAGGGATCCGGAAAACAGAAGGAACTGCAAACATCAAAGATCTGCAGCTAGCACTTCACAAACCAGGCCCACCTCCTACAGGTTAATAACCCCCCAAACAGTGTCACCAACCAGCAACTATGCCTTCAACACAGAAACCTGCGGGAGTCATTTCTCAAGCCATAACAGGAGAGAAATGTCCTGCACTCAAGTGTGCCCCAAGTTTGGGTCTCACACTGGTTCTGAATGGTGTCACCATTTGGATGGAAATGGGAAAGAGAGACCCAGGAAGTGACACAGCAGATCCGAGCAGGAAAGGATGCCACACCCAGCGCCTCAGGAACGTGGGCCTGAGCTGTGGAGCACAAGTGTGTGTTATTCTTCCCACAAGCCAGAGCGATGCTCCGTTTGGAAACAGTTGGCTCCACAGCTGTTTGAAAATCCCCTGGTACTTGGAGACAAATGATCCAAGCCAGGCTGGCCTCACTGGTCACTTTTGAAGCCAGGGAGAGGCGTGGGTGATGTAGCCCTGCCCCAGTGTGTCCTCAGGCATCCATCCGTCACTGCTCAGCAAAACTCTCAAGGGGCCACAGGACTCTGACAATATTGTTTACATTAGAAGATGATTGTGAAACTTCCGGTTTAAAAAAGGGGGGGGGGGGAGGCAGAAACATGCACTGGGGCCTGAGAGCTGCCTCGCCCATGCGGAGACAGAAAGACTCCAGGCCTGTCCCTCGTGGGTGGAGCTGGTTTGCTGCCCAGAGGAGACTTAAGGCATTCTCTAACCAGAACCGCTTGCTTGGTAGAGAGGGGCTAACCTACGAGACTCCATGCTCCTGTTTCCCAGGACTTCTACCGGGTGTCACATATCCTCACTCAGAAATCATGTAAATCCTGTCATGGGTCCAGCTGATAAGAAAATGATTTCATCTTTACCTCAGACTCTCACCACTCAGAAATCTTTACAGTGCTATGGATCAAGTTGCCCTGGGATCCTAGGAAAATGCTAAAGGAGAGAGAACCTTTGGGCACCCCCAAACTCAGACAAAAAGGGTAGACACTGAGGCCACAGGTTGAAGGGCATGTCCAGCTGCTGCCGCTGCTGCTGACAAGCTTGGCTAGAGCAGGAGCCTGCCCTGTGTCATCTGGAGAGAGGCTACATATTATGTGTGTTTTGCCCTGACACACCCTATTAAATATTCCTGGAACCCAAATTCAAAAGGAATAAAATAAACCACTTTGAAGTTCCAAGGAAGGACGATCAGGAGGGGTCCAGGTACAGTGAGAGTCTTCACCAGGGTGCCCCCCCTTTCTGTCTCGGCTACCTCACTGATGTATCCAGGCTGTGTGAGGTGCTGTGCCGGGTGCTGTGCTTCCCTTTGTCCTCTCCTGGGTCCTCAGGAAGTGGGAGAAGTGTGGTGTCCTCTGTGACATAGCTGCTGCCTACTTTGGTGGAGAAAGAAAAAGCTTTGGGGAGATGCTGAGCCAGGACAGGTTGAGTTCCTGAGAGCTCACCACTCAGAGTAAAACAGACACTGATGTGGGAGGCACAGTTGCTGTCCTCACAACCCAGTCAGACCCTCAGTGGGAAAATCTCACAACAACGACAATCAATAAAATCACTATCCCATGTGGCAGAAGAAGAAACAAAATGAGAAGAACAAACCAGCTTCCTGACACCCATAGCGGGGAGGTTAGGGCTGAGATGTGAACCCACGAGAGCACTGTTGACTCTTTGAAGCCAGTTTCAGCTCAACAGGTGTCTGGTGAGCCACACCAAGGCCTCTCCTTGGCACTCATTTCCTAGAGTCTCCCAACACCTGGTACTCTCCCCAGATCCAGCTCAGAGCTGAGCTGCGGCATACCCTAGCACAGCCAGAAGCTAGCATGGCCCAGAGTTGGCTTTCTGAGGAGTCCTGCCCCTGTTAGCTCAAAGTCAACACAGCCTGACTGTCCTTGAAAAGGCAGCACAGAGAAGTGGGCCCAGGGCTGTTTTCCTCACAAGCTGGAGGATGCTGGCCTAATAATGTCTTAACAGTGTTCACAGACACTGAAGTCCTGTCCTTAAGATGCTCCCTCTCCCTCTAGCATAGAAGTCCACAGAACCTCTGTGCAAGACCAGGGCTGGGTGGGGGAGATACACACGCCTCCAGCTTGTCTAGGGATCATATACTGTCTTTGGCTCCTCTAAGAGTGTCTTCCTTTGGTCTTCCAGCCCAAATCAGATCTGTTCTTTCTTGGAATTCTTAAAAGAGGGCTTCTTCATGCAAAGTCCCGTCACTGTTTCCGAACAGCTCTTCAGGACTGAGCAGTCCAGAGCATAGCTGCCGGCACTCATCAGCCGCATCTACTCACCAGGTGTGTCTGCCCAGCACATAGACAATGTCGCGTTCTCTATTCTGTTTTAAATAGTTGCTGGCCTGATGAGCCAGCTGCCCACAGGAAGTAGCCCTGCTGTCTTCTGGAGTCATTTGAGACCCCCTCCTGGCCCATCTACCGCTTAACCTTGCTCTTCCTTCTCTCATAATGAATGGACTGGCTCTCTGTTTCAAGCCTGGAACCCATTTCCCACTCATCCCCCAAAGCCCCATTCCACATCTTATTCAGGGGACATTCACTTGCCTTTCAAGGTCAAAAACAAAAACAAAATGCCCTGCCTTGTCATCCTTATATCACTATGTCACATTAATCTCTTTAGTGTGTGTCCCCATTAAAGTGCCTAACAGCTGGTGGCCTTACCTTTCTATTTCCATCCCCTAGTAATGGATTAAAGTATAAATATTTGGGATGTGGAGTCAGTGATCTTCATTAACCAATAGTCTGGATGAGTTTCCTTAGAGGGCCTGCTGAAAGGAACCCAACCATTCTGTTGCCGGAAGAAATCCTCTGGAGAGGCAGGCTTAGGATCTACAAATATCTGGAAGCTGAAGGTCTAGCCCAACCTTCACCAACACTGACGCTCTCCTTGGGCTAGCCCTAGGCCAGGAAAGCCATTGTGTGTCCTCACCTTTCCCCAGAATCTGGCCCTTTTCACCTAGGCTCAAGGCCCCGGCCATTGGTGATTGCCTCTTATCAGAATGCAACTTGTGTGCCTCCTTCCACGATCCACTACAGGTCTTCATCCCTTTCCCCACAGTGGACATAGCTCCTCTCCATTCAGCCTCTACCTCAGATTCCCTCTGACCTAGATGAAAGTTATGGTGGCTGGAATACACCAATGATGCCCTGGGAAAATAACTTTGGAGCTACATAAATCCAAGTTTAATCTCCTATCAGCCCAAATTGGCTTCCTTATCTCCAAAGATGGAGTAAAGAACCATCTCTGAGGGCTGATGTGGGAAACAGAGACAGCATAAGGTGAGCAGTTGGCAGCTCACATGAAGGAGCTCCACCGTGCAAGGCTCCCTTGTTCTTGCTTTCATGTCTAAGCACCAATTAACCTAAGTGGTGGGTGCATGGGCCTGGTCAGAGAGCAATGTTCCGGTCACCTGGGAGCCATGGCATGTTTGGGATGGACATGTAGGACATCATGCAGCTGCAAGCAGATCAGAGGGCAATCCCGTATTTTGTAAAAATAAAAATAAAATGAGTTTTTACATATAAATGAACATAATTGGAAAAAAATGCTAGCATGTTAAGAATCTTAGGGTTATGATTTTTGTTGTATATTTATCTCCCTTTTTCATCCAAAAATGAACATGCTTTGAGTAACAATAAGAAAAAAAAAATACTAAACCACATGTTGCAGAAGTCTGTGTGCAATATGGGCCTTAAATTCAAAGCACCATCTGGGATTTGCGTGTCAAAGAATCATGGTTTACAACTGCAGATGGCTAAAGCCTCCATGTGGAAAAACTTAGGGCAGCTGAGCATGTCCCCACCTTAGGAAAGTCCCTTGTAGAGAGAAGGCAGATGCCACTTCCAAAGAGCAGGCTCCTTCAGATCCTCTCCATGACAGAGGGCTTTTTTTAAACAGACACATCATCCCTAAATTGTTCATTAGATTATATTCAGTATTCTGGCTTTGTTTTAGAGACTATGAGACTACGTGGTATGTTCTTTAATGAGCGTTAAGCATAACAGAACACCACAGGGAACCTTTGAAAAATATATTTCTGCAATTCAAATTGCTTCTTATCACCTTCCTATACTGTGAGTTTGCACATTCATTGTCTTTCTTCTAGCAAGAAAAAAAGATCTCTGTTCACCAACAGAAACTGACTGCAGACAAAGGCCACCACATTGATTCCAGGGTGAAACTGGTGTCGTGACCGCCTCCTTTGGCACTGTGTTCTGGAATGCACCACAGCAAAGAGGTGATGACATTACTGTGTCTATGAAAAGCATGTGACGCGACTTTATGAGGAGTTTCTCATCAGGCCACTCAGAGTCACAGCCATAGACAAAGTTAACTCTTAACAACCTGTCCAGTTGTGCAAACCTATCAAATATATTGTATAGAAGCATCCATTTTGTTACTGTAGTTTCTTATATATCCATGAAGAAGAGATTAGAGACTTAACCCAAATCCTTGTAATATAAAAATGAGCCAAGCTGGGGTTCCAAGATCCAAAGTAAGATTTATGAGTCATAATAACTGAAAAGAGGAAAGTATAGCCAGTTGTGGTGGTTCATACCTATACCCTTAGGCACTCGGAATGCTCAGGAAGCTGAAGAAAGTTCAGGACCTGCCTATACTGCAAAGTGAGTTCAAGACCAGCCTGGGAAATTTGGTGAGATGCTGTCCCAAAATAAAAAACTGCAAAAGGACTGAGGGTATATCCTAATGGTAGATAATAGTCTAACATGAAAAAGCTTTCACTGTCTCCAGGACCAGAAGAAGAAAAAGGTGAAGGGGTGGAGAGGAAGGAAAGGAGGAAGAGAGAGAAAGAGAGAGCTGGATAAAGGATCAATGGAGGGGAGGGAGGGAGGGAGGGAGGGAGGGAGGGAGGGAGGGAGGGACAGAAACAGAGACAGAGAGGAGAGAGAACAAGCCAGCCACTCCCAAATTAAGAATGTTTAAAATCTATGCACAAATTAAAAATTTCTAATGCAAAGAAGTTTATTTTAAGGATTAATTAGCTCAATTTCAATTACATCAACAGCCTGTTGCACGAATGAAGGAAACTCAGAGCCAGATCCCAGGGAGAGGCTGAGATACCAGAGAGGAAACACCACAGTCAAATCTCACCCAGCTGTCTTCCAGCTTCCTCAGCCTCGCTCCTCCTGGCTTCTTCTGCATCATCGGTCTTCCTACGCCTACCTTAAATACCCTCTTCACCCAGTTGTTTCACATCTAGGTTAAGATTAAAGGCCTGGCACCACCACTGCCTGCCTGGGAGCCTGGAACTCCCTCTGTAAACTAAACTGGTCTCAAACTCAGATTTGCTGGGATTAAGGGCATAGGTCACCTCTCCCAGATATTCCCTGTGCTGGGATTAAAGGTGTGAGTTACCACTCTCTGATCCTTCTAGACTGATTGTGGTAGATCCCTCTGATATCTCAGACTGGCTTTTATTAAATTTGAAACATATCCCCACACCAGCCCAGATTCCTGCAGGCTTGGGATTCCATGTCCTTTAACATTTAATCCTTCCTTTTGCGGGCTCAAGGTGGCTGCAACAGTTTAGAGTCGTCACATTCTTAAGGAGAAGCATCAAGAAACATAGTCTTAAATCAGTCCCTGATGAGAAGACTAGACTACTGGGGCGTAGTCTAGGCCTGAAGAGGTAACCCCCTCCTTCACAGCAATGCCCTTTATATTTAAATAAACTCAAGATTTGATACGAAGGAAAAGGAAGAGGCTGGATGATTTGTAGTCTACTGAAGGCGCTGTGAATAAGAGATGTTCACTAACCATATTCTTCATGCCACAAGACCAGAGTAATATTCACGGTTCCAGGAGAGAAACAGTTAATACTTGCAAAGTTATACCCAGCCAAACTGTCAATCATATAAAAAAGAGAAGCAACATCAACACTGGGTAGGAAGAAACCATAAAGTTTACTTTTCATAAATTTTTTTCAGCTAAAAAAGTTTCTTCAGCTAAAAGTTTTGAATATTTATTCTTTGCAAGTTTATGCATCTACATAATAAATTTTTAGTATATTCATCCCTGAATTCTGCTATGGTAATTCCCTCTCACTCCCTTTGAAAACTTCCCAACACATGATCCTCCTACTTTCATTCATATTATATATAATATAAATTATATATAATTAATATGCATTGTATCCCCCACTGAATTTAATTAGGGTTGCTTGCATGTGTATGAGTGTGATTACCTATGAGTGGCTATACCTCCACCAAGAAAAATGACTATTAATTACCACACATTAGCTCTTCAGGTAGGGTAAAGCCCCATGATCCCTTCTCCTACGCATGCTAGAATGTGATAGGCCTGACTTGTACAGACCTTGTGCATGTCCACAGCTGCTGTAAATGCATAGGTCCAACAGCCATGTCATGTCCATAAAACAGCTTTTCACAACATCCCTTCTCAGCTTTTCACAACATCCCTTCTTATCCTCTGGCTCTTCCATCCTGTGCCTCCTTCTACAATGTTCCCTAAGCCTTAGGCGGGAGGGTTTTATAGATGTCTTATTTAAGGGAGAGCATTTAACAATCACTTGTTCTCAGCATCTTGATCAGTTATGAGTCTCTTCACTAACTGATGCTCACTGCAAAATAAAGCTTCTCTAGCCAAGATTGGAAATAGTAGTAGTCTGTGTATACAGAAGGCAGCTTGATAACGTTCTCATTTGACAAAACAATGGTAATAGGGTCCACGTTAGGGCCTATGACCTCCTGAGCCATGGTTTTTGAGTGAGCGTCCAGTACCAGGTATGGATTCCTCTCTGGAAATGCTTCAAGCCCAATTACAAACTGACTTGTTAATCCCTTAACAGTCCTGCCACTATTACACCAGTGAGCACATGATCCTCCATAAACTTTAAACCTCAGTTGGTATGGCGCTCGCTGCACAAATGTGAAGACCTCAGTTTGATGCTCAGAACTTATGTAAAGCATCTGAGCATAGTAACCTGTACTTGTAATCCAAATGATGGGAAGCACAGACAGGCAAAGCCTTGAGGCTTTCTGGCTAGCTAGTCTAGTCAAACTGGTGCTCTCCAAACGTGGTGAGAAATCCTTGCTTATAGACAAGGTGGGGACCTCCTGAGAAGCAAAACATATGGTCGACATGCACACACATATGCACCACCAAGAAATGCACTCACACACCAACACACACATTAAGTAAACAAATGTTAATACAAGATATATCACATCAGAGCTGAACAGGAATCCAAGAATAAGAAATATTTGTGATTCAGCAAAAGTTAAATCAACAAAATAAATAAATAAAATAATGCAACAAAAATAAATCTTAGCTGGCGACTACAGCAGATCTAGAGAGCAATAAATCAAATTTTGAAATGAGCTTCAAGGGACTTTACCATGTAGGTATTTGAAATGCAAGTGGGTCTCACTATGAAAATCTATAAATAGGAATCTAGAGATCTTTGATCAGTTGGGTATGGATGTTTCTTCTGTCAGCAACAACAAAAAGAAAATGTGTGGGAACCCTGGGGGAAATAAGTAGCTGTGCTGAACCATAGTCTGAGTATGAATCGAAAGCCACACTGAGCAGCGGACTGGAGTGGAAGGAAGATCCCATCTGGCTCCCATAGGACCCTCCCCCACCTTGTCTCCTGGAACATGACTGCATTTTCTTTACTTAGACCTAGTTAGACCATGTTTTTGCTTCTTCAATAGTTGGGAGTTTTATCAATGTAACTTTGAAAGGATTTTTTTTCATATTGCTTTATAATCCATCTGTCCACAAAGTAGGGGAGATTGACTCTAGTCACAGAAAATAAATGTCAGTTCATGTCCTGAGAATGTAAGAGAGTAATGTTACATCTGAGGTGAGTTAGGAATGTCAAAGTCGAGAAAGAAAAAGTGTGAAGACTTCTTATTTAGGGAAAGAAGTTAATCACATGGTCTGATTCTTTGTGAGCTTAGAAATGAAGGTTTGACAGAACACCAGAAGCGGTGAACACTCCCGTCCCCAAAGTAGAACCTTTATGTGACGTTTCTCTGACGAGTACTCAGAATGTTGGAGAGATGGCCAGTCCAGACTGCAGCTGAAAATACGTGAAAAATTGTACTCATCAGATTTACTCTTCGGAAATGAGAAAGCAACCAGAGCTCTTAAAGTCACATCTAGAAGATTCAGAAGTTATCTTAGCGTGTTTCATGCCAACTTGATGTAGACTAGAGTCGTTGGAGAGGTTAGAACTTCAACTGAGAAAATGCCTCTGTAGATGGGTCTGTAAGCCAACTGTAGGGCATTGTCTTAATTAGTGACTGATAAGGGAGAGCCCAACCCATCGTGGGTGCTGTCACAGCCTTAGGGTTTCTATTGCTGTGAAGAGACACCATGACCACGGCAGCTCATAAAGGAAAACATTGAAAATGGGGCTGCCTTACCATTTCAGAGGTTTAGTCCAAGGTGAGCGTGGTAGGAAGCGTGGTGGCACACAGGCAGATATGGTGCCGAAGAGCAGAGGGTTCCACATCCTGATCCACAAGCAACAGCAAGAGAGAGTCCCTGAGCCTGGCTCAAACACTTGGACCGTCAAAGCCTACCACTAAGTGACATACTTCCAAGGCCACACCCCCTAATAGTGCCACTCTCTGTGAGCCTATGGGGAGCATTTTCATTCAGTCACACTGGGCTGATGGTCCCAGCTTCTATAGGAAAGCAGGCTGAGCCAGCCATGAGCAGCAAGCCAGTCAGCAGCCCTCCTCCATGTCCTCTGCATCAGCTCCTGGCTCCGGTTCCTGCCCCACTCCGGTTCCTGCCCCACTCCGGTTCCTGCCCCGTTTGCGTTCCGACCTTGGCTTCCCTCAATGGACTGTTACTGGGTATTTGTAACGCAAATAAACCCTTTCTTCTCCAAGTTGCTTGTGGCCATGGTGTTTTGTCACAACAATGATAACTCTAAAGCAGAAATGAACTTGAAGAAGCTCCCAGAGACAGGAAATTTCAACATTAATAAAAGCTGAAATATAACAGCTTAAGACACATTAACTAGCAGCTCATTATGATACGGAAAGGAAACCGAACAATAGCCGTAAGGATGCTAAGGGATCCGTTCATCACTCATGCCATTTTAATTTTTAATTCTTTAATTAGAATAGCAAACAGGCATGCAAGATATACTGGCGCAATAGTGGCACAAATGTCTGAGAGGAAAAGCCACATTTTAAAATCAGATTTAACACCTACTCCATGAAATTGAACCAGTATGTGAGACTTTGTCTAAGAACCTGAGGATATATAGATCATGGGCTCTAGAGGGAAACCTACTATTATTCTGCTAAATGAACACAGCAATAAAGTGACTCCTAATGCCATATTACTAAACCCATAGATCAGCGCATCAGTCAGAGAAACATACTCTTACTATAGATGATAACTGAGAGACTCAGCTGGACAATGTGAAGTCCTCAGCCCCAAATGAGATGCCTTCATCAAAGCCCTCCCCTCAAGGCTCGGAGATCTATAGAGAAGAGAAAGCAGAAAGATTATAAGAGCCAAAGCTTGTGAATCCAAAGAAACAGCATCTTCTGGACACAGCAAGCAGGGATGCCTGTAAGATCACACAGCACACATGAGACCTATACAGGAAAACCTGACATATTAAAGGGGAAGTGGGCACCCTAATCAGAAGATATTTGTACCTGATACCTGCAGAAAGAAAGAATCTCTTCAGTGGAATGTCACTGGGTATGTCAACCACACTCAGGGCAGGCCCCATGATCAGAGGACATTGACACGCAATCCTGTTTTCAGTGGATTTTTGTTTGTTTAGGTTTGGGTATTTTTGTTGGTTGTGTTTTGTTTTTATATTTTTGGGGTTTGTTTTGGTTTGAGTTGTTTTGTTTTGATTTTCTTGGAAAGAAGGAAAATGAAGTTGGATGGGGAGGAAAAGAGGGGGATCTGGGATGAGTTCTGGAGGGGAAGGAATATAATCAAAATATATTGTATGATTAAAAAGTTCTCTCTTCATTTATTTTTCTCATACAATACATCCAACCACATCCTCCCCTCCCTCCAGTCTCCCCCTCTTCCCCAGACACACTGCTCCTCCATTTCTCTGCAGAAAAATCACACTGCCCAGGAATACACTGTCTGGAGGGCCAGGAACTAGAGGCAAATCAGGGAACGCAGAGATGGTCCAGTGGATAAGAGAACTCCCTGACTGCATTTCTGGAGGACTAGGGTTGGATTTCTAGCCCCCACATGGAGGCTCAGAACCATCTGTAACTCCAGACTCAGATGATCCAGTGCCCTCTTCTGGCCTCTGTAAACACTGCACACATGTGATACAGAAACACACAAGCAGGCAAAACACCCACACACAGCAAATAAATGTTTTTAAAATTTAAAAAATACAAAATAGGTGATTATACAGTGTTTTAAAAAGTTAAAAGAACCAAGTATTTATTTCTATAATCTGATAGCCAAATTTTAAGAGGAATTTTTCTTTTTAGCATTTCAGCTATTAGGGAGTAAGGAGTAAGCGGGTAGAATCACCCCCAGTAAATGAAAAGATTGAGGCAATGTTCATCTGCTAGGACCTTTCAACAAGGCGTCCAGGTGGGATGCACTGCTGTTAGAAGTTAATGGAATGGTGGGTACTGGGGATCTCAATCTGAGCATGTCTCCAGATATACCTACCAATTTCCAGGAAAACCAAGGGAAAGAGGATGTCATGAAGATTAAATGATCCAAGTAGAGGGCACTATAGTACAAACAGGACAGTTGGCTCAACAAGTCACATTTCAGTGAGAAGAACAAGAAAGATGAAGTATGTACAGGGTCAAAAAGAGAGGGGAAGTGGCCTATCAATCATATGGACCTCATTACAACTCTTGAGTTGAACAAACTTGAAAAATACATCACCGGGAACTGACTCCTGGGTATCTACTGTGACAGTTTAGATTTGGTTGAGGCGTTGAGGTTATATTGGCCATTGCTGTTCAGAGCATTTTTTTGAACTTGTACATTGACATGGATAGATAAAATGGTATGATGTCTAAGATTTGTTCAAAATATTTAGTAGCAGGGAATAAATGGAGATATGAATAAAGCAAAGCTGACTCTGCTCTAGTTAGCTTTGTCAACTTGATCCAGCTTCCAGCCATCTGAGAGGGAGCTTTAGTTGAGGAACACCTACTGTTTTGATTGTTAATTGACTCAGAGGACCCAAGGATCCATCCCACTGTATGATGTCACCATCCCTGGACAGATAGTCCTGAGCTGTAGAGTGGCATACATCTTTAATCCCAGCACTTGAGAGGTAGAGGCAGGCAGACCTCTGTGAGTTCAAGGCCAGCCTGGTCTAGATAGTGGAGCTCCAGATCAGCCAAGGGTACACATAAACCAGAGAGCCAGCTAGCAAATGAGCCAATGTTTCCCCATGCTTCAGTCTCCTGCTCTGATGGGCTGTGACCTGGAAGTATAAGCTAAATAAAATTTCCTTCTTCTAAGTTACTTTTGCTCAGTGTTTTTACCACAGTAACAGAAAGGAAATGAGGCCACTCTTGTTCACAGCAGAGGCTGAATGATGAACACATTGGAGTTCATTAGCCTTTCTGTTGCATATGAGTTAAATTGTCCATATTTAGATTATTTTAGAAGTGGGGTGAGCAATGGCTAGGTGATTAAGGGCACTCACTGAATGTCCTTCCTGAGGACCTGGGTTTGATTCTCAGCACCCACATGGCAGCTCACAACCATCTAACTCCAGTTTCAAGGGATTTGATGCCTTCTTCTAGTATGAACATGGTGGGTACACAGACACACATGCTGGCAAGATACAATACACATAAAATATATAAATGTAGCATCTACTAAGCGAGGTCCCTGCCTTCCCTCTCTGCTAAGACTGTGGGGATGATCACCCCTTTTTCTGTGTCTATGACTGATCTAAGGCGCCTCCAAATAGAGAATCCCACAACATTGGTTCTTTTGTGCCTGGCTTGTTTCACTTAGCTGCTCTGTAACTCTTTCCTCCAAATTGAACTTAAACATTTCCTAGCAGGAAAAACAGAGGCTCTTAAACACAGAAAACGTGAGTCTGATTTGAGTTTGATTCCCAGAACCCACATGATGGAAGGAGAGAATTGACTCTCACAAATTAATTTCTGGCCTCCACATGAACACCATGGCATCTGCCTGCTTGCACACACATACACAAAGCAATTGAAGAATTTTACATCTTCTCATGTGTCCTCTTTTTAATTGAGTGTGATTTTGGAATTGTGTGTATATATGTGTGTTACTCTGCTTGTCTCTGTGTGCACTATGTATGTGCAGTGCCCATGGAGCCAGAGGATCCCAGTGGTCCCCTTAGAACTAGAGTTATAGGCAATTTGAACCACCCATTGTGGGTGTTAGGAATGGAACCTTGGTCCTCTACAAGAGCAGCAAGTGCTTTTAACCAATGAGTTTCTCTTTAGCCCAACACAAGAGTTCTCTATGAAACTACCTTTTTATGAAATTGAAGCAATTCAATTATCCCCCCCTTTTTTAAATCCTTGGAGACACCTACCTTTGAAATCCAGTTGTTGAAACCCCTGGAACAAAACACATGAGAATTAGTCATGGTACCAGACAACCTGGGAGGGGTGCACTCAGAGATGAAAGATGAACTGGGCATTTGCTGGGCCTTCTAGATGTGACTCCAGCTCAGGGAGAGAAGGACTGTACAGGTTTGTCAAAACTTAATATTTTCTTCTCCACCTTGGTGTCTGAGCATTCAGGATCCTCTAGGGAGGATCAAACCCCCACATTTGCAGCACTACAGGAGGCTCTCTTCTGTCTGACTTTCCAGTTTCCATCACGCAGCCCATGCCACACAACCACAGCACTGCAGTGAACACGTAACCAATTCTGTGTTGCCATGTCACCTGATTTTAGCAAAGACTGAGAAATAATGGGTGAGTTTCGTCTCACTTCACAGCTGAGGATTCTAAAGAGTAGTCACATATTTAATTTAAGCTCATACGGCTTTTTTTGGACAGAACTCAAACTCAAGTCTGCCTGACATCAAACCATGCTCCGAACAATCACAGCACATGCATGCAGGGTCTGAACTAACACTGATCCTAGGGTTGTTGATCATATGCTGTCATGTGTAAGTCACCCTAGTACCTGTGGCAGTAATTATCAAACCTTTCCTCTTGTTCTTTACTTCAGCAGACTGTGTGCCTGAGGAGAGCTTGAGTAGTTAGTCTTCATTTGAGGTTGTCGGTGGCACCCTCTCAGTCTTACGAATTAAATCTGCTTGGATCTGACCCACCTCTGGAAATATTAACCATTTCCCTGACCTCTGTTGAAATAGTTCCAGCCCTCTCCCACTCTCTAGCAGTATCCATGAGACAGGCACTGTAGAACTTGGGAAAATAACCCCTTTCTTCTTGGCAAGGGGCAGTGTGTTCCTCTCAGTGTATCGTGAGCCCAGCTGTGAGGCTGGATCATAAGCACAAAGCTGTGAGGAAAGGCAACACAGACCATGGAGGAAATATGTATCGTCTTGGAAGACAAGATGAAAAGTAAGGTGGTTTATTTGGCAGACAATCCTGTGGGAGATTGTGTTGTTTCATGGTAAATAATTGTCCCACCCACTGGTTTAATAAAAAGTGCTGATTGGCCAAAGGCAGGTAGGAAGTGTGGGCGGGGCTACCAGACTAAGAGAACTCTGAGAACAGGAAGCACAGAGCAGAATGCCAGAGAGAAGCCGGAAGAAGCAGAGGACAACTATGCTGCTCTGAGAAAAGGTACCGAGGCACATGGCTGAACAAGATAAGAGCAATGGGTTAGATTAAGGGAAAAGAGTTAGCAAGTGATATGTCTGGGCCTGAGGCCGATCAGCCTAAAACTATTGTAAGCGTCTGTGTGTCTGTGCAGGTCTGTGGGTCTGGGGGCCAAAACCTTGAGGCCCCGAAAGTCCAGGCCAGAAACCTCATACTACACAATTCAGAAGACAGCCATGGTGGGTAAGGAGGAGAAGAGAATGCAGGCACTTGAAGCAGATTCAGGGCACTACTTGAAATAATTTGAGTTCCATCTGTTGGGATCTCTAGACAGTGGTGTAGAATATGTCTCTCTGACTTCACTCCCGGCACTGAAGGCCCTCTGGAACCTCGGCTGCAGGTGTTTGTCAAGTGTCCCAGCACAGACTGGAGCCAGTGGGGACAGAGCAATGTCACTACAGTGTGCATATGCATTTATATAGGTTGAGACACACAGCATGCTGGACAGAGACACATCAACAAGTCAACAGAAGCCTGGCCCTGGGTGAAGGATATGAACTGGAGATGTTGAATGGCCAAGTAGCAGAGTGCACTGTTACACAAATTCTATTTAGTATTATAATTAAAAACTCAGAGCCAGAAAAGCTTGAATATCAGAGAGAGAAAACAAACCAGAGCCAATTCTCCCCAGTCAACTTCTCAGGCCAAACGGGGTCCTCAGACTGACTGGTCACTCAGACAGAATGGCTGGATTTCTTCCTTTTCCTGCCTTATATTTCTGTTCCCACCCAGCTATTTTACTTTCTGGTTCAGACTCCTCTAGAGCTGGGATTAAAGGTGTGTGCTACCACTGCCTAGCTATTAGGCCTTGAACTCACAGAGATGCAGATGGCTCTCTGCCTCCCAAGTGATAGGATTAAAGGTGTGGGTCACCGCTCCCTGACCTTTGTGGCTTGGCTCTGTCCTCTGATATTCCAGACAAATCTTATTAAATAGACAATATAGCACCACAGTGCGCAGTCTATTGGAAAGCAAACCAGGACCAGTGTTTAGAGTGTGACGAGGAAGCAACACTGGAAAGGTGGAGCAGTGTGCATGCTAAGGGGAGTTCAGAACAGCCCTGAGAATTCAGGTGCTTCATGGTAGGGGCGTGGGGAGGGGAGGGGACTGGTGGCAGGATAGCCGGTGGAACCCAGGGACTAGAGTGCACCATTTATCACCCAGCATTGCCAGGGAGCAGCCTTGGCTGACAGACGGTTAACTGGTATATGAGATTTTACAAGCAGGCTCCACACTCAATCGCATCAGCAGAGCACATGGCTCAGAGAGGCCCCATGAAGGCCAAGACCTAGGACCTTACAACAGTTAGAGAATAATTAGAGTTCAAACAAGCTGTGCAAATTATGGTTCTAAATGATGGTAAGTGGTGGTTTTTGTAATTCAAGGATGGAAAGTAAAGAGTCAACCAAAGCACAGAAAAGTCATGAACATGTAATGGAAAAATACAACTAATTAAATTAAGAATAACTGTATTTTTGAAGAGTCACCATATTTACATAACTGGAGAACAAGAGATACAGATGAAATTTGTCATTTTTGTTTAAAATGATTCACATAGTTTCCCAGTCAGTTATAGCTTTGCTCGTCAGCAAACATGGTTCCTATTAAAAACAGTGGCACACAGCTCATTGTAATTTGTAAAGAGAAAAACAATTTCCTGTTCTCCACCTAACTCAGCTAAGTGATTTCTAGTGGCTCCTTTGGGTGGTGTCTTTTTCCAGTAGACCTGTGGAAGAAGGAAAATCTGGTTCCTTGCCCAGGGCCTCAGATTCCTCATAGTTACCTCCCATCCAGGCACTCTGGTCCCCCGAGAAAGGCACTCTTTAACTTAAAAACCATGGTATTTCAGAAAGACGAGAGTAGAAACCAGACTTATAAACCCCAAGAGATATAGACACACATTGAACTGGGAGCTTAATTTGAAAGCATCCCATTTGGGGCCGGTATAGAATTGGGGAGGGTAAGTTCTTGGAACTTGGCTCAGGGGCAAATGCACTGGCTTGCAGATTTGCCAGCTAATGCAGGGCCGCTGGCTTCCCTGATCCTGATGATAAAGTAATGCAGGTAGAAGTGACATAGTATTTTTTCTTCCGCTTAGTATCTACTGTGCATTTCATTTCATCCCCATACGTACGTATCCAAGCGCACTCTGGATACAATCATCAAACAGCCAAGCTCCAAAAGTGCTCAGTGGCCTAAGTCCCGAGACCCAGGCAGAGGGGGACCTTCTTTCACCCTGCCTTTTATGTCATGCCCTCTGCTGCACAAAAGGGACAGACTCAAATGTATTGTCCATTTTGTTATGGAAAGTGAAGACGCTGACAGAGAATATAATTCCCCTGTCTTTACACCAGATCTAGAGATGTTAATATTCCATCTTGAAGAAAAACCACCATACAAATGGCCAAGACTCCCAGCCTTAACTACACAGTCCCCAGGAGAAACAAGCCTCTGAGGGGTATATACAAATGCTAGCCGGGTGGAGTTCAGTGGCCTCTGCAATCTTGTGTCTGACCTATAGCCCCCCTCCTTTCTGGCCAATACCTTTTCCCAGAGGTACACGTTTCCCAGAACACATTGCACAGCAAATAGTCATGGAATTTCCTATGAACACATGCATTTTACTACTCTCTTCCTGCTTTGGGGATTTTGGATACATTTATATGGTTCTTGTAAATGCTAAAGATAAAGCAAGGAATGCAGTTCTTACCCCTCCCTCCTTCCTCCAATTTTAGTCTTTTTAATACAGGAATGGACCAAACCCCACCCTTCACAGCTGAAAGCATTACAATAAATGTGAAAAAATACAAGCTACCTTGCCAATGCCCTCAGAAACTGAAACTTTCACAGGGAGTAAGAATGTTATGAATTCCACTTTTAGGTGAAATGATGATGATGATGATGATGATGATGATGATGATGATGAAGAAGAAGAGGTGGGGATACGGTGAAACAAAACATTTATTTCTATTTAGAGAATTCCAAAACCATTCTGAGTTTACCCATAAACCCCCTTGCTCTCCAGATCTCAGTTACAGACAGGTGGGTTATCTATACATAAGAAGAGGCAGGGCCACATGAACCCAAAATTAACGTGGCCAAAGACAAGAAAGAAGATGTGCACACCAAGGGAAGTGCCGAATCAGAGTCTTTTGGGCTCAGGTGGAAGGGCAGAGATTCCTGGGCCACATCCCTGTAGGGAGCTCAGCCTGGATGGTTGAGGAGACGCAGCAGAGTAGAGCTGCCTCAAGAATGCTTCCTTGGCAGAGACTGTAGGAGTCAGTGGGTATGGAAGACACCAAGGAAAAACCATCTAGACACAGCAGGACTGACAGACACACAAGACCATGACAGCATGCACAGGCCTGCACAGATCTAAACCAGATGAGGTACCAGCACGGAGAGGGGAGGTAGATACAAGCCCCATCCCAGGCTCAGAAACGATCTCCAACTGATTACCACTCACAAAGGACAAGCTAGTTTTCCCTAATGAAGTCTCACTAGGTATACAAATCGTACTTCAGGGCAGGCCTCGTGCCCAGCAGTAGATGTCCACACAAAGTGAACACAGTGGTTATTTTTGGAAGTCCTTGTCTCACGATGCTTGGTCTGGCCGTTCTTTTTCCTTACAAATTCTTGCTTATATATTATGGATTTTTATTTTGTTTTTATAGGTTTTCTCTGCGCTAATGCATGTCTCGGCATATTACATACGTGAGTTTCTTTTTCTTTAACATGTTTTCATTTGTTTTGTCTTATTTTGATTAGCATGTTTTTATTTTATCTTATTTTGTTGGTTTTTTTTTAAATGTCTGTATTTCAATGAGAAATAGTA
Source organism: Phyllotis vaccarum (assembly GCA_033318265.1). NCBI lineage: Eukaryota > Metazoa > Chordata > Mammalia > Rodentia > Cricetidae > Phyllotis > Phyllotis vaccarum. The sequence continues at coordinate 82,904,174 of JARWLC010000003.1, forward strand.
AGAAAGGGTGTGGATTTGATGGGGGGAAGGAAGTGGGAGGATCTAGGAGGATGGGGGGGGAATACATCAGAATATACTGTATGAAAAAAATCTATTTTCAACTAAGGGAAAAAGAAGAATACCTCTTCACAGACGAGGCATGCAGAGTGCCTGTGTAAAAGCCACTGCCAAGGAATATGAGTATTCAGTCAAAATGAGAGAGATCGCAAGATCAGAAACAATTTCTAGTCCAGGTGACCCCACAAGCAAGCTGAAGGACAGAGGAGCCAGAAGTTGCCTGTGAAGCTATCTAATAGACACTGTCAGGGTGAGCTGGAAATCCTTGTCTCGGCTCTTAACGATTCAATGGAAGAGCTTGTCATAAATATTCATGAGCTGTTGTGAAACAAAGTAGAAGGTAAGGAAATAAAAAAGAACAGACCTCAGGAAAGAATCAATAGATATATTAGGAAACAGAATGTTCTCGGAAATGATACTTTCGGCACATAGGACATCTGCAGGGTAACACCATGGGAATCTCATGTATAGACTGTGAGAAAAGGGTGTTTGCTTGTGGGTCTCTAGCTTGGTGGAGGGAGAAGAAAGGGGAGAAAGAGGAGGAGGAAGAGCACCATAAAGAAGTCAGAGTGTTCAGGTGCTCCAGCCCCTCCTGCTCCCATTAATGCCTCAACCAGCATCAGTGGAATTCTGGGAGTTTCAAAGCCTTGTCTGTTCCATAGGGACAATAGTAACCACTATGGCTGTGGTGGGGATGGGCCTTTGAGGAAAAGTGCTCCGTCCTTAGTAAGTGCTGTTTCTGAATTTGTGAAAGCTTGTAGACACATCTGGTTAAAATTGCATTTTAACTGTAAGAAGAAGGTGATCCCTTACATCCCAACTTTATTACTGAAGAACTGCATTTTCTCATTTTGTGGGGTACTTTCTTAAAGGCCATTGCTATCTTAAACCGAGCAAGAGATGCTCAGAGAAGCAGAGCCTGTCAGCATTCCCATAGACTTATGGACTTTGGAGAATCATTCCAGACACCTTTTCCTTCCTGAGTCCCCAGACACATGCCTTTGTGCCTCAGCTACATTGTCTATAGTGCTGTAGTATACAGGGGATGCATGACTAGCTAAAGAGAGGGTTCTGTCTATGCAGCCAAGGAGAGGTCCACACCTGTGCCAGATGGAGCAAGACTCTTTGGCATGTGTGTAGTGAGAATCAGGCAATATTTCCTTGGTCTAGAGGTGTGGCCTTCGGGCCTTGGGAACCCATGTACTGGGCATAGCCAGGCCAGCTTACGACCAGGTGCATGCCATGTCTCCCTCCTTTTTGTTCCCTCTTGCTCTTAGGGAAAGGACAGACCAGCTTCCACCATGTGGACCAGGTCCATCTTTCAACCAACTGTTCAATTTCTTGTATCAGTGAATGTTTTCCTATAAACCTCTTAGTAAATATTAACCATTTAATTAGTTGCTAGTAATTAATACCAACTATATCTGGTGCTCAACATGGGGCATTCACAGCATACAGAAAAACATCCCACATCACATGTGTCCCTATTAAGGTCATCCATCTTATAAGTAATGCTTTGTCCATATACCTGAAAATACTACCAATGAATTCTTTGGTTCACCAAAGCAGACTTTGTAGTATGTCCCTTTCATGTTATTCATGTCCAATCTGCAGTCTGTTGTGAGTAGACACATCTGGTCCCAAAAATGCCCAGTCAACAGACCACTTCTGCTTCCAAAGATCAGAGCCATCTTGAGACCCCATGGAAATGCTTCTCATCATTTTTGGAGGCTGCCATACCATGAGGTTCCAGTGGCTTGGGACCAGATCGGCATGCTATTTTATTTGCTTATTTGCCTGGCAAAAATGCTTCACAGTGATTTGTGTTCCCTGTGATTCACTGGGGTCCTGTCTAAGTGCTCCCTCTTAATTCAATATAGTCTTATCTGTGATAATAAATGTCCGTGTCTGCTCCAGCATTGGAGTTCTTTTGGCTGGTAATGTCCACCATCTGATGGGTGGTATACCTACCTCATCATGGTGAGTGGACAGTACCTCGGGCTGACTGGGGAAGGGCTCATTTCCAGTATCTGATATCCCATCCCCACAGGAAAATAGAAGCCCTGATTAAATAAAGACCACAGAGTCCCATTTCCCAGCACAAACAGGGCCAGAGACACCTGTGTGCTGTTGCTCTGGGCAATGAGCATGGCCTTTCGAAGAGGATTAAGGCATAAAATTCAATATTCCCAATGTGATCTTGACACCAGAGACAAAAAGGCAGCTTTGTGTAAGGAGGACAACCTGACAATATGTTTCTTTTGTATTAGTGTATCTGAAACTTTTCGAAAAGCATGAAACATTCCAAATATCTAATATTATTAATATAACATTTTGCCAAATCATCAAGTTCTGCCTACGAAATAAAGTGTTAGATATAAAATTGAAATCCATCCCTAAATAACCCCTACTCTCTCCTAGAGAACTACTATCATGAAATCAGGTTGCACAATGTGAGCAGGCTATGCCTCTTCTGTGCTACATTATATAACTCAAGCTGTGAGCTCCAGAAGACTCTTTTGGCTCCATCTCAAGGGAGGGTGACTGCAGCCCCCTAGGCAGACCCAGAATCTGTGAGACATCAGACTGATAGATAAATGGCTCATTCCTGGGAACAGAAAAGGAGCCTGCTAAGTTTATTGGAGTGGATAGGAGCATATTGGCTTATTAAAATGACAAGGGAGCCAGGCCTAAAAATCAGGTCTGGTGTTTATTGGACACAGCAGACCAAGGAAAGGGTGTAGCTTCCTCACGAGGAACCCATAAAAATATGGCCTCATGCCAGCCCATCACTTGATTCCCAGTGTGCTCTTGGAGGATGAAGGACTTCCCACTGCTCCTGACTCGACTGCATGCTTAGCTTTTGACAAAGCCTATCGACTGCTTGCCTGTCTACCTGTTTGCCAGTTTGGACCTGGTTTCATATCAATATTCTCTCTCTCTCTCTCTCTCTCTCTCTCTCTCTCTCTCTCTCTCTCTCTCTCTCTCTCTCTTTCTCTCTCTACTTTTGAACCCTTTCGAACTCTGCTCCAGGCTCTTAAACTAGTATTTATCCTTTAACTCATATATATACATATAGACACATAGATATATTTACTGTATGATATTTATGATATTTAATATGAGAGTTACTATTAGTAAATAAGAATGGACTAAAAGAGCTTGGGCTACCAAGGAACGTAGGTTATAAGACAAACTGTTGTCATTGAAATCACTAGATCTTGTAAATTTGCTGTTCAATACATTCTGTCATTGTGGAAACACATAAATGTGTTATCCATGATTCTGGCACTTTCACAACACTACATATATACTACATATATTTGTTACATGCCCAGTAGATATTCCTAAAGTCTACACCACTGAATGCTTTGAAATCTACCTGAATGGTGTTAATACCCTTTTGCTGCTTGCTTTTTACACCAATACATGCTGAAGAGTTCATCCTTTATGTTGGCTGCAAGCACAGAACCCCTGTGGTAGAACACCTAGTACACTGGGGAGGTGCCATTGGAAAACAAAAGGGCAGTTGTGTCCCAGGCAGATGATGACGAGGTCAGTAAAAAAAAAAGTGTATAGAATATACATGAGTAATACAGTACATAAGGAAAACATGCTGTGACAATGGTTACATGCTGGGCACATCTCAGGGAGAGGGGAGGGTATGCATGTGACTGGAGTTGGCATGTTAGACAGATCCAGTTCCTAATGGCTGTGTGGCTGGGTCCCTAGTAAAGAATGAGTCTGTCACACCCAGATGACTGCAGTGCAACTAGGTCATTCCTCAGTGCTCCTCTGGGAGCTACTGAGTCATCCCTATGCACATCTCCAACCCCACCTTCAACAGTCCTGGAGACTGCGCCGTGTATACGCCTACCACAGAGTACTTGCTGGCTCTTCCCAGACTCACAGTTTTGCCTGTCTAGAGGGTAGAAATGTGATTTGTTGCCATTTAGATTTTATTCCCATGATTATTGGTGTGACTGAGCATATCCATGTGGGCTATTAGGTTTCTCATCTAGAATTTTAGTTCACATCTCTGCTCAATTTTCTATGGAGTTACCGGTCTTTGTATTATTCATGTATTACTCCTTCATGTATTGCTACGGGATTGCAACTCTACTCTCTTTGTGGTTTGCCTTTTGCTTTGTCTACGATGTCTTAGGTGATTCAGCAGAAGCACTAAGTGTAGTTTTCTGGCTTTTGTTATTAGCATCTTGTTTTCTAAGATTTGCCTTCCTGCCCCAATGACATAGGCATTCTGCTGTTTTCTTCCTAACGTTTGACAGTGTTTCATATGTCTGTGTTTTATTGAGTATTCAGTGTTTGTGAATGGTAAAGCAAAAAAACTACCCTACCCTTTCTTTATGGAGGACGGGTGGCCATGGCCACAGTTTTTTTTAAATCATGCATGCTCTCCCTGTCAATATAATGACATTTCTCAGATGGTGGGTTTTCAGAATGAAGTCTTGCTAGATCCGAGATCTGTCCCAATAGCTTGTGTGTCACCCCTTACTAGTTCAATAGTATTTTAATTATCAGAACTTTGGAATAGTATTAATATCTGTACCCCTCTGCTGTACCCTTTATTAGTCACTCACAAATACTGCCTTCTATTTTCTTAGGTTTTCTATTCCATCATAATAATTTCAAGATCATTGTGGAAACTCATTTCTCTGTGAATGGAGTCGCGATACCTTTACAGGTAAGTCAAGTAGAACTGTTACATTTGTAATATTGAGCCATCCAGCATAATATATCTTTTAATTTTAGGTCTTTATATCCTTTGCAACTATAAAATCTGTTACAGGAACACAGTATAGCCTGTTACTGTTTCAGTTGCCATAGGAGACAGCGTTTGCAGTTGATATCATGTCGATATATGGCTAAGGCTTTTTCTTAAAGTTTCTGTTTCTTTGCTGTTGTCCTTCAGAATGGGCTTCATTAAGAGAATGTGCAGCTCTTGGCCACTCGGCCCTTCAAGTAGAATCAGAAAATTTATGTCCCCCGAGCACAGCAGCATGATGGGGCCTAAAATGGTGGGGGGGGCCTTCAACTCCCAGAATATCAGGAGCATTATGATTTGACAGTGAGTGGGTTCTGGGACAGTCTCTCAGTTCTCTCAGTTCCTTTTCTTTTTAATTTGTGTGTGTGTGTGTGTGTGTGTGTGTGTGTGTGTGTGTGTGTGTGTGTGTGTGTGTGTGTGTTTTGTGTGATATGTTTGTTTGTGTTCTGACAAATAAAGCCCCCTGGAGATTAGAGGGCAGAGCTGGCCACTAGTTAAGCATAGAGACCAGGCGGCGGTAGCACACACCTTTAATCCCAGCACTGGGGAGGTTCACTCCTTTGATCACAGCACATGGGGGACTCACGTCTTTAGTTCCAGCACTGGGAGGTGGAGACAGACATATAGACAGGATCTCAGCCCCTTCTGGTCTGAGGATTTGGAGAGGGAGAGGTCTCTAGATATTTGACTCCTGGTTTTTATTAATAATACTAAATAGCTTCATGCTTCATTTGTGGGTTTTTCTTTTAGTTTTGAGAAATTCATACATGAATACATTGTATTTACAACATTTCCACTGCCTTCTGTACTGTCTCCAATTTCTATGTTCCTACACTCCCTCTCAAGTTTATGGCCTCTTCTCTAAGTCTGTACGATGTGTGTCCTACTGAGTACATTTAGTGATGTACATGTATTTGGAGCTGACCACTTGGGATTGGGTAACCTATCAGAGGGTTCATCCTGGGAGAAAATTGATTCTTTCTCTCTCAGATGCCATTGACTTCCTATAGCTCTTCTAAGGATTGGGGCCTTGTGAAATTTCCCCCTTCCGTGAGGCCAGGTATTGTTTAGGCCCCATTTCAGTGAGATTTTATGCTTCATCCCTGTAATGTCTAGAAGACACTCTCTGCAGCAGGCCTCCTGGTCTTCTGGCTCTTAGAGCATTTTTCTCCCTTTTCCACTGAACCTGAGAGATAGGGGTTGGGCATGCCACAGTCACTTAACTGTTACACTTTGAACAATTATGGGTCTCTGTTGTGATCTCTGTCTGCTGTAAAAAGAAGCTTCTTTAGTGAGGAATGGGAGATTTCTGGAATTTCAACATTAATATTAAATAGAAGTTGCTATTATAGATCTATTCTCTTAATTTTGAACCTAGGTCTCACTATGTGCCCTGGGCAGTCTTAAGTTTCCAATCAATACTCCTATCTGCATCTAATGTTATTATTATTCTTTCATTGGTTATTTTTCTAGTGGGAGATTGTATATGTGTATTGTATATGCACATGCTGTTCACTTGTGTGTGCAGGCCAGAGGCTGGCACCACATATCTCTCTCTCTCTCTCTCTCTCTCTCTCTCTCTCTCTCTCTCTCTCTCTCTCTCTCTCTCTCTTTCCTTTATTCCTTCTGAGCCGGGATCTCTCCTTGAAACTGAAGTTTGAATTTTTCAATGAGGTTTCACTTGCTTACATTTTTATCATGACATAAAATAAACATAACATATATAGTTATATATAATATCAATACTCAGATCCCTATATCATTTTATTTTGTTTCTTATAGTATCAATTAATGACCAGAGAAAAGATTTTTTTAAAATCCCCTAACAATGTTGTAAATTTACGGTGTTTCTTTATAATTCCCTTGTGTGCATATGTGATTTGGAGTTAAATCTCTGGATACTTCAAGGTTCTTTATTAGGTACAGAATTTCAATGTTTTATGTTGAATTTCTCTTGGAACATTCTGTAACATTCTTTATTCATAATAATTTCACCTTAAAATATATAACTGCTGTGAATATGGCAGTTTATTTAACATTTTCCCCTCAGAGCATGTTCTGAGCCATCATGCTCTAGGTAAGTTTCTTGCAAACAGCATGGAACATGTTAGACTTTATTTGGTGGTAGTAATGGTAGTAGTTGATGTATGTGTGCATGTGTGTGTGTGTGTGTGTGTGTGTGTGTGTGTGAGTGAGAGAGAGAGAGAGAGAGAGAGAGAGAGAGAGAGAGAGAGAGAAAGAGACCTAAGTGTGCCATAGTACTCATGTGGAGATCAAAGGGCAACTTGCAAGAGCTGATTCTCTCCTTCTACCATGTGGGCCCATGGATGGAACTCAGGTCTTTGGGCTTGGCAGCAAATGCTCACACCTACTGAGCCATCTTGCGGGCGTGTATATTTAAGAACCTAATTTTAGTCCAAACCAGTATGCTACAATACAAAGGTATTACAGTTACTAAATTATTTGGATTTACTTTCACTGCTGTCACAGTTTATTACACTCATTCTCTCTTAACCAAACAAGACCTAAGAGAGTTTATTGCCACAATTATCTGCACCACAAGAAGTATTAGAGAAACACCCTCAGCCAATAATAATAATAATACCAGGTATGCAGTTCTAGATCTGCACAGGAACAAAGCCAGTTGTGATGGTATTTACCTGGTGATTGATTAGAGAAAACAATGATATATGATGTGCATCAGAGCATCCATGAGAAAACTCAGGATGATGGGAAGCAGAAAGTAAACAACAAAGATGATCTAACACCTTGTGGAGATGAACAGGGGGATGTTTTTTGTGTGCACTGTAATGTAGTAGGAGGTTTCTGGCCCTGACTTTTGGGCCTAGCCTCCAGATTTTGGCCCACAGACCCACAGACATGCAGACCCACAGAGACACACAGATGCTTTCAATAGTTTTAGGCTGATTGGTCTAAGGCCCAGGCATACAACTTGCTAGCTCTCTACCCTTCATCTAACCCATGATTCATCCTGTTCAGCCATGCGGCTCGGTACCTTTCCTTAGAGCAGCATAGCTGTCCTCGGCTTCTTCCGGCTTCTCTCTGGCATTCTGCTCTGTGCTTCTGGTTCTCAGAGTTTTTAGTCTGGTAGCCCTGCCCACAATTCCTGCCTGCCTTTGGCCAATCAGTGCTTTTTATTAAACCAGTGGGTGAGACAGTTATTTACCATGAAACAATACAATCCCCTACACTGTAACCCTAGTTCAATCATCAAAAATTAGTGGGAAGGGCAGAGGAGTATCTCTAATACACCAATAGTTGAAATACAATGGAATCTCTAGAATACGTAATCCAAAAATGGTAAAGAAGAGTGCAAAACAGAGCACAGAGGGAACAAATGGATGGCAAGAAGAAGTATTTAAATACAATGACACGAAATTAAGAAGATAGATTATGACCTAAACACCTCTGTTAAAAGGCAAGTATTTCCATTTTGGAAAATGGGTGGAAGCAAGATACAACTATGTTCTTTCTACAAGAACCTACTTCATGCAAGAAGTCACAGAGAGATTAAGGGTGAAATGATTTAAAAGATATTCCATGCAATAGCAAATAAAAGTAAAGGGTCATTGGCCAAAACAAGAACATATATGAAACAAAGGGACATTTATAACAGCTAAGATATCATCATCTCATGGTAAGATCACCATAGACTAAGTGCAAATGTCTCCATGACTATTTAATCTATTTGATGACTCTGCCTGCTGTGCAGATTCCCTCCCAAATGAAGCATTCCGTCCTGCGGGGAAGCTTCCTAAACTCAGGAATTAGATGTCTCAAGGGCTTTAGGAAGTCCCCAAAACTGAACAGATTCACTAGGTTCTTTCCTCCTCGTGCCTAAATAAGCAGTAAGTAGTGCTGAGAAACCCTCTTGGACCAACCAGCCTGGAAAAGACATTCTCCAGTCTGCATCACACTCCAGGTTTCCAGTGTTCATGAGTCATTGCCCATCCTGGCGTGGGCCATGGTGATGCAGCTGGCTTTTATAAGTAACCGTTTGCCCATATTCCTACAAATGACCCAAATAAAATTCATTGATTCACCAGGATGGCATTAAGTGGTGCCCTCACTCTGGTCTGCCATCTGACCCCGACTTGGAGTGAGCAGACATTTCTTTATGTCTTCCCATGAAAAGTTTAGCGACCATCAATCCAATAGTCATTTTTTTACTTTGAAACAGTCACCCTCACAGTAGGAGAACAGATTCTTTTAAAGGAAATGTAAATAGTTCATGAAAGTAAATCAAATTCTGGATCACAAAACAAGTTCACAAGTTTGTTCTAACAAAATTATAAGGACAGAATGCATACACTATACAAACTGAACAAGATATAACTCTACAAAGCAAAAATAAATAAATTGACAGGGCTGGAGAAATGGCTCAGTGGTTAAGAGCACTGACTGCTCTTCCAGAGGATCTGGGTTTGATTTCCAGAACCCATTTGACAACTCATAACCATTGATAACTCCAGTTCCTTGGGTTCCAGTGCCTTCTCTGGCTTCTGTGGGTACAAGGCATACATGTGGGACACCAACATCTATACAGGCAAAACATCCAAACACATAAAATAAATTCTTTAAAAAATTGACATCAGAAAAATTTCTGTAAAATGTCTACATATTCAGAACTTAAATAACACAGTTCTAATCAACCCGTGGACTAAAAAAATAAAAATGAACATATTGAACTGAATGTAAATGAAAATAAAACAAGGCAAAATCTATTGGATATAACCTAAGCAGTATTTAGAGAGACATGGGAAATAACAATAAAAAGAGAAACCACCAATCAGATAAGAACAAAAAGGTAATGTTGAAATCATTGAGATCAAAAGCTGGCTGTTTGGTGGGAAAGATAGTCAAAATTGTAAAGCTCTAGGCAACCTGATCAGACATAAAAAAAGCAAATTATCAGTGTGAGTGCCTGGAGGCATCACACAGACTTGGCAGCATCAGTGGCTGAGTAAGTGACAGCTGAACAACTTATGATAATACAGCAACAACTTGAGTGAAAGAGACTGGTAGAAATACGCACATTGCTAAAGGTAATTTATAAGACAAACACAATCACACAGCGGGCCAATATTTACTTTTTAAAAATAAATTCGTTGTAATACAAACATTCTCACAAAGAAAGCCACAAGCCCAAATGGCTTCCCAGGTGAATTCTAGTATTTAAAAGGAGGAGCAATATTCATGATGTACAAACTTTATTGCCTGATAATAGGCAGCAAGGAAATCCTACAACTAATATCACATCCAGTAGTGGAAAGCTGGTTCTTTATCTCTACGACAGGAAAGAGTACAAGAATGCTTAACACAATTTTGTAGAACATAACCAAGGAATTTAGCAATAAAAAGAAATAAAATTTACATGTATAACACGATCACATATTAGCAGAAACCTAAAGATTCTAAAAAATTTTGCTAGATATAACAATTTGTCAAGACCAGAGTGAAGACCGACTTACAAAGCTTACAAACTGAACATTGAAATTTAGAAGAAATACAATTCACAGTTTCATCAGATTGTATCTAATTACTTAGCAGTAAATTTTAAAATGTATATGTGAGACCTGGGCATCAAGAAGTAAAAAAAAGAGAGAGAGAAACTAAATAAATGGAAAGTTACACAACATTCGTAGATCAGAGAGAAATTTTTAACGTAAACTATTTCTGAATATCTGTGAGTTCAAGGAAATATCAATAAAATGAGTGGAAAAAAATGTTAGAAGCAGAGTAAATGTACCACGTGAAATGAAATATCCTTCCCCCCACACACCCCGTATTCTTGGACACCTGAATACTTGGTCCCCAGCTGGTGACATTGGGCAGGTTATGTGGCCTCCTGGATGAGGGTATCACTGGCAGCAAGCATGATGTCTCAAAAGCCACACACCTTTTCCAGTGCACTCTGCTTCCTGTTTGCAGTTCCAGATGTGAGGTCGTCTTAGCTACTGTTCCTGTGCCATGCCTGGCACATACTGCCAGTCTTCCCCACCATGCTGGTGATGACAACAGAAGGTTAGGGCCCCCTGTCTCAAAGGATTAGGAGTCCTTCTAAAAGCTGCCTTGGACATGGCTATGCATGGGGAGCGGAGGGTATGTGGCTGAGGCTTACTGGCTGACAGTGTGCCCCAGCTTCAGGTTTAGTAAAAGACTCTGTCTATAGGAAATAGGCAAAGAGTAGTAAAGCAGGGCATACGAAGTTCACCTCTGGCCTCCAGATGTGCACATACTGGCACACACCATTAATAGTAATTAATAATAGTAATAATAATAGCAAAACAAGCATAAAAAAGCAGGAAATGTAGCTCAACAGTAGATCTTGTTTAGCAAGCATGAAAACCTGGGTTTGATTCCCAGCGCTGAAGAAGGAAGAAGGCAGTGAGGGAGAGAGGGAGCCAGGGAGGGAAAGATACATCTCTTAGTAATTAAAAGGAATGAGCTTCTGATGTAATCAACACATGGATGAATCTCAAATTCCATTTTGCCATGAAAACAGATGCTGTGTGATTCCATTGATTTAAAATTCCAGTAATTCCAAACTGTTTTACTGTAAGCCAGTCAGTAGCCACAGGACTATGATGGGGCAGAAGGACAGGAAAGGTTAAGAGTGCCGATGGTATTTTTTAAATTTGGTGTTTAACTACAATAAGCATTATTTGAAATTTATCAAATTTCACGCTTAAAATTGGTTATTTTTGTATGTCATTTATATAATAATAAAAATAGATTTAAAAGAAAGAAAATTGGCAGGCTCAAGTCATTACTTAAAAGCATTAAAAAAATAACCTGGTAATTGTATCCATTTAAATGTGCTGTAATTACTTAGAGTATATTTTGAGTCTGTTCTCATTATCACATTTTGTACTTTCTTTTCATAGTACTTTTTCATTGTTTTTACATTTTTTATATTAATCAGATTTTCATTATTACTGCCAACAATGAGGTAGAAGATATATATATATATACCACCTGTAATTCAGCACATTTAAATTAATGCAATTACTGAGTTATTTTTCACTTCTTTTAAGTAATGACTTAAGCCCATCAATTTTATTTCTCTTAAATCTAAAAATGTCCCCCTATATATGTAGTGTGTATATACAGAGGCCAGAGGATGTTGGCAACTGTTATCCTCAGAAATGTCTTCTTTGAGATGGAGTTTCCCACTGGCCTGCCATTCACCAGTTAGGCTAGAGTGTCTGACCAGAGAGCCTGTTTCTGTCTCCTCGCTGCTGAGATTACAAGCATGAGCTGGAATCAGAAGCATAAGCAACCACATCTGGTGCTTTTTCTTTTCTGTCTCCCCGCCCCCTTCCCCAGGCACGGTCTTTCTGTATAGCTCTTAGCTGACCTGGAGCTCACGCTGTAGACCAGGCTGGCCTTGAACTCACAGAGAGCAACTTGCCTCTGCCTCCAGAGGACTGGGGTTAAAGGTGTGAGGCACTATGCCCAGCTTCACACCGGACATTTTTATGCGAAATCTGAGGTAAAGCTTCCAAGCACTTCACCACCTGGGCCATTCTCCCCAAGGCTCACAGAAGTTATATATTCTACTCTTACTATTTGAGCTATATTTTTAAGATATTGATCAAATTAATTTAACTAGGTCTAAAATTCCCCCAATTGCTGTAGTCTCCATCAGAATGCTCTGGAGCACTAAAATTCTTTGGTTTCTATTGCCTGTCCAGGCTCACCCATTGGTGCGGTGTACTGTTTTAATTCACGGTGTGTTGCAGCTTCTGAGCGAGCCATTATTGGCATAGGGTTTTGCACAGTGTTTGTTTAGACCATCTCACATATTTGGGGGTTTATATTCTCAGCATTGTTTCCATCTTGGCTCGACTTCTCACACGTGGTTTTCTTTTTAAAATCTTTTCTTGTGGGTCTGTGGATGGCAACTCCTGCTTCATTTCTCCCTTCCACTTCTCTTCCTCTTCCTGGAGACCCTGGATCTCAGCTTCCCAAATGCTTGGGGTTACAGATGTAGGAGTGGTCTCCTCGCTGTGACTCTAGAGGGATGCTGCTGTCTTGCGTTTTGATCTCCATGCAAGTGCTGGCAAAGACACGCCATTGTCGTCATGGTTTTATATTTTGATCTCTTTTCCACTTCTGCTTTAAAATTGTTCTTCTCTTGGCACTTAATTGTTTTACTAGAAATTGTGTGTGTACTCCTTCTCAAAGCCCGGGAAGCTGGAGATTTCTGATGGAGAACTCATGTCTTTTATTACTTCAGAGTCACTACACTTCTTCCTTTAATATTATTATATTATGCAATATGACAATATTTTCTGAGGTTGTCTCTATTATCTCTTTCTGTTACTCTAATAGATTTACAAAATACATTTTTGTCGTTTTACACTCTCATTATCTTAAATCCCCTGATATTTCTCTCTAATTTCTCTACTAGAGTCTAGGTATGATCTAACCTTTAGCACAGTGATTTTTCTCTCCAGTTGGAAAATCCGCTCACTAGTTCTTTGCCAGTGACTGACTGGCTTTCCTGTATAGATAAGGCCTATCCAGTTCTTTCTTAGACCCTCCCTCATGGAATGTCTTGATCTTTGCTCCAGGACTTGTAACTTATGCTGTATTTCTAAGTACTTTTAGCACACTTCTCCCTCACTGATGCTACCTTAAGTTCATGGGACTTGAATCCAAGCATTGGCTGAGTTTGTCTATTAATCTTCATCACAATGAATTATTGCATCATACATTTCCAGCAGTTTTAATCATGGGTTGATTCTTAACAGGGCCTACTTCTGAGAAACACATTGAGCCAGGTTGTTGGGGTGTCACTGGCAAGTGCTTTGGGATTTCAGGCATTCCAGAGGTGTCAACTTGGGAACAGATTGTTGTGTTTATACAAATAGTCCCTAACCATGTTTCTGAGAAGATTAAAACTCATGTTTTGGGCCTAAAACCCAAGGTCAGACCTGAGCTTAATTTTCTCTAGGGAACTCTTTTCAGTAATGCCTCAAGCTAAAACCATTTCCTTGTCTTCCTCTGAGCCAACAGACAGACCTCTGATCTCCTCCCAGTGAGCTTCAACTTCTTACAGTTCCCAATTTACACTCCTTGGATTCCAAGACCTTGTCTCCTGTTTTTGATGGATGTTAAATACAAGTCTCTAGTTTATTGGGACCAAAAATCAGCTTTCCTGTCAGTACTGGGCACATTCCTCTGATTTCTAGCCTCATTTCTGACCTCATCATCTCCACTGTGCAGGTGTTCAAGGATTACATGTTTTCAAAATCCCTTCATGTTTATAGTAAAACTGAGTTCAGCTCTCTCCATCCATCATGTTTCTGGAAGAAGAAATAACCTCTATCCATTTAGTCATGTGGCCACCTCCCAACAAACAGTTTGAAAGTAATCTGTGGCTATGTATACAGACCCAAAACACATTAGTGAACTGAAGTGTTTGTCCAGTGATCCAGATGTTTTTGTCTACATGGCGTCAAGGGTTCAGATGCATTTGTTCAGTCTATCTGGCATTTGAAAATATAACAAACTTCCATTACGAAGTGCTTTGCTATTTCACAAATTCAGGAATCCCATGGGTATCGCATTGCCTCTTATTTGCTGAGACTCATGTTAGAGTATGTAACTTTCATTTGAATATGTTAAAATGCTGCCATTCTGGTTTTTTATCTTTCTCACATGTACACGTATGTGATCTGTGCATATGTATATGTTTGTTTGACGTGTATGGGCACATGGAAATATACATGTAAAAATACAGAATGGAGGCTGGAGGCTGATGTTGGAAGGCTTCCTCTATCACTCTCTGCTTTATTCACTGAGGCAAGCTCTTGCTTGCCCATTAAGCTAGTCTAGCTATCAAGCTTGCTCTAGGGATCCCTGCCTCTGTCTCTTGAGTGCTGAGATTATGGGCTTACAGCCATGCCCACCTCGAATTGATGTGGGCTCTAACAAACTCTGGTCCTCATATTTACTCGACAAGTGATTTAATCATTGAGCCATCTCCACAGCCCAATAATCCTTTCTCAATGCTCTTTTTTTTTTTTAACAATACAAAATAGCTAGCTGTCAACAAGCATTTATCAAATTCCTAGATAAAGTTAAAATGAATAGCAAAAACCACTCCATTCTTTAGGACTGTTAAAATCTAATTGTGTTTATTCATTCATCTCCAGTCAATTTTTTTATATAGCATATACTATATTCTTGAGGAAATGGTGATGAACAGAACAGAACCCCTGCCCTCATAGAGCAAACCACTTAGGAGAAGATCAGTTAGGGGCTAGGAACAGAGCTCAGTGATAGAGCACCCACGTAGCATGTGTGAGGCTCTGAGCCTGTCATACAAATAACATGTGAATATATATTAGAACATGCATTTGTAAAGGGAAATGTTGTGATGGAACATTGAATGCAATCTTAACTGAGTTTTAGGAAACCAAGGGAAAACTCTTGGGAAAGACATAGGTTGTGACCCGAATGATCCAGAAAAAGAGAGTGGAGAAGAGAATTCCAGAGGAAGAACCATGGCTGCACCTGTGAAGGACCAAAACAGTTCAAAGGTATAATACAAAGACTGTCATGTGACTGATAGTGTTAGTGAAGACACAGCACAAATCTTGTCTGAATAAGGCAGGATTTCACCTGGAATTTCTTCCAAAGGCAATGATATGTTATTGGGATATTGTAACATGAATGATGTGAAAAGATGTCTGGCTGCTGGGTGCAAACAGGGTTGGGAGAAGATGAATATGGAAAGGGACAGGTGAATTAAGGCTTGGGTAGGTAGAGAGACTAGTAATATAGAATAATGTGGTGACAACTGACATAGAGGCATGGATGTCAGTGAGATGTGCTATGGAGTTGTAATCTACATGATGTGGTCACAAGTGTGGATAGTGAAGGAGATGAAGAAGTTGAGGTCAACTCTGGCAAAAGTGACTAGACATGAGGTACCACTCACTGACGGTGTGGTGGTTTGATATACCTGGGGAGAGGGAACCTCAGTTAGAGTCACCTGCATCCAACTGGACTGTCTGTGGGACATTTTCTTGATTGCTAATGGAGGAGGACCCACTGTGGGTGGTGCGACTCCTGAGCAGGTAGTCCTAGATTAAACAAACTAGGTGAGCAAACCAGGTGGAGAAAGCTAGCTAGCAGTGTTGTTCTATACTTCTTGCTTCAGTTCCTGAATGCAGGTTCCTGCCCTGAACTCCTGCCTTGGCTTCCCTTGATGGTGGGCTCTAGCCTGTAGGCCAAATAAACCCTGTCCTTCCCGAGTTGATGTTGGTCAGTGTTTTATCATAGCAAGAAAGAGCAAACTAGTAAAGAAATAGAAATAACCCCATGTCTGGGGGAAATTGACTAATTTTCTCGACACGAAAACTTTATGAGACTTTTCCAAAGACATACAAAATAAAGTTCAGGAAAGGTGAACGAAGGTACAGAGATATGCACTGTAACTGACATGTAGAGCCAGGGGGATAGGCTGAGATTACCCAGGTGGAAGCTGCGGATGGGAGACAGGGGTCCTGGTCATGTAGGTCAGCGTGCTTTACCTTTACAGATTGAGTGGATTGTTAAAAGTAAGGATGAGAGACGGGAAGATGGTATCATGGCATCCAGAAGGTACCAATACTTAAGGGTATAAAACAGTCCATGAATTAAAATAGTGTGGAAGATCGACTAAGGAAGAAATTAACAAGTAGTCATCTGTCAGCAGAGATGCTGTTCAGTAAAGAGGAAAAGACAGAAACGGTGAGATAGAATAAAGGCCCATGGGAACAGAAAGACCAGAAAGTGGGCAGTGTCTCAGAAACAGGCCTTAGCTCGGGGAACAAGTCCTGGAAGAGAACTAAAGACAATTTGAGGAAAGGAGACTTGAACTGAGTCTGCACTAAGTAGAGAGGGTGTGATGGATCCACAGATAGTGGGGAAGAAGGGTGGTGAGGGAGAGAGACACAGACACTGTGGTGCCTGGAAAGCAGCATGAACAGGAAATGGGCACAAGAAGAGACCAGGGCCACACGAGGTGAAAACTAGAGAGTGGGCATGTCTTCTCTGTACAGATCCCTGAAGAGCACCCTGCTTCCATGTTGCTGTGGACCCCCGACAGATGAAACCAACGTAGGGAGATTTGCTTTGGCCTCCCTGTTTTAGAGTTCGATCTGTGGCAGCTTGGGGCGAACACCAGAACTGCACAGCTTGTGATAGAAGAGACTGTCACAGTGAGACAGGAAGCAGAGGTGGGGAGGAGTGGCCAGAGATGATAAACAACCCCCCCCCCAAAGCCACCACCGAGTGACCTAAATTCTTCATCTTGTCCCACCTCATTTCCAGGCTTTGTCATCTTATCTGGGTTGCAAGTGTAAAGCACGAATTCTAGTTGGTATTTAGTGAAAACCCACAGCCAGACATTGGGGAAAAGCTGGAATATCAGAGAGAGGACACAGACCACAGTCAATTCTCACCCAGCCACCTTCTCAGGGCTAAAGCTCTCTCCAAGTCTCCTTCCCTTAGCCTGGCTCGTCGCTCCTACAGAATACCTGAATGTCTGCCTACACCTGCCTTAAATATCTTCTCTGCCCAGTTGTTTCACTTCTGGGTTCAACTCTGCATCATGATCCTAGAGTTAGGGTTAAAGGTGTGAGCTACCACTGTTTGTCTTTAGGTTTTGAACTCACAGAAATACAGAAAATCTCTGTCCCTTGTGTGATGGATTATAGGTGTGAGTTACCACTCTCTGACCCTCATGAGTTTGATTGTGGTTTGACTATGGGTAATTATGTTCTCTGATATTCCAGGCTGGTTTTATTAAATATAAAATATATCACCACAAAAATATCCACATAGAGCAAAGGGTCCATGCTGGCTGGTATGTCCAGAGCCTCCCAAATAATACCATCTGCTGCCTTGAAATCATGAGCCTCTTCTGCATTCTCTCCTTGGAGCTGTGCTTATGACCAAGGCTGAAGCAGGCTCCTCTTGACCTGGTACCTCAAAGACTTAATAACTTGAACAATATGAGTGCTATAGGCCTAAAACCTCATCTCTACAAAGGCATATGTGTATATGTCTACTCATGTTCTCAGTGTATTCCCGTGAATGAGTTTATGTTCATTTAAGAGATCCTGAAGTGGCATACAGCAGAACATTAGTAACAGTTGTCTCAGGGAAGAGACTTATGGGTAACTGTTTCATCTCCTGTTCTTTGTTTATTTATATTTCTCCATTTTTCTAAAGTACATATGTGCTTGTGTGTGCACACAGAATCTTGATACTCAAACCCCTGATCTTCCTGCCTCTACCTCCCTAATGCAGATGTAGGTCACTATATGGTTGGCTTTCACATCAATTTGCCATAAATTAGAATCACATGAGTAGGGAGCTTCACCTGAAGAAGTGTCATAATTGCCTGGATGGATGTAGAAAGCCCTACCCTGACTGTGGGCAGCACCCTCTGGCAGCATCCCAGACAAAGAGGTATGGCAAAAGGAAGTCCCCTAGCCTTTCTCTCTTTCTGCTACCCTCTAGTTGAGAGTTGCTTTGCTCTCTTCCTGCTGATGTCTCCCTGATGGCAGAACCAGTGTCTCCAAGCTCTCATCATGAACTTAGTTTTTCTCCAGGGACCTTATGGTTCCAGATTGGGACCTGCTGAAGCACTAAGCCTAGAGACTGAAGAATTTCTGTTGCTGGCCATCCCTAAGAGATGTCCGTGTAGAACTCCACTGACCACGGAGCACCCTGCCTCAAAGACAGAGCAACTGAACTACCTGGCTCTCAGGTGTGAACTACCTGGCTCTCAGGTGTGAACTACCTGGCTCTCAGGTGTGACTTGGCCATTTCTGGCTCTCAGGTGTGAACTACCTGGCTCTCAGGTGTGACTTGGCCATTTCTGGCTCTCAGCTCTCAGGTGTGGATTTTACTATTTCAAAACTCCCTTAACAAAATCTGATACACATTGTTTTTGTCCTTTTGCTTCTGGTTCTGCAGAGAACCCTGACCCATGACAAGCTTTTACTTGAATATTATTATTATGATGATGTTTTATGAGCAGCTGGCAGATTTCTTACTAGTTAACTCATAGTGGAGGGGCTGGGAGTTGAGGAATGGCATATATGCTCCTGTTCTTATGTGTTTGGTTGTGAGCCTAGCCTTTAATGGCTGACTGTCTCTCCAGCCTGCTCCTGTTCTTACACTGCTGTATTGCCCAGTGTCGGTGGCACCATAATAAACCTTAGGGACTGTTCTCTGGTCTTCATTTTCACTAAACTAAGCATATATAAGTTCACAAGGTACTAGCTTGATGGTATTAGAGCACACAGCTCCCCCTTGCCCTGTTATCAGACTTTTTTGTTTGATCCAGATAGCTATAAGCATACTGCCTGCTACCTTGGACTAGAAAGAAACCCCTTACTCACAAAGCTTCAACCACCCCTCAGCCAAGGAGGCAGGGTTCCCCAATCAAAGCAGGAACCCATTCTGGACTCTAAATACTCATCCGCTGTTCTTAGGTGCCCTCGTGCCCCACTCAACCGACTCTCAGGACTAAAGGAAAATACTTTAAATGGTTTTTCTTAGATGAGCCCACTGGGGTACAAATACACACGTTAACGTAATCACCACACATACACAAAAGGGCATGTCTTGTACCTAAGGATGTGAATGTGGTATGAAATCATTCTCAAATGGTTATCTTTAGATGTATGCGCTCTCTCTCTCTCTCTCTCTCTCTCTCTCTCTCTCTCTCTCTCTCTCTCTCTCTCTCTCTCTCTCTCTCTCTCTTTCTCTCTCCCTCTCTCCCCACAATTACCCAAAAGGGCTATAATATTAACCACCACCCCTCCTAGCCAGCTGCAGCTGGCCCCACCTGTGAAGAGGCTGGGAGAGTAGCCATTTCAAAGACCCTACAGTAGCACATAGAGTGGTTCCACAAGAGGATGAATTTCGACAAACCAATACAGTACTCACACAGACGTGTGGTCTTTCTTCAACATGGCCATAGCCATCATCTGTGGGATCTGTCATGGACTCAAGGGCAAGGCAATAGAAGGGGATCTTGGGAGCCAGGTGTCTGCATCTGAAAACTAGAAGCAAACATATGTAAATGTGCAGGCACTGCATAGTGTGAATCTTCCAGCCAATACCACCTCACAGATGAACTAACTTGATTGCTTGGACTTGGTTTTGAAACTTAAGATCAAGCCCATTCCCAAATATTAGCCTAGCCAATCCCCTCCCCCCTCCCCAGCAACCACAGGTTTACTTATATAAACAAATTGTGCTCCTCAAGAAGGAGGCTGGAGCTGACACAGGCCATTGTTGGGAAGGCAATTACGGTAATGAGGGAAAGCTAAGTGAATAGAAGGCTGCTCCAGCTGCTTTGTTGATAGAGGGTAATAAGGGTGTTGCCTGAGCACAGAGTTAATTTGCACTTTCTCCACAAGCCTGGTACTGCCCAAGCCACAACTACCCTTAGGACTGAAGCCCAGCTAATTATTCATGTTAATTACCCAGCCCCAGGTCAGATCCCAAGGCTGGTTAAAGACAGTAAAAAAAAACTAAGCAGCCCACTATTCTTGCTTAGAGCGCTCAGAGGCTAAGGCTGAATGTGTAAATCTTTCTGATTGGTGCACACCCTTCTTGAAGAGGCATTAACTCTGCAGGGGACTGTTTCCTGAGAGCACCATACCCTGCTCTCCCCTCTGGACTCTTAAGATCCCCAGGGATTTTTTTCTCCAAGTTTCATTTTCTCTGTATAGAACATGCTAATGGGGAAAATGTTCACAAACATAACTAAACAAATTAGATTAATAATTAACAAGCTGGGTATGTGGGTGTCCATTTGTAATCCCAGCACTCAGGAAGCAGAAACAGGAAGATTTGAGTTCACTGCTAGCCTATCTCCAAAAAGAAGAAAAAACTCAAAGCCAAAAGGCTCCACCCTGTATGATGCTTCCATTTATATAATATTCTGGAAAAGGCAAAACCATAGGGAAGTGTGATGACAAGAGGTTACCAGGGTTGGAGTTGGTGGTGAGAACAAAGGGGGAGCATGCGGAAATTGGGGGACAAAGAGCCCCTCTGCATATGACCATGGGTGTGACATACATATAGCAAGGTTATGCATTTGTCAGAACCTGTAGGGCTGTTCACCGCAGAGAGATTTCTGTTGTTCCACTGAGTAAAGTTACAGAGAAATGTAAGAAGAGATGTAAGATTTGCTCTCACTTTTTATGGCGGCAATTCAAAAGTTTGTCATTATTGCTAGACATTACTGAGATGTCTTTTTCCAGCAAAGGAAATCTTTGAAATTCTAGCCGATGAAACCAATGTGGGAAAGGGTGGCTTGGCTTGTCCTGCTGTGTGTAATGAGTGTCCTGCACAAATCGCTTCTGGAATGATTAAGCAGGTGTGGACTCCTTCATACTCACAGATCCATGTTAAACTTCATCTACAAAAACAGGGTAGCAAAGACCAGAACAATTTTCCACCAAGACCAGTCAAGTCCTAATCTCCATGACGCCAAAAATACTTGGCTGCAAAATAGAAAGTACAGCCAGTTACCAGATGTTTCATCTCTCTGTATCCTTTCGGTCTATGTGACTGATCGGAGACAGGTTTCAGACTGTGTGGCTGGTGCCAGGGAGACGCCATCATCATTGGCAGCTCTCTCTCCAATGATACATTTTCCCTGGTGGTTCCTGGGCTGCCTTCACTGGGGCAGCAGGGGCCTGACGCTCTTTGTCTTCTGTGTCATGTCCACAGCTGTTTCCTGAAATGACATATCACTGACTTTATGATGAGTTACATGCACCAAATTTTTCTCTTTTAGGGGGCCTGCTGAGGAACCCCTTTAAAAGATTTGCAGCGAGGCAGCTGTGTCCCAAAGGGCATTCATTATCAAAGTCACGGAAAAGCTCCCATTTCAAGGTAAGCACACCAGAGCTGATAGACAGTTCTGCATTTGTTTCTGAGGTTAAGGACTTAATCAGCAAGCTAAATATCTTTAAGTTCACAAGTCCGATAACAGCATCTGAGGAGGTTCTTGTCACTTAACTGGGGGTTATCAGATCAGGGCTGACGAATAGGTATGAGAAAACACAGTTTAGAACACACGGTGGTTTTTCTCTTAATGGGAAGATGACCAACTTAGATCTTAAGAAGCACATCTGTTTGTGGTTGTCAGGTGACGGGCACACCTTAGTTGTAGAAGCAGAATGAGAGAGAGAGAGAGAGAGAGAGAGAGAGAGAGAGAGAGAGAGAGAGAGAGAGAGAGAGAGAGAGAGAGAGAGAGAGGAGAGAGAGAGAGAGAGAGAGGACTCCATGGACTGCTCTTCTGACCACAGAGTGCCCTGCTACCACAGATGATTGAGGGATCCACGCTCCAGGTGAGAGCCCTTCCTCAGGATCTAGAATCATAAGCTTTTGTGATAGAATAAGTCTTAAGATGGCCTGGGTCAATTTTTCTTAAATTCAAAAGCAAAGAACACTAAGAGTATAAAAGAAAAAATATATATCAACAGAGAGGAGTTTATTCAAGGGAATACATAGAATCTAAAATCCAAATGGTAAACAGTCACAAGACAACAACGAAATCAAAATCAATAGCTGGACCAGGTTCCACTCTTTCTGCCTCATTATGTTTACCTGTTCCCTCCAAGTGCTCCCAAGAATGGGGCGGGGGGATAGCTCAGTCAGTAAAGTGCTTGCCAAAGATGAGGATCCAAGTTCAGGATGTCTATAAAAAGCTGGCCATAGAGTACTTGTGTGTAAGCTACTGCATCATGAGAAGGATGGAGCCAGAGGGCAGACACACAGATCCTGGGATCTTACAGCGGCTCACCAGGCCTAACGGAACCGGTGACCTCCAGATTCCAGGGAGAAACCTTGACACAAAACATAGGGTGGACAGCAATTGGGGAAAACACCCATTATCAATTTCTGACCTTTACATACACATGCAACTACGCCACACCGACACACAGACACATACACACACAGAGAGACACATACACACAGACACACAAACAGACACACACAGAGAGACACAGAGACACACAGACACACACACACACAGAGATGCACACATACACAGACACGCACACACACACACCTCCCCTTTAAGTGGCTTTGGCATTCCAGCCTTCCCTGGCCTCTCAAGAGTCCTCTATTCCTTGAGCATCAAAACCCTTGGAAATGTTTTTGCTTCACCCTGAAGTTCTTAGTTCAAAGACCCAAAGAAAATGTAAATGGCTGAGTTCATTTTTTTTCCAGGCCTTATACTGTCACTGTCAGCCATTGAGTTGACAGCCCCAGGGTCAGAGGTCAATCCAAACTGCTAAATCTGATCTTTTATTATTCACTTCAATATCTGGCTCCAGGTTTTTATTAAAACCAATTAGAATTCCTGACACAATTCCTTTGCCATCTTTCTTACCCTTCTCTCATTCATTAATGCCTCATGCTGGTTGTAGGAATTCGGGTCTATGTTAATCCATTCAGGCTGCTATAACAAAACACTCTAGACCCAGTAACGTTTTAAATGACCAAAATTATTTCCTGACATTCTGAAGACTGGGGAACTCACAAGGTTATCTCAGATTTGGTGTCTGATGAATGATGTGTCTACCCCATACATGGACTTTTCTTTTTTGAGACAGGGTTTCTCTATGTAACAGCTCTGAGCATCCTGGAACTCACTCTGTAGACCAGGCTGGCCTCTATCTCACAGAGATCCGCCTGTCTCTGTCTTCTGAGTGCTGAGATTAGAGGAGTGTGCCACCACTGCCCAGCAAATGGGATTTCTTAATGAGCCCTCATAACGGGACAAAAGAGACAACCTCTATTATAAGGACATTAAGAAGGGCAGAGTCTACATGATTTAATTAACTCCCAGGAGGCTCTTAGTGCTACTACATGGCAGGGTCTGAGCTGGAGATTGTAGCACATTCTTAACTTGAAGCATCACACCTCCAATATAATTTAAAACCGGATTCTAGGTAGCAAGCTCACACTACCAATCCCTCCTATGTATAAACAAGCTCAGCAGGCTGTGGTATTTGTGTGGTACTTTTTTCCTGACTATTTACTTCTTCCCCTGGTCAAGTGGGCTCCTTGAAACCTGAGTAAACAAAGGTTGAGGAGGTAGCTCAATTCCTAGAGCTTGCTCTACAAGCAGTTACCTGGGTTTGATCCCCCCAACCCCTGTAAAAATAAAGCTGGGCATGATGGCCTGCACCTGTAATCCCAGTTCTGGGGAGGCAGAGACAAGCAGATATCTTGGGCTTGCTGGCCAGCCAGCCTTAACACATAGGCGCACATCAACTTTCATATCCATCATTTCTATTAAACCTCATTATCTAGTTGTCACTCAGGCCATCGGTGAACATGACCTTTAACCCTGCCTGTTCTCGTTATCTCTCCCAGAAAGTCTCCTCACTATTCACATACACATCCTGGGCTACAGGCATGGCAATGTGACAGTCTTATTAAGATTTTCAATTTTCCTCTCATTCTTTCTTTGCTGTTTCCCTCACAATATAATTGGGATTTCATTTACTCTCTTGGTGTTTCCTCCCCCCACCCCGAGCCCCTCCCCCACCCCACCCCACAGTTTCTTTGAATGCCCCGGGAGTCTGGCTTTTTCCATGGGAGCTTTGAAACCGCTGCGTCTGAAGTTCAGAGTACATATCTGGGTGTTCTGTACATCTCTTCACAGTGGGACAAGCAGGCATTTTCTCCCTGCATCTCATCTCTGCATCTCCCATCAACAGTCCTTTGTTGAACAGAATTAAGTTCCCAGCAACAGTTTCCGGTATTGCTCCTTCTGGCTTCTGAGAATTAAAACAGTCAGCATGATCTGTTTCCAGCTATGATGGAGCAGATGATATCAGATTAATTCCCCACGGAGAACAACTATACCGCTGGATTAAATACAAAGGCCAACTGTTAAAAGGCCCTGGAGAAAAATCAAAGTAGCAAGGGCCCCACAGAGGACAAAATTCTCAAGACACAAGAAATGCATGAACAAATGTGTAACATTCAAGGCACAGACCCCACAACACTATACACACCCCACAAATATAATACATACACACACACTCGCATTCTATACACATCCACTCATAATCATCCCACCACACCATACACAAACCCTATTCACAGCATACGCACTTCACCATACCATGCACACCCCATAGACATAATATACACACGCATACCTTATCATGCCATACACGCCCCACCTACACACTGCACCAAACCCATAGCATACATACCACACACACGTACCATGCGCACACACTGTGCTGGCGAGCTTTATGTCAACTTGATATAAGCTAGGATTGTCTGAAAGGAGGGAACCTCACCTTAGAAAATGGTCCATAAGATTCAGCTGTAGGACATTTTCTTAATCAGTGATTGATAGCAGAGGGCCCAGCCCATTATAGATGATGCCATCTTCCTGGGCTTGTGGTCCTGTTCTACAAGAAATTGAGCTGAGCAAGCCAGTAAGCAGCATCCCTCCATGGCCTCTGCATCAGCTCTTGCCTCCAGGTTCCTGCCCTGTTTAAGTTCCTGTCCTGACTGCCTTCAATATAAACAGTGATATGGAAGTGTAAACCAAAGAAACTTTTCCCCAACTTGATTTTTAATCATGGTATTTCATTGCAGCAATAGAAACATTAAAACGCACACACTCATAATACTATATATATATATATATATAGTATATACATACATATCACACATAATATACACACAACAACCGCTAACACACAACACACACCATGTACACACACATACCGTACTACCATGTCATCCACACACCACATATACATATATACCACACACACATACACACACACTCATACATACTATACATACATATCACACATAATATACACATAACCACTAACACACAACACACACACCATGTACACACACATACCATACTACCATGTCATCCACACACCACATATACATATGTACCATATACACATACACACACACACACGCACTACAGATTTCTCGGTCATGTGTGTGCTGACCTGATATCACAGGTCAAGTTCCTTGCTACCATGATTGAGTAAACACCATGCACTTGGGAAGTACTTATAGAATCAATCTCTATGGAAGAGAGAGGAAGGAAATAGGATTCCCGGGCCAGCCTCTGATGATGCTGCAGAGAGTTCTGGAACTGGAGAAACCCTTTATAATTCTCTAGAGTCAGTACCAGGTATTAGATGCTAAACAGAGAAAGGACTGTAGCTGCCCTGACCACATGAAAGGGAAGAACTTTCCTGAGGAGAGAAAATCCCCCAAAGAGAGCTTCCAAGCAGCTGTGGTCAGAGTCCTTTGGACATTTGGGTAGGATAGCTGGGGAGATGGTGACAGTGGCAAATAAATTCTACTACAAGTGAAACCTTGAGAGCCAAGCACACTGAGGCAGAGGCAGATGGGTGACTGGGCTCAGACTACACTTAGCCCACTTCTGCCCTTTGTTCTATTCTGGCCTTCCATGGCGGGCTGTATGATACCCACCCACATTGGCAAGGCAACCTTCGCACTCCGTATACCCATTCACATGCTAATCTGAGGAATGCTCACATACAAAGCCAGAAAGAAAGCTTTATGTTTCTCTGGGCATCCCTTTATCCAGACACAAAATTAACTGTCACAGAAGCCAAGCAGAAATCACCCACTGAGGGATTAAAAGCTAATCATTAATTTCCATAGTCTTAGAGTGCTAGAAAAACAAAATCCAAGTTCAGGGTGTGCACAAATGAACACACAAGCTTCGAGCCAAGGCTTTGGAAAAGAAAAAAACCTAACGTAACTGTGATAGTTAATTTTTTCACCGATGTGTCAAATACTTGACAATACTCATGAGAGAGAGAATTTATCGGGGCCCAAGATCTAATGACAGTCTGCAGTGGGGATGGCATGGTGGCAGAAGCGTGAAGTTCTGGCTCACATCTTTTTGTCACTGTTGGCATTTTGTTTGCTCAAGATAGGCTCTCACTGTGTAGCTCTGGCTGTCCCGGAACTCAGATTCACTAAGATCTTCTTGCCTCTGCCTCCCAAGTACTGGGATTAAAGGCCTGAGCTACACCTGGTCTGATTGTTCACATCTTGATGGACCAGAAATCAGAGAGAAAGGAAAGCTCACTCTTACCTGCCTCTCTCTTTACGTTTATTTACTTTGGGCCTCCAAACTGAAATGGTGACACCCCTATTCAGGCTGGATCTGCACTCCTCAGTTAATCCTCTCACAAAATGCCCTGAACACACACAAAGGTGTGTCTCCTCGGAGGAGGTTAAATCCATTTAAATTGATAATAGAAGTTAATCATCACAGTGAATAACTAGTTCATAATCATTCTTCTCTAAAAGGAAGATGACATCATCCAGGCTCTGGAACTGTTTATGCACAATGTCTAACACTCAGCTTTAAAGCTACCAGACATACCAAGAGAAAGCAGTAAGTGGAAAATAGAAGCAGAAGAGGTGGGCAAAGATAAGTTAGAAAGAGACAAAGAGGGTGTGGACATTGGAGTTGACATGGGACCTTAAATAACTATGATGAAGAGCACAAGAAAATGAAGAGGGAGATAAGGGAGTTTCATTCCAGAAATGAAGTTCATAAGAAAAAAAGCAAAACTCCCAGAAGTAAAAATTAGAACAGAAATTAAGAACTCGGGAGGTTAAAATTCAATAGTTGACAACTAAAGACAGGGAAGCAATTCCAAAAAAGAAGGGTAAAAATGTCCATGATGAAGTGTCACAGAAGGTGAACCGTGCTGTTTTCTTAAACTCAACAGACAAATGAGAAACAGTAAGGGGTGTTTAAAATGAGCTGCAGGTCTACAGGGGACACAGAGAAAATGGGGAAAAGCAATATAAATACACAAAATGATGAGGAACATTGCTTGGGACTGACAGGTTTAAGAATCGTGGGTATGGCTGAAGAGTTAGGAGCTGAGGTCTGCTCTGTCCCACTGAAGTCCCTGGGCAGCCATGGGGCTGCATCATCACAGGGGAGGCCAAGGTTACGTCCCGGTCCTAGGTGATCAGCTATCATAATGGGTCTCAGCCCAGATGTTATGGATCCAAATCCTTGGCTACAAATGTTTTGCTTATTCCTTCTCAGACACACGCTTACCATATTTCTTCTTACTTTTCACCTGGGAAATCTCCAGGAAAATGTGAACCCTGGAGGGAGTGAGGAGGGTCAGAGAACTCTAGCAGCTAGAGGGAAGATATCGGGGCCCTTGGGCAGGTGTGAGACAAGGCCTATGACAGGTGACAAATGAAAGAACAGTAGAGAGAAGAAAGTTCCAGAAAAGATAGAGCTGAAGGCCCTGAAATATTTCAATGAGCTTGATTTGTTTGTGTGTGTTTTCTGTCAGCTGGCCTTGGACTCAAAAAGCTCTTTCAGCTTCTGACCTTCTTCGGCCCCCAAAACTCCACCATGGTCCAGCTCTGCCCCATTGTGGGTTAGCAGGTCTTCTGAGCTGGCTGGGGCCTGCCTTCATCAGTATCACACTGTCTACGGGGACATGTGTTGAGGTTTCAATGGTGCACTTACAAATGATCTCAGAACACAATTCAGTCTCAGTTAGCATCTGCCTGTACATGAGAAGTTAAATAATAGCAGCAGATTTTGGCCTCATCGTGAGGCCAAAGGAGCATGGGAAACCACAGGGTTTGAAATTCTAGAGATGTATTCTTGCAGGCAGAGTGGGGTTTTCTTGGAAATATTGGACCAACTCTGAAGCAGGCCTCTGATAGTCCCAGCAAAGAAGGAGGTGGGGCGGGACAATGGAGACACAGGGACAAATGTGTAGGGAGGAACGAGGAGCCTGCTCTCATCTCTACAGAGTTTGGAATCACCTTCAAAGCTACAGCACACTGCCATTAGATATTCAACAAATATACACGAGAGACTGGGAGACAGCTTGATGGGTAAGACATTTGCTGGGCAAGCATAAAGAACTGAGTTCAAATCCCCAACACGAATGTAAAAACCTGGGTGTGGCATGCACCTGTCACCTCAGGACTTGCTGGCTATCAGTCTCGCTCCAGCTTCAACAAGAGACCCCGTCTCAGAAGCAGGGAGTAACAGAGGACACCCAATGTGTGCATGCACCACACATACACACATACAAAACATACGTAATAACATGTGAACAACAGCAATATTTGCATTCGGCACCTAATCGATCCCTAATACACTCCTTGCTTTCCTTTCTAACGAGATAATGAAGAAAAGAGCTCTGATGGGGCCTAGAATTCCCTGGGCAGCAGTTTGTTTTGCTATTGTGGAGGCTACTGTTAGCTCTGCCAGGCTGTTCTCCATGCGAGCCCAGGAGCTTGGCTCCTGATGCCCACGCACCACTGCCAAGCCTTCTGTTTAGGTTAGTCAGACTCCAGGAACATTTATGAGACCTGGTTAGATGTCGGGCCCCGTGACACATACGGAGGCAACAGCTACCATAAGGGGCCACCCACTTTGGAGCATCGGGGAAGAGAATGGAGGCTCGGAAGAGCAACACTGTGCAGGGTGGATGTCAGCATCAAGGCTTCCAGGTAGGGACCTAGAAAATAACGAAGCCAAGAGCTTCATTGAGGGGAAGGACACCCCATCTTACAATGACTAGGAGCATATGGGTCAGCTCCTCCTGCACATTGCTCCTTTCACCACATACCAGGAAGTGAACCTGAGCTGAGTGGGGCAGGCCTGGGCTGTTTCCAGTTCCTCAGCTGGAAGTTGTGATTTACTTCTCATCTGACCAGAGTGGACAGCACTTTCTGAGTCCCGTTTGAAGATTAAGGGGATGGTATGCTGTTCCCGAAATGCGGCAGGTGAGTTCCTGTGTCAACTCCTTTTCTATTGCTGAGATAAAACACCAGGACCAAGAGTAACTTATAAGAGAGTTAGTCTGGACTTAGGATTCCAAAGAGAGAGTCTGTAATAGAGCAGCTGCCCAGAGCAGGAAGCTGAGAGATTACATCTGTACACGGGAGACAGAGAACAGGAAGTATGGTAAGAGAATGAACCCTCCAAGCCCATCCCCACAACCTGGTGATACACTTCCTCCAGCAAGACTCCAGTACTAAAAGCCCGTAACTTCCCCAA
Organism: Phyllotis vaccarum; assembly: GCA_033318265.1. NCBI lineage: Eukaryota > Metazoa > Chordata > Mammalia > Rodentia > Cricetidae > Phyllotis > Phyllotis vaccarum. The sequence continues at coordinate 82,934,170 of JARWLC010000003.1, forward strand.
ATAGCACCACCAACTGGATGCCAAGTGTCCAAATACATGCCTATGGGGGACATTGCACATTAAAAGCACAGCAGCTCCCACCCCGGGTTAAGGCTGTGGCCCTCTTTGCTGTCTGTTGTTGTAATAAGCACCATGACCTAAGCAAATGGGGAAGAAAAGAGTTTATTTGGCTTATAGGTTCCCATTACAGTCCATCAATAAGAGAAGAGCGAGCAGGAACACAATCAAAAGCGGATGTCACGGAGAAACAAAACACTGCCTGGCTTGCTCAGCCTACCTTCATATACAACCCAGGACCACCTACCTGCCCAGGGCTGGTGCCATCCACAGTGGAATGGGCCCTCTCACATCAATCATTGATCAAGAAGGTGCTTCACAGACAGTCCCATGGACTAATGTGACAGAAGCAACTCCTTAATTGAGATTTCCAGCATAGAGTATAACACCTCAGTTCTTGGTCAGTGCCACATCGACGAAGAGGAACAAAGTAAAAGTGACAATATCGTGACTTAGATCATCTGAGCTGCCGTGAGGGTTAATCTTCATGTTCAACTTGACCGAATTTACAATAGTCCAAGAGATTGGCAAATCTTCTGGCGGCCTCCAGAAGAAGGAAGAGCCCAGTCTAAATATAAACATCGCCAGCTCACATGTAGAGGCCCGCATGTGGTATAAAAGGTGAGGCTATGAGAAAAAGCCAGCCCAGGGCTAACATTCCCCTTCTCTTCCCTACCCAGTCATGCAGTGGGCTGCTCTACCAGGCCCTCATTCCACAATGAACAGACTCTTCTGAAACCATGACCAAAGTAAGTGCTGCCTGTTTTAAGTTGTTTGTATCAGGCATTTCAGTCACAGAGATGAAGAGTTGACTAACATGGCTACCAGACTGAAGTCTACCATCAAGGGACTAGCTTCTTTGATTCCTATTGCAGACTGTCACCATACTGCTATGGCAGAAGCAGCAAGCTCTCTCCATTCTTTGCCAGTAGAGGTATAATGTCTGAGAACCTGAATATATTGTATCTCTTATGTAGCTCACATATAGGTGAAGTTTTTCATTAGGACTGAAATAAGCTCTGTCTGGCCAGCCACTTCCCAAATAACCACTCAGGGACTTATTATTAATTATAAATGCTCAGCTTATAGCTCAGGCTTATTACTAACTAGCTCTTATAACTTAAATTAATTCATTTCTAATATGTGCTTCCCTTAGGCTTATGGCTTTTACCTCTCCTGCATGTCCTGCTTCCTTCCTGTCTGGCTGGAGACTCCTCTGATTCTACCCTTCTTCTTCTCACCATTCTCTCTGCCCTGAAAATACTGCCTAGACATTGTCTGACCACGTTTTTATTAATAATGAGAGTACATATTTTCAGTGTACAAAGATTGTTCCACAGCATTTCCCCCTTTTTGTCTAATTTAAAAGGAAGGTTTTAACTTTAACATAGTAAAATTAGATATCACAAAAATAGTTATCAAGTAAGAATTACAGTTACACTATCTAATCCATTTGTATTTGGAAAATTTAGAGAAAATTCTTTATTATTTATCTTGTCTTTATGAGTATAAAGTTTTATACCTAATTTACCTTTTATCATAACTAAGGAAAACTTAAACTATGACTAGTCTTCAGCTCCATCAAAGATTGCAGAAGGGTGAAATGTTACCTAATGATAGGAACATCTGGCTGCCTGGAAAGTCACCCAAAGTTTTCTGTAATGTTTGGGCATCCATTTTTGGCCTACAGGCCTAGTATAGCTGACAGACTTTTCTGAGAAGCAGGAAAATTTTAAGAACTTTCCTACTTTGTCTTAGCAAAGTTTGGCAATCACTTTTTTGTGTCTTGCTGGTCCAGTTTGGACAGTATACAGTCAGCAACTGAGGCAAGGGCAGTGTTTGCCCCAATGGCCAACTTTTACTGTAAAGATAGCAAACTCCATATGGAGGGTCTTTCATTCCCATCATCTCCTCTGAAGTAAATTGGTTCTTCCAAGAGAAGATATGTCTCACTGTCTTATCTTACCAAAATTTTTAAATGTCATATTCTGTAGGTCTTTGAAGTGTTTTAAGACCATTTATCTATCTAAATATATCTGTTTAAGCATGAACACACACCTCATATGACTACAAGTTTAATTAATATAGATGACTACTAACCTGTATTTCTTAACTATATATTATATTTTTAAATAATCTGTATAAACACAATAGCACAAACAAGAGTAGAAACATACAGTATAAAAAATTTTAAATTTGTATCAGTAAACAAAAATCTCTACCAATGTAGAATAATTTGAGATTAAAATAGTTTTTTTATTAAAGTAGATTCAACAACCTACCCTTTTCCCCGTCATTCCTATATCATACCCCCTTTTTCTGTTATAAAGAGATCTTTGAATTTAATTTTATTGTTAAGCCTTTTTTTTAAAAAAACTAAGACCAATAGCAATTTGTAACCAATCCTCCTTAAATGACAACAAACATTCATAACTCATCTTTTGGGAATGTGGATGTCATTCTCTAGACTACTTCCTGCTGTTTGGGAGCACTGGTATCTTTGGGGGACCCTGAGAAAATTTGGGATAATGGTTAAGTCTTAACTGGAATAGTTTATGAGGCTAGAACATCTTAGCCGGCAACCTTGAAGCTGTTCTGGATGCAGAACTCTAAGGATACTGTAACAGAGACACTTTGAGATGCTGGATTACCTAGGCCATTTGTTTTCATTGGTGTCTAGTTCCCTTGTTTTGAAACTTTTAAAGGTAACATACATATCTATATTGGTACAAGTACAGACTGTGGGTTGTATATAAGTTAGCCAAAGATGATTTTTTTTTTGTTTTGTTCTATGTTTCAGCAGACAAAATATATCGCATGTTTGTAGGGGTTTTTTTAAGGCTTATATCTTTGTGCTTGTAGTCAGGATTTTCAGGGGGTTTTCCTCCATCAAACCTGATCATCTTTAACCTGGAATGAATCCATAGCCTCTCATTTCCTATGGAAATAAAATCATAACCTTTCTCCCAAAGCAATATACTTTCTGTTTTCCATTTTGAAATCAAGATATTTTTAAAACATATAGGTTGGTTTAATTTAGGAGTTTCCATAATCCAATGTTTCTTAGCAGTTATTACTCATTTATTAGCAGTCAAAAATTTAAAGACAATACAATAACATACAGTATCCAGACCATGTATTTCCTATCTTTACATGGATTTTTTCTTTTTTATCATTTTACTTCCTTTTTAAGGACTTTATTATTTTAAAATTATTTTTTAAGACTGTTTATACCCTCTTTTTTTTCTCTTCCAAGCCTTTGTTCTTATCTAAACACACTTTAACCTGTTTAGAATGCTTCTTCATCTGGGTCTGCCTTTACCCCCAACCTGCCATGCTACATGCTGGCAGAACTTGCCCTGGCAGCTCAAGCCCGCAGGCAGCAGCTGGGAGATGCCTTTGTATCACAGCCCATGTGAAAGACTGAAGGAACTGGCCATGGTTAGCTGGCAGCTGCCAGGGGATGCATCTTTATACTGTGACTGGCATGAGAGACACACGAAACTAGAAAGCCACGTTTGGCTCTATTTTTGTGTGTTTAGAACCTTTTTTTAAAGTTTTCTTAAGTCTTATGTGGGTGTCTATGCCAAATGTTTGGATGCCATTTGTTCATGGAGTTGTTCATCAGAGCTGCAATAAACTCTGTTCCACTAACTACTTCCCAAATAACCACTCAGAGACTTATTAACTATAAATGTTCGGCCTATAGCTCAGACTTATTACTATCTAGCTAGCTCTTACAACTTAAATTAACCCATTTCTATTAATCTATGTGCTGCCCTGAGGCTCATGGCTTTTACCTCTCCTGAATGTCCTGCTTCCTTTCTGTCTGTCTAGTGACTCCTCTGACTCTGCCCTTCTACTTCCCAGCATTCTCTCTGCCCTGAAAATCCTGCCTAGATACTGGCCAATCAGCTTTTTATTAACAATGAGAGTAATACGTATTCACAGTGTATAAAGACTGTTCCTCAATACTCATATTCACTGTGTGTGTGTGTGTGTGTGTGTGTGTGTGTGTAGACATTCATGAGAAAATGTTATATTTGCATTATGCTAACCCATAGCTTCTTTTTAAAAACCTTTGTTGTGAAGTTATGAGCTGATTGTGGAGGCTGTAAAATACTTGGGAATGAGAAAAGATTTCTGAACATGAAATAGCTCAACATGAATTTTAAATCAAACTAGTTTAAGGTATTTCTGGTGCTGTTATGTCCCGTGCCTTCACTGCAACCTTGGCTGTAAACACACAATGTGCACACAATGCTAACACATGCAGCCTGAAGCACCTCTGCCCAGATTTGAAACTGTTGTATGTTACAAATTGCTGTGTTTGTATTATATGTACAATTTTCTGTTCATGTAGAAAAATATGGTTTAATTATACACAAAAGAAAGACTTTATATGTTCTTTGCCCCCATTAACACATAACAAGGATATACTAGCCCACCATAGTGCTAACCTCACTGCTTGGTATGTAATATATTTTACAGACCAGAAGTTTGGGTGGGGCTCTTCTGTTCTCCATGTTATCAACAAAAGCCACACAATGCTATTCACAGAAAGATGAGTTGGTCTGGAAGGATTAAGATAACTTGTTGTCTGGTGGAGATGGTCAAAAGCCTCATCTCAGCCCAGGACTGCCAACAGGAGCCTCCCTATGTCACCTGTCCTGGCTCCAAGAGACAGGAAGTCAAAGCTGAAAGAGTTTTTCTTACTACCCTTTGTAGTTCAATGAACAATGGTTTTCTCAATTCTACCAGTAAAGAATGGTACTAAGTCCATCTCAAATTCAAAAGTGATGAGTTAGTCCAACTTGGTACCAATAGAAGATAATATGAAGCACATGTCTGGGAAACTTTATTGATGGTGCCCACTGTTGGTAAACCACCAGGACATTCCCATTGCGTCTATGTGGCATCAGTGAGCATTCTAACACACTGGTCTATCTCATGCTATCTGTGGGACACATAATAGCTTTCAACTTTGGGTTTGTGGTAACCTTACATAGTCTCTGCATATGAAAACCCATCTGCGTCTTAAGTAAATGATTCAACCAGTAAGTGAAAAGTGGCCAATCTATCTCTTGTGCTGAACAACCACGCCACCCAACACCCAAGACACTGCCTGACATCAAATAATACTACAGAAGTTTGGTTAAAGACTCAAACATACGTAATTATAAATTTGATCCTTGTGATCTAGCTATGGCACTGTGGCCTCTGCAGGGTAAGGAGCATATTTCAGCGATTGATTAGAATTAATACCCGAGTGTTGTGTGGTTGCAAAGGAAGAAGAACAGAATTAGGGCCAGCGACCACTGAGGATGCCAGGAGAAAGGGAGGGATGAAAAACAGCCTGGTGGTGACCAAGAGGAACTAGAAGCTCAGTGCTGGGCCAGGCATGGTGGTGCACACCTTTAATCCCAGCACTGGGGAGGCAGAGGCAAATGGATCTCCGTGAGTTCAAGGCCAGCCTGACCTACAAAGCAAGTTCTAGGACAGCCAGAGCGGTTACACAGAGAAATAAATAAAATAATAAAATAAAGCTCAGTGCTGTGACTTTTCAGAGGACACCCCTTGGGACAGAGAGGGACAAGACGGCTCACTGCTACTATTCATCAAGTAGCAAAGAGAGCAGCCATGAAGAGAAAGCAGCAGGTACGAAGTAGTGTAGGTTTCACATGAAAGAGCTTCGGAAAAAGAGGACTTTGCCACAGAAAGTCCACACTTACTATCCCAGTGACCATTAGCAGAGACCCAGGTGCTTTGTGACTATTTTGAATCTAATGTAATTCCACACTTGGATTCAGTGTGCAATGTTTATAAGGAGTGATAGAAGCCGGGGTCTGGGAATTCAGGCTGGTGCTGCAAGGTCCCTGACAGTTTCTGTAGGAGGCAGCACAGGCAGGGTGCAGTCCTGGTCTCTCAGAGCCTGCAAGCCCAAGGCAAGCAGCTCAAGCAACCCCAATGGAGCTCATTAAATCAAGCGGCAGCAGCGTTCTTTTGCTGCAGAGAAGAAATATCTGGAAAGCCCAGGGCAAGGAACTTGCTAGGGACTTGGAGTTCTGCCCCCTCTGGCCTCATGATTCAGTTAAAAAAGGGATGAAATGGTTTGTCCCAGCTGGGTGGCCCCTTCACATGGACTTGTGGTATCTTCCATGGGTCACAAAGAGACCTCAGGTCCCCAGCCTCCTGCACAGGCACTTCCTAATAGGATTCTGTATTCTAGGAAGCTCATACTTTTGGCTTCTAGGGCAGGTCCAGGTTGCCTGTGGGAAGATTTTCCAGAATAAAGTAAAGGTATATACCTTGGCTTGAAGGTGGTAGCTATAACCAGAGCCCAGCAGAACAAAGCAGACCAGCTTTCACAAGCTTGGATGGAGAAGTGAGGCCCACAGGCCCCACCAGCCATGAGCAACCCAACAGCCAGCTGAGCCATGTCAATCAGACTCCTTGGAAAGTTATTTTTTTCCCCAAATGCACCATATGACAAGTCAGGGTGGGTGTTGGTGTATGAACCAGAGGCCACTGAAGCTGCAGCTGTTGAGGCCAGGGAGCTGTGAAAATGGATAAAGACAGCTTGGAGAGTGGACTAATTTCAGACATGGACACTGATCTCTTGACTCCCCTCCTCCTCCAATCAGAACTCAGCACTGCACAAAACATTTAGGCTGTAAATGCAGCCAGCTCTGCCTGTGTCTACAGAATGATACACCCGGACTGGCAGCCTCAGCATGGTGCCCTCAGGCTCAGATGTGATGACATGTTTGAAGCTGTCTGTGAGATGTTGGCCTTGCAAGCTGTCTAGTGGCACAATGATTGGGAGTCATCATTTCCAGACTTTCCAAGTATGGACCAGGTGGGTCTGGGCTCTGGAAAGCGACAGTAGGCACTAGGCAGGAACCAGGGGACAGAGAACTTCGGAGGGCAGAAGCACACAGGCCAAGGTAGTCAGTTTATCTTTCTTTCATCTTTCATTCATCACCTGGTATAGGCCAAAGTGGAACTCCAGAGAGGGTTTTTTATTTGTCACCAAGTGTTGGAAGATGTGGCTTTGAGTTCACCTACACTGTGGGTCTCTGTGCAGCCCAGTCTACATCTGGCACTCGGGGTCTCTGTTCTCACTCCCTGGGGACCAGGGACACACTTTTTTTCTGCTTGGGAATGTCACCTTGGCTCCTCAGTGCTCCAGAGGGCGGGGCTTAGGGGGAAAGTAGAACTGCCCAGGTGACAGACAGACTGCCCACTGGTATCCCCACTTCCCAGAGGCAGCTCTGAGGAGAGCTGTGTTTCTCTCCTCCAGGGGTGGGTGGGGACATGACACCACACCAACACTCTAAACCTGCCATTTCTCATCCTGGGAGGCAGAGGTGGGAAGCCAGCATTACCTCCAGGGGGAATCTGTGTGTGAGATTTAAGGCTTGTAGCTGATTCTTCCCTTGGTAGCCCTGGAGCTCTTGGTGCTGTCTTTGCCTTGTGGATGTTTACGGAACCTTCGTCCTTCCCTCATCTCTTACTTCTCTCCCTCTTTCTTAAAGAACACCTCTTTGTATTTTTTTTCTCTCTTTGAATTCCTCCTTCAGGGAGACCATTGCTGAGACGATCTGTGGATATGGATGAATCCAGAGCGCTGTGACAGAGGTGAGAGCAGGTAATGGCAGGAGAGAGGCAGAGACAGGGAGCTGCCTACATTAGCAGTCATGCACGATTAAGTTTCCTTCTTGGCCATTTATTAAGAAAAAGTTAGAATAGATCAACACTACATTGTAATAATAATTTAACGGTCGTGAATGCAACATGAACCATTAAGAAATGTTCTCGGGCCAGGGATTATTAATACATATAAAACTTGCTGTCTTCCAGGAACTAATTCTGCAGATTGCACTTAGCCTTGTAATGTCAAAGCTACAGCAGACCTACAAGGCTAGCACCCTAGGATTACTCTCCTGCTCTCACTGTGGGTGCCAGAGGAAGGTCTGAGACATTCCTGAGGATCTGAGAACTCCTAAGCTATTCAGAATATTTTGCTGTGACTTGGCACAGCAGGGATGTGACAACCTGGCTTCCCTAGGAGACTTGCCAGTCCTTAACTGAAATCCTCATTTCCCTGAGTCCTGAAGCCCTTAGAACATTGGTGTGGAGGGACTGCGTATTTTCTATGACCAGGGGAAAAGCAAAAGGATAGTATTTTCTATGACCAGAGGAAAAGCAGAAGGATACGTGACAATTATACCCAAAGCAGGGTATAAAGGAAATGCCAGATTAAATAACTAAATGTTTCTTTATCCCTAGGACCTCCCTGAGCTTAGATGTGCCAATGATTGGTCCAGGAAGAAAACGGAGAAGAAACATTTGTTACACCTACTAGACCACTGTGGAACATTCCTGGGACCAGGTTCCACGTCTATGCTTTGAGCGATACTTCATGTCTGCCCTAACCAATATTCCCACTTTTAAAGTGACTGTTGGCTTAAGGTTTCCTGGAACTTGAAACAGATAAAATGTCTGAAGGAATTCACATTTGGATGTGTGTTTGGATGCACTTCCAGGAGGTGTAAAGCATGGTGGGATCTCAGTAGTGACTGCGTTGGCTGAGTGTACACCCACACCTTATCTAAAGAAATGACATGGTTTGAAATAAATATTTGCTTCCTTTGAAACACTATGCCATGTATGCACGTAAAAATGAGTAGGAACATTTGTTATACACAGTTAAGGACCTTAGTTCAATCTCCCAGCACCTTTATAAAAGCCTGGCATGGCTGTGGGTGCCTGTAACCCCAGCATTGTGGAAGCAGAGACAAACAGATTCAGCCAGCCTAGCCACACCAGAAACTTTCAGATTCATGGACAGAAGTTTTCAGAAGGTTCCAGCACTGAAATAATACATTCTGTAGGAGTACAGCAGTTTAAAAAAAAAAAAAAAATCTCTTCTAGGAATGCCAGATTCCAGCACCAGCTCCAACTCTTGCTTTTCAGTATTCTCCAACATGCTGTGCCTCAGTTTCCCAAACTATTAATTGAGAACAATAGTAGCTCTTTGTGAAACTTTCAGATTCAGTGAGAGAGCCTGCCCCAAAGGAATACATCAGAGAATAAAACAAGACATCAAGCTTCTTCCTGTGGTCTCTGTATATTATATGCACATGGGTGCACACACCTACACGTGCATACCCACACCCACACACCATAAACAAACAAACATACACACGGAAAAGTAAAATTAATGCATAATATATCCATAAATATATACAACTATGCTTTTAATGTATCTGTTAAAAATAAATTTTAAATAACTTTTCAAAATTTGAGAAGTTAAAAAAAAAAAAGACAGCATTTATTGAAAAAAGACTTGGGGCTGGAAAGATGACTCTTACAGTTAAGAGCTCTTACTGGCTGTTTTCCCCGAAGATCTAGGTTCAATTCCCAACACCCACAGGGCAGCTCACAACCATCCATAACTCTGGCTTAGGGGTATCTGACACTTTTGCACAAACATACATGCAGGGGAAAATACCAATGCATATAAGATAAAAATAAGTAATTATTTTTAAAGAAATATGGTAAGATTTTGGAAAGCATTCTGAGCCCTGTGGTGCTTTACCCTGCCTTATCTCATCTCTGTAGCTCTATAATAATTTTGAAAACCAGCAGCCTACCAGCTACTCAAGTGAACAGAACAGAACCCCTTTAAAGCTCCATCCTTAGACCTATCTGGTAGCTCCCTGCCTCACAAGACTTTTATTGGGGGTGGGAGACACTGGGAACCACACCCAGGGCCTCTACATGCTAGACAATAATCTTCCACTGAGTTACAACCCAGTCAAGGCTTGTCTTCATCTGACCCAAGGCTATCCAGACAACACACACACATACACACACACACACACGTGGTGTTTAGCATAAGTAATCCAATGAAGCAGCTGTCCAGACAGCACAGATGCCTGAGGCAATGCCAACAATGAAGACAGACCACAGGCCAACATCAAAAGCCACTAGAATCAAAAGTAGGCAAGGAGATGCCAGTGGGAATCTGAGGCACTCTGAAGGAAGACCATGCATGCCAGACCTGTGCTGACCCAACAGCTTGATCCTCACCTCCTGACCTCAGGCTGTGTACATGAAATACAGAAAGACCCCGTCAGAAGTGGCACTGACTGCAAACTGAAGTCATGCCCTAGTATGATGTAGAAACCCTTGGCTGGGACTGGGATCCTGGTTTGCTTTTTGTTGCTGTGATAAACACTATGACCAAAAGCAATTGAGAAGAGGGCTCACTGGGCAAATATATCCCATTAGACTCCATCACTGAGGGACATCAGAGTAGCAACTCAGACAGGAGCAGAGACAGAAAGAATGGAGGAAATCTGCTTACTAGCTTGTTCTCTGTGGCCTGCTCAGCTGGAGACCAAAGAAGAGCAGCTCTGTGTGATCTGGGAAGATGACTGTTTTCCAGAAATACGGTAAGAGTGGAGGGAAGCAGGGGTAGAAGGGTTTGCCTGTTTGAGGCTTCTAAACAAAGAGAAACTGAAAGAAAGATACTAGTTTTGAGGGCACTATCCCTAGCTACCCCTCCCCCAAACACACAGGTAAATAGGAGCGGGAAGGGGGGATCTCAGCTTGATTTCCTATATGTACCAGGATTGCCTACCCAGGGGTGGCACCTCCCACAATGGGCTGGGCCTTCCTCTATCAATTACCAATCAAGAAAATGCCCCACCGGAGTCCACAAATCAAGCTGACAGAGGCAATTACTCATTTGAATTTCCCTCTTTCCAGTTAACTCCAATTTGTGCCAAGTTGAACCAACCCAACTGGGAATCTTACTAATTTTATACACTTGAGATATCTTTGTCCAAGGACTAATATACAAAATACATAAGAAACTTAATATAAACCACAAATGTAAGGGCAGTGAGATGGCTCAGCAGGCAAATGTGTCTGTCATCAAGCCTGATAACCAGAGTTCAATACCCAAGACCCACCTGACGGAAAGAGAGAACCAGCTCCTGCAAACTTACCCCTGACACGTGTCACATGTGACTCCTCCACCCACACTTACATAAAACAAAAATGTAACTTAGACATTTTAAATAAGTAAATAATATAACTATAAAATGGGCAATTGATCTGAATGGGCATAATTTTTAAAAAAATAATGGAATGCAGTGTAGACTGTAGAGAATCTCAGCCAGTGTCAGGGAAATGCTAGCTAATAGTGAGCTTGATATGTCTTCCTGTCTTGAAAGAAAAACTCATTAACACATTTTGATAATTTGGGGGGGGGATGAAGTGAACTGAACCTCCCAGACAATATCCCACCCATAGAATATGCCATCATTTTGTTCATAAAAATGTCCAATAAACAATTGCAAACACTTATAAAAAGAAATCCCAGCCCAGAAATAGGATGGATGATGAGTTAGCTCCAAGTGGAGATTTTATATCTGGAAAAACTCAGTAGGTCCAGCTCAGAAACAGGATGGGGTCAGCAGGGCAGGGCCTGCAGACTTTAGGCTAGAGCTGAAGGCATTTTTCTGTCCAAACACTCCAGAGAATTTCACGAGAAGACAGTTCCAAAGGCTCTCAGGACTTGTGTAATTATAGGGAAAAAATCTAGACTGTTATTGTCATTTATACTATTATTGCCTCAGAAGGGTGAAGGTGGAGAGGTGATGTAGAGAAATCTTTATAAGAAATGTGGACGTGACTTTATAAAATGTGGCAACATGCATAAACTTACAGATCCAAGAGTCTGAGGCAACCCCAAATAAGATAAGCCCAAAGAAGTTCAAATTAATACACAGCATAACCTGAAGACCAGATAAGAGAATGTATCTTATACATTGTTTACATTAAACAAGTAAACAAATTGTACCAGGGGGCTGGAGAGATGGCTCAATTGTTTAAAAGCACTGTCTGCTCTCAGGGGAACCAGGTTTGGTTCCCTGTACCCACATGGTGGCTTACAAATATCTTCAGTTACAGTTTCAGTTCCAGGGCATCCAAAGTCCTCTTTTGCTCTCATGAAGCACCCAAGTAGTGCACATACATGCTTATAAACAAACACTCAGACACATAAAATACAGTTTTTAAAAATGCAATAAAATAAAATCAATTATACTAGAGATGCATGGCTAACAGAAATCGATATGGTTAATTAAGAAAGAGAAAGACACGTTGAGAATGGCAGAAAGCTAATAAGGTGGGGGAAACTATGATGGAAATTGCTGGGCTGCTAGTCTCCTGAGTCAGCATAGCTCATTTGCATAGCTCATTGCCTCTCCCTGGCTGGTACAGCACAGGTTTTTCTTACACTTGCGCTGTTGCATGAAGCCCTGGTGGGAAAGGGTCTCTGGCCCTTTTGTCAAATGGCTCCTTTTGTATGTTGATCTGATATCTCCACTTCCCTGTTCTCCTGACACAGGAAGACACTGCTCACATGAAGAAAATACAGAGCATGGTCAGCAGATGACCTTGAACAGCTAAAGGAGATTCTCAAATAGAAAATGGTTAAAGCAGATTCTTGGCATATTTGGAAAGGCCAGAGAATGGAAAGCAATGAGATGATGACAGTATGCCACTTTCCTGGGTTCTCTAAAGTGTGCTTACTTAAAGCAGAGATTGCAATGTCTTTAATATTGCTAAGTGTACACAGAGGAAATGTTTAAGGCAACTTTACTATAAACAAAAAAGGGTAAAGAAGGATAAAGGGAAATGAGGTTGCTACACCACACTCCACCTGGTGCAATGATGCCAGTAGACTGCAATACGGTCTGCGTTATGTATAGCACAAAGAGGTATGCTCATAGTACTGTGAAAATCAAAATAAAATTCTAACAGAATCAAGGGTACAGTCAAACAGGGACAGAAGAACAAGAACAAAGGTCCAAACAAAAGAGCAGGCCAACTCAGGTCCAGACATGTCAACAGTAACGTTACAGGCAAATGATCTCCGATCTACTGATGGGACACTTTTAAAACAACAAAATGAAAGAGGTGGGGGACTTACATGTGTTTGCCCTGGGGTGGGGCTCAGGAGAAAGGCCATAGGTGATGGAGTACTCTGTATCCTGCTTGCAGTGAACATATCAAACACACACATGTAACAACCCAACACTGACATGCAACACGGTGTACCAAAGCCAGCCTCCTGGTTTCAGTTGTTGTCAAGTGGACGCCTGGCTCCTGGGATCTCCAGTACTACCTTGTAACTTCATGTCAACCAGTAATCACTTCAAAATAAAAAGTGAAAATTAAAAAATTAAAAAGAATTAAGGCTGCCTGGCTCTGCCTATTTCCTCATAGACTATCATCTGCCACCACAGAGGTGTGATGACTGCCACCCAAGCCCTTTTGAGGTTGAGATGAACTTGAGGCTACCTTGGACTACAGAGACCCTCTCAAAAGTAAAACCGAGGCTTCTGGCAGGAACCAGCCATGCTGTCTTCTCCTCTCTTCTCCCCACTTGCTTACTACAAATTTGACATTTTCAAAAGTACTATCATTTTAAAATCTCTAGCAGCCTTATTTTTCTAAGGAGATGCAGGTGATTGTTGACAAAGCTCCTCCTTTTTCCTGTGAACCAGTAGTGGTGATGTGAGAATTTATGGAACTTGAATGTAGTTAAGTGATGGGAAACGATTGGTAGGTGTTCTCTGCGATCAGCAGGGAAAGATGGCCTTCTTTGGGAAACAGTTTCTTCTGGGCTTCAGCCACACTGCCCATGTCTAGTGTTCTCCTTTCCTCTCTGTGGTAAAATACTCTGACGGAAAGCTACTGGGATGCAGGATGCACATGGTATTGTCATAATTCATCATTGAGAGAATCCAGGGTAGGAACCTAAGCATGAACCATGAGAGAATGCTGCTTGCTGGCTCATGCTTAGCTAGTTTTTCTATAGAACCTAAGCTCACCAGCCAAGGGAATGATGCCACCCAGAGTGGACTGGGGCTTCTTATATCAATACATAGGCAATACCATGAGGGAAAGACAGAGCACAGGGAGCCTGGGTTAGGCTGGTGTGACCTCACAAACTGCTATGAACAGAAGTTTACAGAAGGTACCAGCACTGAAATAACACATTCTGTGGGGATTACAGCAGCTAAAAAATAAAAATTCTGTTAAGAATGCCAGCCCCAACTCTTGCTTTTCAGCTTATGGATAAACACTCCAACATGCCTGTGCCTCAGTTTCCCAAACTATTAATTGAGAACAGCAGTAACTCTTTGTGAGCTAGGAACATAGCTCAGAGATAGTCTGATTAGTTCATGCGGAAAGCCATAAATCAGATCTAAGCACTGGAAACAAAACACACACACACACACACACACACACACACACACACACACACACACACACACTTTCTAGAGCACTCAGAATGCCTTAACACTATGCTATGGTTTACTGTTTTGTTATCAACCCAATATAAAATTAATGTCTCCCAAGAGGGCAAAGAAAACTCTGTATAACCTGGGAAGATGCCAGCTTGGGAGCAAGAGGGCTGAGTGGGGTACAGCAGGTTGGTGGGTTCTTCTTCTGTTGGGGCCTCAACAACAGAGACACCTGGAAGATGCCAGCGGCGAGGGCACTATCTTTTTTCCTCTTTATATATTAATATATTAATATGTGCAGGGATCTAAAGAAAGCCCCAGGCCACTGCAACTGTTGGCTCAAGAGCAGATACTCCAGTCGAGTCCTTTTCTTAGCTGTGTATAGTGCTGAATGAGTCTGTTCTGCTGCTGGTGTTGAACTGTGTGTCTCTATCCCTTCTGCAGCAGATGCCTGTGGTTTGGGCGGAGTCCACACCATCCATCTCCCCTTTTCTATAAACAGCCTTGACCTCCACCCTGGGATTCACCCTCCTGGAAATCTTAGTGCCCTGATTCTTGTCAGTGAAAAGATGTCTGCGGACATAGACAAAGCTTCAGTCCTAAAATGAAGAGGTCAGGAGAACCCGACAGTGAATGCTGGCCCCAGTGCAACTGGGTGCGGTATCTGGAGCTGATGGCGGTCCTGGTGTCACAGGGAAACAGCTAAAAGGGGAGGGGTCATGGAAGGAATGAGGTGTTTGATCTTGAGACCAGTTGAATTGCTTAGCATTAATGTCACTGAACCTAGGAACTTCTTAAATTTCATGTCGTTCACTGAGACCTTTCCCTCAACAGTGAGTCAATAAGCTCTCTCACATTTTTCTATAGCTAGTTTAAAACAAAATTTTTTTTAATCATAAATGGTTAAGAAGGATGATGGAGAAGGGGTGGTCCTTCTGATAGGTAGAAGTTAAGACAGAAGAAGCTCTGGCCAGTGCCAGGAAGAAATCTGGCTGTGCCTGAGTAGTGTGTTTTAAATGTGTTTAGAGAAGGTATTAAGTTAAGCTTGGACTAAGATGGCCAGATAGGCACATTTGAACCTCACTGAGTAGAAAAGATATCACTGTGTGCTTTATACTATACATGTAAAAAATATCAAATAAACACAAAGGTAACAAGCCAAAAAGCTACAGCTGAGAAGCCAACTAAGATTATAAATAAAATTATTTTAAAATCCATTTAATCCAATGAAAAGGATAAAACAAAAACAAAGACGTCAGAAGCCCAAAAGCAGAGCAGTAAGTTCCAATCTAGCTATTTCCCAGTTACATTATATGAGAATAATCTAAAGACCTCAATTAAAACAGAGACGATGAATCAATAAAGACAGTTTGTCAGAATAGGTCAAGAAGCAAGCTCCAACTTTGCACATCAGTAAGAAGTGCTGTGGAGAGGCCGGAGAGGCGCTCAGTGACGGAGAGCACATACTGCTCTTCCCGAGGACCAGCGTTCCATTCCTTCCCAGAACCCACTTGGCTGTTAAAGGTCATCTGTAACTCCAGTTCCCGGAGACATGACACCCTCTTCTGACCTTATGCACGGGAACACAAACACATATGCAGGTAAAACACTCAGACAACCAACAACTACAGCTAAATAAAAGGAAGTAATTTGAAGAAACATTTTAATAAAAGGATATACAGATCAATAAAATGAAAATGAAAAATAAGATTTTCCTTGATAGCCAGTAGATAAAGCTAGAGAAAATATACTAATATAAGACAAAGCAGATTACAGAGCAAGCAACTTTATGTGAATTAAAAGCATTAAGCAATAGTAATAAGGTGATCAGTGGATTGAGAGAGCATTCAATCCTTTGTTGTGACCAAACACTGGGAGCAAGTCAAATATCCATCCGTCATCTAAAAAGAGCACTTCAGCGGTAGGTCTGGGAGAAAGCAGTCCTGTTAAATATTTATTTACAGAGACTCTCATTGGGAGTAATTGGTAAGGACAGAACTCCAGAGGTTTTCTCCCCAGTCAGCTTCGCCTGGCTCCTCAGGGAGAAGAGGTCTGCAGTAGACGGCATGGGATGGAGGAGTGGTCTGCCTTTTACTTCAGCTCTGACTGGTTTTCTCCTGGGGTACGTGAAATCAATCCAACCATCTCACTAACACAGGCCATCTATGAGAGGCCCATGCTTTTACTGTTGAAGAGCTTATATTTTATAAAATGGCCACACCATCCTCACTATGCTGGGGCTCCTGTGTCCTTTCCTGCCCCGGTGAATATTGTCCTATCAGCTTTGCTCAATTACCCATGATTCTCCTTTGAATGTGAAGACTGGGAAGGAAGAAGCAGCGGGGTGTGGGGAAGATGTGCTGAGACATGTTGCCAAGAAGATGCCAGGAGGTGCTTTATTCACATGTTGGGGGGTTGTCCTGACTGTCAACTTGATTGGATTTGGGATCACTTAGGAGACTGGTGAGGTATGCCTCTGGGGGTAACTAAGAGATTTACTCCACCAAGGGGTAGCTGAAAGGGAGAAGCCTCCGTGAGGATGGACTGCAGCATCCCATGGGCCTGACAAAGTAAGAAGCACACGTCATGTGTGCATGAGGTGGGGGGCAGAGCAACAAACAACACCAACCTTTCCTTTCAACTGATTCCTGGTCCTTGACCATATTTTTGCCACCACAAGCTCTGCCATGCCTTCTAGGCCATAATGAACTGAGATCATCTAGACCATTTGACAAAACAAATTTTCCCTCTTATTAAGTTAATCTCTGTGAGGTATTTTGTGTCAGATATAAAAATGACAAATACACCCTAACACCAATATTATCTTAAAACTTAGACTGAATCCCAGCATAGCTCATATCAACTGAATGACTTTGTGAACTACATAAAGCCTCAGTTTCTCCATCCATAAAGTGGGCATAGTAATTTTGGCATTATAGAAAATTAGAGATAATCCGTGTGTAACTCCTTTCCTAGGGTTCTGAGTTCATTTAGTAATAGATATTATCATTATTGATAATATTTACTGATTATATGTGCCATATAGACATTTACATGCACATAATAAACCAACCAAATAAATAAATACAAAGCCACACTTGTATTTTTTTATTTAACTTTCTGTAGCAGAGAATTAATAATAATAATAATAATAATAATAATAATAATAATAATAATAATAATAATAAAAGATGAATTCAGCATTTTTCTTCTCAATGTGCCTGCCATTACTCAGGGCATCTAGTTCAGTATTTCAAATATTCCTATTGCAAAGCCTGTGGGCACAGGGCCAGATGCAGAGGGTAGTAGATAAATTCTCCAATGCTCTGCCTCTGCACTCCTGCTTGAGAGAAGCCTGCTTGGGGCTTGCTCTTGTGGAATTATGTCCCAACCCTGACAAGGCTCAAAGGGTTCTGAGTTTTCACCCAACATTGCCAGTGGGTCTTTTGCATGTGACACTAATTCCCCTTCTTCCTGTAAAGACAATTGCTCTCCCTGGCAACAATGTAGAAGGCACAATGCTGGTGCCAGGAATCCCCTACATCCTGAAGCAGGGCTGCACCATAGTGTCACAAGACTCACCCAAGCAGCTCAAATGCATTTTTAAAAAGCCAAAGGTCTTTCTTGTGAATAACCTGTCGAGTGTTTAAGCTTTATTATAATTTCTCTCTAATGGAGTTTGGGAAAATGAAATAAGTAAGAGTTATTAGCCAGATGTGTAAGATTGTCTCCTGAGAACAAATGGATAAAGGGGGCTGACCTAGCAGACAAGCACATTGCTTATTCAGCTGGCCCAAGAACAAAACTGAAATTTACAAAGAGAGAATATTCTTACCCCAAAGCCAAGGCACGGTCATCCATGCCTGTAATTCTAGTACATGGAGACTGAGGTAGAAGGATTCCATCTCAGCCTTTCCTACACAGTAAGACCCTGACTCAAATATTAACAAAAATTCCTGAAGCCAGCAGCAACTTTCATACTCCCAAGAGAAGCCAGAGGGCCAGGTTTACCATCTTGACTTAAGGACCCATCTTTCAGAAGTTTCCTCCACAGAGCCGAGATCCTACTAAGGTACATTTATGTTGGTGCTCCAAGAGACCATGCATGAAAACTCCCAATGCCTTTGGAAGGTCACACATGCATTTTCCATAAGGACATCTTGTTCTGGAAGATTGCTGGGCAAGGCTCCTGACAGAGAGGAAAGTGAGTTCCCTCTAAATAGGATTGTAGAGAAGGTTACTGCCTCATGGCCACTGAGGCCTGAGTTTGAGGTGGAAGTGTAGCCAGAGGAAGACACACTGACACCAGTCTCCCCGGGAAGAGGAGAGAGTCTGCAAGGCTGAGCAAGAACTTATCAGCCTGTGTAGGGGTTTCTTCCGAGCGCGCATCAGCTTCCTGTGTGCAGCCCTCAGATCACAAGGAGCTGAGGGTGGAAATCTCAGCAGCATAGAACAATGACGCACTGTTCTTATTATATGGCTAAGGAAAGGGGTTAGTTTGTTTGGAATTCGCAACTAAGTACCTCTACACTTCCTTTAGTAGTGTCACTGGTTTTATGATACTGATGCATGGACCACACAAACCCATACATTTTTACATTTTTAACTGCTTAATCGATAGGGTTTTTTGTTTGTTTTCCTTTGGTTAGTTGGTTTGGCTTTTTGACCAGACAGGCTAAAACTCAAGAGATTTACCTGCCTCTGTCTCCGAAGCGCAGAGATTAAAAGTGTGTACCACCACGTAGCTAATTTTCTTAGTTCTAGCAGCTGAAAGTCAAAATCAAGATGTGAGCAGGTTAAATGCTGAATATTCCAGAAAGACTGAGTGTTAAAGGTGTGGTCTCTGGAAGGGTGCAATCGGAAGGCTCTTCAAGCTTTAAAAGGTAAGACATAGTAAAAGGTCTTTAGGTCATTGGTAGTGTGCTCCTGAAAGGGATTGTGGGACCTCGGCCTCTTACCTTTTACTTTCTGGCCATGATTTTACTTTCTGGCCATGAGATAAGCTGTTATTCAGCACACCCACCACAGAGCACAGGCCAAACCAATGATCCTCCTGACCTTGGACTGGACCCACCAAACCAAGGGTCAAAATGAACTTTTTCTATTTATATGTCCATTATCTGAGGTATTTTGTTATAGCGATTGAAAGACAACTAATACAGTCTCACTCTGAGGTCCTGGGGGCAAAGATTTCACGTGACTTTCAGGCAGAGTTGGAGTAGGCTCATTCAAGCCCATAATAGGAACTTCCAGAAGTTTTATGAGTGTTAATTGATGTCAAGCCAGAGACAGTAGTGTCTGTTTCAGCTGCTCTTTACCCACACTTGGTCAGGTCGGACTGTTAACATTTTAGAAAAAGGGAAACTGAGGCATGCTGTGGCAAAGCATGACCCAAACCCCTGCTGCTTGGGCCTGCACTTTTAACCACACTAGGGTACATTTTCTTCTTGTTTGCTACCAAGAAATGTGCAAACTATTAAAGAAAAAGAAAATCCCACCCAACTTGGCTTATTTTAAAACATGGATTTAGGGGCAAATGTACACCCTCTGGATGGTTTGGCTGGCAAATGCCAAGCCTAACCACCTGAGTTTGATTCCCAGGACTGGCTCCTGCAAAGTTGTCCTCTGGCCTCCACATGCACACTCACAAATAAATTCAAATGCAATTTAAAACTAAATTTAGATCCCGAGCGTTTTATGGAACTGCCTTGCTTCCTAGTACTGGTTGGTCTTAGTCACTGCTCTGCTGTAACTGAAAGAGATCCCCAAAGGTTTAAACTCTGCTTCTCCAAAGCAGAGAAGGACATGGAACTGCCCAAAGGACATACGGACTGGACTGGGTATAAAAAGCATATTTCTTAAAGGCATGTGCAGAAGGTGCCCAGTTGAAATTAACGCAGACCCATTATCACCGACATGCTAATGGTAACTTCGGCCAGTGGAACAAATCACCTTTATTCATGTTCTACATTTTTCAAATGTTCTATAATGAGCATGTGGACGCAATGACCTCTGAAAACCACAAAGAGAACAATAAATGTCATAAGAGAAAAATTAAAGAACGCCCACTCGGGCGGCCGCTCCAGCTCACTGCTTCCACGGGTTCTGAAGGCTTCCTGCGTGTGCACTGGGGAGGGAAAACAAAAGCAGACAGTCTGACGAAATCTGTTGCAAACAACATCCTGACTGAGAAAAGCGCCAAAGGGGGCACCTCCCTGAAAACAGCCCAACGTGGCCATTCAAATAGTAAAAATGACGCAGGGAGCTGGGAACAAAGTCTCAGCTTTTGGTGCAGTTTCCTGAGCCAGGGAAAACAGCAAATTCCAAAGAGGAAGCCTGTGCTGCCCGGCGTCCCCAGGGGCCCCTTGGCTGATCCCCATGCCAGCATCCCTGAGGCCCCAGAGAGTTCATTCTTCCCAGGTGCAGGGTCAGCCCCGGCCCAGGTGCCCGGTGGAACTTGGCCCACTCAGCAGCCCATACAGCCCAGCAGCCTGGGAGGCCATGCCAAGTTCTTCTTGCAAGGAGCAAGGTCGCACTTGGATGGGGACCCACTGCCGGCCTGGGTCGTAGCTGGGCATGTGTCCCACCATTGGCCACCTGCTTCCTCCAGGCCTGCACAGCCGGGAGCCCGAGAGGCCTACACAATGGGCTGGACCCACGTCAGATTGTTAGGGAAAGAAAATTACTCTTTGTGGACCGAGAGATGGGGACAGGATGTCTATAGCTGTTTAAAGAAAAGCCTGATCTGCAACCCAAGCCTTCCCAAGCACTTCCGAAATGTCTCGCAGCCTGCCTAGCTCTTTAAATATCCAAACCCAGAATAAATGTGCAAGCAGTGCTTCCCCACCCCCTCACCCCTCCTTGCCAGCAACATGAGGCTCCAAGGCTGGTTGAGTCAGAGTCTCAAAATGAGAAGGCTGGAGAAGGCTTTGGAGATGAACAAGTCCAGGCAAAGAGCAGGTGACCAGCAGGAGGGCTCCCCCCAGGAACAGGCCTGGTCCCTCACTGCTCAATCATCTTACCTCTCGGACTACGGGACCACGAAGGTGGCCTCTGCCTGCACAGTTTTTTCCTCAAGGGGCTGTCCCACGGTGAAATGGGGTGTCCCTGAGTTGTAGAAAGCGCCTCAAGATCCTGTATCATTTATTTCTCTTAGAGAGTTTGGGATTTTTACCTTCCTAAGCTATATCCATGGTTTGCTTCTGTTTTAATTTTTTCAAAAGAAGGGGAGGCTGTCAGGAGTGGCACGTGCCTTTAAGCCGTACATGAGAGTCTGTCCATAAAGAAAATTTTTAAAATGTTTAATTTGTTATTTAGTGTGTGTGTTCCACAGAGTAAATATAGAGATCAACGAACAACTGTTGTGGAATATTAGAATATTGCTTTAGCTGTGTAAAGATGTGTTGCATTTGTTTCTCCTTCCTGCCTGAGGCTCCTGATTGGTCTAATAAAGAGCTGAGTGGTCAATGCAGCCAATAGCTAGGCAGGAGAGGGACAGGCAGGGCTGGACGGCAGAGAGAGTAAACAGGAGAAACCTAAGCGAGAAAGTGAGGGACATAACTGGGCTAGAAGTCAGTCAGCCTTCAGCCAGCCAGACAAGGAGGGAGGGAGGGAGGGAGGGAGGGAGGGAGGGAGGGAGGGAGGGAGGGAGGGAGGGAGGGAGGGAGGGAGGGAGGTTAAAAAGCCCCAAGGTAAAATATAGATGAAGAAAAACAGGTTAAAGTATAAGAATTAGCAGAACAAGCCCAAGCTAAGGTTGAAAGTCTCCAAGTCATGATTTGAGAGCTGGTTAGTGACCCAAGAGAAAGGCTGATACAGATGATTTTAGGACTTACTTCCTACAGTTCCACAGTGTAGGTGCCAGGGATTGAATGTAGATGGGTCATCGGGCTTAGTGGTGAGCACTTTTACCTGCTCGGTTAACTTGAGGGCCTCAAAATAGATGTTTTGTCCTATGGTAGCTGACATATGCAGGCCTACCTACTGACCTGACCCTGAAGTGCCCTTAGCCAGGTCTTCCTCCACCCACACTCACCCGTTCTAGGCAAGGATTGGCAGAGCACCAAACACATGCAGAGGTGAGTATCAAATGTGTAGTCAAGACAACCCAAGACATCAGTTCTTCCATTCATCCATCAGGGTTCACTGAGCACTTCCTCCTGGATTTCTAATCTCATGTCCCCCAAACCCCCATATGTTAAAGCCTTGCTTTCCAGCATGGTGTTATCAGGGGGATCTGGAAACTAAGTGAAGCCTGGTCAGAGGTCTTTAGATTATTGAGGATGCATTACTGCAGACTGTGGGACTCTCTTTTGAGTTCCAGACATAAAGTAAACTGCTTTGTTCCACACTCACCTGAAATGATCTACTGCCCTCTCAAAGCAATGGCACTGGCTAATTACGTACAGAAAGCGTTAAGACCAGGAGGCAAAATAAACCTTCTCTTTCCTATAAGTTCATTTTGACTACTTGTCTCCTTGCTGTCACCAAATAGGTGACAGAAGCAAAGAAAAGATTTACTTTGGCTGACAATTTGGGGTCAGTCCTCTATCATGGTGAGGAGAGCATGGTAGGACAGCCCCAGAGTGGTGGGAGTGTGTGGCTGGGCATGTTCACATGTTAGTAGATCAGCAAGCAGTGTTCTAGCCAGAGAGGCCAATAAAACCTCAAGATTCACCTCCAGTGGCCTGCTCCTACTGAGAAGGCCACACTCCCGGTAAGTTCCAACCTCTCAGAACAGCGTCACCAACTGGAGGCCAAGTGTTCAAATGCAGGAGCTTGTAAGCTCCGTTAACATTCAAGCCGTGACCACATAGATTTTCTCCATAGCAGTGGAGAGCTCATTAAAATAGTATGTGCCAGATAGCAATAATAATAGCATCGTGGTGCCTCTGTCCTTCGGGGCTCTTGTGTTCTATGCAAAAACAAAAACAACAAAAACCTCAACAAACAAATAGAAAAATGTCAAATATTTCGGTATTAATTTTCCTTCGAAGAATCACAATCAAGATTTCTCCTCTCCAGCGAGGATATATCATGAGACGCTTGGTAGGTGGTATTTCAAGAGGTAGAGCAGGGACTGAGGCCCCTTCAGTTTGAAACTGTGTTCAAAGGTGGAGTTACACAGACCAGGCCCATACAACTCCAGGAAGTGTATTCACATAGACAGTGGAGTAGTGGGTGCCTTCTAGTACTGGCCCTGCAGCTGCCCCACTAGACAATACAGACAGGTGTGCCTGGGGAGCTTGACCTAATGTGGGAAGAAGCTGTATGGAGCAGCAGCGTGAAAATGAAAAGGAGGCCGAGCCCAGAGTGCAAAAAACCTGGCCTGCCCTACAAACGCCCTGGGATTCCATTCTGCACGTGGTGGTGATTAAGGGCTTTTGAGCAGAGACAGGACAATGGGTAAAACTTTAGGAAACCGAACCTATCAATAGCAATCATGATTAAAAGAGAGAGGGGCAGAAGACCATGGAGTTGATAGAAATTATGCCAGCAGTGATTACAGGCCCCCTGCAGGTGAAGGTGGACCGCATGGAGGAGAGACAGAAGCAAGAGATTGAAATGTCACAGGAGGAGGGCTGGATGAGTTAAGAACACTTCCTGTTCAGTTATGAAGACAGTAGTTCAGATCCTAGTAATCATGTCTGGCAGTTCACTAACACCTGTAACTCCAAAGAGATCTGATGTTCTTGTCTGGCCCCCATAGATACACACTCGCGCACACACACACACACACACACACACACACACACACACACACACACACACACACAATTATTTTTTTAAAGTCACAAAGTTTGATTGACACTAGATGACAGGGGTGAAAAATAGCCAAAAGAGCCAGCAGACCCAGATCTGGGTGTCTGGGAAAGTTATAGGAATCTTTGTATGCTGAGGGGAAGCTGAGGGCCTCCTGAGCCTGCAGTGGGTATACAGGAAGTGTAATTTGGGTTTAGATGGCTAGAAACAATCAGTTTCAGATAGCAGATCTACCCTTAGCAAGGCCTTAGGATCACTGAAGGTATGGCCTGGAAGAGATTCCTTTACTTTAGAACTGCATGTCAGCTCCTCATGTTGGTGGCAAGGTGGTCTAGCATTGGAAAAGAGATATTGGTGTCTTCCGCCTGGCTTTCTTCTTCCTTCTCTCCTTCCCAGGAAACACATATGAAAGCAAGCTGAAAATGAGATTTCCTTGTGGTGCCCATCAGCCTCAGTGGGAAGAGTAAGAAAGGGAAGCTCCCTCAGGCCCTGTGTTTTCCAACTGAGCTTTGCCTGTCAGGACAAACAACGCCAAAAATAATCACAGTTGCTTGCCACTCGGAATATTATTATCTGAACAGTTGGTGGATATGAACTGTTTTTAAAACAGGCTATCAAAATAAACCCAGAAAGAACATCTGTGGGGCCGCGGGCTGTGAGTCTGCAAAGGAAGGAAGCTGTCAGCATCCCCCTTGGGTATCTTCCCAGGCAAGGGGACTGCCCCAACCATTATCTGGGCTAGCTGGGGGGGGGGGGGCTGGGCAGGCACAGAACTTGAGTGAAGAAAAGACCTGGGTTTGCAAATAAACTCTGAGAAAGATACAGAAATCCAACTTTGAAAACAATGATTTAAAAGGGAACTCCGGAGAGTAGAGAGGCTCAGTCACCCCTCATTCCATCAGGGCCTGAGCCAAATCTGAGTGAAGGTATCAGGTGTAATTTACAGCCATGGGTGGGAATCCCCATTTATTATGGTTATAAAAATGAATCATAGCCCTTTTCCCCTTACCTATTCAGCACACTATAGAGGGGTGTTGGGCTCTATAACTTCTCCACTTGACTTAACTCTTTCCTCTTTAAAAATGTCCATGAGTGTGAGAATAGCAAGTGTTTATTGTTTGAAAATTTGGATGAAGCTGAATGGAGCCAGCAGGGCCTCCTAAGGGTAGAGAGACCGCAGAACCATGTGGTGGGGTTCACCATGGAGGCCCAGGGAACCCCATCACCTTAGTCATTCTTTCCTCCTTGCTGACCTGAGGCAGGGCACAGCTTTCAAAACAAATTTCTTCAGATGAGTCTTCCAGGGGGCTTTGTTTGTGGTAGAAAGGATTTCTACAAACAGTGGCTTCCTTCCCTCTGCTTCACTTTCCTTATCCCTAAATAAACTTAGAAACCCCCCTTTCCCTCTTCTTGGCCAATTACTGTTTTTATTCTGAAAATCCAAACAGTGTTTGTTATTAATAAAACTGATCAGAGAATATGGCCTAAGTGTGACATCAGGAGGATTTCCAAATACACCCCACTTCTTCATCACCCTACATTTAAACCTGGCCTCACATTCTTAAGTCATGAGGCACAGTTTGCACGCAAGAACCCTACACATCTGGGGGATCCAAGAAACAAGTCTCAAAGAATAAATAATGATAAATACAAAACAAATAAGAAATGGACTAGCTTGCTCCATTTTCCCATCTCTACACACCTACACACACACACACACACACACACACACACACACACACACACACACGAACGCACGCACGCAGGCACGCACGCACACACGCACACACGCACACACGCACACACGCACACACGCACGCATGCATAGATCCATGCAGTAATTGCCTCCTAATGGGCCCTCTCCCCTCTTTCCTAAACAGAACTCAAGATGCAGTCTTGAAAGTACCTTTCCAGTACAGCACCATGGCTGAGACCTGTTATCCCAGCACTCTGGAGACAGAGGCAGGAAAATCACAAGTTACAGCCCAGCCTAGGCTGCACAGAGAGACTCCATCCCAAAATAACCAACCAAAACACAAGTATGATATTTCCTCCTAGTAACTCTTAAGGTACCTCAAGGCCTTAAAATGGTATTTTGAGGCTTTCTTTGGCCAACCACACTTTCCTTAGTCTAGTTCCAGCGAAATGTTATATTTCTTGAGGCAGGTCTTGCTACATAACCCTTGCAGGAATGGAACTCATGGTCTCCTGCCTCAGTCTCTTCGGTGTTGGGAATATAGGTATATGTCATCACCTCCTGCCCAGTCTTTCTTTTAAAGCTTTGTGTTACAATGAAGTTTCCTTGGCCCCGTCTGGCCAGAGGTCCAGGCCCACAGACCTGCCATCCCAGACTGCTTAGCCTCTGCTTTGGCCCCCAAAAGTGACTCAGACACTTATATCAAGTTCACGCTGCTTGGTCTATGGCTCAGGCACATTGCTAACTACCTCTTTCATCTTAACCCATTTCCATTAATCTGTCTGCCACATGGCCCGTGGCTTACCTGTGTTCCTTACATGTTCTTCTTTGGGCGGCTAACTTGATCTGTCTGACTTCACCCTTCTTTTCCTACCTATTCTGATCCCCCGCCTACTTTTTCTATGGTGCCTGTCATGGGCCAAAACAGCTCCTTTATTTAAAGATTGATATTCACAGCATACAGAAAGGCATTCCCACAGCTTTGTCTTATGTTTCTCTGAGGTCACACCAACATGCAAAAGCACACGTGCACATGGTATTCTAACCACAATTGCTTCCTTCTCTGTGCCTGAAGCTATCTACAGAGCACTAATACCTGCAACTGAGCATACCACACTGGCACCAGATGTTATACCCTATCCATACCAGCTATACCCGCACTCTTTCCCCAGATTCCCTCTGCTGGGAATGTATTCTTCCTTTTCAACCTCCGGGCTTTCCTTTCCGTTCACCGCCTGTACAACAGTGCCTGCTTCCCTGGTTGAGTGCATGCCAAGGTGTGTCTTTTAAATGTCTACTCCATGGAGAATGAGGCTTCTACAGGCTGGAACTGCTGTGTGTCCTAAGCTGTTATGGACCCAGTGTCCTGGTGAGTGACAGGCTAAGGTTTTTACGCACTCCAAGGCTTTCTTCCCCCTTAGGAAAGCCAAGGCCCCAAGAGCCACCAAGCTATGCAAGGCCAGAAGAGCAACAGTCTTGGTGTCATTAGTCCAGTTGGGTTGTGTCCCCAGGAAAACGGGAATCAGTCCCTTGTTGCCCGCTCCCAACTCCCAATTCAAGAAAACCTGACTTTCTATCTAACCTTCTTCCCACTCAGTTTGAGAGAAGAATAAAGAGCCTGCCTGTACCCCACCCTCAAATGTACAGTAATTCCTCCCCCATCTGCCTTTCCTTGAGATGGGGGCAGGAAGGAAGCTCATTCCCAGAAGGAACTAGAATTTTCTTTGTCTCTCACCCAACTAGAGGGGGGGGAAATCAGAGTATAGGGCATCTTCACTTCCGTTATATGCATGTGTGTGTGGTCGCATCTACCTTCCTTCCTCTTGGTGGGAACATTTGCAGGTCAGAGATTTCTGCAAAAATACAACACAGACACAGAAGCGGTCTATTCCTTAGAAGATTCCAGCGTGGCTTAGAAAGTTTTATTCTCCCCTTCCTCCTATTTTAAGAGCCAAGTATTTGGGAAATTACCTCACAGATCCAGGCACCCAACACCAAATGAGAGCCATCTGTACAGATAAAACAGGAGCTTTTGTGGCACAGCATGGAGCTGTGTAGCTCATTCAGTCTCAGAGGGCCACTTTATTCCGGGGTTTCTCTTTTTTTCCCTTAACACAGAAGAAGCCTCAGTCAGCATAGGAAACAGGAAGCAACCCGTTGTTTTAAATAGCAGAGGGCAGAGAATCGACCCATTATAGTCTGTTCATTCAGAGAGCGGCAGTCAGAAGGCTCCCACATTCCCCAGATGCAGGTCAAGGGGCATGGCCAGGGTTTTCTGAGCCTGGAAGAATCCAGCTCAGGCCCTTTCAAAGGGGAAGAGTGAAGCCCTAGTTTATCTTTCTAGAGACTTTACAACAGTGCTGTTTTTTTTAAAAAGATAAAACCAAAAGCGGCAGAGAGTTAGAATACCTGGAAGTCAGAGAGCAGTATCCTGTTTCCGCCCCTGCCCCGACAGTGTTAAGTGGGGCTTCCAGTCTTCTTGTTTGTCTTGGCAGTGGCCTGTTTTCACTTTTCTGGGGTCTAGAACATTTGGCCCAGGGGTGTGTATGCTGAAACACGAGGGTCCCACACAAAGGCAATTGCATCCAGGAAGAGGGAGAGAGGCCAGCCCACCCCCACCTCCACCCATAGCGGTGGGGCCCATGAGTCCAAGGGTTAATCTGTCTCAAATCCATCATTGTGACAGCCCAGCTCACAAATTAGTCCTGCCTGAAGCTATCCTGACCCTGCCATTTAATTTTTTTAAAGGTGTTTTGTAAGGCATCTAATGTTCAAATTGGAACCCAGATGTCATGATAGAAACCAGGGAGACCGGGGCCAGGCCCAGGTGTGCTGCAGGTCACCTGACCCTCCGAGCCGCTGTCATCTTTGTTAGCACTGACCCGGTGCCACCAGCAGATGAACCTGAGGGACTCAGGACTGACCCATCAAGCTCCTCTGCTGTGAGCCCAGGCTACCCCTGCTCTTCACAAAACAGCTAAGCCCCAAGGATGAGTGTTACACCTCCTTACCACAGGATGTCTCCATGGCTCTTGCAGTCATTTGGACTCTTAAAGGTACCTGTGAAGATGACTCCTGTCACCAAGAGGAGCAAGCAAACCACCCTCTAGAGGACTTTCCTGTGACTCCCAGGGCTAGCCGGACCCTGGGGACTGAGGGCAGCCGAGTGGGGGTGCAATATGTTTTAAGAGGAATACTGACCTGCCCTGCTTCTTTCCCAGCTTCTATGGGTGCAGGTGGGCCTGGAGATGCTGCTGGAAGTGCCCCCCCCCCAAACCGTCTCCTCCAAGCCAGTTCGTTGCCTACAAGTATCACTATGGGCTGAAGAATAAGTCTTGTCACAGATGAAGTATTAGATAAACTTTACAATCTGTTGTCTGAATCTTTGGGTCACTGTTGAGAGATTGAAGAGTTATTAATAACTGTTCCAGAACATGAACTGTGAACTGAGAATTGGTGAAGTCTCCAGGGCTGGGCATCATTTGGTTTATTTATAATACAATCCCTGAAGATCCTACATCCAACAAGATAGATGTGGGAAAGAACAGAAGCCATTAGAAAACCTGAAGGCCATGGTGTAGTCGGATTGACTCGCCCAAGAAAGGCTAGTTTGACTACAGATGAGGGAACCCAGGCCCCTACTCTTGTCTGACGCACTTCTCAGGAAAGAAGCTAAGTCATGAGACAGAAGCTGCAGACCTTCTCTTCTGGCCAGCCTCAAGTCCCTGAGGTACAAAGCTGCAGTTCTCAGTACCCACTCATTCTTGCCTTCTAGTCAAAAAGTGCCTGTAGATACCAGCCATATGTGTGTCATAACCCCAGCACCTGAAGATCTTGAGTTCAAGCCTAGGTTGAGCTATATAGTGAGACCCTGGCTCAAACAAAGAGTCCAGATATCAGGCATCAATCTTCATACTTTCTCATGACCCATGACAGCTGCCTACTCCACCCTGAGCAAGGCCGGAGGGTCAGAAGCCGTCTCCTCCCAGACTCCATCCTTGTAACCCAACCAGCCCACATATCTCTGCAAAGACAATGTTTTTACATTTCCAGAACCAAGATTACCTAGTGGGCTATTTTAATGCTTTTCCTCAGAACCCAAAGGGAAAATATCATTGTAAGAATAAAGTTTGTTAGCCTGGAGGTGGTGATGTATGCCTTTAATCCCAGCACTCAGAAGACAGAGGTAGGTGGATCTCTGTGAGCCTAGTCTACAGAGTGAGGAGTTCCAGGACAGCCTGGGTTTAACAAAGAAACCCTGTCTTGAAAAACAAAACAAGAATAAAGTTTCTTAATTTTTTAAAAAGAAAATCCTTAAATGTAAATGTCTTATATCAGTTAAGAACTAGGTTTTTAATTCTCACATAGAAATTCTTTACTGAATTACAAAGAAACATGCTAAGTGGAATACAGTGGCGTCCACATTAGCACCCAGGAAGCTGAGGCAGGAGAATCATGAATTTGAGGCCAGACTGGATTATAAGACAAGACTCTGTCTCAAATAAATAATAAATAAGTACAAGCTGGTACAGTCACTCTGGAAATGAGTGCAAAGTTTCTTCAGGAAGCTGGGAACAGATCTGCCACAGATCCAGCTATGCCCTATACCACTCTTGAGCATATACCCAAAGGACTACAAATTACTACAGAGACACTTTCTCATCCACAGTCACTGCTGTTCTAGTCATAAGAGCCAGAATTCAGAGACAACCTAGATGTCTATCAACTGACAAATGGATAATGAAGGTGTGGTACATTTACACAATATTATATTTAACTGTTTAAGAAAAATGAAATTTTCAGGTAGATGGATGGAGCTAGAAACCATCACCCTGAGTGAGGTAACCCAGATCCAGAAAGGCAAATGTCATGTGATTTCTCTTATATGTGGATATTATCTTTTAAGCTTCAGATATGTGTGTTCCATTTAAAATACCCATGGGAGTTATGAAACTGTTAAGGGGCCAGGGGAGTAGGGTATCTTCCTAGGGATGGAAATAGAATATAGCATTATAGAAGGATGAAGGGAAATTAGAACAGGAGAGTTGAAGGAGGGATGGGCAGAATAGAGGAGGACAGATGGGGAGGGATAATTAACACCAAAGGCCTTTTGACAAAACATATGGAAATCTACTACTACATAAGCTTCCTAAAATATATGAAAAAGTTTAAATGGAGTTACCAATGGAGTTATAATATCCCTATTAGGCATCATATGCTACCAAACACAAGTCCCAGTTTAAGGAAGGAATTGCATCTTTTGAGTCATTGGCCAAAGTATTTTCATACACTGAGGGCTATTGCCTATACTGTTGAGTATTCTCCACCACCTGATGGTAAGACCCTTTGGCTGAAGACATCATCTACTTACACCAAAGAACATGAAATATGTAGCTGGTGCCCAGTTAGGGGCTTCACCCTCTGGAGCAGTGTCCATAGTACTGGAAGATGCTGTACATGCTACCAGAGGATAAAAGCAATCATCCATCTCACCCAGATACAAACCCTGAAAATTAGAATAACAACCTGCCTAGAAGATATGCCTATTGGTGCAAAAGAGCACATGTGTTATGGGAGTAACCAACCATGTTGGTGGTAGCGGTGGTGGTTTTGTTTTTTGAGTTCTTTTTGCTTTTTTTACCCTCTCCATGAGATGGAGCCCATAATTGACACTGTTAATTAGGCCAAGAACCTGAGACCAGGTGGCTCTTTGGAAAAATCTACTAGCAATATTCTGATAATGAACACAGCAAAGGACTCCTAAGGGCATATTACTATACCCATAGAGCACAGTATTGTTCAAGCCTTATCAGAGAAGCATCTTCTTGCAGTAGATGGGGATTAACCCAGACACCCACTCATGAACAAGTTGCAGAGAGAGAGAAGAACAATGGCGGTCAAGACATCACAATGCTATCATTTTAGGAGTAGAGAGGTTGCATATGCTCATGTGCATAGATGCATGTGGAGACTAGAGGTTGACATTAATGTCTTCTTCTATACCTCACCACCTTATTTTTTCAGACAAGGTCTTTGATTGAACTTGAGACTCACCAATTCAGATTAGCTGGACAAAGAGCTCCGGGTATCCTCCCGTCTCTGCCTCTCAGCACTGCACTTACGGAGGCATGCTGTCACCCCCAGCCTCTTAGGTAGGTGCTGGTAATAAGAACTTAGGTCCCTGTACTTGTACAGTGATCACATTATTGACTATCTATCTCCCCATGTTGCTATCCTTTTGAAAAATCTGAAGCTAAAGAAAAACTACAGAGTGAGTTCCAAAGTATCTGGGGCTACACAGAGAAACCCTATCTTGAAAAACAAAACATAAGAATAAAATTTCTTAATTTTGAAGAAAAAAATCTTAAATGTAAACATCTTATATCAGTTAAGAACTAGAATTTTTTATTCTAGCATAGAAACCCTTCACTGGTCTATGAAGAAACATGCTAAATTCAGACTGGGCTACAGGAGAAGGAAGGGAGGGAGGAAGAAAGATGAGGAGGAGAAGGGAATAGAGGAGATATGGAGGTGAAGGAGAATAATGGAGAGGGATGGTTAAGTGGTGGTGTGGAGCTGTGGTGGTTTGAGCTGAGAGAGTAGAGTGGAAGGGAGGTTAAGGGAGGAAATGCCAACACTAAGGATATTTTTAAAAGCCACACAGAAACCTGTTGTGGAATATTACTCTAGCTAAGCAAAGATGCGTTAGATTTGTCTATGCTGCACTTGTTTAACTATGTGAAGACGTGTTGCTGTTTCACCTTGCCTGCCTAAGGCACCTGATTGGCCTAATAAGAAGCTGAATGACCAATAGCTGGGCAATAAAGGGATAGGCGGGCTGGCGGGCAGAAGGAATAGTAGGAGGGGAAGCCTAGGCTTAAAAGAAGGAGAGAGAGAAAAAACAGCAAGGGAGAAAGAGAGAGAGATGCTCAGGGCCAGAAGCCAAGCAGCTGCCGGACAGACAGACAGAATAGGACAGAAGGAAAGAGAGGTCGAAAGCACCGAGGCAACGGCAGATAAAGAAAATCATTAAAATAAGAACAAAGAAAAGACCCAGTATTCATAACTAATAACAAGTCTCCATGGCATGATTTGGGAACTGGCTGGTGGCCCAAACCTTATGCAGAAACCTGTTGTTAGATAAGCTGTGTGTGTGTGTGTGTGTGTGTGTGTGTGTGTGTGTGTGTGTGTGTGTGTGTAAAGAATGTAATTAGAATCACTCTATATGGCTGACCAATAATAATCCTCCCAGAAAACATAGGCTGACAAATGAAAAGCCCAATGCCAGGTTTGTGACACCTCGCATTGAGTTATCAGTCAGAAGTGTCCCAGAGCGCCCCCCAAGGCCATTAACATTGATCTTCATTGTTTTCCAGACTTGATGGTAAGAGACCATTGTTGAAGACACTACTCACATTGGTCACAGAATATGAAGAAGCCAAGTTAGTCCTGACCAGGGAGCGTCTTTACTGCTGGCTGTCATAGTACTAGAAGGCAGGCCATAGGCTGCTGGGAAAGAACCGGGTGTGAACCAGGCGAGTGAGCAACAGTAGTGAGTGCAATGGGAAGATGTACCTATGCATGCAACTGTGGTACGAACATTATTTTATAACCAACCGTTGCCAGCTCCACAGAGGGACAGCATATCTGACACTGCAACTCTGGCCCAGAACCCATGGCTAGGGAGCTCATGGGCCCTAAGATGAATATACCACTGTGACTTTGCTAAATAGGTGTATTATCAAGCTCCTCTCTAGATTTGTATCTCTACATCTGTAAGTTAGTGCAGCTCTCAGACCACATCAGAAAAGTTCACGCATGGAGTGATGGCTAACACATAAACTCACAATTCCTCAAAGTGCAGAACTAAGTACCAGTGGTATTCAATCGGATATCTCTATCCCACTCCCAGGACTCAGAAACATCAAGGAAGAAAGGCTATAAGAGTCAGAGGCTGGGGGAAAACAGAGCAAATAGTGTCTTCGGGATGTAACAGAATTGTTATACTCATGAGCTCACAGCAGCCCTGCTGTCTGCACAAGAACAAGTCTGTTAACATTCCAGTGTGGAAGGAGGAGAAGTGCTTTTGGCAGTTGGTGTCCCCTGGGAGAGGAAGAGGCAGATTTCTATAAAGGTATGGTTCCCATGAGTATATGGGCAGTCTGAATTAGACTCAGAAGGGCATTGAGAAAAGAAAGGACACAAAGCTGGGAAGTCAAAGAACAGGAAGTGGGTCTATGAGGGGTTGTCGGCAGCGGGGTGAGGGGAGTGTGGGGTGGGGAGTAATATGATCTAGACACATGTATCCTCAAAGGATGGCAGAAGAGTGTGGTTCATTTAGGATGAAGTGTCTCTTGTAACCATCAAGACTATGCACACGAGCAACCTTGGTTTAAGATCATACTGTTTTGTATGATCTAGTCATAAAATCTGCAAGAGGCACCATCAGGAAGGAGCCCTGTGTCTCACATGGCTGCAAGAATACCTCTTGTGCCTCAGACTCTCCTTCCCAGTCCTCTTAGACTCAAGGCCAGGTCTCGGTGGCTCAGATTTTTAAGCTGCTGCAAAAGAAAGGAGTGAGTTCTTTTTTCCTCCATTCTCCATCTTGCTGGCTGGATATTAGGTGTCATACTTATTAGGTACCATCTTTTGAAGAGGTGGTCCTGAGCTGTATAAAAAAATGTTGGTTAACCTTTCCAGCAAGGTGGTGTTCCTCCATGGTTTCAGTTTCAAGTTCCTGCTTGAGTTACTATCCTGACTTCCCTCAGTGTTGGACATTAACCTGTAAGCTGAAATAAATATATTCCTTCTCTGAAGCAACCATCTTGAGCCAAAAAAAAAAGTGACCTCAGGAGCTAGCCAGCTTAGTTTCTCAAAAAGATAATCTGTCATTGAACCTCAAGTCACTAAAGAGAAGTTGGGGAGTATAGGCTCAACACTGTCATTCTCCATGGAAGGCTATGCCCTGCCCTCTGAGAAAGTCCGTAGCCCCAGACTCAGGCCTTCCCAGCAAATGCTGACACTGAGCCCCCAGAGGAAGCAATGGCAGCTGTGACTCACCCTGTGTAGCCAAGTTCCACTCTGCTTTGTAATAGCCGAGTGCCTGCCCGCTTTCAACTGCACAAAGACACCAGAAAAATTGTGTTGGTGTTAAGCCAGGTAGAATTAACACTCTTTCTTGCTTTTATCCTGGATTACTTTAATAACTGTCTTTGTAAGTCTTATTCGGCACTTCTTACAATTGCTAGCAAATAACGTCGCTGGCTCTGTGCGCGGGAGGATTAATAGCAGCAGCAAACTTCAGAAGCCTGCGTGGGAATAGTCAACATAGGCCAGATGTACCCTAAAACATCTTTTGGACAAGGAGCCCTGCTCAGTTAAAACACAGGCATACAAACCCTGCCTGCCACCCAGGAGTGTGTACCCCAGCTTGCCCCTCTCCCTCTACTCTTTCCCAGGGGCCACCTTACAGACGCTCCCTTTTCTGTGAGAGAATGGACTGTGTATCCTGTCCCCATACTGGCCGCTCCTTGGACAACCCTGAGAGGCTGCAGTCCACAAGGGCCCCACATTCTTCATTACCTCTGGCTAGAAAATGCCAGTCTCCCCGAACACACAACCCTCTTCACCATCTAAACTAACAGCAAGATTGGTTGGCCTGAAATGTCCATGACATTGCAAATCAAGAGGTGACCAGCCTCCTCCTGCGTCATCAATCATTTCCTCCTCAAGAGAGAAGATGCTCATCTCCTCCACTGAGGAGATTCACCAAGACTCACACACTGTCCTCTCTATCTTGGTCACTTCGGAACCGACCTCTTGCCTGGACCATGTGTCCTGCATCCGCTGAGCCTTTGGGGGTGGCTCGAGGGACTTAAGACTGAAGATAAATAGTGTTTGCCATCTCACTGTCCACCTCCTTCTTCCCAAGCTCAGATAAGATTCTTTTTTATTTCATTTTCTCAGGCACTGAAGTTTAAAGGGCTCTTTTATTGCTTGATTCTCTGCCAAAACCATGCCTTTCATAGCCTTACTTTGTAGCCAAAGAGCTTATTCAAGATATTTTCCTAAGGAGGGAACAATCC
Source organism: Phyllotis vaccarum (assembly GCA_033318265.1). Taxonomy (NCBI): domain Eukaryota; kingdom Metazoa; phylum Chordata; class Mammalia; order Rodentia; family Cricetidae; genus Phyllotis; species Phyllotis vaccarum. The sequence goes on from JARWLC010000003.1 coordinate 82,970,103, forward strand.
CTCCTTGAGAATTTTGTGTCTCTCAACAGTTTTCCTTTTTTAAGGTACAATTTAGGACAGAGTCCACTCAGGGACCCAGCTCCAAGAGGTAATAAACTCTACAAATCATGGCTTGCCCTCATGTCCTTTGTTAATTTCTCTTGAGGATTCATATCTTGAGCCCCATCCCTCCAGTCCCCCCCCATACCCCCCCTGCCAATTTCCCCTCCCAACTTCATGTGTTCATTTTTAAACCCACTGAGTCCACTAGTGCATGGATGTAGGACCAGCCACTGGAGCATGGGCAGCCTGTCTGGTGCTGCATCCAAAGGAAACTAGCTCTTCCTCCCCAGCAGCCATCAACTACAAAATGTTCCTCCACTAAGGGTGTAGAGCTCTGTGAGCTCTCCCCACTTTATGCTGAAATTTGACTGTCTTTATTAGAGAACTAGGGAACATCCCTAGGGGCTTGGTCTCCAACCTCTGGTTGTTCTTAGAAGACATAGGCCTTTCAGAGTCCCTCTCCTGTCTGAGTCAAGATTTCTATTGTTGTGACAAAACACCATGGCAAAAAGTGGGGGCAGAAAGGGACAGTCCACAGCACTGTCCATCACTGAAGGAAGTCAGGACAGGAACTCAGCCATGGCAGAATCCTGGCAACAGGAGCTGATGCAGAGGCCTTGGAGGGGTGCTTCCTACTGGCTTGCTCCTCGTGGTTTGCTAGGCCTTCTTTCTAATAAGACCCAGAACTGCCAGCCACAATGAGCTGGGCCCTCCCCATCAATCACTAATTAACAAATTGCCCTGCAGGCTTGCCGACAACCCGACCTTATGGAGGCATTTTCCCAGTTGAGGGTCCCTCCTCTGATGACTCCAGGCTGTGTCAGGATGGCATAACACTAGTAAGGACACTAACATTCTGAACCAAACCCCTCTTTCAGCCATTTTCTCAGGGTTCCCTGCATATCTTCTCCTTCAGGAAGACAAAACGTATAGCTCTCTGCTCTCCAAACTCTCTTTCTTTCTTACATGGTCTTTTGGGGTTTTCCTTTCCTTCCCCTAATTTCTTGGTATCATCTGGCATGGAACTAAGTGTTGTCCAGTTATATGCCAGGCACGGGATCAGGCTGGTGAATGTGAAGTGAACAGTTATGCAGGAAAAATAAACGAATCATTTCAAAATATTTGTGCACATTGGAAACAAATAGGTTACAGCTTTCTCTAAGAGAGGTACACACAGAGAGGGCCAGAGAAGCTTGTCTGCAAGCTGTAACTCCTGGTCCTCTCCTTTGTGGATCCAGGAACAAGTTACTCAGCCTCTCCCAGTCCTGGTGTCTTCAGCTATGGAGACCCCTCCCCCATGGGATTGCCTTCCTCACACCCATTTGGCACAGAGGCTGGGATGACCTTCTACAGCAACAGGATGTTAAAATGGACATTTCGCCACGCTATCTTAAGCACTATGCAACACAGGAGACCCTAGAGCAGTTGCAGACTATCAAAGCAGATGGGATCTTGAGTCCCTGAGCTCACAGCATGGAAATGAGCTGAGAGTGGCAGACTGGAGGGAGGCTTATGCAAAGAGGATGCTTGAGACCCCAAAAGCCGCACAGCCAGTGAGGAGACAATCCATGCAAAGAGAAAGTTGGTACCATCTTTGCAGGCACTGGGCCCAAACTTCCTGAGTCTGACCTCACAGTTCATTTATACATTTAAGCACAGTAAAACTTCGCCAAAAGCTGCCCAGGTGACAATTATCACAGCAAAGCTTTAGGCATATCTACATAGAAGCTCCCTAGCAAAGTAGCATAGTATCTTTGATCTTTGCAATCAGAATGACTCCTGTTGACTGACAAATAGCCCAGGACCTAGAGCAAGGATCTATGATAAGCATAAGGGTGTATTTTATTGGCAGGGGATGTAAGTACATTGTCCTTCTTTCTTAAGAATGAATTCTATTCGCTGAGAGACAAAGATTGGGATTGCTGAGGATATTGGGGAATTTTAGTGGAGGCTGGTTTCTAATGGAATAGGGAAGGGCCACCAGGTTGCTGATCACTTTCACTCTGGCATTCCAGGTGACCAGATGTCACTCATTTCCTTTCCATTGTAGAAAATTGGACAGGCTTGGATTCTCCAGATCTCACTCTAAACTGTACTTCCTACATGTACCTTAGGCTCAGAAATTATTTTAGAAGAGGGACTAGAAAGATTCTAAGAGCCATATCAGGGAGTGTGCTGTGAGATCGTGTCTCCCAGAAATGTTGGAAGCTACACCCGTGAACTCAACAACATGACAGCCTAAGCATGAGCTGAATAAGAACAGTGCCAACAGGCCTGCCAGCATGGAAGGGAGAAAGCCCTGGAGGCCTCAATCCTACACAAAGAACTGCAGACAACTAAGGACTGCTGAGAGCCTGAGAAATAGTCTTCCCAGGGGAGAGCACAGCAACTGGACACCCAGTACCAAAACTTCAGTCCCGGAGATGCACATACAAGTAACAGTATACATACTGAGCAGGGTGCATCTATGTATATAGAGATATGTATGTGTATTCATATATATATATATATATATATATATATATATATATATATATATATATATATATATATGTTACAATTGGGTTTCTTGGCCCTGGGCAGCCAGAGGTCCAGACCCACAGACCTGCAGCCCCAGACTCCTTAGCCGTCTGCCACTGCTTTGACTCCCCCCAAAATGACTCAGATGCTTATATTAAGTTCATGCTGTTTGGCCTATGGCTCAGGCATATTACTAGCTAGCTCTTTCATCTTAACTCAACCCATTCTCATTCATCTGTCTGCCAAGTGGCCCGTGGCTCACCTGTGTTCCTTACATGTTTCTTCTTGGGTGGCTGACTCGATCTGTTCTGACTCCACCCTCCTCCTAACTATTCTGATTCCCCACCTACTTCTTCTTCTACAGTGCCTACCATGGCCAAAACAGTCCTTTATTTAAAGATTGATAGGCACAGCATACAGAAAGACATTCCCACATCATCTCCCCTTTTCTGTCTAATCAAAAAGGAAGGTTTCAATTTTAACAATGCAAAATACAAAACAGCTATCAAGCAAGAATTACAATGATAATATCTAGTCTATTTGTATTTAACAAAATTAAAGAAAATACTCTATCATCTACCTTATCCTTGTGAATCTAAAGTTTTATATCCAATATACCTTTTAAAATAACTAAGAAAAACTATACCTATAACTATCTAATCTTCAACTACATCAAAGTCCACAGAAGCATATAATATTTTTCCAAGTAAACCAGAAGTGCAAGCAACTTTTAAAATCTAGAAATGACAGAGATGACACCTATCTGCCTGGACAGTTACCCAAAGTTCCTTTTCAAAGTTGGGACATCCATCTTCAGCCTACAGGCCCAGAGTCTCTTTTCATTTCAGTGAAGCAGAAAATCTGCTCTTCCCATTCTGGTATAGTTCATCAGTCACTTCTCCTTGAGTCCTGAAGAATGTCTGACAGTTTTCTCAGCAAAGCATGAAACTGAAGGACCATCTCGGCTTGTTCTGCCAAAGTTCAGAGATCACTTTCCTATAAGTCCTGCATATCCAGTTTAAACAGCATACTGTCAAGTAGTCAATACAAGAACAGTTTCTTGTCCAGTGGCTAACTGATGCCACAAAGAAATTCCGCAAGGAGTTTCTTCAGTGCCCATTTTTCTCTTGAAATAGATTGGTGCTGCCAGGAGCAGATCTATCTCATTGTCCAGATAAGTCTAAGTTCTTAAAAATATTTTAAATGCCATATTCTGTAGGTCTTAGAAGTGTTTGAAGATTACCTATCTAATTGAATTGTATCTTTGTATACCTAAAAAAATCCTAACATGCATTTCTTAGTTATACATTACAATTTTAAATCATAAACATCATACCTTACACAAGAGTAGAAAAACATATACAGCATAAGAGAATTGACCTTAAATCCATACCAATATAAAATATTTTGAGACTAGCAGCTGATTTTTGGATTAAAGTAAAATCAATAATCTAATTTTTAAAAATCACTCATATAATATCCCCTTTTTCTTCTTAGGAAGAGATTAACTATGGCCATTAACCATTTATAATGAAAACAAACATTTATAAAGAATATTTTTGAAATTTGGATGTAGCTTTCCATTACTACTTCCTGCTGACTGAGGGGCGCTGATAATCTTACAGGTTCTTGAGACTAGATCATAGTCTGCAACCCTGAAGCTGATGTGACCATCTCTTCCCATCAGAGAATTTTCAGGGGTTCTTGGTTGATGAAACCATATTTGTCTAGAAGCAATCCACAGGTTCTCATCTTCTGTGGAAACAAAAGCAGAACTCTTCCAAAGCAATAAATCCTTAGACACAAATTTCAAAATCAAAATACCTTTAAAATATATTTAAACTTAGTAGCCCCATTGTCTTTCTGCAGTTAGCTCATCAGCAGTTTAAAAATTGAAAGAAAACACAATAATGACCAAAATTCAGATTTTGTGTCTATTTTCCATCTTTACGTGGCTTATTATATTTTTATTACTCTATTTCTCTTTTTTAATGGACTTTCTCTTTCCTCTTTCTTTTCTCTCTGAAGCCTGTGTACATTTTAGACACATTGTAACCCATTTACAGGATTTTTTTCCCATCTGACTCTGTTTTATTATGAATCCTTAATCATTTTCCAACCCAAAGAGCTTTTAAAATACTTGCATTCTCTTAAAGGGCCACACCAGGTTTGGAGGGGGGGTTGTTTGTTTGTTTATTTGTTTGTTTGTTTGTTTTTGCAGAAAAAGCTGAGTCAGGAGGTTCTCTTAAAGGAGCCGCATTTCTGTTCACTGCCAGCAAACAGAGCAGACCCAAGAAAATGCTGCTACTAAGAAACTGTCTTCAAATCTGTTTTCTTTTTGTTCAATATAAACATAAACCTTAAATCAATCACATGCTACCGAGAGTCTTCTGTGAGATTTCAGGAACCGGCCTGGTTGCAGCTTACACTCCTTGCTTCCAGTCAGCCTGCACCATTTTGAATGTGGTCTGAATACCACGTTATCTGTACAATGACCTGCTTCAGATACACAATTTGGAAGCTACTACTGGCTCTGTTTCTACTCTAGAACTTTTTGAAGCTTTCTCAGGCTTTATGTGGGTATTCAGCCCACGTTGGGTGCCATCTGTTACAATTGGGTTTCTTGGTCCCGGGAGGCCAGAGGTCCAGACCCACAGACCCGCAGCCCCAGACCCCTTAGCCACCCCCTGCTGCTCAGGCCCCCCCAAAATGACTCAGATGCTTATATTAAGTTCATGCTGTTTGGCCTATGGCTCAGACATATTGCTAACTATCTCTTTCATCTTAACTCAACCCATTCTCATTAATCTGTCTGCCATGTGGCCCATGGCTCACCTGTGTTCCTTACATGCTTCTTCTTGGGCGGCTGGCTGGGTCTGATTTGACTCCACCCTCCTTCTCCTAACTATTCTAATTCTCCACCTACTTCTTCTACAGTGCCTACCGTGGCCAAAACAGTCCTTTATTTAAAGATTGATAGGCACAGCATACAGAAAGACATTCCCACATCATATATATATATGTGTGTGTGTGTGTGTGTGTGTGTGTGTGTGTGTGTGTGTATGTATATATGTAAATATATACACACACATATATAAAACAGGAATGAATAATAAAAGGCCAGAAATTTGAAAGAGAGAAAGAGGAAAATGATATAATTATATTATAATCTCAAAAATAAAAGAAGTATTTTTTTCAAAGAAGAATGTTTTAGAAATGTTTGTCACTGTGGTCCCAACTTCATCTCAAGCATAGCTATGTGTGTAGGTATGCATTGGTTACTTTCCTTATTACTGGGACCAAATACTTGACATGAAGCAAATTAATGGAGAAAGGGTTTGATTGGGATCACAGTTTGAAGGACACAGTCCCAGTGACTTACTTCCTCCCATGAGACTCTGTCTCCTAGAAGTTCCTCAGCCTTCCAAAATAGTGCCAACAACTAGGACCCAACATACAGATTCATGAGGTACATTCCATATTCAGTCCATCATAGGACATATCTTCTTCATGTATCCTCTAAGCTGATGCCTGGGAAAGTCTAAGCACCTGTGTCATTGAACTGGGAACACCATCAAAGTGTGAGCTTGAGGTGCTCATAAAATGTACCACTGGAGCTCCAGCACAGCACAGGAAGAACAGACTGGTTCCCGTGACCCTTGGGTCAGAGTGACCTCACAGCATTAATATCCCCATGCTTTCAGGCTACATAGCCTGCTCACACTATGACTTTAGAAAAGTCCAAAAGCAGAAACCCAGACCCTGACAACCCTGACAGACCTTTAAAGGCTGAGGGAGGTGCTGATCGAAATGGACATGAGTTTGGCTCTCAACACCCATATAACTCAGTTCCAGGGCATCTGACTCTCTACTAACCTCATGAGTATCCACATGCATGTGGCAGACAAATGCACATGCATACATATAAAAAAAATGTATACAGAACACTACTTTAGGAAGTTTTTCCTACTCCTAGCTGGAGAACTATTAGTAATAGATGGCTGCTGGGCTGAGGAGAGTCTGTTTTCTTCAAGTAAGTGGCCCATGGTGCAGTAGAAGGCCCTACATGCATGTGTGTATGAGCAGCATAAATCAGGCTCAGTGGATCGCTAACAACAACAGGAAAAACATGAAGTTGAGGAGTATCCTTCCAAAGGACCCAGGTCAGTTCCCAGAAGCCGCATCAGGTGGCTCACAACCTTCTGTAGCTCCAGTGCTCTCTTCTGGCATATGCACACACGTATATACACAAGTGCACACACACTCACACATACAAACACACACATGAGTGTACACACACACAAACACACATGAGTGCACACACGAGTACATACATAAACACACATGAGTGCACACACAAGTATACATGCACACGAGTGCACATACACTCACATACACATGCACACACATGACTGTACATACACACACATATACACATGAGTACACACACATAAGTGCACACACACTCAAGCACATGAGTGAACATACATGCACACACATGAGTGCATACATACTCACACATACACACACACATGAGTGTACACATGTACACACATGTACACATGTACACACATACACACGTGTGCACATTCACACATAAGTGCACACACATGTACACACATGAGTGCACACATGTACACATATGCTCACACACATACACACATATGAGTGCACACATATGCACATACATGAATGCACACCACATGTACACACACACATACGCACGAGTTCACACACACATGAGTGCACACACATACATACATACATACACAAGTACATATACATACACACACATGAGTGCACACACATGCTCACACACATGAGTTTGTACACACTACATACACACATAAGTTCACACACATGTACACACGAGTACACACACATACATACACACATGAGTGCACACACATACACACATGAATTTGTACACACTGACACACACTGACTTCACACACATGCACACATGAGTGCACACATACACGAATACATACACACAAGTGCACATACACGCGCGTATGAATTTACACATGCCGACACACACATACACACGAGTTCACACACATGCACACACATGAGTGCACACACTCACACACATACCTTCTTTTTTAAAAAGATTTTTCTTCAAAATTCATTTGAACTCTTACTGTTTTGTTTCACTCCTGAATTTTAAGCTGTTGCTTTTCCATCACCCTAAGCCCCAGTGTGAGGTACATGGTAACTTTACAAACTTTATGCCAAGACATTAACTCAAGCAGTGTGTGCAATGGCCAAAAATATTAGAAAATACCTTTCCTAACTGTCCCATAATGAACATACTGATGAAATAAGAGATGGTGTATTCTTAAAGTGGATCCTTGCACAACTAGTAAAAACTGTTTACAAAGAATTTTTAATGACTTGGGGAAACATGATGAACAGACTAGCAAAAAGCACAATATAAAATTACAGGGTGAAACTACAGAGTATGATCTAAAATGTGAAAAATGTGTGGGAAAGTTGGAATAAAACGTACTGTATTCAAATCCATCTCATAATGGTTACTTTACATTTATCTGCATTTTATGAGTGTTTGTTACAGTTATGTTTATGGTTAAATACCCAACAGAAACCACATAAAGGTGAAGTCCACAGTTGCTTGGCTCGTGCTCTTGGACAGAGCCAAGAAGTGTCATAAGGAGGTCTCATCTCCTGGCAGAAAGGAAGAAGAGAGGAAGTAAGGACAAGGTACCGTTCAAACCCCACCTCTTAAAGTGCCCATCACCTCCCAAAATAGTACCACCAGCTGGGAAATAAGTGTTCAACACATGAGCCTGTGGGGACAGTTCATATTCAAAACATGGCAGTTGGTAAACATCACTTCTATTCTCGGGGAAGAGAATCACATCCATGCCCCGGGGTGTTGTGGGCAATGGGACACCCACAATTCCAGCCTTGAGGGCCCAACTCCCTAAAGTTTCCACTCACAGCCCCTTTCCACCTAAGAACATTTACACAAGCCTAGATGGGTGGGTCTATAGAATATGCAAATCTAACGCTCACTAATATACATCATACAGAATTTTATTTTAAAACAATTCTCTGGCGTACATACAATTTTATCAGCTATTAAATCAACCCAAAAGCTAATTCACACACTCAAAAGATGGATTGCTTTATCTTTTATTTTTTACATAAATAATTAAATCTCAGGCCAGCAAGCTAGCTTGGCAGATAGAGGCACTTGCCATCAAGCCTAAGGATCTGTATTCAATTCTCAAAACCCCACAAAGTAGGAGAGAGTTAACTCCTACAAGTTATCTATTGACCTCCACATGTGTAACACACACATACATACACACAAAATAAATGAATAGTAAATCATGGCAAATATTTAAAATACTACAGGACATAATGAATGTTCAACATTTTTCATTTATTGATATTTTGGTTTGGTTTCGAATCAAGGCTCATGTAGCCCAGGATGATCTTGGATTCACTGTGTAGCTGAGAAAAATTTGGAATGTCTGCTCCTCTAGCCTCTGCCTCCCAAGCTGTGGGATGACAAACATGTGCCCACACCCATTTTTGATCAAACCCAGATTTGTTGCAGAGTAGACAAGCACTCCAGCATCTGAGCTACAGCCCAAGTCTGTTGGTCATTGTTGTTTTGGATTTTGTTTGAATTATTTTTGGGGGAAAGGTTTTATACTGTAGTCCATGCACTTGTAAGCCATCCTCCTGCCTCAGCTTCCAACGTGTAGAGATTACAGGTATGCACCATTATACCTTGCTCAAGATGTTTTGATTTGCAATGATCAATGCTGAAAATAATGTTTTGCATAAATGTAGACACAATGTGCCAAAAGTAAGTTTATGGTCACAAAAATTGTTAGAATTTCCATCCTCATTCAAAGCCAAGATTCATTAAACATTTTTTAATGAAAGTCAAGTCTAACTCAGAGAGCAATTTTTTTAACTCAAACTTTCTACAGCGTACTAAGACACTGACTTGACACTTTCACACTAAAGAGTAATAGGAAAACATCTTTGTTATCTGTAAGCATCAAGATCACAGCAGACAGACTTCAGGCTGGGCAGCATGCTCTAGGAGTGTTCTTAGCAATGCATGGTCACTGCAAACACAACATACAGTGTGCCATGTTTGTGCTCAGAGCCCAGGCTGTGGTAAAGTCTGCCACCAAAAAAGTACCTTGAGTTCCGAATATGTCTGATTTTGAATTCATTTCCTATTGTATGTTCAGAAACCTTTTATTCCTGACAAATTCTTCACAACACCACGTTCAATGTGAGGTCACTCCCACAGTTTAACAAGCCATGTTCTAGAATCTTCTTCACCGTCTGTGTATTGACCATAGTGTATAGGGCCTGCAAAGTTCGCTGTGTGGTTGTTTCTGAATGTTAGTCCTCAGGCCTGCAATTATCTATCGTGTTTTTTCTCTTCAACAGACCAAACTGCTCTAGTTTCCTTTAGTGTCACACTTAGTTAGTGTGACAAGTACTATAACAAATGTGACAGGAGGAGGGCTGCTATTTGGCTCACAGTTCCAGGTGACAGTCCATTATGGTAAAAGCACAGCAGTAGGAGCTTGAGCAACTAGTCACCCCACAGCCCCAGTCAAAAGGAACTCTCTTATCCTGCCTGCCCACCTACCCTGCCTGCCTACCCTGCCTGCCTACCCTGCCTGCCTATCCTGCCCGCCTACCCTGCCTGCCTATCCTGCCCGCCTACCCTGCCTGCCTACCCTGCCTGCCTATCCTGCCCGCCTACCCTGCCTGCCTACACTGCCTGCCCTGCCTACTCTGCCTCCCCACCTACCCTGCCTGCCTGCCTACCCTGCCTGCCTGCCTACCCTGCCTGCCTATCCTGTCTGCCTACCCTGCCTGCTTACCCTGCCTGCCTATCCTGCCTGCTTACCCTGCCTGCCTATCCTGCCCGCCTACCCTGCCTGCCTGCCTGGCTTCCTTTCAGCTCACTTTCTCTGTTTTCTCTACTTTCTACAGTCCAGAGCCCAAAGCCTGAGGATGATGCTGCTCACTTCAGGCTCCATCTTCCCAGCCACATTAGTTAAAATGATCAAGACACCTCCCCCTATATGTACACATGGGCCAAGCTGATCTAGATAACACCTCAGTAAGACTCTCTTCGTGATGAATTTAGGTCATGTCAAGTTGGAAATTAAAACTAGCCACCACATGGAGGAATCTAGGTCATGCAGGCCACAGCATTCCTGTGTTCTAGCCAACCTGTGGTGTCCTAGAACAGTCCTATACCACCCTGGCAGGAACGCTTGGGAGACTTGTTTTCTTGGTGTTAAATTTAGGCTGGTGCCTCATTCCGAGTTCAATCCACAGTTTGGATGACATTCAGACCAGCCTCAGTCTCAATAGACAGGGTGGAAGGTTCGGCTGTCAAGAGGAACCCTGAATATACTGCTGCTTCTGTGAGTCAAGTTCTTCTTGAGGAACAACAACAGATTGGGAAGGAGAGGACACTGTTCCTCTCTAGTTACCCAGATAAATCAAAAGATGGGGGGGGGGGGGCATGCCAAAGAAACACAACTCTGCTAATACCTTGATTTTGTGATTTTTGGATTCCTGGAGCTATGAAATAACCAATCAGTTTTGTTTGGAGCCCTCTAATTTTTGTAAGAAATTGTAATAGCAGCAAAGGGAAATTAATGCCTAAGGGCAGGTGTATGTCTTCTGTAAGGGGATGACAGAAATCTGTATCTCACTGAATCAATGCCATCCAACCCTTGCTTGTGAATGTGTGTACTGAGCACGTGGTGTGAGGCCACTGCCCCTCATTGTTTCTGCAGCACTTTACAGGGCTCAGGCAACCAAAGAATCAAACTAAGCAGAAAAAGTAACTTTACACAAATGTTACCACCATACAAGTGACACTGTGGCTACTTGCGGAAGTCAGGCACGTTGCTCAAGGTCACACAGCTGGCTACCAGCAGACAGAACAAAATGCTCCCTTCTTGCCCCTTGGCTGGATGAATACTTTACCACATCTGTAATTCTCCACTAGCTAATCAGTTTAGTATGTGAAGGTGCCTATGCCACATTCCATTATAAGCAGGTGATCGTAGTGCCCACAAATCTGCCTCCTGTCAGACTCTGTCATTTTACTCAGGCTAGAGAGATGTTTCTGACAGCTGTCAAGCTGTGAAATGCTCCCAGTCTCCCCCACCTCCTTGGGGAAATGAGAAGCCACAGTCACCCTGTTATGCACTCAACTCTCTATCTTGAAATTTTTCACACGGAGAGAAAACTAAACCAATGCCAGCCCATCTGCCTCACAATACAGATGAGCACCACCGGCCCTCTGCTGTGCTCCCATATACTCCTCTGTGGAGAACGTTATTATTAATGTACTGCAGATACCACATGCTTGTTGAAACTGCCTAGAGATGATGCATTCCTTTCTTCAGTGATAAACTGTCACGATCCATTTTTTTCAAGATTATCTGATATTTATTTAATTTTTTCTAATCTCTTCCAAATGCCTTACTGGCTACCAGTTTGCATGACTCCGAAGTCAGGAACTGTACTCCATCCACTATGATGCACTAATCTGGGCAGCTCTGGAGGGTCCTAGGATGTGGTGCCATTAGGAGTTCCCTAGGTTTGCCATAGGCCCTGATGAACACATGAACTAAACACTGGTTTTCCCCTGAAGCCCAGGCCTGTCAACACTACAGTCTCTCCTGTCCCAGGAGAAAACTCCTCTTTCTAAGGTACTAAGTGGGGTTAGTACTGTGAGGCCATCACCTGTCTCAGTGATGTCATTACCTGCCACAGTGATGCCATCACCTGCCACAGAGATGATGTCATCACCTGCAACAACCGTGTCATTACCTGCCACAGTGATGTCATCACCTGCCACAGAGATGTCATCACCTGCCACAGTGCCATAGCAATGCCATCACCTGCCACAGAGATGATGCCATCACCTGCCGCAGTGATGCCCAGCTACAAGATCAGTAGACTGGAGTGAACTGGTCCTGACTCAAAAGCTGAAATTGGTTAAGCTATAAAATCAGAAAAGAGCTGTGTAGTCTCGTGGCTGCCATGTCACATAGGTCACCCTTGTGTTCTGGCTCATGGTTCGTTCCTCCTGGCCAGATCAAGGCCAAACTGTTTCCTGTGGCATTCCAGACACTGATCACTTGCTCTACACTCCACCTACCTTCTCGGATGCTTACAGGGAGAACAGGGGGAGAGAGAGAACAGCATCCATGCCGTGTAGCAGTGCCGAGCATGGCACTAGAGAGCAGGGTGGGCCTCTCTGTCCCTGCCCCAGAGTGTAGGGAGGCAGGGACATGCTGGTAACAGTGCTGGAAACTCTGCTGTGGAGCTCAGACAAGGTATGGGAAGAATTCAGAAGGGCATCTCACTGAGATAATAACCGATCCCTGAGAGGCTGGGGTTTGACAGGCAGAAAAAAAGAGCCTGTCCTAAGCATGAGGAGTCAACATGGAGACAAAAGACGTTACAGATGCTCTGGTAATGGTCTGGGAGAGAAGAGACTGCAGCATAGAGAGTATGTGCTGGGTAGGTCTATCCTTCCCCTAGGCTCTCAGTAGCTTAGCCTCTCTCAGGATGCCAGGCGCCCTCATTGCTGATGACTCCAGCCTCCATCTCAAATTTACATGTCCGATGGGTTGACTATAAAATTAACTGACACAGTCTACCTATACTAGTCCAGCTGGCCCAAAACTCCCTATAGAATGCCGGTCAACCTTGACTGCACAGTCCTCCGGTCTCAGCCTCCCAAGTGCTGGGATTACTAACATGATCACCATGTAAAATGCCAGAATGGCTTTGTTGACAGCTCTAAAATCTTACACAGAAAAGGGACAGACTAAAGTTCCTGAATGGCTAACTCAGAACAGGGCCGGGAAAGCAGAATCTTAGATAGTGGCTGGTAGGGAGTTTCTTATCTTCTACAGAGCAGGGGACCAACCCGAGGGACTGGCTCAAGCAATGACAACCAAGCGGAACCATTCAAAAATGTCCACCCCACTAGAGTTCTCATGCTTACCACTGGTTGCAAAAGGTGGGGCCCTCTTTCTGAGGTTGGGAAATGTGACACGTAAGGAGCCCCAGATGTCACTATCAATTCACCTCAGGACCCACTTTCATATCTCTCTTTGATGATGACCCATGCTGCCAGTTTTATTTTAGTATAAGCAAGATAGGGAAAAGGAGCGTGGGAGGAAAGAAATTATACATCAAAAGACTGGAGAGGAGATAGCACGAATCCGCAGCCAGGAAAGGCAAGTTTTAGAGCCTTCAATGGAGGATAAAACACGAAACTCGATCAGGGAGGATTTAATGTTATAGGAGGGCTCACTTGAGCTCTGGGATTTGATATGCTGGCATGAGCACCCAGGAGGCATCATAGTGTTGGCTAATGTTAGCCTGGACTCAACTGCAGCTGGCAATTAATAAGGACTATTCTAGACTTCTGAAGGAAAGAAAACTGAGGGTTAGTAAAGTGGGGGTGCTGTAAGGGATTTGTTCTATGAAGCAAGTTTAGCTATTCCTCAAGCACAGTCCTCTGAGGGACCAACGATACTCCTTTCAAAGACATTTGTCAGTATGGTGTTCACTGGTGCCCAGGGAAAGCTTTTCCCAGCTGCTGGAGGTACACAGGAAACTGCCCTGGAAAAGCTACAGAAGATTGGTCCCCCTGATCTTAATGGGATCTCAGAAGAGTAGAGGCCAGTGAAACATAGTTTTCCTAATGACTGTAAGTCTGGGAAGTAACAGTGCTGTTCAGCTTGTAGGGATGGATGGTACCAATGACCAAAAGTGAGTTCCCCAGAACTGAAACAGAGATAGAGATTCTTGAGATAAGTAGGCAGAAAAATTCCAAGTCCGCTGGGTAAGATCACAGTGGAGATGTAAAACTTACTCTTCAGACCCCCAAATCCAAATCCCCTGTCTTGTTTCAGGAGAAGAGTAACAGACACTCCAACCAAAACTGTCCCCTGCCCACTGCCAAGACAGAACCATGGAGGAATTGGAAATTTTTGAAGCCATCAGACATTTCAAAGATGAATGTGTGGGATTGTTATCATATGTTTGGCTAGTGCAGAAGTCTGATGAACTGTAGAGCATGCCTGTAGATCATACAGGATTCTTCAGCGTGTTGTTGGGACCCTTTAGTAAGGCAAACCAAAAATCACCCAGTACCTGATATGTAGATATCATGCTATGAAACTCAGTTTTCCAATAAAGCTAGCTAGTTACGGTTTCAATTACTGTGAAGAGACACCATGGCAACTTTTATAAAGGAAAACATTTAATTGGCGGGCTTGCAGTTCGGAGGTTCATTGTCATCATGACAGGACATGGCGGCATGTGGGCAAACATGGTGCTGGAGAAGGAGCTGAGAGCGGCATGTGGGCAAACATGGTGCTGGAGAAGGAGCTGAGAGTGGAGAAGGAGATGCATCTTGATCCCAAAGGCAACAGGAAGTGATATGAGACGTTGGGAGTGGCTTGAGATGTATGAGACCTCAAAGCCCATCTCCACAGTGTCAAACTTCCTCCAACAAGGCCACGCCTCCTAATAGTGCCACTCCCTTTGGGGGCCATTTTCTTTCAAACCACCACAGTTTCCTTCCAATGATAGGAACAACAGTCACATCCACCTGAGGCTTCCCACAGGGCTACATCCACTCTTGCCTTCTGCCATACATAGTCTTCAAAGACTTGAATATCTTGACCATAGTGCAAACACATAAAAGTATTTCACCATATGTGTTGTGCTAGCTGGTACTGTTGAGCACGTTTTACAAGCCTTAGTAATATGCGTTTTTTTGGGTGTAGGAGATAAATTTTGTCAAAGTTTAGGGTCATTCTACATTGTGAGGTTTCTAAGGACTCAGGAATCAAAAGGTATCAGTGAAAAAAAAACCCTGTGACATCTTGCACTTCCAATTACAGAGAGACAGTTTTTGATAGATTGTGGCTATTAGAGACATTTGCCACTCCTTGGTATATGCTGCTCTAACCCATCGAAGCTGCCAATTACACTGAAAACACCACCTTTAGAAATCCTCTGGCTGTAGTGAGGGCAGTAAAAGAGGCATTTCTATGTAGCCTGTATGAAATTCTGTCTTCAGAGAACTCTCAGGGAATTGAAAGGAGATCCCTAGAGTCTACAGTAAAGCCTCCAATGCTGACATTTATTCTCCAATAGGAAAGTAACTTATGCCTTGCCCTTAGGCTCTGACAACCAATGGATTCCCTGTTAGGGGTCACCAAAAGAGTATGTGAGCAGACCCACCCATGATGAGCAGTCTGTTATCTCATTTACAAAATTAAACATAAGAAAATTCCAAAAATGGTGTGTTGCTTAATTTTATGTGTCAATTTAGATAGGCAATAGTATCTAGACAATTGGTCAAATCTTATTCTAGTGGTAGGGTTCTAGGGAATCAAAAGAGAATCACATTTTAAATTGGTCCTTGTGAGAAGCAGCTTGCCCCTTCCTCATATGCCTGATTTCATGAAAGCTTGGGCAGAACAAATGACTGATCACCAAAAAAAACAAACAAAAAAAAAAACCAAAAACAAAAAACCACCAGCAAATTGCTTTTGGGTTTGAATTGTAGCAGAGGAAAAACAAATTAGCAAGTCTAGATTACACAGCATCCACTGGAAGTAGAGGACCATTATGATGGGCTGTTTCCCAGTGGGCACCACTTTGTGCAGCTTATCCACAAACAGAAGAAAGGTCTGAGGTGCAGATCTGCATTGATTCATGCACACAAACTAAGAACTTCAACAAAATCAGAAGGCTGGCAACAAGGGTGATTGGGTGGGTGGTTAGTCCCACACATAGGCTTCATTGAGCAGGTGCGGACCATAAGAATATATAGAACCCATGTGAACACCTATCTGAGGGTGTGCCCAGCCTTAACCACAATGCTGTAAGAAGCAGCAGCTTGTCCTTACAACCCTTGAGATGCTTCTGGGCCAACCATACACAGCTAACAGCAGAGGGCAGTGCTGAGCTCCTAGGAGGCATGAGTCCTGCTCTGATCGGTGGGCCACCTAGTGGCGGGTTGATTGGGCAAAGCTTTGTCTTATTCTAGATGAATTTATATGTCTGTCTATATGGTTTTGCTTCCCCAGATCCTAGCTCTCTTTTCCACAATATCACTGTCACCTGGACCATTCATCATAAGATATAGAAAGTGAAGTCCATGTGTCTTCTACATACCAGGACATCCAGAAGAAGATGGTTTGGTACTGCAGTGGGGTAACCTCATGAAGCTGTAGCAGTACCTGTGGGGAGATGACATTCTGCAGAGTTGATGCTGAGTCTTTGGGATGCAGCAATACCTTAAGCCATATGCTGTGCTAACAAATGTGGCTGTACTGAACCAGCAGTGAACAGAGTGCTGTTATTGAGTATGACCAGAATAGCCAAGTCTAGGACTTGAGGGAATATGTAGAAGTCATTTACTGTCTATTGCCAAGCTCTTGAGTCATGATGAATTGGAATGGACCAATGCTCTCAGGTTGGTGCCAATCCACCTGTTCCTAGTGTTTCATACTTTCTGAACATAGATTTACTTACCTGTACCCTGTGTAAAGGTCTTCAGCCCCGCATGTATGCAGCCACCTTTCAAAAACCTTTCATTTATAAGCAAGACCGTCATTTACAGAGTCCCCTTGTCTATCCAGCTCAGACACTAGCTTACTTGCTAAGGGTGTCTAGAACATTGTGTCTTGACACTAAACATCTTGGTAAGAACATTCCAAACGGTAGAGACTGAGGCAATAGTTAGGTCAGTAAAGTGCTTGCTAGGTCATCATGAGGGCCTGAGTCTGATGCCCAGAACCCACGTAAGAAATTAGGTGTGGTAATGCACATATGTATTCCCAGTGTTGAGGAAGTGGAGAAGGGAAGGGGATCCCTGGGGCTCACTGGCCAGGCAGCCTAGCCCACAAGGAGGTCCAAGGCAATCTCAAAGGAGCTGGATAGTGTTCCTGAGGATGATTCCCAAGGCAGTAATATGACCTCCACAATATATGTATACACACACAAAAGAATACATTTTAAAAGTAAATAAAATATTCCAAACAATGATAAAACTGGAAAACTACCACTAGTTCCAGGCATACCTGTGAGATGACCCAGGATCCACATGGCACTGAGCAAGGCCTGGCTCTGCTGGAGTAGAGTGGCCTAAGAATTCTTGGGAGGCATCCAGGAACAATGGGATCTACTGGCATGGCCCGCAGGCTTGTGGGCAGCATTCACAGTGAGCACTGTCCACACCTGTTGCTCTGCCTTCACCATGTGACCATGGGGACTTGAGCAGCCAGCCACAGAGTCTGCAGCTGCTGTCACAGGCAAGAGCCCATGTGCTTCCAAGGGCTCTGTGCTCCCTGTTGCTAAAAGCATAGTCTACAGCCCTTGAGGGCCACATGGGGTGTACTCTTGGGAGATGTTGCTTGCACTGACACCCCCATCTCTACACATTAGTTATTTCTGTCACATGGTTGTGAGTGTTGCCCCTCTTTGGGGGGCCCAATGTGGCTAACACAGCACTTTCTAATAATGCATGGTTGCTCTGGAAGCCACAACTTCTTTATTCTGCAATAATAGATGTGAAATGCCTTAACTTGAATTTAAAATTCTACTCATTGAAAATAACCCCTAAATTTCTTAAAGAAAGTGTGATGTGAGTCCTTAAATATAAACACATAATAAACATATTTGTTGAACATTAATGTATATACATGTTACACATAATATCTATAGGCAGATGCACACACACACACACACACACACACACACACATATATATATATATATATATATATATATATGAATAACTGTTAACCACTGTCTTACAAGTTTTCACCTACCATTACAAAAATCTCTCTTCCATTTTTTCAGGTGTCATGTTATAAATATGACTGTCTTCTATTGCGCCCTAGGACTGGGTCACTGCTCTAGGACACCGGCCAGCTACTTGGCTCCCCTGCCTCTGACCCCTGACCTGCACATGCATGAACCATAACTATGGATTAAATGCTGAGTGACACACATGAATTAAAGACCTTCCCAACTCCGAATAGCCATTTCCCAAATCAATTCAGAAAATAACCTGCTAAAGAAATTAAATGCATGCACATGCATGTTGTCTTCTGAAGTTCCCCAGTATACGAATACAGAATCTGTGGGGAAATAAGTTCCCCAGAATAAGAATCTGTGGGGAAAGTGGCTGATTTTGATCAGTAAAAAGAACAAAATAACCAGTGGTTCAAGTAAAATTCTAGGGCTGGCAGGTAGCTCTGTGGTAAAACACCTGCCTATAATGAGTAAGAGCCTCTGTTCAGTTCCCAGCAGACACACACATCCACATAGATACATTCTAACTTGAGGCTCTGATGCAACACAGGGACTATGTCAGCCCGGGTCAAAACTGTCAGTGCTGAGATAGCTACCTTAGTTTTTAGATGCCTAGATCTAATTTAAAAGGGGTGTGTATGAGGAAGTAACAAAGAGAATGAAAAAAGAGAGTAACAAAATAAAGAACGTGTCACTGCATTTTACTAAAAATGTAACAGGCAGGATGAATTGTTGGCATTTGCAATCAAGACAGAGCATAGTTAGCATAGGTTGGGCTGGAACTCAGGTCCTTGGGCTTAGCAGCAGCAAGTGCCTTTACCCACTGGGCCAACTCAATGGCCCCATTCTTTCTAACAACATGAATTTTATTGGCTCCTGAGTAATAAGTTTGATTTTATTTATAAGAACAATAGCTTACATGTGTAACCCCTCCATCTGCTCCTCCAGGGTGCTTTCCAACTCATTTGCCTCTGTTCAGAGCATGTTTGGAGTTGATGCTGCCAGAGGGCACTATGGTGCTCACTATAGCTCCGGGGCAGCTGGTGGGCAGACTCTGACCTGCAGCCCTTCTACATCCAAAGAGACTGCCAGGACCACAACAGGAAGCAGGTGGAGAGTGCAGGCTATCACCCGTCACCATGGTGACCTCACAGCCTGCAGCTGCTCTGCCATCACAAAGGTGTCTGAATGGCTTCCAAGAAAGGGTTGTGGGCAGTGGTCAGCTCTGGCTGAGTCCAAGCCTAGGGAAGCCCTGGCCACTAACTTGGTAAAGCCAACTGCCTCTCTTGGGGCTCTCAGCAGAAATTGGGGTTCTCTAGAGAACAAGGCTTCGCCAGAAAGCCTAAGAATGCCTCCTGGCTCTAATATGCTCTGCTTCCCTGGGAAGTCTCCGGGGCCTGGGATTAGACTTGAGTCAGAGGCTGTCTTTTCTCTTCTGATAACTGAATTATGTGGAATCTCAGATTTAGCTCAAAACTATATCTCCGTATCCACCTGGAAGCTAGTCCATTTTGTAACTTTCTGTCGGGAGACCTTCCGAACTCCTCCAAATACAAACCCAGAAGATTTAGCAATGTCTAGTAGTCCTTCACCATTGATACCTTTTGTACCCCTACCCTTCCAGCCCTTTGCTACAAACTACAGGGCGAGTACCACACCTGGGACCTGGAACACATGAAGCCCAGCGAGAGCCAGCACCCAGGGGAGTCCAACAGCTGGCAGGCCTCTCAGCTAAGCTTCAGAAAGGAGAGGGAGGCCAGTGTGGGCAGGGGGAGCTTCTCCAGCAAGACATCTGCTTCCCTGGCTGGGAGATCTAAAGGGCGGATGCAGGAGGTTGGGGGGAGGGTGACAGGGCAGCTTTGCCAAGCCCCACACTGCTCCCACTCTTTGGAGGTGGCTGCAGCCTGTCCCCTTTCAATGCCTGTCTCCCCTCCCCCTTGTCAGCTGGCGTCTCAGCAAAGAGAAGTGTCACAAGAAAACAAAGCTGTCGGCTGGCAGCTGTCCCAGCCTGGCCTCTACTCCCCTTGTGAAGCCCACTGGATACCAAAGGCCCTTTCCCATGTACTGAGCCCACCCCAGGAAGCCCCTGGGACCTGGCCAGGTCGGTATAGGACACCTCCTTGCTTCCATGGTCTAGAATGGTTCTCGCTGGCAAGTGCCAGAATTGATGGGCTCAGGCCTTGAGGGCCAAGCAGCTGCCTTGGGAAAAGGAGGGATGAGGCAGAGGGGACCTGGGCTTGTCTCCTCACTAAATCACGAATCTGGAGCCTGACTGGCATCCCAGAGAAAAGTCACTTCAGCCCTGCCTGCTTTTGCTTTTCTGGGGCTGCTGGACACTAGAATTCTAGCTCCCAAGAACTAAAGGAATTAGATTGGGAGAGAGCGCTACATTCAAGGACCCAAAGCCATCTCTCAAAGTTTGATTAGAAGCCTGTATTTCACTGATTAGCAAAGGGATTTAAAAACAAACAGTCCTGGCCTCCACCCGTTTATAAACTGACAGGAGGCCATAGCCCTTGGGCAGCTTGCAATTTCTTTCATCTACCTAGGCTGCTGCCTGTCAGGATAGGAAAGCGACCATCTTATCAAGGGATAGTATTGAAGGTGGCCTCCGGGTCAGTCAGAGAGGTGACATTGTCCCTAATAACCAGTGGCAGCCCGAGTATACCAGAAAGTACTGTCCTGCTGGCATAAGCAATCCACAGACGCTCGCTTTTGAATGTTCCCAACAGAGTACAATAGCCTAGTGACAAGGCCTCGACTCTATAGCCCACTGCCAGCAGCCTGGCACTGTCCCAGTCTATCATCACTGTCTGCCCACTGATTTCTGGCTCTCATCTTCCTTCCCATACTCCTGGTGACTCAGAAACACGTCAGAAGAGCCCCTAGGCATCAAACTTGTCTTATGAGTAACCAAAGCCCACATATACTTCCTCCACAGGGTCACCAGCTACTTGCTGCACACTGGTGGCCAATGATCCCCAGTGTAAAGACTCCCTCCGTGAGTCTCACAGAGCTTCCACCTGCTGTGGTGCACATTCCAGGGAATACAAACAATGCAAGCCAGATGGGTACGGGCACATCTCAGAAGCCAGCACAGGCTTAGGCATACAAAATGATTGCTAGTTTGGCTGAAGAGATGTTACAACAGTTAAGAGCTCCTGCAGAAGACCCCCCAGTTCAGTTCCCAGCACCCATGTCAGGTAGCTCACAGCTATCTATAACTCCAGGACCAGGTAATCCTATACCCTTTTCTGGCCCCCTTGGGGTACCTGAACTCGCATGCACATTCCCACACCCAAATACACATAATCAAAAATAGAAATCTCAAAACAACAGATAACTAGTGGCAGCTACTCCCTTACTGAACTCTCTCTCTCTCCCTCTCTCTCTCTCTCTCTCTCTCTCTCTCTCTCTCTCTCTCTCTCTCTCTCTCTCTCTCTCTCTCTCTCACACACACACACACACACACACACACACACTCCTGCCCCTTGCCCCTCCCCCTTTCCCAGGGTTCATATCTCCATCATTTTTGCTAACAGTCTGTTCTGTCTTCATCAGTCACTGCCTCTTCCTCTAAGTGGCAGCAGGGGCAATATCCCTGTCCATCACGTGGGACAGCACTTGCCAGCAGTTTGCAAAGCAACTGAATTCTGGTCTGTCACTAGTTCCTAGCTCAGCCACAACACCTCAGGCTCCTAAGTCACAGCCTGACGTGAGCTTGCCTGGTTTCCTGGACTCTTAACTTCCTCACTGGCTGCACCAATGTAAAAGAGGGGTTCTGCTTTTACATAAGGAAAAACAGGCAAGACATTTAGCCGAAGACACTAAATGGGACTATTCTCCCAGTGGTTCGAGTGGGATGGGAGGTACGCTCAAAGGGAAAAAGGGGGGTGATCTCTTGTGCATTACTTCCTTGATAGATTTTTCTAGTTTTGCACCCCAAGACCCAAGAAGACAAGGGAAAGATGGCATGCATAGCAGGGGTCCAGCATTACTATAAAATGACCAGGAAATCTAGGTGGCCTCTATGATGTCCCAGGACATCATGCCACCTGCCATCTGTGAACTTCTGATTCCCCAGAAGACAACAGTAAGTCCCTACCCTGACTCAGAAGGTGAAAGCTGAATAAGAACCAGGAAAGAGCTTTAGCAAACTGAGCCACTGAGGCACAGTGGCTGTGCAACCTCAAAGGTGGCCCAGTGGAGAGAATCTTGGAACAAATAAAAAGGATGTGGAATTGCCCAGCTCCCTCTCTAGCTGCTCCCTTCCTGTGTACACCTACTCTGGGCTGAACTGTGTATCATGCCCCATCCCTTTCCCCATGAAATTAATATTTTGAAATATTAACCCCCAGGACTTTAGAATATGACTATATCTTGGAGACAGGGCCTTTAAAGAGGTGATTAAATTAAAATGAGGTCATTAGGGGGATCTGCTCCACTGTAATCTGTATGTTTATAAGAGATCAGAACACAAGCCAACCCAGAGGGCAGGACCACGTGACGACAACCCAGGGAAGCCTGGGAGGAAGTCAACTTAATAGGCGCCTTGACCTTTGTTGTTCAGCCTCTAAGACTGTGAGGATGTAAATGTCTGTTGCTCAAGTCACCCAGGCTTTGATACCTGCAACACACCTTTCTATATCCCCTCCTTTGCCTTAGCTCAAGCCAGCTAGCAACCAATCCTCAAAGCTCCCAGAAACTGCCCAAGAAGCAAGTTCTCAAAGCTAGGCACACTCTTCCCACCAGGATAGGCAGAGTGTGCCCATGAGAGGTCAATTTCGAGGCTCCCTCCACAGGGGCAAGTTACACCACTGCTAAGATCTTTGGGAGACTGTACTTCCTGTCCTCCATGAACCTGCCTAGCAGCGATGAAATCCCAAGCTGTGTATCACCAATATAGGCTAGCTGGCTGAATATTGACTGACTCCTGAGCTCCCTCAGAGATACTAAAGCAGATC
This sequence comes from Phyllotis vaccarum, assembly GCA_033318265.1. Taxonomy (NCBI): domain Eukaryota; kingdom Metazoa; phylum Chordata; class Mammalia; order Rodentia; family Cricetidae; genus Phyllotis; species Phyllotis vaccarum. The sequence continues at coordinate 82,993,517 of JARWLC010000003.1, forward strand.
CTTTCAGCCTCTTGGGAAACAGAGCACAGCCCCACTCAGGTATGGATTCTTGACATGGTGAGGGGTGTCCCTTCACTTCAGTCAGATGTAGATGAGGATGACCAACTGCCAACATAGTAGCTCAGAGGGCACTGTTCGTTAAAACACAAATGCCTGGCACGTCCTGAGAACTGCCTCATGAGGTGGGATGAGCCCTTGCCTCAGATTCCCTCTGCTTGACAAGAGTTTCGTGAAAAACGACTTTAGCCTGAGTAGCCCACAAATTATCACAGGGTTCTGCAGTTTGTATGCCTGGAAGGAGAAAGCAGTGCTAAGAGGTGGCATAACCCTGTGTCTCAGTTTGCTTCCAGTTGCTGTGATAAATTTCATGACCAAAAGCAAGCTGGGGGGTCTTGGGAACTTCCATGGCTTACAGGTTACAGTCATCCTGGAGGAAAGCCAAGGCAGGAATTCAAGCAGGAACCTGCAGGCAAGAACAGAATCAGACATCATCGAGGAAGATTGCTCACTGGCTTTTCATGGCTTGTCCATCCTGCTTTCTTATAGAACCCAGGACCACAGACCTAAAAGTGGCACTTCCCGCAGTGGGGACACGGCCAGAGGCCAATCTAGTGGAGGTGATGTCTCAGTTGAGGTTCCTTCTTCCCAGGTGACTCTAGTTTGTGTCAAGTTGGCAAAACTACCCAGTACACCTTGTCTTGCCTACCTAACCAGTCCGAGTTGGTCCTGGCCCGGGCTTCTCCACTCCATTTCTCTTCTTGCTTTCTGAGTCTATCTCTTATATCCAGCTTCTGAATATGATTGACAGAAAAGAAAATGAGAACTGATAGGCCTCTGCCTACTGCGGAACTGCATGCCAAGTCCTGGTAGTCGCCCTGACACATTCCTCTTCCCTTGACACACACGAGGGAGGTGGAGGCAGAACTCACCCCGACCTGTCCAACCTCAAGCCCATCATCTGGGCATAAGAAGCCTGTACTGTTGGACACATTGGGAGATCTAGGAGAGACTGGACTAGCATTCGAGACTCTTACCCCATCCTCTATATGGCTGCAGCTGATGTAGTAAGGAGCCTTCGCACAATTCTCCATGGTTGCCTGGCTTTGCACACCCTCTGCATGGAACCAGCATACCAGTGAGCCCTTGGATCTCTCGAGACCTCTCAGATGATACTGTCGGGGATGTCCAGACTCAGAACAGCCCTGACAGAAGAAGGCATAACCCTGCCCTAGAACCTCTGCTTTCCCTTTGTCTCTGACACAAGGCTAGTTCCCACCAGTCATGGTGATGGGCACTCTGTTACCTATCCTGAGGTCCTTGTCTCTCTGTCCTTGCTACTGTGCCTGAGGCTGGGTACCTTAGGAGTCCCCAGAGGGCAGCACAGAGATGACAGCAGAGGATGTAGTAAGGCCTCCCTGGATAGGAGTTCTCCTGCACATGGCCCATTCCACAAACCTCCTACTCTCATCTCTCCTGAACTATGAGAACATTCTGGACTCTTTCTACTACATGAGTACATTGTGAAGCTTCATCCATACATTTATTTACGCAACAATTATTTTTTAAGTATGTGATATATGTCAGACATGGTAGACAGGGCAACCAATAAACAACACAGACTACAGCCTCTGCCTATTTGGAGTTTTGTTCTAGCTGAGGAGACAGGGCAAGTATTAGAGTATAAAGTAAGTAAGGGAGGGTGTGGTCAAGAAAGCAAAAGCAAGGAAGGAGGTATGAAGGGTCAAGGATGGTGTAAGTCTCAAATAAAGGTGCCAGGGAGACACTTTCTGGAAGCTGCCTTTGAGTAAAAACACACGGGGCAAGCAAGAACACAGCAGATTAGCTCTCTGGAGAAGAGCTGGCACTATGGGGATTTGTTTTAAATTTAATAAAAACATTCTGAGATACCAGAGGGATCTACCCACATTCAGTCTAGGAGGATCAGACAGTGGTAACTCACACCTTTAATCCCAGCACAGGAAATATTGAGAGTGGTGACCTACGCCCTTAATCCCATCAAATCTGAGTTTGAGGTCATTTTAGTTTACAGAGGGAGTTACAGGCTCCCAGGCAGGCAGTGATGGTGCCATGCCTTAACTGAGCAAAGAAAGTATTTAAGGCAGACATAGAAAGACAGAGCAGGCAAAAGAAGCCAGGAGGAGCGAGGCTGAGGAAGCTTTAGTTTACAGAGGGAGTTCCAGGCTCCCAGCCAGGCAGTGTTGGCACACACTGTTAGTCCCAGCATTTGGGAAGCAGAGGCAAGAGAATCTCTGTGAGTTCAAAGCCAGCCTGGTCTTCTAAGCAAGTTCCAGGACTGCCAGGTCTGTTACACAGAAAACTCTGTCTGGAAAAAAACCAAAACAAACAAAGAAAGACTGGAAGAGGTGGATCTGTCCTCTGATATCTCAGACTGTTTTTTATTAAATCTGAAACATATCCCCACATGGCACTCTAGGCACAGAGGACAGGATAAGTAATAGCCCTTCCACAAAAGCAGCCTGGGGAATGAAGAGAGTAGTGGATGTAGGTATGGTTGGTGTTGGGTGGGTCAATGCAGGCAGCAACCCTAGAGGCACTGGTAGAGGCACACCAAAGTCAGCCTTCTCACTGGACTCTGCTGCTGTGTGATGCACAGACTGAAGCAGGCAGAGGAAGAGACAGGGGATCTGTTGGGAGGCTGTGGGAGTCCTCAGAAGGTTGGGTGGTAGCTGGCCACAGCAAAAAAGGTGATATATTGTGGTTGTAAAGATCATTTAGGAGTCTTGGTAGTATCAACTGATGACCGGCTGGAGGTAGGCTGTTTATTCCAGTCCTTACATTTCATCTCCAAATACAGGCGTCACATTCCCACACCCCCACATTCCCACCTCCCCATCCCCCAGACTTTCACCTTCTCCCTCCTCAGCCCCCTTCCTGGTCCAGGAAATCAAGTCCAATTCTGATGCTTTCCAGCATGGTGACCTTAGACGTGTTATTTTATCCCATCTGCTATTTTTAACTGTAAGATAGGAAATCAAGGGGTATGAAAGTGGACCTCATAAATCACATACCACGGACATTCCATCATTGGTGACCATTGATCAGACCTACTCTTACCCACATCTGCACCCCTGTGACCTGGTGTAGGCCACTCATGCCACCCTGGACCAGCATGCTGGTCAGCACCTAAGAGCTAGGTGCTTGGCTGCCATAGCATCCAGGGTACACGTGCATAGACCAAGAGAAAGACCCGCTCTGCATCCTTCCTGGGGCTTTGGTGCAGGAAGTCAAATGTAGTCAAGGTCTGGATGAAGAGATGAGAATAAGCAATAGCACTCAGACCCCTTGGCACAGTAGCAACAGAGAAGGAGAATACTGGCCATCGCTCTTCTGGACCCTCAGCTATCCAGCGCAGACACTAGAGACCTGTGCCCATCAGTAGGTCTTCACTTCCCGTGGTTCCCCATGACTGGACTGTTCTCCACACTATTTTTGTCCGAGGCTTTATCATCCTCTTAATCGACTGTGGCCTTTCTCACCTCTGCGTACAAAGACCCTTCCCAGGAAGCTAGGTCTCCACCCATCATGCCTGTGAACTGTGGGGTCAGACCCATTGAGTTTCAATCACTCATGAGCCGTGGGGCCTTTGGAAAGTTGTTTGGCCTCCCTGCCCTCCAGTACTTCTTCCATGAACTGCTGAGTGATACCAGGACTCGCTAGAAGTAGCAGCTGTAGAAGGAAATGAAACCACCTCCTGGGAAGCGCTCAGACTTGGCAACCACCAAATCCTGGAACATCGTTAAGACTCTGCTTCTACTCTCCTAATAAGATGAGAAAGAAAAGACATCCTGTCTTCTTTATGACCAAAAATGATAAATTAAGACTGACTTTGTTCAGGATTCCAGACTTTACAGAGCACACCTACTTTTGAGGTAGTCAATACCACCCCACAGGAAAATGTGAGGGGGGCAGCTCTCAGAAACACCCTAAATTACACCATACATTTAGCTGAAGATCATGCCTTTGGGCTTCTGTGTCACGGCTTGAAATGCCTCCCCCCATAGATTATCACTTTGAACACTTGGGCTCTAGCTGTTCAGGTTCTAGAACTTTTAGGGGGGGGAGGTGTGGGGGTAGGCCTTTCAGATCATACCCCTGCAGTCAATCTCTACTTTGTGGCTGGCTGGCACACTAACAGCCTCTGCAGCATGTTCCCAGCACTACAGAGGAAGTGGCCATGAAACTCTCTGAATCACAAGCCCAAATAAATCTTTCCTCCCTTAAGCGGTTTCCATTAGGAAGTACAGTCACGGTGATGAACAGGCTACAGTGAACTTTGCCTGCGTGTTTGTAGATAGCGGAGGAGGGGGTGTACACCCTCCTCCCTGCTGAGCCTGGCTCCAGCCTCCAGAGGCCTGAGCTTCTCTTCCCCCAGGCAGTGTACCCTGCCAGCAGGTGAAGAAGGTGACTGTTCTCCTTCGGACTGGCTGGGTATTCACAGGACTTTGAGCCAAGGGGCTGTCTCGGTGACGTGTGGGTGAGAGCCAGGAGATAGGGCAGACAATAGGGACATGCTCTGGGGCCATTTTGCTTTCTGAAAAGATCTTTATTTCCGCACTAATTACAATGTCAGATCTGCCTGTTTCAGACTCTGCTGAATTTGCAGTCTTCTGGCAGGTTGTGCCTGGCCTGTTTCCTCCACTTTTTCTTGGCCAGACATGGCCAGTACTAATTTAACAGAGAAAAACACCGCTCTCCAAATTATGCTGGTGCCTTGTGTTAGGTTATTATAGAATCTGGGACAAATCCCAAACAGAATTCAGCTGTTGCAGATGCTGACCTTTACTAACACCTCTGAATTGTCTACCTCACCTTCATCCTGGCTGGCCCCTATGGTTTGAATCTCAAATGCTTCTGTGTGTAAGGCAGATGGTGGCACCATTGGAGGATGCTGGAACCTTTAGAGAGTGGGGCCTTGGAATAGTTTATATTTGTTGTTAATGTGACTGGCTTATAAATGACCTAGGAGACTGGTGAGATACATCTTGAGATGTGTGTCTTTCCAGAGATAACGGATGAAGAAGAGCTACCCTGCCAGGGTCTCCATCTGCCTTTAGTCCATCTTGCTTCCTGGACTTAACTACTCTGTTCTGCTGGACTGAGCCCTCTGAAACTGTGAGTTAAAAGAATTTTTTTCTGCCATAAGTTGTTCTGTTGATATTTGGTTACGATGATAAAGTACTAATATGGGCTCACTAAAGGAAAATGAAGTCACTGGAGATGGGCCCTTAAAAAGGACGTTGAAATACTAGTTTCCTTCCTCCCCTCCTCACCACTTCCCAGAAGCCAGGAGCAGCTTTGATCCTCTATACGATCCCTGCCATAATGTTTTGCCTCACCACAGGCCCAAAGCAACAGAGCCAGGGTACCATGGCTGGAACAGTGAACCCAGATAGATCTTTCCTCTGGCAGGCTTCATTTTCTCAGGTATTTTTTGTCACAGCAGCAGAACACACACACATTTGCTACAAATGAACCCCATTTTCCTCAGACTTTTCTAGAATGTTCCAAGAAAGGATAATGTGAAGTCCAGAGCCAGACTGGATCTTCTGAGTAGGCAGATACTGAGAGACATGTAGGCCTCTCTCCCAGAACTAGACTAACCCTCCCATCTGAAAGGCTTTCTTCATTCTCGTATTTTCTTAGGTCAAAGCACTCAAGGAATGGACTTCAGGATAGACTAGATGTGAGTGAAGAATGGGGTGTTTGCAAGTGGGGAGGGGTTTCAACAGGTATAGGTATGTATGTGGGGCAAAGCTCAATGAATATAGGAGCCACACTATGTGTGTGACAGATCTGTTCCTTAAGAGCCTGCTCCACACTTCAGACTGTACAGTCAGGGACCTTGTAACTAGAACTCTAGGGTGAAACTAGGAATCATAAATTTTGAGGACACAAATGTTTATGAGAAAAGACTGTTTTTCAGGGATGGAAATAGACGATGTCTGTTTGCTGAAAGGTTCACAAGCCTAACCTGAAAGATGTCTTTGGTGGCATCCTGTCCCTTCATGTTCAAGTCCTCAAGCCTGCAAAATAGAAGAATTTCAAATAGTCCCATTTTCTGCTTGATGAAAATGTAGTTAACCTGCACGGCCGCTAAAGAAAGGCAAAGATGGGACCCAGACCACTTCCTCTCGTGGCAGCTTCCCTGGAGGGAGGTCCTAGGTGGGAATAATTGTACTCACCTTAGGAGAAAAGGGACTGTAACCTCTGCATGACAGTCAGGGCTAGGGGTAAATTTGTACTGCTGGCCTCTTTCCCTACAGTGTAAATAAAGTCTACAGGTACCAGAAGGGACCTGCTGATGGTGGGCTGGGTCAGGACAGGCAGCAGGGGGGTTGTAAAGTCTGGGTATGGTCCTGGGGGTCGGGAGAGTCAAAATTAAGAGACGCAAGAGGAAAGGGTAGCACTTTTTGTTTGCTTTGGGTCCGAGGGTCCCAGATGGCTGATGCAGGGGTAAGTGTGGAGGGTGGAGGGGGTCGTATGGGACAAGCCCGTGGGAGTCTCCAGCTTTCTCAGACCGGCCAGGGTTGGGCACGCTGAGCTTGCGTGCGCGCGGGAGGGTAAGGGGGAGGAGCTCCTGATGAAGCAGGTGCGCCTGCGTGGCTGTCCAGGTGGGCGGTGACATATCCTTCGGGATAAGGGGTCTCGGCTCGGCCTGAACAGGTCCCAGGGCGCTGCAGCCAGGCAAACTGGACGCGAGGCTCCTCCCTCCCGGGCCTCTTCCCGGGTGGGCCGCCTAAGAGTCTAGCGGGGGCTGGCATCTGGGGCAGGCCAGCCGGCGGCCACTGATTCGCGAGTTCTGACTCCGCCCACCAATAAGCCCCGCCTCCTTTAGTCCCCATTGGCCGCCGGCCCAGCGCTGCACGGAAACCACCAATCCTCTTTGGCGTCGACTTCCAAAGGGTGGAGAGAGTCCTCGTGGCCCAGTTGTTGTCTGCTGGACAAGCCAGCCTTCCTCCAAAATTGGGATTAACGCAAGCCCCGGACAGAAAGGCCTAAGGCGACAGCATTACCTAGCCACGCAAGTCCTAGGAGCACTGCTACTGCTCGAGCCCCAGTAACCATATCTGACCGAGGCCAGTGGCCCAGAGTCCTCAAACTGAGCCTCCAGCACTGGTGTTCATTCCCCATCCCGAGGTCTGGCCGCTGATTGGAAGAATCAAGCCTAGGCATGATGATGCAAACCTTAAATTCCAACTCTTGGGAGGCAGAAGTAGGCCCTTTCCTGAGTTTGAGGCCGCCCTAGTATGCACAAGTGAGTTCCAGGACAGCCAAAATGGTTACACAGAGAAACTCTGTTTCAAAACTCCGATCTCTAAAAACAGGCTGTTTAGCATTCAAGCCTGAGTCTTAAAGCACCTGATGGGGGCTGAATTGACTATTTATTTATTTATTATTCTGCCTCTGCAGGGAGAGAAATCGCTGTCTCATTCCCTCTTGCCAAAGAGGGAAAATCAATAGGTTTTTAATCTGCAAGGGAGATGAATTTCCCGTTCAAGCTAAGGAGAACAGCTCTGGGCTGAGAATTGATGAGACTGTCAGATGTCAGCCAGCAGGGCCATAAGTAATCCAATCCAAACCCTCGGCTTTACAGATGAGTAGGAGGTCCAGGGACGTGAGGAGACTTGTGCAAGGCCACCCAGCTGACGAGAACCCATAGAGAGGACCTGTGAGATTGCTCAGCCTGTGAGGTACTTGAGAACAGACTCATGCAAACTGTTCTCTGATGACATGCATGTGTGTGTCTCCCGAAAATGAATGGAAATGAAACTTTAAAAAAAAATTTAAGGGCCCAGATAGAAATCAGTCCCTTTTCTGCTATTCCAGCTGCTCTGCAAGTGGCAGGCTTTGACTCTGAAGGACTTCCGGCAGGTGTCATCAAGTTCCAAAGCCACTAGTAGCCAAACGATTAAAGCTTTAGGTTGGCAGCATCATAATTGATAGCCAGATTCACCAAATCTGCCAGGTTTGGTATCTGTTAAATCTGGCCGTCATCCAGGCACAAACTTCTGCATTTCACCAAACCCAATGCCTGCTTCTTGGGCAGCTTCCTCCCTCCTAGCACCAAGTGTTTATTGAACTTCTACACCCTCCTGAAATGATGGCACTTTCACAAAAAGTACCTGCCCTCAGGACTCTTTTGCCTTGATGAGACAGCATCAGGATTTAAGAACTACCTAGATGCTTCACACACATGGTATGAGGGTACAAATCAGGTCTCTCAATATTAGTGCTTAAGTATTAATGACTTGAAAGTCCAGCAAGGAACAGAACTTTGGTTTGCTCTCTCATTCTTGGTGTGGGGGATGGCTCAGAGTCTCTCTCATCTGTGGTCTTTGGCAATGCCAATTTGAGCAGCTACCTGTGATCTAGGCACCTGAAATGCTTTTGAAAGATACACTTTCCCCATTGCCAGTGATGGCTTCCCCCACCTAAGACCAAGCCATTATCTGAGGAGCGGACTTGGTACAACCAAGTATCTTCTAAGAGTCCACATGTTCATAGGTGTGCCTTCATGGAGACAGCAACTGGTCTTGTGCATCTTCCTGGAAGTCCTTCTGTCAAGAGCCAGACTGAGTTCTATTCCCTGGAGAAGAGCCATCCTCTCTATTCAGGCTAGTCATCTGAACTTTGCCGCTCCTAATGGGGAAAGAAAAAAAAGGGGGTGGGGGAAGAGACCTGTTGCAGAGTATGGAGATGTGGAACAGCTCTGGGCTGAGGATTGATGATATCGTCACACTGTGAACCCAGAGACTGTGTTATTTGCTGGTAAACAGTTTCTAGCTCTGGTGTGGCTCAGCCCTAGCACACACCTTTAATCCAAGAGCTTTCTGCATAAATAGTGTAAACAGGATTAAATGAAGTCAAGCATACATCAAGAGGCAGAGCAAGCAACCCATTGACAGGATGTGAACAGAATTATTAAGAAAAAGACATAGAGAGTAAGAGGAAGTCAAGAGGATGGATAGACACAGGCAGTGGAAGGGAGGGACATTGAGTTTGAGGAGAGTGGTTGGAAATGGTGTAGCAGGAGAAGGTTTCTGGGATATGGAGGAGTAGGAAGATCAACTGGGTGCTTCCTCTGCCTCTCTGAGCTCCCAGACTTTCATCCCTGCATCTGGATCCTTAATCTCTATTGGTAAAATTGAAGGATTGAGATTTTGTTTAAAAACAACAGGGACCAAAATGCATTTCAGTCTTCCCCTAATTCTTCAGAGTTCAAAGACAATGCACTCCATCTTTAACTGCACCTTCAGGCTGCCACTGGGTGGAAGGGTGGGTAGGAAGAGCACTCACTGTCTTCCGTGGAGCCTGAGAGCTGCAGTCAGGGGTTCCTGGTGCAGGAACAGTGTGAGGCCTTCAGCTTGAAAGAGGAGAAAGAATGCAGAGTTCGGAGATGAGGGGTGAAGTTGGAGAGTCAGAGCAGATCTCACAGATTCTCCTAATTAGATACAAGGAAATGGAGCCTTCTTGGAAAAAAAATTATTGCCTTGGTCCAGGCTGGGGAGAGGCAATGATGTCCGTGAATAAGGGCTGATGTGTGATCAATGGTCATAGTATTGTTGTGGGTCTGGGGAGTTTCAGAGATTTACCAGTCTGACCATTGAGCTGATGGTAATTAAATCCCAATTCAGACTCCACAGATTCAAGGATTTGACTCAGGATACAACTCAAGGGGAGAATGTGATGGCCAACATTATGTTGCTGGCTAACTTTATGTTGAAAAGTTTAAAATTATCATGCTTAAAAGAACTATAAAGAAACATGTTAAGGGCTGCTAAGGGTTAATTTTTGTAATTGCACAGTCTTATACAACTTTAACAAAAGCTCTGTTTCTGCTTCTGTAAAACAAAAGTTTGCTTTGCAGGAGATGAACTTTTACTTGCTGGTTCTTTGCCTTTAAAGTCCCCTGACTGAGGAGGCTGGGTGCTGTATCCAGGAATTGCCAGTCTGGGGAGTAGACCTGGCACCAGTTTGTGAATAAAAGTCTCTTCTTTCTTAAAATGTATTAATGGTCACTTTATTGTATAACTGCTTCTCTGCTGAAATTTGGACATCATTGTCAGGGCCCAGGAAAGGTTGGGGATTCAGGGTGTGGGGACCAGGGGCATTGAGATTAATGACCCAACTGATAAGACAGGGAACATTCACCTTGACTGTCCTGGTTTACATTAACTTTCAGTAAGTCCAGGGCTTGCTGCCGTTTGGAGCAGTTTGTAATCCACAGCTGACTTCATGGGAGATGTCTGCCAGCTGACTGGAAATCTGTGGGGACAGGCATAGACTAGGAACAGAAGTTAAAGTTTATGAACTTAAAAAAAAAATCTTACATCCAGACCTTCCCTCAGAAATAGATAGTAAGTAGAGAACTTAGGCCGCTGATGGACAGGACTGCTTGTCTGGAGACCATTTGACCTGTGACAGGTGAATCCAAGTCTTGACTCCCCGAAGTTTACATGAATTTAAAGTTTACAAAAAGAGAAAGATTTTAGATATTAGTAATTGCCACTGTTTGTAATCTGTACAGAAATCCACATTGTAGAAAAGGCAATAGATTCATACCTATGAGTCATAATAAAAGCCTTAGGTTCAAAAGTTTGAGTTAAAAACATTAACACATTTTCCAGAGGGATGATATATATCTGCACAGAGAGAGAGAGAGACTGGGCAAAGAAGTTTTTAGCACAACAAGAATCACCTTTGAGTTTATACTTAAAAGACAACCAAAGGCAATTTTAAAATTTGAGCTTATAACTAAATAATGGTCAGTGTCTTACCAGAGCTAGATCAATAGCTTATCAGAACTCCACTGATTGATATGTTAAAACTCTGAAAATTTAAAGACTTAACATCATATATTATCTTTGAGTTTTATTATTTTTTAATTTTAAAATTATTTTCTTATACTCTTACAACTTATATAAATCTCAAATATTTCTCCTTTTTCCATTCAATTATTTATCATGAGATATAAATGGTTGATTTCTGAAAACAGTCATTGCAAAGCAAGTTATTTTAAGTAGAGGAATAGAAAAATATTGAAACCTGTTTTTTAAGTTTGGCTTTCTCACCAGGAGACCTAATAGCTCTTAAAAAAAACCAAAGCCTTATTTTCACACGTGAAATGCATTGACCAGGCAGCTGCTGCTAAGCTGACGAAGCTAAGGTTAGCCATCACCATCAGAGATCTAAGAAGGATAAATCTGAGCAACGAGTATATACCAAATGGCTTCAGTATTAATAAAACAGCAGAGACTTACCCACTAGTTGGATGATTGCCACTAGTTGGATGATGGCTCCTCTCTACAATCTCCACAGAGGCAGAGCAGCTTCAGGCTCCAGTTGTCACACAGGACAGCATTTACTCCCTGACAGCCACACAGGATTGTGTGTATCAGTTGTGTGTATGCGGCTACCAGACCCAAAAGCTCCAAGAGAATTTCCTGTGAGGAACTTGAGAGACTAACTTACCTTGGTGAGGCAAAGAGGGGCAGACAGCTCTCGAGTGTCCTGGTTGTCCACCATCTCAGCAGGATCCTGGAGGCAAGTGAGGCTTGGAGCAGATTCACCAATTGGCTAGTGTTACCACAATCCAAGTGACGTCAGCTCAGGAAGAGACCTTAGGGCTGCCTCTAGGAGATGTAATTTTTGTCTATCACCAGAAGCCCTTTTCATTAAACACTTTAAATGCCATATTTACCAGATCTCTGAAGAGTTTTTGAAGGTCTTTGACTTAATAAATTTACTTCTTTGTAGTTACTTGCTTTTGGCTTACCTGTGAAAACATTCAGAAGATTAAATAAAGCTTATTCCTGTCGATGAGTTCCATTTGTTCTTTGTACGACTACAAGCATAGTTTTGAGCATGTCAGAGAATTTCACTACCCTAAGATGACTATTAACATGAGTGTCCTAATTATAGCATTTTAAAAATTATAGTTCTTGAATTGAAGCTGTTTAGTGCCAAAATAAAACCGTAAATCATAAATGAAGCCTATAGGGAGACTGAGATTTTTATTTTTTCGATCCTTGTATAATGCACCATTACAGAGTATCACAGTTTCTTGTGTGACTCAGTTTATTCAAACGGCTAAAGCTTAAAGTTAGCAAAGACAAAGAGGCCAGATATACATTTTTGAGTCAGTTTCTGTGAGCCTGAGTAGACCTGGGCGAGAAGAAATATTCCATAGGCTCTTGCCAAACTGCTTAGCCTATTGTCTTGCTATATCATAAGATAGAAATCTGTCAGTTTTTGGTGACCCTGACTCTTTTGTTTCTCATTACTTTCTTTTCATTTTAATTTTTTTAAATTTTATCCCTTTTCATCCTGGTTCACTCTGTTCCTCAAGTATCTGTTATCCTTTATCTAGAATACGACAGATCTCTGTCATCTTAGCCTGTCCAGACCCCTGGTGAGACCTCATGGCTCAAACCTCTGCAAGTTTTTATAAGTCATAGTTTAAATCAGAAGATCCTGCCAGGGATGCTGGTCCATGGAGCGACTGTCAGGTTGGCATCAAAACCTGACCAGAGGCAAGTAGCCCTAAGCTGGGCTCTTTTTTGTTTTTGTTTTTTAAAAATAGCTTTCTTTCTGAAGCTTCCCTACATGGTTCTGCTTCTGGCAGTATTTTCTGTCTTTCCTTTTTTAAATGTACTACTTCTCAGGCCTACTCCCCTGGTGTATTCTATTAGCTCAGGAATGTATCTAGCCACAGCCTTCTATTTAAAGGGAAAATTAAAATTGGAAAGATATTAGGAGAACCTTTGCATATAGCAAAACACGGACACTTACAGACTCAATGGATTTTGAGAACGTTCAAGGACAAACATTTGGTTTAACCCATAACATTATTCTGAGTTAAACCTGACATTCAAAAGACCTTTTATTTAGTCATATTTTTAAAAAAGCAAAAAGTTACTGAACACAGTAAACAAAACCTCATTTGTGTTGTCTTGATCGAGGAATAAAAGTTTTACAGTGTTGTGTCTCGGGTTTTTTTATAAAAGTTGTCTTTATGATTTTCTATCTTACCTTTTTTATGATTTTTTTTCTCCCCCTTACCTATTGTTCTTATTCTCAGGACAGAATCACCACAGAAAAATCTATCCTATTACAAAATATTTCAGAGAGCTACTGTTATTTTAAAACGTCTATTCCTTTTAAAACTAAGGATGAATCCATATTTCACATACAGTCTGCTGTAGTAAATTAGGATTCTCAACTGTCAACCCTCTTGCCGTAAATTGTAAGTTTACTTTCATTACAGATCTTAGAGATCTCTAACAATATCCAATAAACTCACAAATCATGGAGTATAGAAAGTTTACACAATAGACTCACAAATCTAGAGATAAGATTCATACTTTAGCAAGTTTTAGAGAATTGAATTTAAAAAAAAAAAGAGTATGAGGTGAGAAAAATAATCCCCACTGGGAAAAATCTATTCTTCTGTTTTTTCTCTCCTGTCTCTGTTAGAGTCAGGTGGCCCACCTGACACAGGACAGAGATTTTAGAGAAGACTTTAAGTAAGCACACCTGGGTCTAGAAGAATGGAAGCCATAGCCCACTCCAGAGCCAGTCTTTCCTTGAAATGGAATATCATAAAACATCATTTTAATATTATCCATACCTAAAAGATACCTGAATCCCTATGATGTGGGAATGCCCTTCTTTATGCTGTGAATCTCAATCTTTAAATAAAGGAGCTGTATTGGGTCATGGCGGGCACCATAGAAGAAGTGGGAGGAGAGATCAGTTTAGGTAGGAGAAGCAGGGCGGAGTTAGAGGCAGATCCAGCCAGCCGCCCAAGGAGCAACATGTAAAGAACACGGGTGAGCTACAGGCCGGGGCCACGTGGCCCACAGATTAATAGAAATGGGTTGATTTAAGATATAAGAGCTAGCTAGCAATGTGCCTGAGCCATAGGCCAAACAGCATGAAGTTAATAAAAGCGTCTGAGTCGTTTCTGGGGGCCTGGGCGGCGGTGCGCGGATAAGCAGTCCCGGGCGGCAGGTCTGTGGGTCCCGGATCTCTGGCGCACGGGACCCGGAAGCCACTACAACATCCCTATAAACCTGAATCCAGTGACTAGGAGGGACCAGAATAAGCTGAGAACAAAGGCTTTTTTGAGCCCTTGATGTAGAGAGTGGATCCTGCAGGAGGGAACTGAGAGATGCAACAGCCAACAAGGTGCATGAGCATAGCAGCTGTGCCCACCCTTCATTATAATCTGGCTCCTGGCTTCCATATCTACAACAAACGTATGGACACACCAGAAAACACAGATCCACCAATTAGTAACTTAACAAGACAGAACATTCACTCAGTCAGGGAAGACAAAAACGAGCATTTGGTGGCCACCTTCATTCATACATCCAACAGCAGATTTCTATCTCTGCTTTTCCAACAAGGGCCAGCAGTGTCCCAGTGGGTCCCTCTCACTTGGGAAGTAAGGCTATGTCCAGCTTTTCCAGGAGTCCCAAAATGCATGCTACAGACAAGCAGGAACCTCATCTACACCTCCAGAGGTTTTCTGATGCCTCTTTTTTTTTTTTTCACAATCTAGGTAGGCATTGCAACTTGCCACGGCTCCTTCCAAATGCTGGGCCTGTCTTATTTCTCAGTTCCCAGTATGTCAGGAAGCCTCAGGGACTCAAAGCCCTTTTGTGAATTTAGACTTAAAAGATCAGTGGCTCATTTTTGGGTTAGGAAGAAACCTGGTGTTAAGGAAACACCCAAGAATCCATAAGCATTACCCCAACTAAGACTCCAAGCAGTAGTGGAGAGAGTGTCAGAACTGGCCTTCCCCTGTAGTCAGATTGATGACCATCTTGTCATTATAGAACCTTCATTCAGCAACTGATGGAAGCAGATGCAGGGATGCAGGCTAAGCTCCCAGTTAAAAAAAAAAGAGGGGGGAAGGTATATGAGTAAAAGGGTCAAAAAGGTCAAGGGTCAAGATCATGATGGGGAAACCCACAGAGACAGCTGACTGGGGCTATTGGGAGCTCACTGACTCTGGACTAGTAGATGGGAACCTCCATGGGACCAAACTAGGCCCCCTGAATATGAATGGCAGTGTGTGGCTTGGGCAGCTTGTGGGGCCTCTGGAAGTGGGACAGGATTTATCCCTAGTGCATGAACTGGCTTTTTGGAGCCCGTTCCCTACAGGACACCTTGCTCAGCCTTGATACAGAAGGGAGGAGCCTGGTTTGCTTCAATTTGATATGCCAGACTGAATTGACTCCCTGGGAATCCTTTCCCTCTCTGAGGATTGGGAGCGGGGGCGATGAGCTGGGCGAGGAACAGTGTGTTAGCAAAATGAAAAGAAAATTAAATAGGTATTTGTGGCTCCCTCCAAACACTGGACCTATCCGATGTTTTTGGCTCCTAGTACACCAGGAGCCTCAGGGTCCAAGATCAACCAGAGAAAGGTGGATGTGGCTGAACACTCAAGTCCATCCAATCTAGCCTGGGGCATAACTGATCATTGGCCTTCGGTGTCTTATGACCTCTTAGAATGAATTTGGATGAATGAATAAAATTGGCTTTCTAGACCTGCAAAGTGGTAGACTGGAATCTGACCCAAGTTTTACCCGCCTGTAAGGTACCAAGAAAGCACTGATTCAGAACCCTCTCCAACCCCCCTGAGCTACAGTTAGCCATCTGCATTAACCCATTTTCATGTTTGCTGGGGGAGACAAGATAATGAGAAAGAGAACTATGTGATGGCTTGAAACGAGGACCCACAGTTTCTCCCACGCCCTTTACCCATGATGGAGGACAGAATCTCTCATGCATCCCTGGGCCTGCATACTGTCCCATGTTTCTCCTTTAGTCTTTGGTGACAGACATTATTGTTGTTTGTTTGCCCTTTGAGGGGAGATCCTGCCACAAACAAATCACATACAAAGGCTTATTCTTACTTATAAATGCCCAGCCTTAGCTTGGCTTGTTTCTAGCCAGCTTTTCTTAAATTGTCCCATCTTCCTTTTGCCGCTGGGTGTTTACCTTTCTCTTCTATAAATCTTACTTTCCCTCTTACTCCATGGATGATAGGGTGTCTGGGTGGTTGGGTGTTTGGGTGGCTGGGTGTCTGGGTGGCTGGATGACTGGGTGACTGGGTGACTGGGTGTCTGGGTGGTTGGATGACTGGGTTGCTGGGTGGCTGGGTGGCTGGGTGGCTGGGTGTCTGGGTGTCTGGGGGGCTGGGTGGCTGGGTGTCTGGGTGGCTGGGTGTCTGGGTGGTTGGGTGTCTGGGTGGCTGGGTGGCTGGGTGGCTGGGTGTCTGGGTGGCTGGGTGTCTGGGTGGTTGGGTGTCTGGGTGGCTGGGTGTCTGGGTGTCTGGGTGGCTGGGTGGCTGGGTGGCTGGGTGGCTGGGTGGTTGGATGACTGGGTGGCTGGGTGGCTGGGTGGTTGGGTGGCTGGGTGGCTGGGTGACTGGGTGTCTGGGTGGTTGGGTATCTGGGTGGTTGGGTGGCTGGGTGTCTGGGTGGTTGGGTGGCTGGGTGGCTGGGTGTCTGGGTGGTTGGGTGTCTGGGTGGTTGGATGGCTGGGTGTCTGGGTGGTTGGATGGCTGGGTGTCTGGGTGGTTGGATGACTGGGTGTCTGGGTGGTTGGGTGGCTGGGTGTCTGGGTGGTTGGATGACTGGGTGTCTGGGTGGTTGGGTGGCTGGGTGTCTGGGTGGTTGGGTGGCTGGGTGGCTGGGTGGCTGGGTGGTTGGATGACTGGGTGTCTGGGTGGTTGGGTGGCTGGGTGGCTGGGTGGTTGGGTGTCTGGGTGTCTGGGTGGCTGGGTGGCTGGGTGGCTGGGTGGTTGGGTGTCTGGGTGTCTGGGTGTCTGGGTGGCTGGGTGTCTGGGTGGCTGGGTGGCTGGGTGGTTGGATGACTGGCCTCTGATGTCCTCCTCCTTCTCTGGCTCCTTGATCTTCCCCTAGATTTCTCTTTCTATTTATTCTCTCTGCCTGCCAACCCCCACCCATCCTCTCTCCTGCCTCACCATTGGCCGTTCAGCTCTTTATTAGACCATCAGGTGTTTTAGACAGGCAAAGTGACACAGCTTCACAGAGTTAAACAAATGCAGCATAAACAAAAGTAACACACTTTAAAGTAATATTCTAGAACGTGCCATTGGAGGGTTCAACAAGGGAAAAGGGTGAGGTGGAGACACTAAGGCATGAGACAAGGGACTTCCGCGGAGTGAGAGACTGGAGTGGAGACGGATCTCCTGTCCATCCCACCGGACCCCAGTGTCTCACCCCACACAGAAGTACGACCGTGTATGCCAGGATGGTAGAGAGTAGCACCAACATGGCCTTCTGACCAAATTATTGTCCCTATATTTCTACCATGCCCCTTGGCCACCACCATGCTGCTTGGACACCAAAGACAGTGGTCCCAGGTTGGTTTGTTGATGAATACACAGTCGCTAAATGTTGCCAGAGGTGAGGTTGGAGTGAAGAGACTTGAGAGATTTCCCAAAATGGTGCCTTCCTAAACAAAGCGAAGGGCTTTTGTTGGAGAAACTCAGACATATTTTTAGAGGACAGAGCCACTCTCTGTGTAGGGACATTCCTGTGCATGCTCAATTCTAAGGCCTCCTAACATCACAAGTTCAACAACAGACGACAGAAATGAGCAACTCCTAGGTGGAGAATTTACTTGCTACCTGAAAAGACTGAGATTTTGAATCAAATGTAGTGGCACATGCCTCTCATGCTGATACTCAACACGCCTTTAATCTTAATATTCAGGAGACAGAGGAAAGTCGATCAAGGTTAGTCAAGGTTGCATATGGTGAGACAGTGCTGGGGTGGTTTATTTGGACTGATTCCTGAGTTTCTCTGGAGGTCATTATCAAAATAACTCAGAATGAGTGCTAACGGTCATTTAAAGCAGCAACAACACACAGAAACCATGCTGTACGGATAAATAATAACAATGTGCAATCTTGAATCTGGGCAAAATAACTTAGACGAGGTAGGAGTTGGGAGCCTCTACTGCAAATGAGGGAGCCTTCCCCGGATGGAGGAAGGCCGTGTTCTCTCAGCAAAGGCTGGCAGAAGCAGCCACAGAACTTGTTCAAGACCCGAGGCCTTCCACAAACACCTGTTTTCCTTCTTCTGCAGAGTTTCCGGTGGAGACAAATGCTTCCCACATGGCAGAGGCAGATCCTCAGAGGGCAGTTCATGAACGACCACCCGCCCACAGACAGCCAGAGTCTGCTCACAGCCTTCCCACCCCATCTCTAAACAGATGGTCACTTCCGCACCCCACCATGCAAGACCACCATCACACAAATGGAGGGCCCACCACCTGAGTCGCCAAGGAGCTGAGCCTCACAGAGGAAGGGCCAGATGTTGCTCCTGTGGCCATCACCTGTGTTTATGCTGCTTCCGCTTAAAGTCCTAGTCTTCAGAGTGTCTGGGGACTACTGATTCCAGTCAGGCAAACCAGTGGGGAAAGCCAGTTTAAAATAGAACCAAGTAAGGGCTGGGGACTTTCTGTCTCTGTCTGGTGGGCATGTGCTATGGCTTGAAATCTGGAATGGCCCCTACAAGCTTGTGTCTTGAGTGGTTTGGGAAGCTGGTGATTTGCAAAGGTTAGGAGATGGGTTGGAGGAAGAAGCCTGCACCAGCCCGGTTCTCTCCCACTGGCTTAGCTTCCTGCTCTGCAACCATGTGAGGCATCTCTGCCATGCGCTCCTACAGCCAAATGACTATCTGCCATGCCTTCCTCACCGTGATGACCTGCACTCTCTCAAACAGTGAGGTAAGACAAATCCTTTCCTTCCTTAGGCTGTCCCTATTGGGTATCTTGTCACAGTAATAGGGAATCCATCTACATGTCAATTACTGACATCTCTGTAAGAAAATTTCAAGCTATAGAGGCAAACTTAACTAGGTGCCTTGTAATCAGCATGCTCCTGAAGATGCTGTTTCACGCTGTCCCTCCTTCCTGGAGTTGGTCCCTGGAAAAGAAGCTGGACAATGGTAAATGTTCTACATGCTCACTGTATTGTTTAAAGAGTAACAATACTGAAAATGACTTACACACCTAATAACAGGAGATTCAGACCTCTCTTGTATTTTGAGTCAGCTATGTTATCACCTTATCAAAATTAGTATCTGTGCTAATAAAGATATATGCTTTTCATAAACTATATGAGTACTATTTAATTACAAATATTGCACACATTAAATGCATAAATATGGACATTTTAAGAAATGCTTTAAATTTATTTTATTTATTAATACTACAAAATAATTAGGTTTACAGAGCACAATTTGACTCTATACATGCACAATTATATATAAATATTTTAAGACAAGGTCTTGATAGGCAGCCCCAAATGCTCAATCCTCCTGCCTCAGCCTCCCCAGTGTGGAGATGACAACCAGGAAACCACACCCAGTTTCAATCACTTCTTAAAATTGTAGTTCAACATTGGGATCCAAATACTTCATTACAATAATTATTGCAACTCAAAACAAACAGCCTAGCGTATAAATGGGCATGAGTCCTGCCTGAAGCATTCTGTCTACTGAAACGTGACTAAAAGAATTTCTACCTGTATGATGCCAACCATAGTTTTTAAATTTCTCGTATTTAAAAAACACATTCAAAGCATTAACATTTCCAATGGCCAAGCTTTAGACAAGAAGATTCTGTCTCTACATTTTAAAGTGTGAAATGTGGGAGTTTTTAACAGGTGAGTGTCCTTCTCTTAGCAATACAAACCATATCACACCGGAAGTCAGAGCCTTCCCAATGATGCCATGTGACTGGTTAATGTCAAGCACCACTTTGACATGAAGGGACAGGTGACAGACATTTTTCTTATGTTTTTTCAAAGGTGAGAAGCAAACAATGGACGCTCACAAAATCCCTAACTTGCCAAGAATGTGGCTTGTGACTGATCCAGCACTCAGGCGGATGGGGCTAAGGATCAGAGGTTTGAATCCAGCATCAGCAACTTAATGATAAGACCCTAGGTCTTCCCCATGTCACTAACTCATCTGTATATTTTTTGTTCATAATTTCATGCAGAATACTCCCTCAACATTTATACACATAAAGAATATTTTTTATGTGTCCTTAAAACACTGTAACATTTCATTATGTGAAAAGTTTTATTTCAAAAGTCAGCTCTGCAATGATGGTCAGGAACCTAGACTGGAGACACCAATGCTCCAGCTGAATTTATGTCTACAGTAAAATATATAATAACTATTATTATCATTTAAATATTTGTGTTAATTCTCTGAAATTTTTACACAATGTTAGGAAAATTATGTTCATACCCAAGTCTCCAAGATCTATTCCCTACCTCCTACCCACCCTCACCTTCATGTGCTTTAAAAAAAGATTTATTTATTATTTGTGACTAATTAGCCTGTATGTATGTATGTATATGTATGCATGCATGTATGTATGTATGTATGTATGTATAAGTGTATGTATGTAAGTGTTCCAAGTGTGCTTGTTGTCTCCAAAGGTCAGAAGAGGACAGCAGATCCCCTGGAACTGGAACTGTGATCAGCTATGAGCAGTCATGTGGGTACTGGGAACCAAACCCAAGTTCTTCAGTAAGAGCAATAAGTGCTCTTAACTTCTGAGCCATTGATCCAGTCACCACCACCTACCCCCCACCCCCACCACCCCCACCCCTCCACCACCCATCCCACCCCCACCCCCGATTTAAAGTGACCAAGTCTAGCTCATGTTCCCAGATACTCATGCATGGGTATGAGACCATCCACTGAAGTACAGTTGATCGCCACAGGCCACACCTTTAAAGCAAACTGGCTCTTCCTTCCTAGGATCCATTGTCTAGTCTTGGCTCCTTGGCTAAGGGAGGGGCTTGTGCCCTCCCCCATCTATGCTGGGATGTTTGATTTGATTTTGTGCAGGTCTTTTGCAGATAGCCACAGCTGCTGTGAGTTCATGAGCACAGTGGTCCTGTAATCTCCTGAAGATGCTGTTTCACTCTGGTCCCCCCTAACCTCTGGCTCTTACAATATTTCCACCTCAACTTCCCTGATGGTTCCTGAGCTTTGTGGGATGGGAACGGCATAGATGTCTCCTTATGGTCGAACACTCTACAGACCCTTACTCTCTGCCCTTTGACTATTTCTGAGTTTCTGTGTTAACCACATCCACTGAACAAAGAAACTTCTCCGATTGGGTCAGAGATGTGCAGTAATCTGTGAGTTGAGAAATAGGAATTTAGAGGACACTTCAATGTGACATCCATTTAGCAAAATAACAAAGGTAGAGTCACCCCTGGAGTCTGTGAGGCCCTGGCCAGGGCTTGGGGACAGACTTAAGGTGTCAGGAATGTGATTCCTCCTTAAATTAAATCTTAAGTGTCCCTCAAGGGTCAACTTGTTAAAAGCTTGATTCCTGGGATTCTATTCATTATGGTGGAACCTTTAAAAAGTAGGACCTCGTAAGAGGTCTCTGAATCATTTAGGGTCATGTTGTTAAAGTAGATGGTGAGTCCCAGCCTCATCCTGCTCTTCCTGGCTGTGAGTTAAGCAGTTCTGATGCACCATAAGCTTCATCCACAGGCTCAAAGCAGCTGTGTCAACTGATCAGGACTCAGACCACACTGAGAACCAAAACAAACCTCCTCTGTTTGTAAGCTAATTCTCTCTGATATTTTCTTATAGTAACAGAAACAGATTGACTCTGCCTTATTGAACTTGTCATTATTGAAAATATATGTCCTTCAGTTATATGTCCTTCTTATATATGTCCTTCTTACAATGGCTTACAAGCACAACATACATCTTGGGGCTAGAGAGATGGCTCAGTGGATAAGAGCACTTATTGTTTTTCCAGAGGACCTGGGTTTGACTCCTAGTACCTACATGGTAGCTCACAATTATTTGTAACTCCAGTTCCAGGGGATCCAATGGTCTCTTCTGAGCCTACCTGGGCACCAGGCACACATGTAGTGTACAGACATACACACAGACACAATACTCATACACATACAATTAAAAAATGGATTGATCTTTTTAAAAGAGAATGCTTCATTTTTAATAAACTATACCAAGTGTCATAACTCAATCATGTTGGAAATATGTATCATGTGGAGATCTCTACTTCACCCTGTTGTAGCCAGAAATTTATGTCCCCACAGAAACTCTCAAATATCCACCAATTGCTTCCCAGATAATTGACTCAGAGACTTAATGTTATAGTGAATGCTGGGCCAGTAGCTCAAGCATATTACAAACCAGCTCTTACACTTAAACCATAATTCTTATCTGTTCTGAGTCTCGTGCCTTGGCGCCTTCTCGCAGTAAAGCATTCTCATCTTGCTTCCTTTGTGTCTGGCTGGCACTGGCTGCTGTGCTTTTCCTCTTCCCAGAATTCTCCTAGTCTAGGAGCCCTGATTACATTTCCTTTCTGGCTACTGGTCAATCCAATATGAGTGACAAATCTTTACAGTCTACAAGAGCAATGTCCCACAGCACCCTATGGATTCTAATATTTGTTTCTTCAGATATTCAGCAACTTATTTCTATGCATATCATTAATGTATTAGTCAGAATTCCCTAAAATAACAAAGCTTACAGAATGAATATCTATATCTGTAAGGATTCCTGGCACATAGCAGCCACGTGGTAAACCCAACATGGCACCAGCAGAACACCAGTTCTGTGCCCACCTGTTCTCATATAAGGAGATGCCATGTGAAAGCCCTTCTCCCTTGTACCCGCCTAGTAACTTTTCTGAATGAATTCTAGTGTGGCATCTGGTAGTGTGTGTCTGACCTCATATGTGAAACCAACATTTTGATGCCGTGACTCAGATAGGCTCTCTCCTGAGCACTATAGAGAACCTGATCCAGGGCTCACTACCAGGCTACCTACCATCTGTCCTGCTGCAGTTTGTTCAAACACCATTGGCCTCTATCGGTAGGTCTTCCCTTTCCAGTCTGAGTAAATGCAACCTATTGTCTCCAGGAAAGACCATTGATCATTCAGCTTTTTGGTAGGACTCTAGTCTTGAGGGGACCACCCCCAGCCACAGTCTTCACTGGTCACAGCTGTTCCTTCTAGCCTGACACTCATTTCTGGTCTTCCCTGCTACTGAATGAGAAGCCCAGCCTGGATGATTGGATCCTGCTCCTGGACTCTATCCCCAGGGCTTTGCCCTAACACCTACCCTAGGTGCTGACAAGTGCTTAGTGGTGGCTAGTGTTGGGTTGTTGCATGAATAAAGGAAACTCAGGGCCAGATCTCTGGGAAAGTCAGAGATATTAGAGAAGAGACCCCACCATCAGATCCCACCCAGCTGTCTTCCAGCTTCCTCAGCCTGGCTTCTTCTGGCTTCTTCTGCCTGCTCTATCTTTCTATACCTGCCTTAAATACTTTCTTCGCTCAGTTAAGGCGTGGCCCCACCACTGCCTGCCTGGGAGCCTGGAACTCCTTCTGTAAACTAAAATGACCTCAAACTCAGATTTGATGGGATTAAGGGCTTAGGTCACCACTCTCAATATTCCCTGTGCTAGGGTTAAAGGTGTGAGTTACCACTGTCTGATCCTCCTAGACTGACTGTGGGTAGATCCCTCTGATACCTCCGAATGTTTTTATTAAATTACAAAATATCCCCACATTGAGTTTTACACTCACCCTAAGAACTGAAAAGTGCTTAGTGGTGGCTAACATTGGTTTCGGGCTTTGCTCTAATGCCCATCCTAGGTGCTGACGAGTGCCTAATGACAGCAGCTAGTGTTGGTTTTTACGCCCACCCGAGTGGTGGCTAGCCTTGTCAGGATTGGCTGGGTGATGACCAGATTTAGCGGTGGACTCCCTCCCCTCTGGGCCTCAATAATGGGAAATAAACCAGCAAAAAAAGGATGATTCTCCATCCTCACCTCTTGAGACTCTCAAGCCGCTTAGCCTTTTTGACTTACATAGACACCACCAAGCTTACCCATTATTGCACAAAGAAACAGCCTAAGTACTACTTAGATAATAACTCAAAATAGCTGCCTAATGGCTCACTGGACCCTGTTATTTGACGGGAGCTAACTTTTGCAAGCATATGGGCAGATGGAGAGAATGTCCCTGTCTCTTTCCATATATCAGCTCTAATCTTCTCTTCCAGGTTCCTGTTCCTCTGCCCACCTGCTTCTAGCCATATGACCAGATCCCTCTCTGGAGCCCCCACCTTTCAAATCTCAATGCTCCAACTTCTTCCTCTCAGGGAACTCCAGGCCTGGTCATTTACCCAACTGGTCACCCGCTCTAACACTCCTAAGGATCCTGATCCAATTCTCCCTCTGCAGGAAGTGGCTGGCATAGACAGGATAGTGAGAGATTATACCCCGTTTCCTCTGTCAGAATTTTGTCAGGTGGCAAAAAATTGGGCTCTTAGAGTTCTAACTCTACTGTCTTTATAAAGGAATTCCAGTATATCACTCAATCCTATGACCTCACTTTTCATGATATATATACTATTCTGACAAATAATCTCCTCCCCAAAGAGCAAAGGCAAGTTTGGAAACAGGCCAGAACTCATGCAAATGAGGTTCATCAGACAAATGCAGCATACCCTCCGACAGCAGAGGCAATTCCAGATGTAGACCCCCACTGGAATTACAATACACTAAAGACAGTCTTAGTCAGAGACAATTTTGTGACCTGCTTCCTGGCAAGTCTGCATAGAGTTGCTCTGAAGCCTGTCAATTCTGAAAAATGCAGAGGATAGTACAGGATAAACAGGAGAATCCATCCCAGTTTTTGGAACACCTCACAAATGCTTTCACAGTATACTAACTTAGATCCTGAGAGCGCTGAGGGAAGGCAACTTCTCATAAGCCCCCCACCCTTTTTTTTTTTACCCAGAGCTACCCCAACATCAGAGCCTGGGAATCTCCGAGCAGCCGGCCTCGGCTCTGGGCCCCAGACATGGTGTTGCTCAGGTCCCCATCCCTTCACTCTCTAGCTCTCAGTTGTCCCCTGGATGCAGGCTTTCTTTGATCTGTTGGCAACGCTCTTTGAGGGCATGCCCCCGCTATCATTTAGCAGGTTTTTTAAAGTCCTCACAGGAGCCCTCAGAACACTGAGGTGACTTTGACTCTCAACCTTGCTAGGCAGTCAGAGTCCTATATCTCCTTCTGTAGTCACCATGGGGAAGTTAGATGTCCAAGGAATCCCAGTACCAGGGAAGCGCTGGGAAAACCTAAGAATTCAGGGGAAGCCCTGAGCAGCCCACCAAGCTGCCTGCCCCAGACTTCTCTTGTTGTGTGATACTATTCCTAAGAAGATGGGAACAAATGTCTATATACTTCAGATAGAAACTCAACAGACCAAAGTACAGATACCACCAAAGTCCAATTTGACGAACCAATGAGATCTATTGGTTCCTCTTACAGGAATATGGATGAGGGACTACTTACAGGAACACAAGAGTCTCAAAGAGAGCTGCACCAACAAAGCCCATGCCGGCATGGGTAAAGGCTCACCAAAGTTGGAACCCTGGAGTTCACTGCATAATGTGCAGGCAGCTCTACATCTCCTCTTCCAGGCAGCTGGGCTGGTCTCGGCTTCTTTCAGTGGCTGGTCTGAGCTACTTTGAGGCAGATCAGCCTGTTTGAGAGTGTCTCCCAGCAGACTTTACTCTTTATATATGTGGAAGAAGGAAGAGACCTAACAAACCTCTTTGATTTCAGGGACTTCCTGAAGCCTCTGAGTGGTTCAATTCCTGAGCTTAAGGAGCTTCCCAGTAGGATGGAATGTTCCACCTCCCTTTAGAACATCCTGCGTCTTAACGCACTTGTCTCCAAGATACAATGTTTTATTTCTGAGGAATTGCTACACAAAACTTTCCCATAAGAGGTACAAATGAAATCTGAGGGATTGTGGTTCCCCCAGTGAGGCCAACACTGGGCCCTTTCAGCATGTGTGAGCCTCAAGAGCCTATCCTTTCTAGACTGAAGCTTTGAGCCAAACACAATAAAGTAATATTTTTCTATCTTAGCTGCAGGTAGAGAGACAAAAGAGGACGTCAGGATCAGATCATCATCCACATTCTTCCCCACAGTCCTTCAAACATCCCCACTAGGCATGCTCTTCCATCTCATGTTCTAGGTGAGAAAAACTGAATTCAAGAACTAGAAAATTATTTTCAGGAACAAGAGAAGTAGCTCTGGTTGAAGAACACTTGCTGTTCTTGGGAAGGACCTGGGTTTGGTTCCAAGCATTTACATGTTGATGCGCAGCCACCATAAATCCTGTTCCAGGGACCGATTCCAATTCCCCTTTCTTCTGCTATATGTGGTGAGTGTGTGTGTATGTGTATGCAGGCAAAACACCCATACACATAAATACATGTGTGTGTGTCAGGGTCATTTTCTCCAGGTTTTGTGACCAGAAAGTGGGGAAGCTGGGACTATAAATCTCTTGTCCTGTCTTCTATGGAATGCTTTTGGATTTGGATCTGCAGATAATTGTAAGTGCCAGTCAGGGGTCTGCCTTGACATCTACAGGTTGGAGGGTCAGACAGGTCTAGTAGCTCCAGGCAGCCTGTGATGATCAGGGCTGACAGACACAGGGGTGAGTAAGAGTGTGTGAGGTGTGTGTGTGTGTGTGTGTGTGTGTGTGTGTGTGTGTGTGTGTGTGTGTGTATGATGAGAGAGAGATATGTGTTTGTGGTGTGTGTATGCGTGTATATGAGAGAGAATGTATATGTATTTGTACATGTTTGTGAGTATGTATGTGTGTGTGAGAGAGAGTTTGAGCATATGTAGGTATGTTTGTGGAGCCAGATTCCCACCAGTCTGAGGAGAATTGTGTTCTAATTTTGGACCCTTAAAGGCCAAACATGCATTTTGTGCTCTTGACAGCACTGAGGGCTGCTTTATGGATGAGCATGAAAGCCCACCCACCCCCCCAAACTTAAAAGGCCACCTGGAGAGCTGATTGTGATTTTTAAGAGCTAATGCTGCCACCCACAACTCACTGTTGATGGACAGCCTTGGTCTTCTGTTGCTAATCTAAACTGTGTGTAAGACACTGTATATTCATGGGCCAGCCGAAGCAGTGGGTGGGCTAGAGACAGTCTGCTCTAATCAGGTGCTGGGAGCAGAGTGGCCCCACGGCTGCAGAATAAGAGGAAAGCTGAGACCAAACAAAGCCAGCGAGGCAGCTGCTGCTGTGCAGCAGCTGTGTGGGGGCACATTGAAGGCGACAGATCCTGTTAAGTTACCCACACAGGAGGCATGCCTTGTAAATCAGCAACAGGCCCTCTTCAGGAAGACTCCTGCCAACCACGATCTACACACCAAGGCTTGGATAAAGGAAAAGCAGGAAGAAAGGGTCTGGCTGTCCTGAATATGGCACCCCAGCAAGCCTGTGAGGGTTGGGGATGAAGCAGCGCTGCCAGTGATCAGACCCCTTTCCTTCCAAAGCCCCTGGGATCACGTGGGATCACGGTTTCATCTTGGGTCTTGGAGGAGCATAGCAGCCCCAGCCCTACTGCAGAATCAGACCCACTGTCCCTGCACCTGGGAGGGAAATGTGGGCAGTTTCCTCAACTCATCCTGCTGAGGCCTGAGATGGGCACATCTGTAAAAGGCACAGGGCAAGCCTCCGTTCACCTTCTAGTTTATGCAATTCTCTGCCCCCACACTGAGACTCTTCCTAGAGACAGTCTTGCTTAACTGGCCCGTTTCCCTTCCCTTCCTTCCTGCCTCCCCCTCCATTCCTTCCTCGTCTCTATTCCTCTCACCTTCCTTTTTCTTCTTTCTTCTTACTTTGCTTTGATTTTGAGGCAGGGTCTGTACATGTTTTGCGGCAGGTTCGGTATGTGTGGCCCTCCGTGGTTCATACTCAGGCTCCTCCTTCCTTACCCTCTTCAGTGCTGGGGTACTTTAGGTACTTTAAGGCTTGTGCCACCAAACCCTGCAAGAGGTTAAATTTCTAGAAATCATCGTTGCCTCTAGTTCATGGCAAAGCTGAGGACAGAAACTACATCTCTTGGAGGCCATCGTGACACAGGTCCAGTGTCTGCTGTGGAGCTACACTTCTGAAATCTCCCCTCTCTGAAATAACAATAAAACATAACTTTCCAAGTTAAGAGCTTAAAAAATGGTGCTTTGTGGGGAAAAATATAAAAAAAAAAAAACAAGTTTCCAGCTCCAACTTTTTTGTTTTACCTTGCACTTTCCCCATCATCTACTGCAGACAGAAGGTAGAATTAATTAGAACTGTTCTGCAGGCATGCAGGCCATGCTGATCCCTCAAAGAAGAGGTGAACAACCTCTGAGGACTGGCTTCCACTGCTGTAGATGCAAAGGAAGGAGAAGATGGTAGGAGGAGAGAACACGCGCACACAGGGCTCCGTGTGGTCTGAGCACGGCTCTGCAACCAGTGTCTACCTCCCTCCTGTTTGCTTTATCTGTACACTGCAAATTCCTGGACTCAAGCTCCAGGGTAGTCTGCCTCCTGAAGGTAAACATCATTTGGCATTGAGAAAGGCAAAATCTGTTCTGGCAATTAATAGCGGTATTTTCCCAACCACAGGAAGCTGCATGTCCAAATGTCACTGAAAGGTTAAACATGGGCCAACGAGATGACCCTGTTAGGTTCCAGATGGGATAAGGAGAAGTGAGAGAGGTAGATAATAAAGATGGCAAAGCTCTGGCCTTTTCTTCGCCTTCCTCACCTGAAATGAAGACCTGGCCTCATGAGACCAAAGCTCAGCAGCAAGACCCCAGCAAGTCTGACAAGTTCAAGGAATGAATAGAACATGATTTTCCAAAGGTTGTGGGCCTATCAGCCTCCCTGTATTTTTAAGTTGCTCAATCCTAGATGGGGGAAACTGGTTCCTAGAAGGCTCCTAAAGGCATGTTGTAAAGAGTGCACAGGGCTAAGTGAAGACACAGGCCACATGCTGCTGGACGCCCTGGAGATGCACAGAAGCCATGACTGCCTGGTCTCAGGGCTGGCAGGTGCATTGGAGCAGCCACACAGAACCACTGTCTCAGAAAGGATATTATTTCCAGATATGTCTGTCAACTTTCCAGCACTGTAACAAATACCTGAGCTAATTAAGCTGTGAAAAGGAGAATTCCTCTAGCTCTTCCTTCTAGGGGTCCCAGGCCAGGATTGGTATCATCACTGTGGTGGGAACCCAGGGCAGAGCAAAACTGTTCCCTTTGTGGATGGGAACAGGGAAACTTACTATCCCTTTCTCCTTCCAGGCCACACCCCCCCAGACACTAAAGACCTCTCACTAGGCTCCACCCTCACAAGTTTTCACCACCTCCTACAGAATATGCTTTACAACACAGACCTTTGGGCTCACTTAGATGGGATGCTAGAGCAAGGAGCTAGGCTGGGAGAGCCCAGGGGCCTGAAGTGCATGTTCAAAGGACATTTGGGGGGAATACATGGCTGGTGCCCCAAGCAGCTCATTACAGACTGACATCCACTATGAGGTGTGGCTTCCCAAAGAACTAAAAGAAGGAACTCAAACACACTTGCCCACCAGTATCCATGATAGTATTACCACCCAATAGACTCAACCCAGATGTCCATCCCTAAGAGTGTGGATAAAGAGAATGTGGTATATGCCCCACAAAAGAATATAAGTCCGACAGAAAATGGAATGAGGGTTTGAATATGCCACATCACAGATGGAACTGGAATGTGATATCGACTGAAATGATCAGCAGACAAAAATGGAAATGTATGAGTCTTCTCAAGTGACGTACCTGCAGCGGCCATATTCACTGATGCGTAGGGTGAGGGACTCCAGAGCTGTGGGAGTGAGGGAGGAGTTAGGATCTAGTGGGTAGAGTTCCCATTCAGGGTGATAAAAACCTAGTGTGGGGTCAAGATGATGGTGCACAGCATTGTGAACCTACATAATGCCATGGAGATGGACACTTAAAATGGTAGTAAGAGCTGCATATACTTAATACACTTAATAAACAAGTTCTGCTGAATTCCTCCCAAGGGAAAAACCCAAGTCTCTCTCTCTCATTTATTCTGCTTCCTTGGGCTTTAGAGCATCCTGTCCCCTGAAAAGAAACAGAAAACTGGATAGAATAAAGCCAGCCCTTTAGAGGCAATGCTAGACTGGCTGGGGGGGGGGGGGGAAGACAGCTCCCCAGCAAGAAGTGGGAGGGAACCCAGAAGGTTGCATCACTCTGAGGGCTAAGGCAGAGGCAACAATCGCAGGTTAACTTTCTCTAACTAAAGAGGCAGAAATGAAGGCTCTCCCCCTCTCCCTCTCCCCTTCTTCCCTCCCCTCCTCTCCCCTCCCCTTCTCTCCCCTCTTTCCTCTCCCCTTCCCATTCCCTTATTTCCATGTGAACCTTTGGTCCCAGTATATGCTTCACACTTTCAGGTCACGTGTTCCTCACCTCCTTCCCCATTAAGGCCTCTCCTCTCCCCCTCTCGTGTGCTGTTTCCAGTTTCCTGACCTCTACAAAAGTCCCAAATATACAGATATCAGTTTTAGACATTTGAAGCTTAGATCCATATGAGAGAAGACGTGGTGTTTGTCTTTCTGGGCCTTGGTTACTTCATTTAAGATATTGCCTAGGTCCATCCATTTGCCTGTGAAACCCATCCATCTTACTCTTTTTA
The DNA here is from genome assembly GCA_033318265.1 of Phyllotis vaccarum. NCBI lineage: Eukaryota > Metazoa > Chordata > Mammalia > Rodentia > Cricetidae > Phyllotis > Phyllotis vaccarum. The sequence goes on from JARWLC010000003.1 coordinate 83,024,176, forward strand.
ATAGTTGAATAAAATTCCGTGTGCATATGTACCACGTTTCTGTCATCCATTCCTCAGTTGATAGCTGTCCACATTGATTCTGTTTCCTACCTGTTGTGAACAGAGCAGCAGTGAACGTGGATGTCCAAGCCTCTCTAGTAAAGTATGAAGGCCTCTGGTAGTTGCCCAGGGGACTATAGCTGGCTCACATGGCATCTTTAACTTTTTGAGAAACCTGCACACTGACTGCCATAGTGGCCACTCAGTTCACACAATCAATGCATAAAAGTTCTCCTTCACCCAAATCCTCACCAGCAGGCTTTATTTTCCTGAGAATTACCATTCTGAATAGGACAGAATCTCTCAAAGTGACTTAATTTGCATTTCCTTACTGACTAAAGATGCTGAATATGAGTTTTTAAATGTTTATTAGTCACTTGTGGTGATATGTTATATATTTAATAAAACTAGTCTGGAATATCAGAGAACAGATCCACCCACAGTCAATCCAGGAGGGTCAGAGAGTGGTGACTCATGCTTTTAATCCCAGCAGGGGAAAGACCTGGAGTGGTGACCTACACTTTTAATCCATAACTCCAGAGACAGATCTGTGTTTCTGTGAGTTCAAGGCATAACTACCAAATAGTAGTAGCTCACACCTTTAATCTTAACCTGGATGTGAAACAACTGGGTGAAGAGGGTATTTAAGGAAGACATAGAAAGACAGATTCATTCTGTAGAAGCCACGAGGAGCGAGGCTGAGGAAGCTGGAAGACAGCTGGGTGAGGTTTGACTGTGGTGTTTCCTCTCTCTGATATTCCAGCCTTTCCCGGATAATCTGCTTCTCAGTTTCATTTAATAACAACCAGAATCTTAGTAACAGTCTCTTGTATTTCTACTTTTAAGAACTTTCTGCTCCATCCCAAAGGTCATTTTTTAAAACTGGATCGTTTGTTTTCTCGAGGTTTATCTTCTTAAATTCTTCGAGCCAATTTTAAAAATGCAAGCAATTTGCTTCAGCTGTATTTAAAAACTGTGGAATCTGTACATACTCCATCTGCTTGGGTACCCACACACATTTATTTATTTACTTACTAAGTTATCCCAACAGGATGTTACTCCAATCCTCCTGTCTCAGCCAGGATTACAGGTGTACACCACCTGGTTACCAACATACTCTGCAGCTGCACCACCTTGGTGTGCCATTTCACCCAGGACTTCCCCGAGGCCAGGGCATCCATCATGGATGTGGCCACTTGGTTGTGCAGCAGAGGTCATCTTCTATCTGTGACCCTCTCCAAGTAACTAGGAGAAACTTAAGAGTTCACTGGAGCACAGCTGTGAAGGTAATTTGGCAAGAACCTGGATTTGGTAGAGAAAGTCCACAGTATCTTGTCTTAGTCAATTTGAGTTACTGAGATGAAATTCCTTTTAAGGAAGATGTCCTTAGCTCACAGTTTGGGAGGTACAAATGTAGCAATGATATTTCCTGGCTCCCGGGTGGCCAGAGGTCCAGATCCACAGACCTGCCACCCCAGACCCCTTAGCCGCCTGCAGCTGATCAGGCCCCCAGAAAAATACTCAGACATTTATATTAAGTTCATGCTGTTTGGTCTAAGGCTTAGGCACATTGCTAGCTTGTTCTTACATCTTAACTCAACCCATTCTCATTAATCTGTCTGCCATGTGGCCCATGGCTCACCTGTGTTCCTTACATGCTGCTTCTTGGGCGGCTGGCTCGGTCTGTCTGACTCCACCCTGCTTCTCTTACCTATGCTGTGATTTCCCCTCCTACTTTTTCTATGGCGCCTGTCATGGGCCAAAACAGCTCCTTTATTTAAAGATTGATATTCACAGCATACAGAGACATTCCCACATCATACAAAGGCCAAGAGTGGGTAGTCTCACTGGTGTGTGACTGGTGAGGACAGATGGTAGCACATAGGGGAAAGAGTATGTATTGTACAAATTCCATTTAATTTTATAATAAAAACCTGGAGCCAGATATTGGGGGAAAGCTGGGATATCAGAGAGACAAGGAACAAACCACAGCCACTTCTCATTCAGCCAACTCTTCAGAACTGTCTCCCAAATCCTCTGACTCCAACCTCTCGGGATGTGGGAAGGGAAGCTTCCTTCAGCCTGCTTCTCTCTCCCTTCACCCAGCTATTTTACTTCCTGGTTCAGCTTTCCTAGAGCTAGAATGAAAGGTGTGAGCCACCACCGCCTGGCTCCTGTAGGCCTTGAACTCACAGAGATCCAAACAGATCTTTGCATCCTGAGAGATGGGATTAAAGACATGGGTCACCACTCCCTGACCTTCTGTAGCTTGGCTGTGTGGGTGGCTCTGTCCTCTGATACTCCAGACTATTTTTATTAAATACACACTATATCACCACAGATACATATGAGGACACGAGGGCCCTCTTGAACTGGCCCATGGAAGGACACAACCCTGAGGACAGAAGGACAACCCACCAGGCCTCATTCTCAAACACTGTCATTTCCCAGGAATAACATCTGCAAAAGCAACGCTCCAGCCACAGTGGTCCCTGGGACACACATAGTCAAACAATACCCAGGTCGCAGTATATCCTGACCCATCTCCTCACAGTGCTTCTCCTACAAGTGTGGTGACCACTCATTTTGCCTGTTATCTGCTTTGCTTCATGATGGCTTCACTCCTGTCTTCCACAATGGACTCAGGGCAAGAGTCCTCCAACATGGAAAGGTCAGGCAGGAAGGAACCAATGCTAAAGGAAGGTTCTAAACACTCCCTCAGCCTGTGACTGCTTGGATCTGACATGTACCCCAAAGGCCCCCGTGTGAGAGTCTTGTCCCCAGTGTGCATGCTGGGGGGGGGGGGGGAGCTCTAAGTGGTGGGCCTGGCTGGCCAGAGAAAGTGAAGCCAGTATGTATGTCTCAAAGAAACGTGCTTAGTCTCATGGAAAGAAGAATTTTAAAACACATGCAGACTATTTTTTTGGAGTTTGGGAAATTAAAAACAGCATTTGAGGCAAGCTGCTGAGAAAGGGGAGCTGCATAGGAGAGAAGAGACCTCAGTGCCCACGCCCTAAGTGAACAGGTTCAGCCTTGGAATTCTGCACACAGCTTGGTGAGGAGACATCTTTAGAGAGAGGGTGCTGGGTGTCAGAACAAGCAGGCTGAGGATTCTGGCCACTGGCTGCAAAGAAAAGTACAGGTTATGTTAGGACTCAGAAAAGCGGGCAGAGCAGGGAAGACATGTAAGACATAGTACTGAGGGAGGGGCATCCTCGGTCACAAACAAATGGCCCGCCAAGGAGACAGTCACCCTTCCATTTTAAGGCCCTTTCTAGCATTCCATATTTCTTTAAGTTACAGCTTCCCATCGCAGTGACTGACAGGCAGCTTTGGATGAACTCTGGAGGGAGGGGGTGATGATGTGTCTTTATAATTTAACCTCTGATTGGTATAGAAGGTCGTGTCTCCACCCAGAGCCTAAGTTACAACTGAAATCTTATTTTCCTGACCAGAAATCCTGTAACAGGGTAGATTCTTTGTTGGCACCCATGGGAGGCCTGCCCCTTTCTGAACAGTGATAGAGGATGGGTGGATTAGGAGGGACAGAGTGGAGACAGGGAGGGTATGGGAGGAGGGAGGGGAAGCTGCTGTCAGGACAATAAAAGTGAAAAAAATGTTTAAAAATTTTAAAAAATGCAAAAATCTCTGAATTAGTCACATCTTAGTAGGAGTAGATAACCTTCCTGCCAGTCTGAAGTAAAGCTTGCCAGCTCCTCCTTCTCTGTATCCAGGATTTTAGAGGCAACTGCTCTGATGTTCCTCCTCCCTCCATGGTATTTAGAATTACTTTTTCAAAAATTTACTTAACTTATATGAGATATGACTGGTGGCCACGGAAGCCAGAAGCAGGAGTTGGATTCCCTGGAACTGGAGACAGATATGGTCGTGAGTGGCTGTGTGGGAATCAAACCTGGGACCTCAGAAAGAACAGCTAGCACTCTTAGCTGTTGAGCCACTCAGAATTCTTAGAGTCTGGGTGAAGATTTCCCTTCCTTAAAAGTACAGAGACATTAATGAAACAGAAGGTGGCGCCAAAACTAACTGTGGAGAGGAGTCCATGCTTCCCCCCTGGCTGCTTCAGGAGATGAACTGGGGGCCACCACAGCTTCAGCACAGGCCCCCAGGACACCATTCTACCTATTGACTGAAAGCTCAAAATGAAAAGATAAACTTAGTTCTTCTATAAGGTGATGGCACCAGGCATTGTGTTACCCTCACAGAAAACTGATTATAATTTTAAGCTAAATAGTCTTAAAAACATTTTAAGGTTTTGTCATTATCTCTGCATCAAAAGGCACCATTCCCTAAGTTTTTAAAAAGAACATATGAAATTGATTTAAAGTTTCTGTTTTGTACTTTAGGAAGCCTTTCAGTACATTTTACAATGTGGTTTTCAATTTTGATTATATAAAAACGAGGGAAACCTAGTGTTTGGTACCTGACCTAGTAATACATTCATGCATATATGTAGAATTCCTTAAGAAAAACGGTACACTCAGAAAGAAGAGGCAGGTGGATCGCCATTTTGTTCAAGACCAGCCTGGTCTACAGAGTGAGTTCCAGGACAACCAAGGTTACTCAGAGAAACCCTGTCTCAAAAAAAAAAAAAAAAAAAAAAAAAAAAAAGGAAAGAAAAAGAAAATATTGATAACAGAAGAAACTGTCAAAGCTAAAAGAACTGAAATTGATCACTTTTGAATGTGCAACTCAGTTATGCATGGCCGGCTTTGGGCTATATATACCAAGTTTCCTTCTACAAAGAGGTATTTCTGAGTACTATTCTACAGTCCTAAAAATGAAAACAAATACACACACACACACTCACCTGCTCACAGGAGCAGACACACACATGTAGTCATCTTAGTGTATTTGCACCAAAGATAATGAGCAGAGCAGACGAATGTATCTGACAGGTAATTTACTATTCCTGCTTGATTTCATCAGCCGAGCCCCAGTGCATTATGAACCAGGGAAATCAGACAAGTCAGGAAGATAGCATCAGTGTTTAATGATTATTTTCCTTTACCTGACAGCACAATTATTCTCACCAAAATATACCTTTATCTAAGAGAAAAAGTTGAAGCAGTCTAATAATAAAAACAGTATTAGTAAAGCTTTAAGCAGGCCTGACATCTTGGAGAACGCAATGTGTGTCCTGGTGAGTCTTTTTGTCAATTTTCTATAAGCTACACTAATCTGGGAAGGGAACACCACGTAAGATTGCCTTATGGGAAGCGTGTGTGGAATTTTCCTAGTTAGTGACTGAAATGGGGCAATCCGACTATTGTGGATGGATGGTGCCACCCTGGGGCAAGTGGTCCTGGGATAAGAAATTAGGCTGGAAACGCCATGAGGAGCAAGCCAGTAAGCAGCGGTCCTTTGTGGTCTCTGTCTCAATTACTGCCTCTAGGTCCCTGCCTTGAGTTCCTGCCTGACTTCCCTACATTTGTGACTGAAACTGAGAGGAACCATCCCTGCCTTTGGTCAAGGTGTTTTAGTCACAGCAATAGAAACTACCTGATGACAGGCACTGTACTATGTCGCTGCATTTAGGAGAGGCAGTAAAGCCACCATACTCTGTGTCTTCATATAGCATGAGATGTTTCTCCCCTTTCCGTTTTAATGTTGAGTGAATTGTAGACATTTTAAACGGAGCTAACAGCTCTGTCCTGGTTACCCAGCACTACACAGGACCACATCACTGAAAGGGCTATGTTAGCTGGGCAGAATGACTTTAATCCCAGTACTCAGAGGAGATGGAGGCAGGCTCTCAAGTGAGTTTCAGGCCAGCCTGGTCTACGTAGTGAGTTCCAGGACAACCAGAGCTACATGGTGAGACCTTAATTCTGAAAAGAGAAAAAGAAAAACAATCCTTTGTCAACACAGAAAGCCTTATGTGCTCTAAGCTCAGGTGTAACTTCACCCAAAGATGATGGAAACAGAAATTTATTATGTCCCTCTGCCTTCAGAAATTATATATATGAACAGATACTGAGATAAAACTCAAACTTAAGTACTTTGTGTGGGGATGAGCAGTGTGTGTATACAGCTGTGAATACACGAGAGACCAGAGAACATTAGGTACCATTCCTCAGGTACCACCCACCATGGTTTTGAGGGAGTTTCTCACTAGGCTCAGTGGTTAGTCCCAGAATTTGTCTGTTTTCCCCTCTTCAGCTACCGAAAGTCACCACACCCAGCTGCATCTGTTTCTCCTCCTCCTCCTCCTCCTCCTCTTCCTCCTCTTCCTCTTCTCCAGTGGGTACCGGGGACCAAATTCAGTTCTCATTCTGGTGTAGCCAGAACTTTACCAACTGAGACATCTTCCTAGCCCCCAAATATTTTTTTTTCCAACGGGAAGTTTTTATATCCAACATCTATGCTGAAAGAATAAATAAATACAACTTTCAGATTTCCCACACGTCAAATGCAATTACTGTATTTCATTTTAACCAGCCACCAAGAAAATTACGTTATTCCAATATGGTGTTTTCCTAGAAGTGAAAAGATAATAATTTAGAGCAACACAATTCCATCAGGAAAGTGGACCCATAGTTGGGATGATTATTGCTCAGGTACCCACACACTAACAGATTGGTCCTAGCTTGGCACTGTTGGGAAGTTGTAAAATCTTGAGGGAGAGGTTCTGTTACAGAACTCTAGGCATCTTCTCAAAGGGCATTTTTTTTTCCTACAGATCTTTCTCTTCCTGGCTGCCACAAGTGAGGGCTTTGCTCCACAGCAGGGTGCTGCCTCGCACACCTGAAGACAGTAGGCTAGCTGACCACCAACGGTGACCTAGTCATCATGACTGATAGAAAACTGGCTATCACAGCTGGGAACTAGGTCATGAAACTTCAACTACACTTGTTAGAAAATTTTGGCCAAAGTATTTTATGAAGAAGTTAAATAGGGAGAGGCCCAAGAGATCCATCCACATGGTCTAATGTCAGCAGGGAGGGTCTTTCAAATGGCCTTCTCTGTGAGGTTCAATTATGCACCAAAGCATAGGAAGGCTAGTCCTATCTTATCCTACCTCAGAGAAGAGCCTATGAGGGGGCTGGCATAACAATAATGAAAGCAGGCTGGTGAGATGGCTTAGCAGGTAAAGGCACTTGTGACCAAGCCTGAGGACCCGAGTTCCAATCCCCAGAACCCATGTGGTACATTGTGGTGCACACACTCACACACACCCACATGCACACATTCTCTTTCTAGATGTTTAAAACAATGGGGCCAGTAGTACTGATAATAAAGCTGACGGGAGCAGGATGCTGGTGCCGTGGGCTGGGCTGTGAGCCCCTCACTGGTCCTTTTCACTCTGTGGTCAGTTCCCCTTAACAGCAAACCACATAGCTCCCTGGTACTGTACTTAGGCCACTAAGCCATACTTAATTTTATAGCTCATCCAAAGTGAGAAGAGTTTAGGTTAAATTGTACCTTCGAATCCTGAAATAATACTGCAATTGCATCTTTCCTGGCGGTCCTCGGCTTACAAAGCTGTCAATCAACACTCTTTTCGCTTTCTGATGGAACAAAAGTGTACCCAGACAACCATCCTATGCTTCTCTTTTGGAGTAGTCTTCAACTAACCACATGGGGTATCCAGCACCTTATGGTCCAACAAACTTTGTGTGTCTGATGTTCTCCTCTACCAGGAGCTCATGGATTTTGAGTACTTTTAGAGCATGCAAGGCTGTGTTGTGATGCTTAACAAGTTAGCTGTATTGGGTACTGTCAGGTTACAATGTGTTTATTGGGACATAACACAATATTATACTGAGAATCTCTCTGTCTCTCCTCTCTCTCCTCTCTCTCCTCTCTCTCTCTCTCTCTCTCTCTCTCTCTCTCTCTCTCTCTCTCTCTCTCTCCCTTTCCCTCTCCCTCTCCCTCTCTCTCTCTCTCTCTCTCTCTCTCTCTCTCTCTCTCTCTCTCTCTCTCTCTCTCTCTCTCTCTCTCTCTCCTATCAGGGCAAAGTCATCTCTCAGTCTAGATAGTAACTACCTGGTTGGTGGGCAGGATACTGGTTAAGTAAGAGAACATGGAACCATCTCAAGAAGGAGGCTTCTTATGAATTTAGGTTGCTGGAACTTCTCCAGCAAATTACATTGAATTTGACATCATCATCATCATCATCATCATCATCATAATAAAAACTGTATTATAACATCATCCTCTGCTGCCATAATATAAACAAAGCAATATTTATACAGGATGACACCAAAAGCAGATTACTCAGTTCTCACTTCTTGAGCCACATTGGCATGAGCTAGACAGACATTTCCCTCTGCATACCTCAGCTTCTTGTAGGCCATCATAACCACTTGACCTGGCTGGCAATGGACCTGGCACCTGTGCAAGGCAAGGATACAAGGGAAAGATGACCCATGTGGAATCCAAAATTCACATGAAAATATAAGCAAGTGAAAGGAGAGATCGTAGGAAAAGGAAAAGCAGGTTAATGAACTATACCACAAATTTCAACAGGGACCCATGAATTTAATAGATCAATGGCATAAAAAAGTATGTCCAAAGGCAAAATACAGAATTCAGTATATGATAAAGATGTTATCTCAAGTCATGAACACTTTGAAAAATAACTTATTTGGGACTGGAGAGGTGGCTCGGCAGTGAAGATCATTTTCTGCTCTTGCAGAGGACCTGGGTTCGGTTCCCAGCAACCACATGGCAGCTCACAACCATCTGTAACTCCAGTTTCTGGGAAGCCAATGCCCTCTTTTTGCTTTCAGAGACAACAGGCATATACTTCATACACACAAAATAAAAAAAAATATTTTAAAATAAGTTGTGTAAAAATGAAATAGAATTTTAAAATTCTAAGAAAAATCAATTTAAAAAAAAAAGACCAAGACAGTTCTTTTTGTGGGATTCCTATGTATCATCAGCTGTATCAAGATGAAGCTGAATATCTCTTTCCAGCCACCATCTGTCAGATACTCACACTGACGCGGACAATGAGCACAAGTGTCATACCTTCCATGAGGAAAATAGCTGCCGATTCTCTGGTAAAGAGTAGAAGTGGTCCGAATCAGCGCTGAAATGGCATGAAAGGTTTCCCCATGAAGTTAGGCACCTTGAGCCTCTGCAGAGCGCTGGTAAGTCAGGACATTCTCGTTCTAGCCCAAGAGAACTAGAGAGAGGAAGTGCAAGTCTGTTAGGGGATGTCTTTGCAGGTGCCAACCCAAGTGCTCTAAATTTGGTTATTGTGGGGGAAAAAATGAGAGAGAGAAAATCCTGGCCTGGCAGATATCACTGTGCTCAGCAGTTGGGTCCCACCAGAGCAGAATCTGAAAGCTTTCCAATCTCTCTACAGATGATGTGCACCAATATGTAGTCAAAAAGCTCTTAAACAAAGCCAGGACCAAAGCAGCCAATATTCAGTATCTTGTTACAACACACTAAGAAAAATAAGGGGGAGGCAGAAAAATATGCTAAATTTCACCAAGTGAACGAAGGAAGCCAAAGAAAATACCAGGAACAGATGGACAAGATGGAGGCTGTCCTCACTGAGGGCTTCTACTTCTAAATCCAGTAATATTATATATATATATAATATATATTTTATATATATATAATATATATATGATGAAGAAATCTTTAAGAGCAATAAATAAATGATCAGACTTTGAAAAAAAAACGAAAAGACCACTACTCACACCATGGAGTTCACACCTATGATTTCAGCTCCTGGGAGGCTGAGGCAGAGAGATATTGCAAACTGAAGGTCACCTGAATTATACTGTGAGACTACCCAGAATGAAAATTGTTTCTCTGGATTTTATCTATTGCTATTCATCACATTAAAAGCAAAGACAGAGTTTTAAATTTATTTCATATCATGTCTTATGAAAATAAGTATATTTTCAAAACAAGCAGCTATTATAAACATAAATTTATTTTCCTAAATTTCATTAATATGTGGACTAACAGGAGCTAGGGGTCGTTGTGTCTATTCCAGCATCTGATCTGTTGCTCTGACTGTTTAGCACACTTTAACATCCCACAGCTAGAAAGAGGAGTGTTTAAACCACTTTTCCTGATCATCATAGGCAGCCTTCTTTCACATACCACCAGAGCATGGCAAGTAGAAGTTGAAGTTTCCATATTTTACTTGTAAAGTAAAATCTACCTCACAACTTGAACAGATCTTACAACTTTCCTTTATCTTCATACACTGGTCTGCACCAGGTGGTGTTGGCTCAGAGTGTTCATCTCTCCTGTGTTGACGTATCCAGTGTGCAGTGCTTTGTTAACATCAGCACAGCTCCCGTGAAGCCATCATCCATATTTGTGACAGATATTACACCAAGAAGTATCAGAGGTTAAGTGTTATCTAAGACATTGGGTGCAATTTCATTCAAGGCTTTGTTGCTTACAATATTTTTCAAAACTTTTTTTTTTCAGGGCCTCACTATGCAGCCCAGGCTGGCCTGACTCAACTTCCCTAGCACTGGGATTCATGTGCCCAACACCATAGTCAAGGGTTTTCCTTCCTAAACTGATATGTGTGAGTGCTTTCTGCACGCCTATCCCAGCATCATGGACATGTTTTGGGTTTCATAGGCAGAACGCACCAGAATCAGTCTGGTCTGGAGATGAGTCCATCTGAACTGCTGACTTCTTTCCATGGCTTTCCTTGGCTCTGGGATCCATCCATCTCTGCCTTGTTTTATCCAACACTGCTTACTAGGATTCTGGATATAGTTTAGAAGTGCCTTCTACTGACCAGCTCTTTCTTAACCTTCAGGAAGAATGTCTAATATCTTCATAAAGCCATAGCGTTGCATAGGCATTTTGATGATATTCTCCACTGGGGCAACTAGTTCTTCTCTAACACCTGCGTCTGTCAGAGCTTCCTGGACACACATATCTCTTTATTCAGTTGTTGTCCCAACCTTGCTCTCATTAAAAGTGTATTTGTAATCCCACCTCCTAAACATGTTCCCATGGGACAATTTGCTCTCAGGCCTTTGAGTTTGCTAGAATCAGAGTCTGCATGGCTGGCTAAATCTAGCACCCATTGCATTTTCTATGAACTTCAGAATAAAGGGATTCTGGCTCCCAAGTTTCCTCTCATTTCTCATTTCCATGCCCACACTGACATTGTTAAGAAAGCAACCTCATAGCTGCTCCCTTCTAAAGCTTAGCAGTGGGGTGGGACTTAATTTCAAGCCTCTACTCTCTGTTGGGATGAATGAAAGCCCTTGACTCTATGAATCATATCTGAGCCTGTTGTGTGGTCCACAACTCTAGTCTTTCTCCTATTTGGGTGGCATTGTGTACGCATCATGCTTTATTGTAGCAAAACCCCAAGTTCTTGTGTTAGCTTGCTACTCTATGGCTGTGATAATCCTATTATTACAAACTCAAAAGCAACTAACATTTATTACTAACATTCACATTTCCAGAGATGTGCTGTTTAAAGTCTAGCACAAAATACACATATGCAAATGAATTTATTGATGCATATTTTATTTATAACATTCTCTATGGCAAATTTCACACAAACAATTTATTCTTGGTGTTTTTGTTGGCTTTTCCCAAAAAATTCTTGTATTTGCAGACATCCCACACTTACAGCTGATTAATGAGTGTAATCTGGCATGCATGCTGGCAGGTATTTCATTTGCATCAACAAGAAAACAAGAGAGAACAATTAAGGCATGTGTCAGCACTTCTCTTGTGGGTGATCTGTCTTTCTCTGCTGAATGAGGTCATCGTTTCTGAGCACTGGGAGAATATTGTCAGTTTTTGCACCGGTCACAGTGTGAAGCAGACAGACACGTTTTCAGCCCTCATCAGCATCAACACTTCTTTCTCTGGCTGCTTTGACAAATCAACCAAACAATCCATGAATCCAAGTTGGTCTAAATGTTACCATGATGTCACTACACACTGACTAGGGGAACCATGTGGGGTGTACACATTATGGAGGAGTTCCATCATATACATGACACCCTTGAAATGCAGATAAGCTGGACAAGGTGTCAAATTTCTTTGAGCTCAGTACTGGAGAGACAAAGGCAAAGTGGATTTCTGTGAGTCTGAGACCAGTCTGGTCTATATAGAGTCTTCCAGGTCAGTCAAAGCTACTCAGTTAACTTATGTCTCAAAAAACAAGCGAAGAAAAACAAAACAAAACAAAACAAAAAACTAACTATAGAAAAGTGCAGTTATAAGAAAATGTAACAAAATGCCAAATAATTAAATTTTGGCCACTGACTTCATTTCTAAACCATGCCTAAGTCTTAACTGATTTAAAAGAAAAGATACACAAATTTATCATATTCTTTTCCTATGATTTCCACAGTCTGGATATTCCTGATCTGGGCTCATGAAGTGGTCCTCTGTGTTCTGAGTTTTGTGGGAGTTGAATTCTGACTCTGACCCAGACTCAAGGTCTACTCCCTGTGTGATAAAATCAAAGAGGTCTTGCTTCTTCCACCAGGACCCGTGTACAATAGTCTCCTCTGAATGATGACAACAGTGATTTTCTGCAGCATATTAGTTCAATAGTTTGTAATTGAATACATGGCATTTTCTCACTTCCTTGTCCATCGCTAGTTGGTGCTTCCCCCATCTGCCATGGACTCTGGTATGCCATGGCGGGGACAATTTTCACTCTTTACTTACAAGATGACAGATTCCCTCACCATCCAAGGTAACCAATCTAGTTTTAAATTAAGCTGTGAATTTGAGCATAGGAACAGGTTTCAATGCATTGCAGTAGTTACTGAAGTTGAAACTGTCCTGCCTTTGCTCAGTGGTATTCAAGCTGTTGACATGATGCTACTGACAAAAACCTCGTCATATTCAGCAGGTTTGTTGCAGTGATAAGACCTTGCAGGATGATCATCTGTCTACTTCTTGCTTCCCATCTGAGATCAGATATATATCCATAAGCTGTATCATTATTTAATGAGAAGTGGATTTCAAAGTACAGGATCTAGGGACTCTTCCTTAGCTGATCACGTTTTATGGGTCTCTTTGGTAGGCACAGTTAATAAATTACTGTGTTATTTTCCATATATAATATGGCTCATGGATTCTATTGTGACTGCCAACTGAAATATGAAAGTCTAGAGTTCTGTTTTTACTTGACTGCTGGAACTCCTTTATTCCATTCTGAGAATTTGAATAAAACCCAAATATCCACATGAACATACTCGCTCAATTTTGTGGTACATATACACCAGAGAGAATACACCAGTATGATGCTAAAAGCATTTTTTAAATTGTGCATTCATTGTAAATTTTCAATTCTGTGACAGTAGGTAGCATCATTGAGTTTTTATTTCTATGAGCAATTAAATATCTCAGGTTCAAGGGCTACCATTTGTGTGCATGTATGTGTATGCATGTGTACATATGTGTGCTTATGTGCGTGTGTGTGTGCATGTGTGTCTATGCATGTGTGCGTGTCTGTGCATGTGTGTGCATGTGTGCATGTGTCTATGTGTGTGCATGTGTGTGTGTGCATGTATGTGTGTGCACACTGTGTACTTGTGCATGCGCGTGTGTATACTTGTGTGCCTGTGTACACGCGTGTGTAGCTTTTTTGGATAGGCTCTTGTTATAGGACTGTGTTTGGCTTCAGTCTTGTTTCTTACTCCTCCTCATCTTCCCTACAGGCATGCTTTGCCAGACCTGGTTCAATCATTTCTTTGGTTGATTTTGTTATGATGTTTGGTGTGCTAGTTCTGTAACAGAGTCTCAAAGTAGGGCTCATTTGAAGAGTATCCTTTTAAATATCAGAAGCAGCTTTATACCCTAGAAATTGAATTTTTCTAGGTAGAAAATCCTTGCCTGTCTTTCTTTGGAAATATTAAATATAACACTGTTTCATGTGGTATAAAACATTTAAAAATCTAATGCTCAGGATAAAAGTTGATGTCCGTGGCTCCTGTTACCACCAAAGGCCATGCAGATGCCAGGGGTCTGGGCTGACTGATACCTGGGGTCATGTTGGTATTCAAAGGTCATGCTTCTGCCAGGGCCATACAAATCTAAGTGTTCTGTACTGCCACCGGGGTTACTGTGTCATCTTGGCCTGAGTCACAGCCTAGGACCATATCTGGTCCATGGTCCTACCTTGGTCAGGGTCTGTGTTGATGTCCACGGTCTATGTTGCCACCAAAAGCCATAAGGATGTCTGGGTTCTGGGTTGCCATGTGTGGCCATGTTGGGGTTCAAGGGTCATGTCATTGTTACAGTGATGCTTATCTGAGTGGCTCACGCTGCCATCCAGGGCCAGGGTGTCTGGATCTGTGGCCCTACTGCAGTCAGGATCTGTATTGATATCCATGGCTGAGTGACTGCCCTCTTGGGACCATATTGGAGACTAAGTCTGTGCTTTTGCTGGGCCCATTATGATGAGAGGCCTGCATTGTCACCTGGAGCCATGGTGACAATCTGGTCCAAGATGTCACTGATGGCTATGTCTGGGTCCATGGTCCTGATGCAGCTAGGGTCTGTGTTGATGTCCATTGTCTGTGTTCCCACTGGGGCTCATGCAAACCATGTGTTGAAGTACAAGGGTCATGCTGAGCTGCTCCATCATTGGAAAGCTTATCCTGGCCCCTCACTGGACTGCCCCTCATAGGAGAGCTTTGTCCCCAGCTTGGGAAAGCTAAGCTCACCCCTCACCACAGGTGTGAGAGAACTGGCTCTGCCTCTCATCTGAGGGGGTGGTCCCAGCAGCCTGGGCTGACCAACTCAGTTACCACCCTGGCACACTTCAGGGCTTTGATTTAGTAACCCCCAACATCTACCCATCTAGTGTGAAGGGACTAGCTCAGCAGACCATAGCCACAGGACCTCCATAACAGGGCAAGAAGATTCAGTAAGGATCCGGCACTGATGGTGTACCAGAAGCCAGAGGCCTTGAACCTGACCAACAATGCATTACACAATGAACATTTGCAAGTTAATGCTATTTGGACAAATGGGTGCATGACACACAGCATCTCCATATGTCACTGAGATGAACTAAGAGGTGAAGGAGAGGCAGGCAAGATGGAGAAACAAAGTGGCTTTTTTTTTTTGTCTGCTAGTTTTGTTTTTAATTAATGCTTATTTTTATTTTTATTATTTCTTTTTAAGTTTTACTTTTTTGCGGGGGGGTGCCACAAGGGTGAAGGGTGGATACAGGGGGACTGAAAAATGTGTGAGATTGGGGTGCATTGACATAAGATTCCCAAAGAATCAATAAAAATTTATATTTAAAAAATTGAATACTCTGACACTTCTTTTGGATAGCAAGTGTTCCTTTCAAATAAATGGCTGAAAGTTTTGCTTCTATTTCTGTAGTCCAATAATTTTACAAGGCCTTGGCACTTGATGACTTAGGTCAAGGTTAGTAGTGTTCTTTTAAAATGTTTCTTTTACAATTTCAGAAAACATATTTTAAAAAATAAGTTTTAATATTTTTTCATGTTGGTTTTATGTAATCCTGTTTGATTTTCCTTACAGTATCATCCTTTTATCTTTAAAAGAAACTCCACTTTTTCTATTATTTTAAAATCTTAATGTTTCCCTTTCTGATTCTATGAATGTACCTTCAATTCTTTTGAGATGATTTCTGTTCCTCAAAAAGGAAGCACTCTTGATCCTGCTGGACACAATTAGTGCACATGGAACCACCATAAGTCCTGCTGAGAGTTTTTCCTGTTTTAGACAATTTCATAAGGACGTTAGGTCTCATAGCAGAAAACTCCCAAGGTTTGCCTATGTGCATGCGACATGTGAACTTTGGTGCTTTCTCAACCGTGGTATAAAGGTAAACAATTCTAAGACCAGAGGTTTTGGACAACAAAATTTTGTTAGAAGCTTTATCGCAGGAAACCTCTAACAATCTGCCAGACCCTGGCCACTCTGAGCGCCTCACTGTTGTCCCTGGAGCTTGTGGTGGTTGTAATATCCCCGTTCCAGGTTCTCTTTTGAAGCAGCGTCGTACCTGTTCTTATGTTTCTATTCTTCAATTCTGATTTTTTTAATCTCTAAATCTTTTCTGAGTTCTCTTCATCCAACTCCTTTATTTATTATGTCTTTAGGAGACGGGTATGCCAGAAGACAACTTGTGGGAGTCAGTCCTTTCCTTAAATGGGTCCCAGAGATCAAACTCTGGTTATCAGGAGCTAGTGGTGGGTGTTTCTCCCCCGTGAGCCATCTCATGGCCTATTTCTGGTTTTAGGTATTTTGTACCATTGTTTTGCTATAGTTTCCTGGATGCTTCTGAAGTGCTTGAATTCTGCTCCCTGTTCTACTTATGAATGTGACCTTAATACTATTTTTGCTTAATTTTAATGCAAAATTAGTTTCCCTGACGTACTGAGACTGGACCCAGGTTCCTGCCATCTTCAGAGTTTATTCTGCTGCTGTTTGTACACGATATTAAAATATCTCTTTTCCCACTTTGGCCCACATCAGTGTTGTTATCACCTCTGTCCTGCTCTCTGACTCAGTTCCAGCACATTTTCTTTAGTACAAAGCTTTTTCCTGGAACTCTGCAAAGTTACTGTTCATCGTTTAAAGGCATGAACCACCATTCTTGGCCCGGAGGAATTTTTAAAAGAGCTACTGTGATGGGCCATCTTGAGTATGTCAGAGATGCAGCAGCCACCCTCAATTTCGACTGAATGTGTAAGCATTGGTGTTTGTTCTGTGCAAGATTGTGGCCCCTGAAGACAGCTCAATACTAAACAGCAAACAAATGCACAGAATCTGTTCAGTAAGTAAGGGAGGACTTCCTGGTGGGCTGCTTATACTCTTCCATTGGGTGTTTAAAATAGACACCTCATACTGGGTAATGCTTGTTTTGTGGAACTTGATCAGAGCAATGGCAGCAGGACATGCTAGCAGGATTGAGAAAACCAGTTTGATAGCTAATGAGGTCCAGCTATTGTCACTGGTAATGCTCGGGAGACCAGCTTGGCCAACAGTGGGTTAGGAGACAGCATGTAACTATAGGTCAGTAACTGTGTATATCAGGAATGTTCCTTTTGATTGGTTCTTTAACTGAGGGCCAGAACCATAGCACACAGAGAGCTATATGCAAGGATGCTAGGATTCTTGCTTGACAGAAATAATCTGGTTTCTTCCTCAATGTGGTGGTGTTGGCTTTTTTGATGCACTCCCATACCTTTGTTGTCTGAGTTCATCTTCTCCAGGAAAAACTGGACATTTTGAATAGTCCTCAGGAAGTCCTGACACAGCCTCCAGAAGAGCATTTCAGCTGTCGAAAGAAACAACAACGGGAACAGAGTAGGAAGGGAGAAGGATGACATAAAGCTTCCAGGCCCATGCTCTTGATGAGAAGCAGGGGTAAGTCCACCACTCTAGGGTGCAAAGCTGAATTCCCATGACCTCAGCCTGAACTAAAACACAATAAACTGGATTAAAGGGACCCATACTCTTTCCTCAGAACTTGAAGAACCTTATTCATAGAAAAACTTTAGAACAGGGTTAAAAATACATCCATATAAGCTTCTTCAATTAGAACATTGGATGTTAACTATGCATTGTAGGGATTTAATAAAGTTTCAGAAGTTTTGGAGATATCAGAGGGAATCTACCCACAGTCTATGTGGGGGGTTAATAAAAGCTCCAGAAGTCCCAGAGCTCTAACCACAGTCAGTCTAGGAAAATCAAAGTGGTGATTCAAACCTTTAATCCCAGCACAGGGAGTATCCTGGGAGTGGGGACCTACACCCTTAATCCTAACTGAGTCAAGGTCACTTCAGATTATAGAAGGAATCCAGGCTCCCAAGCAGGTGTGGTGGGGCCACGCCTTAATTACCGAAAGAATACTTTAGAGGGGATTCAAACACAGAAAAAGCCATTCTAAGGGAATCGAGGATGAGGAAGCTAGAAGACAGCTGGGTAAGATTTGACTGTGGTGTTTATTCCCTCTAGTATTTCCAACTTCTTCAGAGATTTATCCCTGAGTCTCATTCATTCGTGCGACAATGCATGAGTATTACTTCTGAAAAAAAATGGTCTCACTCTTAAATCAAATAGTAATTTGATGAAAAACTAAAATACGAATTGCTTACCTGTTCTGGGGGCTCTTCCTATGAGGTTATAATCCACACTTCAGCAAGCAGCTGCTGCAATCATGCATAGACCCAGTGATTTGTTTCGAGAATATTAACAACATTCTTCTATTCATGCCTGAAAGTCAGACACACAGAGATCTCCCTTCTATCTCCAGTACACCTCTGCAGTCTTTAGAGGGTGGATGTCAAGCACACAGAGATCTCCCTGCTATCTCCAGTACACCTCTGCAGTCTTTAGAGGGTGGAAGTCAGACACACAGAGATCTCCCTGCTATCTCCAGTACACCTCTGCAGTCTTTAGAGGGTGGATGTCAGGCACACAGAGATCTCCCTGCTATCTCCAGTACACCTCTGCAGCCTTTAGAGGGTGGCTGTCAGGCACACAGAGACCTCTCTGCTATCTCTAATACAGCTCTGCAGTCTGAAGTGGTGCAGTTCAGAGCCCAAAGCTCTCACTGGTTCTACAGAGTTCCTAAAATAGAATTTAGAAAATCTTTCCCACCAAAGTAGAAATTCCTAACATTTGAATATAAGTTTGTATATAAGGCTTTGGAGAAGGTTCTCAGTGCAGCCCATCCCCCTGAAGAGAGTAAGTTTTCTTTTAAGATAATTTCAATGTCTTTTTTAAACCAAATTTTGATGAAGCTATAACTGGAAATCACACTACATTCTGCCCACTTTGGTAGCCCCAGTACACAGATACATGTGACTGGTCCTCAGGCTTGGAAACCTTCTCATTAAACTGTATTTCTTCCCTAACATTAAACCATAGTGTCTTAGGCAATGACTAAACATTCTATGCCTTAGTTCTTGTACCTAAGAACTTGGCAAAAATTGTTTTGTAATTATTTTTCACAGCTAACCTTCTGGGATGCTCTCTGGAGATAACGCTGGCCACAAGATGTTACTACTGGGCATCTGAAATGTGGTGACTATGCCTAAAGAGTTATCGAGAATGTGTCTTCTGAAATGGCAGTGGTTTTATTTCCTCAACAGGGTGTTAACTGATGCAAGCATTCCAGTCTCTCCACATCCTTATATCTATCTCTCCTGAGAGCAGTCCTATGGATGTGAGGTTGAAATCTCTTTCCAAACTTACTTCTTTGACAAGACACTGGTTTCTTTTCACAGGCTCAATGGCTATCTATGTATTTGGGGGTAAATTGTTGAGTCTTAGTTTTGTGCTGGGGGATTATGTTCTTGTGCACTGAAAATATTTGTCACTGCAAATATTGGTTTAAAAATATGCTGATTGGCCAGAAGCCAGACAGTCAGGAAATATGGACAACCAGACAAGGAGAATCCTGGGAAGAGGAAGAGTGAGTGGCAGGTGCCAGCAAACACAGAGGACGCAAGACAAGAATGCTGCAATAAGGTACAAAGTCACGTGGATAAACATAAATAATAAATATGGGTTAACTTAAGGTATAAGAGTTGGCCAGTAAAAAGTTTGAGCCATAGGCCAAACAGTTTGTAATTAAAATAAACCTTTGTGTGATAATTTGGGACTAAATGGCAGTGGGAATGGCTGGGCAGGACAGAGAAACTTCAGACTACAAATGGCATTCCAACATGGGGCCATTTCCACATAAATCACCAAAAGGGTTCTAGATCACAGAAATGGAGCCCAACAGCTTCCTAGTTGTGTCACTCCAGTGGGTCATGGTACAGAGACTTGTGGCTTGCTCAAGCTGCATATGATGGGTGTAAGGTTTCTGTTCATACAGACAAAGAGAACAGAGGTAAGCATGGCTTCTTGGTAGCAGCATTTTCTCAAGTGGGCTGTTTGCTGGTGGCAAATAGAGGCACAGCTCCTTTAAGAGAGGCTTCCTGAATCAGTCTTAGTGGCAAAACTCTCAAAAAAGGCCCTGCTGCCAGACACTCAGGGTTTATGAACAGTGGACGCTATGCTGTACTTGGTGGGAGTGTGGACCCCATGATTCCCTGGAGTTGGGGTAATAAATGTGGCTTCTGCTAGTACCTCTGCCATGAAACTAAGCTCTCACAGACCAAGGAGCTGAGTGGAGCCAGCCACCATTGCTGAGATTTTAATCCTAGCTTTTTCTACCCAGATTAAAGGGTGGTGTGGTAGAAAAAGATAAGAGATATACAGTAAAGACAGATAGAGATGAAAAGAAAAACTCAAAATAGTTTATATTGTGTTAAAAAATATATGTAGGCTTGGGAGAGAAAAGAAAAAGGTAGAGAAAGTTCTTTAAAAAGAAATAGTAAAAAAAAAAATAAGCCTTGTGAAGATGGAATTTACACAGAGTCTGAATACTGTATGTTGTTTTGTCTTTGAGTTTTTTGACTGCAAAGGAAGTAGTAAGAACTGCTAAAAGAATTGATTATAAATGTTGTTGGATTAATCCAACCTTTATATTTTAAATTTTTAAGTAAAAAATATTACTTTGAAGAACAGGTTTTGTTTTTATTTTCGCAGAAAATGAGAGGCTGTGGATTTATTTCAGGCTAAAGGAAATAAAGTTTGATCAAGACTCCCTGAAAAGTCTCTGATGGGAATGGAGGGCCCAGATAATCCAGCTTTTCAGAGCACCTGTTGCTGTTTCCCTACCTCTGCATTCAGAACAACTTCAAGGAGATTTGCTGAGATGACACAGCTTCCCAGAATATTCCAGTAAGGACT
Source organism: Phyllotis vaccarum (assembly GCA_033318265.1). Classification (NCBI taxonomy): domain Eukaryota; kingdom Metazoa; phylum Chordata; class Mammalia; order Rodentia; family Cricetidae; genus Phyllotis; species Phyllotis vaccarum. Next base: position 83,044,942 of record JARWLC010000003.1, read on the forward strand.
TGATCATAATCCTGAATTTTCCCAGAATCCCCTTAAGATTACTAGTGGCCCCAGGCAGCAGGAAGTAGTCTAGAGAACTATGCCCACATTCCCCCCAAAATGGGTCATGGATGTTTGTCTTTGTTTACAGTGTTGGTTACAAGTTGTTATAGATAATGGTGAGGAAAAAAGCTACACAAAAGAGATTAGATTTGAAGTTCTTATTTAAAAAAATAAAGGGGAAATACTGTGGGATTATGCTCTTGTACAGTGAAAATACTTGTCACTGTAAATACTGGTTTAATAAAATGCTGATTGGCCAGAAGCCAGGCAGGCAGGAAGTATAGGTGGGGCAACCAGACAAGGAGAATCCTGGGAAGAGGGAGAGCAGCAGATATCAACAGACCCAGAGGATGCAAGACAAGAATGCTGCAATGAGAAGATACCAAGCCACATGGATAAATGTAAATAATAAATATGGGTTAGCTTAAAGTACAAGAATGAGCAAGTGATAAGTTTAAGCCATAGGCCAAACAGCTTGTAATTAATATGAGCCTTTGTGTGATTATTTGGGACTAAGTAAATGCAGGACCAGCTGGGTGGGACAGAGAAACTTTGACTATAGTTTTGCATATCAGTTTTTTTTAAATCAGATATGATTGTAAATATTCTTTCCCTCTGTGCCCACCCCCAATTTCTTTTAAACACAAATGTCCTGACATTCAATCTGTCTTATCTTGCTCTTTTTGGTGTCAGATTCAATACCACTATCAAGAGTCATCTTTGTTGTTGTTATCGACAAGGCCTCATGAGGATAGTAAGAAACTCTGTAGAACAGGGCTGGCTGCTAATTCAGAGATCCTCCTGCTTCTGCTTCCCACCAATTGTTGGGATGAGTCTTAAAGAGATAATTGTCCATACTGTTTTCTAAAAACATTATCTACAATGACCAAGATGTGAAAATCACCTTGCCTACTGATAGATAATGGGTGAAAAAAAAAATATCATTCAGCCTGTAAAATGATGGGAAACCCAAAATATACTATAAATGAAAGTACCTTAAAGACATGAGGAAATGAACAAGCCAGTCATAAAAAGGCAAATACTACATGATACATTTAGATGAATTATTACAACTACAGAGACAGAAAACAGAAATGTACAAGCCTAAGGCTTGAGATGGAGTTAAGTGTAACTGCCAATATAGGAACAAGTTTGAGTAAGATGAAGTTGTGAAGATGAGGAGGTACTGGCTGCACACTATCAATGTTCAGCTATGCTGAGTTACTTGCTAAAATAGCAAGTCTTAAGTTTTACCATAAAGAACTTTCACATGTGGTTGACACCTACAGTATTTGGACAACTCTGTTATATAGAACTAAGTGAAAGTCTGAATACACTAAAGAAATGAATATGCACAATCACCAGGAACACTGATGAATACAAACAGAACACCCGAGTCTTAATTATTTGCCAGGGAAGAGAGATGGGAGGAAGGTGAGGGGAGATGCTGGTTCATTTTCTATGCAGCCCAGAATGGATAGCAAGTCAGACCCTACCCCATGCCACCTTCATAATGACCATAATGTGTTACAAAAAAAAAAAAAAAAGAGTGTCACATAAAATTATCTTAGCCTGACCACAAGATGAAACAAAGTATACCTCCCCAAATGGTAGTATTGACCTAGAACATGCCTTAGAATGAACCCCTCCTTTCCTGTAGTTTCTTCCTGCTTGTGACAAACTATAGTCACAGCCCTGAATTACTAAATGGAAAATCCAAAAAATAGTTTATAAGTCTGTTCACTGTTCTGAGTATAAATACTAAGTTTCTGCTGGGCCTGAAACACAAACCGTTACTTTGTTTAGTGAAGCCACACTGTGTCCATTACTTGTATTATCTGGTAGTTGTGTGGGGCTATCAGATGAACTGCAGTGTAGCAGTGTTTGCTTTCATGTTAACTGATTTTACTTAATGATGGCTCCAAAATGCAAGTGTAGAGATGCAAAGCAAATGCGAGGCAAATACCAAATATAAAAACAAAACAGAGAAGGACCTATTAGTGCTGGCTGTGCACGGCAACATTGCAGGCTACACTGGAAATGTGCCTCCATCTTCCAGTTCTATGTCTTCCCTAGCAGATAAAATCCACAGAAACCTAATGCTACAGTACTTACTGTGTTACAGTATTGAGCCTATGTATGTTCCCATATAACTTAGAACATCTTGATAACTTACAGATAATAAATATTTCCTATGCTGGACTTTTTTTAAAGATTTATTTATTATGTATACAGTGTTCTGTTTCCATGTATGCCTGCATGACAGAAGAGGGTATCAGATCCCATTTTAGATGGTTGTGAGCCACCATGTGGTTGTTAGGAATTGAACTCAGGACTTCTGGAAGGACAGCCAATACTCTTAACTTCTGAGCTACTCCAGTCTCATATGCTGGATATTTTTGGATCAATGGTTGGCTGAATCCACAAATACAGAGCTCACAATAAGAAAGATATATGTATCCATGGATGGATGGATAAATATAGATAGGGATAAATAAGTTTGGTACTGTCCAAGCTTCAGGCATCCTCCAAGGCAGATCATTTATGAATAAGGCACATCTTAGCATAAACTGGTCATGTTAAATTAAAAATTATTCAGAAGTAGCTCCTCATAGCAGTAAGATGCCTCCTAATGATGTGCTGCTAATACCCACAGTTCAATACTCACCCTTCATCAGAGAAGCTGCTTCTTCCATTGAAGGAAATCAAGAGATCCACAACTGGACAATGTAAAGACAGTGAGAAACCTCGGAGCATCAGTCCTAAATGGGATGTCTCCATCAATCCCCTCCCCTCAGGGTTCAGGGTCTATGCAGAAGAGGAGTGGGAAAATATTTTTAAGAGCCAGAGCTGGTGGATGACTTCAAGTGTCTTACAGATAAAACAGGGATGATACACTTAACTCCTCAGAGGCTGTGGCAACCTAAACAAGACCTACAAATGTTCAAGCCGGATGGGGCCCCTACACTGAAACAGGGAGGGGGGAGACCCAGTTTTCTTCAGTGGAATCCCACTGGGTATATCAAGCTTACTCTGGGGCACGTTCTGTGCCCAGGAGTAGCTGGCCAACACAAAACAAGCTCCATGTGGTATTTTTGTCTTTTTTTTTTTTTTTTGTCTTATTGGCTCTTTTGATTTTCTTTTTTGTTGTTCTTTTTTTGAGATAATAAACAAAAACTTGGCGTGTAGGGAAGCAGGGAGAATCCAGAATAGAAAAGCATGATCAAAATATACCATATAGAAATGTTAATAAAAATAGTTTTGATCAAAGAGCCCACAATTTATGAGTATATTTAATAATTTTTATTATGGGGGGAAAAAAACTAGTTCCTTTCAGTTGATGAGAAGGCTTGTAATTTGGAGCACTCGTAAGCAATCCAGGCCTATTAAAACCACCAGACAAATCCCCCATGACTATGAGGTTCCTACTAGCCTTTCATTTATCAGTTTAAAAGACTGAGTTTCCCATTGCTCTCACCTAAATGTGAACTTTCAAAATGCCCCAAAGGGCTAAAAGGCCCTTGAATGCTTTGCAGAATCTCCAGGCCATTGAGCTGTGAATTCACCTGCAAATGCCTTGCTGCTACAGCTATGCAACATCACGTCATTCTGATGTCCATGGATTCATAGTGTAGGGCTCAGGACAAGTTTCAATGCCACCTGCCATGAACCACAAGTATCAGAACTACTTGAAAGAGCTGACTACCAGAATCAGTAAATAACCATCATTACTAAAGCATGCTTATCTGAGTGCAGCGACGTGACTTCACTGTGTGGTAGTGGTTTGCCCAGGCATTACCTTGTTCTCCAAGTGCTGAGTGTGAGCACTATGAAAGCACTTCTGCTCCCATGGCACCATGGGAGAAGGGCAGCAAAGAAAATCAAAGGGTTCATTCAATGCCAGACCAACATCAAGCTAACGTGTGACATTGTAATCAAGTTGAATATACTCACCACCATCCTTGGTCTACAGAATTGCATGAAGACTGGCTGGGATTCTTCAGGAGACCCACCTGCCTGGCAGTTAGAGACAATCTCATGCCACATCCTGTGCCTCCCCTTTCTCCAATAAACAGTCTGGCCTGTCTTGGCCTGACTTTACAGCTCATGGATTTCCAGGAGACTTCAATACACCATTGTTATAAGTCTGCTGGTTTTCTGTACCCATTTGCTTCTTTTTTTCTTTTATTTCAAACTAAAAGTCACATTTAAGAAGACTTTATTAGCTGTACTAGAAAATGTAAAAAAAAAAAAAAAAAAAAAAAAAAGGTACTCCATTTCTAACAATATTGTGGCATAAAGAATAGTGGGCATATTACATACCTTTTCTAGTCATACACTGGAGATGTTTTCCCTGAATGAACCCTTCATCAGAGGGCTGAGGGCTAGAGGTTAGGCACAAAGTTAACTACACAAAATCCTATTTTCTAAACACTTTCAAATTTCTGTTCAAGTGCAGTCTTAGAACATGTGATTTCTCCTAGCCCAATGAAAGTAGGCTGGCTGTCCTCTATGTATTCTGGACTACTGCCTATTCTTAAAGACATCTGAGGAACTGGTAATTACTAGGAAACTCCATGTTGACTTTCATTAGATGCTTCTCTCACTAGTTGGAAAACATTCTTGGCACAATTAGAGTAACCTTTTTGGTGCTGGAGACATACTATCCAATACTGTAGCTTTCAGAGTTGCAAGTGCTAACATTAAATAGCCACAGGTCTCCAAGCAGGAGCCACTACTGTTTTTAATGAGTTTCACTTCCATGGGCAATAGTTCTACACATACTTAGGTGTGGATGTGTTGGTATAAACAGCCTATTGGCCATTAAGTCTGATTTTATCTGTAGTCTTCACAAAAGAAAAAAATTCATTAGATTCACCCCATCTAAAACACCTTTCCAGAGCTATTTCAACTTCTTCAGAGTTAAAGGTAAAATATCTCACTCATACAAAATTTAAAGAAGTATTTTTCAACTAGAATTTTAATAGTGATTTGAATACATTTTTTTCTCTTAATTGTTCTCTTTTGTGATATCTTGAAGAAAGGTCTATTAGTAAATGAGATTCCACTGATAATATTTATTTTTAGCTTTTAATATATTTTCTGCTAAAAAATCAAGTTGTCAAGACATGAAAATATTACTGGTTTTGTTGTTACAAAAACAATTGATAATTTTTAATTCACAAAGGATGAAAACACAAGACACTGATCTCATCATCATACAAACACTAATACAACTATTAGTGGTAGACCAATACAACATTAAAGATTGCATACACACACGTACTTTGAAACAAGAAACACAGGACAATTTTAACCCTTTAACATGTTCATGACCACCAAGAGAACAACACCACAGATCACAGACTTGAGTCTAACTCGCTTCTGGTACATAGTCAAGACACAAGAGTCCTAAAGCACACTGCGTTATTAACGGCATCTGCAGATTTACATGTGCTGATCTGAAACTTCTCCCCACCCAAAGCAATCTGTGTCTGATGGCAAGCAGCTTAGTCTGGTATGTATTTAAGAAGATTACAGCACAGACAGTATCTTAGCCACAAGACTAAGGAAAAAGGTTCTGCACAGATTGTACACACACATAAATTGTTCCCCCAGGAAGGCAATCTGGAAATTATAAATGCAATCCTAGGAAAAAGAATCATGGTCACAAATCATTTCCTCTCAAACACTGATGAAGAAGTATGCGGTGTTGGGGAGCTGTTGGTACAGAAAGAACAGAAAACATAGGGGTGAAAAACAATCTGCCTCAGGAAATATGAGTTTGGTTGATTTTCTAAAATGAGGTATAAAAGTATGCCAGTAAATAAAAACAAAACAACAACAAAAAATTAAGAATCAAAATGCACATCTCCAATGGGAAAAAACCTCTAAGCATATTATAGTTTCCTTTATTAGATTAGACATTTCATATACAGCAGTTAATCTAGAAAAATACATTTAAAAATCTTCAGCAGACCATGCCTCCCTGTAACAAAACCTTCCAAACCCTGTTTTATTATACAAATCAATCTGCATTAGTAATGTAAAAAGAAAATACTCAAATTTCGCAGTGTCACTTTCTATCCAACATCCATCTAATTTACACAGGTCCCCACTATGCACATGGGGTTAGAATTCTGTAATGATATTCCTAATGTCTCTGTACATGTTAAATAACCTAACAGTTGCTCTTGTAGTGTGTTAACTATTTAGCAAGTCTATTCAGTTGTCCCAGTACCATTCTCACTGCAGTGATCTGCCTGTAAATGTAATTAAAACCTAAAAGTGCGTGGTTTGACTTTCCCAAATAACGGCCTAGTTCTGGAGGAAGCCCAATATTCATGAAAACAGTTACCAGTGTCATGATTGGAAACATCAGGTTAGAAGTACTCTGAGCCTATACAACACAGTTATATACATAAGCTAAATTATATTAAGTTCTTAGGCTGTATTTACATCAAAAAACATCTGTTTCCACAGGGTCATATCAAGAACTCAATATGGCACTAAATATAGTCAGAATTGTTAGCTATAATTCAATACAGCAAGATAGGTACCAAATACCCTGATGTGACTTAGACTAAGCAGAACTCCAGTATATCACAGTGTTTTAAGTACTGTCAGCATGCTGTCCCAACAAGTAACTAAGGTACCCAGCAAGGATGCTGTGAGACAGTAAGATTAGACAGCAACCCTTCACCCAGGGATTCTATCTGGGCTATGAGCTTCAGCACATAAGACTCATGCAGAAGCCCTGAAAAAAGCAGTGCACAGGTCTCAAATGGATCAACTTCATTTGCTTTAAAATGCCCAAGAGCATTTGCTGTTGTTTTCTGTTTTGTTTTGTTTTTGTTTTTAAATAACTGACAGTAACTATCATTGTACCAAGTAAAGAGTTTACAGAGCCTGAGAAGGTGTCTACATTGTCCAGTTTGGGGACAGTAAGGGTAACAATACAGGAGACCCACACAGTTTTCCTTACCAAATTATCCAGTGTATATGACTGGTTAGAATTTTGATTTTCACTGAAATGCAAGAATCCAGGATAAAATAAATCCAAAATGACTCAGTCATAGTTTGCTATTTGCTTGCAAAAGAGCAGCAAATGAGGGCCCCGCTGGCGTCTTCACTCTCTTCCTTTTCTCTGACCCTCAAAAAAGTGCAAAATTAGTCACTGCTTGGTCCAAAAATGAAACACACCATGTAAAATACTTGAAATCTCTGGAATCCAGCTTATGTTCCACAGGTTGTCTTTCATGAGAGTCAGCGTCCAAAGACAGTGCTTAATTCCAGGAGAATCAGCTCTACAATCTGGTTTTGGTACACAGTATGAACCGCTATATTACCAGTCTCTCTTTCTGGCTTTAGTAGAGTGGGGCCGAAAACAATTGCTATACTCTGATAGGTCATTCGGTTTTTTTCTCCATTTTCTATAACCCTAAGGGAGAGAAACAAATTTGTTTAAAAAACAGAGGAAAACTTTGAACTGTATTACAAACCTAACAGTCTTGCTGACTTTGCCTTGGTGACGCAGGCAGGTTAACCATGTAACTTCAGTCTGGCTGCTACATGGAGCCAGTTTCTGAATTAACATCTAGAAGGTCAATAGCATACATACTGTGTCAAACTTTAAATGCGTAGCATCATTTTCAGAATAGGATATAGACTTAAATGTGTGTCTAATTCAGATAAATGTGATCTACCCTGTATTTCATTAGGGAATAGAAATTACAATTTTCAATTTAATATTATTAAAAATTTTTCTCCAATTGGTACTTTTGTATTTCATTATTTTCACATTTTATTGTGTGTCTCTGTGTGCGTGTTCACATGCTACAATGCACATGTGGAAGTCAGAGAACAACTTGTGAAAGTAAGTTATCTCTACCGTGAGTCCTCAGATTCACTGGCACAAGCCTTTTCCATGCAGAGCCATCGTGCTGGCCCTATTTGACTGTTCCAAAGATGATCAAAATCATTTATTAAAGTAGCTATGTAGTAGTAATCTAGAGCCATGAAAGTTCTGTTTTAAAATAATGTAACATGCATCACTTAAGCCATCTCATCTTCATGTTAGTTAACTTCAGTCTTGTCAGAACACATAATGTGTGATAAGCATTATATTTTACCTAAAATACAAACTTTAATAAAGTCACACTAAAGCATTTTACTATAAGAAATAAATGCTGCAAGCTGAATTTCTTTAAAAAAAAAAAAAAAAAACTTACAAAGAGAGGATATGATACATATAGGAATAGAGACTGGGTAACCCTGTCCCATGGGCTCTGCAGAGTATACTATCCCACACTTCCTACCCATGCAGTTTCTTACCTTTTGAGGTGTCTAAACAGAATCTGCATTGTATCTTGATTTGGCTTTGGCAACTGTCTGATTAGGTCCTTAACAGCAGTGACACGCTGCCTCGGATCTTGTTCTAAAAAAGTAATAAGTAGATACTTTGCAGCAAAATCTTACAGAATGAAAGGCAAAGACATAGTTTGGAAGCTGGTGTTTGGTAATACACACTGCCATCTGGTGGTTACACTTAAAATCTCTGGAGTTATACAACCCACTAAAAAAACTTTTTTTTTAAAAAAAAAAAGACGAAACAATGCAACAGCTTAATTTGTAAAAATAATTTTTCATATTAAGGAAAAACAAAGAAACAAAACTGAGTAGAACAAGATACTTACTAATTGCATTAACAAAATCATTGAAATGATTAAATGTAAAAAGCGGTTCTGGTAATTCTCGAAAAAACATTTTGAGTGCTCCAGTAACAACATGAATGTCTTCCCATTTACTGTCATTCAAATCCAATTTCTCATCTGAAAAACAGAAGGAATAAGACATTTTAAAAATTGCTTTGAGCCAGTTCTTAAAGTTCTGGGCAGTGCTCTTGAACATGACAATATGGAGTGGCCTCTTACCGTGATTGACTGCAAATCTTAGCTTCTGAATCACTGCAAGGTTGCCACTTACTCTGTAGATACCATCAACATCTAAACCTAAAAGAAAATAATAGTTCATGTTTGAAAGAAACTCATTGCTGCTTCTCAAGATGCATAAAGGTCACCGTGTTTACCAGGCTGACCTCAAATAGTCCTTTGCTTCAGCTGCCCATGCAGCTGGAGCTACAGACACACTGTACCCAGCTTCAGAACTCTTAGCATTAGCTGAACATAAAATGGACAAATACTCTCTTTCTCTAAATGGCTTTTTAGTCTCTTGGCAAGGGAATGAGGTGGTGATTTACTTGAATTCTGTTTAATAAACAGCAGAAACTCTACTGTTTATCGGGTACACTGTAGTTCAGCTCATGAAAAACATCCCATGAAACTCAAAATACCATCAACCGAGATAAACTAAGAACAGTTTAGAAAGTAAAGATAATATCAACCCATCCATTTTTGCATATAATTTTATGTAAATGCATATACCGAAGAAATCAGAGCTCTTTTAACACTGTCTATCACACCAATTGCTTATGGTAGATTTATTAAAAGCTAGTAAGTAATTGTTCTATAGTGAACATATTACGTGATAATACTTATTCTTGCAGGTATAGCCAAAATCACTTGAAATTCCTAAAACTAAACCTTAAAAATTAAATATTGATTAAAAAATAAAGCTGTAAATACAAAACAAAGCACATTTCTAGTATGCTATTAATTATTTAGCCTCAAATAAAGTAAGCAAACTGCGAAGCCTTGACTGAAGCACTGACAGAGTCAAGGGCAAAAGCTCAGAAAGTGGAAGAAGTTACAGATGAAGTAACACAGCTGTGCTGGATGCTCCTGATACACACAGATGCTGTGACTATAGTCAGTACACTGTCAGTCATAAGACATAAGAAGATGGAATAATTACATGTTAAATAAATTTAAAAAAACACTAAATTGTCTGTCGTGCTCTCAGAAATGTCCTACAAGGATGCATGCACTTCAGTACTTTATAGTTGAGCTCTCCTTTCTACCGTAACCCAAACACGGTCTGTCTTGTTGAGTGAAAAGCATCCTTAGAGCACATCAGTCCTTGACCTTAGCTTCAGTCAACACTGTTGTCATTTAAGCTCTGGCAATTCCAAATTGGGCTGATCCCCTAGTGACATATCAAACACTGGATGATGCCTGAAGGCCTGAACTTAAAACAGATGGAATTATATAATATTTTTGCGCACAAAATGCTTCATTTCTTTATATACATTTCAGAACTATAAGGAACTCAAATGTTATAAAATCTTATAAGAGCTTTTATTACACTTATTTACTATGTATATGTGCAATGGTTGCCATAGTGCTTGTGTGAAGCTCTAAGGACACCTTGTAGATGGTTCTTTCTCTCTCTCAGGGCCTCAGGCCTGGTGGCTCACACCTGACCAGCTGAACCATCATGTTGGCCAAGCCCTAGGGGTTTTGATACTGAAACAATGACTGTTTTGATTAATGTGAAACACAAAGTTTGGAAGCATTCTCTTACCATGTTCTTCGACATGTTCAATGCATAACTTCACAAATTTTGGCACTGTCCCATTCTCTCTCTGACACAAATTAGCAAGATTAGATCCAAATACCTGATCTGAAAGAGATTTATTTTTTAAATGAATCGCTTTGCTAATTGTCAGTTCAGAAAAAGGCTAAGTCCTTCAGGGTGCACACATATGCCTCCTTCAACCACACATCAATCTTCTCAAATAAACTCTAAGACTGCAATTCACTCTTGCCAAGAAGGCTTTGTATTTCTTATGCTTCATGCAGAAAGCATTGTCCCTAAATATGGTTCCCTTTCTTCATCCTTGGTCTCCTTAGAAAACTCTATCCTTTCCTAAGATAACCAATTCTAATCACTTTCTACTGGATTACTGGAAAAAGCTCACAGTATTCATCACTGTTCACATTATCCTGTCTACCTGCCACTTCAGTGAATCCTGAGGGCAAGAACCTTGTCGTTCTTACCAGCAACAGGGGCTCACAGCTCCTATGCTCATGCACGACATTTAAAAAATATCCAAATAATTTAAAGACTATCAAAAAAGCTATGTATTCTTTTTCTGATAACACTCGATTTCACAAAATATGATTGATGTAACTCCACAAGATGACAGCTCAATACTTCTCAGTGAAAAAGCCCAATTAACAGATTAACAGTTGTTTCTAGGCCTCCTTTGCCACTTGTTTTGAAGGCTCTAAACAACAAACCAACCAATATGCTTTATCCATTAGTACTTACCTATAACCCCTAAGATTGTATGGTGGTTTGAATAGTTACAGTCCCCATGACTCATGTGTTTGAATGCTTGGCCCATAGAGTATCTCTATTAGGAGGTGTGGCCTTAGAGGAAGTGAGTGACTGTCAAGGAGGGCTTTGAGATCTCATATATGATCAAGCCATGTCCAGTGTGGCAGTCTCTCCTGCTGCTGCCTGCAGATCAAGATGTAGGATTCTCAGCTCCTTCTCTAGCACCGCCATGTCTGGCTATGAAGATAAGGTCTTAAACCTTTGAAAATTGCAAGCCAGCCCTAGTTAAATGTTTTCCTTTATAAGAATTACTGTGGTTATATAGTTATCTCTTCATAGCAATTAAAAAACCTAACTAAGATTGCTACTTTGTTTTGTTGGGGATAATTATTTTTATTTTGTGTCTGTGGATGGGTATGTGCATGTGAGTGCATGTGCCCATGAAGGCTAAAGGCACTGGATCCCCTGGAGCTGAAGTTACAGAAGGTTGTAAGCATGAGTGCTGGGAACCAAACAGTGATCCTCTGCAGGAGCAGTATACATTCTTAACCACTGACTCATCTCTTTAGCCTATTTTTCTGTTTTTGTCTGCTTGTTTGTTGAGACATGGTCTCAACCCATGTTAAGTTATACACCTGAGGGTGACCTTGAACTTCTGATCTTTATGCTTCTACCTCCCCAGCACTTGGAATATAGATATGTACCACCAAACCTAGGTACAGTTGTAAAGTAAATCAGTCAATTCTTAAATATTCTAGAAGTCTTATATCCATCCTTAGTGGGGCTCATCTTTGCTTATTAATTGAGAAGATGCTTTGCAAACAATGAGGCTCTCTGCTACAAACCTCATAATAAGACTCATATAAGCATATTATATATTTGCCTTCACCTGTATTTCTGAGTAAATGTCATTGGTTTGAGTCACAAATTTATGTTAAACACAATTACAAGAACTATAGGTATATGTAGACATAAGTGCTTTTAAGGAGCACTTTCCTATCTGTTGGTGCATTATGGTGATCATAAATGAACTAAGAACAAACAATTGGGGGAAACATCTTTTACCAATTTTAAAATTACCTTAAATTGGAGATAAAAGCAAACGACCAGGTATAGTGGGATTGTGTTCTGTTCCATTGTAAATAATTGTCACACCTACTAGATTAATAAAAATGCCGATTGGCTGAAAGCAAACAGAAAGTGTGGGCAGGGCTACTAGACTAAGAAAACTCTGGGAACAGGAAGAACAGAGCAGAGAAGCCAGAGAGACCAGCTGAGAAGCCAGCAGATGCAGAGGACAACTAAAAGGTACCGAGTCACATGATTGAACAGGATAAGAATCATGGGTTAGTTTAAGGGTAAAGAGTTAGCAAATAATATGCCTGGGCCTTAAGCCAATCAACATAAATTGTCTGTGTGCTTCTGTTGGACTGCAGGTCTGCAGGTCTGGACCACAGGCTGGACCCTGAGACTAGCCCAGCCAGAAACTTATTACTACAACCGGGAACAGAACTGTCTGCTTCTGTTGGCTCTCATGCTGTTAGTGGTTGTCTGCCACATTTCTAATTTCTGATCTTTACAATGCAGAACCAAAATTTGTCATGACATCTAAGAACTCTAATGCCCAATATGTATCTCATCTGTCCTTCTCTGATATGGGCTTTAGAAAATGTACTTTGGGACTTATACCTGACCCCATGTTTTAGCTACACTTTACATGTGCATTAAAAAAAAAAAAAAAATCAGTGTTAATTATTCAAATGCTTTTCATCTGTGTAGTTGAAAATTTAAAGAATAAAAAATAAAAACATTAGAAATGCTGAGTTTTGACATCAAACACCCTATTTCTAATTCAGCTAACATTCATTATTGTAAATATCACTTCTTGTACATACCTTTGATATAACCTTTCTCACGAACAGCTTGCAATGTGGGGCGTCGGGTAAGAAACTTCTTTAAGTTTTTTTTAGTTTTCTTCTGTTCTGAAGAATCCATGCTGGATCCTTTCATAGCTTTAGGCAAACAGATATTATTAGGTATTTCAGAAAACTTTTCTACGAAAAGTTTTATTTCCACATATGATTCAAAACATATCAACTCATGGCCAAAAATTAAATAGAAATCACAGCAGAAATGGTTATTCTAACTTTAAGCAACGTTATTTTTATCACTAAAAGTGGGATGGATACACCTGTACTTCCTTTGGTATGAGTCAAAATCTTAACAAGTAATTTTACTTTCCATCAGTGTCAGAAGGTAAAATGATCACACACACAGAATTCACACATAAACCAAAATTCCTAACCCAGTGAACTGCTTTACGAGCCTGAAAAGTCCACTTCATTATATTATTGGAAAACAAAAGTAAAACTGACTTTCTAATCATTTTATTAGAAGGCCAGAAAATCCTTGGTTAAGCATGTGGATCAGTTAAAATAAACTGGAAAAGGTGTGGAGTCACAGCTAATGGCCAACATCAGTAATATTCTTTTACGTTCAAAACTATCTTTCTTAAAACTGCTGGCTTCGCTCTGTTCCTGCATGTCTGTGTGCTCTGGAGATCTGAGCACATGGCTATGTGCATGAGCACATGACCCACGTGGGCTGTCTGGTGCCTGGCATAGGGATGGAACAATTATTACTTGACTTTGGACTTCCAAATGCCTAAGATTCTATGCAATACTATGTATTTTTAACTTAACAAAAAAGCTCAGTTTTCTAGAGGCCTCAAAAGAAATGTACTGTATTTTCTCTTGAAGTGTCCCACCTATATACTACAGTATCATAGGATGTACAGTGGTTAAAACAATAATGAACTGTTAGAAGCTCTCAGCTCTGCCATTTTTCTAATACTGGAGACTGAACTTTTATACAGTAAACAGCTTACAGCGAAGTTTTTTTAGCTCCTTCTGGTCCTTTTCTTTATCTTGCTTTTCTACCCCCGGTGAATCTGGTGCCTCCTCTTCAGCTGCTTCATCAGCCTCTGCTACCTGTTGGTGAGAGGTTTTCCAAGCACAAGTTACTCCTAGAATTGCTGTAGCTGAACAGCATAATTTTCACAATGAGCAATAACTGACTATTACCACTGGTTTTAGTATGTATGATTTAGGTATTTGATCAGTCTTTAAAAGTTTAACGACATTAACATTCACCTCTAAAAGAAAACTACAGGTGGTTAACTCACAGAATACTAGGTACAACTGCTTCATTTGGCATTACCTGTGGGTAGCACAAACAGCAGTTAGGAAGTCAAGTGATCAATAAAAGACAAACCAGCACCAGGCAATGGTGGCACAAGCCTTTAATCCCAGCACTTGGGAGGCAGGGCAGGCAAATTTCTGTGAGTTTGAGGCCAGCCTGGTCTACAAAGTGAATTCCAGGACAGGCTCCAAAAAGACACAGAGAAAAACCCTGTCTCAAAAAAACAAACAAAACAAAACAAAAGAATCAGACTTACACTCTGGACATGACAGTCATGCTGCCTGTGGCAATAGTTTAAGAGCACATTATTACACTGTAAAATAAGTCAATGCTCACAGATATTAGGTGCTAAATAATATCTAAAGCACTCAGCTATTCTTCTACTGAGGTAACTTCTACAGTATGAAAAAATTGACTAAATTCCTAAGCTAAGGACTTTGTCTCGTCCTTCCCACAGAGGTCTATTCCATTCGACTTGTTTCTGTTTATGATATAAGGAAGGGCTCCCTTTTCTTCTTGGTTCTTGGATACCCAGCTGTACCAGTACTGTTATTAAAAGGTGTATTCTTCCTTACTGTCCTACAATGCTGTATCTGGCATGAAGGGTTTCTAGGCACTTTATTCTCTTCTACAGATCTGTATGTCTACCCCTGCTTAAATATAAAGCTCCATTGTTATTACAGGTTTATCAACTCCTAATATGCAACATAACAGTTATTCTTTCCTTCTTCAAGTAAGTCTTTCATATTTTTAGCCCTTTTTATCTCCAAAGGAATTTTAGAATGAGGTTCTCAAATTCTACCAGAAAAACTTCTTGGAATTTTAATGAGAATCAAAATTCTCCAATCTAGAAATCATTGAGGAAACACATTTTTACATTAGTGAGTCTTTAGACTCGGTGTTTCTCAGTAACGTTTTGTAATTGTTTCCTAAGACCCGCTCTCTCTAAGCCTGGGTTTACACAGGAAGCCGTCTTCCTGCCTTCCTCCAAGTTCTGGGATTAGAAGAACAAGCTGTGTTTGGCTCCTCTTATTTTCTGACTATGTTGCCTCATTCCCTATTTCTGGAGACCTCAACTACAAACACACATACACATACAACACTATCCTGCACTGTCTTCCTCAGACTAGCCCTTCTTCTTAATGGTTTTGTAGTAGGTTTTACTCCCTCATCACTACAGTACATCACATGTTACTGCATGTACAGTTACCCCACTTTGGTTATTCTGTCTTTGCTTGTAACTTTTGCTGAGAAAGTTGTGTCAAGAAAGAGTGCTTGCCCGGCATATGCAAGGCCCTAGGATGGGCCACACTACCCAAAATCAAGCACAGAAGACCCAGAGACAAACAAAAAGACCAATATGCTAAATCAAAAAAAAAAAAAAAACTATTTAGAAAGTTATTCTTATTTTGGTATTAAAAATAAAAGTCACATCATAATTTCAAAGAAAAATAGAAAGGGATAAAAGTAAAAATATTATACAGTATACGATATTACATTCTATACAGTTCACAATCTATTTTCTAGAAAAGCTAACATCTCCCTTAATAGGAGCTATCTTGCATTTCTCTCAGCTAGATGACCTTCCCTGCAAAGTAGGAGGTTAAGAAAGCAGGGAGCACATGCACAGTTCTTGGCAGCCTGAGGGGAACAACGAACACCTTCAGAAGAGAAGGAGCAGAAGCAGACAAGGTTGTCACTAGAAACATATTCATCAGTGTGAGGCCACTGCCGCATACACTTCAAAATTTGACCTGTGGCCCTTTTTCCATCAAACAGTATCCCTTCCAACATACTACGGAACTGAGGCTGAGAAAGTACTATGTATTAAGCGCTGTCAGTCCCTTCTTCGTGAACCAACATCTAATATAAACTCTGCTGCAAGTCCACTGGCCACAATGTCTCATAAGTGACAATATTTAGTCACATCACTACACACAGATTGCTAAAGTGACCTTTGCCTTTCCTACCTCGGTTAGCACATGCATACACAATGCAATCTTTCCATCTGAAAACTAAAATTTGCATATACTGTTGTTTATACAATTAGAAACTGTTTATTACAATTAGAAAACCAGAAAAACAGCTCTGCAGTTAAAGAAAATTGAGAAAGAGTCTCACAACGTAGCTCTGGCTATTCCAGAATTCTATATATAAATCAGGCTAACTTCAAATTCAGAGATCCACCTGCTCCTGCCTCCCAAAATGCTAGAATTAAAGGCATATGCTACCACAGTTAGCTCTGCAATAAACATTTTACTTAAGTCAAATACATACCTGGTTACTGATAGTACTACTAAGAACTTTAAACCAATCATTAATAACGGCATCATTATCAGACTGAATTAGTAGTTCTGTTCCTTGGCGAGTTTTCAGCTTTAAGAGAAAGGAAGAGTAAAGGAAGAACATCAGTGCTTTCAACACAATACATGACAACATGTACTTCAAAGCTTGCACAGTATCCAGTGAACTAGGTCTCATACTGACAGTAATAGAGATAGGTACCAAGGCAGCTAAGAATGTCAGCCTGATATTTTATAGAGCATGAGGTTGATTTGTAAATTCTGATAAATTCTGAATAAAAATCTAGTAATTCAGGATCCCAAAGTAGTATAGTTTATCATTTAAAAGTAAACACAAGTACCAAAGCAATGCATTTACAATTAAAACAAACATTTGTAAAGAAATAAAAGTCTGTAACATTTCACACAGCTTAAAATTTTTTTCATGGCCTAAGAATATTTTGGGCCTGGTTATGAATACAAATAGAGAAAAGAAAGACTATATAAATGCTAGGTTTTTCAGTGTTTCCTACATAATAGGCAATGATGATTGAGTATAAAGACAAGGCACAAATGACAATGATATATCCCTTTAAAAAATTATATATATATATATCTATTCATTTAATTCATTTATTAACTGAGTGTGCATTCACATGTGTACCATGGTCGGAGCATGGAGATGAGAAGACAGCTAGTCAGTTCTTCCATCCATCATGCCATCCTGGGGATTGGCAACAATTGCCTTTACCTGCTGAGCTAGCTCATCAACCTTCACACTCCTTCTGAGCAGAAATATTACTAATCATCCATTATTTTACATAAAATGCAAAACCAAATCTCTTTGGCCTAAATTTTTTACAGTTCAATGAAAAGTCAAAACTGTGAAAGTATCCCTCACATTTCCTAGCCAGTAACTGAGTTTGTTTTATAAGAGGAACATCTAGCAATTTCCCCAAAAACAATATTCTGAAAATTATTTCCTCCATAATGTCCCAAGTTGTAATTAGTAAAGCTATTCCTCAAAAACTAAACTTAAATACGATGAACTATTAACTTGGAAAGCACTAGATTAAAGAAGTCTAGCAGGATGCTCTCCTTTAAGGATTCTCAGGAACTTGACAGTAGAGAACACAGTTTGTCTAAAGTAGGGATAAAATACATACTATTTACAAAATGTACTTGACCATGGATTCTTTTCTCATTCAGAAACCAGATATTGAAACTGCAAAGCTGATTCAGAACGTACTGACATCCTTTCATGCATTTTTCTAGACAGGAGGTCAAGCCACCCCTCTCACCTGCACTGACTGTATGCTGTTACAGGCAGGGAAGGAGGTTCCTAATCAAAGTTAAAAGTTTAAGAAAAAAAATAAAGGTAACCACTTTAATAACCTACAGATTGATCTAATCTAGAACAATTTACAAGTGATGTTAAAGGCCAAGTACACTAAAATAAAAACTTACGGTTTTATTTTTTAAAATAGCATCACTGTTGTAGCATTTGTCTTAAGTCTTAGAGATAAACTGCTTTTGAGAAGCAGAGATCAGTATGGGTTGGTACCCATGACCCAGCGCAGGACAATAATGAGTAATAATCATCTGGTTCTCCTTGGAAAACACCAATGAAGTCACAGTACCTAGTCTACAATGTATGAAAGGCCACAGATACACAGCTATAAAGGATAGTAACTACAAGATAGACAGCTTATAGACATCTCAAGAATTCCTTCAGTCTTCTGCAATGGGATTTCACTGCTTCCTATCCCAGGTGAACTCTTACTACCCAGGGCCTGAATATGAGATAGGCCGGAACCATGTTATAAGAACACAAAGCAGGTAGGTCTAGTTGATCTCTAAGTGTAGCCTTGAGACGCCTTGTCATCTCTCACCCTACTGGAACCCTGACTCATGTGGAGAAGCCTATGTTAGCTGTGTTTCTTGAAAAAGAGGTCATAGGGGAGAAGGAAGTCTAGCCATTAGCTATAGTCAATACAGGACATATAGGTAAAGGAGGTCAGCTCAAACTATCCACTGGATCCAAGTGTCATGAGTGGTCCCAGGTGAGAACAGCCATTCTCTTATCTTGTACTAACTGCAGCAAGCATGAGCAGCTCTTTTGTAAAGCTGTTGAGATTTAGAGTGGTCTGTTACATGGTGATAAATAACTGATACAAGACTATGATCTGCAGTGGAAGGATTGGAAGAGAGACTCAGTCTGTAGAATAGTTCTAGGGCCACAGTAACACTAAGAAGGCACAATATATCCCACACATACAAACATATAGACACACATACACAGCCTCCCTATGTACCTCCCTAAAGTTATTTTCTAATACTAGGGAATCACATTCTTTTGTTACTGCTAGTAAAAGACAAAATTTGTAAAACAAAGGGTTATAACCCTCACTTCCTGTAACATGCAAAGGAAGCGTTGGTCACACGCACGTGTGTGAGCACAGCCCTTACAACATTATGATATAGATGACTCAGTCACAAGCTTTGCCTAAATTTGTCACAACAAAAGACTAAAACAAAGCATACACACACTGAAGTCAAGAATGTGAGCTATTTACCTCAAATACATTCTTCTTGCTGGACTTGTCCTTTGGCGCCATGTCAATCGTTGCCCCCTTCAGGTCCACTGTGAACTCTGGTTTGGACTGAGTACTCCCAAACTTCATTTGAGAAAAAAGGAGAAAAGACTATGTGATATACATATATACATATGTGCGCTCAAAAAGAGGACTAACATTCAGATTATCTCTTTTCAGATTTAAAAATTTTGAGCCTTTAAACTAATAGGTCCTCAGCACAAATCTATGACCATGAGAGCTCCTAGAGAAGGAAAGCAGGTAATGATATTATCTGTAAACAGGAAGGCAGCTTCCCAGTTCTTAAAACTTATGTTAGATTGTATGTGGTTATATAAAAGATTATGTTTTAAAGGCAATGCCAGACTCTCACACATCTAAGTCACATTTTCTAAGGAACATTCTCTAATCCTGCTTTGTGCTCTCAAGACTCACTTCCTTATCAACTATTTATGTTGCCAATAACTACTGACTTAAAAAAAACAAACAACTATATGCCACCGCATTTACTCAGTCTTTGCTATAAATTATAAAGTGAGATGCTAAAGCCCCTCTAGTAACACTATGAGAGCTGTGAAAAGAACAGGAAAACAGGAAGCATGGGTAGTTAAGAAAAAAGCACTCAGTTATTTATTAGATTTTAACTACACAAGAAAGAGAATGTGCATTAAATGCATACTTACTCTGTTGGCATGCCTTTGATAACCTAAAATCCTTAGTAAGTCTCTACGTGAGAATAGTGCCTCTATGGTACTGCAATGGTTTGGTACTTTAAAACTCCTGAGATGTTTACTTGACTGTTGTCAT
Organism: Phyllotis vaccarum; assembly: GCA_033318265.1. NCBI lineage: Eukaryota > Metazoa > Chordata > Mammalia > Rodentia > Cricetidae > Phyllotis > Phyllotis vaccarum. The sequence continues at coordinate 83,065,109 of JARWLC010000003.1, forward strand.
GTCAGATTATACCTGCCTTTGGAACCACAGCCAACACCATTACGTTAGATAGCCTACTGCTGTAACAGCAGTACTCCATTTAGCAGCTCTGCACTTAGAAAAGGACCAGACTTCAACTATTTCATCTCTCTTCTGCTTTTCAGTAAGTGATATGGACTTACATAATGTGTTATAATGAAACGAGAAATAGGGGCCAAGTGGAACTTATTAGTGAAATCACTCAAACAAAAATAAGGTTAACTTTTATTTTTAACATTTCTACCTTTGTAACTCAATCAACCATAACTGATGTACAACATTCTGCACAGAACTGAGAAATCCCAAATATTGTAGAGCTTGAATATAGATAGTAAAACAAAATCAGTTATTTAATTAGTTGCTAGTATGTTTTATAGATGATTAGGATAATATAAGATCGCATATAAATAACCAGTTAAACAATGATATAAAAATGATAGAAAAAATGGAACCTATGTTTGGCAATATATTTTTCTCATTCTTTTTCAACATAGTGCCAGTTTATTGAAATCACTTCTCTGTCAATGTATTTAAGGGGGACCAAAAACAAAATAAACAAAACCCCAACCGGGGAAGGGGGCACAACTAGGACACAATGATAGGTGAAACAGGATCCAACTGCACATCTGATGATGGAACATCCTTTCCAAAAAGCAAGCAAGAACTCATAGACTGAACCCTGTTGGCAAAAGGACTAACTGAGACAGAGAAAGAAATTTATTTTATAACAACACACAACAGTGTAATGGCACACACAAGGAAGCACAATAGAACTGGTGAGCATCAGCATAAGAATACGGTTCTATAAGCAGATACTATACTAGTATAGCTAAACTCCCAAATATGTTTGCCAAAGACCTAAAACTCCTAGAATATTTTGTACTTGCAGAAATCATGCTTATTTTTAAGATGAATGGTTTACATAATTTATCATAAGTAGGGACATCTTAGCTTGTATATTCACAACAGAACACTTGAAGGTTAACAAAAAAAGACACATCTGGTCTTTGCTACCTTGCCCAGCCTCTTTGCTCAGAATCCCTTGGCCTTCCTCCTGAGGACTACTTGGCAATGTCCTGTGGCCCCTTCAAAGTCAGCTCCTGCATGTGTGGTCTTATAAAGCTTACCTTCCTCTTTCTCTAGAATACCAGGACAGAAGTGACCTTTGTCCTCTGTGGGACATCTGGAAATGTCAAGTTCTAGTAAGTGAGAGATGAAGGTGCCAGTCATCTGACAACACCTTAGAGTTCATAGGACAGTCACTCACAACTGAAATGCATGTCCTAAAACAGTTCATGGACTCGTGAGATAGCTCTGTGAATAAAGGTGCTTGCTGTGTAGTCCTGATAACCAAAGTCTGGTCCCCAGAACTGACATGGTAAAAGGACAACTTCTGAAAGCTGTCCTTTGCTCTCTGTGTGCACCTACATCTACACAGTCAGTCTCCCTCCCCAGGACTCCCCCCACCACACACAGTGATAAAAAATAATTTTTTAAAGAATGCTTCAGTAACCACTGATATCTGTGAGGTCTATTATTTGTGCATACGCGTACAGCTCTATTGCAGGTGGAATGTGTGTATTTCATTTACCCAACTGCTATGGGATATTGCTCTTGTACACTGTAAAGATTTGTCACTGGTATTAGTTTAATAAAATGCTAGTTGGTCAGTAGCTAGGTAGAAAGTATAGGTGGAGCAACCAGAGTAGGAGAATTCTGAGACGAGAAAAGGCGGAGAGCTGATACTAGCCAGACTCAGAGGAAGCAAGATGAGAACGCTACACTAAGCAAAGGTACCAAGACACATGGTCAAACATAAATAGAATTATGGGTTAATTTAAGACATAAGAGCTAGTTGAGCATGAACTACTGGCCCAGCAGTTACTATAATATTAAGCCTTTGAGTTTCATATTTCATAAGTCGTCTGTGGGGCCAGCTAGGTGGGACAGAGAAACATTCTTTGAAAAAAAATTTAAGCACATGATAGTTTAAAAAGAAGAAATGTAAAGAATGTATGTGAGCATGAGTCTGGATGAGTGAGAGAGATCTTCCAGTGATCTCTTGGATTTTAGAGTAGCTATAATTTTTAAAGACCTATACTTCTCTTACAATGTAACCCCTTACATACACCTCAAACTCAACTGTAAAACAACAATAGGGAGACGCAGATGGCTCTGACAGAGCAGGGCTCCAGCACAGCACCTTCTAAGAGACACTGAGAAGCTGTTTTCACCACTTCTGTCTCTGCCTTTCCAGCCCTTTCTAGTCTCAGAATCTCATCTTAGGTAGGAGCGGTTCCACTGCAGTGAGGATACATTTACCATGTCCGCTCTACTTGCTGACTAAGCAGAGAAACAAAACTAGAATTCTTTCAAGTCATGTCCAGTAATCCTAAGAGGTGCCCTGCATATCCTGCCAAACCCTGCTATTTACGAAGGTTTGCAAAATACATTGTACATACTCATATACTTCTTATTTTGATATGATTACTTGTATTTACTGGCCCACCTAACTTTTTTTTTATTCTCTTAGTATATGAATTTTATCTATCTGACTTTAACATTAATAAAACTTTATTTAATGTAAAATCTCCATAATGAAAAACTTATTAATAATCCTATAATTTAAAAACTGGCTAGCCCAGTGAATTCTGAGCACAGCAGTCAGTCAGGTAACAAACAAAAAAAAAGGCCTCACACATCTGCATTTGTCAGTATTAACACATGTTAATAACAAATTCTGAATTGTGTAAAATTGTTCTGCAGCAAAAACTTTAAACAAAATACAAGTATCCCATGAATGATTGTGTGCTGTGGTGTCAACTTGACATCTGTCAATTTCCAAAGTTTTTCACAATTTTTTAAATATCAGATACAGGATTGATGACATGGCTCAGTCACCAATTCTAAGTTGTCTTCTGGAGCCACATTCAAATCACGGCGCCCACATGCTCACTCTCACAATTAAAAATGAAAAGAAAAACTCTAATCATATACAAGCATACCTATCTAAACGACCTCCATTACCACACTAGCCTATTTACCTGTATCTTATCTATCACAGCCTTCAATAGTTAAGCCTCTTTACTATCGATCAATGAATATGCAGTTTGTTTCAGGAACTGGGTTACTCATGAATTCATTACTTATGAATCTTAACTGCTTCTCACTTCTTTTCTCTCATTCATTCATTTTCTTTAGTTAGTTTCTAATAAAAGTTGAGCACAAGTATGAAGAAGCAATAATAACACAGTTCTTCAGAAATGCATTAACACAAAGATCACTACATACTTTATTTCAGTGGGAAAAGGAAGAAGACATAATTATCAATCTACTTCAAGACAGGTCAAAAAACCATTGTCATCTTTTGATATAACATAATGTAACATAATGTAACGTAACATAAAATAATATGTCACTTCCACTATACCTGCTGAACAGAACAAAGTTAAGTCTTAGAGAGCACCGAAAAAAGAAACATTCTAGAATGCTCACATTCAGGCACAACTGAATTACTTGGATAATTAGGGTGCATTATCAGAGTAGCTGAAGACTGACATGCTCAGGTTCAGCACAGTTCTAGCTGACTGTGCCACAAATGTAGAAAACAAAAAGTTGATCCTATACTAATTTAAAAAGAAAAAACAATACCAGATACATTTAGGATAATGTCTGTGATGACAGTTTGGTTTTTCTCTAACAAATAAAGCTTACTTGAAGATAAGAGGGCAGAGAGTCAGCCATTAATTAGTCATAGAGGCCAGGCAATGGTGGCACACACTTTAATCCCAGCACTTTACATCTCTCATGCCTTTGATCCCAGTATTTGGGAGCACTACGGAGGTTGACATAGGCAGTGATATGGCTGGGCAGAGAGAGGAATATAAGGTGGGAGACAGGAGCTTAGCCTTTCAGCCTAAGGATTTAGTAGAGTTAAGAAGTCTCTCTAGTGGCTGGGTCCTTTGTCTCTCATATCTTTTGGCATTTACCCCGACATTTACCCTGGGTTTTTATTAAGACCCCATTTAGAATTCATGCTATTTTATCTAAATGCGATACTTTTATTGCAATTACTGAGAGTTCTAGAAATACCCAGAGTATAAACTCTGAAGTCAATTTCAATTTTCTAAATCCAAATTTGTCACTTAGTATTTGTAAAGTCTTAAAATTACTTGACTGTTTGATACCTCAATTTCTCACCTTATGCAGAGGGAAAAAGAGACAAGAGAAATGGCTGTCCTGGAGTAAAGGGATAAGACGCACATAATCCTTTGCAGCTGACAACCACCAGCATTCAACACTAGCAATTTATGTCACAAGTTGGTAGCACTGTGTATAACTGAGCGACAATAGTAATGAAACATCACTAAGTGTCAACAGCTCACAAAGCCCTACTTCTTTGTCTCCTAAAAGCTGCCCGATAGTCCACAGATATGGACATCTTTGTCAACTCCTAGTTATAAAGAGTCAGACAAGCAAAGGTGGGCTCAGCATATGACTACCCCTTTTCTAAATAAATATCTGAAATAATAATTATAAACACAAAAGGTTTTCACATCTTGAAAAGGTGTCAATATTCTGCAATGCTGAAGGTGCAAGCTATTAGCTCAAAGGATAAAGCCAACTATTGATTTTAACACAGCCAGCCATTTTTCTAATAGTGTCCTGCGAGTCAAAACACAGCTTTAGGAAAATGTCTTTTATTTTTATATGCACATGTGCTTTACTTCAAGGACATACACTCACATAATATAAGTGTATAATGTGTCCACAGAGGAGAAACACTTACCCAGCTTGTACTACTTCCTTGAGTTTTGGTAAAAAGTAAAGATGAACCCTGCAACACTGCCCAAGAAGACAGCCAGTTCTTTCTGCAATTACACAGGTGAAAAGCAACACTATCAATCAAACATTTAGAAACCAAGCACTCATCACTGTATCCACAATTTAGTGATTAGGACCTGCATTATTTATATTAGACACATGATCCTAATGGAATCCATAGTCATTTAGTGCCTCAATTTGACATATACCCCTCCCCATCCCCACAAAACAAATGAAGTTAGTCAGAAATGTAAATCAAAATAACTATAACTCAAATACCCAACTGTTTCCACACAGAACGCACAAGGATATTAATTTATTTTAAAGTCAAACAGATGAAACATACTTGGAATAGCAGGCAGTATACTAGATATGTTCAAAGCACATAATTACTGACTGATTGCTCACTAAGATAAGATTTTTAAAAATTACTAAATTACAAAGGCAGCACATATAATGTAAAAACTCTAAATACAAAAATGTGTAAAGTGAGAAGGCTCATCGGGTAGCTAAGCTTGATGACCTGAGTTCAATCCCTTGGACCTACAAATTATATATTAAAAAAAAAAAAAAATCCCCACAATTCTCCAACATCCATGTGCACAGTAGCAAAATGTGTAAAGCAATGGTTCTCAACCTGTGGGTCATAACCCTTTTGGTGGTTGAATGCCTAAGGCCATGGGGAAACACAGGTATTTTTATTCTAATGCGTAACAGTAGCAAGATTAGTGTTGATGAAGTGGCAGTGGAAATAGTTTTATGGCTGGGTCCCCACAGCATAAGGAGCTGTATTACAGGGTCGCAGCATTGGGAAGGCTGAGGCACGCTGGTGTAAAGGAGAAGGCCCCATTTCCCTCTCAATCTACATTCCAAAGACAACCAGTACTAGTGTTTTGTGTATATGCGTCTTCTTTTTCAAGTGCTACGTACTATTATGATGTGTTCTTGTACAAGCAGAGGTCAGAAGATATCTCTGGAGTTGATTCTCTGCTTCCACATTTCTGCATGTCCTAGGGGTTCAATAAAGTTGCCAGACTTTGGCAGCAAGCACCTTCACCTGCCAGGTCATCTAGCTAGCCCTGTATACAGGTCTTTTAAACACATGGTCCATTGGAAGCTGAAGAGATGGCTCTGTGGCTAAAAGCATCTTTCGCTCTTTCAAAGGACCTAGATTCAATTCTCAGCAATCACACGCAGACCAAACATTTCTACACATAAAATAAAATTAAAAATTAAAAAAAAAAAAAACAAAACTAAGCACTGATTCACTGTCCTATGTCCAGATATACAGGTAAAGTTCACAATAAAGTATAATACTATTAATGTTCCTACTAATAACTTTAAAGGTGACTGAAGTTATACTCTGGTCAGAATTAACTCAACTTCCCTGCTTTATTATCTTAAATTTTCCATTAAAGATTTTTGCTTACATGGTTTCCTCATTGGAGTGAGTGAGCTTTATATTATTTGAGAATTTATTTTTGTATCTACTTCAAGTCTATAAAATTTCTTTCAAATAGCAAACACAGATCAGTATTTGCAAACAAGAGGATAAAATTATAAGAGAATTCAGTTGCTGTGGGGCGGGGGGGTTGCTTAAAAAGGATGTTAATTCCAAATGCTATAGAGACTTAGTATGGCTTTCCTCCCAGTTACACATAGCCAGTTCTATGGGAACTCTCCAAGGGCTCAGGTTTGCTTACTTTTCCAGAATGCAGAAATTCAATACGTTTCAATGAGACTTACTTGATTACTTTTTATTCATACTTGAGATTCATAGATGGAGAGTGAAGTAAAATCACTACTAAGGTTTAATTTTTCCATTAATTGCCTGTAGTTTACACAAAACCTTTTCCTCAAATGAAGTATAACTAAGTCCAGGTCTTATATGTCCCAGGGTTGGACTTTAACAACATGTAGCCAAGTACAACCTTGAACTTCTTTCTGATCCTGTCTCCATCTGCATGCTGGGGATCAAAGCCAGGGCTTTGTGTATGTGGAATATGCACCGCAGCAACAAGCTATATCCCTAGCATATTAATGGTTATTGCTCATGAACCAATGAAGCATGAACTGATTCACAAAGCTGTTATTTTATGCACACATGTATGCATGTGTATATGCAATATAACATATACATGTAAGTGCCATGCATCTATGCACACCATGGACTAGAAGAGGGTGTCATCACTCTATCACAACATCTATCATACTCTACTTTATTCCTCTGGGCAAGGTCTCTCCCTAACCCTAAAGCTCTTGTTTGGGGATGAACTGGCAGCCTGAAAATCCTAGTGATCCTCCTGTCTCTGCCCACTTTGCATGGGAGTTACAGGCATGTGGAGAGACCATGCTTAGCTTGTTACAGTGGTGCTGGGATTCAAACTCAGGTTCTCAGTTGTGCACAGAAGCATTCAGACCCACTGAGCCATTTCTCCAGATCCTTGCTTTGCCATTTTACAGTAACCGTGTTTGTAATGCTTCAAATGCTTTCCCCTTTGCTAGGTTCCTATTCCTACTTTCTTTGTTTACACCCCTGCTCATAGTTTTAACTCACTTAGGCTATTTTTAAATGCAGTCCTCTGTTTCAATGAGCACCCACTGTTTTACTAGGTCCAAATAGTCTATGTACATGTCAGACATAGTGCAGTCTAGCACTGTTTATTAAAATTTACTTTCGATTTCATTTTGTGTGGAACTCTTTTATGCTATTTTAGAGTAACTTTTATTTATTTGTGAACCTGCTTCATATTTGGGTTTCTACTTTTTTGCATCTATCTCATCTACTGACCGCCCACCCCCCACTGTGAAAGATTTTTTTTTTTCATTTCCAACTTTTGCTGCAAAAGGGAGAATTGTTTTCCCTTCTAATAATAAAAAATAAAATGTTGTCTGTGCCCAATCATGGTGACACACACCTTTACTCCCCGCACTGAATTCACGGCTAGCTAGAAGCCAGAGCATAACACTGAGTGACTTCATCCATGTCTCTTTGCCTTACTGTCTTGAGACAGGATGTCTCACTGAACAGGAACTCACGTTGGCCATGCAGGCTGGCTGACCAGTGAGACCTTGGGATCTGCCTATTTCCTTTCCCTATAATGCTGGGGGAGCCAGGCATATGCACTCCACCTTTTTTGTTTTATTTTTCAAAACAGGGTTTCTCTGTGTAGGCCTGGCTGTCTTGGAAACCACTCTGTAGACCAGGTCTGTTTCTGCCTCCTGAGTGCTGGAATGAGAGGCATATGTGCCTCTGGCACCACCTGGTCCCATCTGGCTTTTTTATATGGGTGGTGGGTATTTGAACTCAGGCCTCCATATCTGCAAAGAAAGCACTTCTACCCACCAAATCATTTATATACTTTCAAAATTATTTATGCAAAGCACTCAATGTGATACTGTGTATAATAGCAAAAACTGTAAGTACCCTAAATGCCTGCCAACAGCAGGCCTGGTTACATAATCTTCCAGATAAATAATGATTAACTTGCTAGTGATCAACTATACTGCAACAGCACATGCTGTGCTGCTCTGAGCAATGAAGCAGAACTATCTCCAAGATAAATGTAAAACAGAGCATGTTTAATAATGCCATCTGCGTATACACACATCCACATGTGAATCCTCTCTGGAAGGAGACCTGAGAAGAGAACACAGCTACTGAAGACTTGTCCTACAGTACTCAGTGTGTCTTTGATTTTAATTATGTACCATTAACTGCTTGTTGAAAGAAAAAATATCAAAAGAAAGTAAATGTTTCATAAGGATCCTCGTGTTTCTAAATATTATTTTTAAAGATGTTAACAAAGAAAATATTTTATGGAAAACTAGAAAATACATGATTGAAAATTGTTCTAAACAAGTTTACCAGTTCTACTAAAATGTTTTTATTTACTTCAGATAAACATGTAAGGATATTAAAGATTTCATACTTACCGAACCTTTTTTCCGTTTTCAGTAATTTTTGTTACATTTAACAATCCATATTTCTCCTGACCCTATGAAACAAAGTGATACTTTTAATATGCATTCATACAGATAATAATATTAAAATTGTAAGAGTCAATGGAATCCAAATGGTCTTATAGTTAAAAGATCAGTTAGTATACAGCACACCTATTATTAAAACACTTTAAATATTTTCACATTTTTCTAATGTTATTGTCAGTAGTTTATAATTAAGGACTTTTTTTTTTTTTTTTTTTGACAAAGGGCTCCTGCAGCCCAAGCCCAAGTTGGCACTGGAACTTGCTAATAAAGCCAGCCTAGCCTTAAATCCCTGCCCCTCCTCCCTCTACCAGTCACAGGTAATAGGGGATAAGACATGCCCAACCACATCTGGCAAAACACCTTTTCTCCTAAGTCACAGCAGCCATCAGACTTCATAAATAACCACCAGAAGAAAATGCTTCTATCTTCCTGTTCAAAGAATGTGATGTGATATGATGGTAAATAGTACAAAATTAAACATATGAAAAATAATGTACTAATCTTGTCAGAACATAATAATGACTGCGAAATTACTCAGAAATACCTAGCATGCTACAGAGAGTTTAAGTAATATAAAGAAACGCCAGTATGTGCTTCATCAAACACATTACCATGTGGTCTGGGTCCTGAAAACACTAGATCTCCTTGTCAGCTAATGCTAAAATAGAAAACGTGGCACAAGCGTTTTCATTAACCACTGCTAGTTCATGTCATCTTAAGAAACACTTACTCACTGGGTTAGCTTCCTAGATAAATGAATTAAAATCATTAACACTCCAAATAACGTACATGAGACAACAAGCAATTATAACTCAGCTGAAACACATATAAAGAAAATAAATTCAGAATTTCTTTTTTAAAATGATTTGTTTTATTTCTAATTATGCATATGCATATGCGTCTGTGCACATAAGTGCAGAGGCCTGCAGAGGCCAGTAGTGGGTGTCAGATCCCTTGGCACAGGAATCACAGGCAGTGTGAGCTGCCTGATATGGGTGCTGAGAACCAAACTCAGGTCCTCTGCAAGGGCAGCAAGCAATCCTAACCACTGAGCCATCTATTCTATTTCTATTTGACTGATTCTCCAGCAAATTCTCTCTAGGCACGTGAATGAGAAAATATAAATCTTTTTATAGGGTAAATAAACATAATAATAAATATCTTCTCAATGTTTAAAAGATGTCTGAAACTTCACTTGCATCTCTAGCTGAAATTTATGAATTCCTATTTTTGGCATATTGAAAATTTGGAAATAATGTATTCATAATTTTACTGAAATCATTTTACAAAGCATAGCTCTGATCTCAGATATGCAAATTTGATAAGAATCCTCTTGTCTTTCAACAAAAAAGTCAACGGCACAATTTTAAGTATGCGTAAGGTATTACATAAGATGCTTCTGAATTTATTGTCTTTTCAGCAGATACAGAGAGAAATGTTCCAAAGAATGAGAGTAACATTAATCTCTCGGAATGAGCCACTTAATATACATTGACGGAAGTGAAATTCTGGGATAGACTTTTAAGCCACAGCTGGAATAGCACAAAAGCAGCAGCAGCAGCAGTGGGGCAAAGATACAGGTAACAAAACAAAGAGGAGAAATAGCTGAACAGCAGTAGTGACAGAGTGTACCTGCAGGAATGAGAAAGAACAAAAATCAGGGATTCTTACCAGAGTCAATGAGTGGATAAAAATGATTAGAAACAAAACCAGTCGGAGACTGTGCTTGTTTAAGCCCTGCCCAAGAGGAGTCAGAGCTTTCACTAAATTCCCACAGGGAGTAAGACGGAAGTACCAATGCTCCAAGTATTAAGCACTGTCATTTGAATATAAAAGAACAAAACTTGCTACATCTAAATGTATAGAAAGTACCCCAAACCAATCATCCCATAGTATGTTGCGTGCTATGGGAAACGGACACCTATCTCAACCTGAACAAGAAACCAAATTCACCCTAGAAGAGAAAGAACAGAAATCAGAGCAGCTTCCTAGAGGAGCTGAAAAGATGTAAGGCAGGAGATAAAAATAAAAAGCAAAGAACACATCCCAGTGTCCTCCAAGCATAGCAAGGTAGACAGTGGCAAGAAGAGAGGCACTGAGAGTCAGCGGCACAGCTGGGAATCAGCTATACTCATCTCTCTAAAATGCCAAAGGTCTGAGCTCAACCAAGGACAGTGAGAAAAAGGCTACATTTCAGAGACACGCGGGAGATGAGAGGGTGGGATGACACAGTGGAAATGGAGGGTACTGGGAAAGGGCCATGTTTAAATAGCTAGGCAGACAGCAGAGTCTGTTTCAGTGTTACATTTTAGAAAACCTCCTAAATCTGTACTTTAGTTTCCACTAATATGTATACCAAGATTTTTAACTCACATAGAGAGAGAGAAGGAAATAGCTTTATAGTTCCTAGATATGAATAAAAGATAGACAGGTACCACTTAGAAGCAGGGAGGCAGAGAAGGGGCCTTGAAAGTAGACGCCATGAAGAGAGGCCAAAGGGGTAACAGTCTTGGTGGGGGTGGGAGGCAAGAGAGCAGAAAAGGAGCACAGGGAAGAAAAGCACACCAAGTTTATGTGGAAACACAATGGTCCTGGCAGAATCAGCACAGCTGTTCTCTAAGGATTCAAACAGAAGGCACACTGGTGAGGCAGTTTCTATAGTGGCCATCAGAGGGCACCCTGGATCCAGGACAGTTTATTGGATATCAAATGGACAGGGAGAAAATTGGCAAACAGCGCTTTGAAACTGTATGTAGGATTTATAAACTCTTGTTTCTACAATTACTTAGAAATTCCTTTTATTAAAACAGTCTATGAGGACGTTTCTATGAATTGTATATTACCTATATATAAAAACAGGTTTAAAAAAAAGTTCTGATTTTACATCCCATCTTACTTAGTGCTAATTAAAAATAAAAAGGAAGTCTATACAATGTAAGAGAGCGAGCAACAATTAAAAGGCATGCATTTATTTACTCATATGCATGTGGAAACAGGACAATAAATGTCAGGAATGATCGGGGAAAAAAGTGAGGCATGTCTGGAAACACAGGCCTGTACAGAACCTAAAGTCGGAATAATTTCATCAAATGGTAACAATGAAAGTTTGTCTCTTTAAAGCACTAAAGTTGCATTTATTAACTCAGCAAGTATTTGCCGAGCAGTGACTGAGCGGCTGTGCAGTAGGAATGGGTATTCCTAGCTCTGCCAGCTCCTCGGTGGAAAAGACACTCAGTGTCAGAGCTGATCAGAGATTACCAGTTCTGCTCTTGGCTTTATGAGTAAGTAACAGCTCATGCTATGAGGAGCGTCACAAGGAAAGCTCACCTAGCCTAGGGGACTGGCCTACATTCTCTGAGGAAGCAAAGTTTGAGCTTCATCCTGGTAGACAAGCTGCCAGGCAGAGATGTAGGGGAGTCTCAGTGGCAGAGAAAATCTTTTCTTAATCTTAATCTTAAGAGACTAACCAGAGTGTCATGTAGTATGGGGGAGGAAGACACAGGAAGCATGAGCTGGGGACACAGTCAGGAGCCCAAGAGTGTCGTCTTGCTGTCCTGTCCTTAAAAATGTTAAATGTCATTCAGTAAGGAACAGCAAAGCAGCCAACAGGGATCAGTGCGGCAGGAGGGGCAAGACCAGGCCGCAAAGAGGTTTGGAGGTTTCCAGTCGGGAGACTGCTCACACCGAAAAGGCCTTCCATAAGCACAGAGGCGCAAGGGTAGCCTTGCTTCTGGGAAGGAAGGGCACATGTCTTACCTTTAGACTGCCATCCTGGGAAAAGTGAAGTGTAATGGTAATATTCATTAGAATTTTTCTGTTGATGTTTTTTTCAGAACAGGGTTTCTCTGTATAGCCCTGGCTGCTTTGGAACTCACTCTGTGGACCAAGTTGGCCTCAAACTCACAGAGATCTGTCTGCTCCTTCCTCCTGAGTGCTTGGGATTAAGGCGTGCATCACCACTACCAGCATTGGACATTTTTACTTTTAAAAATCAAGTATAAATTTGCCACTTGGAAATATGGCATATAAATTAATACAATATTTTGCACAAAAGGGACTTTAAAACAAATTAAAATTTGATTCTAAAAACTGTTAATTTTATTTTTTTCTAAAAGGCCAATAAAATTTAATAGAGGTACAAGAAATACTTCAACACTGTATTTTTTAAAAATTAATTTACTGAAAGTGACTGAAAAGACTAGGCTATTTATTTTGTATGTTTCTAATATACTAACTGGATCTTGATGCTTTGATGAGGTAGAAGACTCATTTTCAGGTAAGCAGGGTTTTGTAGTAGTTGGAGAATCCTACAAGAAATAAGTAATGAAATACGTTACTCTATTTAAATATGTCTGTCATTCCCCTGTGCTCACAGTGGGAGAGCTTCAGCAAGGCAAACAAAGGAAATCATTCCCTTATTATTCTACTTCAGCTCTAAAAGCAGGATGGCACTGACTGAAAACTACAGATTTTATTAAAAGCTTACAAACTATGGTATGTTTTATACCAACTATGCTTACTAAAACAGTGTATCACTTTTAATTAATTCTACTTAAAATTACTTATATGCTAGTTACCATATAACATGCTACTATTATGATAGACATGATTATTGAGGGCTATGCTAGAAACATCCACAAGAATTAAATATAATTGACACAATGGAAATTTTATTCTAGAGTAATAAGGAAATAAATTTAATTGTTATTTGTATTTCAAGGAATTTAGTTACTCTCCAATAATTAGGTACAACGATAAAAATATATATCACAGAAATCTAGCATTTAAAGATTAGTGATGCACTAGGGAGGATGTTTTCATCTTTAAGTTTACAAGAATATCTTAAGAGCAAATGATAAGGGATTCTTTAAACAGCCTGTTTGGGAAAACTAAACAGCATTTTCTTATAAAGAAGAGGAATGAAAAGGTGTTTGGTTTGGTTTGGTAACATCTACTCCTATTTAAATTTTCTTCACTCTCCTAGATGTTTTGAATAATTTGAGAAAAAGAGAATGCAAAAAGCCATGCCAATATCTCTTACTAATGTTCAATCCAACCAACACCTTTGAACATTCATCTCTAATGTCCATACTTATGATTCTGAGAACCTAGGAATGTAAGCAACAGCGCAAACCCTGGAAAAACATCTTCAGTTGGCACCTGGTACAATGTACAGACACAGGAACTATGCAGCTATCAAGACTTTAGGGAATCCTTTGAAAGAACAATCTTACAGCCAAACAACCAAAGCTAACACCACTGACCAGCCAAATATCAAAATCCTATTCCAAACTCTAGAAAAACTAAGCTTATCCAAATTTCAGTGCAACCTCATTTGAGTAATTTTTCTGACTACAGTCATATGGCTTCTATGTGTATTAAAAACAGCCTGAAAAAGAAAGACTTAATGATCCACAAACTATAAAGGAATTGAACAAAAGCAATATAGATCCTAACATACATAAAATTCACAAGTAAGACTAATAATGAGCACATAATTCTAGCTACAGTAAAAAAACAAGTGTACATTTGTGTATTTTACAAGTCTATATGTATACAAACATCTTTCATATTCATGAATTTTTAGTAAGAACCAAGCATAAGCAGAGACAAGAAAATCCACTCAGATGTAATAAACACAGACATACCCACGACTACCTCCTCCAAGGCTGTCTGCTAAATGAACTGGGATCCACGTCACTCTAACAACGTGCCACACAATACTGGGTTTTGTTCAACCTGAGTTCTATATGTATAAGCTTGTTCTAGTGCAGCCTCCTTTCATAACCTCAAAGGCTGCCCTATTTTAAGAAGGCATATTTAGGGTGATAAAAAGAAATGGTAATATTTACTTGATGAAGCAATTAGCTGTGAATCTATTTCAAAGGGCAAACTGGAAGAGAGAGATTTCTACTAAAAATAAGTAAATGTCTGTCCTCAGGATAGTTACACTGCTGTTGCCTGGGGGCAATTAAATGAAAAAGGACATGAGTAATACTTGATGAAGGTGACTTCAAGGATCAAGTTAAAGCTGATTTTCCAGAAATGTTTATGACAGAATGATTAAAAAAAAACAAAAACAAAAACAAAAACAAAAAAAACCTCTAGTGTACCTCACCAAAATATTCATTTTTATTCTCACTGGAAGAGGTAGTGGAGGTAGTTCAATAATGGCTTTTGCCAAAAAGTGTTCTAGATACCTAGAAATAGAATCCAATTCCTCAAGTTGATTACATTTTCTATTAAGCACCTCTAGGAAATCTTACTTGCCTAGGCTAATCTCAACACTAATAGATTTTCAAATACATCTTCAATAACACTGATTTCAAAATGTCATTCATTTAGTCTATCTTCTAGAGTTCTAAATTTAGTTATAAAATACTCTTGAAAATAAAAACCAGAAATTGGTCTACTTTCATTATTGTTCTGTAAGTCAATATTATAAATAGTGTGCACACCACTACCTTGTTTCATATACAAAGACTAATTCACACGTAATTGCACTAACAAAACATCTTATTTTCAACTGAATGACATCAATTGTTCATAAAAGGATTTAAGACTAAAAGTAGACAAACATGGTGGGGAAGGGGAGAGTACCAACAAAGTTCATTTTAGCCAGGTATAGTGGTGTACACCTATAATCCTAGCACTCTGGAGGCTCAAGCAAAAGGCTCACTGTGGTGGGTTGAATGAGACCTGCCCTCATGGGCTCATATATTTGAATGCTTGGTCCCCCATTGGTGGGAGTATTTAGGAAGGATTAGGAGGTGTGGCCTCACTGGAGGAGATGTGTTATTGCTGGTAGATCAGTTGTAAGTTCTCAACTATTGCTCCAGTACCATTCCTGCCTGCTTACTGCCATGCTCCCCAGCATGATGGTCATGGAACATAGCTCTCTCAATTGTGAGCCCCTAAATTAAATGCTTTCTTTTGTAAGGTTGCTTCCATCATGGTGTCTCTTCACAGCAATAGAAAAGTTACTAAGATAGTCACCCAGTCAGCCTATGCTACAGTTCAAAAGAAAAAAAAAGGAGCCAAAGCATGACAAACCTGCTACTTGTGCTCCAACAGAAAAGTGATGATGGCCTTATAGAGAAAGAAAAGAGTCTCCAATGACAAAGATCTCTTAAAGGTGATGTGTTTAGTTTTACAATGTTATTATCCCCATCACCTTCTAATGGGTATGACTGATGTCCTACATATGCACAGTAAATGTCTACCATGCCCTTAAAGGAAATCATATTGTAATAGTGCAACTGAAGAAGTTTAAAAAGCACCCTTTCTGAAACCCACATCGAAATTCATCTGCTATTAGAACAAAGAACATCACTTCTCAGATTGATAAAAGCAATACTGTGTGAGAAAATAAAGAGAGTAGATCCCAGCCTTTCCTGAGACAGAGAAAATGAAATCTTTACTATATGAACCTTCCTGGAGACCAAAGACAGCAAAAGTGGCTTTAAAATAGTGTAAGAGTATGTGCATATGTATAGTGTAATATGTGAGTATATATGTAGTGTATTATGAGTGTATATGTATACATATAGACACACACACTAGCTCGAATATGTCAAGTACGTATATCAGACATTAGTAGGACCCTAAAAAGTTGATCTATTGTACAAAATTTGAGAAAACTATAAGCCAAAAACTACTACATAATAAGCTGATGCTAAATACAAATGCACACCACTTAGTTAAGAAAAAATATTTTCAGTGCATATAGACAAAAATACGCATGACTGTTGAGTGCTTGCCCTATACGGGATATCTGCATCACCCCTCCAAGGCTCAAGGAATACTAGGGAAGAGAGGACACAAAGACCTAGGCGCCAGAGGATGAAGAGAAGTGCTATGGAACTCTTATGGCTAGGAAGTGGCTGTTATATCTATAAACTCAGCAATAGCAAATGTCTGCATAAGGCCTGCACAAGACATTCTAACACACACCCTTCCCTGGAAGAATTGGGCAGGTAATGGCTGAGGGCGGGGAGGTAGCAGTCCTTAGTGGTGTAGCCACTGATAAGTTGCCCTTACCCAAGTAAGCATCACCCAAGCTCATTCAGAAAACCTTAATTCAATGTAGCAGGCTGCAAAAGCAAACAAATGAGAGGGAGATTTGTTGAAAAAAGGTTCAGTGGGAACAGCACAAGAAAGGCTAATGAGAGGCCAATATAATCAAAGTATCATGTATAGATGAAATAGTAGAAAAATAAAACATTAACTTGTACCCAAAGAAGGTCGATACTTTGCCAAGAAGTATATTTAACAGCAGCAAAATATTACATAAGTATTAGTACAAACAGCTAGAACTCACTGTAAACAATATAATTCCCATACACTTGCCAAAATTCTCAACACATTTTCTCCAAGCTCTTACCTTGTCATTGGTGTCCAACACTATGGTGCTATGTCTCCACTTTGTTAACACTATTGGTTCTTGCAGCCGTCTGTCTAAGCTCCTACTTTTAATTATTTCTCTTTGTTGCTGGGATGAAGCATTATACTAAAAAAAAAAATAAAATACACTTCATAAGTAAAAGATACAAATGTTTTAAAATCTACAGTGGTTCCTATGACACATGATCACTAGGCATTGTTCAAGTGAATAGCACTAAGTATTGTCTAGTCTCAGTTTTCTTACTGAGCAGCTTTGTGGCATGACTGAGTCCTAGATTTTACAGTTTGATATACCCAACTAATGTTATCTTTTGTAAAAATATTTACTCCCATAAACCATACTTCAGTTGCAGAAAAGACAGGGTAGACCTGTCACCTCACAGAGTTGCTCTAAGAGTAAACGAAGTAGAAATATCTGGTTCTTCCTAAACACTATCATTAATTACAAGAAGGTTGTTTTTAAACACACAGTTTTTCTATTTAATGGTTTGGGGTTTTGTCTTTGTTTCATTAACACTAGACATACTTGTGTTTTTCTAAAGTTAATGTGAGTTCTGAACATACCAATTGTGTAAAAAGAAAGAACAGGCAATAGACACCAAAAGAAAACTTCATGTGAAATTAATGTGCTATTAATGTGCAATTGTAAACCATAGAGGAATCTGGAATGTTAAGTAGATCATACAGAAAGCTTTGAGAGTTGGGCTACTTTATGTAGGCAACTTAAATGCTTTAAGCTGTAATAACATAACAACAGCAATCAATTTCTGAACAGGTGTATTCTCTTCCTGAAACTAAAGGACACCTGTAGCACTCCACTAGCTCTAAAAATAGTCCAGTAAACCTCAGCCTTTGGTGACTTTGACTAGACTTTCAGCAATTATATTTGAAATATGTTTTCTCTGCACAATATGTTATTTTTTGACTCTCCAAAGTGAACGCATACAAGCCATTTAACAAAGCTGTTACTTTCTTCACACTGAAATTGGGCAAAGTAGTAAACACATACGGGTGTTTGTTTTCAACTTAGCATTTTCTGACAAACAGTAACCTTCAGATTATTATTTTGAGACTAAACAATGATGCTGCTGAAAGACCACCAAAATTCTGTGCCAGACATTTCAAATGCAAAGAGACCCAACTGTTACACTGGGCTTCTTGGAAATACAATCATCACTAGCAACCAACTGTGTGGTTGTGTCTAAACTTGTATGTGAAATTTCATGGGACCTTGTCTAGCTTTTCAGCTTGTAATTACAACAGCTTAGGAAAGCCTTTCTATGTGGCAACAACAACAGTGTAAAATTAATATGGGTAATAATCATAATTTCAAATGTGCTCATGATTTACTGTGCACAGAACAGTCACAGGAGCAGACAGAGCACAGTGAAATATTAGGCAATGATAAAGTACATATAACAAAGACAAACAAGAACCCACAACTTAAACACTCTTAGCTTAAAAAGATGGCCAATCTTTTATATGTTTCTGATGCCCATAAAGCATTTTAAAACCTGAACTAAAATCTTATATGAGACTTATTTTACACAGATACGTAAAAATAAACTATAATAAGAACCTAGTGAGCTGGAGAGATGATTAAGAGCACTGGCTGCTCTTCCAGAAGACCCGGGTTTAGTTCTCAGAACCCACATGACTGCTCACAACTCTAACTCCATCCAGTTCCTGGGGATTTGACTCCCTCACAGACACACATATAAAACACCAATGCACATAAAAATCAAATAAATTAAAAAAAAAAAAGAAAAAAAAGAACCTGGCACTGAGTTTTACCATTTGAACATAAGATATTTGTTTCTAGTTTTCTGAAGAAATACAGTAAGAAAAACACACATTTGATGCCTCTTGAATATAACTTCCAGATACCACGTCTCTCCTTCCCTCCTCAGCTACACTATATGATGAACTCGGTATTCATCAACCATATGCATCTCATGTTTTAATAAAATCTTAGTTTTAATATTTTATAAAATGTAATTATCATTCTTTAAATTGATTTTTTTTTTTTTAACTTTACATGCTCCTATTTTAAAAATCTCAAGGAGCTGTAGAGATGGCTCAGAGGTTAAGGGTGCCTGTAGAGGGCCCAGGCTCGGTATCCAGGACTCATATGGAGGAGGTTGCATGACCTGTAATTACAGATCCATGACCCTCTTCTGACCTCCACAGGCAATGCTCACATCTTGATGCTCATGTAAATAAGCAGGTCATTCACACATACTTAATTTTTTTCTTAAAACCATCTTGAATGTTTTTACCTATGTTATAATGTATTCCACACATGATATACTGAGCAGTCTTGCTTTTATGCTTCCAAGGATATGTTTGACATATTAATACTAATTTACAATACTGCAGCAAAGTGTGACGCACTGCACTGCACCCTATAGTCATCAATACCTAGCAATGCCAAATGTGTGTGTGTTGGGGGGTGGGGGGTCAGTGACTGATTCACTTATACACACCTTCACTGACAATGATGTTGACTAGCAGCACTATCCTTTCTCCTAAAAAGAATGAAATACCTAGACACAGGTTAGCACTATTGGCACTAAGTAGAACTCTTATTTCCAGAGATAGTAAGAGACCAGTTCAAGCTAAATCAAAAGATTTCCTTACTTAAGTGATGCATGTGCATCTCCGATAATGTTAGGGAATCACAGGGTTGCAAATAAACTCGGCAAAATCAGTCTGGCTGCTTTTTAATGAATAAAATAAAGCAAAGAATGAATCTGTAAAGTAAGTTTAAAGCTACCCTAGTCTACATAGGGAGCTTCAGACAAGCCTAAGCTACAGAGTAAGACTGTCTATAAATAAATAAACTAGCTATCATCAGACATTTTTTTTTCTGTGCACCATAAGGTCAACATTAACTTCTTACCTTTGGCAATTCCCATTCCGACCGAGATCCATCTGCACTGTAGTAATACTGTCTACCTTGATCATCAACATGCTTGAGCCACTACAAAAACACAACAGGTTTTTATTTAATTTAAATAAAGACTACTGTAAATGGCCACTTAAGAGTTCTTAGATATTATTCTCAGGAATTCTATCCTATTTGCAACAAACTAGCAAGTAAACAAATGAACTCAACAAGCTTATTACATTAACAAATTGTACTCAAGTTTGGTTAATATAATACTCAGTATTACTACCAATTGATTTCTCTGTCCTCAAATGTCAGGTTATTTAACAACATAATAAGAAGCATATGACCTAAGGACATATGGAGACAAACACCTGCTAGTATGGGGTACAACCCGTCCTGAAAACAGTTTTATTTTTAATGTTTTCATATAAAATTTCACAACTTAAGCCTCATTTACAAAAATCACTATTTCCTTTGGCCAGTGTAACAACAAAAGAACTGCACACAGTGTAATCAGGACAGAAAGGGAAAGACTGCTGCTGACATGAGTATGTAATCTTTATTACTACACAAGGACTGAATGACTGAAGCAAGGAAGAGGGCTCATTGCCCTTAATTAGCAAACCAGCTAGCTACCATTTAAAATAACTTCACAGGTAATAAATAAGAATTTGATATTCATTCAAAACTAATCACAAAATACTAGATTCATGGTTTTTGTTTTACACAAATTTGGTCCTAGTGGAAAATGGAATACATGCAGTGTGAGAGTGTATAGTAACAGCAGGTTGAAAAACATAGAAATTTTCTCTAAGAGAAGAAGCCTAAGCAAATGACAGCAGCCCTGCCCTCCAAGACCCACCTGAATGGGTTATCAGAACCATAAAATTACCATTGCTGTAGCCCATTTAAGCTGGGAAACAGGGATCACAGTGTAGCTGGGTGGTAGAGTGCATGTCATGTGTGAAGTCTGGGGTTCCATCTCCAGCCAAAATAGACTAACAAAACCATGAATCGGTAGTATTACTAAGTACTCCATTGTAAAATTACCATGAGGAATACTTCCCATGAGATTTTTGGTGGGAAGGGCCTTGCTGATCAATCCAGATTAACCTCAAATTCAACCCCCCTCCCAGCCCTCATCCCTGCCTCCCAAGTGCTGGATTATAAATATGTAACTCTGTACCAGTTTATGAGGTTATTTTGTTGCTATTTAAAAGTCAGCACACAATTATCTCATGAGAGGATTCTGCCAAGGTATGCTAGATGAGAAAAAGAAGAAAAAGAAAAGTACCTTTTCCTTAGTATAGTCACTGGTATATAAGGTATGCCCACGTTCATCCAACTCTTCTGACCAACCCCTTGGAGGAGAACCACACTGACTATCTGACTGGCTGTAACAACTGCTGTGGTAGTTTTCTTCTGATGAAAAAGGCTACAAACAGTCAAAAACACAAGGATTTTTCTTCTTTCAATATAAATAAGCAGTACGTGAGAATCTAAAAAGACTGAATTAACTTGACTAAAATTACTAGGATATTTTAAATATTATAATATTTAAATACTTAATTTTTAAAAATAAATTGTTTTTAGTACATTGTGAGGAGGGAGGTAAAGTTAATAATGGTTATTTATTTGGTCATATAAATGCAATCCTGGGAAAAAAAAAAAAAAAAGCCCTGACAGAAAATAAAATAGTTACAATTTAGACAGAGAACAGCCTAACAGGCTTTTCTGAGTGAAAGGCTTGGTTCAGCTCTTGGTGCTGCTGAGAGGATGCTAAGCATGCACATCAGCTATATCCACTCCTAAGTTACGGCTGAATGAGCTATTAAAGAGTAGGACCAGCTAGAGAAATGGAACAGACAGCAGTATGGATTGAAGGGTGTGGCTCACCCCGCCTTGCTCTCTCCCTCACCTGGCTCTCCTAGCAGCTGTCTTATCTTCCAATAACAGCCAAAAATGGACCCAGCTCACTCCCCTGAAAATATGAGGCCAAATAAGCCCTTCCTCTTCTGATTTCTGCAGTGTGGTATCACAACAGAAAGGTGATTAACAAAGACATCTTCACCATTCACATCCTAATAAGATTATAGAAAAGTAAATCTTCTGAGCAACTATCAAGAAAAGACTACTCTTTCCTAGAAAATGACTTATGAGTTTTCAGCATCAACAATGGAGCCAGAAAACATGAGAATAATGAACTAGCAAACCAAACCAAACAAAAAAGAGCCAGGTCAATAGTCAATTTGGAACTATAGAAGTCCTTTAAATAGGAGTAACTCAACACTGTGTCTGCTAAATATATGCCAACAAAAAAATTACACGCACACACACACTTACTTCAAGACTCCCCCCCAAAAATTAATAAAAGACTGTATCACTAAGAAAAACTCACAAGGGAGTTTAAAAGCATGTACTGAAATCAGAAGGAATTTGAGGGAAAAAATAAAATTGACTGTTGAATTGTAATACACAATAAAGAAACAAACAGAAATAAAATACACAGTAACAAGAACAAATAACAGCTGGTTTAAGGGGGACAGGGTGACTAATAAAGCAGACATGGTGTCCAGGGCAGCAGCATCGCTGTCCTCAGGCCAAATAACCTTTCACTGTGAACAGCTGTCGTGTACGGTTAGGCAGTAGCAGCACTACAGACCTCTAACATAATAGTACTTCCCTCACTGTGATAATCAGTCTACAAACACTGCCAAGGTCCTGGCAAGCATATTCGCTGTGCAAGTGGTAAGAACCACTATTCCAAGAAAACCACTCGATAAGCATCTAAGGCACTGGTTCTCAACCTGTGAGTTGTGACCCCTTTGGGGGTTGCATACTACATATCCTGTATATCAGATATTTACATTATGATTTATAACAGTAGAAAATTAGTTATGAAGTAGAAAACAATAATTTTATGGTTGGGGATCACAACACAAAGAATTGTATTAAAGGGTCGCAGAATTAGGAAAGTTGAGAACCACTGTACTAAGGTAAGACAGAGGTGTAATCACTTACTTCCTTTCAAATTTTACAAAAATAACTGTTTAAAAAGATATGCACCCACAAAAAAACAGGGAGAACAGAGCCTGCAGATCAAACAGCTCAAGTAGCCATGCAGAAAGAGCAGAGTCTGAAGTGCAGGCAGGGGAGAACAAAGTGCTCAGAAGGGCTAAAGGTGCTAGATTCCCTTTCTCCACACTGGTCCTCTAGGCATGCTCCCCAGCACAACTATGGAAGTTAATCCCCCAAGAGAACAACCAGTAATCAGCTGCAAAGCAAAACTGAATGATGACACCGACACCCTGGAAGGCCCTGTTGTAGGCAGAGCTGAAATTTTCTATGGAGACCAGTCAGTCTACATGAAAACAGGGGAGACAAGCAATTGACTCAAATATCCAATTCAAGAACACTTCAAAACACCTTGTAATTGTGAGACAAAGTCATTTCCAACCTCTAACTCTATACTCCAGCCTTTGATTAATTAAATAAAAAGGCTGAACAAGATAATTTCAGACATGCACAGTCTCATTTTTACCTCCATGTGCACCCTGTCTAGGGTGGTGATAAAAGATGTGGTCCAGAAACTTTGAAAAGACCCATTCTTACACAACTGTGCTGAAAGTTCAAGTTGAGACCCTAATACAAATCACTTTCATTTACATAGTTAGAAAGCTAAGAAATGCATACGCATTTCCTGTGTATATGTCATTTTTTCCTATTATTCTCTAGTTTAACCTTTTCTTAATAATTATAAAGATTTCACCACTGATGTACAAGATGGTTGATTTTCAGATCTTTCTAGAACTGTAATTCAGACACAAGTTTCCTAGCTTTCTCAGTATAGATGAACATTTTTATTATGGCTTTTCTATTTTTATTCTTATTTGTGAACATTAAGAGAGCAAGTCACCATCAAAGAGAACTATGAATAGCCAACTGAAAAGTAGGACAAGAAAGGAAGACTAGCTACAAAGCTCTTGGATTCTGCTAAATGCAGGACAGGTGACCCAGCTCCTTCCTGGAGCTTTGTGCTTATCTGTGCAGCTAGCTGCTTCCTGTGAGACTTAGTGTCCCTGTGGGTGGCCCAGCACAAATGCATCCCACCAATTCCACCCACATTTTACCGACTCTTACTTCCGCTAAAATGTAACTAGTCAAGTCTCTAAGAGCCTGTAGAGAGGGGAGAAGAAAGCAGGAGACCGAACAGTCATCTACCCCTAGGAGAAAAGGTTGTGAGGCAATTATCCTTACATTTGACTAACTCAACCAGAGCAAGGGAATTTTCATTATTTCCCTTAACCAGAATTAAAGATTACCTTGTATCCCACTAACAGAAAAACATCAAGGAATTTGATGGCCACAGAAAACTAACAAGGTAATTGCTTTGATAATAAAGTAACTTTGTTTTTACTTCTTAGCTAGGTCTAGCCTTGGAGGTTCTTTTTTATTAATTTATGCAATAAGCATCCTTTTGGAGGTGAGGGAGCTATTGAGATGGGCCAGCCTCAAGCTTGTGATACAGTCAGGAATGGTCCTGAGACTGTGATTTTTGACTCCCCCCTCCCCCAAGTGTTAGGAGCCCAGGTGCCCACATTTGCTGTGTTGGTGCCTCCTGATGTAGTAAAGAGAAGACTGGACAGTGGACAGCTCTAACCCAGCCCAGTAACCAGGGAGTGTTCTTTAAACTCAGTATCTGCACAATAGTTAGAGGCTATAAAGAAGATTGGGAAAACATTTGTTATCTGGAGATAAAAGTGCTCTACCACACTGACACCAAGCCCTTTCTTTCATTTCTGAAAAAATGAAGAAAAAACCGGGAGCCTTACTGGTTGGCTTTGATGTATTCATACCTCTTGCTCTCCTGGGCTCTGAAAATCTCGACTTGGGCCAGCATCCCGAGCCCATCGGGGTGGTTTCCAGGTTCGCTCCTGGGTTGCACGGTTATAGTAGTAGCAACGGCCAGAACTGTCTTTATGAGTTTCCCATTCTCCATTAATTTGAATTGCTGGGTTCCCAGGAAGTGGAGGGAGGGCAGACTGTGATATTTTCAGTTCCTGCAGGTTAGCATAGACTGGAGAATCTGGCCTTCCTTGATTAGGAGGTGTTGTTGCCTGTAATATAAAATTTAAATTTCATGTTTAAAATGGCATAACATTTACAAACTGAAATGACATTACAAGAGACTTTTAAATAACTATACTAATGTATTTCAAAACTTGGGGAAAATATCAAGAGCTGAGGGTGTAACTGTGATACACCCTAAGCACAGAATGCTCATGGACTAATTGGCAGCAATACAAAATCAACAAGCAAGTATTTCAAAACAACACATAAAAATGACCAAGAAATTTTAAAGGAACAATGAAAATATATAAGCATAGGCATAAATGCTATAATTTAATATTCCAAACCAGATTTAAAATATAAGTATCTTCAAACATAATTCAAAGTGTGTTTGACAGGTCCCCTTGTCAAGGAAAGCAAAAGCTTTCCCTTGAAATCAATAGACAGCCTACAACTGTCAGATCTAATCAAGTTCTGTTGAATAAAAGGTTGTACAACACTGGGTAAGACCACTTCATCTATCTAAAAGTAAAAATATTCAACCCATAAATAAAAGATTGCAACTAAGCCACTAAGTTTTCTTCAGCTCTAAAATTCTAAGGTTTTAGACAATTAAGAAAAGATTTATTTCTGCGCATGTACATGTTTATGTGAATGCTAAGAGGTGTCAGGCTCCCTGAAGGTGCAGTTACAAGTGTTATGGTATACCCATGTAGGTGGTAGGAAACAAAGGTGTCCTCTGGAAGACCAACAAATGTTTTTACGCATTCAGTCACCTCTCCAGCTCCCAGGCAATATTAAACTATATTTTATAGTCTTGATACATGATAAAAATCTAATTATTCTCAAGAAATAGGAAATGTAATTGGAAGAAGAAATATTCATTCACAGTAGGAAAATAAAGAGTTAACTACTTAGAAACAAATCTTAAAACTAAATAAGAATACTTAGAAAACTTTCTCTAAAAACTGTGGTATTTAGTGTGTACTAAGAATCTTAAAACCACAAACTTATTCTTCAGCACCACAGAAACTTAAACATAAATTTCAGAACTCAATTACAGTGATTCTCTACAAATTAACACATGATCTCAGGGTGTGGTATGGTTAGTACATTAGTACTCAGTAGATAACAAAAGTTACTGACCAAACAATGTCCCAATAAACACAGAACTAAAGAAGTAAACTGGTTGGGAAAGATAGAGTAATCATTTCTAGTTTGAGAAAAAGAATGGTCAGCTTTGCCCCTATTTAAGAATGAAACATATCCAAATGAATTGAGCATCATGTACAAACACAGCTAAAAATTCTGTCTTCTAGGATCTCAGAATATAGTAAGAAGAGTGAAACTAATCATTTGAATGAATAATAAAGGCATGCTAAGACTCTAAAGGGGACAAACACTCAAGGAAGCAAAAAGACGTGCACCTGAGCATGAGTGAGTAGGTTTGTGGGATGCAAAAATCAAAGGGAGCTATCTGGGAGGCAGCAGAAACACGTGTGAAGAAAGCAGCTCTTACCTTGACCCCAGCACTCAGGAGGAGGAGGCAGGGGATCTCTGTGAGTTTAACGGTAGCATAGTCTATAGAGTGACTTCCAGGACGGCTCAGAAAACGGGGTGAGGGAAGATAGCACCATCCCAGACTCACACTGACCCGCGAGTGTGACAGAAGCAGCAGAGAAGACTGAGGAGGACAAAGGACAGCCGACGTGCTGTATCTAAAAGCACTCATGCTGCCAATGGTGTGACTTAAAGTGCTGTCTAGATGCACAGGTCTGTGAGTACTACCCACCATAGATGATGACATCCAATAGAGTATTCAGAAATCACCAAGGCTTCAACCCAGAAAAAACATTCTAAACTACTGTAACATTAAAAGGAAAACAACTACTGGGTGTACCTCAATGGGAGAGTGTTTGCCTAGCACACACAAAGCCCTGGATGGATTCCCAGCAAAGCACCAAGTCAAGTGTGGTAATGTATGCCTGTAATCCCAGCAGTTGGGAGGGGAAGCAGGATCAAAGTTACCCAAAGTTACATAGCAAGTTTGAATTTCGCCTGGATGACCCTACAGAGGGAAAGGAGGAGAGGGAGAGAACAAGACATGTCTCTGTCCCCACATCCCTCTCTCACAAGATCAGTTGGAAGATGATCAGCACAGAAAAATGAGAACTGCAATAAAAATGAGGGGGATGCACAAGTGGGGCTCAAGTTCAGATATAAAACCAGGTTAAATGAGGTAGATGTTACATTTGTGTGAGATAGTTTGTTTTACATTTTTAATAATAGGTTAGTGTCACAAGAGAGGACAGTATAGCAAGAAAAAGGAAAAGGGGGGGCAGTCCTTGAATTCTATAAATGTTGAACTGGAAATGTTCAGGCTAGATACATCAACTGGGAGCTGAGGGCAAACAGCAAAAATTATAAATATAAAGACACTGGGTCAGTAAGTTAAGAACACATACAAGAGACCCCCAGAAAACTGAGAAGACAGGAAAAGGGAGCACAGGCTATTCAAGTTCAAAGCTAGCAATGGTCTACGGGGTAGTGACTTCTGACAAATGGATCCAGTGACGGGTGATAAGGAGTATGGAATTTCTACAGCAAAATGCTACCCTAGAAAGCCAAAGAAGGGGCTTCTTTTAAAGGAGAGCTCCACAGTGCCAAATCCACAGACCTTAACATGCAGGGCTGAAAGCTGCGTGACCCAGCAATCGACATATTAAAAAGATTTTGATATCAGCCTGGAGCATCTGTTTACCACTTTCAGAAAGAGTAGACCTAAGCATGAAGACCCAAGTTCAGGTCCCAAGCCTCACGTAAAAGGTGGATATGGGGCTCACTGGCAGTAAATCCTAGTTTCTGGGTTCACTGCAAAGCTGCCTCAAAGTAAGGTAGAGATGATTGAGAGGTATCCCAATGTCAACCTCTGGTCTTTACATGGACCCACACAGGCAAGTGCACATGCATATCCCACACAGAGTTTCTAGGAGAAATATTAGCCCTGTTTAATCAGTTTACTCCATATTCATAATCTATTTAAATCTTCAAATTTTTGCTCTTTAAAAAATGATTATCCATTCATTTATGGTGGGAGTGAATATATATGTACATCATGGATCGAGATAAGGTACATGCATCTAAACTTATGTGTAAAGGATAGAAGAAGGTATTCGGGTTCCCCACTATTCACTTGCCTAGTCCTTTGAGGCAGTCTCTCCCTGAACCTGGAACATTTGATTGGCTGGACTGGAAGCCAATAAGTCCCAGAAATTCTCATGTTTCTGCCTACCTTAGGACTGGGGCTACGGCTGTGTCAGCTTGTTAAGTGGATGTTAAAATCAGAAATTTAGTCATCACGATTCCACAGCAAGCAATCTAACTGCTGAGCCTCTCTCCAGCCCCTAGTTTCAGTTTTTGAAGTGGTATTTCACTGTGTACCTACAATGGTCTTAAACTGAGCTATGCAGCCCAAGATAGTCTTGAACTCACAGCAACCCTCCTGCCTCAGTCTCCCAGAATACTGAGATAACAGGCATGTGCCACC
Source organism: Phyllotis vaccarum (assembly GCA_033318265.1). Classification (NCBI taxonomy): domain Eukaryota; kingdom Metazoa; phylum Chordata; class Mammalia; order Rodentia; family Cricetidae; genus Phyllotis; species Phyllotis vaccarum. Next base: position 83,093,854 of record JARWLC010000003.1, read on the forward strand.
ACACTAGGCTTAAGTCTTCAGTTTTCAAAGTGTATAGAAAAGGAATAGAACCCAGAATTTGTGTAATTCTGAGTCTTAAAATAGAAGAACTATATATATATATATATATATATATATATATATATATATATATATATATATATATATATTTGTTATCAACTTCCTAAACCAATGGGAAAATTTAAAGGAATCACCATTCTTTAAATCGTCCAAACTATTTTGATAACTCCTGGGGAAAAAAATGAATTCTTGGTATAAATACTTAGCATAAAATAACAAATCAATTCTTTGTATGTACACAAAACAAGTATTAGTTACAGAAAAATCCTTTCCTAACAAAGATGTTCACTGTACTGTTACTTAGCAGAATCAAGCTGAATACCTAAGAACAAAAGGCATGGTTAATACTGTCTAATCATATTACATAAACTTTAGGAAGACCATGTGTAACTGCTTTAAGACAGTAAAAACAATTATGAAGAAAAACAGAATATAAAACTGCATAGTAAGTCCTACTTAAAACTGGAAAGCATGAAGAAAAACCAAAACCTCAGTTTTCTCTGAGTAAAAATAGGCAGACCTCCTCTACATTTTCTCTAACTTTATCAGCAGGAGCATGATTACCCCTAGAGTCCTGGGACACAAGCACCTGGACGTTCAGGATTAACAAGGTGACAACTAGTTTCCTAAAGGTTGTCAATTCAGCATCTGTGTCAGTCACTTCAGATTCTTGGGCAGGAGCACAGAATTACCAACAGTAGTGGGAGTAGTCAAGAGCCTACATGTATAAATTACCATACATGATGTTTTATAGAGACCGATAAAACTCAATCAGTGGACTCAGTCCCCTTGGTATAAAAAGCAAATATTTAAATACAAACCTTCAGTCTGTTCTCTAGCTGCCTCTTCCTACACTTAGAATATAGGAATCAAAGCAAGACTAGTTTTCTAACATTTATGAGAAAATCTCGTTTGTATATTGTCATCAACAACGATAAATTTTTCATGCAAGAAAAAAACGCAGCCTTTAAAAGGAGAAGCAAAACCAAAGTTAATTGTATATACTATATCTGCCATTAATTAACAACTGAATTGGGACTAATACACTGCTCATGACCTGATTTTCTGTTTTAAAAAAGACCTGGCCTGCTTCACCTTACCCTCAAAGGGTTTCCAGGAAGGAACCGTGGGAAGCACATCTAAAGGCAGCTTTAAATTTAAACTGCGTCTGAGGTTTTATCTCAATACAGGAAGTGCTATTTGTCTTTTACCTTTGATGTCAACTTAAGAACTGTGTTACAATAAACTCCAGAGAACTCTAATTCATGCAACATAAACGTGTGTGTGTGTGTGTGTGTGTGTGTGTGTGTGTGTGTGTGTGTGTTAATATTTAGTTACTTAAACAAGTTTTGTGATTTGTCTTTTTTTTGCTCTGTTTACTGCAACACTGGACCAGTTAATAGGACAATAGGGAACAGAAGAGGAAAATGTACTAAGCAGCCAACAGTAAAAACATGGCTAATCTGTTTTAGTTTCAAAACTAAAAAATCACCTATTAACTCTAACTCCAAACCTAAATTTTCATCTAAGGCAACTATTAGGAAAAAAACCAAAACAACAACAACAACAACAACAAAAACCCAAAAAAAACCAACAACAAAAAACAGTATATTACCTATTTAACAATTCTGAAATATAAACTTATAAACCCAAGTGCTATCTTAAGCACGGCCTCACTAAGGCTCCAGGATCTGCACAGCACACTGCGTAGTTACTTATTTAACTTTTAAGCACTACGAACAAACAGGTCACAAGGAGAAATCCTGAAGCCCAACAAATGCTCATTTCTAGAAATCCTACAGCACACTTAATGAAGCCACCCATTTATGTGCTATTAACCCTCAGTAACAGGTGCAAATTAATAACACTGTCAACATGCCACAGCAGAAACTAAAGCCACTGGACGATGCTGTGCAAGTCCTAGATGTTAGCTTCCAGCTGGGAATCTCAGTTAGATTAACGGGAAGGAAGGAAGGAAGGAAGATCTAGGCCCACTGGGCACACCTACTTATGCCCTCACAAGCAGCCTTTCCTCCAGCTTTGCTGCTCTGTAGCTTACTGTAAGGATGCTTAACATACCACTCTCAGTCCAGATTTCCTTGTTTGCTTTTCCCTCCAGAACTCAACTACCTCTAAGGCAGAAGTTTTTGCCTGGCTTATCCTTATCCCTTCATCTCCAAAGCCTAGCATCTGTGCGGATAAGCAATCAGCAAGTTCCTAGGTGAAAGCTACTTTTATACAACTAAGGAAGCTGTAAACCAGGAAGCCACAATGGAAATCAGAGTCTAAAATCAGTTCCCTTTTCCTATCTTTACAGTCTTCACGGGACAGTTGCCATTTCTTCAACAAGACCAACAACATCTTTCCCTCCAACACACCTCTCTTCCTGAGCCACACACAAGTAAATAGTCTGAAGACATACTATGGCTGATACTCTACATATACTTCAAACTCACTGTGAACTCTGCCTCACCCTTGTCCATAAAATACTACACCTCAGTGCACTTGTCAATTCACATGACAGTATCTTCATGTATCTGAAGTCACTTTGTGACTAAGTTTTACTGTTTTCCCATTGGAACACTACTTCAGTTCTTTCCACCCCTACCCAAAATTAATTATCTAGTCAAAAAATTTCTTTTGCTGGAATGACTACAACTGCCTGCAGTGAGGCATCTGCTGACCCCATTTCTTTGTCTTGTCCATTCTCCTCAGCACCACTAGCTAATCTCTAGAAACACACTCCTTATTACCAGCATACTTAACTCTCAGTCTGAATCCCACAAAGGAAGTTAAAGCTCTTAAGCACTCCCGGCCCTTGCTCCCTCCACTCTGTGTTCTTAGCTCTTACACCCCTTGCTACTCAATCCTATTAGCAAGACCATGCTACTTTTCTCCTGTATCTTGGAATCTTGACCTCTGCAGACTCATTCTCAGCAAACCATGCATAAACTACAAAGTTAGGGATATGGCTGAATGTTGAGTAACTTCTTTCATTCCTTTCTGCTCACCTAACCTGGATACAACTACAGTATGTCCTGCCACACAAGGTTTTTCATATTAACTGCCAGGGGCTTTGGTTTCTATAGCAGCGTAAAATCCCTAGGGCTAAATACAATCAAATAAAAAGTTGAGCAAGCCTGACCACCTGAGTTCAGATCAGAGTTTATCCTGACCTCCATGTGTGTGCTATGATGTGTACACCCTCACACAACTATATGCACAATATACAAAAATAAGTAACAGACTGTAGTAAATCTTATTTTCTCCTTTTCTATTTTCCAAATCTATGGAGTATTAAAAATAAAAAGGCAAAAAATTAAATATATACTGATGACATTTCATTATTAATATGCTAAAAAAAAAATCCTGACTAGTTTGTCTTTGTTGGTCTACAAAGCCCACACAATTCTCCAACAGGACATTATGCTGAGGTAGCAAGACTTAGCTATTTTATATTGATGAAGCAGCAGACATTGCCTAGTCCCCTGCCATTCACAATTGCAAATCTCCCTCTCCAAGGGACTTGAATGGTAACTCTATCATCAGCATTCAGAGAATGACCAAAGATACTTTGTTCTAACATTTCTAGAGATTAAGAGCAAATAGTGGGGGTTCAGTGGTTAAGAGTGCTTATAGCTCTTTTTAAAGGATCTGAATCTGGTTTGAATGTCAGGTGGTTCACAACCTATAAACTGGCTCACTGGGCACCTGCATATACATATGAAAACACACATGCAGGCACACACTGAGCATAATAAATCTTTTTTTCAAACGGTTAACTTGAAAAAGGGGCTTCTGTGACTTACTTGTTGAATTCATACTAATGTACAAGTCTAAGTTTAAAAGTTTGGGGGTTATAATAGACCCAGAATTTTATAAATCTCTAAATTAGTCTACAATTTTATGTGTTTAAATGCCAGACATGCCATAATTCCTTTTCCTTTCTGTCCATTACTTTGTTTTAGGAGAATATTCTGAAACAAAAAATATTCAATCATATTGCTTAAGAAAAATAATTTATATATTGTCACTTCAAGTTTGAATAAATGGCGTCCTAGAACATAATTCATTAACAAGTTTGTTTGCTTAAGAACTCTAGACTACAGCTGTTTAGATAATCTATTAATTCCACACTGAAAGTGTAGTTAACAGTCTTAAAATGGATTTCCTAAAGCTGTCTTGAAAACCTTTGCGAAGAAGAATAAGAGGAAGAGGGAGGAGGGGGAGAAATAGAGGCAGAAACCTAGTGTGTTAACTTCTGGCCACCACAAGTATGAGTGAGCATGCCTCCTCCACACAAGCATCACCCTCCCCAACCCCCCCCCCACACCTACCAACACACACACACAACAACTTAAGTTGTTTCTCTCTACTGCTTCACATAGCCTTTCTCAGGAAACACAGGTGCATTTAACAAATATGCTCCAGTCTATAAGGAGCCTGATCAAAACTCCAACTTGTTTTCCAAGGACTTTAGTATCTTCTTAAGACTATTACAAGCTTCCTTTTTCATCAGAAACTGGCTCTCAATTCAGGTTTGCTTGGGTTTTTTGTTTGTTTTTTTGTGGTTTTTCAAGACAGGTTTCTCTGTGTAACAGTCCTGCCTGTCCTGGAACGTGCTTTGTAGACCAGGCTGGCCTTGAACACACAGAGATCAGCTTGCCTCTGCCTCCCAAGTGCTAGGATCAAAGGCAATGTCTGGCCCAACTCAGTTTTGTTGAGGAAGATTCCAAAATACAAAAGAAATTCATCTCCTAAGTCAAATTAAATACTGTCCTTTTCCAAGGCACCTCGAGTTGTGGTATATGGTAGTATGAACACACAGATACCATGAATGGCAAAATCTACAGAGATTTAAATTCAAACCAAAATGTACTTCTTGCCCAGCATTTCCTTAGGGGATTCCATTGTGCTTTGGAATGAAGAATACTGAAAGGCATAAAAACACCTGGGTTCTTTTAAAGGAAGAAAGTGCCACTCACAAGAAAGAACAAGTCTGCTTCTCCAATTCCAGTTTCTGCAGTCTCCAAAGACGGCACTAACATGAAAATGATGTGCATAACAGAATACTGCAGGCACTAGTCCCATAGGAGTGCAAATTACTAGGCTGACACCAACATCTACCAATTCCCTTTTTGTCTTTAAAGTTACAGCAACAACAACAAAAAAAACATAATAAGATAACACTCCTTCCCATACGCCTGTATTTTTTAAACTGCTAGCAAGTTATCACACTTTACTTAAAAGACTTCTCATTAAAAATACTAACAAAGCTTCACAGAAGAAAAGTTAGCTGACAAAGCAACAAGGTTTTTTCTTGCTAACACCCTAGCCCTATATGTACACATTCTGAGTGTTCCTCAATACTAGCTATGACATGGGCATCTAACAAGGTTTCTCAAAGCAAGCATTCAAAATAAGTTATTTTATTTGTGTGTGTCTGTGTGTGTGTGTGTGTCTCTCTCTGTGGTATGTGTGGGTGTGGGTGTGTGTGTGTGTGCAGGTGCCTGCAGAGGACAAAAGAGTAACACTGGATCCTCTGGAGCTGAGGTTACAGAGGATGGTGAGCTGCCCCATGTGTGTGCTGGGAATCAAACTCTAGTCTTCTGCAAAAGGAGCATTCTGCAGTTTCTGCAGCCCCATTAGTATTCAAAGTAAACGAAGATATCTAAATAAAAAGGATTAACAAAATTTAAAGCCACAATTGCATAATTAGAAAAATAATGTATTAGCTACCCAGAACGTTCCCCTCTTTAAATTATGAAATATAAATACAATGGGCAAAAATAAGTTAGACGATACAGAGAATTAAAAGTAAGAAGCACAAAAATCCATCACTCAAGAATAACCTCTGTAAGTGACAAAGTAATGACAGTTCATTCAGGTGGCCTTTTACACAGCACAGCTGACTTTGTCTGCCTTTTAGAATTTCATAGTGAAACTCCAAAGCTCCTTCCTTCCATAATACAATCTCAACAGCAGCAAGACTTCTAGTGCAGATGTCTCAAAGCTCCATCTATCTGTGAGACAGCAATTTGGCAGTTTTGCACCTAGAATATTTATTTTGTTTTATACTTTCTAAGCCCCCCCAAAAATCATTACAGCACTTGCCTTTGTGGAATTTCCTAATAAACTGTGCACTAGTGAGCCACTCGCTGTCTGCTTTACTAAGGACATCATTTACTCACAAGCTGTCTCCTAAAAAATACACTCAGCTTGGATCTGGAGAGATAGCTCAGTGGTTAGAGTACTTCCTAACCTTGTAGAGAACCTGGGTTGGTTTCCTGGCACTCATATAGATCTATAAGCAGGCAGGTGTCATACACACATACACACAAGTAAAATGCTCATACACATTAAAAAAAATCTAAACAACATGTAATACTATGGCCAAGCTTGATGGTCTACAACCGTAAGCCCAGCACTAGAAGTAGAGACAGAAAGATCACAATTAGGAAGAGAGCAGCTGGAGCTGTGAAAACTCGGCATAATAAATGAATGAATGAATGAATGAATGAATGAGTAAATAAATAAATAAATAAATAATAAATGAATGAATGAATGAATACACAGCTACACAGCTTGTACTCAAGAGATATTCATGTGATAAATTTATGAATGAATTATTCAAATAAGTCCAAAATCAGCTTATACTTTATTTTCCTCTTCCTTTCCAAAAATAAAAATCATTAAAATATTTAACAAATTTAGGAAAGAAAAAAAAAAACAGTTCTTTTAAAGTCTTTGGTTCACATTACGTGTTCAAAACTTTTGCTTCCTGCTAGGCATGGTGAAGCTCACACATAATCTCAGCACTGACAGACTGTGAATTCAAAAAACAAGAAAAAAATTGTTTCACTGATAGATTCAAATTTTTCTAAAATACATGAGAGTGCAGTTTCTATTTCAACACTGCCTTGTGATACACACCAATAGAAAGAAACTTGAGAGTCTCACAACTGTAATGTAAAACCACCCAATCCTCAGAGTCCTTGTCATCAATGAGACACAAGCCACAATCCTATAGCTTTTACATTCATATGCTCACGTTGAATATAAATAAATAAGTAAATATGGAAGTGGGAGAAAGTTTATTGTAGATAAAAGGGAGAGCATAGCCAGAGGCAGGGCATCTGGGAGAGTACATAGTGGTCATATCCTGAGGTGGACCATGTAAGGAAAGAGGGTAAAGTAAGGGAGAGAGAAGAGGAGCCTCCTATCAAATGGGGCAGCTTGGGCCAAGAGACTGGCCACGGGCGAGGTAACCAAAATAGCTGGATTATATAGGGATGGGCAGCCCAGCCCCGAGGCTGAAGCTTAGGATAGGGGATAGGAGGTGCCAGGCATACCCTGTAATGAGTAAGAACTGAGGGATGCAGGAAGAACCTGATGGCCAGCATGTGCTTTGACATGTTAGTGGAAGCTCAGTTAGCCTTTGATCCTGATTTGAAGCCTAACACTTCCTCTTTAGCTATTTTTCCTTTATTCCTACTTTTTTAAATGTTAAAAATAAAACAGAATATCTTAGTGCTGCCTGCATGGCTTGAATTCCATTACAAATAGAATATATATGTATAAAACAAGAATATAGAAAGCTTTTACATAGCATATTTTGTCAACTGTCCACTACTGTAAAAGCTGATATTACTTAATGTTCATCAAAACAGTATGTGCTCCTTAGTTTTTGTCAACTAAATACAAACTAGAGTCATTGGCGAAAGAAAACCTCAACTGAGAAACAGCCTTCATTAGATTTGCCTGTAGGCAAGTCAAGTCTATAAGACATTTTCTTAATTAATAATTAATGTGAGTGGGGCCAGCATACTGTATGTGTGTGTACTACCCTTGAGCATGTTGTTCTGGGGTGTATAAGAAAGCAGGATGAGCAGGGCATGGCAGATGCCTTTAGTCCCAGCACCTGGGAGGCAAAGGCAGGCAGATCTCTGTGAGCTGGAGTGAATTCAGGACAGCTAGGGCTGTTACAGAGAGAAAAACCGTCTAGGAAAACAGGGAGAGGGAGAGAGAGAGCAGGATCAGCAAGCCAGTAACCAGTGCTCTTCTGTGCTCTTTGTTTCAGTTCCCTGCCTCACCCTCCTGTCCTGACTTCCTCAGTGATAACTATTACCTGGAAATGTAAGATGAAATAACTCTTTTCTTCCACGTGGTGCTTTTGGTCACGGTGTTTATCACAGGAACAGGAAAGTTTCTAGGACACTGTATGGATGTCACCATTTAACCCCATTATACAGGGAGGAAAAAAAATAGTTGAGAAAGTTCAGCTACTTGTCCAGGTACAGAAAAAAGAATCCATTCCAACTTGGAACTCAGGCCTCCTGACTTCAGTCTGTCACTCAGTTTTCATATGCTATACTGCCTGTAACACTTTATTGAAGGATCAACAGTTTAGTAACAATCAGTGATTAGAAAAGGTTAATGGTTATAAGCTATAAGAAGCAAACCATACTACAATTAAAAATTACTCAGAAAATCACACAGATTAGACTACAGAAAGCAGAAATATTTCAGCTAATTATAATAAAAACTCTTCTGTTTGAGTACGCCTTATTTGGAGAAAAAAATAACCAGTTTGGATCTTTTGATTTTACTGGTGGTTTTTGTATTTAATCATTTAGTCAATCATTTATTCTCTCATTTAAAAAATGTCCATTATGTAACTGCTTAAATTTAAATAAAGTAACAGACGCAAGGCCTATCCTTCAGAAGCTTTGCAAGCAACCAAGAGACCTTCCCAAAGTTCACATGGTAAGTCTCCAAGTGCATTTATCATTTTCATAAACTATAAACCCTGACAAAGAGCTCATCACCAAACACAGTAAGACAACAGCATGTTAAAAACTAACAAGCAGAGCCTGGTATAGAGGCCTAAGCCTGTAATCTAAGATACTCAAGAAGCTGAGGCAGGAGGATTAACACAAGTTCTAGGCCAGTCTAGATTACTTAGTAAAGCTCTATTGCAAAATAAAAAGAATCATGGGTATAGCTTCTAGGATGTACACTTACATGACGTGTGAGGTAGGAACTAAACTTTCCAAAGGTAGATGACTGTCAAATGGTGTGGGCAGTTTGTGGAGCTTCTTGCAGTAGGATCAGAGTAGGTTCTGGTGCATGAACTGACATCTTGGAGCCCACTCCCTACAGAGGATCACATAACCCAGCCAGAATACTGGAATAAGGAACTCAGACCTACCTCAACTGAATATGCCAGACTGAAGTGACCCAACATGAAACTCCTTGTCCACCTTGGGGAATGGATGGGGGATGGGTGGGAGGATGCTGAGGGAAGACTGGGAGGTACTGGGACAAGGGCTCAATCTTTGATACTATAAAAATGAAATTGTTATTTCTAACTTAGAAGTCACACTTTAAAAAGTTTTTGCTTAGTAGTTAAAAAGTCTCTTTTAAAGATCTCAAGAAGAAATTCATAAAGCCTTGAGTTTTACTTTTCAATGAATTTTCCTTTGGCCAGATCAAAAACAATAAGTAACAGTTAATGTTATCAAACATTTGCTCTGAGGCTAATCTAACCAACTTATTTGGTCAACTGGCTCAAAACTTCAGGCATGAATTCCTCTTTATGAGGAAGTTACAGAAGCATTCCAAAGTCCATACTGTTAGTCATTACCTGCACTGCCCCACCAAATAGAACACGTCACTTCTCACACAAGTGTCACCACAATGTAAAGGATTCAAGAACCCACATACTTTTCTCTCCCTGCAGTTACGGAGAAATACTCCCGAGACCTTAGTACTATATCACTTCACATTAGCTTAGTTTGTCTTTTAGTAAAGACTTGAAAGGATTTAATTTTTCTTTGTCAAACATGCCTGACACAGTATAGGTAATAATATTTCAAAAAATTAAGCAATGATCTCTTCATAAGCATGGCAATCAAACAGGCCAGTTTAGATCTCAAATATTTTCTCCTGGGCCCAGAAGCACATTCTTACTTCCCATGGTCATCAAAACATACTTTTTTATCTTTGCCTGAAAAATATGGCTGGCATGCCTATGTCAGTGCCCAAAGTTCCTATTTAACATGTTCCTAGCCTCTAGCTAGCTTTGGTAAGGAAAATAAGAAATGATTATCACTACACAAGTGTGTTCTGCTGACACCTTAACAGAGACATCCAACACAGTCGAAGCACTAATTAGTTCTTAGTAAAAGGACAGAAGTAATTCTCAAGATTAATTCTAATGGTTCCTTAGTATCACAAAGAATACTTAAAACAATCACTGAGAAATTAAAAAATTAACTGCCAAGATAGACTCACCAATTTCTTTTTAAAATGAGTTTCAAACACATTTCTGACGCCATGCAACCCTGTCTCTTGCACAGCTGGGCACAGGAAGCCCCCCACCATGAGCAGCTCAATCAATTTTCCAGATGGTTAGGGGAGGGGTTGCCTTGTAGTGGGACTGGAGCTTAAGAGCTTCTAAGATGTACAGAGGCTGCTGCCTGAAAATAAGACCAAACCTAAGGTCTGCAACTACAGCTACACTCAAAATGTCAGGAAGAGGCCATCTAAACCAAAAGCCAGCACTCCATTAGGCAAGTGATACTTCCTAGTGTACTGCTTTTTCCAAAGTAACATTAAATATGTGATGAATACATTAAGAACTAACCAAACATACTAATATATACCTGGGGGGGGGGGGGCCTTCAGTGGTTACGAGCATTGGCAATTCCCAGCTCCACGTGGCAGTTCACAACTGTCTGTTAACTCTAGTCAGGGGATCTGATGCCCTCTTCTGGACTCCAAGGGCACTACATGCATACATGGACAGACATACATGCTGGCAAAAACATATACAAAAATAACAATAAATTTTAAAAAATAAGTTTCCATGGGCATTAGTTTTGTTACTGTTAAATTGAGTGAACTAAAATTCATGAAACTATGAGTTCTTTGTGGGTAGAAACTCTAGACAACACAGGATTTTATCTACCATGTTCTTACTCTCCAGCTATTTTTGCTACGGAAATTAACAGCAGAATGATTAACACCACAGAATTGTGTTCAGCTAGGAAACAGCCTAACATGCATCTATAAGAGCTAAAAATGCAGATACACAGTCAAACCTGATGGAACACATTTGCAATCCTGGCACTAGGGAGTTAGATGCAAGAGGATCAGAAGTCCACAGCTAGTCTAGACCATATGAGACTCTGTCTCAAAAAAAAAAAAAAAAACTTAAAAAGAAATTAGATATTGAATAGAATTCAATTACACAAAAAGTTGTCCCTCCCAAAACTGACAGACCTGTTACATCTGCCCCTTCTACAGCAAGAACACACACACACACACACACACACACACACACACACACACACACACACACGACTCCATGTGCAGAGGCTGGAAGACTAAATCAGTACATTAGAAAATTCAAAGTACCAAAGTGATCAGATTCAGCTCAATCCCTAATAAAATAGTGCATTCTTCTCAGCACAGAGGGGGGGGGCGGAATCTTAGAATCCACAGAGAATCATGTAACAAACCTCAATAACCAAAGCTATACAGGGAAAGGGGGAAGGAAACTTAATACTATGTGACTCCACAACGTGTCTCCAAATATTAGCCTGAAACAGGACAAGAGAGGACCTGGAAGTAAACTAGCCATCACAGCAAACAGGTCTTTGTCAGAAGTGGTAAGAACAAGAGATGAAAAAAAAAGCCTTCAAATAACAGTATTGGCAACCACAGATATCCACAGTAAGAAGGACACTATCTGCCATCAAGTACAAAGCCAATTTAAAATATATTAGAGATGTTCGAGGCCTGAAACTGAGTCACTCTATAAGGAGACACTGCAGAAAACACTCAGAATACAGGCATGGGTGGGCTTACAGTATGGACCACATAAAAGTAAAACCCTGCACAGCAAAACAAGAATGAAAAAGAAACCTGGAAATTGGAAATAAATATGACCTAAACACATTGTATAAAATTCTCTTAGAATAAAAATTTTTTATAGTTTATAGGTTTATCAAAGAATGCTGAATGGCAATAATTATAGGACAAATGCAAATTAAAACTACAATGAGACGTAACCAAACAGGTATGAACTGCTTGTAAGAGCTTGTAAACAATGCTCATATATTGTTGAGGGAAATGCTACTGTATGGAAACTTCTCAACAATATGATTGATCAATCAAAATCAGGAAGTTGAAGAAACATCTTCACTCTCATGTTTAGTATCAGTCACAATAGTCAACATAATTAACCAGTGTTCTGTAACAGACAAAATGGATAAAGAAAATAGTATAAATATGTGGCGAAATACAATTTAACCTTGAAAAAATATGGTGAATATGCATCATTTTTATTCAGCCATAAAAAGGAAAAACTGTCATTTACATAGCAACATGCACAAGATTGGAGAACATTATGAAATAAGCCACCCATAACAATAAATATTATTTGATCTCATTCATATCTAGGTTTTTGTTGTTAAGTAAGACGGATCAACATGTAAGTAGACATGGTGGCAAGCTTGACAACCTGAGTTCAATCCCTGGAACCCCATACATGGTCGAAGAGAAAACTGACTTTTTCGTGCAAGTTATCCTTTGACCTCCACACACAAGCTATGTCATGCACAATGACAATGCATATACATATGTGCTAAGTACTGATGTGCAAAAAAAAAAAGTAAATAAAAGATGTAATACAAACTTTATCTGATGAAAGTGGAGAATGGAATAGTGTTTACCAAAGGCTGGGGCCAGTAAAAACAACTCAGAGATCCCTTTCTCTGTCTCCCAGTTGCTGGAACCCCACCTCAGTTCTATATTAGCGTATTCTGAAATGACCATCTCCCTCTAAAAATAATAACGGCTTTGTTTAGGTTTCATTATGCCTGGATTCTTCTATGTTCTACATTCCAACTGTTGGAGTACGTTGTCTGGGCTGAAGTATAAAAAGGAAATGATAGCCTTATATTATATGAATGGGAAAGAGAAAGTTATCTTATTTGCTATTTCATAGAATTGTGAGCATTCTTTGCTTCTTAAGGATTAGTGGAATCTAAAAATCACAAATATTAAATATCTGTACTGAGTTACATTAAAGGTGCATACTTGCCATTACCCATCCACTAAATTACACTTATCTTCAAAATGCTGAAGCTTCACTATCCAAAACAGGTAATAAGGAGACAGAACAAAGAATTATGCTTTTTCATCATTAAAGCTTTACAAATATGGCAGCAAATACAAGTTTTCAAAATTCTATTTTGGGGACTGCAGACAGCTCAGCAGTTAAAGACATTTGTTCCTCCCCCGGAGGACGCACCCATGTTGAGGGCTCATGAGCTTCTTGGGCTCTGAGGCCTGACCATCAGGGACACCTGCAATGTGACATACACATACACAATCTTTATTTTTAAAAAAATTCTACTTTCTGCTAGGCACTAGGGGTACAGGACTTTAATCCCAGTATTTGGTAGGCAGGGGCAAGCAGATCAATGTGAATTTAAGTCAATCTTATCTATATATTAAGTTCCAGGCTAATGGGGCTACAAAGTAAAAGTCTGTCTCAAAAAGTAAGATTCTACTTTTCTACCCAAAAGCTTGAATTTTAAACTTTTAACAAAAGTGAACTATTTCCTTTGAAGTGGCAGTTAAATTTTATTTTTGAAAAGGCATTCAAATGTGCTGTTGTGAATAGCCAGGTTGTCAGTCATTCTGTCAGGTAGAACTGGCACTTCTAATGAATAAAATGGCTAGCTCAACTCAGGGTTCAAATGAACAAGAGTTTCAATGTTGTAGAAGTCTGAAGTGGGAACAGAAGCTGCAGTCAATGTAAAAACAAACCAATGTCCCCCTCTCCCTCCACTCAAGATGTTCAGTCTTTGCTCCAGAGCCAAGCCGCCCTGCTTTTGCCTGCATTCCAGCCTTTTTTATTTGGTTAGTTAGTTAGTTTGTTTCTTGGAAGCTTTTGAGAGTGAAGTGGGAGATGATTCTACTATGCAGCACTGACTGGTCTCAAACTCTGCATGTAGCCCATGCCTTAAACTCACAACAATGACCCTGATCCCACAGCTTCTCAGGTGCAGAGATTACAAACTTCACTACCACATCCATCTCCCAATGACTTTAAGTCACTGAACTCAGATATGAGACAAAACAGAATCAACAACTGGTCTCAAAAGTCAAGAACCTGAACAGCACACCGGCCAGAGACCCAAGCGCTCTGACTCAGAAGCCAGTTCCTATACAGCAGGCTACATCACTTTGCAACACTCAGACCCGAAGTGTTAAATGCACTTCAATGATCTAAATGATCATTCAAGTTCCACCATCTGGCTGGCTTTACCGGAAGAATTGTAGAAGGTATTCTGTGCATACCTGAGATTTGCTTCTGCTGATCCATAAGTCACCTAGACAGGTGACAGACAGGTAGTCAACACTGAACCCTTTGGATGTAACACTGCTCGATGACTCTCACAATCAGACATTGACAGCTTCACTACCTTCTAATTACACATGCATGTTACAATGTGGTTCTCTAGTCCCATGAGGCCAGAGACCCAGACCTACAGACCTGTAGCCCTAGACCCCCTAGCCGTCTGTAGCTACTTAGGCCCCCAAAAATGACTCAGACGCTTATATTAAGTTCATGCTGTTTGGCTTATGGCTCAGGCACATTGCTAGCTTGTTCTTACATCTTAAATCAACCCATTTTCATTAATCTTTCCTGCCACGTGGCCCGTGGCTCATCTGTGTTCCTTACATGTTGATCCTTTGGGCTTCTGGCTCCTTCTATCTCTCCTTACATGTTGATCCTTTGGGCTTCTGGTTCCTTCTGTCTCTGACTCTGCCCTGCTCCTCTTACCTATTCTGATTCTTCTTCTTACTTTTTCTATGGTGCCTGTCATGGGCCAAAACAGCTCCTTTATTTAAAGATTGCTATTCACAGCATACAGAAAGGCATTCCCACATCACATGCATGTGTACATAAGAGATTTCTCAAACTTCAGTTGACACTGTGACTTTAACCAACCTTTAATATAGCATCTTAGACTTTTTAAATTGTAGGTTTAAGCAATGACATTCCAATCTACCAGAATGTGAAGGAAATTTATATGACATCACTTTATAAGGTATCTAAGAACTCTAAGACATAATGAATATATTGATTCCATATTCTGAATATTAGATGTAGCTGAATTCATAGCAATAATTGTGCTATTATGAACATACCAATTTTGCATAGGTATCATCCCCACACTCCTTCCCTCTGGTTATCTGCTCTCTCCCCAAACTGATACAGTTCTGATGGCACTGCTAATGACACTGTACTGCATACCTCACACTCTCCTGAATGCTCATCTAGTCTACCAGAATAACATAGCCTATAATCAACCAGGATAGAAAGTCTCTGCAAACGATTCTACATGTGAACTTCAGTCCCTTCTTGAGCACGTAAACTGTGGTGGTAAAAATTGTGCAACAGCCTGTGTATTAGGTAGTTTCCAGAGAAACATAACAAACAGAAAGAGTGTGTATGTGTATATTTATTACATACACAAGCAGGAAGGGTTCTTTTAAAGATTTGTCTGACACAGCCAAAAGCTTAGCAGATCCAAAATCTGCAAGATGCAGGAAGTGTAAGTGTAGTCACAGTTCAGAGGAATTCCTTCTGGCCTAGATCAGTCTTGTTCTATCCAAGCATTCATTAACTGAATGATGCCCATTCATTATGAAGGTTAATATGCTTTACTCAAAATCTAAATTTACAGGTTACTCTCATACAAGAGACATCTTCACAGAAACATCTAAAATAATGAATCAAAATATCTGGGCAGTGTAGACCAGCTGAGTCAGCACATAAAACTATCATGAGTTTACTTGCTGTAAAAACCATATTAAGGTGTTTTGTATATGTATATATGTGCATGTTTGTATATGTAGACATGTATGTCTACACATGTATGCCTGTATGTGAAGGCCAGGGAACAACTGAGGTGTCATTACTCAGGCACTATTCACCTCTTATTTTCGTTTTGTTTTTTTAGAAACAGTCTTTCACTGGCCTGGAACTGGCCAGCTGGCCTAGCAATCTACCTCTCTCCACTTCCCCAGAGCTAAGACTACAAATGCACCACCACACTTGGCTTTCTTTCATGTGTTCTGGGAGCTGAGCTCAAATCCTCATGCTCACAACACAAATTTTAACAATTGAACCACTTCCTCAGCTCTATCGGTTGTTTGTTGTTTTAATTGAGTGTTGCTTTCACTGTATAATAGATATATTCTGTAACAGTGATTGTCAAAAAGACAAAATCTTTGACATTAAGAAATTTATAACTCTGAGAGTCAGACATGCACATATTCATTCAAAGATATTTTATTCTTCTTACTTTTCAGTGCTTATAACTCTTGAATCTTCAAAATTCCCTATGTGACCCAGAGTGAGCTGAGAACTTTACTTCTGGCTACACTCTCTGCTGGCCTTTATAGCAGTTGGTATCAATTGCCATCCTGGCAGAGTAATTATAATGTGTGAAGACTAGGATGTGTAGTCAATATTACTTTGTCTGCCTAGCACCTCACCCTTATTCTGCAAACAACCTATCTACAGCTTCTTTAGGGGAACTCTTTTTCACATTCTAGCTATACTGATTAGATCAGCTTCAATCATGCCCCTGGACATAAATCAAACAACTGGCAATACATGTATTTACCTCAAGCCAAGCCAGACTCCTCCAAGGATTGTTCCATTAGAACTAAGGAAAGACAATCAGATTGTTGGACAGAAAAATTAAAAGTATACTGGCAGCTGCTGGTAACTTGCCTCTAGTCAGGGGATGAAACCATAACATCATGGACAGACAAGCATAGTGAAGACCTGGGGAGAATCCTCACTGTGTACAGGTGCCAGTTCCAATCCTTCTAATGACAAGAAACACATGGCCATAGTTCATTTTCAGAAACCAGGAAGTTCTTTTACCTAAACCACTCATGAATGAGTTTGAGTAAGCATTCTGACTAACACACAAATATGAAAGCAGGGTGTGGGAGAACAAACAAATATAAAAATAAAACCAACTATATCTAGGAATCATAAGGAAGAAGAGCAAGTACAATTAAAAGAAGGATAAAACAGGCTAATTTGTCTCAGCAAAGAGATATAAACTTGGCAAGGTGCATACCTATAATCCCAGCGACTGGGAGGTAGAGGGAGGGAGAAGGGTCACAGGTTCGAGGCCAACCAGGACTATCCTGTGAGATCCTGTCTCCAAAAAGGAGAAAGAATGGATGGAGGGAGAAAATATTGAGGAAAGATAAAAATAGGGACCACTGACACAATGTGAAGAGGTAGAAGAGAACAGAGGGCTTTCACATGGCCTGTGGACTAATAAATCTATGTCTGCACACACACTCACTCTCTCTCTACTCTATCCTAGAGAACAAACTACAGCTTTGTGCTAGATCCTTATAAAAGGTCACAACCAAGCGAGGAAGGAGCCTTAGGAACAGAGCTAACTCCAAACAAAGGAAGCCTTTTGCTCAGGTTGAGCTGGCTAAAGTGCTTTTGTGTTCCAGCACTGACAAGCACTTTCAGAAAGACCCTAGCTGTTATCTTCCCTGCAAGGGAGGCTTTGCCAAAGGAACAAGATCACTCGTCCCAACTGACTCAGCTTCACCTTCCAGGTCAACAAAGTGTAATTTCAAGTTTGTCTTATTTCACTCCCAAACTTTCTTCCACCCAATCGTCTATGCCTCAATTTTCATGAAGCTTTGCTGTTATTTTTACTGTCATGATTTCATCCAGATCACTCTAATTTGTGTCTCTGGACACCTTGAAACTACAGTAAAATGTGATGTAAATGTGAATTTCCTGAGAAAGGAGCTCACAGTTTTCATGGTGTTTCAAGTCTTCCGATTTTCTGAATACACAGCCAACTAAAAATCTAAGAATCACTTTTCTTTCCTGTTTTAATTAAGTAGCAAGATTTGACAAGATGACTAAAGGAGGAAGCAAAAACAGAAAACGGCATCTCTAGGATGTGAGTGAGAGAGGAAGGCACAGTTTTGTCTAGATGTGGTTAGATTAATCTCATTTAGGTTGGTTTATAAAACCAGTCAAATTAACAACTTTTCCCAGGCACAGTTTTGTTAACCTTCTTCCTATTAGAGAATTTGTGGGTTTGTATCATCTGTTAATCTCAGAGTTTATAGTTGTATTTAATGGGAAATAGAAAGAAGTACATTTATTCTTTCTGATGCTGGAAACGGTCAGTCTATTTAAATTTTTTTTTTTTTTTTCTTCTTCAGACAGGGTTTCTCTGTGTAAATGCCTGGCTATCCTGGAACTTAGCCTGGCCTCGAACTGGAATTAAAGGTATGTACTACCTTGGCTTAATACAAAAATTTTAAGCTTTCTTTTAAGAACTTTTATTTGTGCAGGTGTGAGTGTATGTACACGTATGTGACTGTGATTATAGAGTGTTGTATCCCCTTGGAGCTGTAGTTGTGAGCCTGTGGATATGAATCTCCCGAGTAGCACTGGGAACCAAATACCAGTCCCTTACAAGAAGAGCAAACACTCATAACCTTTTTATTCCTTTTTTTGGGGGCGGGGGGGGGGGGGGTCCTCTTAACAAGCTTGCTTATTCCTGGCTTCTGTAGTGCATCCTTCCATGACTTCGATTCTACCTGTGGTTTCTCTCTGCTATGCTCATCACAGTAGTGATTGCTTTCTTTCTTCTACTAGTTTGCAATCTCTAGGTCATACTTGGTTATCCGAGTGTCTAAGGTACTTAGTGTAGTACCTGGTAAATCTGTTTAAACCACAAACACAGACAGGGTTTCTCTGTGTAGCTGTAGCTGTTCTTAGGGCTTAGATCTGTAGACCAGGCTGGCCTTGAACTTACAGAAATCTACCTGCCTCTGCCTTCAACTCCAACTACTTGAATTAAAGACATATGCCTCAAGTGTCCAGCCACTAATACACAGGTTAAGTTAAGAGACCTAGATAAATTCAGCTTGTTGCTGCTTAGAAAACTACTGTAAGAGCACTGTTATTTCCTTATGTTACTTATATGAGAAGTGCCACAGTACACATGTGGATATCATAGGACAACTTGTGGGAATTGATTTTTTTGTCTGTTTTGTTTTGCTTTTACTTTCACAATGTGGATCCTGGGGATGGAATCCCAGTTGTTAGATCTGGTACAAGTGTCTTTAGTAATTAAGCCATCTTGTCTACCTGATAAAACACAACCTTTAAAGAAAGTCAAAAGGGAATCAAAAGAAGTTGTAATTGAATGTAGATTTCACAATTTGAACGTGGCAGGGAGCAGGGCAGTGTGCAGGTAGATGTAGTGGCAGGGAACAGGCAGATGAAGTGCTAAGAAATAGCTGAGAGTCCTTGCAGGCAACATGAAGTCAACTGACCAGTCCCATTGAAGGAAACTTAAGAAAGAGATCTCAAAGCCCACCCCCACTTCCTCCAACAAGGCCATACCACCTACTACTGTCACTCACTTTGGAGGCCGTTTTCTTTCAAACCACCACACATCCCAATCCTCCTTCTCTGCTGATCTTTTCTTAGGTACTCCTCAGCAAGGTACTGGGGTCAGTCTCAGCTTTCCCAAAGCTTAGTGAAATATACCCTGACATCTGCCTGGCCTTCCACAAACTTCCTATGATGTTTTATTGCTTGGAAGCAGTACAAGTCAGGAGTCTCAGTTTTAGAGAAAAGACGTCTTCATTAATACTTCTAGAGCACTCCTGACACAGATCTCTGCCTGTCTGATGACTTTGTTTAAAGACCCAAACCTGGTATGGACAATGGTTTGCTGTTGTTGTTATTAATTTGTGGTGGTTAAGTTCTAATTGTCATACTTAGGAAGTAACCAGTTTGTAGGCTGAAATTGTGTCTTGAACAAAAAAATATCTGCTGTTTAATTTTCTTTCTTTTAAATTTAAGACAGAATGATGTTTGAATCTGGGTTGGGACAGATGTAGGCTTTGACTGTCATACTGATATATGACCTTAGACAAGCCTACATTTAATCTCAGAGACTCAAGTTATTCACTTGTTGCTAGGTTTAAATGGGATCTGCTGGTGTGTGTACAAAATTACTTCTCAGTCTGGCACAGGAGGGACCAAGTGACATAAATAGTTCTATTTACTACTGCTCCATGTGTAATATGCACACTGTGGTGTCAGAGTTCATAATGACCAAGCACAAATGAGTGTCAAGGTGCAATTGCACTTTTTCTATAATTTTTAAGGGATTACTGGGGTTTAAAACACTCCCGAATTACTCAGAATGTTTTAGAAAATAGAAGGTAGTACTTAAGTGTCAAAGGGAGCTTATGTTACACCATCAATTATGACTGCGAGATTCTGTTGTATGATGTACTTTCTGTAGAGAAACTGAGGTAAGATTACTCAAAAAGGTGATGTTTCCTGGCAGATTCCAGGTTAACTGATGCTGCACATAATCTTCTGCTGCTTACAGGGTAGCAAGGCTGCTGTCCCCCTGCCCAGAATGTATTAAATCATGGTAATTGTATTTAGTGCTTTTTAGAGAATTAGTTTGAGACAGCCATGAATGATTCAGTTCGTGGCTTGTATCTTTAGAAAGTAAAACTGGAAAAGCTGGAAACTAAAACTGACATTATTTTTATTTTTTTTAAATTCCATACATTTGTTTGTGTGGGGGACTGGGAAGCATACCCATGTGCCATGGCACATATGGAGGGCAAAGGACAATTTGCAGGAATTGGTTCTCCTGTCAATCCTGAAATTCAACAGAGAAAAACTAGTTCCACATTTTGGCCAAATTAAAGCAAGTATTAAAATGTTAAATACTGACCAAGATGGGATTTGGTCAAGACCATCACCTAGAAACTTGCCTCTAGACACACGGTAGAGCTTATATGGGCAAAACCCACTGATCACAAAACTTTCCCAGAGAATCCCAGGAAGTTGCCTGGTCCTTGGATAGGTCACCATGTGGGTTCTGGTGACTAAACTCAGATCATGAGGCTTGGTGGAAGTGCCCTTTCCCACTGGGCCATCTACCCAATCATAGCATTAATTTTAAATAGCTAAAAAGATAAAATACTCAGAATAAGAATGAAAGTATATAAAATTGAAAATATATGTGGTAGTCCTTTAATGATGCAGTCTGAAGTATTAATGTACCATCTGAAGAGGGAACAATCACATAGCTGTGAGATTTTAGTATTTTCCTCATTAATTTTTCACTGTTCTTTAACTGTACCTCTGAGTTAATGTGAATTATTGATATTTTAATTCCATTACATTGTCTCTACTACCCTTTGTTTATAGAAATTACTACTGGAAGGGGTAAGATGGAAAAAAGACCATAACATTTCCCAAGAGTGCTCGCAGTTTCTATTCAGTGAAGAATTGGTTCTCTCTAAACTGAATTGTACTTGAGTGGTATTTTAGTGAAATCTGAGAGTAAAAAAGTCAATGATGCATTTGTGTTGTTGTTCATTTGACTGATTTTGGTTTATAAACCAACCCTAAGTGATATTAAGCAAACCACATTTAGACAGTTGTACTTGCCTCTCTGACTAACATCCTGGAGATGCCATTTTGTTTTTGCTTCCCACTTACTCTTCGTTTCCTACATTAAAGACTTGGAAAGAAAGAGTCAGCAACACCAACAGACACAGTAGACCCAAAAAGTCCCTGAAACAAACCCCTGCCCTATTAGGCAAGAGACCAAAAAAGAGACATTCTAGCCAAATAAAAGTCTTCACATACAAACACTCTACTCTGGCAAACACCACAAAGCGGGTAAGAGTGGAAGACTCAGCTTCACCCACACCTTACCAAAACTGTCTAAGAAGACAGACTTCTGCACTCACAACAAGGTACCCAGCCACTGCCAGACTAGTGCCAGAAAGGAACCAGAATAACCAATTCAGGTCAATAATAAGTATCTACCACACCAGATGCACACATGCATGTCCAGACCACTTTTCAAATTTGACAGTAAAGAGCAGCTCCTCCCCCTCCTTACTGGACTAGTGTCAGAGAAGGCCTTTTGAAGAGCAGAACTCTTATTAGCACCAGCAGTAATGAGAGTCACATGACAAAATACATGGTATACCAAAAAGCTGGCAGGTACTAGTGAAGATCTACCTTCTTGGCCACAATGAATAAGGAAGTATCTGCTGTCAGAGTAAGACCGCCAACCTAGAAGAATGGGAAATGTCACTCCCTGACTAAAGGGTTTGCTTGGCAACTGCAAGGCCCTGAGTTTGATGCCAAAATCTGCAAAAACAAACAAACAAACAAACAAACATAAAAAGAAAATATGTATGTGACCACTTGAAACACCCAGGAAGAGAGCCTCCATTATAGAACTGACTGCATCAGATTAACCTGTGGACATGCCTGTGGGGCATACTTTAATTGCTAACTGGTGGCCCAAGCCACTTATAAACAGTGCCATCTTCTAGGCAGGTAGGCCTGGGCTGTGTAAGAAGGGCAGCTGAGCAAGCCAAAGAAACAAGCCAGCAAGCCTCATTCTTCTGTGGATTCTGCTTTAAGCTCCTGCCCTGAGCTCCTGCCTTGGCTTCCCCTGATGATGGGCTGGAAACCTATAAGCCAAATAACTTTCCTTCACAAGTTACATTTGATCATGGTGCTTTATCATAGGAACAAAAAGCTAATTAGAACAGGATGTATATGGAAAGAAACAGATACCTTAGAACTGAAAATCATGAAAGCAATTAAGAAAATACTATACAGTATGTTCAATCAGAATGAACATCAGACTGCAGTGACGAAAAGCTGAAGACCCCACTTGAAGTACTTACTTTTTGCGACAGAACCTGGCTATGCAGCCCAGGATGAACTCAAATTCCAGATCACCCTGACTACTAACAATAACTAGCCAATTCCATCAACAAAAAGAAAGCAGAAGATTAATTAAAAACAACAACAACAAACAGAGCCTAAGGTACCCATGAAAGCATAATAAGAAGTGATCTGTAGAATGTCAAACTTACCAAACTTGGGGCGGGGGGTAGGGGATACAGAGTAAACTACAAACAGGATAAACCCACAGAGATCCACTCTAAAATCATCACAGTCAAATTGAAAACAACAACAAAAAAAATATGCAAGCAGTTACAAGAGAAAAAGTCTCATTTGTAAAAGAAAATTTGAAAAAGGCTTCTCATCAAAAACCATAAAGCTAGAAGGTATCAGTGTTTTTGAAGAACTGACTAAACAGAACTGTGTACTTATCAAAAATTTCAGGAATGAGAGAGAAATCAAAATATCCCAGATGACAGAAAACTAAGAGTTTGTCCTAAATGAATAATTAAGCCTGCATGCTGTTTCTCTAAGCAAAATGGAAATGAGGAAAGGAGGAGCCTGGAAGGTAAAAGAAGGAAAAAGAATTCTGAGTTCACTGCTGGAGTTTCTAGACTGTGTGTAGAGTAACTGCAACAAAACAACTCAGTGTGAGGGCTTCTCTTGTGTTTAGGACACAACAGTTACAAACGCAGAATAAAAGTATCCAGGGAGGGTAAACTCATCAACCGGCCATATGACAGAATGACAACAGGCCAGCAGCAGAATGACAATCCATGCCAACACACACAAGGTGTGGAGTGCGTACCAGAAACTACACAAACGAAAGCATCTAAAGGGAATCTGGGAAAATGCCACAAGAAAGCCAGTGTCAGAAGAAACAGAAAACAAGATGTAAAATGGCAGACTTAAGGGTTAGCTATCAATAATTTCCTAAACTTTAACAGTCTGTGCCCCTTAAAAAACAAAGACTGACATAATAGACTATAAAGGAAAAATTTTAAAGGCCTACCTATGTTTCTATAAAAACAGATAAAGCGATCTCAGAGCAAAGAAACATCAAATGTACAGGATAGCATAAGAATCTGGAAAAGCATATGTCCAAAGTATGTCACAGGAAATGATGCTGAAAATATATGATCCTATCCTGAACATTAAAAAACTCTCAACAATTTTTTAAATTAAATCACAGATTGTTACCTAAGCACAAAGAAACCAAACCATAAACCAATAATACAAAAGTGGAAAAAATCTTCAAACACTTCAAAACTGAACAAGATACCTCCCCAACCATACCAAGAGCATAAAACCAAGTCTTGAGAATTTTAAAATGTACAGTATAAAGTATAAAGACAAAATTCAGCATACTTGCTGGAGAAAGCTTTAATGCTAGCACTTGGGGTGGGTGGGGGGCAGAAGCTGGTGGATCTCTGTGAATCTGAGGGCAGCCTGGCAAGTTCCATGACAGCTAGGGCTGTTGCACAAAGAAAACCTGTCTCAAAAAAAACATTAAAAGAAAAGAAAGGGGTAGGGAGAGGGAGGGGGAAGGGAAAGAGAGGAAGAGGGATAAGGGAAGAGAAAAAAGAAAGGAAAGGAGGGAACATAACCAGGCATAATCCAGACCTGCATTGTTCCAGTGAAGTTTCTTAGCCCAGAGCGGCCAGAGGTCCAGACCCCTTAGCCGCCTGCCGCTACTCAGGCCCCCAGAGAATGACTCAGATGCTTATATTAAGTTCATGCTGTTTGGCCTATGGCTCAGGCACATTGCTAGCTACCTCCTTCATCTTAACTCAACCCATTTCCATTAATGTCTGCCACGTGGCCCATGGCTCAACTGTGTTCCTTACATGTTTCTTCTTTGGGCGTCTGGCTCAGTCTGTCTCTGACTCCTTCTCCTACCTATTCTGATTCCCCACCTACTTTTTCTATGGTGCCTGTCATGGGCCAAAACAGCTCCTTTATTTGAAGATTGATATTCACAGCATATAGAAAGGCATTCCCACATCACCTTCCCCTTTCTGTCTAATCAAAAAGGTTACCTGTATCATGAGTGTTGGTTTATATTTCAATAAATATTAATCTTGGATTGTTATATTTTAAGAGATTTGTGCCTTCACTGCAGAAGAGGTAAAACTGGACAGGAACTACTAGAGTTATAAACTGGTTGGAACATCTAATAGAATCACGACCACAATTAAGGAAATGCTATAGGGACTAGCTTCTATGAGAGACTTTGGTGGGGTTTATTTCCAAGGCCACCACCGAGCTCCTTCAGAAAAGGTTCATCAAAAGCATTTCTATGGCTCTGAAAAGAAGAAAAGGTGACCCAATGATCTAAATCCAGGTAGTCCTGCTACCAATGAATAAGAATAAAAAACTTCAGCAGAGTTTATCCAGCTTGGAGAAAGCAGTCCCCATACTCTAAAGCCCTCAGAAGAGGCTCTGGTCTTAGGGGAAAGAGTAAAACTAAGAGGCAGGAAATTAACAGCCCAGTAGCAAAAAGTGTAAGACTGAGACTTAACCACAAGATTACAGAATACTATTACCATCTGCCCCACTGCCGGCTTCAGTGAACCACAGAGGAGAGACCTCAAGAAGCAAGTACCTAAGAAGGGAAACTGTTAGCAGAGACTAGGCACAGTGCCACACACTTTGATCCTAGCATTTGGAGGAGGGAAGCAGGAGGAAGTTCAAGGACAGTCTTGCAAATTTGAGGCCAGTGTGGGCTACATTGAGACTGTCTAAAAAAGAGAGAATACTCCCAAAAATCCTCAAAGCAACTGTGCCAGACTCACAGATACTTTATTTCAAGTGTCTAGTATGTACAACTACAACAAACACTAAACACAGACCAATTTCTGGCCAAATTAGCCTAACACTTCACATCAGAGGTTTATTTAATTCAGTTACTATTACTTGATACATATCTGGCTTCTAATCAAAAACTGCAAGGCATTCTGAAAGGTAACAAAAGTTGAGTAATACAATTAAACTTGGATGGTAGAATTATCAAGACAGGGAACTTAAGGTATTCTAATTTGGTTATAAGGAAAAGTAGACAATTTGCAAATTCAAATGAGTAATATAAACAGTTTTTAAAATTCTATCAAAGAATCAAAATGCAAGCAAGAAGCTAAACTGTAACATAAACAGAAGATGACTCTGATGGTGTGACAGCAGATTGAACATGGTTGGGAGGAGGACTGCTTGAAGAGAGGCCAGTGTAAGTTTCCAAACTGAAAACATGATAACAACCAAAAGCCTACACATAAGCATATTATATTCAAGCCACAAGAACCAGAAATAAAAGGAAATACTGAAGGACAGCAGAGGAAAAAATATTTTATAGAGGAACAAAGACAATTATACTTCTCTCCAGAAACCCTGCTAAAAGGCGGGGAGGGGGCTAAAAGAAAAACAGTAACAAAACAGATTTCTGTACCTAAAGGAATTATGTACCACCATGAAGCATAAATACTTTGTAAATTTCATCTTAATTATGCATATGTGTATCTGTGTATAGGTATGTGCATGTGTATACAGGTAGGTACCCATGGAGGCCAGATTGTCATATACCCTAGAACTGGAGTTACAAATGATTGTGAGCCACCTAAACTCAGATCCTCTGCAAGAGCAATATGCATTCTTACCTATTCAGCCATCCGAAATCCCATAACCCTTCCTTGAGCCAATAAATGTAAAAATTTCAACCTAAGGCAAGGAAGAACAGAAATGAATACTACTCCTCAAACTGTTGTACAGTCTCAAAGACAATCCCTACCAGGATCATGGCTAGTTTATTTCTAAGAACTGACAAGCTAATTCTAATACTGACACAGTAGTTAAAGAAACCAGAAAAGATACAACTCTTAGGAAAAAAACAAAAACAAAGGAAGAAGGCTAACACTTCACAATTTTAAAATGCTACAAACCAAGAGCACTGAAGACTGTCCCAACAAGTAAAAGAGTATGTAAATTAACAGGCAGGCACTAAATGTCCTGAAACAAGCCACTGTGTCTATGGTCAACTAATTTTCAATAAAATGCTAAGCTTTCTAATGAAGTAGATGTCTTTAAACAAACTGCACTGGAAGGAAGGACTAAACCCTTTTAAAAGGAAACTGGAGGCCAGACATGGTGGTGCACACCTTTAATCCCAGCTCTTGGAAGGCAGAGGCAGGGAAATTTTGAGTTTAATGTCAGCCTGATCTAAAACAAGTTTCAGGACAGCCAAGGCAGAGAAATCATGTTGGAGGTTGATGCTTATTTCACACTTTACTTAAAAAGTAACTCAAAATGATTAAAAGGCACAGAGTAAATCTTCATGACCTCAGACTTGGCAATGGATTCTTGGATACAACAACAAAAGTACCAGCAACAACACTATTTTCCTGGAGTGTCAGCCTGCCAGGAAATCCAGATTCTAAACTTGCAAGCCTGCAGGCTTGTGCAACCCAGTGCTTAAAATATACCCCCACTTTGTGTATGCGTGTATTTATGAAGATACACGTACACACACACACACACACACACACACACACACACACACACACACACACACACACACACACACGCTAGCGATTCTGTTTCTTCAGATATACCTAAAATTACTATGCCATGAGCTCCTAGACTTGAAACAAAGCATGACTCACATAGAGAACTGATAAACTGGAATTCATCAAAATAAAACATTGGTTCTGGGAAAGGATAAAAAGAAAAGCTACACAACAGGATAAAATATTTGCAAGCCATCTATCTGACAGATGACTAGTATTCCAGACTATCAAGAACTCTCAAATTCCCATTTAAATGGGAGGTGATGAGGGGACTGGGGAGATGGCTTAGTTGGTAAAGGAAAAGCAGAGTTACAGACCTTTACTAAATAGGGAAAGTACAAGCAAATCTAAATTCTAGGGAAAATGGCGCAGCAGGTAAAAAAAAACGCTAACTACCAGAGTGCCTGATGACAAGAGTTTGAATCCTTTGAACGCATGTAAAAAGCTGGATAAATCTGAAGAGGTGCCTTTAATACCAACACTCAGGAGGCAGAGACAGGGGGATTTCTGTGAGTTTGAGGCCAGCCTGGTTTACAAAGTGAGTTCCAGGACAGCCAGGGCTGTCTGGAAAAAAGAAACAAACAAAAAGCTGGATGCTGTAACAGTATCTATTATGCCAGCACACTCCTCTGGAAATATGGACGGCAGAGACAAGAGACCCCTCAGAAGTTCACAGGCCAACTAGCCTGGAATACACAGTGCAGTGGCAAAGAGACTATGCTTCAATAACAAGGTGGAAGGCAAAGCACCTGAGGTTGAGGTTGTCCTGTAGCTCGCATGTAGGTGCCAAATACACCCACATTAATACACACACGCATGCTAATAAATAATGCTAATAGAAAAGACTAGACAGTGGGTCTAAAGCCACAAACATAGCATCCTAGTTTACAGAAGCTGGTGAAAAGCACAACAAGAAATGTTTGCACTCTGCCAGGAGAAAGGCAACTGCCAACACAGATGGACTTATAAATGATGGTGAAGATAATAGTAGGAACGACAATCATAGGGGCAAGTGTGTTTTACTGAGTATCTGTTAACAGACAACCTCAATGTATTCCCTCACCAATCCTCAAAACCCGCCCATCAAACTCCTGTGCAGTCTCCAACAGAAGAGACAAATGAGCTACATCATCAACAGGATAAGAGTGTAGATTTCTGAGATGAGGAACTGAAAACAGCACATCTACCATGCTCTCACTCCTTGACTGCTCATTCTGGGGAAGTCTACTTGCTATATTCAAACAGCTGTGAGGAGGCTTAACTAGCAACACTGTGAGCTTGCCATTGCAGCCTCAAGACACCAAGCTTCCACTGATATATTGATCTACCCCCCCCATAAATAGGGAAAGGACATGTTCCCTGTTTTAAGCTGATAAACCTGGTAGTTAATTAAGCAGCAACAGGCACTCAATACCCTCAACCTATTGCCTCAACATTCCTATGACTACTCCTAACAAAGGCTAAAGAATCATCCATCATCATCACCACCACCACCACCACCACCACCACCACCACCACCACCACCACCACCCCCACACACACACACACACGGTGGCTCACAACCATCCATAACTCCAGTTCCAGGAAATATGCCACCTTCTCTTTTGACCTCTGCAGGCAGCAGGCACCAACATGGTACACATACATACATGTAGGCAAAACCCAAATAAATGAAATTCCCTTTGATTTGGGATGTAGCTCAGTGGCAGAGTGTTTGCCTAACATACACAAAGGTTTACCCAGAGCATTACAAAATGAGTAAATTCCCCCAATCATCACACAACTGGCAAATGCTAAGATCAGATTAAAATGAAAACCAACATTATTGACTACTGTGCAAATGTGTTCCTTATTTGTGCACCATGGCTTTTTTTGTGTGTTGTTTGGGGATTTGTTTTTTGCTGAGAAATAGAAAGCAAAGTGATCTGATAAGAGCAGAGCAAGTAAGTGTAAATGATTCAGTTAAAAGAACAAAATGCAAGAGATTTGGGAGTATTGCCATGGAGAGTGAAGAGCCTGCCAAAGAGCTCCTCCTCAGACTTTCAAACACTGCTAAGGCACAGAAGATCAGGAGCCATCAACTTCCAACCAGGGAACCCAAAGAACACAGGATTGTTTGTGAACATAAATATAAAATATAATTTTAGCTGTGAAATTTTGATTGTGACTAGATGTAATAGAAAACACATCTTTCCCAAGGCCTCCGGGTTCCATTAAGAACTACACACATAAAAATTTCAGAAATATCTTTCTACATATATATGTATGTAATATATGTAAACATACATATGTAAACAGGGTCTCACTATGTAGCTCTGGCTGATATGGAACTTGCTATATAGACCATCCTGGCTTCAACTCAGAGATCTGCCTACTTCTGCCTCATAAGGGCCAGGATTAAAGGTGTGAGCCACCACATTCAGCCTCAGCAAACACTACATAGTCTATCAGAGTATCACATTCAAACTGAAGAGTCCATGGAAGACAATGATAATGCTGTTTCATGCCTTAATCTCAAATATTGAAAGTTTCTCTACAGAATATTTTCGTTTCCTAAATCTATTCAAAAAATGCTATAAACAGAATTACAACTTATAGAATTACTAACTAATTACTAACTTACTTGACCTGGAATAATTTTATTACAAGGTTAGGAGTGTTTAGCTCAGCAGCAGAGTGCTTACCAACTAAGCCCAAGATCTAGAGTCAAGTTCCCAGCACAAAGAAGAGGAGGAGGCAGAGGAGGAGGAGGAGGAGGAGGAGGGACAGAAGGAGGAGGAATTAGAGGGAGGTTCTCTTCAGCTCAAAGCAAACAAACAAAAAAGTCCAGAAGGTAACACAACTTCAGACAAAAAAAGTTGTATTTAAATTTACTCTAAGAATAAAAAAATTATTTAGAAATCAAAACTGCCCAAATACATGAGGTTTCAATTTTATACATGAAATTTTAAAATTACTTCCTTTGAAAAAATAAACCAGCATAAACAATCTGAAAAGAAAAAGGTAGGGGGAAAAGTCAAAACCAAGCAAGGAGCACATTTCTTTTCAGGTTAGTACTGAGTGCAATCAAGAGCAAACACTTAAGACAAAAGCATCAGACTGAAGTAGGGTTATTTGCTCTATACTTAGTGCTCCAGGGCAGCAAGTTCCAATCAAGCAAGTTAGCCACCAATAAGCCAGTGGCACTTCTTCTCATACAGCCGTGTATTATACTTGAGCACTTGTGAGAAACAAATCAAAGTCAGTACAACCAGAAAACGGAACACATATTCCACTAAAATAACCATCACTCGTTGAGGGGCATTGACATTTCACCCGACTTCTCTCTTACCCTCATTTGCTCAGTAGAGCTGCTGCTAAGCTCGTCTCCAGACTCGGAATCCTGGTGTGTTCTTTCGGAGCCTTCTCCAGCTGAGTCACAAGACTGCTCCTGAGAGAAGCTAGTCTTCTCTATGTCCAAGAACTCTGGCCCAGGAAAGTGACCAAATAAGCGTGTCCTATTCTGGCTGGAAACTTTGGGAGAATGTGAGTCACTGTTAAATTTTCCGTTATTATGGGTCAGGTCTAGGCTTAGGTTGAGAGTCTGGCCTGAATTATAATTGGATCCAAAATTCTGATTGGCATCACGAATAAGACTTGTTCCTTGAACAGATGATGGCTTTCCAAAACTCGAAAGCTCTGGCATTTTGTTCACATTTTCTGTTGATCTCTGGAGATGCATACTCTGTATCGTCTTCACAGAATTATTTGGCAGTCCAGCTGCCTGCTTCACAGGTGGCATCAGTGCTTTGCGGGTAACCTCCTTGACATACTGTGCTGGCACATAAAATGCTTTGGAATTCTCATCGGGTCTGACCTGCCACCAGTCATCATTGGTCTTCTTCACTAAGATGTACCGCTCCCCTTGTCTGATGACAATCTTCCTGTCCTTTGCTTCATACTCATAATCATATTCCACTTCAATATACACTTGTCCTGCAGCAATCTTTCCACTTCTCTCAGCCATTTTTACTTAGTAAAACTCAGTCTCAAGACAGATGGTATGCCACATTATGCCTTGCTGCATTCATATAACAACTTTAAACAGAGAAATAAAAGAAAAAATTAATGTAATCTAGATTTGATATTCATAAACATTATACATACCATTTTAAGAACATTACTTCAAACCTCAAGCCCTATAAAGTAAACATGTCTAATAATACATACTTCCTCCTACATTTAAAACATTTTCATTCTAATTCTTCAGTTATTTATGATCCATGAGCAAAGAGTAAACATTGTTATACTGGTATAAATTGTGTCCCACAGATGGTACAATCAAGTCCTCACTTTGGGATTATAAAGGTGATCTTATCTAGAAATAACAATCTTTGCAGACAGAAAGTTAAGACAAGGTCATTGTGATGGTCTGAATGAAAATGGCCTCTATATAGGCACATAGGGAGAAGCGTTATTTGGAAGGATTAAAATATGTGGCCTTGTTAGAGAAGGTGAAGCCTTACTAGAAGAATTGTGTCACTGGAGGCTGGTTTTGACTTTTCAGATGCTCAAGCCAGGCCCAGTGGCTCACTATCTCTTCTTGCTGCCCACCTATCCAGATGTATCTCAGTTCCTCTCCAGCACCATGTCTGCCTGTGTGTCACCATGCTTCCCTCCATGATAATGGACTAAACCTCTCCAGTCCCAATTATAAGAGTTGCCATGGTCATGGTATCACTTCACAGCAATAAAACCCTAACTAAGATAGTCATATTTGATTAGAGTGACCCTAAAGTCCCCATGTCAGTATCTTTTTGTTATATTACTGATGGTATGCGTGTGCTTTTAATGTACGTTTGTGTATCTTTGAGCGCATGTGGGTGCATATCCATGTGGAGGCTCGAGATACCCTCTATTACTCTCCAGGGTATCTTGATAAACCCAGAGGTTTGGCTACTTTGGCTGGTCAGCTAGCTCTGAGGATTCTATCTACACCTCCCATGTGATAGAATTAGAGGCAGGCTGCCATACCCATCCAGCATTGCCTATGAGCTAGGGCTCTGAACTTTAGTCCTCAGACCTACATAGCAGGCAGATAAGCCTTTGCCCCAAGCCTCCACTGTGCCTCCTCCCATTTTTTAAAAAAGGAAAGAGACATTTAGAAACAGAAGGGAGGGTAGGTAGGTAGTTGAGGTGGTAGTGTGTTTGAATAGCACACATAAAGGCCTGGATTCTGCTCAGCACCTGGGGCTCTTGCCAGGACTTCTTCCACTAGACCCCCTATCCTATCCTAAACCTCTCCAGCCCAGGAGCTAGGCTTCACTTTCCTTTCTCCAGCTTCTCATTTCTATATAAACCTGCCATGTGGCCACTCCATCTCTTGGTTCTTCTCTCTTGGTCTGCTTACCCGCTCTCCTCTTCCTCTCCTGCTCTCTCTTCTCTGATAGTCCAGTTCAGTCTGGACCCTGCCAGATGTCTCTAAACTCTCTCCTCCCTATCTACAATAAAATCCTCCTCAACCAAATGTAGGAGTGGTCATGTCCGCATTTTCATTCACATCCTAGGCTACAAGGCAAGTTTGTGGTTAGCCTGGATTTA
This sequence comes from Phyllotis vaccarum, assembly GCA_033318265.1. Classification (NCBI taxonomy): domain Eukaryota; kingdom Metazoa; phylum Chordata; class Mammalia; order Rodentia; family Cricetidae; genus Phyllotis; species Phyllotis vaccarum. The sequence goes on from JARWLC010000003.1 coordinate 83,126,896, forward strand.
TGAGACTTGCCTCAGAAAGAGGGAAAGAGAGAGAGAAACAGAAACATCAAACAGAGAAAAAGGCAAAAACTGGCAGACTATCGAGACTCCCAGCAATCACAAGAAGCTCTTCTCTAAAGTTCAGAGAGGACAAACACATTGCTATCACTAACACTTTGATATTTTTGGATAAAGGTTCTCATCATGTAGCCCAGCACAGCCTCATCAAGACCTGCCTGCCTCTGTCTCCTCACTGCAGCAATTAATGTCACTGTTAAAACTACCTGTTTACAGTACCGAAATTTAAAAATTTGAAACATTTTGCACCCTAACATGGCACAGGTGGGAAATTCCATGCCTCTTCTCAAGTGATGGGTCACAGTTTGAACACAGATACAGGTGTCACTGTACATGGAGTGCAGAAATAATCACTTTAAGGACTATCATTTAAGATAAAGTCAATAAGCTGAGGTGGTAACTAAATTAATTACCAACATAATTTCAGTAACTGCAATTTATTTCTAGACAAGCTACTTGAATTAATAATACAGTAATACTGTTTCAAAAAAGTTAAACATACCTTAGACAGCTATCAACGTCTGGTGTTTCATTTAAACCTATAAAAGCAAATAAGAATTTGTATTATCTCTAACTAAAATTCCTTAAAAGCAGCTAAGCATAAATGTTGTGAATAATTCTGAAGCATAATTTTTAATTGTGATAAGGAATACAAAGGAGCATTATATGATTTCTCAGTGCCACGCTCCAATAAAACCACTCTGACCATTGAAATCAGTTTGGCCAATACTTTCAATTGCTGCCATCACTGTCTCAACATCCCTTACTTTTACTGACAAACAGCATGTTTTAAATTTCTGATTTATGATAAACAAATTTCATAAAGCTGTCAAGATAACTGTTTCTCCTTACACATTTTTTTTAAACCACAGATTACTCTTTACAAAAAGGGAAACAGACATCATAATGTTTCTCTTCAATAAAGAGTTCCAAACCAAATGATCAAACCTACCAATCAACAGTGGATACCTAAGTAAAGCACACCTGAAGCTCAGAATGCCGCCTGCACTGTGTTCTTATTGAAAGCACATTTCAACTCATACAACGGTTACACAAAATCCAAAAGACAATGCATTCCACTAGACAACAGAACTAAACTCTCTAAAGAGTCAGTGTCATGAAAAGTAAGGGGAAGAAATTCCTGAAGATTAGACATTTTTATAAGCCAAACTGTTTTGTTAGAAGTACCTAAAATATACCACATCCAAAATCTACCACTCCTATCCTGTCACATTTGCTCATCTCGGTAAAGAGAGCTTCCAACCTTCCAACTGTTCTCTGCTGTCATACAGGACTGGACATCAGTCACTCTGTGCTTTAATCCCACATAAATATTTCACAACTTTTCAAAACATCCTGAGGGCAGCAGAGATGGCACAGTAACTAAGAGCACCTGCTACTCTTCCAGAGGACCTGAGTTCTGATCCTAGCACCCACACTGGGTAGCTTACATCTATATAAAACCCCAACTCCAGGGGATCAAATGACCTCTTCTGGCTTCTATGGCCATACACACAGACACAAATACATTAACACACACACACACACACACACACACACACACACACACACACACACAAATCATTCAAAAGAACAAACAGCTGGGTGATGGTAGCACATGCCTCTAATCCCAGTACATGGGAGACAGAGGTATGTGGGGATATTTTCAAATTTAATAAAACAAGTCTGAGATATCAGAGGGATCTACCCACATCAGTCTAGGAGGATCAGACAGTGGTAACTCACACCTTTAATCCCAGCACAGGGAATATCAGGGAATGGTGACCTACACCCTTAATCCCAGCAGATCTGAGTTTGAGGCCATCTTAGTTTACAGAGGGAGTTCCAGGCTCCCAGGCAGGCAGTGTGGTGCCACGCCTTTAATCTTAACCTGGATGTGAAACAACTGAGTGAAGTGAAGAGGGTATTTAAGGCAGGCATAGAAAGACAGAGCAGGCAGTAGAAGCCAGGAGGAGTGAGGCTGAGGAAGCTGGAAGACAGCTGGGTGAGATCTGACTGTGGTGTTTCCTCTCTTTGATATTTCAGCCTTTCCCTGAGATCTGGCTCTGAGTCTCTTTCATTCATGCACAGAAGTAGGCAGACCTCTGAGGCCAGCCTGGTCTACTGAGGAAGTTCCAGGACAGCCAGGGCTGTTACACAGAGAAACCCTGTCTGAAAACAAACAAAAAAACAAAAATAAAATAAAATAAAATAAAAGCCCAGAAAGTTCATACTGAATCATAGTCATGTGCAATATATAAGGAAAGGCAGACAATAAATACAACAGTGGTCCCTAAGATGTCAATAAAGCTGAAAATTGCTGTCATGGCATCCTAACATCCTACTATATAACACATTAGTTGTGTTTCTGGTAATACCGATATACACACACCTACCATGCTGCAATAGTATAAAAGGCATGGGATAAACAATTATATGCAGATTATAGCACTTGATAAACGATTGTTATGGTTGTGTTTTTATGCTGTATTTTATTGCTATTTTAGAAACTATCATCTAATACATATGTTTATGTTTTTTTTTAAAAGTTCCTACTTAACAGTATGCCATTGATGCTAGCAGCATCATCACACATCATGTGTTTACAACACTCACTGCATCAAGAAGGTACATGAAGTGAGTGACAGTCCAGGTTTGTGTAAAGATACTGATGGTCCAAAAACAAGGAAATCAACCAATGACATAGTCTCCCAATTCCACTGTTAATGAAGCATACTGTGCTTTATCTTGGGATGACTTGAGTTTTTCTTTTTTTCCGAGGGAAATAATAAGTACCACCTCTGAAGACATAGAAACTACTTTTCACAAAGGTTACTGTAGCTTAGAAACATCAAGACTGGTGAAATAGTGTTTGACTTCCTGCTAGTATAGTGGTTGTAGCACTGGAGAACAGCAGTAGACTATAGGCCAAGCCACATTTCCCCTTTACTGCCAGGCCTTGTGATTGCACCCTCTAGTGACTACGAAGACAAGTAGGCATGGACAGTTAGAAAAGGACTATCCAAGGGAGACATCCAATCTATAGCTTTAGATTAAATGAGAGATGTAAGAAGGCAAGGTGAATGTGGCAGTTAAATGATATCTATAAATAAAGGTAGACTCATATTAAAGACGATATAAGAAAGCACAATGAAAATGGAAAACAGAAGCTACACATAGATTATTAGTCAAAACAGAGGTAAGAGAGCTAGGGGATGAAATGGAAAAGCCCTAAAATAACTGTTAAAATCATAAACATTTAAAAACCAGATTATGCACTACAAACAATTATAAGAAAATCAGATAAAATGAAAGAAGTCTTATAACTATTGAAAGATTAAGATATTCATGGGATGGCTATAAAAAGATTTATGTGAAAATAAAATACAGTTGTATGAATTATTCATTCTATTTTGTCTAAGAACAAGCTATATTAAAATGAAGGCTACTTAGATTTGGATTTGTTTCGTCTCCTCCTCCTTAGATTAGGTCAAAAGCTATTTATTCTGATAACTTTAGATAGGATGCTGCTTATTTAACTAGAAAACTCTCTCACCAGAACACAACACTCCTCAAATGAAATCTATTCAGTACTTAACACCACATGCCTCTGTCCATGTTCATCCCAAACAAAAAATTGTTACACACCCAATCAACCAGAACATTCAGTTTTTGCATATCTACTACTCTGAACATCCCCCTTGCTTTCCTCAGCAATTTTCAAAATGTCCACATGAGACTTCCAGGCCTCTTGGCCATCTCCTTTCTTCCTTGTTGCAATCATGTCTTTCTTTATGTTTCAGGAAACATATACTCACACATAAGCACCTATTTACATCTTTTGTGTGTATGTGGGAGGGGCACGAGAAGGTACAGAGGAGTGTGTGTGAGTGTATGTGTGTGTTTGTGTTCCACCTTGCTATTTTTTATTTTTTGTTTTAATTTGGGTTTTGTTTCATTTTGTAACAAAGTCTGGAACCCACTGAGTAGACCAGCCTCAAACTCCCAGAGATCCTCCTCCCTCTGCCTAGGATTACATCTGTGAGCTACCACATCAGGCTTTGTTTTGCTTTGCTTTGTTGGGGTTCTTTCTGTTTTCTGAGATAGGGTCTCTGGTCTGGAACGACCAGCAAGCCCCAAGGATGCACCCAGTCTCTATCTTCCCAGGGCTGGGATTACACTCACAGGACACTATGCCTGGCTTTTTCTGTGAGTTCTGTGGAACAAACTCAGGCTTTCCCAACTGGGCCATTTGATGAACTCTGTCCCATCTACTACTGCTTTGTCCTCTATAGGGGTATTGTGTGGCTTCATTGTAAATAACTGTCCCACCCACTGGTTTAATAAAAAGCGCTGATTGGCCAAAGACAGGCAGGAAGTGTGGGCGGGGCTACCAGACTAAGAAAAACTCTGAGAATAGGAAGCACAGAGCAGAATGCCAGAGAGAAGCCAGAAGAAGCAGAGGACAAACTATGCTGCTCTAAAGAAAGGTACCAAGCCACATGGCTGAACAGGAAGAATCATGGGTTACATGAAGGGTAAAGAGCTAGCAAGTGATATGCCTGGGCCTTAGGCTGATCAACCTAAAAGTATTAAAAGCATCTGTGTGTCTCTGTGGGACTGTAGGACTGCGGGTCTGTGGGCCTGCAGGCCTAAACCTTAAGGCAAGGCCCAAAAGTCAAGGCCAGAAACCTCGTACTACAGTCCTCAACTCAGACTCAGGGTTTTCTACCATGGTACTTTGTCATCTGAAAACCTCTTTTCCCCATCTGTTATTTTTTTTATGGTCTTTCTCATGTAAATTACTAAAAAGCCTGCCACAAATTTTACAGCTCAGCAAATGTTATCTTCCTCCCCCAAGACATCTGTTCTAACTAACTACATCTTACTAGATATATCCCAAACAAAATAAACAAGAAAACAAAATCTCAAAAAAACCTAAAACTTAAGTAAATACATCCATAATTAAAGGTTTATAATTTAAGACTTATCCAGGTATGCATATCCCATGCATCAATTCTCAAACTTGAGTACTTAGAACAATAAAATAATATGCCTCAAGCTTATATTAAGCAATCTAAAAGTATTACCGCTGAATCACTAATTCTTGGCACTATATACTCCACAGTTGTTTTTTAATATTGCTTAAAGTTAATAAAAAATGCCATAGCTCAATAGTACAGTACTAACATGTGTCAGCCCCTCCCCCACAAAAGAATGAATTAACTAGAGATGGGAGTCAGCATAGACGGAACAGGGATAAGAAAGTGTAAAGTAAATGACTAGAATATACATGCACATACAAAACTGTCAAAGAATTAATTATATTTCTTTAAAAAAAACTGGATATGTAGCTTAGTTGGTAGCATGTTTGCTTGCCTAGGATGTACCCCAGCATCATAAAAGGAAAAAATAAGAATAACAATCCCTAAACAAGCATCTAATACATAAAATAAAATTTAATGAGCACAACAATAATAATCTACAGAGGCCACCAACTACTTTTCAAAGTTGTACATTTATAATCATTAGGCAGTAATAAGATTTTTTTAATGAATAACCCCTGCTGTCTAAGAATGAACGGATACACAACATAAAATATTTCTCAGAACTAAAACAGGCAATGTAAAAAAGGAAAGGAAAATATCATAAAGCAGTCTGGCTATAAAAAAAATAGAAAAATAGAACCTAGAAACAAGCTGATAGCTGTATAGTAATAAAGGGAAACAAAGCTGAACTGGTGAAGGAAATGCAAAACAAAGATTTAAGTAGGAAACAAAAATGGGAAATTATGATTCACAGCACAATAGAGGCCATGTGGTACACCAAACATGATACTATGGAGGGCACGTCCCTAGGTGTGGCTACATAAATCTGTGCCCACCTGCTCTCTAAAGGAGCTTCCTGACACATGAATATCACCCCCACCCTCCCTCTCTCCCCTCCTCCTCCCCTCCCCCTCCTCTCTCTGCAACTCCCCTGAATAAACTCTTGTGTGACATCTGCACGTTTATCTCTCACGTGTGAAACTAACATTTTGGTGCTGACTCAGATAGGCCCTCTCTCGGACTCAGGTGCACATAAGTTCTAGGAGAACCTGACTGGAGCCACTGCCAGGCCACCTTCCATCTGCTCTGCCGCAGCTAGTTCGAACACCACCGGCTACCATTGGTAAGTTTCCCCTTTCCACTCCGAGTAAACGTGAACTATTGTCTCCAGAAAAGACCCGTAGGGTTCCAGTCCCACGGAGGGCCACCCCCAGCCACGATCTTCACTGGTCATGGCTGTTCCTTCTAACCCAACACTCATTTCTGGCCTTCCCTGCTATTGAAGCCCAGCTTGGATCTTTGATCCTGTTCCCGGACACAGCCTTCAGGGCTCCACCTTAGCGCCCACTCCAGGTACTGATGGGTGCCTCGGTGGCTTAACGTGGTTTGTATGCCTGCTCTTGAGAACTACAGTTTTAGGAGTGGCAAGCGTTGGTTTAGGCTTTGCACTAGGCCTATCACAGTAGGCTGATGAGCCATCTAGTGACAGCAAGCATGCGCACTTTTTGGCCCTGTCCTAGTACCTGCTGCTGAGAGCAGACAAGGTGCTTACTAGTAGCTAGGGTTGTGTCCCCCGCAGGTTTGGTGGTGGATTCCTCCCCTATGGGCCTCAATAATGGGAATAAGCCAGCAAAAAATGTCTCTCCATCCTCATCTAGTATGTGATCCAATCCTGAGACTCTCAAGCTGCTTAGCCCTTTTTTTTTTTTTTGTCTTATTTAGCTTATCTGTTTTTGTACAAAAGAAAATGACTTTAGTATCTCTTAGATCATAACTCAAAATAAACACCTAAAGGCTTGCTGGACCCTGGACCCTGATATTTTACGGTACAAGCGTAGGGGCGGATGAAGAGTTTTCACGTCTCAGCTCTAAACTTCCTCTTCCAGCCTTCTGTTCTCCCTCCATCTGTTTCTAGCCACACGACCAGATCCATAGACAATAAAAGTTTTTACTGTTTCCTCTGTCAAAAACTTCTCAAGAGAGAAGGCAAGTTTAGAAACAGGCTAAAACTCAAAAGCAGAAAAACTTCATGAGACAAAGGTAGCACACCCTGGAAGCTGAGGCTTAACCCCTTAGTAGACTCCATTAGAATTATAATACACCCACTCACTTTTGGTCATGCTAAAATAAGAGATTTCATTTCTTTTAGTCTTCACATTTGCCTGAATCCAGACTCACCAGTCGCTCCCTTGCTTCTGCTATCTGCTCAGCCTGCCAGCACCAGAACCAGACACATTTCCCTAAAATCTCTAAGTTTCCATTCCAGTCTGCTTCTCAGAGTCCAGACAGTTACGGAACATGAGAAGCTCCGAAATATCTCGCCTTGCCCTTGCCCTCCCCCACACACTAACTCTCCAGTCACAGCTTCTGGAGAATGAAAAACCAAGAGCCAAGTGGCTAAATAAATCTGCACCCATCCAAAAAGCTGCCCACCACGTGAATCTCTCTTCCTCCCCTCCTTCTCCTTTCTCTCTGCAACTCCCCTGAATAAACTCTTGTGTGGCATCTGGCAGTGTGTGCATCTCTCACGTGCGAAACTAACAAGGAAACAGCAAAAGAAGCATACTGAGAAGTGAACATATTTTAGTAAAGAGGAAATTTGTAAGCCAAGCATTTAATCCCAACACTCAAAAGACAGAAGATGATCTTTGAGTCTGAAGGCCAGCCTGGTATGCACAGTAAATTTCCTGGTCAGCCAGGGTAGAGTGAGACATGGCTCAAAAAAAAAAAAAAAAAAAAAAAAAAAAAAAAAAAAAAAAAAAAAGCAGACACGACAGAAATGGGGCCACCTCAATGACTTTTCCTGAGAATAGCTACTAGAATGTAGAAAATATTGTAGTTCACAGGCTGGAGTTATAATCAGCAGTACCAAGCATGTGCAAGGTTTAGTGGGCACATGGGGGAGGGGTGGTGCTTCGGTGAAAAATAGAAATCAGAAAAAAAAAATACAAGCTTAGATTTGGCAATGAATTTTAACATATAACAAATTCATAATCAATGTGGGAGGGGAAAAACTGGACTTTACTACAATTCAAAGCTTCCTCAAATCAGCTGAAGAAGCAGCTGCAATTCCATTTTTATTACAGCTCTATTTACAACAGCCAAGAAATGGAATCAACCTGTTTCCACCAACAGATAGATGACAAAAAATGTTATATATACATAATAAAATAGATAGCTATAAGAAGGATAAAAGCCTATAATTTGTGACAATGTGGATACAACACACAGGACATATGTTAAACAAGTCAGAGATAAAAAAGATAAATCCTTGTGAGATTTGTACACTGTAAAGATTTTGCCCTTTGTATTGGTTTAATAAAAAGCTGACTGGCCAGTAGAGGCAGGGCAACAAGACTAGGAGAATTCTGGGACAAAAAAAGGCAGAGCAGCAAATGGTGGCCAGACACAGAGAAAAGGAAGATGAGGATGCTGCAGTGAGAAAAGATATCAGCTACAAGGCTAAACTTAAACAGAATCATGGGTAAGAAGAGCTAGTCAGTAATGTGCCTCAACTACTGACCCAAGGTTTACTATAAAACTATGCCTATCAGTTAATTATTTCATAAGCGGCTGCAGGACCAGCCAGGCAGGACAGAGAAACCTCCAACTACAAATCCTGTATGTTCTCACTTACATGAAGTTGAGAGAAGAACAGCAGTTACCAGAGCTTGGGAAAGAACAGGCTAGGAAAAGCTTCTAGAGTATGGTTCTCAACCTTCCTAATACTGCAGCCCTTTAGTACAACTCCTCATGTTGTGACCCCAACATAAAACTATTTCATTGCAATCTCATTGCTAATTTCTTTACTTTAATCCTAATATAAATATATGATAAGTAGGATATATAATAATCCCCAGAAGGATTGTGAGCCACAGGTTGAGAACTGCTATTCTAGAACCCACACAGTCAAAGTGGAATCCACCTGTGACCTGTACATGTGCTCCATGACACATGTCCCCACACAATATAATAACATTTTTTGGAAATATATAAACAGGAGTTGGAGAGATGGCTGGGGGCTTGAGAGCATTGGCTGCTCTTCCACAGTTTCCGAGTTCAATTCCCAGCACCCACATGGTGGCTCACAACCATCTGTAGTAAGAGCTGGTGCCCTCTTCTGGCCTGCAGTGATACATGCAGCCAGAACACTGTATACATCATAAATCTTTTTAAAAGTATATATATACACACACACACACACACACACACACACACACACACACACACACACACAGCTGGGTGGTGAAACCAAATGATCAGGAATGCTTTGCACTGTTGGGGAAAAAAAAATGTAAACGATGGGGGAAAACAGTGTGATAGCTCCTCCAAAAATAAAATTACAGTTACCATTACCCAACAATCCCACTCTGGATATATGTCCAAAAGAACTAAAAGCGACACAGATATTGGTATACACATACTCAGAACAGCATGGTTCACTACAGCCAGAAGTGTACATAAACCAAATACCACAACGACTGGAGAACATAAGATGTAGTATAAACTCACAATGAGTACTGTCTTTCTTTTAAAAAAAGATTTTTTTTTTTTATTATGTATACAGTGTTCTAACTGCATGTCTGCCTGCATGCCAGAAGAAGGCACCAGATCTCATTATAGATTGTTGTGGGTCACCACGTGGTTGCTGGGAACTGAACTCAAGATCCCTGGAAGAGCAACCAGTGCTTTTAACCTCTGAGCATCTCTCCAGCCCCAAGTACTCAGTCTTATTTTAAAAAAAAAAAAAAGTTTCACACAGTGAAGATATCATGCCTAATGAAAGAGTCTATCTCAAACAGCAGCATGATTCCACTTACATGAGTTACCTAAGTAGTCAAATGCATAGAAACAGAAAGGAGAATGGTGGTTATCAAGTAACAGAGAGACCATAAAGAACTACTGTTGAATAGGTATGGAATTTCAGTTTGGGATGAGAAACACATTTGAAAATAATAGTAATGGATGTACAGCAATGCAAATTTCACTGACAGGTGTACTTAAAATTACTAAAATGAGGTTGAAGGTGTAGCTCAGTGGTATAGTGCCTGACTAGCATGCATGAAGCCCACAATTCAATTCTCAGGAAAACACACACACTGAAATGGGAATTTTAGGCATACTATAACTTTAGAAGAGTTATTATAGGGTTAAAATAGTTTGAATTTAGAAACAAAAAATGGTTACAGAGTACAATTTAAATCACCCATTACTCATAGTTATTTTCAAAGTAAAATATTTTAAAAGTAGGCATACAAACTTTCAGAACACTGCAGAGTAGCACTTTAGTAGCACACAAGTGATCAATTATTGTTCCCAAAGCCCTGAAGCTTTCTGCTCTTTACCTTTTTAAAGAGGAAATTTAAGCCAGATGGTGGTGGCAAACCCCTTTAATCCCAGCACCTGGGGAAAGGGCCAGCCTGGTCTACAGAGTGAGTTCTAGAGAAACACTGTCTCAGAAAAAAAAAAAAGAAACACACATGCATAGGACTTTAAAGGACAGAGAAGAAATACAGGACTGGAGGGATGGCTCAGCAGGCAAGAGCACTGGCTGCTCCTGCAGAAGACCAGATTTGACTTTCAACACCTACGTGGTGGCTCCCAGTCAGTAGCAATTGCAGTTTCACGGAATCAGACACCACATTCTGGCTTCCAAGGGCATATAAACACATGCAGGCAAAAGACATACAAATAAGTTTTTAATTCACAAAGTTTTTTTTTTTTTTTTTTAAAGAAAATAGTGGACTGGAAAAATAGCTAGGTTGGTGTTCCATGTAAGCATGTAAACCTGAGTTTGGTCCCACAGAATTCATATTTTAAAAAGCCACACACAATGGCATATACCTGTAGTACCAGCACTGAGGAGGTAGATGCAGAAGTATCCACACACAGATTCTTTGTCACAAAAGTTAAGGGGAAGAACTATAAAGACATTTGAGTCAGTCTTCCACATGTATGTCAACATACATGTTTACAAAGAACTATCCCATACATCGTAATTTTTACTTAAATATTTTCTAAAAAATTAAAACAAACAAGATACCACCCATTCACTTGGCCCAGGAAAACTGGCCCCACTCCTCACCAGCTGCTGCACTCAGAAGAACAGGCTCTGCACCTCACCTGAGCAATGGGATAGAGCTGCCTGCGCACCTCTCCAGGGCAGTGATGGGAGAGCTGGCCCTGATGGCATGAGCTCAGGAGAAGGTCCTGGCCCTTATTAGCTACCACAGGCAAAAGAGATGGCCCCACCCTTCACCTGGACAAAGCAGGACAGCTGGCCCTGTCATAGGAGCCCTGGCAGGGCTGACACACTTAGCTACCATCCAAGCCTAGATTCAGAGCTTTGAGCTGGCCCACCCCAACATTCACCCCCATCTAAGAATGCTGGAGTGTGTAAAGGTCCTGCAGAAGCGAAGCTGCAGGATCTCCACAACATGGGAACAACAGGATATCTGAGGAGTCCTGGTAAGGATCCAGTACTGATGGTGTACCAGAAGCCAGAGGCTTCAAGCCAGACCAAAAACTCACTGCAATGAACACTTGCAAATAAAGCTGTTTGGGCAGAAGTTTGGTAGACAGGGTGATACACCATGACACATTACAACTTCTATGACAAGATAATCTTGTTGGATTTTTAATTTTAATTATCAGTTTTTATTTTTTGTTTTCTTTTAGGGGGAGGTTGCAAGGACAGAAGTCAAATACGGAAGGATGGGGAGATGAGAGGCATTGGGGAAAACAACATGGAATTCACAAAGAATCAATAAAAAGTAAAAAAAAAAAAAAAAAAATACCACCGTTCATCAACTACAATAGGTCAAGCTATTAAAACAAAACCCAGCACATGGGTAGGGTAACATTCATGAAGCATTCCATACTTTGTAAAGAGATTGTTTTTTCTTCATTTCAATTTGCAAGTAGAATTATTCAATTTGTCCCTGTTAGTCTCTGCTTCAATAAAAATGGTTACAATCTGAAAAGACAGTATTTTATTGATGTAATTCTTTAATCTTATTTGAGAATTAGTGAGACAACTCAGTGGGAAATGTCTATGGTGTGCAAGGCTGGTAAATTTATCTTGATCATCAGATTAGACCTCACAAAGTTGTTTTCCTGTATCCACATATCTGTCATAGCCTAAAAACCCATAATCATATTACACAAAAAACAGAAATTAATAAATCTCATTGCCATTATATTATCATCTGGTATTTCTTTGTAAATTCCTTAGAAAGCACTGCTTCAAGATGAAGGGTCAAATGGATAACTGATGGGGACATGAAGATGCATTGAACTACAAATGATATATACATATCCATAGCACATAAAGTTATACTGTGGAATATACAGTTGATTGCTGATTATCCTACCTTATTACATCTCTCCCAGAGATAAAAATGCTGCTTTAAACACACACATGAGGTATTCTATGTGTCTTATATTCTCCTCAAGCATTTAAACGTTAGAATTTTAAAAACATGTTAACAAAACAGCAAACATCGTGGGTATATCATCTATCTATACCTGGACTTCTAATCAGGAAGCTCACAGATGAGGATCATACATTCAAATGTATCCCAGACTAATTACTGACATCCAACCAAGGCTGAGTAACAAAAAACATCTTAAGGGAATTTGTGAAAATATGAAAAACAAAACCCATCACCTTTACTTGAAAAGTACGATTACATGTTGCCTAATATTTAAATAAACAATGGACTAGTTAGATGATGGGAATACCATTCTATACACTGAAGCTGAAAATGTCTATCTCTAAGTGAAAGAACTGAAGATGAACAAAAGCCAAAGAAGGAACATTAGGACCACAAAGTGAATTTGACTAAACAGATTTGCCACACATATATCATACTTTAATATCTACATCAAAAGTTGCAAAATAGAAACCACAATGCAGTGGTCTTCACTGTCAATCAGTCTTGAGTGAAAATGGTAATTTGCTTCCTTCAAGGCTAAATAAAAAAGAAATTTTTTTCTTGAACCTGAAGACAACTGTGATGTCTAAGTTTTTTGAAAAATCATTTAGATAAACAGGGTTTTTCTCTTATATGAATCTTCCCTATTTCCTGATATCAAGATGATATAAAAAGGCTTTAAGCTATTTAAAGGGCAAGAGACATGGCTGAGTAAGGCAAATTCATTCCCAGGACCAAAGTCAGCTTTTTTGACAATTTCTTGTAATTCATGCTACAAGAAGATCCAAAGGTCTAACCTGAGGAACCAGAATACACATGCATGTATATACCCAAGTACATACTGACATCGCATAATTAAAATTAAAACAAATCTTCAAGCTAACAAATTTTCCCTAGTGAATACTTTTCTCTTGTAGGCATTCATTCTTGTAACACAGCTGTTGCGTTTAAAGGCTTACAGAGTTTTTCTTCATCGTGAAGTTTAACAAAAAGCTAGCTAGCAGCTTGGAAGTCAGAGGAATCAATCCTTCTCAGTTGGTGGTATCATTTGGGAAGATTTAGGAACTGCTGCCCTGCTGAAGAAATATGTCACTTAGGGGGTGGGCCTGAGAGTTTTCATCCAGACACCATTTCCAGTTCCTACTCTGCTTCATGGTGCAGGTTGAAAGTGTAAGTTCTGAGCTTCTAGTTTTAGCTGCTATGTCTGACAACTGTTGCCATGCTGCTTTCATGGTGATCCTGTTTCTATCTGGAACCAAGGGCCAAATTAAATTCTTTAGTTAGTTGACTTAGATGTGATATTTATTACAGCAACAGAAATGGCAGTTTTCCTCATAGTTCTTATTTCCTGTGACTGAAAAGGAAGTTATAAAATCTAAAAGGATTTCTTTATAATTAAAATTCATAGGTGTTTTGTCTATGTGACTTTACAGGTACAAGCAAAATAAAGAGGGATGTCACAATGCTGGAACAGATTGTTGACAACTGCCAGATTTTTCTCAATAATAAATAATGTTGTGTAACTGAATGCAAGTGTATTAGATAAAAACCTTATCAAATCCTTTATAGTCCAGATTTCCTCTGTAGTCATTTTTCAGATCCTCAAAGATTAATGTGATACACACAGGTTTTAATAGCCCAACTACACACTAAAAGTTTTACTCTTCTATAAAGTCTACCATAAAGTGCAAAACTTTGCAACACTGATAACATTTATACAATTTCTTTGCAGTACAATTTTTTCCTATGATTTTTGAAGACTACTGATGCATGCAAAGGATTTACCACATTGATAACATTCATAAGGTTTCTCTCCAGTATGAATTCTTTTTATGTATTTGGAGATAACTGTAATATGCAAAGGCTTTACCACATTGCTTACATTCATAGGGTTTCTCTCCAGTATGTCTTCTTTTATGTCTTTGGAAACTACTTGGGCATGCAAAGGCTTTTACCACACTGATTACATTCATAGGTTTTCTCTCCAGAATGTGTTCTTTTGTGTATTTGAAGATGACTATGACATACAAAGGCTTTACCACACTGATTATATTCGTAGGGCTTTTCTACAGTATGTGTTCTTTTATGTATTTGAAGATGAACATGTTGGGAAAAGGCTTTACCACACTGATTACATTCATGGGCTTTCTCTGTAATATGTATTGTTTTATGTATTAGAAGATGACTATGATATGCAAAGGTTTTAACACATTGAATATCTGCAAAAATTTTATCACCAGTATGATTTCTTTCATGCCTTCCATATCTTCTAGAACTCTGACAATGTCCTTCAGTATTATGGTCTTCCCAATTATAGCCTATAGAAGTGAGGTTCCTGTAGGTCTCTCACATCTTTGTAAAGAATTTTCTGGGAAGGGCCCAGCAAAGTCCACTCTTCCAGAGTAAAGTCAACATGCACATCATTATAGGTCTCAAAAGGCAATCTAAGCTTCATTCTCACAGCTTCATGCAATGAACTCTAGGATCTCCTCACTGGAGCTCTGACTCATGTTCTGGTTTCCCAGCTTGCTCATACTCTCCACTCAGCTCCAGGTAGCAAGCACTTGCACAGCACACAAAATCAATGGTGCCAGCTCCTCTTCAATGCCAAGCTTGCAACCTCTGAAGATATTTTTTTAAAAAAAGAAAAACAAAACAGCAACAACCAAAAGCAAACCACACATGTACACAACAAAACGAACTGGCAATAGTAAACACAACTGAAGAGTGGCTGGCTGATAGAAAGGCATGGCTTCCTACAGTCCACACTCTGGGTCATGAAACAAGTCCCAAAACATAAAGAACAGAAATCATGCTCACAACATAAAGTTTTAACTTAACAAAACCAAAGAACCCTAAATGGGCTGGGATGGAATTTGGAGGCAGAGCACATGAGTAACAGACCCTTGGCTAGATTCTCAACACTACTGAAAAAGTAAGATTGTTGCTAATTAGACAATACACTTGCAAATAACTCAGTCAAAGAAGAAATCAGACAGAAGGCCTGAATTGAACTCAAAGGTACACAAAGTGAAAATAGTACCCAACATTTACACTATTTAATATTATTACAAATATTATTATGTTTAAATATATACTAAATTACACTCTGAGAAATAAAAAGCTAATGAAATACAAAATTAAGAGGTATTTAATAAAAAGTGGAGCAAAAGTCAGTAATAAGAAACCGAGAAATGTTAGAAGGAATTAGTAAAACCAGATCTGGTTCTTCTAGACCCATAAACTGGTATCTTGTGTGATCACACTATTCAAGAGCAGAAGAAGAGAAACACAAACTATCAGTGTCAAAAGGGGGGGGGGGTGCTTAAAAATATGCTTACAGGTCCTAAGAAACTGAGAGAAAAATGAAATAATAATAAACTTTATGCCAATAAATTTGATAAGTAGAATAGAAAAGTTTCTAAGTTACCAGAACTTGTTCAAAAAAAGATAGATACCTGAATAGTCTTAAGTTTATGCAACAAGCATACCCATATAAACATACCAAAAGAGACTGGTGGCTGGGCCTTAGTGACAAATGCCTTTTGTCCCAGCACTTGAGAGGCAGAAGCAGATATACCTCTGAGTTCAAGGCCAGCCTGGTCTACAGAGTGAGTTCCAGGACAGCCAGCACTGTACTACAGAGAAACCTTACAGGGGGTGAGGGGGGGATAAAACTATCCATACTATATGCTACCAAGAAAATGCAAACTAAAATAACAGTGAGATGTTATTGCATCTTATTAGAAGGCCAATGTCCAGAATATTGACAGCACCAAGTATCAGCCAGAAAGGAGTTCCAGGTATTCCTTTATTATTGATGAGAATGTGAAATGGTACAGCCACTATTAAAGACACTTGGAAAGTTTCTTTCAGAACTAAACATATATATTGTTGTAGCAATTGTGCTCCTGGGTTTTGTTTTTGTTAATTTTTATTGTTGCTTTTGATTTTAGAGACAGGTTTTCTCTGTGTAGCCCTGGCTGTCCTAGAACTTACTCTGTAGACCAGGATGGCCACAAATTCCAGAACCACCTGCCTCTGACTCCCCAAATACTGTGACTAAGGGCATGAGTCACTACTTCCCTGCTAGCTCCTACATTTTTACCTACAGAAGATAAAATCTAAAGTCTACACAAAAACATGAAGACAGGTGATAATCACACTGCTGTCTATAATTACTTCAACCTTGAAGCAACTAAGGTATCTTTCAGTAGGCAAATGGATAAACTCTGAAATATCCAAAATGCAATTTGTTTTCTTGAGAAAGATGCTTCCTATGTAGCACAAGCTGACCTCAAATTCTCCATCCCCGTCTTACCCTCATAAGTAATTTAGTACAATGTAATTTTAGCACGCACAAAAAAGTTATTAAGCCACAAAAAGGCATGGAGGAAACATACGGATCAGTAAAAGAAGCTAATCAGAAAATGAAATATGCTGTATGATTCCAACCGTCTAACACCCTGGAAAGGGCAAACTACAAAGATAGTGGAAAAAATCAGAAAGGCAATTGAGGACTGTCATGGACTATGAGACAGAAAGATGAACAGGCATAAACCTGGGACTTTGGTAGTAAAAATGTTGTGCATTTTATTATAACACTCAATACACAAAATCTTTTATTTGCCCAAACTCGGATAACATACTCCACCAAACTGAAATTCCATTTATATAAATTACTGCTCAGGGATAACAATGCAGGTTCATTGATTTTTAAGAATTATACCACTGGGCTTGGTGGGCCACATCTTTAATCCTTACATCTCTGTGTTCCAAGAGGCCAGGCTGGTCTACATAGAATTCCAAGACAGCCAAAGCTATAGAGAAAGACTCTGTCTCAAAAACAAAAAGAAAAAGAAAAGAAAAAAGAAAAAAAAATACCACTCTGGTGTGCAACGTTCACAATGGGGGGCAGGGTGGTCCTCTCCTTCCACCATGTGGATCCTAGAGATCCAACTGCTGAGTCATTATCAACAAATAGTAAAAAAAAAAAAAAAAAAAAAAAAAAAAAATCAGCATTCATATAGCATTCTTATATCATATACTTCCTAGAAAACAGAATGGATCATAGACTTTTAAAAGCTGGAAATATATTAGTGATTACTGGTTTAGCAAAGGCTTTTTTTGTTTGCTTGCTTGTTTGGTTTTTTTCCCCAGACAGGGCTTCACCATGTAGCCCAGCTGGGTTCAAATCCTCTAAACCCTCCTACTGAAATCACAGGCATGTACAATCACACACAACTTTGTTAATGGTTTCTTCTAATGAACAACAACACCCCCCCCCCCAAAAAAAGGGCAAATATTCAAACTGGGTTTCACCAAAATTTAAAATATCTTGCTAAAGCTCCTCTGGGTTTCTGAGCATGTGGCAATAAAGGCAGAAATTGGGGAGATGTTAATGTCCCTCAAAACTAGGCCATACCCACTTTGTCTCAAGTGAAGTAATAGGCTTAATGCAACCCTTTACTTCTCATCTGGTGTTTCACAAGACTTAATCTGTAGTTCATTCCTTGCAGCATCAGGCCACTACCTACAGGATGTTCCACAGACTGCACATTGCTCCCATAGCCAGACTTGCCAAGTACAGAAATTAGAATCCCTCTCCTTATTTATTTTCAAAGTCACCTGTGTTTGGCTTCTATCAATTTAAGCAGACATAATTCCCAAAGACAAAATGCTCCTACCAAGAAACAGTTGGCTTCACACTAGTGGCTGTAGATACCTCCCACTGGACATTTAAAAAAAAAAAAGAAAGAAAAGAAAAAAGAAAGAGAAATCACTGAAAAATCAAATAGGTAAGCTATAAATGTCTGAAAACCTATTTCAAGAAAGAACTCTTCTAAAACACGTAGTTTACAAATTAATGAGAAGACAACTCAACATCATCCCAGCAGGCAGGAGGCAGAGGCAGATAGATCTTCAGACAGACCTTCATTCAGAACCAGTGTGATCTATACAATGGAGTTCCAGGCTACCCAGAAGTTTTTTGAGACCCTATCTCAAAAAGCAAAACAAACAAAAAACAGTTTTAACAAACTTATATAAAGTTCTAGATATAAGAATAAGCACCTGAAAAGATAACCAACATCTTCAGTCATCAGGAAAATAAAAAAATTTAAAAAAAAAAATCAATTCCACCACACACCTACTATGGGTAAGTGTGGTGGT